>JBAIAA010000841.1:0-1296602 GCA_037893245.1 Crossaster papposus
CTGCACACTTATAATGTCGATTCATCCAGTCGTATCAGTATTATGCGCGTACATGTAATTAGGTAGTTTTTGTGTTTAATGACGCGTTGAGAACTCAAAGTCTAAAGGAATTGGCGTGGTGGCCTGTGGCTTCCCCACCAATTATACTATTTTGTTTACGTGCGGTGGTTCAGTGTAATTAGCCACACCGAAAGTAAATATCTGCAATAGGCGATCAAAGCGAGACATGGTTTCCCTGCCCCCTGCAGTGGCCGGATGTTAAAGAATCATATTAACCACACATACCTAGCCTTGGACGTAGCGATCGCAGACCGCAAGCCGTACAAGGATGTGTCTTTAATAAGGCACAAGTAATATGCAGCTTCACGTTTAGCTAACCTTGTAGACTAGAGAGCGATGTTATTCATTGTTCTGGTTAAATACCAATATTTGAAGTTAGGAAGCCTTGTTTTAACATTTAAACACACATTTTTATATAATCATTTTCGAATTAATTATTAGGTAGCCTGTTAGAAAAATGTTCTTTCTGGCATTATGCGTATGGGAGGAGGGGGGGGGGTGGGGGGGGGGGGGTATTACATGTGGAACCCCCCCCCCCACCCCCCCCCCCCCCCCCCCCCCCCCCCCACCCCCCCCTCCCCCCCCCACTCCCCTTTAGTAAAATTGTTAGGGTATATACTATCTTTGTATCAATTTCCCCGTAATTTTGTATTTATTTTTTAATTTAATTGTCCTGGTAACGTCTCAAACAACAATCAGATTATTGTCTTGGGTCTAGTATCTTTTCATTCCTTTCTATTTGTAGTGGGTTAACCAAATACATTTTTTAATATTCACACCAAAACAAACTCCCTTCCCGAAAAGTGATACTTCCCGATCCTGCAAGCAGCCATTTTACAAATGGCATCCCTCCACGTTCTAGGGGCAATTTAGGACCCATTGTTGCAACCGTAATTTTAACAACTCTGCCCTCAGATTGAAGCTAAAAAATAACAGGAAGTTGATTCCTAGGCTATATTTAACACAACCCCACTACTATTAAAACAAATATAGTCGGGGGGGGGGGGGGGGGGGGGGGGCACATTTCATGCTAATGAGCTCGGGTAGAAATTTTTCCCTCTCAATTAGGGGTAGTGCACCCTAGACACCCCGCTCGTGAGCTGGGTCAATAGTGGCTAGGCAACCAATTTCATAACACATGTAAAGCACAAACATTGGCTTAGCATCAGAATTTATCCTGGGGGGGGGGGGGGGGGGGGGGGGGGGGGGAGGACAGGGTTACAAATCAAATAATTTTAGGGGTGGTGTTTATTGTTTGTGACTGGTATTCAGCTGGCATTTGCTTAGCATAAAAAAGGACAAGCAGTTTTGGCTGGTAACCAGTTTTTATTAAGCAAAGCTGTGTTTGTGCTAAGGCGTGTTTTGTTGCTATACCGAGTTTTATTGAAAATGGCCCCCAGGGCAGGCGCGAGGATATAGGCAGGTCAAAATAAGAAATAAATGGGCTGACCCTAAAAAAGTTGCAAATAAACGTTTTATTGCTGATTTATGTTAAGAAGGGTCTAGACAATAACATACTAAAAGTTTAGGAGAATTGAAGACCGGGAAAGTTACTAATTTCGAAGATTAGTATTAGCGGCCATCTTGGATTTGCTAAAAATTAAGCCACGCCCCCAAAATGGCGTAAATAAACTTCACAGTTCATAATATTTATTCTTCTAAAGATTATGTCTCATATGATACCAAATATTCTCAAATCCCCCCCCCCCCCCCATGTGACCTAATTATGACAGTTTTACTAATTAGGTAAGGCCTAACCTAATTTAGCACGATAGGACATTGTAACTGACATATCATTGATTTTCGCTTCCTAGCTTTCAAATCGTGTTATTTCCCAAGTAATCTGTCCTTTTTTCTTCGGATTTTTCTTTCTTGTAGTGGTATATTGCTTTCTTATTATGTTTTATGCTTCATTGGCATCATAAACTGCCATTATTATGAACAATTAAATTTGTTCCATTTTGTATACATGGTACAGTGTGTGGCGTTCCACAGGTAAAATTTTTGATTTTGGGTCCTGGGTCAAGACATTTTGCAAATTTTCAGTCATAAGGAGAGGGATAATACAAAAATCCTTTCAATTGCCCGATTCGAATTTATGTTTCTGCAATGGCAATGTTGTGCTGTTCGCAGGATTGACAAAACTGTATCTCTCAAAAAGGATGAACTGGCAGCAGCTTCCAAAACCGGCACACTGTGGGTCAACTATCAGAAGATGTTAGGAATTGCTAGGACACTTGTTGCGGCCGATCGAATGGGGTCTTGGGAGATGCATCTCCATGCCATCTCAGCTTGTTTGCCGATATTCGCAGCAGCTGGCCATCCGAATTATCTGAAGTCGGCTCGTCTCTATCTCCAGAAGATGCGTGCATTGGAAGATGACAACCCTGAGGTGTATCAGAAATTCCAATCTGGGTTCCATGTAACCAGACGCAGCAACCAATACTGGGCTGGCCTTGGGACGGATCTGGTCATAGAACAGACACTAATGCGCTCACTAAAAAGCCAAGGGGGCCTAACACGAGGAAGTGGGATGTCTGAGCACCAGAGAACAGTTTGGACTATGTCTTCAACTGTGTCATCCGCGTACAACCTTGCCATGCAAGAACTGACCGCAAATAGTTATACAACAAGTGAACAACATAAGGAGTTGTCCACCTCCAGAGTGAATAGAGACGAGGCTGACCTTGAAACAACTGCAGCAAAACTGGACAGTTTTACACCATTTTCAGAGGATAAGTCATTACGCAATATTATCACAGGTGTTAATGCAAATGAGGATGTGAATGTACATGATCTCTTCACAATAGGAAATGATGTAGTTGGAAAGATGGATGGTCATTCTGTTTTCAAATATACACACAAAAGGAGTTCAACAGTCAAGACACTCGCATCTAACAGAGCAGTCAAGGTTGCTGATGATCGTACGATTGATCCAGCCTTGTTGTTCCAGAGGTTCGTTGTTGTGTCGCAGACGGGTGATCTCCGGTTGGAAGAAGTCATGAAGTATGAACTCTGCCCGTATCCGATGGCATTGTTTGAAGCCAAGAACATCTTGCGCAATCCAGATAAGCCACAACTAGCAGAAGCGATACGGAACTACGCTAAATCCAAATCGGACAACGCCGTTACCGAGACGGTCCCGGTGACAGATCACTTTGTTCTAGATGGCGGATCACTTCTACACCGCGTAAAATGGACGGAGGGATCCACCTACAGTTCAATAGCAGATGACTACGCCTCGTTCACGGTCAGACATTATGCCAGAGCCACTGTAGTATTTGATGGTTATGGGGTTGGGCCAAGCATAAAGGACGGTACTCATCAGCGTCGAAGTAGAACCAATGCGAACAAGGTGAACATAACAGAGACAACAACATTTGTTGGAAAAAAGGAAGACTAAGGAGGCAATAATCCAGCTCATCACAGAACGTTTGCGACAGAGAGACTGTATAGTGATTTAAGCTGAAGGAGATGCCGACGTTGACATTGCAAAAGCAGCTGTCACAATGTCTAGTTTCAAATCGACCACGCTCGTTGGAGAAGATACAGATCTCCTTGTGCTCTTGCTTCACCATGCATCACCATCAAGCTGCACTGAACTCTATTTTCGTTCGGACAAGGGCAAATCAAATGTCTATAATATCAAGGTTCTTAAGCAGATACTTGGAGAGACAGTCTGTAATGATCTATTGTTTCTCCATGCCTTTACCGGATGAGACTCAACGTCAAGAGTATTTGGGATCGGAAAGAAGCCGGGGTTCCAAAGAATCATCAAGAACGAAAAAGGAATCAAAGACTGTTCGAAAGCATTATGTTCCCCAAAGCAAAGTCAGGATGTTGTGGAAACCAATGGCTGTAGGGCAACGGTGGCTTTGTTCAATGCAAGTCAGAACGACTCACTGGAATCTATCCGATACACTATGCTCTGCAAGAAAGTTGCGAGAGCTAAGACTTTCGTCACGCCAGAACGACTACCACCGACCACTTCAGCCTGTAATTTTCACTCTCTGCGGACTTACTACCAGGTAATGGAGTGGATGGGCTGTAGTGATGGAATTGAGCCGTCTGACTGGGGATGGAGAGTAGAAGGGAAAAAACTTGTTCCGGTGATGACAGACAAAAGTCCGGCTCCAGAGGTACTTATTCAGATGATTCACTGCAACTGTTCCGGAGGGTGCAACACGCTAAAGTGTACCTGCAGAAAGCATGGACTGGAATGCACCAGCGCATGTGGTCATTGCCAAAATGGGAACTGTAACAATATGACTAATGATCCAGTGATGGAAGAGGATGATGAACAAGACTGAATATAAGAAGCCATGAGAATGCGTCACGTTATAGTAAGTTTGTTTAAAATACGGGTTGACCTTAGTAAGGACATAAGAAGTCACCCAACACCACTGAAAACATCTCTAAAAATGAATTATTGGCATCAAAAACATTGTGAAAGACACCAAATTTCCCTGTTGGCTAAAGCAGTTTCAAGTTAGTGCCCATTTGCAGATTTTTGTTACAACGGTCAGACGGGTTTTGGGCAGGGGTAACCCCCAAAATAGTTTAAGGGGCAACCAACACCACCGAAAACATTTTCAAATGCATTACTGACCCCCAAACATTGAAAATGATACCAAATTAACTTGTTTTGGCTGAAGTAATGTGGAGTTTTGGCCGATTGTCCATCGGGGTGTGCGTTGTGGGGTAGGGGTACCCCCAAATATGGTATAAGGGGTTAACCAACATCACTGAAAACCCTTCCATATGAAAGATTGACCCTGAAAACCTAGGTAAAGGTCCAATTTCTATTGATTTTTCATGAAAATTGACCAAGTTATGACTGTTTGAAGTTTTCACTTTTTAATGGAAAATGAGTTAAAATGAGTTAAAATGAGTTAAAAACGGCTAATACTAATCTTCGAAATTAGTAAATTTCCCGGTCTTCAATTCTCCTAAACTTTTAGTATGTTATTGTCTAGACCCTTCCTAACATAAATCAACCATAAAACGTTTATTTGCAATTTTTTGGGGTTATGTGGTGTATTGACCTGCCTAATAACACGGTGGCTAATCAAACGGTCGCGTGTGACATTTGCATACAAGTGTAAGCTAAACAAACTGTTTCTGCTGTGCGCATCAATTTTCAATATTAAACTCATCACAATTTAATGTAGATTTCCCCGGACGATATCACGAAATGTGCATATTAATTTGTAAATTAAAGATACATTGGTTTATTTTCGTTTGGCAATTGATAAGTGCATACAGTCGTTAAAAATAAATTAAATTTGGCGTACGATTTCCCGAATTTGCACCGAATTTAGTATCTTGATAATTCAAGAACAAGAACGCTACACTGGTTAGTTTTTAGTGACTTCCCATCTATTCTGATTACAGAGAGAGATTAATGGTAAACCGTACAGTTATCGTCATGCCAACACTGCGCGTAGGATGAACGCTAGAGTAAAAACGAATATTTTCACTTGCTTGTTAAGATGTTTTCGTGTATGCGTCCGTCACTGTACCCCGATAAAGTCATGCGTCATTACTGTTCCCAAATCTATATTGCATAAGTCTACATTCATTGATAACAGCAACGTTTGGGAACCAGGGAGAAATGGGTTTTTGGAGGGTTGTCGGTCTTTAAATATGCCAGCATTTTATTGGTGGCGATTGCGGCGTGCGTAGCACTAGCAGCAACCGTCCGTCGTGTGTACCTCAGCCTGTCGGTAGCAGGGCGAAGTCGAACGCGGCCCAAGAGCACCGCGCGTTGGCCGGTCACTCCATTGAGAGCTACTCCGGGTTGACACGGGTCCGGTGCGCGGTGCTGTGCCTGATGGCCCTGTCACACTAGAACGTTTTAGGCCAACGCATGAGTAGCGCGTTTAAAATAGTTGATACGCTGGCAAACGCTGAACTTCCACAGAAAAAGTCAAGTGGAACCGTGATTTCAGCGTGTCCATAACGCGTTGTTAACGGGTTCAATGCGTTCGCCAGCGCGTGAGAAACGCGTTAGTAACGCGCTCGACGATTGATGAACGGCTGCCCAGCGCGTGAGTAGCGCGTTTCAACGCGCGCCAGCGTACTGCAACGACCACATGGTTAGTTGTATAAAAAGCCGACGCGCTACTACACTAATGGCCCTGTCACACCAGAACGTTTTAGACCAACGTGTTGGAATTTCGGTAACACGCGGGTAAACGTTGACCAACGCTAGGCCAGCGTTCGCAACACGCTAAGCGCGTTACCCACACGCTGGAACACGCTGTCACACGCTGAGGCAAAAATACATTTTTCAACATACCTAAAATTTTCAGCGTTTGCCAGCGTGTGCCTGCACACGCTGGCGGCGCGCAGGGTGGTCGTTAATCATGCGCCGAACGCGCTAGACGATCGTTACTAACCCACTACTCACACGCTGGCGACCCGCTGTCGTATTTTTACTATAAATCAGTGATACGTTCCTCACACGCTGAGCGCGTTCCTCACACGATACTCACGCGCTGGCATACGCTATGAACCCGTTATCAACCTGTATAGACACGCTGAAATCACGGTTCCACTTGACTTTTTCTGTGAAAGTTCAGCGATTGCCAGCGTATCAACTATTTTTAACGCGCTACTCATGCATTGGCCTAAAACGTTCTGGGGTGACAGGGCCATAACCAGCGTGTCGCCAGAGTACGCCAGCGTACGCCAGCGTGCGCCAGTGTGTGAGTAGCGGGTTGATAACGATCGTCTAGCGTGTTCGACGCGTGAGTAACAAACCTCCAACGCTCCGCCATCGTGTACAGTCACACGCTGGCAAACGCTGGAAATTGTATGTATGTTGAAAAAAATATGTTTTCCTCAGCGTGTGACAGCATGTCTCAGCGCGTGAGTAACGCGCTCAGCGTGTTGCTAACGCTGGCCTAGCGTTGGTCAGTGTTTGCCAGCGTGTTGCCAAAATTACAACACGTTACTCACGCGTTGGCCTAAAATGGTCTGGTGTGACAGGGCCATTAGGGAAGGCGACGCCTGTTGCCGGTCCTTAACGGAAACATATTAACTACACTACCTGGCCTTGACGTAGCGATCGCAGACCACAGCCGTACAAGGATATCTTTAATAATACAATATGAAGAGTACGCTTCACGTTTAGCTAACTTTGTAGTGTAATTAGTGTAATTACCCTCGCCGAAATAAATACATGCATGTGCGATTAAGCGAGACATGGTTTCCTGTCCGTGCAGTGGGGATGTTAAAGGTAGGATACACCATTGGTAATTGCTTGAATTATCATGAATGGGTGGATTGGGGGGGGGGGGGAGGGAAGGGGTTGAATTTTATAGTAAATATCGTTTACCTGACCTGTCCGAAGTTTTACAATCATAGATGGCGAGAAAAGCATGAAAAACAGCGTTTGTTGTCAACCGGCGTCGGACAATTATTCTTATGTTTTTTTGTTTTTTCGCGATTTGATTTTATACAATTTAATTTTTCTCAATAATTACAGGATATCTAGTGCAAAAAATTTGATGGATGCGTAGAATCATTATTTACTTTCAAATGAGTAAGATATTTCTTAATAATTTGGTAGTAAATATTTTCGATATCTGCCAATAGTGTATCCTACCTTTAACCCTCGGCTGCACCAACTAACATTTTTTTAAGGGATGCACAACGGGGATCCATCGGTAGGCATTTTATGTTGGGGGGTAAATAACTGTGTTGGGGGGGCCCAAATCTTGTTCTAATGGTTTGAACAGATGGATATAAGGACCCTGGACACACATATCAAAGATTTAAACATTCTGGCTATTTTATGTATTTTTTTAAGGACATCCATTGCAAGCATGTAAACATTGAAATCAGTATTGCGCAATACAGACATGAAACAGCAATAGGATACACACTGTACAAATAACAACGACCAACAGCTCTAACTACCCCCCAGGGGATGTCTGGGTCACGATTGATAACAGCTGTGTTTGTTATCTACCCCAAGGCCGCTCAAAGAGATGTCAGAGACTTTTTTTGACAGCGGCTATACACAATGGGATCAGATTTCGATTTGTTTGCACAACTCTATGGCTTTTGGCCAAAACCATTATTTTGAAGGGATGTTTCACCCCCTGAATGACCTCCTGGGTTAGAATTTTTTTCCCAGTCCATTCAGCAGGGTCTAGGGATAGATGGAAAAAAAGGACAGCTCCATTGACTGAAAAAAAAAAAAAATATAAACAAACACATAGTTTTTGTCCACCCTTTGGAGGCACGTTGCTGGACTGAGGGTTAAGGAACATATTAACCACACTACGGGATTGGTAGCGGATGTGTCCGGTATTGGACCGATTACATGCGTGTTATGTTGTATAATTATTAATAATGAAAAATGGTTGGTCTTAACTATCAATCAGAATGACCTACGGATTTCTGTATTGGAGAAATGTTTAAAAAGACAAATAAAAGGAGTGACAAGTGTGCTGTCAGGAACTTTTCTCCAGTGGGTTGACCATGAAGTTGACCTTCCACTGACCCGGCCGCTGTTGAAGGACTGAAATTCCCTGACCGCACATAAAACTGCCAGTGTGTAAACCACAAGCCACAATATGAAGAATAAGTTAAGATAGGATTAAGGTACCAACTTTTACGAGAGTGTGTTGGTAATGATCCCTTTTTTGACCTAGTCCTACCGGGCTCTACCGTGCCTATATATTATGCACCTAAAACTCGCATCCCTTTTCTAAAAATCTCGCATCCCTTTTTTGACCTGGTCCTACCGGGCTCTACCGTACCTATATACAATGTATATGGACCTAAAACTCGCATCCCTTTTCTAAAAATCTCGCATCCCTTTTTTGACCTAGTCCTACCGGGCTCTACCGTGCCTATATACAATGTATATGCACCTAAAACTCGCATCCCTTTTCTAAAAATCTCGCATCCCTTTTTTTCCTGGTCCTATACCGGGCTCTCCCGTGCCTATATACAATGTATATGCACCTAAAACTCGCATCCCTTTTCTAAAAATCTCGCATCCCTTTTTTTCCTGGTCCTATACCGGGCTCTACCGTGCCTATATACAATGTATATGCACCTAAAACTCGCATCCCTTTTCTAAAAATCTCGCATCCCTTTTTTTCCTGGTCCTATACCAGGCTCTACCGTGCCTCTATATATACAATATACATGTACATGCACTTAAACCTCGCATCCCTTTTTTACCTGGTCCTATACCGGGCTTTATCGTGCCTCTGTATACAATGTATATGCACTTAAAACTCGCATCCCAAATACAAATCTCGCATCCCTTTTTTTACCTGGTCCTACCGGGCTCTATCGTGCCTCTATATACAATGTATATGCACTTAAACTCGCATCCCTTTATACCTCGCATCCCTTTTTCTACCTGGTCCTGCTGGGCTCTACATACTGTGCCTCTATATACAATGAATAAGCAATTAAAACTCGCATCTCTTTTCTACAAATCTTTTTTGTTTACGTGACATGATAAGGTTCTTAGGAAGATTTCAAAGGAAACTAAAACGATTAAAGTTGGGACCGAGTCGAGTCCGTTGTATCATCAAAAATTATATAACTGACATACAGATCCTTGTTGTTGATTGGGGGAACTTACACCACGTGACATTCATTATTGCACATGTACAATAAGTAAAGACAAAACGGCAGAACAAGAGCAAACAGCTAAACAAACACTAGAATAATGCGGATGGAAGTCATGGCAACTGTATTTTTATCGGTCAATATACTTATATTTACACCGCAAAACTTAATTAGTGCTATTAATGTTGGCCTTATGTGCATGTCGGAGACAATTAAACCATTCATATTCAATCTTATTTGTATCCGTCTTCATATTTATTGCCACTGAATAAATGTAAATATAAAAGATTAAGACAAATGATTTCAACAAACAGAAGAAACAAAGTGGTGGACTTCTCCAAGCTTATATTGGAGACGTCAATGCTTTGCAACAGTTTGGAAAAAAATATTTATGTCAGGGGACGCCTATTACAAGTATTAGACACCAACTAGTTCAGTTAACCTACACATGAAGTAAAGTTTAAATTCTTTTGAGAACACGATTACGCCTTTATAGTCCAGACAAAAATTACGTTTCGTTTTTGTTTCGATTACGAAGCAACTACGTACGAGTTGAGCCACCTGTTGTTTTGAAAAAAAGATTGACTATGGCCTACCTTATTTTTTGACCTGAGACAGATTTCATTTTGAAATTAAAGTGTTTGTATGGGTTTAGCTACACGCATCCGATATGCAACCATTTGTTTATTTTTCATTTTGAATTACATGTGTATACCTTATATAATTAATGTTTAGTCAATTTATTTTGCATTATTCCATGCATGTGCATGTACACTAAAGTCATCACAAAAAGTACCGGGACACTTAAACATTTGCCAATAATTAACGGTTCGAAATGGTATGGATTAATCGAAGCAAAAAAACAATGCATAATTTTGTTTTGCGTATTCTGACACCTCGATTGTCACGATGTTGCGGAGCGGAGATAGTCATAGGTCCAGTTTCAAAAGTGACAATCATGCATCCCTACATGCCCGCCTTTTCATTTGAATTTAAATCGCTTGTTTGTTGAATGTTGGATCGATCGAGATGACCATCGGCGTATCCTCGTCAGGAAGTGGCAACAAACAGACGAGCGCCGTATAGCTTCTAAACTTGTTTACAAATTGATAGCAAGAAAAGTGTTACTCTCTAAAAACAGTTGTTATATAATATTATATTAATTCTAACAAGGATTTTAAAAAGCAAAATGTGTTTCTTGAACATTTCAAACTGACGTTTCACCTCGTCTTAGCAGTTTGTTATGTTTGCACGAATCATAATTTATCGATTGGTGATTAAAAGTGTATACACAAACAATGCATTATGCTTGTATGAACAATATACTTCACGGGTGGGAGAAGTCTCAATGCCTGAAGCTTGACAAAGTAAAATCTTGCATGTGTATGTGCATATAGTTTCTACAGCCCCATGTAAATTGTACATGTACATAGAAATTGTATACCATAAGTATATGCACTTATATGCACTGCGGTCAGCGAAAAGGTCATCTCCAAGGCTTGCGGCTTGGCCGCTGTCATGGGGGTCGTAAATAACCGTCTGATCCAGCTGGTAAGGTTTGTACAGAAAACCCCCGGTGTAGGGGGTTTTGTGTAGAAATATTAAGGTACCAACTTTCACGACAACGTGCTGGTAATGTAAAAACACTGAAAGTGGAAAAAAAAAAAAAAAAAAAAGAAAAAAAAAAAAAAAAAGAAAAAAAAAAACTTTAACGAAAACAAAAGCTGTTTCGGTGGAAAACCGAAACAGCTAAAAAAAAAAAAAAAAACTTTAACGAAAACAAAAGCTGTTTTGGCTGAATTGCCGAAACAGCTAAAAAAAAAAACTTTAACGAAAACAATAGCTGTTTCGGCTGAATTGCCGAAACAGCTAAAAAGAGAGGACGGCATATTATCACCGGTAAAAATCAATCACTGAGTGAACTGAAAACAAAGGACCACTGTTGCAATACACAAACCAGTCAACGCGTCGCCAAAACCAGAGACAGGGTTTGAAACTCCCGCTTTTAGGGAATGTCTTACCCAATTGGCCTGCAGACCTTTGATGTATTTTCATGTCCACGGACTCCAACCACTCACTGTCATCTAGCAGAAATAATGTGACTAGAACTGACCCCCACAGATGCGTGTCTTACAAAACAAAACATAAAAGAGTTAAGAATTACGCTCTGGAGAGGCCAGTCAAACAACCATTACAGACAAATTATTACAGATTTATCTCTGCAGACCAGTCACAAATACACTCCATATGATACTTGTCAGCAGAACCTGTTCCGCGTCTCAAAAAATAATAACGAAAAACACGGCTCTGCTCCCTTTCCAAAAAAAGGATACAAAAAAGAGAGGACAGCATATTATCACCGGTAAAAATCAATAACTGAGTGAACTGAAAACAAAGGACCACTGTTGCAATACACAAACCAATCATCGCGTCGCCAAAACCAGAGACAGGGTTTGAAACTCCCGCTTTTAGGGAATGTTTAACCCAATTGGCTAGCAGACCTTTGATGTATTTTACTTTCCACCGACTCCAATCACTGACTGTCATCTAGCAGAAATAATGTGGCTAGAACTGACCCCCCAGATGCGTGTCTTACAAAACAAAACAAAAAATAGTTAAGAATTACGCTCTATAGAGGCCAGTCAAACAACCATTACAGACAAATTATTACAGATTTATCTCTGCAGACCAGTCACAAATACAATCCATATGATACATGTCAGCAGAACCTTTTCCGCGTCTCAAAAAAAATAACGAAAAACACGGAGGGGTTCTCTTGAAACTTGTACACGTAAACCCTGCTGGCATACCAGCAAATCATAAATATACAGATTTATCTCTGCAGACCAGCCACAAACATAAAATTCTATGATACTTCACGCAGCAGAACTGTTTCAGCATCTCCAAAAAATTACGAAAACGATGAGAAATAGTTCTGACTTGTGACAACTCCCATAAACACCCTCCCCTTCCCATATATAATGAGTTCTGATTCACTGCAGCTGACTCTAAGATTGATCAAACAAACACAAACAAATTAACTGATCATTCCGTGAAGTATGCCTGCATAAACCGGTTTCTCTTTGCTATTTTCTTGCAAAAGCACTTTATCTTTAACTAAAAAAACATAGTCTCACAGAAAAAAGAAAAAAAATTCCACATAACCCAGCGTTACATGTCCTTCAATTTAATGTCCTTCCCATGTGACCGAGAATCGTTCTAATAATACAAAAAACGTAAGCCGCGTGTATGATTACGCTCCTTCCCAATAAACACTATGATATTTCACGCAGCAGAACTGTTTCAGCATCTCAAACAAAATAACGAAAACGATGAGAAATAGTTCTGACTTGTGACAACTCCCATAAAAACCCTCCCCTTCGCATTTTTTTAAAATGAGTTCTGATTCACTGTGCAGCTAACTCTAGGATTGACCAAACAAACACACAAATAAACTGATCATTCCTTAAAGTATGCCTGCATAAACCGGTTTCTCTTTGCTATTTTCTTGCAAAAGCACTTCATCTTTAACTAAAAAAACATAGTCCAAAAAAAATAAAAAAAAATCCACATAACCCAGCGTTACACGTCCTTTAATTTAATGTCCTTCCCATGTGACCGAGAATCGTTCTAATAATACAACAAACGTAAGCCGCATGTATGATTACGCTTCTTATCAATAAACACGTACAAATTATATTTTTTTTGGTCAGATTTTGTTGGGGTCCGTTTTCGACCAAAAGGTACGATTCGATGTTATGTGTCTTTAGAGTAATTTTTTAATATCAGGGGGCGCGGCGGGCCCAATTTCATAGTACATGTAGTGATTAAATAAAGCGTACCATTTGTTAGCTGTGCATTTTTATCGTTTGTAGCAGCAGACTGGTGCTCAAAATATATAGAAAAGTGCTTAACGACTACCATGACCACGTTTAAGCTCTGTAAATTTTGCATATTCCGAGAAAACAACATTCTAACATTTAGATTTGGAACCACTATACTATTGACATTTTGTAAAGTGCGTATCTGAGACTTTTTTCTGCATATTTTTGGAAGGAATAACTTTACAGGGAGTTTAGAGACATGAATATCTTTACATCAAGTAAGCTTTTGAACAAAGATTTGATTGGTGACTTTTTGGATAGTCGCTAAAGGTATACTATCCCCTTAACACAGCCTCCGTCATTTCACAGAAGAACAGCGCAGAAAAAGCATGTTTAATCATGAAGAAAATAGTTGCTTAAATCAGTGACGTAACAATATAAACCTCCATGCGCGCGCATAGTTTAAAGACAAACATAATGCCCATATACTCTTGTTTCTTAATTTTCTCAGGAGTTAAACTTAAAATGTACTTACAAATGTGTGGATACATAAAGCTTAATTGGAAAATTACCTGTAAATGTGGAAACCACCAGAACCCAAGCGATTGCGCCATCCATCCTGCCCGCGCGGTGCGATAAGCGGAAATCCACGGTTTTGATCGTATGTCATCGACGACACAAACCAACTCGCCTAAGCTATATACGCACTCAGTGCATAATGACGCCAAGGCTCAGTATACCATAATCAACTCTAATTCAAAACAAATGGAGTGGTTGGTGGGAACAATGGTGGTTATGGCAACCGTACACGTATCTCGATGGCAACAAATTGGTTCGTCTCGCAATAAATTCTGCAATATTTAACACTGAACTCTGACGAATTATTAATATTGAAGAATGCATCAGGTTTGGTGGACACCTGAGTGTACCGATTCATGAATTATCTGGAAAGGTGACGCCTCACTTGTTAACAGGCAGAGTGAAATATTAATGCTCGATGTCAGTCAGTCCGCAGCGCACTGAAAAGCCGTTCATTTTATGTGCGCTTTATGCATGGCACTTTGTGCGTGACCTCGTTTTTGAATACTTAATGAGCTGACGACGACGCCTGGAATTTGGTCCAAAACATCCGTTTTATTTATCGACTGTCAATATTATGTATATTTTCTTTTGGATAAGAAACCATTCTTGTATATTATACAATTATATTGGAAATTATATGACATTTAGAGGGTGAAATTTATAACGTAAAAAAAGCTTCCGAACTAACAAATTGACCTTTAAAAAACGACGAAATTTTCCCATTTTCTGGTGGTGGCCACAACCCAATTTCACACTGATGTTAAAGATAATTTCATATTCTAACAAAAAACTGTCGATTTGGGGTTGATTTTAACTTAGTCCAGTCAGGGCGCAGAAAATTGTAACGTTCACAAGAAAGTAACGAACGGAATATCTCGCCATGACAGTCTATAGTCTTCCTGTGCCCTCATTGGTCGAAAATGACGTCATTGAAAAGGGCTTCGTGATGATAGGTGGTATAGAGGTCAGTGGGTGATAGTGATACCCGTAGAGAGGCGGCCGACATGCTAGCGATAGCTGCGATGCCAGTAGACTTGATGACAAGTCGTTAGATAGTCGGGTTTAATCCGTGTATTTCAGTCGAAGTTTATCGGCACGGCTGGTTTAAGACTAGTAACGTGCCAGATCTAACGACTAATTCATATATGCGTGCAGCGCAATACATATGCAATGTATTTCTGCGGTGAGATCCAATGGCGCACTGGTATGCAAATGAAGACTCATCCATTCCGTTACATGGGGAGTTCTACTCAATACTTTGGGGACATGTTTCTATATCTGGTGAAGTTTAACGACCAACACACTCAGCTAGGTCAATTGCGTGTTGCAATAAAATATATCATTGTGATACACTTGATTTATTTGAGTTGTGTATGCTCTATTATTACTTTTGTAATGTTACACAATACAAAGTACAAACCTTTGAAGTAATGAGAATGATCTACGTAGAAAAAGAATAGGAGCTGAACACCTCTTTTAACCGCATGTGTTGTACGAGATCTGTAAAGGTGGTTTAAAAACACTGCAGGCGTACACATGTTCGTATAGCGCACGACCGAGAAAACGAATTTAATATCACAGGAAACGAAGTTAATATCACAAAAACAATCCAGTTTGATCAGGAAAATTAAGTTAAACATAAAAACACCCAAGAATGACATGTATACGCCAAGTTTGAATGTTAGATAGACCTATTTTCGATGCAATGCAGTGCACGTATTTACAAGATGTTCTAAAAAAAATAGAAAAGTTTTTTTTGGGGGAAAGAATTCCACATCATAATCTTATGCACAAACCATAGAAAACGAGATTTTGTTGATTAAGAACATTTTTGAAAATGTTGATTTAATTTTATATCCAGAAAAAGTTTTATGATAAAATTAAAAAGGGAAAATGTCTGTGTTTTAGGAAAATGTATTTGGCACATTAATTAGTTTGTTCGTGGGGACAGTGTCCAGATTTGGAATCAACCTAATGTTTAACCAGGGTCCCAACAATTCTTGCTGGACAAGTGGACAGAACAAAATAAATTATGTGGTTTGAGCTTAAACCATAGAGCTGTATAATAAAGATACAGCTTGTTGGAACTGGCGTTCCATAGTGCGATAAGCGAGATCAGCCGTCGACAGAGGGCGCGCTTCACACACTTTTCTCCCGCGCCGTGTGAGTCGCCATCTTTGTCAGTTTGGACACGTTGAAAGTAAAAGGGTTTTTAAACGGAAAATTGTTGCTATACTGGGTAAGTTTGCAGTAACATTTCTCAGAATTATATAATAAAGGGTTCAGATCCATGGGATTCATGCTTGTGTAATTGAAACTGTTTATCATCTGTCCCTTTATATAAAGATTTATCACTTGTCATGGGGTTTGCATGAGGGATTAGCGTATAATTAGGGTCCTACTATTCACCGACAACACCCCGACAACACGCACAGCACCGACAACACACCGACAACACATCCAAAACGTATTCTATATTGACCAAAAAGGTATAGTACTGTAATATACACGGTGCAAAAGAGTGTTATTGTGATTGAGGTTACATTTCTTTTGTAAAAATGATGTTTTTTCACGCGAATTTGTTTTCTCTAACCAGCACGGTCGTTGGCCGCCATCTTGCCTTCGCGCGGAGCTGGCCTATACCATTTTATGTACGGGTGTGCAGAAAATGAAATTGTCATACTACTAGTAATGTTGTCTCCCAACTAACTTTAATTCAGCATAAAACCGTACAGGGCGCCCTCTGTTGTGTACGACATGATAATTTCATTTCTGCACACCCGTACATAAAATGGTATAGGCCAACTTCGCGCGAAGGCAAGATGGCGACCAACGACCGTGCTAGTTAGATATATTTTTTTTCGCGTGAAAAAAACATCATTTTTACAAAAGAAATGTAACCTCAAGTACAATGACACTCTTTTGTATCGTGTATATTACAGTGCTATACCTTTTTAGTCAATATAGAATACGTTTTGGATGTGTTGTCGGTGTGTTGTCGGTGCTGTGCGTGTTGTCGGTGTGTTGTCGGTGAATAGTAGGACCGTATAATTATAGTGTCACAGTTTTTCACCCATCGTTCTTCCAATATGCTGTTTAGATTCATAAGTTGGAAATCTGGGGGGCCATACTTTGTTATATATCCTGTATTTCTGATGACTGGTGTTTTGTGAAGCGTAACTTTTCAACTGATAAATAAGTGCTACTTGTTTATTCACAGTATAAAAGAAAAACCAATTCAAGGGAAAGAAACTGGACAAACACATAAACCTCAAGATCCCAGTGAAGGCAGGACATCAGAATAAAGTTTGTGAGAGCACACAACTTGTATGGACTGGACTGTCAGATTTATTCCCTTAAGTACTATCAGCCAGAAGTAACACCCCCCCGTATTTCAGCCAACATCATCCTACCTGTCCTCGCAAGCGTCTAGCCGGGCTTGTTGGGAACAATCACGACCGAATCAAACCAAATCAGCTACCCCTCGTCTTAGTGTTACTACAAAATTGGTCCTTCGAGCCGGATTCGAACCAGCGACCTATGGATTCTGCCACAGTCCCTTCGGTGTGCAGTCGAGGATCACGAAAGAGCTCACTCCGTACATCAAAGTCAAGCATTATTCGACGACTGGCAGAGCAGGAGACACGGAAGAAAATCCTTCAGCTGGAAAGAACCGTCGAAGAAGAGAGGACACGGATCCGATTCGAGACAGCCCAAAAGGAGATCATGATTGAATCAGACTTCAATCAAAAGGTCATCGAACTGGAAACTGAAAAACTTGCGAATGAACTGAGAATCATCCAAGAAGAGGAAAAAGGAGAGGGTTTGAGTGTAGACTTAACAGGCCCCACCGAACCTGGGCCTGACAGAACTGCCACTTGGGTTGATAACATGAAACCACCTCAGGCAACTGGGGTGATTTATTCTGGAACTGTATGTACTAGTGCCACGGGACATGGCCCAAATTTACCAAGGTCAAGCGAACTTGTAAGTATGAATTTCAGTGGATCTGAACAGCAATTACAGGATTCAGTGACTAGCGGTACGGTATTTGGAAAGGTCCAAACTGGCATTGATACAGCGTTCCAAGCAAACCGCGAGGCCGCTGTGCCTACGTGTAAGCTGCAACCAGCCGGGTACACTCTAGCGTACCAACCAGCGTCTGCGTTATTGTCAGTGCGCATGCCTGATACAGTAGCAGCCGCGAACAGTGCAGTGGCAGCGAACACAATTGTCAACTCAAAACCCATTGTACATGTTCTTAACCCTCACCTACCTTCGTTTACTCCAGCATGTACACGTGCACATACATGTACTTCAGTTTCATTGCAGCCAGTTTCAGGTCGGACGCACCATGATGCAAAGGCTGTGATGACACCACCCGAACCTACCACTAGCACCCCTTCGTCCGCAGGACAAGACGATCATCTTACCAAGACCCCAGGTAAGAAACCACCAGGGTCATCCAAAAACCACTCACAGCAAGACATGTCTGAGAATTGTACAGGCAAATCTGAAGTGAGTGATTTGAGTGATGCTGGTTCATCAGAAGATGATTCTGATGATAGTAGTAGGCACAGTAGGAGGAAGGGCAAACCGAAGAAGGATAAAGGCAGCTCCAACTCTGAGGCACGTCACCCTCCAGCTCCCTTCCTCTTTGGTTATGGTATGTTGAGGGAAAGTTTGCCGAAACTTGACATACCAAAGTTTGATAATGAGTACGATGTCAGACAGTATGTAACCTTCAGATCTTTGTGGGATAGTGTAATGGAGAAGCCTGAGTATAACCTACTTCCTGCAACAAAGTTTGCCTATCTTCGGAGCCATTTGGGAGGACGGCCACTTCAGATGGCAGATCGAAACTTGGTTCTGGGAGATGACGCTTACACAGTCACTATGAAAGAATTCACCAAGGCGTTTGGGGAGCCGGGTCGCATTGTACAAGGCTTGATTTACCAGCTGGAATCACGTCCAGCCCTGACTTACAACGATTGGGCTGGGCTTCGGGATCTTTCAGATGAGTTGGTCACTTTGGTCCACACTGCAAAGAAATTCGGTTTCGAGGCTGAACTGAAGCACCACAAGTATGCCGTCGAATTAGCTGACAAGCTTCCAGACAGGCTACACAACGAATTCTTGGCCAAGATGTGGCGGCAAGAGCAAGGTGCTAAGTATACTGTTAGCCATCTTAGTAAGTGGTTAGAGGACAAGTCTGGTCCGGCTGGACTGATTCTTTTGGAGAAGGCCAACCGGCCTAAATCAACCAAAGATTCTACTGTCTCAAAGGAACGTCGCAACGATCGGAAGCCACCTCCACGAAAATGGTCGTCTAGTGGGGCACCGCCAGCTGTAAAAACGTATGTAGCTAAGGCTGGTGCAGTCGAATCAATGAAAGAGGGCAGTGTGGCAGGGCCACCATCCTTCTCAAGCAAAGCTGGTAAGGAACCATTCAGGAATGGGCCACCAAACGGGGTGGCGAAGATCACCTGTCTTTATTGCTTGGTCAGCGAGTCTGGGCACTTCTTAGAGACGTGTGACAAGTTCCTCAAGTTGAGTGTTCAACAGAAGGTCAAGTGGTTGCGGGAAAATCAACGTTGCAACAAGTGTGGCAAGAGGCATGGGAAAGAATGCCAGTTCCCAAAGAAATGCCAGAAGTGTGACAGTGATCACCGGACCAGTTTACATGAGGTACATGTAACTACAACGTTGACCAGTGAAACCAAAGGTGCAGCACTCTGCACTGGAGTAGCCACGAGATCGATGAAACTTGACTATGACCGTGATGTTCTCATCAAGGCCGTCCCGTTGACTCTGTATGGACCAGGTGGAGAGATGGATGCATATGGCGTACTCGATGAATGTGCTGAAAGAACAATGATTGATTCTTGTGCCGTTGAAAAGCTCAGTATTCCAGGGCGGGAAGAGAACTTGCGAGTTGAGACTGTCATGGGAAACATGGATTGGACCGGCAGATGTGTTGACTTTGCTGTTTCACCCCGTGGAGAACCAGATCAAAGGTTCGAAATTGCTTGTGCGTTCACTGCAAGCAATTTCCAGTTGACCGATTACAGTGTTTCGGCAGAGAGATTGCAAGAAAAATGGCCACATCTGCGGGACCTTCCACTTTTCTCAGCAGACAGGGTAAAACCGGTTGTGCTAATTGGCGCTGACCACATCGAATTAACACTCTCATCGGAGGTGCGGACTGGTCCAAAGACGAGGACCCCAGTTGCTGTGAATACGGTTTTCGGATGGACCGTCCAAGGTCGGCAGGGACTTCAGTATTCAGGTACCCCTCATGGCAGCAAGCAGGTGTTTTTCACCGTGTGCCAGCAACCAGAGCAGCAACTGTACTGCATGATGGACCAATTTATGTCTATCGACAAGTTACCGCATGTCAATCCAAAGGGGGTTACTCGTTCAAAGAATGATGTAATAGCTGTCAATACTCTAGAAGAGAATACAGTTCGGGTGAACGTCAACGGAGTCCAGCGACTTCAAACTCCACTGCTGGTTAAGCCAGGAGAAAAGCTTCCATCTGGCACACCAGAGTCTGTCCTTGCTTTGGCCCGCTCACATCGCAGGAGGATGGTGGCAAAACCAGAGATGGCGGAGTACTGCAACACATACATGCAGAAATTACTTGGCCAGGGGCATGTCCGAAACCTTGGGTCACTGGAGGAAATGAAACCGAAGGAACAGCAAGGATGGTACATCCCCTATCATGTTGTCTTCAGCAGTGGGAAATATAGGTTGGTGTTCAATTGTTCCTTTACCTGTGCTGACCAGAATCTTAATGAGGAGCTGTTAGCAGGTCCAACCCTTGGACCAGCTCTGTTAGATGTACTACTCCGCTTCCGACAGGGCCGGGTTGCAGTTTCCGGAGATATTACTGCAATGTTTCACCAGGTTAGGTTGTCACCCACAGAGCGTTGCATTTTCAGATTCTTGTGGTGGGATGAAGAGAAAAATACCTGGGTCATCATGGAGTGGATGGTACTTCCATTTGGCGCTGCTTGCAGCCCATGTTGTGCCATATTTGCACTCCAAAAACATGCCAGGGACTCAAAGGAAAGGTACCCTTTGATCCAAAACACTGTTGAACAAGAAACCTACGTCGACAACCAGCTTGCCAGCCGTGACAACGTCCAGCAGGCCAGAAGTCTGGTTGATAGTACACGCCAGTGTCTACAGGAGGCTGGTTTTCACATGGTAAAATACGCGAGTAGCCATCCAGAGGTTGTCAAGCACTTGCCCACAGATGCCCGTTCTGAACGTCATGTCAGGTCACTTGCAAGGGACGAGTCAGAGGGAGTTCCAGAGCCAGCACTAGGGCTAAACTGGGATTGCCGGAGTGATGATCTATACCACCCCGCGAAAATTCCTGACCATCAGCTGCTCACCAAGCGAACTGCTCTGAGGGCATTGGCCAGTCAGTTTGAGCCCTTGGGGGACATAGCCCCATTTACGGCTCGAGCAAAACTTATCGTCCAGGAGTTGTGGATGTCAAAACTTGACTGGGACGAGGAAGTGACCAATGTGGACATGCTGACCCGATGGTATGAGTGGTGCTCTGAGCTGGAGCACATTCCCTCTGTTCGACTTCGACGTTGCTATACCCCGCCGCATGTCGACAGTGCCTTAGTCACGAGATCTTTACATGTGTTTTGTGATGCTTCCCAGCGACTCTACGGCGCAGTGGCCTATCTACGATCTACCGTTGAGCAGGGTGAAGTTCATCTCAGCTTTGTGTTGGCGAAGTGTCGAGTAGCTCCAAAACGCCAGTTGAGTATACCCCGTCTTGAGCTGATGGCAGCGTTACTTGGAGCACAGCTTGCCAAAGTTGTCTGCCAGGCCATCACACTCGAAATCCAAGGCACAGTCATGTGGAGTGATGCCACCACAGTGTTGACCTGGCTTCGTTCGGACTCCTGCCGTTATAAGGTGTTCGTAGGAACACGAATCGCCGAGATACAAACTCTCACTGAAGGTGATGAATGGCGTTATGTACCATCTAAAGACAACCCTGCAGACGACATAACACGAGGACTGACAGTGTCCGAACTTGGTAAGGGCTCCCGTTGGAGTGAGGGACCGCCTTGGCTTCTTGCTCCACCAGAAAGCTGGCATCGTGAGAGTGTGCCCACACTGGCAGAGTCTGAGTCGACATCAGTGGAAAGTGACATAGAGAGTAAGAAGTCTTTGTTCTGTGGCTTGACAGTTGCTGATCCAGTAGTTGACATAAAGTTGGATGGGTTTGACAGTTGGGTTGATTTGGTCAACGCTGTAGGAGAGAGTATGTATCCTGAGGATAGGGTTCATGGTGTTCTTACTCCTGATCAGACTTTAAAGGTAGAGAATCGGCTACTGCAGTATGTACAACAGGAAAGCTTCAGGGAAGACATTGATGCCCTCAAAGGGGGCAAACCAGTATCCCGTTCAAGCCGCCTTCTTGAACTTGCTCCTGAGTATGACACCTCCAGTGAGCTCATCAGAGTTGGGGGTCGACTCCGGAAGATGTCTACAGAAGATTCGGTGATGTTGGATCCGCATCCAATTGTCATGGATCCCCATCATCCCATCACAAAACTTCTCATCAAGCAAACAGATGATTTTTTCAGTCACCAAGCTGGAACTGACCGAGTATTTGCTCATCTACGGCGCAGGTATTGGATCTTACGCGGGCGGAGTACTGTTAAGGGTGTCTTGAACAGCTGTCCGGAGTGTCGTCGTTGGCGTGGCAAACCTCAGGTTCCACGCATGGCAGATTTACCGCAGGCCCGTCTGAGGCTGCACAAACCGCCTTTCTATTCCTGTGGGATGGACTGTTTCGGTCCTATGAACATCAAAATGGGGAGGCGAGTGGAGAAGCGCTGGGGTCTGTTGTTCAAATGCATGACCACTCGGGCAGTACATTTGGAGTTGCTGGCAGGTATGGATGCAGACAATTTCTTGATGGCGTATCGGCGCTTTGCCTCACGCCGCGGATCACCCTATGAGTTACTTAGTGACTGCGGCACGAACTTCAAGGGTGCAGACTCAGAAATTAAGGATGCACTGAAGAAGATGGAACCTAGTTTGGTCCAGAAGTTGGCAGACTATAAGGTCAAGTTCAGATTCAACCCCCCGAATGCCCCCCATTTCGGCGGACTTTGGGAGCGAGAAGTAAGGTCAGTCAAAGGTGCACTCCGAGCAGTATTGCAGGATCGCACAGTTCCCGAGGCTGTATTGCACACTGTCTTAGTAGAGGTCGAGGGTATTGTCAACTCCAAGCCCTTGGGCTATGCATCTACTGACATAGCAGACCCAGACCCTGTCACTCCTAATGTGCTGCTCATGGGGCGGCGGGATCCAGCCCTACCACTCGCCTTGTATGATGACACTGAGTTGAGGGGTCGACGGAGTTGGCGACACAGTCAGGTGTTGGCGGATCAATTCTGGCGTCGATTCATTCGATCCTACCTCCCAACTTTGCAGGTCCGGCAAAAATGGCAAGGAGAAGTTGCAAACCTTGCTGTGGGAGATGTGGTCATGATCGTTGACCCTCAGTTACTCAGGTCTCAGTGGCCCGTTGGCACAGTGTCCGAACTCCTCCCGAGCAGTGACAAGCGAGTGAGGGCTGTGAGAGTCCAGGTAGGTAGCCGTTCATAAGAACGACCAGTGGCACGCCTTGTGAAGTTGGCCAAATGTGATGAAGCGGTCAGTTCGGATGAGGGTAAGGTATAACTTACATAACTCACAATTCCCTTTAGACAGGTCACCTGACTCATCACCAAGCCTGGAGCCTAACCTAGTTAAGGCAAGTTTTTTGAAGTTTATTCATCACTTAATGTTTCCTGTTTCATGATGTTTGTTAGGAGTTGATAATTGTTATCAGTCAATGTTACTCAAATTTCCGCGAGAAATTTGGGGGCGGCCGTGTTGGAACTGGCGTTCCATAGTGCGATAAGCGAGATCAGCCGTCGACCGAGGGCGCGCTTCACACACTTTTCTCCCGCGCCGTGTGAGTCGCCATCTTTGTCAGTTTGGACACGTTGAAAGTAAAAGGGTTTTTAAACGGAAAATTGTTGCTATACTGGGTAAGTTTGCAGTAACATTTCTCAGAATTATATAATAAAGGGTTCAGATCCATGGGATTCATGCTTGTGTAATTGAAACTGTTTATCATCTGTCCCTTTATATAAAGATTTATCACTTGTCATGGGGTTTGCATGAGGGATTAGCGTATAATTATAGTGTCACAGTTTTTCACCCATCGTTCTTCCAATATGCTGTTTAGATTCATAAGTTGGAAATCTGGGGGGCCATACTTTGTTATATATCCTGTATTTCTGATGACTGGTGTTTTGTGAAGCGTAACTTTTCAACTGATAAATAAGTGCTACTTGTTTATTCACAGTATAAAAGAAAAACCAATTCAAGGGAAAGAAACTGGACAAACACATAAACCTCAAGATCCCAGTGAAGGCAGGACATCAGAATAAAGTTTGTGAGAGCACACAACTTGTATGGACTGGACTGTCAGATTTATTCCCTTAAGTACTATCAGCCAGAAGTAACACCCCCCCGTATTTCAGCCAACATCATCCTACCTGTCCTCGCAAGCGTCTAGCCGGGCTTGTTGGGAACAATCACGACCGAATCAAACCAAATCAGCTACCCCCCGTCTTAGTGTTACTACACAGCTCTATGGCTTAAACTATGAACTTGAGAAACTTGAAATAAATCACAATTAAAAATACCAATCACACATGTAACTAATGACATACAAGTCACACAATGGATTAAATTTTGCTTGCTTTTATTTGGCATTGATACACTGCAGATAACATGTAATAACTACTGCCATAGTATTAATATTCTTATTATGTATTGTTTACTGATGTTATAAAACCAAAATAATAAAACGAAAACAAAATTAGCCCCCGACTTTCTATGAATTTAAAACCAAAATAAAAACTTGCGATGTCATTTTAGAATAATAATTGTTCATACGATGCAAAGATACATTTGGCAGCGTTCTTCACAGGCCAAATTTTGATAGGACACCCTGTGAGGCTTTAACTTTGAATTGTGAGTGTTTCTGGATATTTGTGCAATATGAACACGATATTACAGATTTGTACAACACAATTTCTGTTTTGTATAAAACCGTGATTGAAAAGCAAAATTTGACAGGCCGGCATAACATTTGACAGGCCGGCATAACATTTCAACAGGGCGGCATAAAAATATGGCAGAACAGCGTAACATTTACACAGGGCAGGCTACCCTGCTAAAATAGATTGTGGAGACTGGAGAACACTGACTGGGTAAATCTATGTCATTTTAACATCTGTATAATTTGCTTTGAATATTAACAATACAATTTTAACCAGACTTGTCGGTTTTCATGAAACACATATTCACTATACGAAAGCTCAAAAGAATATTATGTATACTTCCATGTTTCCAAGATAATTTTGTGACTGTTGCGACTGTTTTATTATCTGTACTTATATTGTTGAAACATGAAATGCCAAGATGCAGAGTTCTGCGATATTTTTACAGCACATCTAAAAAATGTGGAACACCGAGATAGCTTATCTTGAAAAATTTAGTTGGTCAATTAAGCTTCCGTAGTTTACTGATGGTTAAACAAAATAAGTTTTGACATTCGCTGTCATCTGTTATCCCTCTGTCATATTAATGGGAGCAGTTCGTCCTGTGACTTGTGCAGCCGTATTAATAAGCTGTACAGCCTAGCCTGACATCTCAGTAGCAAGAAGTGGACCTGGGTAAACCAATTAGCTGTAGTGTACAAAGAAAGAAAATATACAGGTATAAATTAAATGCCAAGGGAATAATGTTGCAACATTAGGTGGCTCTACACTTCCAGAATTGTGAGAGAAAAAACTGACCATTGCGATTTTAGGAAAATTCTACAGTACATTACATTTATGCACGTCAAATAGTTCATGACACAATATGTTGTGTACACAAATTACCACCATGAACCAAAGTCAACGGGACAGTCTTCGTGGAATGTGTACAACATTGATCTGAAAATACCTGTATTGTGGAATTCAATCCTTTGTAAAGGGTGCCCTAGACCAACTGATTCTACTGTTCTTTCGAAATATTCAAGTTTTTCTCTCAGAAAGGACCACAATAATAATGAACAAATCCCGCTGAAAACAAAAATAACATTTTCGCCTAGAGCAATGTTCTCCTAAATCTCACTTAAAACCGTAGTTCTGACATTTTCTACACGGATAGTTCACTGATCGTACAGTCTGCAAGTTTATATAATAAATTTAATTATTTACAAAGGATTTTAATGCAATTTTACCCACCATCGCTGCTGCCACTGTGTCACTCTCGACGGTCTACGGTACGCATGCACGAACTTGCGAGTGCGAAGGCAACACAAGTTTCACGGCTCTCTATCCTATTAATGTACGCTCGAATTATTCAGTTTGTAGAGATCAGTGGTACCCACTGATCTCTATAACTGGATAGGTCGAGCGTACATTGATGGGATATCGAGTCGTGAAGTAACCGGCGGCCATGATGGGATATTCAAAACATTGCCTTCGTGCATGCAAAAGACGCGTAGACACGTAGAGAGTGAGACAGTGGCAGCAGCGATGGTGGGTAAAAATGCATTAAAATCATTTGTAAATAAGTAAATTTATTAAATAAACTCGCAGACTGTGCGATCCGTATCTATCTTTGTAAAAAATGTCAGGATTACGGTTTTAAGAGAGATTTAGGAGAACATTGTTGGGCGAAAACGATATTTTTGTTTCCACATGAATTCCAGCGGGATTTTGTCATATTGTGGTCCTATCCATCATTTTATCTGAAAGAAAAACTGGGATATTTCGAAAGAACAGTAGATTTATAGAATCAGTTGGTCTAGGATACCTTACAATATGATTGAAATCCACAATACAGGTATTTTCAGACCAATTGTGTACCCATTCCATGAAGACTGTCCCGTTGACTTGCACGTCAAACATTTCATGGTGGTAATTTGTGTACACATTCGTACACAACATATTGTGTCATGAACTATTTGACGTGCATAAATTTAATGTTCTGTAGAATTATCCAAATATCGCAATGATCACAGTTTTTTTCCTCACAATTCTGGAAGTGTAGAGCCACCTATTAATAATAATAATAGTATTATTAAATGCATGGTGTAGGCCAAGGCTATCATGGTGAAACTTGGATGTAGACACGTATTTCCAATACTTCAGAACAATTTCATTTTCGCCCACCTGACAAATCTCTCTTAAAAACGTAGTCCTGATGACATTCCTTACAGTGAGTGCTCAAATGAAATTTCACTCTCTGAAGAAATGGGTATGCCAAATAAATTGAGAATTTTGTGTTTTTAAAATAGCGTCATGTTACAACATTCTTTCCTTGGCATTTAATTTATACCTGTATATTTTTTTTCTTTGTACACTACAGCTAATTGGTTTACCCAAGTCCACTTCTTGCTACTAAGATGTCAGGCTGTACAGCTTATTACGGCTGGACAAGTCATAGGACGAACTGCTCCCATTATGACAGAGGGACAACAGATGACAGCGAATGTCATAACTTATTTTGTTTAACCATCAGTAAATACGGAAGCTTAATTGACCAACTACGTTTTCCAAGATAAGCTATCTCGGTGTTCCACATCCCTATAGATGTGCTGCAAATATATTGCAGAACTCTGCATCTTGGCATTTCATGTTTCAACAATATAAGTACAGATAATAAAAAAACAGTCGCAACAGTCACAAACATATCTTTGTAACATGGAAATATATTGAACATGTGTTTTATGAAAACTGACAAATCTGGTTAAAATTGTATTGTTAATATTCAAAGCAAATTATACAGATGTTAAAATGACATGGATTTACCCAGTCAGTGTTCTCCACAATCACTGGGTAGCGGCCGCCCTGTGTACATGTTACGCTGTTCTGTCATATTTTTATGCTGTCAAATTTTGCTTTTCAATCATGGTTTTATTTTGCTTTCTTACAAAACAAAAATTGTGGTGTACAAATCTTTAATATTGTGTTCATATCGCACAAATATCTAGAAACACTCACAATTCAAAGTTAAAGCCGTACAAGGGTGTCCTAATACAATTTGGCCTGTGAAGAATGCTGCCAAATGTATCTTTGCATAGTATCAACAATTATTATTCTAAAATGACATCGCAAGTTTTGTTTTGGTTTTAAATTCATAAACAGTCGGGGGTTAATTGTTTTTTATTTGGTTTTCTAACATCAGTAAACAATACATAATAAGCATATTGTTACTATGGAAGTAGTTATTACATGTTATATGTAATGTATCAATGTAAAATAAAAGCATTAAGCAACATTGAATCCATTGTGTGACATGTCATTATTTACACATGTGATTGATATTTTTTATTGTGATTTATTTCAAGTTTAAGCCATAGAGCTGTATCTTTATTATACAGCTCTATGGTTTAAGCTCAAAACCACATAATTTTTTGTTCTGTCCACAAGCAAGAATTTTTGGGACCCTTTCTAAAAAATTTACTAAACATTAGGTTGATTCTAAATCTGAACACTGCCTTAAAACCCCACGAACAAACCATGATGTGCCAATTAAATTTTCCTGAAACACACTGACATTTTTTCAATTTTTTCAACATCTTTTTATTTTATCATAAAACTGGCACTTTTTAGTGTCTGGATATAAAATTAAACAAACAATTTCAAGAATTTCCTTAATCCCCCAAAACTCGTTTTGCCTTTTCCTATGGTTTGTGCATAAGTTTATGATGTGGACTTCTTCCTCCCCCCCCCCCAAAAAAAAAAAAACCCAAAACCCAACAAAACCCCCCCAAAACAATTTAGAAGTTGGAAATTCTTGAAAATACTTGTCCAACATATCCCATAGACTTTGCACTGCATTGCATCGTCTCACACCAATGTCTCATATCTTTTCCAAAAAATAGGCCTATTTAACATTGAAACTTGGCGTATACATGTAATTCTTGGGTGTTATTATGTTTAACTTAATTTTCCTAATCAAACTGGATCGTTTTTGTAACGTTAACTTCGTTTCCTGTGATATTACATTCGTTTTCTCGGTCGTGCGCTATACAAACGTGTGTACGCCTGCAATGTTTTGAATATCCCAATATGGCCGCCAATGGCTTCACGTGCAGAGCCGCTCGACCTATCCAGTTTGTAGAGATCAGTGGTGGTACCGGGTACCAGTACAATACGCGAAGCAGCGTAGAATACATGCTGTATAAAACTGCTCATACATTTGTATCCCTCTGGAATCTAAACCAATAAGAGTGCTCGCATAGAATTCGCTAGCGATTGTCATAGGTTGTGTACAAAACTGAAAACGACATGTCCAAGTCGGTAAATTAACTTCGAAATTGGGAACGAGGCAACCGCAACCTCCCCCCTGTATACCGAGTGGACCGCTATTACCGACTTGGCACCAAGTCTACGATGCCAGCTGCGGTGGGCATGACCTACTACCTAGAATAAGAAACATATTGGAAGACAGAAAAGGGAACTGTGAAGTTTAGCAGTAACTATTAAACAAGTTTTATAACTTTGAACAAAACATATACCTAAGTCGTTTTTATACAAGACAAATCAATTTTGTATGCATGACATGAAGGCAGAAACCTAACTTGAGCATATAAATAAGCCACACAAAACAAAACAATTTACATGTTCATGTACATGGATACATGTACATGTGCATACATGCATAATACAGTACAGTGTACGCTCTGCGTAAGTACACGCCGAAAGACAAGGCCGAAAAAGTTGAAATCGCGCGCACGAAAATCGCCGCAGAATACATGAGAAACATGTCGCCACAGGCTAAATTGTATATCAAACGAAAGATCATTGCTTTCTTTATCGATGTGTAGTGATCATTTTTGGCAATATTTGTTAGTCCAGTCAGGGCGCAGAAACTAAACACACGACAAAAAGATTCCTTAAAATCATACCCTAACTTCGAGTGAACAGAATTCTGCAAAAAACATACTGAATCTTGTCATATTATATATCATTCGATTCAGAAAAATGTTTGCTTTCCACTAACCACGCCATCTTGGAGAATAACTGCTCCGTTTGCAACGTGTAGCTCGTTAAAACAAAGCTGCCGAACTCTCGCAATTACTCGCGTAAATCTCGTGGCCGATTTGCGACGCCGGCCGTGCAAATAAAGTTCGGGATATGACCTCATTAACGCGTGCGCTGCGAACTGACTGATGTACAAAATGATACCTGCTGGGCGCATCTATGTTTGTGCACAGACCTATACACAACTTAAAACTGTGTACGGCTTTTGTACGGCTATTTGAATATCTGCGTTTGTATTCTATACAGTGCGTTACCGAAGCAGATATGCCAAAAACTGAAACGCACGATCAGCAAATGAGCGTTATAATTTTTTTCTTTCTGCGCAAGAAGCGCAAATCATCCGCGTGCGCGTACCTATCTGCTGCAGATGATTTGGCCGCTGCACGTGACTTTATTTAACTTTATTGACCCTAGGACTCTCAACTTATTGACCCTAGGACTCTGGGCTTTATTGACCATATGACTCTGGGCTTTTTTTCCCTATCTAATTCATCCCCAACCGCGGCGCTTCGATTGCCCCATGATCTCAACCCAAACGCTTTGCGCAGCAGCGCCTTTTTGTTATATTTTGCTATTTGCGATATAGTCCGCGCTGTTATGTTTAATCCTCGTAGTACTTCTTTCTAAAAAATTATTCTCAGCACTTTGATAATTATAACTGTATTGAATATCCATCCTATAAATGCCATCCTTACTGCAATAGTTAATCTTCCGCAATGTTCTTTTATAACAAAAAGGATATCCTCTTTGTTTTGACAGTATAGTTGACCAAACACTCCGTCCAATAAAAGCAAAATTATTCATTTAATGCCATTTCATTTCGGTATCATAACGTTTTCGTTACGCCACAACGCTCTAGCTTATACAAGCGGGCATTGCATTCAATGCCTTTCTTCTCGGTCTGAGCGCTCGAACCTCGCTTGCCCTCCCGCCCGACTAAAGCCAATAAATAATAGTAATAACGGTAATAATAATAACTAACCACAGGGAACAGGGAGTGCACCCTCGATCAGTGTCCTAGGATGCAACCACGTTTCCTCTTAAAAATAAGAGGTTTTTCGTGGCCTTCCGAGTGCCTGCAGAAATGCAGGACCGTGGCACCGACAATTTCCTGCGGTGTTCAAAATGTACCCAGATTCCAGAGTAAGTCTATATACAAATAAAATGAGCGAGTTCCAGTGCTATACCATCCCAATATGTTCACCAAATCATTGTTGTATTTTTCCTTTTCTTTCGGTTTATGAACTATATTACTAGTATTACATGAGGAAGGTATGGAAAATAAATTAATTTTCTGACGTAGGAACGTAGGAAGAACATTTATTTTATTTTAGAACGTTAAAATACCTTTGTTTTTTATTATGCCTTTATTTCTTACTCAAATTTATATTAAAATTGATATTAGCCCTGATAATAACACGTTACTTATACAGTTGTAAAACTAAAATAAATTATTGATTCCAGAGAAATACAGATTATCGTTCGTCTATCTGTTCAGTTTGTTACCATCTTGTCTATAAACTTGCGTATCCCCTCGTGCCGAGTTTGGCAGTGATTGGATCTTTATAACTGGTATACAGAGAGAGGCGTACAGCATCGATGGCAGCTGAGGGCGAAGTGTGAACGTGACACAGGAATTTAAATCATCATTCTAGCCATGTGGGCTCCACAAATCACTTCCGCACCTCCAATGTTCTTGAACACTGTCGTGAGACAATCCCAACCCGCGCAACATGATGCACTGTCATCATGTTTCCATCCGCGTATCGGCTCTTCGGGCAATCGGCCCTTCAGGCCTCCCGAACACTGCCGTGGGCCGAGATGCTCCACACTCCGTGGCTCCCCATCGCCACTCCGTGGCTCCCCATCGCACACCACTACGTAAAATTTATTTTAAAAAACTACCCCTTAGAAAAAGAAATTACCCAATTTTTTTTTTAAATTAATAAAAAATTGAGCAAAACAAATATGGAGCAATAACGATGAGCAAATATAGTTTGTTGCATTTAGTTTGTTGCATACGCTTGTGGTAGTGTGTTAGTCAGCTCGGCATCCATCGTGTAAAAGAATTAGGCCTACCTTCTCCGTTTTTTTCAAAATTTATCAACCTTAAACCTTTATCATGCTTTTACAATAACTCGGGCAGTTTTGTTGTCACCGGTGAGGTTCAGTTTTGATAGCTTTCGAGACGGATGCAAATTAAATCTTCCCGCAAGATCAGTGGCTGTAGTGCCGTGCCGTGCAATTTTCCCGCATGCGCGCTTTCGTTACCGGAAGGTCGGATAATGCAGTTGGTGTTGCGTATACCTCGGTGGAATAAGTTAATTAAGGTACTTTTCACCGCGCAGTGCCGGGTTAATTTTCTCGTCTAAACGCATGCATGTTTTGGATTAAGAATTTCTCATCTATTGGCCCAAAGGCTAATTGCTTCTGTATTATCTTACGCCTCCGTCTGAACGTACCCATTGATCCTAGACAAACTGCTTCGTATGTCATTAAAACATGTGTGTATGTGTGCATGTACATACAGTCGTGAACCACATAACGATCGAGGATCGATATTTTGTTTTCCTTTTGTAACAAATACGTCTGTTCACCAACTGCGCTACATGCTTTACACTCCACCAACTAAGAACGGCCATGCACCCATGTAAGGGAGGACTAACGGAGCGAGGCCCTAGCTCTTGCTGCCTATGCAAGCAAACGAACTCCGTCCCTGTACGAAGGTTCGAACCTGAACTCCGCGGACAGTACCAGCCTGACGAATTAAGCCGCTGAGCTAACTCCGGTTGGTACTGTCCGCGGAGTTCAGGTTCGAACCTTCGTATAGAGACGGAGTTCGTTTGCTTGCATAGGCAGCAAGAGCTAGGGCCTCGCTCCGTTAGTCCTCCCTCACATGGGTGCATGGCCGTTCTTAGTTGGTGGAGTGTAAAGCATGTAGCGCAGGTGGTGAACAGACGTATTTGTTCGTCGGATGAATGACCCCTCACCACATCACGAATCATATGATTGTAATAGTAATGTAGTGTATGTAGATAAATCCAAACAGCGTATGCCAGGCAATTTTGATGGGACAAGTAATTTTAAAGACTGGATTGTACATTTTAATTTATGTTGTAAAGTTAATGGTTGGAAAGGTGATGATAAAGTTACACAGCTTGCTGTCATCTTGCGAGGTGAAGCACTTAAACTTTATCGGGATATCCCAGATATACATAAAGAAGATTATGATTCTGTTGTTGGTGAACTGCGATCTCGCTTCAGTCCAGCACATAGCGTAGATATGTATCGAACAGAACTTAAGCAGCGTGAACGTAAATCAGGTGAAAAACTAGCAGCGCTTGCACAAGACATACGGAGTCTTATTACTCATGCATACCCGCAAATGGATATTTCAGACACTGATCATTTAGCAGTAAGCTATTTTATTGATGCTTTGCGTCCTTCCGCCATAAGGGCAGAAGTGCGTCGCGCAAATCCAAAATCGCTTAAAAACGCTTTTCAGGTAGCACAGCGCGAAGAAGATATTTTACAAGCTGAAGCTAATGCGGCAGGCATAGTAACACCTGCTTTGGAGCAGCAACGTGTTGCAAGTTTACAGGAGTCAAGTGCAGAATCATTGGCAAGTGTTAATGAAAAAATCAATAGACTAGAGCAAAAATTGGACGAGAACATCAGAAATGTTCAAAGCTTGGTGGAAGTTTTTAAACGAAAAGAAATGAAGTGTTTCAACTGTGGAAAACCAGGCCACATTCGCAGATTCTGTAGGTTGCCTCCGCAACAAAGGGAAACCGAGTCGAATGTTATACCCGCAAACGCAAACCGCGCTGACGTAATTAATAAACAGACGTATTTGTTACACTTTATTCCTATGTTATACCCAAACCCCATTGCTTAGCGCTTGCCCCGTCGATCGAGGACCGAATTTTGCCATTCATACCGCCGACCGAGGGGCTTTTGTTCCCTTTGTTCTCTTTTGTGTCTCGCCCCTCGGTCGTTATGTGGTACCAGAGAAGGTGTGCACATGCTCCGGTTTTTATTGACATGCGGTGAACTTGAAGATATGTTTATCAACAAAGTCATCTTCATCATTAAATTATATTGTATTTATCATCGGATAAATACGTTCTTACATGTAGTTAAATTGTCTTGTAATTTGTTTTGTTACATGTTACATGGTTTGCATTAATGCCAGTCTTATAATATTGTTACCTTACATCTCAGATTTTGATATTGAACAGCAGAATGATGACGGCTCCAAGTCCTAGTGAGTTTGGGAATAATTCAGATTCTGTGTATATGGATCTAAATAATCCTTTTCATTCATTCAATAGTTCACAGTACTATTCATTGGTGCAGTTTCCTAAGATTTTCAATATTGATGTTTTTTCTTTACTTAGAAATCTCTAGAAAAATTCGGATCAACTTCAACTTCTCTTAGATTCCATTGGTTATAACTTTCCTGTTATTGAGCTCTCTGAAACCTGGCTACACACTGATCCCCATAATTATTATTCACTCCCAGGTTTTAGACTCATTGTGAATAACAGACAGGGTAGAGCTGGAGGTGGTGTTGCACTTTATGTCTCATGTGAGGTAAGCTTTTAAATTAGGGAAGACCTGAAATGTTCAACAGATTCTCTTGAATCCCTGTTTATTGAAACTTCTGCCCCAAGAGCCAAAGACATAACTACAGGTGTTATGTATAAGCCACATATAGCGCAAGTCGCGATAAGTTCATGCCTTTGTGTTTTTTTCGTATGATCCCTGGAAATAAAGCATGTTTTATTTCTGGTGATTTTAATATTAATTTAATTAATTATTCCAATCCCAAATCACAAGCATCCGTTGATTTAATTACATCTTATTATTTTCTCCCGTTAGTTGATAAACCTACTAGAAACACAAATACCATTGCTACACTTATTGATAATTGTTTTACAAATGTTTTACCTTCCCCCAAATTAGGTATTATTTTTATAATAATGCAGTCTCGTAAACCACAGGTCTGAGGTCTCCACTGATGATTATATTTAAACCCCTATCCGAAATGCTTCTAATACAAATCTTCAGAGATTCAAGGATGACCTGTATTCTAATGGTTAGACTAATGTATATAATTGCGATAATCAATTTAACAAATTTATTTATTATTTGTATTATATGTATGATAAAAACACCCCTTTTACTCCTCATATAAATCATAAATCTAAATCTAAGTCCCATGCACCATGGATAACCAATCTACTCCCTAATTATATTAATAAAAAACAAGCTTTACCGACAACATTTAGCTCATCCCACTAACCCTAATAACATTAAGTATACTAAATATAAGAATATTTTAATTAACCTTTTACGTACTTCTAAAAAAACAATACCATACCCGCCAGTTTAAACAGGAAAAGAACAACATTCGTAGTAAATGGAAGGTAATAAATTTTGTACTGAACAATAAAATGTCTTCTCATACCATCCGTAGCATCATGCATGAAGGAAACTTGATTAATAACTCTAAATTAATCGCCAATTGCTTAACAAATTATTTTGTTAATATAAGTCCCAACCTCGCTCAAAATATTCCTCATACTCAGACATCGTTTTTTGACTATCTTACTCATCCCAACCCAAATTCTTATTTTTTTGGCTCTAGTTGATGAACAAGCGATATCTGACATTGTCAACAATTTACAAAACAAAAAGAGCTCTGGTTATGATTCCATTAATATAGCTGTTGTCAAGAGTAGTATCATGGCTATTTGTAGACCAATTACACGCATTATTAATCTTTCATTTATAACCGGAATTGTTTCACATCATTTAAAAATTGCCCAAAGTTATTCAAGTTTATAACTGGTCGTGTATTTGTCACCTTTTATTGGTCGCAAGACACTTATCTTATACTCAAGTTCAACCTAAATGGTTCAATAGTTTCGAGAATCATTTATACAAAGGCAGACTGATTCAAAAATAAAACCAAGAACCATGTATTTGTATGGCCACTGTTCCTGTGAAAATGCAACCAAAAAATAACACTAAACTACTTCACTTGAAGGATTTCAAACAGCTCCCACAATATTCCTGTACCCATTCCTACCTCCATGCTGTAACACATACGAATCTAAACTTTAAATATAAAAAAACCCAATTTTTACCTTCAAAGTAACCAGTATAATAATTAATCCTTTAAAAATATTCCCCATGCTCTTAAAAGTTACAAGTTTTGTTTTAACAAAATAATTATCATCGGTATTTGGGGCATCTCAAGAAATTCAATCTCAATTGCTCTCAACCCAATCCTATACGTAATCACACGCATGAGCAAGGGAGTATTAAAAATACAATGTTCTTGGTTCATAATAGTAATTGTTAACAGTTTTTCAAATTTAGGTTTTCCTATATGTAAGAATTCCCAACGTTTGTTTAAATTTACCGAGTCACAGTGCCAATTCTCACTTGGGGAGGGACTTTAAAGGAATCGTATACGTTTGGTAATTACTCCAAAAATTAATGGCAATACAAACTTACTTGGTAAGAAGTACAGTAGCTTTGGATAGTATAATGCATGTTTAGAAACTTTGCACTTCGAAGTACTGCGGTTATGGAAAAAGATATCACTTTTTATCCCCGTAAATTTGAATCTGAGAAGCGTTACTGCAGTGACGTTTCTCAGATTGTGCTATTCCAATTAAATTCAGATTATTCTTCCTGCGTGAACATATTGCTCCAGATTTTTGGCAATATCTCAATATCGCTACCACCTTTTGAAATTATATTTTTACAGGTTAGTTTTATGGTATTATGTATAACCATATAGGATTGAAACAGTGGGTTCTAATTACCAAACGTATACGATCCCTTTAATATCTGCCCCTGTTTGTTTGTAACCCGCGTTTGTTTGTTTAGGCCTCCTTCTCGACAGATTTGATCACACCCACGCCAATGGTCTGATTCGGGTCACGCAAAACAAAGCAGCCAAGTGCTGGGTAAATCCCTGCTCGCTTCCACGCACATTGGTCGCGTGGGTACCAACTTGACAATTGCTGCGTCTCCCGTCTTCAGGGATTCGGGACTTTCTTCCAATGGTTTGCCGGTACGGCGGTCTAACTTGCTGAGGATTGTCTCAATCTTGCAGGGGACGTGAGCTGTGTGGCAGTCCACCACAGGGGTGTAACCCACCTTGACTTCATTTGGTACATTGGTCAATATGATCTGTATAAAATGTCATGCAGAATTATTATTTCAATGTTATTCACCAACAACTTACAGGTGACCAGCTCTACAAAAAGGTGTATTAAGTCCCGCTGTTCACTACCATGTAACGGCCCGCTCAACGTTTTGAGGGCAAACATTTCATCAAAATGTGATTTGTATTTGTTGTCATGAATTACATTTTATTACCTACAGTTACAGTTTTCAAAGAAATGTTAATTTTGATAAATAAAGTGGAGAAAAAAACCGACCATTTGGTGTGCATCTTTCTATTTCAAAGCCTGTTTTTTCAGTTGTGTAATTTAAACTCCAAGGAAGTAATCAATATGTAAACACGTCATATCTCCCAAATGAGAGGGGCTATGGAGCTCTATTATATAACAAATGAAAGTTTACATTGTGGGTTTTTGAACCATGTATTAACTCAAATTTACTTTTGTTGTGACATAATACACCTTTTTTGTAAAGCCAGTCATTTATGATGGTTCACAAAATGATGGCGAACAAATGACACTGAGGTGTGGGAAGCGAGGGCGGTTCGTGACCGTTGTCCTTTTCCATGGTTAGCTTATTTCCCGATGATGCAGCCGGTGCCTACCCCTGGTATGATAACTGGGATATGCGGCGGTATACGTAGAGGACATCATCGATGAATTAATTCTAAAGCCGTACTCAAACCAGTCTTTGGAACTTTGAAAATCACAGTAATAATCTAAAGCATATACAGCACGGGTGCTGTATATAAACCACGCGGGTGCATGAGGCACGGTTTAATTATTGAGTGCGATTGACCAAGTTTCCAAGTCCAGTACATGCAGCTTGGGCCAAGACAACTAAGACTCAGGTTGACACGCCTAGCAGGCCGACCTGTGCGGATTGGGCTTTGAGATCGGGAAGACACTTAAAGGAAGGATACACCATTGGTAATTGCTTGAATTATCATGAATGGGTAGATTTGGAGGGTTATGTTTTATAGTAAATGTCGTTTAACTGACCTGTCCGAAGTTTTACAATCTAAATGCTTAGAAAAGCAAGAAAAACGGGATTTTTTTTTTTTTGAAAATTCAATTTTTCAGAACAATTACAAAATATCTAGAGCAATCATTTGGCTGGATGCATACAATAATTATTTACTTTCAAATAGGTCTAAGTAAGATATTTCTAGATAATTCGGTAGTAAAATGTTTCGATATCCGCAAATGGTGTATCCTACCTTTAATAATAACAACCGGTGTTGCGGTTCGCGACAGTTTTTTCAGCAGGTGGGTGGTGCGTGAATGTATATTCATGGAAAGAGCAATGGCAACCCAGCTACATTAAAGAACTAGACAGGATTATAAAGAACGGCTGTGCTCATGGCTCAACCAACTCACCAATAGCCTAATTGGTAGAGAGGAGAGCTATGGATCGAAAGGTCCGTGGTTCAAATCCGACTATCGTTAACGTTTGTCTTTTTCTTCGACACATTTTCATCATAACCATAGAACAAGGTTTAGGGAAAACCGGGTTAGGGTACATAAGTGCCTTGAAAACTACAAAAAGGAACCGCTACACTGGTTAGTTGTTAGTGACTTTCTTGAGATCGCATGTACTCGATCATCCCTATAGACCAATTTGGCAGCGGCCATTTTCTGCGGTGGCACCAGGTTCATGTGACGCGCTCAGGTTGTACGTACGCGCGCACTGCGGCCTACTTCAACCAATATAGGTTACCAAGATGCGCGCGCGCGTCGTCTGTTAGAACGCGTCCCGCTAGCACGTGCGTGTGACAACAACACCGCAAATATTGCTTATAATTTAGTCGGGCGAATTCCTATAGGCCTACATGAGTTTTTTACGTTACCTGAGCCTGGAATGATTTTGCCTTTTTTGGTGGGTCATTGTCACAATGCCCTACTACCACACCACGCCCGATGGCCTCTTGGTCAACGTTAGGGACACTGACAACAATGGTGTCTCCCGCGAGAGCCTCGGGCAAACTTTCGTGGTGCATTTCAATTGACTTGACGACATCAGAGATACCAGCGGGGCAGAAGGTTACCCGTTCACTAGGTTTCAGGACGCCAGATGACACACGACCACTGGCGGCAGTACCGATTCCTACGTACAAGATAAAACAGTTTCCAAATGTTTGTTCTTTTGCAATAATTGCAGTAAGAGGTTTATATGGTGCAGAGTGGGTGTTAACGAGATATAAACACAAACTGCCGAGGAGCAAGCGCCCTAAAACTACCAATCTGGATTTCAAGGCGTATCTCTCTATTAAATGTAAAACAGTGACTAGCTCACTATAAACAAGAGTGAAATTGAGTTTCCCAGAGTTAAAGCAACTCCAAAAAGAGTGAACTTTCACTCTTTCATTGAGCCATATGGAGGACAACTCCAAAAAATAGCTGTCCTCTCTAATTATATGGCCACTCAAAAGAGTGAAAATTTCACTCTTTTTTTAGTGTTTTTCTAGGAGATTCACTCCTTTTTTTTTAGAGTAAAATAGTCACTCTTTTATATTTATATTTACAGATTATCGTTCGTCTTTTTGTTCAGTTTGTTACCATATTTTTGTCTATAAACTTTCGTATCTCCTCGTGCCGGGTTTGGCAGTGATTGGATCTTTATAACTGGTCGCCAAGCTCGTTAAAAGGCACCTTCCGAACGGTTTAAACCCCCTTTCTCCACGAGGATCGTCTGATTGTCGTACCGTAAGTTACGTTTATGGCCCTGTCACACCAGAACGTTTTAGGCCAACGCGTGAGTAGCGCGTTAAAAATAGTTGATACGCTGGCAAACGCTGAACTTCCACAGAAAAAGTCAAGTGGAACCGTGATTTCAGCGTTTCTATAACGCGTTGATAACGGGTTCATAGCGTTCGCAAGCGCGTGAGTAACGCGTTAGTAACGCGCTCGACGATTGATGAACGACTGCCCAGTGCGTGAGTAGCGCGTTCCAACGCGCGCCAGCGTACTGCAACGACCACATGATTAGTTGTATAAAAAGCCGACGCGCAACTACAGTAATGGCCCTGTCACACCAGAACGTTTTAGGCCAACGCGTGAGTAACGTGTTGGAATTTCGGCAACATGCGGGTAAACGTTAACCAACGCTAGGCCAGCGTTCACAACACGCTGAGCGCGTTACACACACGCTGGAACACGCTGTCACACGCTGAGGCAAAAATACATTTTTCAACATACCTAACATTTTCAGCGTTTGCCAGCGTGTGACTGCACACGCTGGCAAACGCAGGAAGGTCGTTACTCACGCGTCGAACGCGCTAGACGATCGTTACCAACCCACTACTCACACGCTGGCGACCCGCTGTCGTATTTTTACTATAAATTAGTAATGCGTTCCTCACACGCTGAGCGCGTTCCTCACACGCTACTCACGCGCTGGCATACGCTATGAACCCGTTATCAACCTGTATGAACACGCTGAAATCACATTTCCACTTGACTTTTCTGTGAAAGTTTAGCGATTGCCAGCGTATCAACTATTTTTTTACGCGCTACTCATGCATTGTCCTAAAACGTTCTTGTGTGACAGGGCCATAACCAGCGTGTCGCCATTGTACGCCAGCGTACGCCAGTGTGTGAGTAGCGGGTTGATAACGATCGCCTAGCGTGTTCGACGCGTGAGTAACGACCTTCCTGCGCGCCACCAGCGTGTGCAGTCACACGCTGACAAACGCTGGAAATTGTAGGTATGTTGAAAAAAATATGTTTTCCTCAGCGTGTGACAGCGTGTCTAAGCGTGTGAGTAACGCACTCAGTGTGTTGCTAACGCTGGCCTAGCGTTGGTCAGCGTTTGCCAGCGTGTTGCCAAAATTACAACACATTATTCACGCGTTGACCTAAAACGTTCTGGTGTGACAGGGCCATTAGGGACAGCTATGGGCTTTAGGTTTGTGGCGTTATTGTTGTATTGTTGTGTAGTGAACCTAAAGTCCACTACAGTCCCTAATGGCCCTGTCACACTAGAACGTTTTAGGCCAACGCGTGAGTAGCGCGTTAAAAATAGTTGATACGCTGGCAAACGCTGAACTTCCACAGAAAAAGTCAAGTTGAACCGTGATTTCAGCGTGTCCATAACGCGTTAATAACGGGTTCATAGCGTTCGCCAGCGCGTGAATAACGCGTTAGTAACGCGCTCGACGACTGATGAACGACTGCCCAGCGCGTGAGTAGCGCGGCCCAACGCGCGCCAGCGTACGGTAACGACCACATGATTAGTTGTACAACAAGATGACGCGCTACTACAGTATGGCCCTGTCACACCAGAACGTTTTAGGCCAACGTGTTGAAATTTCGGCAACACGCGGGTAAACGCTGACCAACGCTAGGCCAGCGTTCGCAACACGCTGAGCGCGTTACACACACGCTGGAACACGCTGTCACACGCTGAGACAAAAATACGTTTTTCAACATACCTAAAAAAAATCAGCGTTTGCCAGCGTGTGACTGCACACGCTAGCGGCGCGCAAGAAGGCCGTTACTCACGCGTCGAACGCGCTAGACGATCGTTACCAACCCACTACTCTCACGCTGGCGACCCGCTGTCGTATTTTTACTATAAATTAGTAATGCGTTCCTCACACGCTGAGCGCGTTCCTCACACGCTACTCACGCGCTGGCATACGCTATGAACCCGTTATCAACCTGTATGAACACGCTGAAATCACATTTCCACTTGACTTTTCTGTGAAAGTTTAGCGATTGCCAGCGTATCAACTATTTTTTTACGCGCTACTCATGCATTGTCCTAAAACGTTCTTGTGTGACAGGGCCATAACCAGCGTGTCGCCATTGTACGCCAGCGTACGCCAGTGTGTGAGTAGCGGGTTGATAACGATCGCCTAGCGTGTTCGACGCGTGAGTAACGACCTTCCTGCGCGCCACCAGCGTGTGCAGTCACACGCTGACAAACGCTGGAAATTGTAGGTATGTTGAAAAAAATATGTTTTCCTCAGCGTGTGACAGCGTGTCTAAGCGTGTGAGTAACGCACTCAGTGTGTTGCTAACGCTGGCCTAGCGTTGGTCAGCGTTTGCCAGCGTGTTGCCAAAATTACAACACATTATTCACGCGTTGACCTAAAACGTTCTGGTGTGACAGGGCCATTAGGGACAGCTATGGGCTTTAGGTTTGTGGCGTTATTGTTGTATTGTTGTGTAGTGAACCTAAAGTCCACTACAGTCCCTAATGGCCCTGTCACACTAGAACGTTTTAGGCCAACGCGTGAGTAGCGCGTTAAAAATAGTTGATACGCTGGCAAACGCTGAACTTCCACAGAAAAAGTCAAGTTGAACCGTGATTTCAGCGTGTCCATAACGCGTTAATAACGGGTTCATAGCGTTCGCCAGCGCGTGAATAACGCGTTAGTAACGCGCTCGACGACTGATGAACGACTGCCCAGCGCGTGAGTAGCGCGGCCCAACGCGCGCCAGCGTACGGTAACGACCACATGATTAGTTGTACAACAAGATGACGCGCTACTACAGTATGGCCCTGTCACACCAGAACGTTTTAGGCCAACGTGTTGAAATTTCGGCAACACGCGGGTAAACGCTGACCAACGCTAGGCCAGCGTTCGCAACGCGCTGAGCGCGTTACCCACACGCTGGAACACGCTGTCACACGCTGAGACAAAAATACGTTTTTCAACATACCTAAAAAAAATCAGCGTTTGCCAGCGTGTGACTGCACACGCTAGCGGCGCGCAAGAAGGCCGTTACTCACGCGTCGAACGCGCTAGACGATCGTTACCAACCCACTACTCTCACGCTGGCGACCCGCTGTCGTATTTTTACTATAAATCAGTGATGCGTTCCTTACACGCTGAGCGCGTTCCTCACACGCTACTTACGCGCTGGCATACGCTATGAACCCGTTATCAACCTGTATGAACACGCTGAAATCACGGTTTCACTTGACGTTTTCTGTGAAAGTTCAGCAATTGCCAGCGTATCAACTATTTTTAACGCGCTACTCATGCATTGGCCTAAAACGTCCTGGTGTGGCAGGGCCATAACCATCGTGTCGCAAGCGTACGCCGGCGTACGCCAGCGTGTGATTAGCGGGTTGATAACGATCGCCTAGCGTGTTCGACGCGTGAGTAACGAATCTAAAGCGCGCCGCCAGCGTGTGCAGTCACACGCTGGCAAACGCTGGAAATTGTAGCTATTTTGAAAAAAATCTTTTTTCCTCAGCGTATGACAGCGTGTCCCAGCGTGTGAGTAACGCGCTCATCGTGTTGCTAACGCTGGCCTAGCGTTGGTTAGCGTTAGCCAGCGTGTTGCCAAAATTACAACACGCTACTCACGCGTTGGCCTAAAATGTTCTGGTGTGACAGGGCCATAACGTACCTCACGATACGCCAGACGTTCAGAAGATTGCCGTGGAAAACAAGCGGGATTTAAAAACCGTTCGGGAATGTGCCCGTTGGTGGACTTGACGAAGGGTTAAAGATCTAGTAATGTCAAACCCGGCACGAGGGGATAGGTAGTTCAAAGACACAGAAAGCACACAGAGAGGAAACAGTATGAACTCAAAATGCACGCGATATACATGTATACCGACAGTTCTATGGTTATAATTATTTACTGAGTTTAGGTTAGTATAGGTATTAAAGATGCCGGCGTGTAAAAGTTCTTACCAGTCTATTTTAGTAAATGTTAACAAGGAGACCATAACAAAAAAATGTCTAAAAAGCGAGAACTCGTCAGGTGCAGTTCGCAGAGAGAGAAAAAAACCAAGTGTAAACGTAAAATTACCTTGCAGTCGGTCAATTCGTGTTATAGCGCTGGATGTAGAGAAAGGCGTACATCATCGATGGCAGCTGAGGGCGAAGTGTGAACGTGACGCAGGAATTTAAATCATTATTCTAGCCATGTGCGCTCCACAAATCACTTCCGCACCTCCAATGTTCTTGAACACTGTCGTGAGACAATCCCAACCCGCGCAACATGATGCACTGTCATCATGTTTCCATCCGCGTATCGGCTCTTCGGGCTATCGGCCCTTCAGGCCTCCCGAACACTGTCGTTGACCCAGCAGCTCCCCACTCCGTGGCTCCCCATCGCACACTAATACGTAAAATTTAAAAAAAAAACTACCCCTTAGAAAAAAATAAAAAATAACAATAATAATAAATAAATAAATAAAAAATCGAGCAAAACAAATATGGAGCAATAACGATGAGCAAATATGGGGCAATTAAGTTTGTTGCATTTAGTTTGTTGCATACGCTTGTGGTAGTGTGTTAGTCAGCTCTGCGTCTATCGTGTGAAAATAAATAGGCCTACATTCTCCGTTTTAAAAAAAGTTATCAACCTTAAACCTTTATCATGCTTTTACAATAACTCGGGCAGTTTTGTTGTCACCGGTGAGGTTCAGTTTTGATAGCTTTCGAGACGGATGCAAATTAAATCTTCCCGCAAGATCAGCGGCTGTAGTGCCGTGCCGTGCAATTTTCCCGCACGCGCGCTTTCGTTACCGGAAGGTCGGATAATGCAGTTGGCGTTGCGTATACCTCGGTGGAATAAGTTAAGGTACTTTTCACCGCGCAGTGCCGGGTTAACTTTCTCGTCTGAGCGCATGCATGTTTTGGATTAAGAATTTCTCATCTATTGGCCCAAAGGCTGATTGCTTTTGTATTATCTTACGCCTCCGTCTGAACGTACCCATTGATCCCAGTCAAAGATTTGACTAATCACAACTGTATGTCATTAAAACATGTGTGTATGTGTGCCTACCCACACATAAACATGTGCATTTATTCCGGTTTTGATTGACATGCGGTGAACTTGTAGATATGTTTATCAACAAGTCATCTTCATCATTAAATTATATTGCATTTATCATCGGATAAATACGTTCTTACATGTATGTACTTGAATTGTCCTGTAATTTGTTTTGTTACATGCCCCGGGTTTGCATTAAAGCCAGTCTTATATTGTTACTTTACATCTCAGATTTTGATATTGAACAGCAGAATGATGACGGCTAGTGAGTTTGGAAATAATTCAGATTCTGAGTATATGTATCCAAATGATCCTTTTTATTTTATTCAATAATTCACAGTACTATTTATTGGAGCAGTTTCCAAATATTTGCAATGATGGTTTGTCCTTACTTAGAAGTCTCTAGAAAAATTCTGATGAACTTCAACTCTTAGATTCCATTGGTAGCTTGCCTTGTATAGCCCGTTGGAATCGGACAAACGCGTTGCTGCAAGGATAGACCATGCATAGACATTTTCATTCATATTGATTTGATAAAAGCTGCGTTGGGGTGGGATGGGGTGGGATGGGATGAAGTGGGATTGGGGTGGGGGGGGGGGGGGGGGGGGGGGGGGGGGGCTTTATTAAACTTCATTGCCTGATGACTGTAACGTCTATATTTGACGAAATTGCAAATCACTGCGACCAAAAATACTAAACAATTTAGGATCTCGCTAACAAGTAACATAGGGCAAAATATCTCAGTTGGTAGAGGCCTGAGACAGGCTAGTATTCCGGACGTCGCAGGTTCGAGTCCCGCATTGCCAATTTCTTTGTTTATTTATGCAAATTTACCTAGTCAGTTTCCCTTGTGGTTTATTTGTGTATTAAAGATAAAGGGCTGATAACTACGAAAGCTGTTTAAGCCATTATATGCGTATAAATTACTAGTCACTGTTTAAACCTGGTGTCTAACTTCAAACAAGTATACTACAAAGCTTGTTTTAAGTTAGCCGCGTTTAAATGACCATTGGAGTTAAACATGTGTTTATAACAAACAATAGCAATTCTTAAACATGGTATGGGGGTTGTTTAGTGAGTATTCTGAGCCATTTAGAAGCCAGATATGTACAAAGAAAGGTAGAAAGGTGGACAGGATTGATGTGCTTTAAATCTTCTTGATTGCACAAGAGGAGGCTAACTAACAAGAAAATCGTCATGGTCGCCAACACCAACGTGCACCAGGAGTTTTTAGGGACAAGGTGAATCCCTTCGAAGAGTATGACGAGGAACATTTCATCAGACGTTTCAGAGTTAGCAAAGACACGTTCAACGATTTACTTAGACTTCTCGGATTGTATTTAGAACACCCAATTCTTTGTTGTCCTTATAGCAGATCGGCTTTTACGGTCAGGAAACGAGATAAACATTTCTGAAGTGATAGCTTTCCAGGCATCAGCCTTTTTCTGTTTCACATCGTTTGTCACCAGTAATGGTCTCAACGAGAGCCATCCTTTCGTCAGCATTGAAATTGTCACTGCGTTGCCATTTGGTATCAGCCATAGGGCTGTAGGGTATCTAAGTAAAGACCTGTTGAAGATTTCTCTACTGAGGCCTATCGTATGTTTATACTGTTGCGCAATCCTCTATATTACAATGTCTTTAACAATAGGGACCACGGCCAATAAGTTTAGACTGCCCAAGTTACACGAGGATAACTAAACAACCATTTAAGATATTTAGCAAGAGTTGTTTAATTCAGGTGTTTAGGAAGACGCGTGTAACTTGGATTTATCCACGTCTATATACTACACTCGTATAAAGATAAACAGCTTTCGTAGTTACAGCCCAAAATGTCATATCCTTAGTGATCCCCATAATGTCGCTTCCCAGGTTGTATCGTAAAATTGAGCGAGATCTTAGGCCACATGGATGCTGGTGTTTATGACTTCTGACTAGCGCCCTCGAACAAAGATACTGACAACAAAATTATGGGAGACCGCCATAATACTAGGGTAAGATAGCTCAGTTAGTAGAGCACTGATCCGGAGGTAGCAGGTTCAAGTCCCGCCTTGCTCATTTCTTTGTTCACATTGAAATTCCTTCAAACTTATTTGCTTAATAATACGTCACCGGTTTCAGAAAGAGACGGGCATGTCAACGTTTTGAGATAATTGCAAAAATAAAAAAAGTTTCTTAGCTACAATTATTAGCAAATATACCCGTTTCTTCGTGAAAACGAATTTTTCAGTTAACTTACTTTTTACTTACTTTTACAATTCACAGCGCCGTGTAATTTGTCATAGGAGGAGGAGCGAGACTAAAATGCAAAGATGTCCGTCCCTTTGTGAAAACAAAAATCACACTATTTCTGCTTTTATGCCATTTCGATAAACATGAAAGCGCGTCTCTTCGTGAAAACAAGAAATGCAATTACACGTATTAAGATGCCTGCCTCTTACAACATTAAAGATGGACTACAACGAAAACTCACACATTAAATTTATTATCGGACCTTGTTTATGTTGTGTTCAGGTAACACTTTATTGTTACGGTCATGTTTTTCTCTAAATAATTTTGTTGCAATTTGACCGACAAAATTAGACCTCGATTCTTCGATTTTGAAATTTCCCGCCCTGTACTGGTTCCCGGCAAAGATCCACTGAAAACCACAATGAAATCCACGATATAGTACCAGCGGACTTGTAAACCAGCGAAAAGTGATGACGTACTACCCATGAGCAACCGAGAGTAAACAAAAGACGCCATGTTATTCCGAGTGTATTATGTATGCGTTTTCATGCAGAGGCATGAAGTTTGTACGAATCTTTTTTTTATAGTGTATCACTATCACTCAGCTACAATAATGCCAACTTCATGTGTTGTTGGTGGATGCACGAGAAATTGTTCGAAGAATCCAGAGATTCATTTTGTGCAATTTCCGCGGGATCCTGCGTTATCAAAGGAATGGGTGAAGTTCGTAAATATTACACGAAAGGATTTCACCTTCTCGGAAAGAAGTAGGCCTTTGATTTGTTCAGCACATTTTTCAGAGGACTGTGTTGAACCTTCAAGTGCTTTGAAAAAATCACTGGGATTGACAACAAAGTTTCGTTTGAAGCCTGGATCGATCCCCACATTGAAAGCGCCACACATCGAGAGAATTCGTACTAGTACTACCACCAGGCCTACTGCTTCTACGTCGGCCGAGTCATCGGCAACCGCCGCGGGTCTGCCGTGGCCGCAGAGTCATCAGCAGGTGAGCTCCCCTCGTCTGGTGAGCTCCCCTCATCGCTAGAGCTGCCATCACTGTCCTCAGAAGTACCTCCACGAAATGCCTCTTCCTCATCTATACTGTGGTCTTCCCAATACTCGCTGCTATCGGACATTTTTCGCTGTTTTTCGGTCGAAAATAGTTGTACCAAAATATAGCCTAGCTTGTCCGCTGTTATTCCGCATTGCATTGTACGGTAAAAATGCACGCACACGATCGACCCGAGTAAATCGTCATGGGTAGTACGTCACACACAAAGTATGAATTATTCATGAGTTAAGGGCTTTTGCTGAAACTGAGTTTTTCTGGGTCGTAGAACGCCGATCAATTTTGGGTTTTGTTTGCATGAAGGAACAAGTTTTATTGAATACTAATGATATATTAGTAATCATTATACATTTCTCGAACAAAAACAGCAACACAGCCTTTATCATTATTCCGTTGTAGTCCATCTTTAATGTTAAGACATTACACAGGTTTAGCTCCTAGAAGCAATCCAGACTGCCATAATGATTGAGTGAGATGTTTTAAAGGTAGGACACACCATTTGTAATTGCTTGAATTTATTATGATCAGGTGGATTGGGTAGGGGGGGGGGGGGGTGTAAAGTATAGTAACTATCGTTTACCTGACTTGTCCAAAGTTTTACAATCATGGATGCTAAGAAAAGCAAGACGAACGGCGTTCATTTTCAACCGGCGTTGGGTAGTTGCTCTATGTTGTTCTTAGGTTTTTTTGCGATCGCCGTCCAATTACAGGATATATAGCGCAATCATTTTGCTAAATGTCTACCATCATTATTTAGTTTCAAATAAGGAAGATATTTCTTAATAATTCGGTAGTAATTTTTTCGATATCTGCAAATGGTGTAGGCCTATTCTACCTTTAAAGCAAAAAATATCAACATTGAAAACATTGTCATTTTTGACAAGCTCGACCCTTTATACATGAATTAATTTTGTGAATTAATTTCACCAGAAATGGTTTGGAACTATGCGTCTGCAAAGAAAACTCACAAGACCCCAAAATGTGCATTATGTTTTCTTTTTTCCTCCTAAACAGAAAACGTAATATCAATAATTGAGCAAAACTTCAACACAGTAGGCTTTGTTGTTAAACAACCTATTTAACACTTTGACAAATTTTGTAGCATCAAAACAAATGAACATATATTTACTTCCATTCTATTTTCCCCCGAAAACACAATACACTTACGCAGTAATTGCGGTCTTTGTACTATTCGTATGCAGGCACAATTGTAAGATTTATTGCAAACATTTGACGTGGCGATTATTACCGAAATTCCCATAGCAACTAAATACAATATTACCTGTATTTGTTCCTAGTTCAATACAGCTAAAAGCCACTAATGAAACGAACTGTGCCTTTTGTATCGTTGACAAGCGGAACAATTATCGCTCCGTTTGTGTTCCAAGTTGTAAATATTGTAGTATCAATCAGTCACCCAAATGACGATTAAGCTCTCGGTATTGAGGAGGGGAGCTTTGTTGAAAAATTATTAAAGAACATTAGTGTTCGCTCATAATAATTTAGGTAGTCCTAATACATCAAAATGAGCGGTTGGAGTTTGCTCATTTACATTACAAAAATAAAGAGGCGAGGATTATTAAGCCTTTGCACCCACCGTCGGGCTTGGAAGAAAGTTTAGTGGTTATTTGTTATTCACTAGTAGTAGCAGCACCAAAAAATTGGCATTTTGTCAACTATAGATGTTGCAGTCATCAGGTTATGAAGTTTAATAAAGCCGCCCCCCAAACAAAAATTTAAAAAAATAAATACAAAATAAATTCCTTCCCATCCCACCCTACCGGCGCAGCTTTCATAAAACCAATAGGCCTATGAATGAAAATGTCTATGCATGGTTTATCCTCGTAGCAACGCGTTCGTCCAGGCTTGTATACTTAAATTCCCCGCTGACTCCAACGGGCGCGATAAAAGGCATAGAAATTGAACAAAGAAGATAAGCACCTTTAGTCCCTATAACAAACTGCAGAAAAATATTCCTTGATTTAAATATATTATTTCATGCTGAATATGTAACATTATTTTTGCCTACTAATAACAAAAGCCTAATGTGACGACCGGTCGTCATCTGGTCAACGATTCAAACAACTGTTTGACCATTTTGAGAATATGATGAGTCAATTTATGATATTTATGAAAAGAAAAATGGCCGCCAAATCTAAGACGGCGTTTGTTTCTTTAAACAAATTAATTAAATACACTTGGCTCTAAATTGACCGATCTTCATGAAAATAGTTTAATTATTATTATTATTATTTGACAGTTTTTCTTCGTAACTTTTAGACACCACCCCCCCCCCCCCCGGTTTTTTAAATCTCTTTGCGGGGGGCAGTTTTTATAGCTTGCGTGTCACAAATATAAACGACCGAAAACGTGAAGATACTGTAGCAGACCACACCCACGTCAATTAAGGGGAAAGGAAGGAGGAACGGTCCTCTAGTTAAAGCGGACGAGCATTCAATAAAATATGCAATAAACCAGAGGGTATTGGCTATGTATATTTATGACTATTTCCTGCATATAATTTTACAAGACAACATTTATTACATTAAATGCACAGTATTATCTAAGCCCGTAGTACAATAAAATGGCACAGCAATACAACATGACATGCAAATGCCAACACATGGCTAGCTGTACTCTACACGATGTACATACCCACGGTACAATCTGACAATACAAAAGTCACAATTATTTCACAAAAATATCAAACAAATTACAACATTACTTACTGGGAGTTTCAATGATTACCCTCTCACATGGTTTACATCACCTTATGCGTTTTATGAAAACATGCAAATCACTTGCGAAACTTTTATGCATACACAAATAGAGGGCGCACTTGGTCTCCCTACAATACAATACATCGATTCTAATCAGCATAAAAAATGTACATATATTATGAAAAATATTACAAGCAATGACAGCCATTTTTTACATTTTGAAAATTGCTTGTTATTCTATACCGAGGCCTATAGTTACGGCAGCCGTAACGCATCTTTCAATTTCTATCGTTACGGCAACGAATCGATAAAGGTTGACTATCATCACAACACGTCACACACACTCGCGTATGTACATTTACTTTACGCGCGATCCGCGCTATAGGAAACATAATTATACGTCTTTGGCAGATTGTTTAATACTGTAGACTTTTCGACTTTTAATTCAACAAATAATCGATGCAAACATCTCTTATATAAGACCGACAAAATGACCGACAAAGTTGAAAGTTAGAAGTTCCCAACATTATTTATCATAAATGACTTGATATTTCTTAAATGTTTATCTTATTTGCCTTTAATTAGGTAATAACAGTGCGAGAACCCGGTTATTACTGCGTGGTAATGACCGGGTTGGGGGATGACCGCTGGTAATGGATCGAGCCGAAGGCGAGGTCCATTACCTCCCCGAAAATACTCCGAATTTCGCGACTTCGCGACTTCGCGACTTCTTCTAGGCTCCAATACTATTTGTTTAGATGAAGTACATTTTGAAAAGAAACATACAAGCTTCTTGATACATAAGTAAAAATAAGTCTAAAAGTCTCCAGTATTAAACAATCTGCCAAAGACTGAACGTTCATTTTGTCATAGTTCCGGATCGCCCGTAAAATACATGCATCAACTACACGCGCGCAAGCGATTTCATATGACGTGTTCTGTGGGTCAAAGTTTATCGGCTCGTTGCATCGCGCCACATACGTACACGGACAAAACATTTCAAAGCATTTCCTTGCAAGTTCTCTTTTCAAACTTTATTGGAAGTGAAAGTATTTGAAATGTATTTTAAACTGTATTTATATAAATTAATGAATACTTTATCAGAAATATAGGCTTGATTCGGGTTGGTTCTAGCGTGATAATTGTTCATGTACGAAGCAGTTTTTTACTCGATCCGGAATTGGTTAAACCGATCCGCAACTAGAAAAAGGGATGTCGGTATATTTGACGTCGTATTTTCGTCCGAAGAAAAAAGTACGGAGACCAATCCACAAAAGGTTCTGTTTTTATTTTGAAGCGACCTGGAACTAGGAAAACGAGAACCGTAATGTGTGGCTTTTCCTACTCTAACATAGACTTGATGACAAGTCGTTAGATAGTCGGGTTTAATCCGTGTATTTCAGTCGAAGTTTATCGGCACGGCTGGTTTAAGACTAGTAACGTGCCAAATCTAACGACTTGATAAATACGTTCTCGCACCGTTATTCATATATGCGTGCAGCGCAATACATATGCAATGTATTTCTGCGGAGAGATCCAATGGCGCACTGGTATGCAAATGAAGACTCATCCATTCCGTTATATGGGGAGTTCTACTCAATACTTTAGGAACATGTTTCTAGATCTGGCGATGTTTAACGACCAACACACTCAGCTAGGTCAATTGCGTGTTGCAATAAAATATATCATTGTGATACACTTGATTTATTTGAGTTGTGTATGCTCTATTATTACTTTTGTAATGTTACACAATACAAAGTACAAACCCTTGAAGTAATGAGAATGATCTACGTAGAAAAAGAATAGTAGCTAAACACCTCTTTTAACCGCATGTGTTGTACGAGATCTGTAAAGGTGGTTTAAAAACACTGCAGGCGTACACATGTTTGTATAGCGCGCGCACGACCGAGAAAACGAATTTAATATCACAGGAAACGAAGTTAATATCACAAAAACAATCCAGTTTGATCAGGAAAATTAAGTTAAACATAAAAACACCCAAGAATGACATGTATACGCCAAGCTTGTCTAGTAAGGACCCCTATAAATAAGATAAATATCGGTAACCTTTAGTGTTTTGTAAAAATAAAACAAAGTTTGTTTATGCTCAAAGGAGCTTGTGAAATGTATTATTCTCAACGGTTTTTTTTGTAATTTAAATATCCGATTGATTTTGATAATACCACAATTTCCCCAAGTCAGAATGCCATAGTTGATATACGGTAAGAGCAAGGTATTATATAATGTAAATAATACATACTTTACAGGGAAAAAAGCTCTGAGTTTGCAGATAATGCCAATGCATTTAGAAATCTTTATACAGACTTAATTTGTTAATTTGTGGCTTCCATAGGAGACCTTGATCAATAAATAATCCAAGAAATGTATCCGATTTGTTACTAAAATTGATATATAATTTGTTTGCTGTTATCCAGTCAGAAATGTTTGATAGTTTATTATTAACCGTTTCAAATAGGACATTACGGTCAGGATTGCTATAAAATATGTTACTATCATCAGCAAATAGTATATAAAAAAATAAATCGATTTTTCGAGGTCATTCATATAAATAAGAAACAGAAAAGGCCCCCTAATTGATTCTTGAGGAACACCACAAGATATTAGTTGAGATGACGACTAGCAGCCATTAATAGAAACAAACTGTTACTATCATGATTATGTTACATAATTGATTCTTGAGGAACACCACAAGATATTAGTTGAGATGACGACTGGCAGCTATTAATAGAACTGTTGTCGATTTGAGAGATAATTCCCAAACCACTCCAGGGCAATTCCTCTAATTCCATAATAATCAAGTGTTGACAAAAGGATATCTATGATGTTCCATAGCCACATACCTTTCTCATGACATTTTATATGTGCCAAATGTCATGCTTTTCATTTGATTGACCTTTAATTTACCCTATTAAACAATACAAACATGAATTTGTCGGTTTTAGCATGACACACCCCTTTAAAAAACCACCAGGACTAGAAAAGTCACACTAACTAGTTAAGAGCCTGTATCATTATGTAAGTGAAAACAACTTGCTTAAATTATGTTGCTCAAAACCTTAAGCAATAACCAACAATTAAATACTTACTGACAGCACAACACTACACTATGTTTTACCTGCCCAGAAATACACAACGGTGAAACGAAAACGTACTGGCCAATAACTGGCACACGTGCAGTAACTCCAACTACGAATTATTTCTAAAACCACACTGAAATTATTATGTCTGGTTACCGGCAGGAAAGACAGACAAATGTCAACTTATCTCTCAGGATTTTTAGCAATAGTCTGGTTCCCAGACCTGACAGATCATGACGCAGTGCCGGTGTCATCAGACTCCTGTGAAAATCGAGCTTATTTTCCCTATTATTGGTTAAACCCTCTCACGTGACCTATCACTCTCCTCATTTTCTACTACTAATGCGTTTGAAATTCATGCCACATCGGCACTTACATTTTGTTGTTTACCATAAAACCATTTCACTCCCGGAAACACTCGACTAGCGCGAACGTTAACGATATACCCGAATGTGAATGGAACGTATTCGGAAACCTTCGGCCGTTTTGGAAATTGGAGGAATTACTCCAGTTTTGGTCACGTGGGATTAACAGCTGTCGGACCTAGCGAATCATCAGAAAGGTACAGGGGGAGGGGCGAAAAAAGGAAGAAAAATGGGGGCAGATAGAGGCAGGGGAGGGGGAGAGGCAGGGGAGGGGGAGAGGCAGGGGGTTTGTGAAGGGGAAATCGCGGACGATAGTGTTCTCTTTTGTTCCCCGTCGTTTCTCGTCCACGGTTTGAATACAATACACCAACACGCCCACCTTAACAGAAATAATAGACCGTCCAGTTCTGGTGCTCTAAATAACTGGCGATGCCATAGAACCTAGGCGGGGTAGCCGGGGGCGTTGGGTCGGTGAACTTGAAGAAGGCCGTACTCTCGTGCTTGCCTAGGGCGAAGGTACCGTGGTCATATCGCAGCCAGAAGCGTCGCAGCTCGTCCTCGCTCACGATGTTTGGAGAGTGCACAGTAAACACCGCGCCATCCGAGCCGTACTTGCCTCTCCGAACAAGGGTTCGGGTATTTCTGTAAATTCCGATTACTGTCAATTGAGATCGAGAAAAGAAAGGTCACTGAACTACCTAAACACAATTTAACCCCGGAATTTAAAACCTATAACAATTATTTGGAACTTATGGTAAATGGGCTTTTCACACGCCCACTTCGTTGTTTTTGTTGTTTTATTATTTTTATCTGAACCCTTTAAAGGTAGTATACACTATATTAAAACACAAAACTACTGAATTCTTATGAAATACCTTGCTTGACTGTAAGTAAATAAAAGTCTTAAGCATCCCGTGAAATCACGGGCTCTGGTGTGCTGTGGTTTTCAAGAACAGTTAATTTATCGATTAGTAATCGATTAGTATCCACTATCAACGATTTCCGGCCGGCAATCGTTGAAAAAAGCGCTTTACATGTAACTTAAAAAAAACCGTTAAACCCGTTATATTTTGTACCAAGGTTGGTAAAGTTTATCCCGGAAAAAAAATAAAAGGGGTGCTTGAACCTGCTCCATTTATAATCGAAAAGCCAGCATTTCGCCTGCTGCGTCTCACCTATTTCATATTTGATTCCTTTGGCTGTGTCGTCCGTAGATAGGGTGATTGTTGCAGCTGCCCGTGTCTGCACGGAGAAGTCGAGCACGAACTCGCCCCCATCGAAGGCAGGGAATGGGAACCTGTAGTCGTGGGATTTCAGTTCGTAGGTGCTGTTGCATACTGTTAACAAAATGTGTTGACTTTCATTCCACCTCTAAAACCATTACATTTTTCATGTATTTGCGCCTTTTCCGATAACAGCATGAAATGTAGACTTGTGGACAAGTCGCGGTGCATAATACGCTAAAGCGCGCCCTCGCGCGAGGCTGCTGGCTCCACACTATACTTCCCGTTAAATGAGACCAAAGCCGTGCAGCACAGAGAACAGTAGTCTCGCGTCGCCCGTGTCGCGAGGATTCGCGGGGGGAGTTTGAACGCTATCACTGCGACAAACATTTAACGACTTTTCCACAAGTCTACATATAATGCAGCAGACAGTCGGAGTATGTCATGAAAAAGATATGTGACTAAAGAGCCATCGCAGATTTTACCTTTAAAACAAAATACAATATAAAAGGTAGAATAGCAGGCAACGGAGGCCATTTTGAAAACTTTGAAAGAACCAAATTTACAACACAAACATGTTTTCGTTGCTTGCACACTAACATGCAATGTACGTCGATAATGCAGACATGTCTGAAACTTTTACGAAAATAATTATATTCATAATTAGATGTTTTCATGTTTTATTCTACACAAGCTTTGCGAACAATGTTTGCAATTACTATTAACGCCAGTGCCGGTTATTATCTTCACGTTTATGTGGACGAACAATATACACGTTCATCTGTTTTCCTTCCTCCACAATACAACAAACATACACTGTGTCGTGTCAAAAATATAGAAAACACGTAATTCCCTGTACAAATTAAATGGAGGGCTACCCCTTTGCCCGACGGCGTGTGCAATAGGTGGAACAGCCTCCGACCATGAGAATAGCTGTAATGTGTTCCTCAAGACACGAGGTAAAATTGTTGAACAAAATCGTTGGAAAATTGTAAAACAATTTGACCGAAAAGGTATTATTAGCATACTTGTAATGCGACATTAGCCTTGTTCAAAAACCGTGAATGGGTTGAAGTCTTTTGTAACAATTTGTGTTACCTTTACAACCGAAGAACGTTCGTATTTCATCAAGATCCTCGCTGACGAATAGGTTTTCTAGATAACGGGGCGCCCCCTGGCGGTACGATGAAGCAGGGATGCGCATCCCACCGAGATGTACAGCGGTACATTCACACGGATTGTTGTACGATAAGAACCAACGGGGTGGGGTACCAGACCGTGGGTTGTACTCCGATCCAATAAAACAGACTCGATGGCAAGAGACAAACACTGAAAATGATAAACATAAAGTTGAAATAAATGACATTGGAATGGTTAATGTGTGCACAGTTGCCAGTGGCCAACATGCCTAATTATAGTCGGGGTTCAATCATTTTGTTTAACGATGACGCCACTTTTTTTGCTGATTTTAAAACTCAAGTCATGTACATCGCCATGAATTCCAATAACTTGACATTTTTATCCGTACAAAACAAAACATAGCACAGAAATTATGCCCTACTCCCCTTCCAAAAAAAAAAGGGGGGGAAGCGGACGGCACATTATCACCGGTAAAAATCAATGAGTGAACTGAACACAAAGGACCACTATTGCAATACACAAACCAGTCATCGCGTCGCCAAAACCAGAGACAGGGTTTGAAACTCCCGTTTTTAGGGAATGTCTAACCCAATTGGCTTGCAGACGTTTGATGTATTTGCACGTCCACAGACTGCAACCACTGACTGCCATCTAATGTGGCTAGAACTGACCCCCCCCCCCCCCCCCAGATGCGTGTCTTACACAAAAAAGAAGAAAAAAGAGTTAAGAATTACGCTCTGGAGAGGCCAGTCAAACAACCACTCTCTGGCATACCCACTAGATAACGTACAAATTATTCCAGATTTATCTCTGCAGACCAGTCACATATACAATCCATATGATACTTGTCAGCAAAACCTTTTCCGCGTCTCAAAAACAATTTATGAAAAACACGGAGGGGTTCTCTTAAAACTTGTATACGTAACCCCCCCCCCCCCCCCCCCCTTCCTACTGACTGCAATATCGCAGAAAAAAATGTGGCCAGAACTAACCTCCCAGAAGCGCATATCACTAAGAAAAGAATGAGTTCTGATTCACTGCAGCTAACACTATAGATTGATCAAACAAACACACAAAAATAAACTGATCATTCCTTGAAGTATGCCTGCATAAACCGGTTTCTCTTTGCTATTTTCTTGCAAAAGCACTTCATCTTTAACTAAAAAACCTAATAGTCTCACAGAAAAAGAAACAAATTCCACATAACCCAGCGTTACACGTCCTTCAATTTAATGTCCTTTCCATGTGACCGAGAATCGTTCTAATAATTACAAAAAACGTAAGACGCATGTATGATTACGCTCCTTCCCAATAAGCACTATGATACTTCACGCAGCAGAACTGTTTCAGCATGTCCAAAAAAATAACGAAAACTATGAGAAATACTTCTGACTTGTGACAACTCCCATAAACACCCTCCCCTAAAGTCGCGAATATTGACGTCAAATTTGACGTCGAGATTTGCGTCAAATTTCACGATTTTTTTCGAAAGTCGCGAATATTGACGTCAATATTCGCGACAAAATTCACGACTTGCCCCCAAGTCGCGAATATTGACGTCAATATTGACGACAAATTTCACGACTTTTCCCCCAAGTCGTGAATATTGACGCCAATATTGACGTCAAATTTCGCGACTTGCCCCTAAAGTCGCGAATATTGACGTAAAAATTGACGTCAATTTTCAAGACCGGACCAACATTTTGACGCCATTTTTCCCCCAGCAATTAGCTAGGTTTTGGCTAGTCTTGCTCCAAGACCGAGTTTTTCATTTGTCCGGGACGCGCCGTCCGCCAATGCAGTTCATCAATTACTCTGAAAACGGGCTTTTTGAGGGCGCCCTCGAATGTCACGAGAGATCAGTGGATTTGTTTTAAGTTCAGAAACAAATCGCGTGAACTGAGCTTAAAGGTAGGATCCACATTTTGCAGATATCGGAAAAATTAACTACCAAATTATTAAGAAATATCGTACTTATTTAAAAGTAAATAATGATTCTAGGCATCTAGCAAAATGATCGCGCTATATATCCTGTATTTATTTACAAAACAAAATTCGCGATCGAGAAAAAACAATAATAACATAGGAATAACTGCCCGGCGGCGGTTGAAAACAAACGCTGTTTTTCGTAATTTTCTCGGCATCCATAATTGTAAAACTCCGGACAGGCCAGTCAAACGAGATTTATTATAAAATGCAACCTCCCAAATCAACCTATTCATGATATTTCAAGCAATTATCAATGGTGTATCCTACCTTTAAAACAAATCTCGTGACAATCGAGGTCGCCCTCAATAAGCCTGTTTTCGGAGTATTGATGATAGACAGACGGCGCGCCCCGTAACAAATGAAACACTCGGTCTTGGAGCAAGACTAGCCAAAACCTAGCTTGCTGGAGAAGAATTCGCGTCAAAATTTATTTCCGGTCGTGAAATTTGACGTCAATATTCGCGACTTTGGGGGCAAGTCGCGAAATTTAACGTCAATATTCGCGACTTTGGGGGCAAGTCGCGAAATTTAACGTCAATATTCACGACTTTGGGAGCAAGTCGTGAAATTTGTCGTCAATATTGACGTCAATAGGTCTTATAGGCCTATAAGAAGTAAAAAAAAACCACTCTTTCTGCCGACCCTTTTTGACGTTGTTATACATTATATATGCCCCTGAAACGCTGAATGTTTCTTAAAATATGTCGTGTAAATTTACTAGTCGAATAAAAACACTGAAATGGCGATAAGGCAATTTTCAATATTGGCAAAGTTTGCAAAAATAAATAAAATAAGGATAAATACATACATTTTACAATTATTTGAACAAACATTGAATTTTTCGTGAGTTTTATTGCAAAATAGAATGCATCTACACGACGGCTGAAATCCGGGTTAATATTACCGTATTACCCACATCACCTGACAGATAGCTTTGTTGTGTTTGTTTGTACATGTACACGGGACGTTATCATGTCTAATCATGTAGCGGAGTAGCTAAACCGTGGCTAGGGTGCCGCGAAATGAATAAATGGGCAAAAGGACTGAGAAATAGCAAATGAACAGCTAAAATAGTAAAACGAACAATACAAATGTGTAAATAGTTCACGTTCCTTCAATGTACAATTGAGCTCAAAACACTGATTGTGCACTACGGGGACGTTTAAAATTACCGTGAATTCCAGACCATACGACTGGACAGAATCGGACAAGTCGGGATGTTTACCACCCTTCAATGACTCATCGCTGTTACATAACGCGTGGAGATCCCCCTTTTAAATTCTAAGACCCAATGAACCATGCACGATTAAACAGTTCTATTTGGTTGTGTACACGTACGTGGACAACACGTAGGGTACAATCTCGTCACAATACAGGATCATTAAGCTCGATCAAGGACTATTCCTTCCTTCGTGGTTAACCATAGTTCGACCATGGAGCTATGGTTCGACTAACTATGAGCAAACTAGTCCACGATAGATGGACTAGTCTTGGAGGAATAGTCTAGTCGACTATTCGCGACCAACCTACCGCTGTTGGTCGCGCTGGTAATCAAAAATTGCATGATATAGTGCGGCGGGAACCAACAACAAATGGCAGACAACGAAACTTTACCGTGCAAAATGGTATGTTTTTGTCCACATTATTGTGTAATTATGTCACTTTTGTCACCATGGTATGACAAGAACGGCGGTTTTGGAAGACATCCTAAACTACGCAATAATTATTACGGTGCAAATAAACGGAAATATCGTGTTGATTATTGTTTTGCCGGTGAGTACTGTGTTTTCTACAACCGCGCGCACATGATACCATGTATTTTGCGTACAATTTTACTTGAATGGTTATGGCAGCACTGCAGAGTATACTTTTCGTGAGATAAGCGGCCATGTCATGACCAATATCGGTGCGACCATTTGTGGGCAAACCACATCTGTTCCTTCTTATTCCTCCATGGGCTGACCAATACTCCGGCCCGGCCCGGCCCGCCGCCCCACTCTTGTACGGACGTGTGGATAATTATAGCTCTCTAGAATTTACCGTGAACATCATGTGCCAGTTAAAACAATATCGGGCAATACTGTGCGGGTAGGCTGTTTACTGGTGAGTGTTTTTACATTGTACCAGCAATATTCAATACTGTTACATAGGATCCCCGTTATATAACACGTCTTTAATTTCTGCAGCGATCACAAACACGACCGATACACTTAATTGTTGTCATGTCTGTACACGTAATTGGCCCATGCGATTGCACAATCATCGACTATGAGTCAGTCACAATACGGGTTGTTCCATTCTAAACGATGTGCGTCGAGCTCGGTGACATTTTATTTCATGGTTGATTCTTTACTGCGACGCTAACATCTCTTCTAAAATATCCATAAAAATTGAAACTCATTCTTTACATACGATTAAATCAATTATCTATTGTTAGTATTGTATTTGCATTCGCTTACGCGAATCAACACCCCTCCTACACGAATGGGAGCGGTCCCGTCTGCTCCTCAAATTGGCTCCTCAAATTATGCTAATGAGGCTCAAATGCAGCGTTCTGATTGGTCGAGAGGCTAAAATGATGACGTCATATCGACTGTACCAGCGATATGCACTACTGTCGCCAACACCAACGTGCACCAAGAGTTTTTAGGGACAAGGTGAATCCCTTAGAATAGTATGTCGAGGAACATTTCATCAGACGTTTCAGAGTTAGCAAAGACACGTTGAACGATTTACTTGGACTTCTCGGATTGTATTTAGAACACCCAATTCTTTGTTGTCCTTATAGCAGATCGGCCTTTACGGTCAGGAAACGAGATGGACATTTCTGAAGTGATAGCTTTCCAGGCATCAGCCTTTTTCTGGTTGGCTTTAGTTTCACATCGTTTGTCACCAGTAATGGAATTAAAGTTCCTCATGGTCTCAACGAGAGCCATCCTTTCGTCAGCAGTGAAACTGTCACTGCGTTGCCTTTTGGTATCAGCCATATGGCTCAGGCTGTAGAGTATCTAAGTAAAGACATGCTGAAGATGTATCTACTGAGGCCTATCATATGTTCATACTGTTGCGCAATCCTCTATATTGGAATGTAATTAACAATAGGGTCCACGGTCAATAGTTTAGACTGTCCAAGTTACACGAGGATAACTAAACAACCATTTAAGATATTTAGTAAGAGCTGTTTAATTCAGGTGTTTAGGAAGACGCGTGTACTTTGGATTTATCCACGTCTATATGCTACACTCGTATAAAGATAAACAGCTTTCGTAGTTACAGCCCTATGTGTCATAATGCCCCATTTAGGTGTACCATAGGGTGTACACAACATACACTCATCAATCAGCGAACGCCAGCCACCATATACCCTAGCCTTGGTCAAGGCGTTCATCGTTACCGTCCGTACGTACAGCGCAGCGCTAATCGGAGCTCAAACAACGACCCCACGCGGCCACCATTATATGAAAAGTAACTGAAGATACTTGAACGCCTTGGATCATTGGTTAAGTTGAGGTTTTGGGGGCGGTGCTCATTGTGCTAATAGATTAAGCTGACCTTTATAGTCGTTTTCTTATAGGTCGATCGTTGCGTACAAACTGCATAATTTGAGCTAGAGGTGAAAGTTCATAGCTAGCTCGCAAGTGTTTACGAACACCGCCATCGTTGACATATTTTATCGGAATAAATTGAGTGATTTATACGAAGGCTTGTAGGAATTACACATGAAGATTTGAACTGTCTTACTTGATTGGTGAGGGTCGCAGTTATTTTCGCTCGTTTTGCTGGGTATTTTCTTGAATGTTGACAATGTTATGGTCTAAACTAGTTGTGTTTAGCTGCTTAGTTTTGAGTTTTCAACCGCGGTGACTGGAGAAGGTCGCGACTCTATTGAAACGTGTCGAACTCGGCCCTACATTATATTGCACGCATCTAATCCAGCTGATCTGAAAACCGTGGCTCGGTAAAACGCGGAACTCTGATAATTAAATGCCTTGCCGGCTGAATTTTGCCAAGAAAATAATCTGAGGAGTTATTGAGGATATAAAACACTTGTCCCTGTTTAAATAACGATATTGCGATCACTTTGAAGGTTGGTTATGCAGCCGTAAACATGCCCCCTCCCCACAGCCTTGGACCATGCTTGGGCCATACAATGTGGCAATAACGCACAGACCAGCATGCCTGGGTTAATGCCGATTGAGCGGCGATAAGAAACTGACGAACGCGCTGAAAACTGACGCTGAGTACCTGGCCGTATGTGCGAGCTCCGAGCAAAATGGGGCTCATGAGGCTGCCTGAAAAATTACGGATTTCCCATAACCTGTGGGCAAATTCACAAAAACACCGTGACCACGAAGAAAGGATTCTAATGGCCTTTCGCTGTTCGGGTCTAAAATTTTCGAGGGATAATATTTTCGCTGCAAAATTCAAACAACACGACAGATCTTCAGACGACAGACGACGCTGAATATCTGCTATTTTGTCTTAAATGTCATGCTGCATCAAATTTGATGACGTCGGGATTCAACCGCGTTGTGATTGAACACATCTTAGCCCCGCCTATACTTATGTATTCGCATACGAGGTCATGCGCTAGAAATGTGGAAAAACATAAGATTAAAAAAAACCAATGATCCAAGGCGAAAAAGTACCCTCAGTTGATTTGCATAAATAGTGGCCGTATGAGGTCGCTGTACGCGCTGTATCTTTGCACGGGGCGCAAGCACAGACATAAATAACCTATAGACGGACAGCAGGGGGCGCCAGAGTGAAATTTCGACTAACGTTACAGTGTGATGACTGCCAAACAGTTTGCCCACGATTTTTAAAAATGGCGGTGGTTCCTGCCATAGAGTCGTGCACATTTTTCAATCACTTCCGCCCACGATTTCATACTTAGTCAGGCGCCGTAGAAATTACGGTACCTGGACGTCGATTTCCATAGGCGCTGTCCGTCTATAGGTTATTTATGTCTGTGGGCGCAAGCTAGCAGCATATGCGGGGCGCGCGCACAGTGTATTTCTGGACGGATAACGACGGACGGATAACGACGAACTCGCCTTGACCAAGGCTACATACACCCCCGCCCTTCTGACTATCTCTCTGAGTCTGAGTGGAGTCCGTGACCGTATGCGCATGCGCTTTGTAATAATTTATTAAATTAGACTACAAAAACAGCATTAATGTTCTGGGTCAGTTTTCCCGGACCAATTAACACAAATCTTTGAAAACGGGATATTGTAACAATATTTACTATAAATGTGAACCCCCTAAACCCATCAAATTAAAAAATAAATACAAAAAAAATATGGTGTATTCTACACCTTAAACTCCTTAATTTCATAAGACTGTGTAACCAGGATTTTTTTCCTGAAAACCATCATGTTTTTATGTACCAGTAAGTACATGTTTACATGTACATATTGGTACCCACTTTTGTGATGTTGTTCCACCCCTCCTTCCACCCCCCTCCCGCATCTCATATATTCCCCAGGGGCACCAGGAATGTGTTAGTTAAACTCATTTAGAAAAGCTTGGGCCACAAAGGAATGTAGAGAGGTCAACTCGAAACTCGAAAAGTCAACTCGAAACTCGAAAAGTCAACTCGAAACTCGAAAAGTCAACTCGAAACTCGAAAAGTCAACTCGAAACTCGAAAAGTCAACTCGAAACTCGAAAAGTCAACTCGAAACTCGAAAAGTCAATTCGAAACTCGAAAAGTCAATTCGAAACTCGAAAAGTCAACTCAAAACTCGAAAAATCAACTCGAAACTTGAAACTTGAAGAAAAGTAACACTCATTTGTGACGCACTTGCAATGACCGACGACAGACTATATACGCAATACCCAAGCCCACGACAGACCACGCGCGTTGTCTCCTTGAACTCATTATGCATCGAAACACGTTTGAATTCAATGGCAAGTAGGCTGCTGACCTAGTGCAATCACTTAATAAAATCCACCCAACGCTGAAGTTCCCGTCTGAGATCTCACTTTTCTCGACCTTATTATCTACAAAGGAGAAAGATTTATAAATAAAGGGATATTGGATACTCCAGTAGCTACCCAACAAATTGATAAATGTCAGTACCTATAGCTCGAGATTCAGCACACTCTAAGTCGGTATTAAGCGGCTTAATCAAGGGCGAAGTGACTAGATACTAACGTATATGTACCCATTTAAAAGACTTTGAGGAGAGGGTTGAATTCTTCAAAGACAAACTTCAAAAGCGCGGATACACAAACGAAGACCTAGCCCTCCTTCCTCACAGGGGCGAGACTCCCGCGGACTCTAAGCATAAAAATATCCCACTGGTGTTCGTCCTACCATACTACCCACAAGTCGCGCACCCAGCCCTCAAACGGGCCCTCCTCCAACACTGGCACTTGATAAGTGAAAACAAATACCTAAATAGGCTATTTGATACCTAACCCATCTTGGCATACAAACGGCACAAAAACATAAAAGATGAACTTGTTCGATCTAGGACTAAAGCACTTCAAAATCCACCAAGGAGGAAACAAATCTGAATGAGGAGAATGTGCATAATTTGGAACTATTGGAAGAACAAAACAATGATCAAAGAAATGGATCTCAAGACTAAAACAAAATAAATAAGTCAAGATACTCTCCTTTTGATCATTACCCCTAAAAAGCCGGTATTTGTTCTTGCGATCTGTCATCTTAAACCGACACACAAATAAAAACAAGGAAAAAGAAAGTAAACTGAAAGAATGGTGACTGATAAAGTGCATGAAATAGCACAGAAAATATGCCCTGCTCTCCTTCCAAAAAAAGGGAAAAAACGAGGGACGGCATATTATCACCGGTAAAAATCAATCACTGAGTAAACTAAAAACAAAGGACCACTGTTGCAATACACAAACCAGTAATCGCGTCGCCAAAACCAGAGACAGGGTTTGAAACTCCCGCTTTTAGGGAATGTCTAACCCAATTGGCCTGCAGACGTTTGATGTATTTGCCCGTCCACGGACTCCAACCACTGACTGTCATCTAGCAGAAATAATGTGACTAGAACTGACCCCCCAGATGCGTGTCTTACACGAAAAAGAAAAAAGAAAGAGTTAAGAATTACACGCCCCCCCCCCCCCTCCTACTGACTGCAATCTCGCAAAAACAAAATTGGCCAAAACTGACCTCCAAAAAGCGTACATCAATTTAATGTCCTTCCCATGTGATCTAGAATCGTCCTAATAATTAAAAAAACGTAAGCCGCATGTATGATTACGCTCCTTCTCAATAAACACCTCCTAGAAGCGTATATCACTAAGAAAAAAACTTAAATTAAAGATGGACTACAACGAAAACTCACACATTTAATTTATTATCGGACCTTGTTTATGTTGTGTTCAGGTAACACTTTATTGTTACGGTCATGTTTTTCTCTAAATAATTTTGTTGCAATTTGACCGAAAAAATTAGACCTCGATTCTTTGATTTTGAAATTTCCCGCCCTGTACTGGTTCCCGGCAAAGATCCACTGAAAACCACAATGAAATCCACGATATAGTACCAGCGGACTTGTAAACCAGCGAAAAGTGATGACGTACTACCCATGAAAACGCATACATGGTGGCCCTGAAGGGACTCCGCAGATCGCGAATATCGACGTCAAATTTGACGTAAATATTCACGACTTTCCAAAAAAGTCGCGAATATTGACGTCAAATTTGACGTCGATATTCACGACTTTCCCCAAAAGTCGCGAATATTGACGTCAAATTTGACGTCAATATTCGCAATCTGCGGAGTCCCTTCAGGGCCACCATATGTATGCGTTTTCATGGGTAGTACGTCACACACAAAGTATGAATTATTCATGAGTTAAGGGCTTTTGCTCAAACTGAGGTTTTCTGGGTCGTAGAACGCCGATCAATTTTTTTTTTTTTTTGCATGAAGGAACAAGATTTATTGAATACTAATGATATATTAGTAATCATTATACATTTCTCGAACGAAAAACAGCAACACAGCCTTTATCATTATTCCGTTGTAGTCCATCTTTAAGAACTACGCTCTGGCCAGTATAGTTACGCAACCACACTGTAGTCCAGGAAAAATAAGTTTTGACCTCAAACAAATTGCAACAAATTGTTTTTCACCACAGTGCACTTCTAAAAGGTTCCTAGAATGACATACTAAAAATCCACAAAAATCCAAGTGGTGGAAATATGTCTAATTTGCATAAATCGTTAATCCCTGCCATGTAATATTTTTTATTCCCATATTTGGGTATATATTTTATTTTTATTTTTTAAAAAGTTTATTTTGGTGATTCTACTTACATATCCTTACTTGAATAACATTTGCTAAAGCATATAAGTGACTGAATAATTATGAGAACACAGTAATTATCCAAAATGACAACTTTGTGACCCTATAAATGTGCGCACATTACACTGTCTCCAGATATTATCATGTAGTCAGTATTGGTGAGCTTCAAATTCACCAAGTTGCTTACTGGCACAGTTATCATATTAAAACCTTATGAAAAATCATATGAACAATAATAACATTGTGATATTTAGCCCAGAAAACAAAAAATGGGGAAAATGGTGTGTCTATAAATTGGGCTAAAAAGTAGTTAAAGGGTTGCCTAACATGGAATACTTGAACAAGTTCAAGGAAATCACCAAAATACATTTTAACGTAGATATGATTATTGTAAGCAACAACAATCTTAAATTTGGGGGGTTTCCTTGAACTTGTTCAAGTCTCTCACCTTAGGCAACCCTTCACCTACTTGTTAGCCCAATTTAGGGACACATCATTTTTTCCAAGTTTTTGTTTGCTGGGCTAAATATCACAATGTTATCATTGTCCATATGATTTTCCATAAGTTTTTAATATGATAACTGTGCCAGTAAGTAACTTGGTGAATTTGAAGCTCACCAATACTGACTACATGATGATATCTGTAGACAGTGTAATGTGCGCACATTTATAGGGTCACAAAGTTGTCATTTTGGATAATTACTGTGTTCTCATAATTATTCAGTCACTTATATGCTTTAGCAAATGTTATTCAAGTAAGGATATGTAAGTAGAATCACCAAAATAAACTTTTCAAAAAATAAAAATAAAATATATACCCAAATATGGGAATAAAAAATATTACATGGCAGGGATTAACGATTTATGCAAATTAGACATATTTCCACCACTTGGATTTTTGTGGATTTTTAGTATGTCATTCTAGAAACCTTTTAGAAGTGCACTGTGGTGAAAAACAATTTGTTGCAATTTGTTTGAGGTCAACAAAACAAAATTATGTATTTTGCCTGGACTACTGCTGGCATACCAGCAATTCATAAATATACAGATTTATCTCTGCAGACAGCCACAAACATAAAATCCTATGATACTTCACGCAGCAGAACTGTTTCAGCAACTCCAAAACAATTACGAAAACGACGAGAAATAGTTCTGACTTGTGACAACTCTCATAAACACCCTCCCATTCCCATATAAAATGAGTTCCGATTCACTGTAGCTAACTCTAGGATTGATCAAACAAACACACAAATAAACTGATCATTCCTTGAAGTATGCCTGCATAAACCGGTTTCTCTTTGCTATTTTCCTGCAAAAGCACTTCATCTTTACCTAAAAAACCTAATAGTCTCACAGAAAAAGAAAACAAATACACATAACCCAGCGTTACACGTCCTTTAATTTAATATCCTTCCAATGTGACCTAGAATCGTTTTAATAATTAAAACAACCGTAAGCCGCATGTATGATTACGCTCCTTCCCAATAAACACGTACAAAGCATAATTTTGTTGGTCAAATTTGTTGGGGGTCCGTTTTCGACCGAAAGGTACGATTCGATGTTATGTGTCTTTGGAGTAATTTGTTAATATCAGGGGGCGCGACGGTCCCATTTTCATATTAGTGATTAAATAAAGCGTACCATTTGTTAGTTGTGCATTTTTATCGTTTGTAGCAGCAGACTGGTGCTCAAAATATATAGAAAAGTGCTTAACGACTAGCATGACCAAGTTTAAGCTCTGTAAATTGTGCATATTCCGAGAAAACAACATTCTAACATTTAGATTTGGAACCACTATACTATTGACATTTTGTAAAGCGCGTATCTGAGACTTCTTTCTGCATATTTTTGGAAGGAATAACTTCACAGGCAGTTTAGAGACATGAATATCTTTACACCAAGTAAGCTTTTGAACAAAGATTTGATTGGTGACTTTTTGGATAGTTGCTAAAGGTATACTATCCCCTTAACACAGCCTCCGTCATTTTACAGAATGCTAACAAGAACAGCGCACAAAAAACATGTTTAACCATGAAGAAAAAAGTTGCTTAAATCAATGACGTAACAATATAAACCTCCATGCGCGCGCATAGTTTAAAGACAAACATAATGCCCATATACTCTTGTTTCTTAATTTTCTCAGGAGTTAAACTTAAAATGTACTTACAAATGTGTGGATACATAAAGCTTAATTGGAAAATTACCTGTAAATGTGGAAACCACCAGAACCCAAGCGATTGCGCCATCCATCCTGCCCGCGCGGTGCGATAAGCGGGAATCCACGGTTTTGATCGTATGTCATCGACGACACAAACCAACTCGCCTAAGCTAGTATACGCACTCCGTGCAGTATGGCGCCAAGGCTCAGTATACCATAATCAACTCTAATTCAAAACAAATGGAGTGGTTGGTGGGAACAATGGTGGTTATGGCAACCGTACACGTATCTCGATGGCAACAAATTGGTTCGTCTCGCAATAAATTCTGCAATATTTAACACTGAACTCTGACGAATTATTAATATTGAAGAATGCATCAGGTTTGGTGGACACCTGAGTGTACCGATTCATGAATTATCTGGAAAGGTGACGCCTCACTTGTTAACAGGCAGAGTGAAATATTAATGCTCGATGTCAGTCAGTCCGCAGCGCACTGAAAAGCCGTTCATTTTATGTGCGCTTTATGCATGGCACTTTGTGCGTGACCTCGTTTTTGAATACTTAATGAGCTGACGACGACGCCTGGAATTTGGTCCAAAACATCCGTTTTATTTATCGACTGTCAATATTATGTATATTTTCTTTTGGATAAGAAACCATTCTTGTATATTATACAATTATATTGGAAATTATATGACATTTAGAGGGTGAAATTTATAACGTAAAAAAAGCTTCCGAACTAACAAATTGACCTTTAAAAAACGACGAAATTTCCCCATTTTCTGGTGGTGGCCACAACCCAATTTCACACTGATGTTAAAGATAATTTCATATTCTAACAAAAAACTGTCGATTTGGGGTTGATTTTAACTTAGTCCAGTCAGGGCGCAGAAAATTGTAACGTTCACAAGAAAGTAACGAACGGAATATCTCGCCATGACAGTCTATAGTCTTCCTGTGCCCTCATTGGTCGAAAATGACGTCATTGAAAAGGGCTTCGTGATGATAGGTGGTATAGAGGTCAGTGGGTGATAGTGATACCCGTAGAGAGGCGGCCGACATGCTAGCGATAGCTGCGATGCCAGTAGACTTGATGACAAGTCGTTAGATAGTCGGGTTTAATCCGTGTATTTCAGTCGAAGTTTATCGGCACGGCTGGTTTAAGACTAGTAACGTGCCAGATCTAACGACTTGATAAATACGTTCTCGCACCGTTATTCATATATGCGTGCAGCGCAATACATATGCAATGTATTTCTGCGGTGAGATCCAATGGCGCACTGGTATGCAAATGAAGACTCATCCATTCCGTTACATGGGGAGTTCTACTCAATACTTTGGGGACATGTTTCTATATCTGGTGAAGTTTAACGACCAACACACTCAGCTAGGTCAATTGCGTGTTGCAATAAAATATATCATTGTGATACACTTGATTTATTTGAGTTATGTATGCTCTATTATTACTTTTGTAATGTTACACAATACAAAGTACAAACCCTTGAAGTAATGAGAATGATCTACGTAGAAAAAGAATAGGAGCTGAACACCTCTTTTAACCGCATGTGTTGTACGAGATCTGTAAAGGTGGTTTAAAAACACTGCAGGCGTACACATGTTCGTATAGCGCACGACCGAGAAAACGAATTTAATATCACAGGAAACGAAGTTAATATCACAAAAACAATCCAGTTTGATCAGGAAAATTAAGTTAAACATAAAAACACCCAAGAATGACATGTATACGCCAAGTTTGAATGTTAGATAGACCTATTTTCGATGCAATGCAGTGCACGTATTTACAAGATGTTCTAACAAAAATAGAAAAGTTTTTTTTGGGGGAAAGAATTCCACATCATAATCTTATGCACAAACCATAGAAAAACGAGATTTTGTTGATTAAAAACATTTTTGAAAATGTTGATTTAATTTTATATCCAGAAAATAAAAAGTTTTATGATAAAATTAAAAAGGGAAAATGTCTGTGTTTTAGGAAAATGTATTTGGCACATTAATTAGTTTGTTCGTGGGGACAGTGTCCAGATTTGGAATCAACCTAATGTTTAACCAGGGTCCCAACAATTCTTGCTGGACAAGTGGACAGAACAAAATAAATTATGTGGTTTGAGCTTAAACCTTAGAGCTGTATAATAAAGATACAGCTCTATGGCTTAAACTATGAACTTGAGAAACTTGAAATAAATCACAATTAAAAATACCAATCACACATGTAACTAATGACATACAAGTCACACAATGGATTAAATTTTGCTTGCTTTTATTTGGCATTGATACACTGCAGATAACATGTAATAACTACTGCCATAGTATTAATATTCTTATTATGTATTGTTTACTGATGTTATAAAACCAAAATAATAAAACGAAAACAAAATTAGCCCTAGACTTGAAGACAAGTCGTTAGATAGTCGGGTTTTATCCGTGAATTTCAGTCGAAATTCATCGGCACGGCTGGTTTAAGACTAGTAACGTGCCGAGTTGCGACAGATCTAACGACTTGATCAATACGTTCTCGCACCGTTATTCATATATGCGTGCAGCGCAATACATATGCAATGTATTTCTGCGGTGAGATCCAATGGCGCACTGGTATGCAAATGAAGACTCATCCATTCCGTTACATGGGGAGTTCTACTCAATACTTTGGGGACATGTTTCTATATCTGGTGACGTTTAACGACCAACACACTCAGCTAGGTCAATTGCGTGTTACAATAAAATGTATCATTGTGATACACTTGATTTATTTGACTTGTGTAGGCTCTATTATTACTTTTGTAATGTTACACAATACAAAGTACGAACCCTTGAAGTAATGAGAATGATCTACGTAGAAAAAGAATAGTAGCTAAACACCTCTTTTAACCGCATGTGTTGTACGAGATCTATAAAGGTGGTTTAAAAACACTGCAGGCCTAACACATGTTCGTATAGCGCACAACCGAGAAAACGAATTTAATATCACAGGAAACGAAGTTAATATCACAAAAACAATCAGGAAAATTAAGTTAAACATAAAAACACCCAAGAATGACATGTATACGCCAAGTTTGAATGTTAGGTAGACCTATTTTCGGGAAAAGATAGGAGACATTCGTGTGAGACGATGCAATGCAGTGCACGTATTTGGAAGATGTTCTAAAAAAAAAATTGAAAAGTTTTTTTTGGGGGAAAGAATTCCACATCATAATCTTATGCACAAACCATAGAAAAACGAGATTTATTTGATTAAGAACATTTTTGAAAATGTTGATTTAATTTTATATCCAGACAATAAAAAGTGCAAGTTTTATGATAAAATTAAAAAGGAAAAATGTCTGTGTTTTAGGAAAATTTATTTGGCACATTAATTGGTTTGTTCGTGGGGACAGTGTCCAGATTTGGAATCAACCTAATGTTTAACCAGGGTCCCAACAATTCTTGCTGGACAAGTGGACAGAAAAAATTAATTATGTGGTTTGAGCTTAAACCATAGAGCTGTATAATAAAGATATAGCTCTATGGCTTAAACTATGAACTTGAGAAACTTGAAATAAATCACAATAAAAAATACCAATCACACATGTAACTAATGACATACAAGTCACACAATGGATTAAATTTTGCTTGCTTTTATTTGGCATTGATACACTGCAGATAACATGTAATAACTACTGCCATAGTATTAATATTCTTATTATGTATTGTTTACTGATGTTATAAAACCAAAATACTAAAACGAAAACAAAATTAGCCCCCGACTTTCTATGAATTTAAAACCAAAATAAAAACTTGCGATGTCATTTTATAATAATAATTGTTCATACCATGCAAAGATACATTTGGCAGCGTTCTTCACAGGCCAAATTTTGATAGGACACCTTGTACGGCTTTAACTTCGAATTGTGAGTGTTTCTAGATATTTGTGCAATATGAACACGATATTAAAGATTTGTACAACACAATTTCTGTTTTGTATAAAACCGTGATTGAAAAGCAAAATTTGACAGGCCGGCATAACATTTGACAGGCCGGCATAACATTTCAACAGGGCGGCATAAAAATATGGCAGAACAGCGTAACATTTACACAGGGCAGGCTACCCTGCTAAAATTGATTGTGGAGGACACTGACTGGGTAAGTCTATGTCATTTTAACATCTGTATAATTTGCTTTGAATATTAACAATACAATTTTAACCAGACTTGTCGGTTTTCATGAAACACATATTCACTATACGAAAGCTGAAAAGAATATTATGTATACTTCCATGTTTCCAAGATAATTTTGTGACTGTTGCGACTGTTTTATTATCTGTACTTATATTGTTGAAACATGAAATGCCAAGATGCAGAGTTCTGCGATATTTTTACAGCACATCTAAAAAATGTGGAACACCGAGATAGCTTATCTTGGAAAATTTAGTTGGTCAATTAAGCTTCCGTAGTTTACTGATGGGTTAAACAAAATAAGTTTTGACATTCGCTGTCATCTGTTATCCCTCTGTCATATTAATGGGAGCAGTTCGTCCTGTGACTTGTGCAGCCGTATTAATAAGCTGTACAGCCTGACATCTCAGTAGCAAGAAGTGGACTTGGGTAAACCAATTAGCTGTAGTGTACAAAGAAAGAAAATATACAGGTATAAATTAAATGCCAAGGGAATAATGTTGCAACATTAGGTGGCTCTACACTTCCAGAATTGTGAGAGAAAAAACTGACCATTGCGATTTTAGGAAAATTCTACAGTACATTACATTTTATATGCACGTCAAATAGTTCATGACACAATATGTTGTGTACACAAATTACCACCATGAACCAAAGTCAACGGGACAGTCTTCGTGGAATGTGTACAACATTGATCTGAAAATACCTGTATTGTGGAATTCAATCCTTTGTAAAGGGTACCCTAGACCATGGAGGTAGGAAACACCTACCTCCATGCCTAGACCAACTGATTCTACTGTTCTTTCGAAATATTCAAGTTTTTCTCTCAGAAAGGACCACAATAATAATGAACAAATCCCGCTGAAAACAAAAATAACATTTTCGCCTAGAGCAATGTTCTCCTAAATCTCACTTAAAACCGTAGTAAACAGTTCTGACATTTTCTACACTGATAGTTCACTGATCGTACAGTCTGCGAGTTTATATAATAAATTTAATTATTTACAAAAGATTTTAATGCAATTTCACCCACCATCGCTGCTGCCACTGTGTCACTCTCGACGGTCTATTAGTACTACGATACGGTACGCATGCACGAACGTGCGAAGTCAACACTTCACGGCTCGCTAGCTAGCTATCCTACATGTACATGTACATGTACATGTATGTACGCTCGAATTATCCAGTTTGTAGAGATCAGTGGTACCGGGTACCAGTACAATACGCGAAGCAAAGCGTAGAATACATGCTGTATAAAACTGCTCATAAATTTGTATCCCCTCTGGAATCTGAACCAATCAGAGTGCTCGCATAGAATTCGCTAGCGATTGTCATAGGTTGTGTACAAAACTGAAAACGAATTGTCCAAGTCGGTAAATTAACTTCGAACTCTGCACATTGGGTACGAGGCAACCGCAACCTCCCCCCTGTATACCGAGTGGACCGCTATTACCGACTTGGCACCAAGTCTAAATTAGCCCCCGACTTTCTATGAATTTAAAACCAAAATAAAAACTTGCGATGTCATTTTAGAATAATAATTGTTCATACGATGCAAAGATACATTTGGCAGCGTTCTTCACAGGCCAAATTTTGATAGGACACCCTGTACGGCTTTAACTTTGAATTGTGAGTGTTTCTGGATATTTGTGCAATATGAACACGATATTACAGATTTGTACAACACAATTTCTGTTTTGTATAAAACCGTGATTGAAAAGCAAAATTTGACAGGCCGGCATAACATTTGACAGGCCGGCATAACATTTGACAGGCCGGCATAACATTTCAACAGGGCGGCATAAAAATATGGCAGAACAGCGTAACATTTACACAGGGCAGGCTACCCTGCTAAAATAGATTGTGGAGACTGGAGAACACTGACTGGGTAAATCTATGTCATTTTAACATCTGTATAATTTGCTTTGAATATTAACAATACAATTTTAACCAGACTTGTCGGTTTTCATGAAACACATATTCACTATACGAAAGCTCAAAAGAATATTATGTATACTTCCATGTTTCCAAGATAATTTTGTGACTGTTGCGACTGTTTTATTATCTGTACTTATATTGTTGAAACATTAAATGCCAAGATGCAGAGTTCTGCGATATTTTTACAGCACATCTAAAAAATGTGGAACACCGAGATAGCTTATCTTGAAAAATTTAGTTGGTCAATTAAGCTTCCGTAGTTTACTGATGGTTAAACAAAATAAGTTTTGACATTCGCTGTCATCTGTTATCCCTCTGTCATATTAATGGGAGCAGTTCGTCCTGTGACTTGTGCAGCCGTATTAATAAGCTGTACAGCCTAGCCTGACATCTCAGTAGCAAGAAGTGGACCTGGGTAAACCAATTAGCTGTAGTGTACAAAGAAAGAAAATATACAGGTATAAATGAAATGCCAAGGGAATAATGTTGCAACATTAGGTGGCTCTACACTTCCAGAATTGTGAGAGAAAAAACTGACCATTGCGATTTTAGGAAAATTCTACAGTACATTACATTTATGCACGTCAAATAGTTCATGACACAATATGTTGTGTACACAAATTACCACCATGAACCAAAGTCAACGGGACAGTCTTCGTGGAATGTGTACAACATTGATCTGAAAATACCTGTATTGTGGAATTCAATCCTTTGTAAAGGGTACCCTAGACCAACTGATTCTACTGTTCTTTCGAAATATTCAAGTTTTTCTCTCAGAAAGGACCACAATAATAATGAACAAATCCCGCTGAAAACAAAAATAACATTTTCGCCTAGAGCAATGTTCTCCTAAATCTCACTTAAAACCGTAGTTCTGACATTTTCTACACGGATAGTTCACTGATCGTACAGTCTGCAAGTTTATATAATAAATTTAATTATTTACAAAGGATTTTAATGCAATTTTACCCACCATCGCTGCTGCCACTGTGTCACTCTCGACGGTCTACGGTACGCATGCACGAACTTGCGAGTGCGAAGGCAACACAAGTTTCACGGCTCTCTATCCTATTAATGTACGCTCGAATTATTCAGTTTGTAGAGATCAGTGGTACCGGGTACCAGTACAATACGCGAAGCAGCGTAGAATACATGCTGTATAAAACTGCTCATAAATTTGTATCCCTCTGGAATCTAAACCAATAAGAGTGCTCGCATAGAATTCGCTAGCGATTGTCATAGGTTGTGTACAAAACTGAAAACGACATGTCCAAGTCGGTAAATTAACTTCGAAATTGGGAACGAGGCAACCGCAACCCCCCCCCCCCCCCCCTGTATACCGAGTGGACCGCTATTACCGACTTGGCACCAAGTCTACGATGCCAGCTGCGGTGGGCATGACCTACTACCTAGAATAAGAAACATATTGGAAGACAGAAAAGGGAACTGTGAAGTTTAGCAGTAACTATTAAACAAGTTTTATAACTTTGAACAAAACATATACCTAAGTCGTTTTTATACAAGACAAATCAATTTTGTATGCATGACATGAAGGCAGAAACCTAACTTGAGCATATAAATAAGCCACACAAAACAAAACAATTTACATGTTCATGTACATGGATACATGTACATGTGCATACATGCATAATACAGTACAGTGTACGCTCTGCGTAAGTACACGCCGAAAGACAAGGCCGAAAAAGTTGAAATCGCGCGCACGAAAATCGCCGCAGAATACATGAGAAACATGTCGCCACAGGCTAAATTGTATATCAAACGAAAGATCATTGCTTTCTTTATCGATGTGTAGTGATCATTTTTGGCAATATTTGTTAGTCCAGTCAGGGCGCAGAAACTAAACACACGACAAAATAATTCTTTAAAATCATACCCTAACTTCAAGTGAACAGAATTCTGCCAAAAACATACTGAATCTTGTCATATTATATATCATTCGATTCAGAAAAATGTTTGCTTTCCACTAACCACGCCATCTTGGAGAATAACTGCTCCGTTTGCAACGTGTAGCTCGTTAAAACAAAGCTGCCGAACTCTCGCAATTACTCGCGTAAATCTCGTGGCCGATTTGCGACGCCGGCCGTGCAAATAAAGTTCGGGATATGACCTCATTAACGCGTGCGCTGCGAACTGACTGATGTACAAAATGATACCTGCTGGGCGCATCTATGTTTGTGCACAGACCTATACACAACTTAAAACCGTGTACGGCTTTTGTACGGCTATTTGAATATCTGCGTTTGTATTCTATACAGTGCGTTACCGAAGCAGATACGCCAAAAACTGAAACGCACGATCAGCAAATGAGCGTTATAATTTTTTTCTTTCTGCGCAAGAAGCGCAAATCATCCGCGTGCGCGTACCTATCTGCTGCAGATGATTTGGCCGCTGCATGTGACTTTATTTAACTTTATTGACCCTAGGACTCTCAACTTATTGACCCTAGGACTCTGGGCTTTATTGACCATATGACTCTGGGCTTTATTTCCCTATCTAATTCATCCCCAACCGCGGCGCTTCGATTGCCCCATGATCTCAACCCAAACGCTTTGCGCAGCAGCGCCTTTTTGTTATATTTTGCTATTTGCGATATAGTCCGCGCTGTTATGTTTAATCCTCGTAGTACTTCTTTCTAAAAAATTATTCTCAGCACTTTGATAATTATAACTGTATTGAATATCCATCCTATAAATGCCATCCTTACTGCAATAGTTAATCTTCCGCAATGTTCTTTTATAACAAAAAGGATATCCTCTTTGTTTTGACAGTATAGTTGACCAAACACTCCGTCCAATAAAAGCAAAATTATTCATTTAATGCCATTTCATTTCGGTATCATAACGTTTTCGTTACGCCACAACGCTCTAGCTTATACAAGCGGGCATTGCATTCAATGCCTTTCTTCTCGGTCTGAGCGCTCGAACCTCGCTTGCCCTCCCGCCCGACTAAAGCCAATAAATAATAGTAATAACGGTAACTAGAAATGTGTTTGTGGACAAACACAGAGCTGTTTCGCATATGTCTAAAATGACTTTCAATATTTGGGTGGTGGTCTAAGTGTGTGCCAAGTCTAAAGTCGATCGAATTTAGTGCCAAAGATATATTGGTTGAAAAAAACGTGTACAAATCCTATGGGGAAAATTAAACCTTTAATGTGACGTCACATGACACCCGATGATATCATCACAATGTCATCGCATATGTCTAAAATGACTTTCAATATTTGGGTGGTGGTCTAAGTGTGTGCCAAGTCTAAAGTCAATCAAATTTAGTGCCAAAGATATATTGGTTGAAAAAAACGTGTACAAATCCTATGGGGAAAATTAAACCTTTAATGTGACGTCACATGACACCCGATGATATCATCACAATGTCATCTTAATTTTCGTCTATAACACATTCTGGAATACTTGCATACCAAGTTTAGCCCCAATCAGACATGTACTTCCAGAGATAGAGGGTCCTAAAATCTGCCCTTTAATGTGACGTCACATGACCCACGATGACGTTATCCTGACGATTTTCCCCTTGGCCCTCCTGGGTATGGTGGTCGAGGTGTGTGCTAAGTCTGAAGTCGATCGGATTTACCAAATTGTCAAATTCAATAGTCTGAAGAAAAACGTGTACAAAACCTATGGAGAAAATTGAACCTTTAATGTGACGTCACATGACACCCGATGATGTCATAATTACGTCATCTTAATTTTCGTCTATAACACATCCTCGAATATTTGCAAACCAAGTTTGACCCCAACCGGACTTGTACTTTCAGAGTTAGAGGGTCTTAAAAACTACACCTTTAATGTGACGTCACATGACCCGCGATGACGTCATATTGATTATTTTTCTCTTGGCCCTCCTAAGGATGGCGGTCGAGGTCTGTGCTAAGTCTCAAGTCGATCAAGTCTACGAAAGTGTCAAAGTCAATAGTCTGAAGAAAAACGTGTACAAACCCTATGGGGAAATAAATTACACCTTTAACGTCACGTCACGTGACCTTGAATGACGCAATCGTGCCGAATTTCGTCCAGGACTATCTGTGGTTGGTGTTCTAAGTGTATGCTAAGTCTCAAGTCGATCGAATTAATTAAAGTGTCAAAGTCAACAGTTTGAAGAAAAACGTGTACAAAACCTATGGGGAAAATGTTACCTTTAACATGACGTCACGTGACCTTGAATGACGGAATCGCGACGAATTTCTTCTAGGACCGTCCTTGGGTGGTTGTCTAAATGTATGCCAAGTCTCAGGTCGATCGGATTTACCAAAGTGTCAAAGTGTATTGGCAGAAAAAACGTGTACAAATCCTATAGGAAAAAGTGACCAAAAAAAAAAAAAAAAAAAAAAAAAAAAAAAACTAGATATGTGTTTGTGGACAAACACAGAGCTGTTTCGGATGTCTAAAATGTCTTTCATTATTATATATATGTGTGTGTGGTGGTTTAAGTGTGTGCCAAGTCTAAAGTCGATCTGATTTACCAAAGTGCCAAAGATATATTGGTTGAACAAAAACGTGTACAAATCCTATGGGAAAAACTGAACCTTTAATGTGATGTAACATGACACCCGGCGATGTCATCATGACGTCATCTTAATTTTCGTCTATAACACATCCTCGAATACTTGCAAACCAAGTTTGACCCCAACCGGACTTGTACTTTCAGAGTTAGAGGGTCTTAACAACTACACCTTTAATGTGACGTCACATGACCCGCGATGACGTCATCTTGATTATTTTTTTCTTGGCCCTCCTAAGGATGGTGGTCGAGGTCTGTGCTAAGTCTCAAGTCGATCGAATTTACAGAAGTGTAAAATTCAATATTTTGAAGAAAAACGTGTACAAAACCTATGGAGAAAATTGAACCTTTAATGTGACGTCACATGACACCCGGTGATGTCATAATTAATTCATCTTAATTTTCGTCTATAACACACCCTCGAATACTTGCAAACCAAGTTTGACCCCAACCGGACTTGTACTTTCAGAGTTAGAGGGTCTTAAAAACTACACCTTTAATGTGACGTCACATGACCCGCGATGACGTCATCTTGATTTTTTTTTTCTTGGCCCTCCTAAGGATGGTGGTCGAGGTCTGTGCTAAGTCTCAAGTCGATCAAATTTACAGAAGTGTCAAATTCAATATTTTAAAGAAAAACGTGTACAAACCCTATGGGGAAATAAATTACACTTTTAACGTCACGTCACGTGACCTTGAATGACGCAATCGTGCCGAATTTCGTCCAGGACTATCTGTGAGTGGTGTTCTAATTGTATGCTAAGTCTCAAGTCGATCGAATTCATTAAAGTGTCAAAGTCAACAGTTTGAAGAAAAACGTGTACAAAACCTATGGGGAAAATGTTACCTTTAACATGACGTCACGTGACCTTGAATGACGGAATCGCGACGAATTTCTTCTAGGACCGTCTTTGGGTGGTTGTCTAAATGTATGCCAAGTCTCAGGTCGATCGGATTTACCAAAGTGTCAAAGTGTATTGGCAGAAAAAACGTGTACAAATCCTATGGGAAAAAGTGACAAAAAAAAACTAGACATGTGTTTGTGGACAAACACAGAGCTGTTTCGGATGTCTAAGATGACTTTCATTATGTGTGTGCCAAGTCTGAAATCGATTGGATTTGCCAATTTTCCCAAGATATATAAGTTGAAAAATACGTGTACAAATCCTATGGGAAAAACTGCACCTTTAATGTGACGTCACATGACACCCGATAATGTCATCATGATGTCATCTTAATTTTCGTCTATAACACATTCTGGAATACTTGCATACCAAGTTTAGCCCCAATCAGACATGTACTTCCAGAGATAGAGGGTCCTAAAATCTGCCCCTTTAATGTGACGTCACATGACCCACGATGACGTTATCCTGACGATTTTCCCCTTGGCCCTCCTGGGTATGGTGGTCGAGGTGTGTGCTAAGTCTGAAGTCGATCGGATTTACCAAATTGTCAAATTCAATAGTCTGAAGAAAAACGTGTACAAAACCTATGGAGAAAATTGAACCTTTAATGTGACGTCACATGACACCCGATGATGTCATAATTACGTCATCTTAATTTTCGTCTATAACACATCCTCGAATATTTGCAAACCAAGTTTGACCCCAACCGGACTTGTACTTTTAGAGTTAGAGGGTCTTAAAAACTACACCTTTAATGTGACGTCACATGACCCGCGATGACGTCATATTGATTATTTTTCTCTTGGCCCTCCTAAGGATGGCGGTCGAGGTCTGTGCTAAGTCTCAAGTCGATCAAGTCTAGGAAAGTGACAAAGTCAATAGTCTGAAGAAAAACGTGTACAAACCCTATGGGGAAAAAAATTGCACCTTTAACGTCACGTCACGTGACTTTGAATGACGCAATCGTACCGAATTTCTTCAAGACCCACCTGTGGGTGGTGTTCTAAGTGTATACCAAGTTTCAAGTCGGTCGGATTCACCAAACTGTCAAATTAAATAGTCTGAAGAAAAACGTGTACAAAACCTATGGGGGAAAATTGCACCTTTAACGTGACGTCACGTGACCTTGAATGACGGAATCGCGACGAATTTCTTCTAGGACTGTCCTTGGGTGGTTGTCTAAGTGTATGCCAAGTTTCAGGTCGATCGGATTCACCAAAGTGTCAAAGTGTATTGGCAGAAAAAACGTGTACAAATCCTATGGGAAAATGTGACAAAAAAAAAAAAGAAAACAAAAAAAAAGAAAAACTAGAAATGTGTTTGTGGACAAACACAGAGCTGTTTCGGGTGTTGAAATATTGAAATGACCTTTAATATACGTGTGATGGTCTAAGTGTGTGGCAAGTCTGAAGTCGATCGAATTTGCCCAAGTGCCAAAAATATATTGGTTGAAAAAACGTGTACAAATCCTATGGTGAAAACTATCCCTTTAATGTGACGTCACATGACAGCCGATGATGTCACCATGACGGCATCTAAATTGTCGTCTATAACTGGAATAACTGTATTTCCAAAGATAGAGGGTCCTTAAAACTACACCTTTAATGTGACGTCACATGACCCACGATGATGTCATTGTGACAATTTTCCCCTTGGCCCTCCTGGTGATGGTGGTCGAGATGTGTGCTAAGTGTCGAGTCGATCAAATGTACGAAAGTGTCAAAGTCAATAGTCTGAAGACAAACGTGTACAAACCCTATGGGAAAAAAATGTACACCTTTAACGTCACGTCACGTGACCTTGAATAACGCAAATCGTGCCGAATTTCGTCCAGGACCATCTGTGGGTGGTGTTCTAGGTGTATGCTAAGTCTTAAGTCGAACGGATTCATTAAAGTGTCAAAGTCAATAGTTTGAAGAAAAACGTGTACAAAACCTATGGGGAAAATTGTACATTTAACATGACGTCACGTGACCTTGAATGACGGAATCGCGACGAATTTCTTCTAGGACCGTCCTTGGGTGGTTGTCTAAGTGTATGCCAAGTTTCAAGTCGATCGGATTTACCAAAGTGTCAAAGTGTATTGGCAGAAAAAACGTGTACAAATCCTATGGGGAAAAATGACAAATAAAAAAAAAAAAAAATTATGTGTGTGCCAAGTCTGAAATCGATTGGATTTGCCAATTTTCCCAAGATATATAAGTTGAAAAATACGTGTACAAATCCTATGGGAAAAACTGCACCTTTAATGTGACGTCACATGACACCCGATGATGTCATCATGATGTCATCTTAATTTTCGTCTATAACACATTCTGGAATACTTGCATACCAAGTTTGGCCCCAATCAGACATGTACTTCCAGAGATAGAGGGTCCTAAAAGCTGCCCCTTTAATGTGACGTCACATGACCCACGATGACGTTATCCTGAAGATTTTCCCCTTGGCCCTCCTGGGTATGGTGGTCGAGGTGTGTGCTAAGTCTGAAGTCGATTGGATTTACCAAATTGTCAAATTCAATAGTCTGAAGAAAAACGTGTACAAAACCTATGGAGAAAATTGAACCTTTAATGTGACGTCACATGACCCCCGATGACGTCATCATGACGATTTTCTCCTTGGCCCTCCTGGAGATGGTGGTCGAGGTGTGTGCTAAGTATCAAGTCGATCAAATTTACGAAAGTGTCAAAGTAAATAGTTTGAAGAAAAACGTGTACAAACCCTATGGGGAAAGAAATTGAACCTTTAACGTCACGTCACGTGACCTTGAATGACGCAATCGTGCCGAATTTTTTCAATGGCCATCTGTGGGTGGTGTTCTAAGTGTATGCCAAGTTTCAAGTCGGTCGGATTTACCAAAGTTTCAAAGTCAATAATCTGAAGAAAAACGTGTACAAAACATATGGGGAAAGAAATTGCACGTTTAACGTCACGTCACGTGACCTTGAAAGACGCAATCATGCCGAATTTCTTTCAGAACCATCTGGGGGTGGTGTTCTAAGTGTATGCGAAGTTTCAAGTCGGTCGGATTCACCAAAGTGTCAAATTCAATAGTCTAAAGAAAAACGTGTACAAACCCTATAGGGAAAAAATTGAACCTTTAACGTCACGTCACATGACCTTAAATGACGCAATCGTGCCAATTGTCTTCAAGAGCCATCTGCTGGTGGTGTTCTAAGTGTATGCCAAGTTTCAAGTCGGTCGGATATACCAAAGTGTCAAAGTCAATAGTCTGAAGAAAAACGTGTACAAAACCTATGGGGAAAATTTTACCTTTAACATGACGTCACGTGACCTTGAATGACGTAATCGCAACGAATTTCTTCTAGGACCGTCCTTGGGTGGTTGTCTAAATGTATGCCAAGTCTCAAGTCGATCGGATTTACCAAAGTGTCAAAGTGTATTGGCAGAAAAAACGTGTACAAATCCTATGGGGAAAAATGACAAATAAAAAAAAAAAAAAAAAAAAAAAGAAAAAAAAAAACTTTAACGAAAACAAAAGCTGTTTCGGCTGAAATGCCGAAACAGCTAAAAAAAAGAAAAAAAAAAACTTTAACGAAAACAAAAGCTGTTTCGGCTGAAAGGCCGAAACAGCTAAAAAAAAAAAAAAAAAACTAGACATGTGTTTGTGGACAAACACAGAGCTGTTTCGAGTGTCTAAAATTACTTTTAATATGTGTGTGGTGGTCTTTTGTGTGTGCCAAGTCTCAAGTCGATCAGATTTACTAAAGTGTCAACGGCAATAGTCTAAAGAAAAACGTGTACAAAACCTATGGGGGAAAATGAAACTTTAACGTGACGCCCCGTGACTTTGAATGACGTAATCGTGCCAAATTTCTTCTAGGGCCGCATGTGGATGGTGGTCTAAGTGTGTGCCAAGTCTCATGTCGATCGGATTTACTAAAGTGTCAAAGTCAACAGTCTAAACAAAAACGTGTACAAAACGAATGGGAGAAAAATGTGCACCTTTAATGTGACGTCACGTGACCTTGAATGACGCAATCGTGCCGAATGTCTTTCAGAAACATCTATGGGTGGTGTTCTAAGTGTATGCCGAGTTTCAAGTCGGTTGGATTTACCAAAGTGTCAAAGTCAAGAGTCTGAAGAAAAACGTGTACAAAACCTATGGGGAAAATTTCACCTTTAACATGACGTCACGTGACCTTGAATGACGTAATCGGGCCGAATTTCTTCTAGGACCGTCCTTGGGTGGTTTTCTAAATGTATGTCAAGTCTCAAGTCGATCGGATTTACCAAAGTGTCAAAGTGCTATGCCAGAAAAAACGTGTACAAATCCTATGGAAAAAAGTCTGAAAAATTAAAAGAAAAAAAAAAAAAAGAAAAAAAAAAACTTTAACGAAAACAAAAGCTGTTTCGGTGAAAAACCGAAACAGCTAAAAAAAGAAAACTAGAAATGTGTTTGTGGACAAACACAGAGCTGTTTCGGATGTCTAAAATGACTTTCAATATGTGGGTGGTGGTCTAGTGTGTATCAAGTCTAAAATCGATCGGATTTACCAAAGTGCCAAATATATTGCTTGAAAAAAACGTGTACAAATGCTATTAAAAAAACTAAACCTTTAAAGTGACGTCACATGACCCACGATGACGTCATCATCACGAGTTTTCTCTTGGTCCTCCTGGGGTATATGGTCGAAGTGTGTGCTAGGTCTCAAGTCGATCAAATTTACGAAAGTGACAAAGTCAATAGTCTAAAGAAAAACGTGTACAAAACCTATGGGAGAAAAATTGAACCTTTAACGTCATGTCACGTGACCTTGAATTACGCAATCGTGCAAAATTTCCTCCAGAACCATCTGTGGGTGGTGTTCTAAGTGTATGCTAAGTCTGGAGTCGAGTGAATTTACCAGTGTCAAAGTCAATAGTCTGAAGGAAAACGTGTACAAAACCTATGGGGAAAACTACACCTTTAATGTGACGTCACATGACACCTGATGACGTCATCATTACGTCAACTTAATTTTCGTCTATAACACATCCCGGAATACCTGAATACCAAGTTTGACCCTAATTGGAGTTGTACTTCCAGAGATATAGAGTCTTAAAAGCTACACATTTAATGTGACGTCACATGACCCACGATTATGTCATCATGACGTCACCCTAATTTTCGTCTATAACACATCCCGGAATACCTGTATAAGAAATTTGACCCCAATCGGACATGTACTTTCAGAGATAGAGGGTCCTATAAACTGCACCTTTAATGTGACGTCACATGACACCCAATGACGTCATCATAATGTCATCTGAATTTTTGTCTATAACTCATCCTGGAATACATGAATACCAAGTTTGACCCCAATCGGACCTGTACTTCCAGAGATAGAGGGTCCTAAAAACTACACCTTTAACGTGACGTCCCATGACCCCCGATGACGTCATCATGACAATTTTCCCCTTGGGCCTCCTGGAGATGGTGGTCGAGGTGTGTGCTAAGTCTCAAGTCGATCAAATTGACGAAAGTGTTAAAATCAATAGTCTAAAGAAAAACGTGTACAAACCTTATGGGAAAAAAAAATGCACCTTTAACGTCACGTCACGTGACATTGAAAGACGCAATCGTGCCGAATTTTTGTCAGGGACATCTGGGAGTGGGGTTCTAAGTGTATGCCAAGTTTCAAGTCGGTCGGAATTACCAAAGTGTCAAAGTCAATAGTCTGAAGAAAAACGTGTACAAAACCTATGGGGAAAATTTTACGTTTAACATGACGTCACGTGACCTTGAATTACGTAATCGCGACGAATTTCTTCTAGGACCGTCCTTGGGTGGTTGTCTAAATGTATGCCAAGTCTCAACTCGATCGGATTTACCAAAGTGTCAAAGTGCTATGTCAGAAAAAACGTGTACAAATCCTATGGGAAATAGTCTGAAAAAGGAAAAGAAAAAAAAACTAGACATGTGTTTGTGGACAAACACAGAGCTGTTTCGAGTGTCTAACATTACTTTCTATATGTGTATCTGGTGGTGGTCTATGTGTGTGCCAAGTCTGAAGTCGATTTGATTTACACAAGTGCCAAAGATATATTAGTTGAAAAAACGTGTAAAAATTATATAGGGAAAATTGAACCTTTAATGTGACGTCACAGGATACCCGATGATGTCATCATGATGTCATCTTAATTTTCGTCTGTAACACATCCTGGAATACTTGCATACCAAGTTTGACCCCAATCAGACCTGTACTTCCAGAGATAGAGGGTCCTAAAAACTAAACCTTTAATGTGACGTCACATGACCCCCGATGACGTCATCATGACGATTTTCTCCTTGGCCCTCCTGGAGATGGTGGTCGAGGTGTGTGCTAAGTATCAAGTCGATCAAATTTACGAAAGTGTCAAAGTAAATAGTTTTAAGAAAAACGTGTACAAACCCTATGTGAAAAAATTGCACCTTTAACGTCACGTCACGTGACCTTCAATGACGCAATCGTGCCGAATTTCTTCAATGGCCATCTGTGGATGGTGTTCTAAGTGTATGCCAAGTTTCCAGTCGATCGGTATTATCAAAGTGTCAAAGTCAATAGTCTGAAGAAAAACGTGTACAAAACCTATGGGGAAAATTTTACCTTTAACATGACGTCACGTGACCTTGAATGACGTAATTGCGACGAATTTCTTCTAGGACCGTCCTTGGGTGGTTGTCTAAATGTATGCCAAGTCTCAAGTCGATCGGATTTACCAAAGTGTCAAAGTGCTATACCAGAAAAAAACGTGTACAAATCCTATGGAGAAAAGTCTGAAGAAAAAAAAGAAAAAACTAGACATGTGTTTGTGGACAAACACAGAGCTGTTTCGGATGTCTAAGATAACTTTCATTATGTGTGTGCCAAGTCTGAAATCGATTGGATTTGTCAATTTTCCCAAGATATATAAGTTGAAAAATACGTGTACAAATCCTATGGGAAAAACTGCACCTTTAAAGTGACGTCACATGACACCCGATGATGTCATCATGATGTCATCTTAATTTTCGTCTATTACACATTCTGGAATACTTGCATACCAAGTTTAGCCCCAATCAGACATGTACTTCCAGAGATAGAGGGTCCTAAAATCTGCCCTTTTAATGTGACGTCATATGACCCACGATGACGTTATCCTGACGATTTTCCCCTTGGCCCTCCTGGGTATGGTGGTCGAGGTGTGTGCTAAGTCTGAAGTCGATCGGATTTACCAAATTGTCAAATTCAATAGTCTGAAGAAAAACGTGTACAAAACCTATGGAGAAAATTGAACCTTTAATGTGACGTCACATGACACCCGATGATGTCATAATTACGTCATCTTAATTTTCGTCTATAACACATCCTCGAATATTTGCAAACCAAGTTTGACCCCAACCGGACTTGTACTTTTAGAGTTAGAGGGTCTTAAAAACTACACCTTTAATGTGACGTCACATGACCCGCGATGACGTCATATTGATTATTTTTCTCTTGGCCCTCCTAAGGATGGCGGTCGAGGTCTGTGCTAAGTCTCAAGTCGATCAAGTCTAGGAAAGTGACAAAGTCAATAGTCTGAAGAAAAACGTGTACAAACCCTATGGGGAAAAAAATTGCACCTTTAACGTCACGTCACGTGACTTTGAATGACGCAATCGTACCGAATTTCTTCAAGACCCACCTGTGGGTGGTGTTCTAAGTGTATACCAAGTTTCAAGTCGGTCGGATTCACCAAACTGTCAAATTAAATAGTCTGAAGAAAAACGTGTACAAAACCTATGGGGGAAAATTGCACCTTTAACGTGACGTCACGTGACCTTGAATGACGGAATCGCGACGAATTTCTTCTAGGACTGTCCTTGGGTGGTTGTCTAAGTGTATGCCAAGTTTCAGGTCGATCGGATTCACCAAAGTGTCAAAGTGTATTGGCAGAAAAAACGTGTACAAATCCTATGGGAAAATGTGACAAAAAAAAAAAAGAAAAAAAAAAAAAAGAAAAAAAAAAAGAAAAAAAAAAACTTTAACGAAAACAAAAGCTGTTTCGGCTGAAAGGCCGAAACAGCTAAAAAAAAAACTAGACATGTGTTTGTGGACAAACACAGAGCTGTTTCGGATGTCTCAGATGACTTTCATTATGTGTGTGCCAAGTCTGAAATCGATTGGATTTGCCAATTTTCCAAAGATATACAAGTTGAAAAATACGTGTACAAATCCTATGGGAAAAACTGCACCTTTAAATTGACGTCACATGACACCCGATGATGTCATCATGGTGTCATCTTAATTTACGTCTATAACACATTCTGGAATACTTGCATACCAAGTTTGGCCCCAATCAGACATGTACTTCCAGAGATAGAGGGTCCTAAAATATGCCCCTTTAATGTGACGTCACATGACCCACGATGGCGTCATCCTGACGATTTTCCCCTTGGCCCTCCTGGGTTTGATGGTCGAGGTGTGTGCTAAGTCTGAAGTCGATCGGATTCACCAAATTGTCAAATTCAATAGTCTGAAGAAAAACGTGTACAAAACCTATGGAGAAAATTGAACATTTAATGTGACGTCACATGACACCCGATGAAGTCATAATTACGTCATCTTAATGTTCGTCTATAACACATCCTCGAATACTTGCAAACCAAGTTTGACCCCAACCGGACTTGTACTTTCAGAGTTAGAGGGTCTTAAAAACTACACCTTTAATGTGACGTCACATGATCCGCGATGACGTCATCTTGAATATTTTTTTCTTGGCCCTCCTAAGGATGGTGGTCGAGGTCTGTGCTAAGTCTCAAGTCGATCGAATTTACAGAAGTGTCAAATTCAATATTCTGAAGAAAAACGTGTACAAACCTTATGGGGAAAAAAATTGCACCTTTAACGTCACGTCACGTGACCTTGAAAGACGCAATCGTGCCGAATTTCTTTCAGGGACATCTGGGAGTGGGGTTCTAAGTGTATGCCAAGTTTCAAGTCGATCGGATATACAGAAGTGTCAAATTCAATATTCTGAAGAAAAACGTGTACAAACCCTATGGGACAAAATTGCACCTTTAACGTGACGTCACGTGACCATGAATAACGGAATCACGACGAATTTCTTCTAGGACCGTCCTTGGGTGGTTGTCTAAATGTATGCCAAGTCTCAGGTCGATCGGATTTACCAAAGTGTCAAAGTGTATTGGCAGAAAAAACGTGTACAAATCCTATGGGGAAAATGACAAAAAAAAAAAAAAAAACTAGAAATGTGTTTGTGGACAAACACAGAGCTGTTTCGCATGTCTAAAATGACTTTCAATATTTGGGTGGTGGTCTAAGTGTCTGCCAAGTCTAAAGTCGATCGAATTTAGTGCCAAAGATATATTGGTTGAAAAAAACGTGTACAAATCCTATGGGCAAAATTAAACCTTTAATGTGACGTCACATGACACCCGATGATGCCATCATGATGTCATCTTAATTTACGTCTATAACACATTCTGGAATACTTGCATACCAAGTTTGGCCCCAATCAGACATGTACTTCCAGAGATAGAGGGTCCTAAAATCTGCCCCTTTAATGTGACGTCACATGACCCACGATGACGTTATCCTGACGATTTTCCCCTTGGCCCTCCTGGGTTTGATGGTCGAGGTGTGTGCTAAGTCTGAAGTCGATCGGATTTACCAAATTGTCAAATTCAATATTTTGAAGAAAAACGTGTACAAAACCTATGGAGAAAATTGAACCTTTAATGTGACGTCACATGACACCCGATGATGTCATAATTACGTCATCTTAATTTTCGTCTATAACACACCCTCGAATGCTTGCAAACCAAGTTTGACCCCAACCGGACTTGTACTTTCAGAGTTAGAGGGTCTTAAAAACTACACCTTTAATGTGACGTCACATGACCCGCGATGACGTCATCTTGATAATTTTTTTCTTGGCCCTCCTAAGGATGGTGGTCGAGGTCTGTGCTAAGTCTCAAGTCGATCGAATTTGCAGAAGTGTCAAATTCAATATTTTGAAGAAAAACGTGTACAAAACCTATGGAGAAAACTGTACCTTTAATGTGACGTCACATGACACCCGGTGATTTCATAATTACGTCATCTTAATTTTCGTCTATAACACATCCTCAAATACTTGCAAACCAAGTTTGACCCCAACCGGACTTGTACTTTCAGAGTTAGAGGGTCTTAAAAACTACACCTTTAATGTGACGTCACATGACCCGCGATGACGTCATCTTGATTATTTTTTTCTTGGACCTCCTGGGGATGGTGGTCGAGGTGTGTGCTAAGTTTCAAGTCAATCGGATTCACCAAACTGTCAAATTAAATAGTCTGAAGAAAAACGTGTACAAAACCTATGGGGGAAAATTGCACCTTTAACGTGACGTCACGTGACCAAGAATTATGTAATCGCGACGAATTTGTTCTAGGACCGTCCTTGGGTGGTTGTCTAAATGTATGCCAAGTCTCAAGTCGATCGGATTTACCAAAGTGTCAAAGTGTATTGGCAGAAAAAACGTGTACAAATCCTATGGGAAAAAGTGACAAAAAAAAAAAAAAAAAAAAAAAAAAAAAAAAAGAAAAAAAAGAAAAAAAAAAACTTTAACGAAAACAAAAGCTGTTTCGGCTGAAAGGCCGAAACAGCTAAAAAAAAAGAAAAAAAAAAAAAAGAAAAAGAAAAAAAAAAACTTTAACGAAAACAAAAGCTGTTTCGGCCGAAATGCCGAAACAGCTAAAAAAAAAAAAAAAGAAAAAAAAAAAATTTAACGAAAACAAAAGCTGTTTCGGCTGAAAGGCCGAAACAGCTAAAAATAGACATGTGTTTGTGGACAAACACAGAGCTGTTTCGGATGTCTAAAATGACTTTCAATATGTGGATGGTGGTCTAGTGTGTATCAAGTCTGAAATCGATCGGATTTACCAAAGTGCCAAATATATTGCTTGAAAAAAACGTGTACAAATGCTATTAAAAAAACTAAACCTTTAATGTGACGTCACATGACCCACGATGACGTCATCATCTCGAGTTTTCTCTTGGCCCTCCTGGGGATGGTGGTCGAAGTGTGTGCTAGGTCTCAAGTCGATCAAATTTACGAAAGTGTCAAAGTCAATAGTCTAAAGAAAAACGTGTACAAAACCTATGGGGGAAAAATTGAACCTTTAACGTCATGTCACGTGACCTTGAATTACGCAATCGTGCCAAATTTCGTCCACGACTATCTGTGAGTGGTGTTCTAAGTGTATGCTAAGTATCAAGTCGATCGAATTCATTAAAGTGTCAAAGTCAACAGTTTGAAGAAAAACGTGTACAAAACCTATGGGGAAAATGTTACCTTTAACATGACGTCACGTGACCTTGAATGACGGAATTGCGACGAATTTCTTCTAGGACCGTCCTTGGGTGGTTGTCTAAATGTATGCCAAGTCTCAGGTCGATCGGATTTACCAAAGTGTCAAAGTGTATTGGCAGAAAAAACGTGTACAAATCCTATGGGAAAAAGTTACAAAAAAAAAAAAAAAAAAAAAAAAAAAAAAAAACTAGACATGTGTTTGTGGACAAACACAGAGCTGTTTCGAGTGTCTAAAATTACTTTCAATATGTGTGTGGTGGTCTTTTGTGTGTGCCAAGTCTCAAGTCGATCAGATTTACTAAAGTGTCAAAGGCAATAGTCTAAAGACAAACGTGTACAAAACCTATGGGAAACAATTGAAACTTTAACGTGACGCCCCGTGACCTTGAATGACGTAATCGTGCCGAATTGTTTTTAGGGCCGTCTGTGGATGGTGGTCTAAGTGTGTGCCAAGTCTCAAGTCGATCGGATGTACTAAAGTGTTAAAGTCAATAGTCTAAAGAAAAACGTATACAAAACCAATGGGAGAAAAATGTGAACCTTTAATGTGACGTCACGTGACCTTGAATGACACAATCGTGCCGAAGTTCTTTCAGAAACATCTGGGGGTGGTGTTCTAAGTGTATGCTAAGTTTTAAGTCGGTCGGATTTACCGAAGTGCCAAAGTCAATAGTCTGAAGAAAAACGTGTACAAAACCTATGGGGAAAATTAAACCTTTAAAGTGACGTCACGTGACCTTGAATGACGCAATCGAGCCAAATTTCTTCTAGGACCATCTGTGGGTGGAGGTCTAAGTGTACACCAAGTCTCAAGTCGATTGGAATCACCAAAGTGCCAAAGTGTATTGGCAGAACAAACGTGTGTAAATCCTATGGGTAAAAACACTGAAAGTGGAAAAAAAAAAAAGGAAAAAAAAAACAAACTAGAAATGTGTTTGTGGACAAACACAGAGCTGTTTCGGGTGTCTAATTTGTTTTGTAATAAGTGGGTGGTGGTCTAAGTGTGTCGCAAATCTGTAGTCAATCTTATTTACCCAGGTGCCAAAGATATATTGGGTGGAAAAAACGTGTACAAATCCTTTGGGGGAAAACTACACCTTTAAGGAGACGTCACATGACCAACGATGACGTCATCATGATGTTATTTTAATTTGTGTCTATAACACACACTTGAATACTTGCATGCCAAGTTTGACCCCAATCGGACTTGTACTTCCAGAGATAGAGGGTCTTAAAAACTACACCTTAAATGTGACGTCACATGACCCACGATGACGTCATCATGACGTCATCTTAATTTTCGTCTATAACACATCCTGGAATACTTGCATACCAAGATTGACCCCAATCAGACCTTTACTTCCAGAGATAGAGGGTATTAAAAACTACACCTTTAAAGTGACGTCACATGACCCACGATGACGTCATCATGACGATTTTCCTTGTGGCCCTCCTATGGATGGTGATCGAGGTGTGTACTAAGTCTCGAGTCGATGGGATTTACCAAAGTGTCAAAATCAATAGTCTGAGGAAAAACGTGTACAAACCCTATGGGGAAAAATTACACCTTTAATGTGACGTCACATGACACCCGATGACGTCATCTTCATGTCATCTTAATTTTCGTCTGTAACACATCCTGGAATACTTGCATACCAAGTTTGACCCCAATCGGACATGTACTTCTAGAGATAGAGGGTCCTTAAAACTGAACCTTTAATGTGACGTCACATGACCCACGATGACGTCATTATTACGATTTTTCCCTTGGCCTTCCTGGGGATGGTGGTCGAGGTATGCGCTAAGTCTGAAGTCGATCAAATTTACGAAAGTGTCAAAGTCAATAGTCTAAAGAAAAACGTGTACAAACCCTATGGGGAAAAAAATTGCACCTTTAACGTCACGTCACGTGACCTTGAATGACGCAATCGCGCCGAATTTCTTTCAGAAACATCTGGGGCTGGTGTTCTAAGTGTATGCCAAGTTTCAAGTCGGTCGGATTTACCAAAGTGTCCAAGTCAATAGTCTGAAGAAAAACGTGTACAAAACCTATGGGGAAAATTTTACCTTGAACATGACGTCACGTGACCTTGAATGACGTAATCGCGACGAATTTCTTCTAGGACCGTCCTTGGGTGGTTGTCTAAATATATGCCAAGTTTCAAGTCGATCGGATTTACCAAAGTGTCAAAGTGCTATGCCAGAAAAAACGTGTACAAATCCTATGGGAAATAGTCTGAAAAAGGAAAAGAAAAAAAAAAAAAAACTAGAGATATGTCTGTTCAAGGAACAGAGCATATGGCTTTTTCGCATTTTGTTGTTGTATTGTTCATTACATTTATGATTTCATTTAATACATTTCTTTATTTAATTTTTTCAAAACTGCAAATTTTTAATTATTAATTGGATTATATCTCTCGCGGTTAATTTTCAGAAATGTTTAAAGGTCTTTTAATTGTAATTTCCGGTCTATATTATTTTGTTTTTATCCGCCAACTTGTTCCTAACAAGATGCTGATTATAAATACCAATTGTAAAGCGATTTGAGCAAACTTCGCCACGAAAATGAACTTTTTTCAACCTGCCACTAGAGGGCGTTATAACAATTTATGACGTCACCGGTAACTTTGTTTGTAGAGTGCAGGCTACCTAGAGACTATCATCGTTGAAAGTAAATTCATATCATTTTCAACTTTCAAATTATAAGGCACTTCCGGTTTGGACCGGAAGGAAGGGTCAAGTCATTTTGCATGTAATACGAATATGAAGACCCTGGATTATTCTATCAATTCCCGTTAAAATCTAAATCAGATCTGTTACATTTGATTTGATATTGATTTTCAAAGATTAAATCTACAAATCATTAGTTGCTTGCAATCTGATACTTGATGACGTCATCGTGACGTCATTAACATACAGCTCGAGAGCTGTCTGAACTTGTCTATTTAAAGCAAAAAAAAGAATTATATCTATCGCGGTTGATTTTTCAGCAATTATTTAAGACTTCGCAAAACAAATCAACTGGTTATTTATTGTTAACAGTTTTCAAACTGCCGCTAGAGGGCGCTGTAACATGTTATGGCGTTACCGGTATTTTTGTGTGAAAAGCACTACTAGCCAGAGACTAACATCGTTGAAACTAAGTTCACATTATGGTCCACTTTTAAATTATAAGCCACTTCCGGTTTCGACCGGAAAGAAGGGTCACGGGATTTCACGCACACGAGATAAAATGAAGATCATGGATTTAATATTATATCAATTCCCACAAACGTCAAGTTTGATGGGAATACCAATTTGTTTTCTGTTAAAAGTACTTGTGCAAAAGTTCGCGTACATCTATTATATGGTACAGTCAGTCCGCAGGGCACTGAAAAGCCGTTTCTTTTATGTGCGATTTATGCATGGCACTTTGTGCGTGACCTCGTTTTTGAATACTTAATGAGCTGGCGACAACGCCTGGAATTTGGTCCGAAACATCCGTTTTATTCACTGGCTGTCAATATTATGTATATTTTCTTTTGGATAAGGAAACATTTTGTTATATTATCAAATCAGATTGGAAATTATATGACATTTAGAGGGTGAAATTTATAACGTAAAAAAAGATCCCGAACCAACAAATTGACCTTTAAAAAAAGACGAATTTTGTCCATCTTCTGGCAGCGGCCACAACCCAATTTTACACTGATGTTAAAGATAATTTCATATTCTATCACAAAACTGTAGTTTTGGGGTTGATTTAACTTAGTCCAGTCAGGGCGCAGAAAATTTTAACCTCAATAAATTAACAAACGGAACATCCCGCCATGACAGTCCATAGTCTTCCTGCGCCCTCATTGGTCGAAAATGACGTCATTGAAAAAGGCTTCGTGTAACGTGTAGTTCATGCACATTTCAATACGCAGTTGTTTTTTGTGTATTTTTTTAATTGTAAGCTCGAGCGAAAAGGATTTATCTGCTATTCAGGGTTTTTTTCTTTTTAACAGTGGACTGATTAAAAAATAATATTATTGCCTGCATAATACAATGTATACAGCCAAATAAACAAAAAACAAGCGACAAATGAAGTCGTTGTTTAAAATGTATTGATAACAATAACATTGATAAATACAAATGTTTACAACAATTTATATCTGTATTGTGAGGTTGGTTTATAAAAGAAACTGCACTTTTTATCTGAAACTTGAATTTTATCGCTTACATTAACATACCCTGTTGATGTTATATGGCTTGAATAAAATTGTTAAATTAAACCCTGAAATTGTTAAAACTTATTCATCTTTGGCATAATGTTCAATGTGCAAACCATTGAGATTTATTATAAAAGTAAATAAAGCTTGTTTTATCTTTGCTTGATGTTTTTGGCATAGTTTCTTTGGCATTAAATTATTGTAAATATTAAATTACAATGTATGCCCGCTTCTAACATTGCAAAAACAAAATATTTTAAATAAGACATAAATTTTGCTAATATAAATGTTAATGCACATAAATTATATCACTGATAATAGAAATAATACAATCTGCATTAATAAAGTTATATGCCGTTTGTGTCAAATTTACATTGTAGCTCAAAACTTTGTTGGCATAGTTTGGGGCATTATTATTTTGACAAACTGACCCGACTCGGCCAGACTCGGTTTTGATCTGTTTTAGCTGCATTGCGTTTGCACAACACTGACACAAAGTCATGTATATTATTTAAAACTAAAATACAAAACCTTTAAATCTACATGTACAAAGCACGTGCTGCATATCCACCAGTACATTTAAATCTTCAACTATTTTCAACACTTCTTTGGAAACCCAACTCTAGATCATTTGTCCCAACATGAATCATTACAAATACAATGTCAGGCCATGGAGGAATAAGAGCAGATGTCATGCTGATGAAGCAGATACTTTCTAAGGTCAGAAATTGTAGTACCGCGATGAGTCACTACCTGCAAATCAACCAACTTTAGTAGTGATGTTCTCTTTGAGATACTTTGTGAGAGAATATCCAAGGACAAGAGTTGCCTTTGGCCTTCTGTAGAGGCTCCTGACATGCTGGCAATGGCTGCGATGGCTGCGGTGGGCATGGTGGTGGGCATGGCCATGGTGGTGGGCATGGCCATGGTGGTGGACGAGTGCTACCTAGTATAAGAAACATATTGGAAGACAGAAATAGGAACTATGAAGTTTAGCACAATAATAGTAGTAACTAAATGTATTATTATTAAACAATTTGTTATCATTTTGAACAAAAACAAAGGCCTAAGTCGTTTTTATACATGAAAGAAACCTAACTTTAGCATATAAATAAGGCTACTGTGCAATCACCATCGCATCTAGTGCATATCCAGCACATGTACATGTACACATGTGCTTGTGTGCATAATGAAATACATGTTCTGCGTACATGTATGTAAAGCCGAAAGACATGGCCAAAAAAGTTGAAATCGCGCGCACGAAAATCGTCGCAAAATACATGAAAAAAATGTCGCCACAGGCTAAATTGTATATCAAACGAAAGATCATTGCTTCTTTTATCAATGTGTAGTGATCATTTTTGGTAATATTTGTTAGTCCAGTCAGGGCGCAGAAACTAAACACACGACAAAAACATTTCTTGAAATTATACTCTAACTTCGAGTGAACAAAATTCTGCCAAAAACACACTGAATCTCGTCATATTTTATATCATTCGATTCAGAAAATCGTTCGCTTTCCACTTACCACGCCATCTTGGAAAATCACTGCTTCGTTTGCAACGTGTAGCTCGTGAAAACAAAGCGGTCGAACTCCTGCAATTACTCGCGTAAATCTCGTGGCCGATTTGCGACGCCGGCCCTGCAAATAAAGTTCGGGATATGACCTTATTAACGCGTGCGCTGCGGACTGACTGTGGTACGTGTATAATTCACGCGTAGTTCTGCGTTGCCGAAGGCACGTTTACCTACCTGCCATAAGCGGCGCCCTTCCTCGTGGCCTATGTTGATGACTCTCGTGTTTCACATGTCACCGTACAAATGGATACCAGTGTCCCGCCTTCCCTTCTCTATTGTACAATGTGGGGAGCGTACTGACATCGTACGTGCAAGTACGCTCAATACTATGTACACGTATACTGGCGCCGTGCAATCAAGGACATAAAACATGAAATTTCAAGGGTGTCTCAGGGTATGTCCAAGTTCGCCTTTTGCTACAAAACACAGGGAAGTTTGAGAAGTACTTTTACATTAACCTTTAGAGCAAAAAACAAGATTATATCTGTCTGGGTTAATTTTTTAGGAATTTTTAAAGGAAAAGAGGTAATTTCATTATAACTTCCGGTCTGGTGACGTCATATTTTTTTCTTTCCGTCAACCTGTTCCTATCATGAAGCTGATTATATACATCAGTTATAAAGTGATTTGAACAAACTTCGCCACACACATCAACAGATTGTTCATTTCAAACATTTTTCAACCTGCCGCTAGAGGGCGCTAAAACAATTTATGATGTCACCGATCACTTTTTTGTAGAGCGCAGCCTAGCTAGAAACTAACATCGTTGAAAGTAAGTTCAAATCATTTTCCACTTTTAAATTATAAGCAACTTCCGGTTTGGACCGGAAGGAAGGGTCACGTGATTTTACGCACACAAGATAAAATGAAGACCCTTAATTATTCTATCGATTCCCACAAACATCTAGTTTCGGTCTTTCGCGGTTGATTTTGTATTGATTTTCAAAGATTAAATTATTAAAACTTTAAGATGACGTCACATGTCACGTGGTGACGTCATGATGACATCCGAGTTTTAGGCACTAGCTCAGTATGAGTTCCGAGTGTGTGCAAAGTTTCAATGACATTGAAGTCTGTTTAATGACAAAAGTGACTGGCAGAATGAAACGTGTACAAAGTCTATGCGATTTATTGACGGAAGAACAAGAAGAAGAAGAAGAAATAAAACAAACAGAACGAAAAGAAAGGGTTTTTCGCTTTTAAGCGAAAAACCCAAAAAAAGAAAAAGAAAAAAAAAAACTTTAACGAAAACAAAAGCTGTTTCGGCCGAAATGCCGAAACAGCTAAAAAAAAAAAGAAAAAAAAAAACTTTAACGAAAACAAAAGCTGTTTCGGTGGAAAACCGAAACAGCTAAAAAAAGAAACTAGACATGTGTTTGTGGACAAACACAGAGCTGTTTCGAGTGTCTAAAATTACTTTCAATATGTGTTTGGTGGTCTTTTGTGTGTGCCAAGTCTCAAGTCGAATTTCTTTCAGGATCATCTGGTGGTGGTGTTCAGAGTGTATGCCAAGTTTCAAGTCGGTCGGATTTACCAAAGTGTCAAAGTCAATAGTCTGAAGAAAAACGTGTACAAAACCTATGGGGAAAATTAAACCTTTAACGTGACGTCACGTGACCTTGAATGACGCAATCGAGCCAAATTTCTTCTAGGACCATCTGTGGGTGGAGGTCTAAGTGTATACCAAGTCTCAAGTCGATTGGATTTACCAAAGTGTCAAAGTGTATTGGCAGAACAAACGTGTGTAAATCCTATGGGTAAAAACACTGAAAGTGGAAAAAAAAAAAAAAAGGAAAAAAAAACAAAAAAAACTAGACATGTGTTTGTGGACAAACACAGAGCTGTTTCGAGTGTCTAAAATTACTTTCAATATGTGTGTGGTGGTCTTTTGTGTGTGCCAAGTCTCAAGTCGATCAGATTTACTAAAGTGTCAAAGGCAATAGTCTAAAGAAAAACGTGTACAAAACCTATGGGAAACAATTGAAACTTTAACGTGACGCCCCGTAACCTTGAATGACGTAATCGTGCCGAATTTTTTCTAGGGCCGTCTGTGGATGGTGGTCTAAGTGTGTGCCAAGTCTCAAGTCGATCGGATGTACTAAAGTGTTAAAGTCAATAGTCTAAAGAAAAACGTATACAAAACCAATGGGAGAAAAATGTGAACCTTTAATGTGACGTCACGTGACCTTGAATGACACAATCGTGCCGAAGTTCTTTCAGAAACATCTGGGGGTGGTGTTCTAAGTGTATGCTAAGTTTTAAGTCGGTCGGATTCACCGAAGTGCCAAAGTCAATAGTCTGAAGAAAAACGTGTACAAAACCTATGGGGAAAATTAAACCTTTAAAGTGACGTCACGTGACCTTGAATGACGCAATCGAGCCAAATTTCTTCTAGGACCATCTGTGGGTGGAGGTCTAAGTGTACACCAAGTCTCAAGTCGATTGGAATCACCAAAGTGCCAAAGTGTATTGGCAGAACAAACGTGTGTAAATCCTATGGGTAAAAACACTGAAAGTGGAAAAAAAAAAAAGGAAAAAAAAAAAAAAAAAAAAGAAAAAAAAAAACTTTAACGAAAACAAAAGCTGTTTCGGTGGAAAACCGAAACAGCTAAAAAAAAAAATTTTACGAAAACAAAAGCTGTTTCGGTGAAAAACCGAAACAGCTAAAAAAAAAACTTTAACGAAAACAAAAGCTGTTTCGGCTGAAATGCCGAAACAGCTAAAAAAAATCTTAACGATTACAATAGCTGTTTCGGCTGAGTTGCCGAAACAGCTAAAAAGAAACTAGACATGTGTTTGTGGACAAACACAGAGCTGTTTCGGATGTCTAAAATGACTTTCAATATGTGGGTGGTGGTCTAGTGTGTATCAAGTCTGAAATCGATCGGATTTACCAAAGTGCCAAATATATTGCTTGAAAAAAACGTGTACAAATGCTATTAAAAAATTGAACCTTTAATGTGACGTCACATGACTCACGATGACGTCATCATCACGAGTTTTCTCTTGGCCCTCCTGGGGATGGTGGTCGAATTGTGTGCTAGGTCTCAAGTAGATCAAATTTACGAAAGTGTCAAAGTCAATAGTCTAAAGAAAAACGTGTACAAAACCTAAGGGGGGGAAATTGAATCTTTAACGTCATCTCACGTGACCTTGAATTACGCAATCGTGCCAAATTTCCTCAAGAACCAACTGTGGGTGGTGTTCTAAGTGTATGCTAAGTCTGGAGTCGAGTGAATATACCAAAGTGTCAAAGTCAATAGTCTGAAGGAAAACGTGTACAAAACCTATGGGGAAAACTACACCTTTAATGTGACGTCACATGACACCTGATGACGTCATCATTACGTCAACTTAATTTTCGTCTATAACACATCCCGGAATACCTGAATACCAAGTTTGACCCTAATTGGACTTGTACTTCCAAAGATATAGAGTCTTAACAACTACACCTTTAATGTGACGTCACATGACCCACGATAATGTCATCATGACGTCACCCACGATGATGTCATTGTGACAATTTTCCCCTTGGCCCTCCTGGGGATGGTGGTCGAGATGTGTGCTAAGTGTTGAGTCGATCAAATGTACGAAAGTGTCAAAGTCAATAGTCTGAAGACAAACGTGTACAAACCCTATGGGAAAAAAATGTACACCTTTAACGTCACGTCACGTGACCTTGAATAACGCAAATCGTGCCGAATTTCGTCCAGGACCATCTGTGGGTGGTGTTCTAGGTGTATGCTAAGTCTTAAGTCGAACGGATTCATTAAAGTGTCAAAGTCAATAGTTTGAAGAAAAACGTGTACAAAACCTATGGGGAAAATTGTGCCTTTAACATGACGTCACGTGACCTTGAATGACGGAATTGCGACGAATTTCTTCTAGGACCGTCCTTGGGTGGTTGTCTAAGTGTATGCCAAGTTTCAAGTCGATCGGATTTACCAAAGTGTCAAAGTGTATTGGCAGAAAAAACGTGTACAAATCCTATAGGGAAATATGACAAATAAAAACTAGACATGTGTTTGTGGACAAACACAGAGCTGTTTCGAGTGTCTAAAATTACTTTCAATATGTGTGTGGTGGTCTTTTGTGTGTGCCAAGTCTCAAGTCGATCAGATTTACTAAAGTGTCAAAGGCAATAGTCTAAAGAAAAACGTGTACAAAACCTATGGGAAACAATTGAAACTTTAACGTGACGCCCCGTGACCTTGAATGACGTAATCGTGCCGAATTTTTTCTAGGGCCGTCTGTGGATGGTGGTCTAAGTGTGTGCCAAGTCTCAAGTCGATCGGATGTACTAAAGTGTTAAAGTCAATAGTCTAAAGAAAAACGTATACAAAACCAATGGGAGAAAAATGTGAACCTTTAATGTGACGTCACGTGACCTTGAATGACACAATCGTGCCGAAGTTCTTTCAGAAACATCTGGGGGTGGTGTTCTAAGTGTATGCTAAGTTTTAAGTCGGTCGGATTTACCGAAGTGCCAAAGTCAATAGTCTGAAGAAAAACGTGTACAAAACCTATGGGGAAAATTAAACCTTTAAAGTGACGTCACGTGACCTTGAATGACGCAATCGAGCCAAATTTCTTCTAGGACCATCTGTGGGTGGAGGTCTAAGTGTACACCAAGTCTCAAGTCGATTTGAATCACCAAAGTGCCAAAGTGTATTGGCAGAACAAACGTGTGTAAATCCTATGGGTAAAAACACTGAAAGTGGAAAAAAAAAAAAGGAAAAAAAAAAAAACTAGACATGTGTTTGTGGACAAACACAGAGCTGTTTCGGATGTCTAAGATAACTTTCATTATGTGTGTGCCAAGTCTGAAATCGATTGGATTTGTCAATTTTCCCAAGATATATAAGTTGAAAAATACGTGTACAAATCCTATGGGAAAAACTGCACCTTTAAAGTGACGTCACATGACACCCGATGATGTCATCATGATGTCATCTTAATTTTCGTCTATTACACATTCTGGAATACTTGCATACCAAGTTTGGCCCCAATCAGACATGTACTTCCAGAGATAGAGGGTCCTAAAATCTGCCCCTTTAATGTGACGTCATATGACCCACGATGACGTCATCCTGACGATTTCCCCCTTGGCCCTCCTGGGTATGGTGGTCGAGGTGTGTGCCAAGTCCGAAGTCGATCGGATTTACCAAATTGTCAAATTCAATAGTCTGAAGAAAAACGTGTACAAAACCTATGGAGAAAATTGAACCTTTAATGTGACGTCACATGACACCCGATGATGTCATAATTACATCATCCTATTTTTTGTCTATAACACATCCTCGAATACTTGCAAACCAAGTTTGACCCCAACCGGACTTGTACTTTCAGAGTTAGACGGTCTTAAAAACTACACCTTTAATGTGACGTCACATGACCCCCGATGACGTCATCTTGATTATTTTGTTCTTGACCCTCCTAAGGATGGTGGTCGAGGTCTGTGCTAAGTCTCAAGTCGATCGAATTGACAGAAGTGTCAAATTCAATATTTTGAAGAAAAACGTGTACAAAACCTATGGAGAAAATTGAACCTTTAATGTGACGTCACATGACACCCGATGATGTCATAATTACGTCATCTTAATTTTCGTCTATAACACATCCTCGAATACTTGCAAACCAAATTTGACCCCAATCGGACGTGTACTTCCAGAGATAGAGGGTCTTAAAAACTGCACCTTTTGTGTAACGTCACATGACCCACGATGACGTCATCATGACGATTTTTCTCCTGGACCTCCTGGGGATGGTGGTCGAGGTGTGTGCTAAGTTTCAAGTCAATCGGATTCACCAAACTGTCAAATTAAATAGTCTGAAGAAAAACGTGTACAAAACCTATGGGGGAAAATTGCACCTTTAACGTGACGTCACGTGACCTTGAATGACGGAATCGCGACGAATTTCTTCTAGGACTGTCCTTGGGTGGTTGTCTAAGTGTATGCCAAGTTTCAGGTCAATCGGATTCACCAAAGTGTCAAAGTGTATTGGCAGAAAAAACGTGTACAAATCCTATGGGAAAATGTGACAAAAAAAAAAAAAAAAAAAAAAAACTAGACATGTGTTTGTGGACAAACACAGAGCTGTTTCGAGTGTCTAACATTACTTTCTATATGTGTATCTGGTGGTGGTCTATGTGTGTGCCAAGTCTGAAGTCGATTTGATTTACACAAGTGCCAAAGATATATTAGTTGAAAAAACGTGTAAAAATTCTATAGGGAAAATTGAACCTTTAATGTGACGTCACAGGATACCCGATGATGTCATCATGATGTCATCTTAATTTTCGTCTGTAACACATCCTGGAATACTTGCATACCAAGTTTGACCCCAATCAGACCTGTACTTCCAGAGATAGAGGGTCCTAAAAACTAAACCTTTAATGTGACGTCACATGACCCCCGATGACGTCATCATGACGATTTTCTCCTTGGCCCTCCTGGAGATGGTGGTCGAGGTGTGTGCTAAGTATCAAGTCGATCAAATTTACGAAAGTGTCAAAGTAAATAGTTTTAAGAAAAACGTGTACAAACCCTATGTGAAAAAATTGCACCTTTAACGTCACGTCACGTGACCTTCAATGACGCAATCGTGCCGAATTTCTTCAATGGCCATCTGTGGATGGTGTTCTAAGTGTATGCCAAGTTTCCAGTCGATCGGTATTATCAAAGTGTCAAAGTCAATAGTCTGAAGAAAAACGTGTACAAAACCTATGGGGAAAATTTTACCTTTAACATGACGTCACGTGACCTTGAATGACGTAATTGCGACGAATTTCTTCTAGGACCGTCCTTGGGTGGTTGTCTAAATGTATGCCAAGTCTAAAGTCGATCGGATTTACCAAAGTGTCAAAGTGCTATACCAGAAAAAAACGTGTACAAATCCTATGGAGAAAAGTCTGAAGAAAAAAAAGAAAAACTAGAAATGTGTTTGTGGACAAACACAGAGCTGTTTCGCATGTCTAAAATGACTTTCAATATTTGGGTGGTGGTCTAAGTGTCTGCCAAGTCTAAAGTCGATCGAATTTAGTGCCAAAGATATATTGGTTGAAAAAAACGTGTACAAATCCTATGGGCAAAATTAAACCTTTAATGTGACGTCACATGACACCCGATGATGCCATCATGATGTCATCTTAATTTACGTCTATAACACATTCTGGAATACTTGCATACCAAGTTTGGCCCCAATCAGACATGTACTTCCAGAGATAGAGGGTCCTAAAATCTGCCCCTTTAATGTGACGTCACATGACCCACGATGACGTTATCATCTTGGCCCTTTCCCCTTGGCCCTCCTGGGTTTGATGGTCGAGGTGTGTGCTAAGTCTGAAGTCGATCGGATTTACCAAATTGTCAAATTCAATATTTTGAAGAAAAACGTGTACAAAACCTATGGAGAAAATTGAACCTTTAATGTGACGTCACATGACACCCGATGATGTCATAATTACGTCATCTTAATTTTCGTCTATAACACACCCTCGAATGCTTGCAAACCAAGTTTGACCCCAACCGGACTTGTACTTTCAGAGTTAGAGGGTCTTAAAAACTACACCTTTAATGTGACGTCACATGACCCGCGATGACGTCATCTTGATAATTTTTTTCTTGGCCCTCCTAAGGATGGTGGTCGAGGTCTGTGCTAAGTCTCAAGTCGATCGAATTTGCAGAAGTGTCAAATTCAATATTTTGAAGAAAAACGTGTACAAAACCTATGGAGAAAACTGTACCTTTAATGTGACGTCACATGACACCCGGTGATTTCATAATTACGTCATCTTAATTTTCGTCTATAACACATCCTCAAATACTTGCAAACCAAGTTTGACCCCAACCGGACTTGTACTTTCAGAGTTAGAGGGTCTTAAAAACTACACCTTTAATGTGACGTCACATGACCCGCGATGACGTCATCTTGATTATTTTTTTCTTGGACCTCCTGGGGATGGTGGTCGAGGTGTGTGCTAAGTTTCAAGTCAATCGGATTCACCAAACTGTCAAATTAAATAGTCTGAAGAAAAACGTGTACAAAACCTATGGGGGAAAATTGCACCTTTAACGTGACGTCACGTGACCAAGAATTATGTAATCGCGACGAATTTGTTCTAGGACCGTCCTTGGGTGGTTGTCTAAATGTATGCCAAGTCTCAAGTCGATCGGATTTACCAAAGTGTCAAAGTGTATTGGCAGAAAAAACGTGTACAAATCCTATGGGAAAAAGTGACAAAAAAAAAAAAAAACTAGAGATATGTCTGTTCAAGGAACAGAGCATATGGCTTTTTCGCATTTTTTTTGTATTGTTCATTACATTTATGATTTTATTTGTTAAATTTCCTTATCATTTAATTATTCAAAAATGCAAATTTTAAATTAATTGGATCATATCTCTCGCGGTTAATTTTCAGCAATGTTTAAATGTTTAAAGGTCTTTTAATTGTAATTTCCAGTCTAGTGACGTCATATTATTTTGTTTCTCTCTTTCAACTTGTTCCTAACAAGATGCTGATTATAAATACCGGTTATAAAGCGATTTGAGCAAACTTCGCCACACAAATCAGCTAATTATTAATTTTAAACATTTTCAACCTGCCACTAGATGGCGCTATAACAATTTATGACGTCACCGATAACTTTTTTGTAGAGTGCAGTCTAGAGACATGATAGAGACTATCACCTTTGAAAGTAAATTCATATCATTTTCAACTTTCAAATTATAAGGCACTTCTTGTTTGGACCGAAAGGAAGGGTCAAGTCATTTTGCATGTAATACGAAATATGAAGACCCTGAATTTGAACAGCTGACACAAATACATTTTATAAAAGTGGGGGCGAAAGAGCAAACGCAGACAACTTTTCTACTTGAAATAGTTGATTTTGCTGGAGTTTTTTATTTATTAATTTAAATTGGGATGGACAAAATGTCCATAATGTTAAATTGAGTAGATTTAGTTTATTTTGGGGGCTTGTCATATGATTTTTTTTAATTGACACATTTGCATACAAGCAAATACAACAATTTAGATTTGTGAAGTGTTAACGAAATAAGCACATAGGGGTGAATTTTTAGATGTCAAATTAACATTCTTTAGTTTGTTATTGATTTTTGAATTTTGATTGGTTGTTCTACTCGTCAAGTGTGATATGACACTTTATAAAATACGTGCAATCTGATTGGTAAAATAATAGTTAATCGCGTGTGGCTAATTATTTGTTCCAATGTATGGCGCGGTCGCACTGCAAATAATTACGGAAGTTTTTTTAATGGTTGTATTGAAGGTTACATTCGTGTAAATAAGTCAAAGATCATCAAGAATAAATTAAGATTATGTACTTTAAATATTATATTAGAGAGTTAGAGACATGTAATTAGGTAATTGAAGAAATATCGCACTGTACGTAGGTCTGGTCCGGACTTGGGCCTAGCAATTTTCAGGATGTTGGCTGCAGTAGAAAAAAGAGGGAGTTGTTATGGGGAATTTTAAAAAAGAGCTACTTATCCAGTTTGGGAAATATCTTTTGTTTTGGGGTGTTTTTAATTGTTTGGGCGGCAATATATCAAAAAATGAATGGTCGACTTAACCTACCAAAAAATGAAAAAGAAATCAAATATGAGATGTTGATGATCATTTTTCTGCAGAGGTTGAACGCATTAAATACGAGGTGCTCTATATGTTTGGTTTTAAGTTAAAGATATCAAAGAGGGAGTGGGTATCTCTTTGTACGGCGACCTGTAAAAGATGATGACGCCATCAAATTGGGCTATGGGTAAGTACTGCTATTATGCTGCAGGTAGGGAAAAACGCGTCTTAGGCGACGCAGAATCTGCATGTTAATATAGGACATCGGGTTTAAAATGCGGGTGGAATTTTATTGATGAAGAAAAAAAAGGTGCAATACACCAAAAAATAAATGTTGAAAAAAAGAATAAATTAATAAACGTGTAAATTAATAAAAGGGAATAATAAACAATAGGTATGTCAGTGAAAATAGTGACATTTTGAGATTTAGCCATGCTTATCAATTTAATTATCAGAGAATATATAATAAACATGTAAGTTTAACTACAAATAGTTTATCTCCACAGATATTTCTACAATCAGTTTCACTTATAGGCCACGTACAGACCTCTTATTCAAAACTGTCCGAAAGGATCACCAACAATTTATGAGTTCGCGCTTGAATTGTGAACTTTTTTTCTATCTTTGGGAACAGTGAAAAGTAAACAGCGCCCTCTAACTGTGGTTATTTTGTTTTTCCAAATTGTACTTTGTATTTTGGACAACACTACCGCCGTACCGGGACATACTGTTTGTCTAAGGCCATCATGCATCAGCCAAAAAAGAACAAACTGTGTGAGATTGTCGTAAGTACAATAAACGTGTTCCCATCATTACAAAAAGGAAAAATTAACTGTTAACTGTGGTTAAAATTAATTCATGGACAACACAACCAATGTGGACAAAACTAATTCTACATGTACACGTAGGTCTCAGCCTGGCAAGGATGGTCTCAGTACTTGCATGCATGGTTTTCACAAAACACGTGGCTTATTATTATTGTTTGTACATGTAATTCAGTAATGTAGAGTAGCAGTAACGGACCCCACACTCCGCAGTATAGCCAGTAACTACATGTAAGGCTTACTTGTACATGTATTGGAAAAATGTTGCCTACCTATTTTATTTTTTCATATGATTTTTACAACTTGCATAAAAAATCAAACCTCTTTTTTAGGTTTTTACTAGTCCGAGTATTAGGAACCTACATGTAGCTACATGTACATCATCATGTATATCATGTACATCACTTTAACATTTGGACATGATCTGGTGATAGGGTCCTACTCCTCGGGAGTTTCATTGGGTTTCTTGCATTCATCAAAATGCCACTTAAATGTTTGCCCAAAGAAACATCAGATTTCACCCTCAAAACGGCAACAAAAGTACTTGATAATACAAGTACACATCGACGATTAAGATTGTGGTACAGTACTAAAGTTTACTTACGATTCTGATGAAAAGTGAAATTTCAAGGTTATTCCGCAAGCTGCATCAGACCAGTGTTGCCACTGCTTGAAAGATTTTACAAGATCTTGAAAAATTGAGACCCACCTTGAAAACTTGAAAAAAAGATCTGAAAAAGTCACAAATCTATTTATAACAGATTTTCCAAAAGTGCACAAATATTTAATTTCATGCATAATTTTTTAACATTTTCTAATAAGTTGGACTTTTTTACGGTTTTGTGATTTATATTTTTAATTTATTATTTAAATTTAGCGATGGGGCGCCATACTTACGGTCAGACCTTGTCCCCGTGGGACACTGTGCAAGCTTATAGGCTAGCACTGCATGCATGACTAGTGTCTTGTTTCTAGCCATGTGCCTATTGGTTGCTAGCTAGGCTATGTGTACAGTACTCAACTTATCAGCTTTGCCGTACAACATGTGCAGCTCTGGAACATACATGTAGGCTCATCTCTGCCAATGATGTAGATACCTGTACCATTATGGTCATGCGCTGCAGAAAATATTGGGCATGACCTTTTATGGAAAATGTACGATGATTGTATAATCTTTGAATACCGGTATGCATGAAGCCCATTGAACAGCCTGTATAAAATGGATGGGGGGGGGGGGGGGGGGGGGGGTACTGTAAAATGTTTCTCTACTCTGAATGTACCTGAAATGTCCTGGACACACAATAATTATTTTCTTTTTGTTGCAACTCTGGAACATATAGGCCATCCCTGCCAATAACACATGCATAGATACATACATGTATAGTATGTGTATGTAGATACATACATGTATGTATACTTTTGTATCAGCTTTCTGCGCTGCAGGTTTGCAGGTTTTCCATTAAAAACATGCAGTATATCATCTTGTTGTTAGGGAAGCTGTTGAAGTGGTGTATCGCACTCAACCAACATCAAGACACACAATATCTTTGTTTGTTTCGTGCTCTCGAACATACATGCGGGGTCCTCCCTGCCAATAATGTATACATAATTGTGTCATCAGTATCCTGCGCTGTTTGTTACTTGGATGTTGAATATGATGGGGGGTATTCTCAAATGTCTCTCTACTCCGAATGTACCTGAAATGTCCTGGACATGCACGTACACAATAAAAAAAATTTTTTGCAACTCTGTAACATATAGGCCATCCCTGCCAATAACACATACAAGTATACATGTACAGTATGTGTATGTAGATGTATGCATGTACATGTATGTACATGTACATGTACATGTACTAGCTTTCTGTGCTGCAGGTTTGCATGTTTTTTATTAAACATGCAGTATATCATATTGTTATAATCTAATGAGTGTTGGTGTTGAGGTGGTTTACCACACCTCACCAACATCGACACATTCTTCTTTTTTGTTACGTGCTCTGGAACATGCGTACAGGTATGTAGGGTCATCCCTGCTACCATCAGCATCCTGCGCTACAGATTACTGAGTTGCCCATTAAACATGCAGTGTATCATATTGTTTCGGAATCTGATTAGTGTTTACGTGGCGGTAGTGTATACGTGCACTCTCCCAACATGGAATCACACAATATCTTCTTTTGTTACAGCTCTGGAACATACATGTAGGCTCATCTCTGCCAATGATGTAGGTACCATTATTGTCATGCGCTGCAGATGACTACTGTACATGTTGTCCATTAAACATGCACTATATACTTGTACAGTATAGCATGTTGTTTTGGGAAACTATGCCAAAAACAAAGTGTGCAACTTTTGTCAGACAAAATGGTGACAATTTTTTTGACCTTAAATCAATTCTATTACTTGACAGTGTAAATGTGAGCATTTACGGTTTGCTGAAAACACAGACCTTTGATTCTCTATCTAGGCATGGAGAGGCACTGACAAACTTGAAACTTGAGTTTCATCATGTGATGACATATATCTTTATGCGTTTTATTTATTGGGTTCTTTTAAATGAGTCTTGTTACTGAGCTTCTTTATATAGTCTTAATAGGCTAAATATTGGGCATGACCTTTTATGGAAAATGTACGATGATTGTACTTTGAATATGCATGAAGCCCATTGAACAGCCTGTATAAAATGGATGGGGGGTACTCTAAAATGTTTCTCTACTCTGAATGTACCTGAAATGTCCTGGACACAATAATTATTTTCTTTTTGTTGCAACTCTCTGGAACATAGGCCATCCCTGCCAATAACACATGCATAGATACATGTACATGTACCAGCTTTCTGCGCTGCAGGTTTGCATGTTTTCCCATTAAACATGCAGTATATCATCTTGTTGTTAGGGAAGCTGTTGAGGTGGTGTATCGCACTCTACCAACATCAAGACACACAATATCTTTGTTTGTTTCGTGCTCTCGAACATACATGCGGGGTCCTCCCTGCCAATAATGTATACATAATTGTGTCATCAGTATCCTGCGCCGTTTGTTACTTGGATGTTGAATATGATGGGGGGTACTCTCAAATGTCTCTCTACTCTGAATGTACCTGAAATGTCCTGGACACACAATAATTTTTTTTTTTTGCAACTCTGGAACATATAGGCCATCCCTGCCAATAACACATACAAGCATGTAGATGTACATGTACATACATGTACCAGCTTTCTGTGCTGCAGGTTTGCATGTTTGTTATTAAACATGCAGTATATCATGTTGTTATAATCTAATGAGTGTTGGTGTTGAGGTGGTTTACTGCACTCCACCAACATCGACACACGCTTCTTCCTTTTTGTTATGTGCTCTGGAATATACGTACATGTAGGGTCATCCCTGCTACCATCAGCATCCTGCTCTGCAGATTACTGAGTTGCCCATTAAACATGCAGTGTATCATATTGTTTCGGAATCTGATGAGTGTTTACGTGGAGGTAGTGTACTACACTCCCCCAACATGGCAGCCCACAATATCTTCTTTTGTTACAGCTCTGGAACATACATGTAGGCTCATCTCTGCCAATGAAGTAGGTACCCTTATCGTCATGCGCTGCAAATGACTACATGTTACCCAAAACATGCACTATATACTTGTATACATATAGCATGTTGTTTTAGGAAACTATGCCGAAGTGTGCAACTTTTGTCAGACAAAGTGGTGACAATTTGTTGGACCTTAAATATATGTCTATTACGTGACAGTGTAAATGTCAGCATTTACGGATTGCTATCGCAGGTTTGCTGAAAACACACACCTTACCTTTACTTGGTCTGAACTTTATTTAACGTATTATTTAATTTAATTTCACTTCTCTTTTTATAATTATAATTACAGTCTTGTTGTATAATTGTTTCTTGTATCCCATTCAGCTTGAAAAACCCCTTGACAGGAACAATGTTTCTTTTGGGTAATCCTTCGGGAACTGAATGGCATTTATTTTTTGGTTATTATGTTTTGTACATTGCATCTAAAGCTTTTATATTATGTTTTCTTTGTAATTTTGGTTTGAGCATTTGTCGATGTTTCCCGAGAAATAAAACAGAGAATAGAGAAGCACTGACAAGCTTGAAACTTGAGTTTAATCATGTGATGACATACACTAGGGCCATCCTTGCCAATATTGTACGTATGTACACGTACCAGCTTTCTGCGCTGCAGGTTTGCATGTTTGTTATTAAACATGCAGTATATCATGTTGTTATAATCTAATGAGTGTTGGTGTTGAGGTGGTTTACTGCACTCCACCAACATCGACACACGCTTCTTCCTTTTTGTTATGTGCTCTGGAATATACGTACATGTAGGGTCATCCCTGCTACCATCAGCATCCTGCTCTGCAGATTACTGAGTTGCCCATTAAACATGCAGTGTATCATATTGTTTCGGAATCTGATGAGTGTTTACGTGGAGGTAGTGTACTCCCCCAACATGGCAGCCCACAATATCTTCTTTTGTTACAGCTCTGGAACATACATGTAGGCTCATCTCTGCCAATGAAGTAGGTACCCTTATCGTCATGCGCTGCAAATGACTACATGTTACCCAAAACATGCACTATATACTTGTATACATATAGCATGTTGTTTTAGGAAACTATGCCGAAGTGTGCAACTTTTGTCAGACAAAGTGGTGACAATTTGTTGGACCTTAAATATTATGTCTATTACGTGACAGTGTAAATGTCAGCATTTACGGATTGCTATCGCAGGTTTGCTGAAAACACACACCTTACCTTTACTTGGTCTGAACTTTATTTAACGTATTATTTAATTTAATTTCACTTCTCTTTTTATAATTATAATTACAGTCTTGTTATATAATTGTTTCTTGTATCCCATTCAGCTTGAAAAACCCCTTGACAGGAACAATGTTTCTTTGGGGTAATCCTTCGGGAACTGAATGGCATTTATTTTTTGGTTATTATGTTTTGTACATTGCATCTAAAGCTTTTATATTATGTTTTCTTTGTAATTTTGGTTTGAGCATTTGTCGATGTTTCCCGAGAAATAAAACAGAGAATAGAGAAGCACTGACAAGCTTGAAACTTGAGTTTCATCATGTGATGACATACACTAGGGCCATCCCTGCCAATATTGTACGTATGTACACGTACCAGCTTTCTGCGCTGCAGGTTTCCATGTTTTTTATTAGACATGCAATATATATCATTTTGTTGGGGAATCTGACGAGCGTTGTTGTTGAGGTAGTGTACTGCACTCCCCGAACACCGAGGCACACAATATTTTCCTTTGTTACAACTCTGGAACTTTAGTTTATAGAGAGTCAATACAAATTAGAAGATTTGTACTACTCCTGACGATTTTTGCACTGATGATTGACATTTATTGAGATAATGTATATAAGAAAAGAAGCAATGTAAGGTTGCAACATTTGTCCTTTTTTAATTATTTATCAGTCATTAACCACTTCAAAAAAGGGTGCCATACAATTTATGATTGTATGATTGAAGGCGTATCTTGAGTATATTTAGTGTCTTTTTATATTGTATATTTCTAAATAATGTGGTACCCTGTACAATTGTTTGGAGATAATTAGAGTTGATAGACAAATCCTTAAAATACATTTGTATTTCTTTATTTTATACAGATATGATGACTGATGACAAGATGTTTTGCTTACAGCAGCCTTCACCTGTTTTGGGAGTACAATTGATGCTTCCTTCGGGAGAATGTATGGCTCCTTCGGGAGAATGTATGCCTCCTTCGGGAGAATGTATGCCTCCTTCGGGAGAATGTATGCCTCCTTCGGGAGAATGTATGCCTCCTTCGGGAGAATGTATGCCTCTTTCGGGAGAATGTATGCCTCCTTCGGGAGTATGTAATTTGGAATTGAAATTTGATCATAATCCTAAAATGAAACTTGAATGTAATCCTGAATTGAAACCTGAATTGAAACCTGAATTGAAATCTGAATTGAAATCTGAATTTCAATTAACTGACAATGTTGAACATACCTTGAAAGCTAAAATTATTCAGCTTCCTGCAACAGACCAAGTAACAAGAATTTACAGAGCAGAGAATTGCGATGAAATTCGGGTGATGCATCTGTATTATTTACAGATTGTGAAACCTATGAAGATTCAGGCAAAGAAGGCACAAGAACAACATAAGAGAAAGATGGAACAGGAAAGACAGAAAAGAGTGAGTATTCTGAGACAGGACAGAAAGAAGCGATTATCACGAGTTAGTAACTTACATGGTATACAATGGCTTAAACAGAATAGTTGGACAAAGCACTGTGGTAAAGGTCATCTCTTGGATTATGTAGAAGAGTTTTGGGAAGGAAATGGTAGAAAGAGACCATCACGACAGCACAAAAGAAAAGTGAGAAAACAAGTGTTCAGGGAGACTCATAACATCAGAAAAAGAGGAAAGGTAGTAGAGAGTCGCATGAGCAAAGTAGATAGAAGGTTGCATGAGCAGTGGCAGAAAAATAGCTGTTGTCATACAAAGAGAAGTTTGAATATGGTTTTGAAGAACATGATGAACTTGCACGACAGGACAAACAAAAAAGCAAAGAATATGATGATGGCTGCACATAAGGTTTGTTGTAAAAATCAGGTGTTGAAAACTCATCAGATGAAGAAACAAGAACATGAATGCAAAACAAAATTAAGCAAAAATTTTGAAAGAGGGAGAGCACATATTGTAGAAATCCGAAGTGATGTCACGGTTGATAAGGCATGTTGGATGTGTGATGAAGTGATTAAGACATTTGATCCCAAAGTACAGTGTAACTGTGGATTATGGTATCATATTGATTGCATGGGATTTACATCTAGTATTGCAAAGGACATTTTGGCTAACAAACCAGTAGTATGGGTATGCATCACATGTCAAGGAAATAACTATTGTAAATCTTTACATGACTATCTTGACATTCCTGTAGATATGACCATCTATGAGGAAACATTGATGGATGGTGTTGAAAAAGACATGGTGGAACAGTCTGTTGAACAGAATCCTGACAAGCAACAAAGAATTGAAGGTAATACAATCAGAGCAATTATAAATGATAACAAAGTTGGAATAGAAATGACGGAATTTAGACGAAGAAAGAGGAACTGCTTGAGACGAAAAAGTAGAAAGCAAAAGCAGAATGAGGAATTTCACAAGACAAGTGAATCTGTGAGTCAAACAGAGGACATTGATTTTGAAGTAACAGATGTATTTAAAGATAAACTTGCAGAAAGTACAAATACAAGACAAGAAAACAAGAATTTGGCAGAATCGGTGAAGTCACAGTCGACTGTAAAGCAAACTGGAGGTTATTTTTTGCGTAAGAAACAATCTAAAGACGAAGCAACTGCCAGCACACACACACACAAAAATGTTGGAAAAGTTGGAGAGGGGTCAAGTGACGAAAGAGAAAAGAGTAGTGAACAAGGGAATAGACATGATTCAAAATTTGCTGATAAAGGGACTTGTAAAACAGAAACGTCTGTGAATTATAATCTTCACAGTAGGAGGAAAGTATCAAAGGAAAGTGAAAAGAACAGAGTAGAAGTAAAAGTAAAAAGAAAGGCAGAAAACTTAGACAACTGTTGTGAAAATTCTTTATCTGCAAGTAACAAAAAGACACGCCTTGTTTCACAAGAACAAAAGTCGCAGAAGGAAAATAGGACAAATATTTGTGATGAAGCTACATGTACTATTGAAATAAAAAAGGTGAATGAATGTATAACAATTGTACAAGGTAGTTTTCACCAAGGAGATTTTAGGTTTCACAGAAATTCTGGTAAACAATGTGTGCCAAACTCACTCTGTGCAATATTGTACCAGGAAGTGAAGAATTTGAACAGCTGGACTTCTAATGACATGGATTTTGTATTGAAGACAGGAAATGAATTGTATACTTTTTTGTCTCACAGTTCAACAATAGCGCATGATTATTTGTTGGTTAATGAATTGCCTGATCAAATAGATGTTTTTAGTAAACATTTTAATATTAAGATTCATGAATCTGTTTCTGGTATTTTTGGGGAAGAAAATCTGACAGAATTTAATATGATGTCAATGAGTAGTGCACTTAAAGAGACAGTTGAACAGTATTCTGCATGTTTTATCTGTTTTCATGGAAACACATTTTCAGTAATGGCTCAAGATGGAATGTATTATGTTTTTGATTCACACTCGAGAGATGCAAATGGGCATCAACATTGTCAAGGGAGAAGCTTGCTTAAATGTCTGTCATCATGGCGTTTATGGTGTTTACAGTTATTGTACTGAACTTGGTAACTCTATGAATATTAGGGATGATGAACAATTTGAAATTACGGGTGTTACTGTCTGGATAGATGATGATCTGAGTATCTGTAATCATGCAGAGAGTAGCGATGGGAGGAAAGTGTGTACCAGCATAAATGGACAGGCAAATCAATCAAATGAAAGTGAGATAGAAATTGTAGAAAGCCATGAAGCAGTTATTCATCAATTTATTCCTTTAACATATGCAGATAAGATTGATTTGTGTGAGAAATTGGGTGTTTCAAAAGTATGTCTTAATATTCATGACATAAATTCACGTGACACGATGGGAGCACCTGATTGTATTCGAAGAATTCAAGGTGATGGAAATTGTTTCTTTAGAGCTATTTCTTGTGCTATATCTGAAACTGAGAATAATCACATGCAGCTCAGGGTAGCAACAATTAATCACTTGTTGAAAAATAGAACCACATTTCAGTGTTTATTACGTAAAGGGTACACAACAGTTGAAGATTATATATCAAGAACAGGAATGTGTAATAGTGGTTCGTGGGCTACAGAATTCGAAATAATGGCAGTGGCAAGCATGTTGAATGTGAATATTTACACATATGATGCTGTAAATAAGTGGTATAAATTTTGTAGTACATATACATGCAACACCAGTGAAAACGTTTTGCAGTCTGGAATTTACTTGTACCATAGAGGACGTGTACATTATGATTTGGTCACAAAAGTTTTAGACATCGCTGGGGAAGGAAACCAAAGCTCTAACAAGAAAAAGTTCATTGCACAAGGAAAACCACAAGTGCTAAAAAAATCAAATTGTAAAAGAAAGAAACGTGTTAATGTGAAATTGCAACAGAAATTAAAAAGAGAGAAAGGTAAAAAAAGATATAACAAAACAAAAGATTTGAAAATTGTACAAAATGAAACGTCTGATGTTTATAAAACAAACAAAAAATTACGAAAAAAAACAAGGTATGCTAACGATAAACAGTATCAAAGTGATGAGAAGGCAGCAGCAAAAACTAAATACAGACAAAATAGTGTATACAGGGAAAAGAAAAAATGTGCCAAGAAAGAAAAGTACCATGGCTGTCAGAAAAGTAAAAAAGCTGCACTTGAGTATGAGAGACAGAAATATAGGGAAAATGCTTCAAAGAAGGATGTTTTGAGAGAGAAATATAAAAATAATCTTGCATATAAAGACAATAAAATAAGATGTGTTAAACATAAATATCATGAGAATACACATTATAGACAAGAAAAGATTAGACGGGCAAAAGATATCTATCACACAAATGAAGCATACAGGCAAGAAAAGATTAGCTGTGCAAACAAAAAGTATCACACGAATGAAGCACACAGGCAAGAAAAGATTAGCTGTGCAAACAAAAAATATCACAGGAATGAAGCGCACAGGAAAAAAAAAACCACAGATGTGAAAATTAGGTATCATGGAAATATAACATACAGGCAAAAAATAATTAATAGTGCAAAGATTAAATACAATACTAATTCAGCATATAAAAACAATCTTATCAAAAATATTTTAAAAAAGTATTATTGTAATTCACATTATCGAAGATCTTTAATTGAAAAATCTAAAAAGAAATATAAAAGTGATGAAAAATATCGTCATAAGTTGAAGCACATGGCTTTACAGAGATCAATCAGAAATAAAAGAAAGCAAACAGTTATGAGTAATGTCAGAAGAATGTGGAGGAAAGAAGTGTCATCAGGACCCGAGTATATCTGTGCAGTCTGTCATAAACTTCTGTTTCGCAAACAAGTTATTAAATGTAAGCAAAACAAATACAGTAACATTGGTTGCATATCGGATAAGTATTTGCATAAATGTACAAGCACGAGTTGTAAGAAGTGTGAAGTTTCAGATTCAAGTCGATTATGTTTGTGGATTTGCTACACCTGTCACAGGAAATTGCTGCAAAATAAGATGCCAGCAGAAGCATGTGTAAACAATTTGGATTTAAAAGATATTCCCGAGGAATTGAATTGCTTGAATACACTGGAGAAACATTTGATTGCAATTAACATTGCATTTGTTAAGATGATAGCTTTACCCAGAGGTGGTCAAACTTCTGTTCGTGGGCCAATTGTTTGTGTACCGTCTAATGTTTCAGAGACAGTAACAGCATTACCTAGATGTGGAAACAGTAATCAGTTAATCAAAGTTAAGTTGAAGAGGAAATTATCATTTAAAGGATATTACCAGTATCAATGTGTAAGTAGAGAACATGTTGAAAGTGCTCTTTTGTTTTTGAAGCAGAACAATTTGTGGTATAGTAATATTGATATAAACTATGAGTGGGAAAATCCATTGCAAGATAAAAATGAACAAGGAGATGAATCTGACAATGAACAAGGAGATGAATTCGACGATGCAAGTAAAAGTGATGAAGATACTGATGATGAGGAAACAGACGAGGAACGTTTGACAGGAATGTCTTATGATACATGTATGCAGCCAGTGAATGTTGCTTCTGAAGTCTTAGACCAGCATTTTGATGAAGTATTATGTGTAGCTCCTTGTGAAGCAAATAGCCCAGTGAGAGTTCTTATGGAAGAAGCGAATGAGGCCAAGTGTTTTCCAACATTATTTCCAACAGGCATGCCTACATTTACTGACCACCGTGAAGGGAAGCTAAGTCTTTATAGATATTTTCATAACAGGTTAATGAATGCGGACAATAGATTTGCTAAAAATATTCAGTATGTTTTCTATGCTCAATATCTATCAGAAATACAACAAGTTATGTCAAGTGTGTCAATTGCAATGCGTCAGAGTTCAGGCAATAATTGTGCTGAGAATGTGAATGCTAGTATGATTAAAGATAGAGATCAATTGAAAGATATTTTACAGTCTGATAGTGGTTATAAGTTCTTGAAGCCAATCAGAGGTACACCCCCATACTGGCAAGCTGCTCAGAAAGATGTCATGGCTATGATTAGACAACTTGGAATACCAACATGGTTTTGCTCATTTTCAGCAGCTGATATGAGATGGCCTGAGGTCATAAACACATTATTGAGACAACAAGGTGATGATAGAGACATTGAAGATTTGGACTGGAATGACAAATGTGGACTGTTGCGAAGTAATCCTGTGACTGTAGCTAGAATTTTTGATAAACGGTTTCATACATTTTTAAAAGATGTCATCATGTCAAGAGTTCAGCCTATTGGGAAAGTTAAGGACTATTTTTATAGAGTTGAATTTCAGCAAAGAGGATCTCCACATACACATTGTTTATTTTGGATTGAAAATGCACCAAAGCTGGGAGTTGACAGTGATGAAGACGTTATTAAATTTGTTGATTCGTACATCAGTTGCAAATTGCCATCTGAGAAACAAGACAGTGAACTTAATGACATCATCTCTCATGTGCAACTGCATAGCCGAAAACATTCAAAGTCGTGTAGAAAGAAAGGAACTGATTGCCGGTTTAACTTTCCAAGACCACCTTCGAATAGAACATTTATTACTAAGCCAGATGCAATAGCTAATGACAACAATAATGACGATGATGATGAGGACTACTGTGATAGTTTTGTTGGTGATAGCAGTGACGAAGTTAATGAGAATTCTAAAGGTAATGTTGACAGCAGTGGAAAAATGAAAGAGAGTAATGCAAAGGAATTATTGAAGTCAGTGTGGGATGCACTGCAGCTTGAGGAAAACCAGTATTTGTCAACTATGGACTTGTTTAATACACTTAATATTACACAGGAGGATTTTGAAAACGCTAACAATGTCTTGAGCAGCAAAGCTAATATTGTCTTAAAGAGAGAACCACAAGATGTATGGGTCAATCTGTACAATCCTGATTTGATAAGATGTTGGAATGCTAACATGGATATCCAATATATTAGTGATGCATATGCTTGTGCAGCTTATGTTGTATCATATATGTCCAAGTCTGAACGTGAAATGGGTCAATTACTGTCTAATACCCATAAAGAAGCACAGAAGGGTAATTTAGATGCTAGGCAAAGCATGAAGCAACTTGGTTGTGTGTATTTACATAATCGTGAAATATCAGCCCAGGAAGCAGTGTTTCGTGTTTGCAGTCTTAGATTGAAAGAGGGTTCAAGAAAAGTAGAATTTATACCTGTCGGTGAGAATCCAATCAGAATGAGCTTGCCACTGAGTGTAATCCAGAGTAGATGCGAGGATGACAGTAATATATTCATGATTAATAAAGTTGACCGTTATAAAGCAAGACCAGAACAAGATATATTTAATTGGATGTGCCTGGCAACATTTTGTTCAGAATACAGAATTATATATAACGTAGACACTAAGAAGAAAAAGAATCCAGCAGTATATGAATTAAAAGATGGTTTGGGTCACATACAGAAACGTACTAGAACTGAGCCTGCTGTGATAAGATATCCTCGGTTTTCAGAAGATAAACAACCTGAGAAATATTACCACAGTATACTGCAGCTGTTTCTTCCATACCATGTAGATTCCCAACTCAAACCGCATCAATTTGAAACCTATCAAGAATTCTATACAAATGGTGCTGTGCGTATTACTGATGAATTGGAATTAGTACGATGCATTGTTGAAAGTAATCGATCCATTTATGAAGCAAATGCTGAATCTCTTGAAGCGGCAGAACAGTATGTGAGAAAATTTGGTCCTCAAAAAGATGCTTGGGCTTTAATCTGTCCCAAATCTGAGCAAGACAGACTTGAAAGTCAATCAGAACAAGAAGCAGTACCGGAAGATGAGAATGAATTTGATATTCCTGATTTGCAGGGTGACAAAAAAGAACAGATCTGTAATATTGAACCATATTCAGTAACAATTTCAAAGCATGATGCTATGAATTTGTTGAGATCCTTGAATGTTCAGCAGAGACGGGTGTTTAATAAGATTCGTCAATGGTGCTTGCAAAAAGTTAACGGTAAAAGTCCTGAACCATTTAATGTGTTTGTCACTGGTGGAGCAGGAACTGGAAAAAGCCATTTGATTAAATCAATACATTATGAAGCTACAAGATTGTTTACAGGAACAGTTCAGAATCCAGATAATGTTTCAGTCTTATTAACTGCACCTACAGGAGTTGCTGCATTTAATATTAATGGTAAAACAATCCACAGCGCCTTATCTATCCCAGTTAATGCTAGATTACCTTATCAACCACTTGGCGACGAGAAAATAAATACTTTGAGGAATGAATTGCAAGATCTCCACATTTTAATTATTGATGAGATTTCAATGGTAGATCACAAGATGTTGTGCTATATTCATGGACGGTTGCGTCAGATAAAACAAACACATAATCATAATCCTTTTGGAAATATAAGTATTTTAGCTGTTGGTGATTTTTATCAGTTGCCTCCTGTCAAAGGAAAAGCGTTGCATCAGAAAGCAGTTGCAGTTGATTTGTGGAATGAACATTTTCAGAAAGTTGAGCTTTGTGAAATTATGCGACAAAAAGCTGATGTTCAGTTTGCAGAGATATTGAATAGATTACGTATGAAACCGAAAAAAGAAAAGTTATCGGATGAAGATGTGGCAATTTTAAAATCTCGAGAAACAGGAGAGGATTGGTATGATGCTTTACATATCTTTCCGTGTAACAAGGAGGTTGGTGAATATAATAGGGAGAGATTGTTTGCAATGTGTAGTGAGTGCATATGTATTGCTGCAAAGGATTTTCAGAAAAAATCAAGTAAAGGTAATCAAACGGCAAAGTTCAAAGTTCCTAAGAAATCAACATACACAAACTTGCCCGAATCATTGTGGTTAGGTGTTGGTGCTAGAGTGATGTTAACTAAGAACATTGACGTCTCAAATGGGCTTGTCAATGGAGTGTTTGGGATTGTACGTGAAATAATAATGCTGCCGGATAAATCTTGGCCAAAATGTATTGATGTTCAGTTTGATAATAAAGATGTTGGACGTAAGTTTAAAAAGAAATGCAAATTACTAAATAGTGCTGACACAGTTTCAATAGAAAAAATAGAGGAGAGTGTGACTAAACAGTGTGTTAGACAACAGTTTCCATTAAAATTAGCCTGGGCATGTACAGTACACAAGGTGCAAGGAATGACAACAGATAGAGCAGTTGTTTCACTTGAACATACATTTTCCGCTGGTCAAGCGTATGTTGCACTGAGCAGAGTGACATCCTTGAATGGACTTGTGATCCAAGAATTTGATGAAAAATATATATATTGTAATAGGAGTGTGTCAGAATCATTACAAAGTATGCCAGCATTTATTGATGAAGCAAATACTTGTACAGTGCAAGAAGAATCAGACAGGACTGTCATTATGATGCATAACATTCAAGGATTGCGGGAACATTATGTGGACTTGATAGGTAATAATGAAATGATGAAACATGATTTCATTTGTCTTACTGAGACATGGATTGATGATGAATTGTATTTAGATACAGAATTAACTGAATTTAAATGCTATCATCAAATTAGACGTTTATCATATGATAATTCAAATGAGGTGACAAGACGTTTAAAACAGCAAAGTCATGGAGGTGTCAGTGTATTTGGAAGAAGAAACTTATCTTTCAGTAAGCTAAAGTTACCAGTCCACAATATTGAGTTTGTTGCATTTCAGATCATTTGTGACAAATCCTGTTTAGTAGTAGTTTTATATCGTCCACCATCGTATACTATTGAGACATTCATTTTGAATCTTAAAATATTACTTGATGAACTTCACAAGATATCTAACAGATGCATTATCATGGGTGATTTCAATGAAGACATTTTGAAAAAGGTTTCCAGGATTGAAAATTTAATGCAAGATCATGGCTATAAACAGATTGTTACTGATTCAACAACAGAAGGTGATACATTGCTTGACCATGTATACGTAAGAAATATGAATTCAGTGTGTGCTTCAGTAATCCCTACATATTATAGTTACCATGAAGCAGTTTGTGTAACAATCTAAGTATTTCTTTACATTTTAAGCATCAAATACAGAACAAACAGATGCATTTCAAAACACACTCTACAATGCTGTCTAAAGCAAAATGTGAAACAGTATAACAATCTAAGTATTTATTTTTCTTTGCATTATTACAATACATGTAGTGAGGCGTAAAGCAAACCGTAAAACAGTCAGAAACAAATATTAAAGAATGTCTAAAGCAACGGCAGACCACAGCAAAGTAATCAAAAAACCTGTATAAGACCTTAGTCCCAAATCCTACATTGTAATTTAGTAATGGGTTAACTGCAAAATAAAAATAAAATTGCAACCAAAACGTACAGCTAAATGAAAAGGAACTAACACATGAATTAAAATCTGAATTCAGACCTTGGAATATATACTAAAGTAAATGACGACTCCATTTTAAAAATCTACAATGTAAGCAGGTGCGGACTTTAGAACCTGACATTGCAATGACACCTGACATCTTGCATTGAAAAACTTTGGTACAGTTCAGTACTTTAGAATAATCTTGTGAAGGGTACGTGATAAAAATGAATACAATGTAACATCATTATTACAAATTGGTAGGGTGAGTGAAAGTTTGTAGCATTTATATCAAGGCCATTTTGTTAGGGGTGTGTTTGAAATATACTGTAAATACACGATTGCATAATTGTGCAATACATTGTTGGCACCACTGTTGAAGGCAAATACAATCTGCAGTTGTATATACTGATACAATAAGGATCCAGAGTTTTACACTTGCTGCAAATTTTAAGCACTGTGTTTATTAGAAAAATCACCCACACTAAGTCATAAGGCTATAATTATGCCAGCATCTTTAATGTCATTTTCATTACCACTATAACTCTATGGTTGTGTTGGTGTCTATAGCTTTAATAATAAACCCAAAATTTTCGATGACACCCAGTACAAAGTTGTCGATAACATGTCATTCTGATTTTTTGGAACTGCCGCAGAGTGTTTGTTTATAACGTTAACAAAATTCATCTGCAATTATTATATCTAGCTAAAAATTTTAAATGAGAAGGGAATTTTTTTGGGTCACTTAGGTATGAAGTTAAAGATAAAGTCAACAGCCACTGCAATATTGTTGCACTTCACACCCTGCTTGCGGTGCTACACTGTACGTTAACAGTGTCGTCAACCAATGTGCAGCTGACTGTGTACGTTCATGAAGCTCGGCTGTTCAGGTAAGTTAATTAAGGATGATATTTGAGATATGATACTAAGAGTTTTGCTTGTATGTGTGTAAGCTCACGTTAACTACTTGGTACATTCAATTACACTTCAATTCAATTCTGCACCTACGGCATTAATTACACGCAGTAACCCATGAAATGAGACTAACCAAATATTGTTATGTCCTTGGCATTCTTAGCAAATAGAGGGCAACAATTGTAGTGGAACAAGATTTCCAAATGTAAACATTGATGACACTGTATTCACTTTTTCAACATCAGGAACAGGTGGACTCTGAAGTGGATGAAACCAATTGATGGCACTGTATCAACTTCTCCACCATCATTAACTGGTGGACTCTATCTGAAGTGGGTGAAACCAAGTGATGGCACTGTATCCGCTTCTGCACCATCATGAACTGGTCGACAGATCTGATCGGGTGAAACCAAGTGATGGCACTGTATTCACTTCTCCACAATCATGAACTGGTGAACTCTATCTGAACAAGGTGAAACCAGGTAATGGCAGTGTACATCCGCTTTTCCACCATCATGAACTGGCGTACAGATCTGATCGGGTGAAACCAAGTGATGGCACTGTATTCGCTTCTCCACCATCATGAACTGGTGGACTCTGAAGTGGGTGAAACCAAGTGATGGCACTGTATCTGCTTCTTCTCCGTCATGAACTGGTAGACTCTCAAGTGGGTGAAACCAAGTGATGGCACTGTATCCGCTTCTCAACCATCATGAACTGGTAGACTCTCAAGTGGGTGAAACCAAGTGATGGCACTGTATCCGCTTCTCCACCATCATGAACTGGTTGATTCTGAAGTGGGTGAAACCAAGTGATGGCACTGTATCTGCTTCTCCACCATCATGAACTTGTAGACTCTCAAATGGGTGAAACCAAGTGATGGCACTGTATCCGCTTCTCCACCATCATGAACTGGTAGACTCTCAAGTGAGTGAAACCAAGTGATGGCACTGTATCTGCTTCTCCACCATCATGAACTGGTAGACTCTCAAATGGGTGAAACCAAGTGATGGCACTGTATCCGCTTCTCCACCATCATGAACTGGTAGACTCTCAAGTGGGTGAAACCAAGTGATGGCACTGTATCCGCTTCTCCACCATCATGAACTTGTAGACTCTCAAGTGAGTGAAACCAAGTGATGGCACTGTATCTGCTTCTCCACCATCATGAACTGGTAGACTCTCAAATGGGTGAAACCAAGTGATGGCACTGTATCCGCTTCTCCACCATTATGAACTGGTAGACTCTCAAGTGGGTGAAACCAAGTGATGGCACTGTATCCGCTTCTCCACCATCATGAACTGGTAGACTCAAGTGGGTGAAACCAAGTGATGGCACTGTATCCGCTTCTTCACCGCCATGAACTGGTTGATTCTGAAGTGGGTGAAACCAAGTGATGGCACTATATCCGCTTCTCCACCATCATGAACTGGTAGACTCTGAAGTGGGTGAAACCAAGTGATGGCACTGTATCCGCTTTTCTACCATCATGAACTGGTAGACTCTGAAGTGGGTGAAACCAAGTTATGGCACTGCATCGGCTTCTCCACTGTTAGTTGTTTGTTTATGTCCTTCCCTCAAGATGTTACTATTCAAGACCTTACTGTTCACAAGTGTTGTGACCTCGTGGTCTGGAGCATTGAATTCGCAGTCTGTATGTAAATTTGCCAGAAGTGGGTTTGGAGTTTTGCCTGGGACTATGGTGTGGGTTCGAGTTTAGCCTCGAACTACGGTGCGTGTGCATAAACTGAGGTTCCTAAAAAAAGTGCAAAAACTTTGTAAAAAATATTTGCAATGATGTAAGCCGAAGGCAGTCTATTTCCTGTACATGTCCATACATGTACATATACACAGCTGCCGTCTGATTTCCTTTTGTTCATGATACAACAAGCATACACCATGTCATGGACTCTCACCTTCAGTCAGTATGTAAAGCTGAAGGTTGTTGGTTGGACTTTGGCCTGGGACTATGGTGCATGTGCCCTTTGGTTTCTAATTGCTTCTGTGTGGAGTGCTGTTGTCTCGTGGTCTTGAACATTGAATTTGTAATCTGTAGGTAAAGCTGCAGGTTGTGGGTTCAAGTCCAGTCAGGGACTACGGTGCGTGTGTCCTTAGGCAAGTCATTTTTTCACTAATTGCTTCTCTGTGGAGCGCTGTTGCCGCGTGGTCTTGAGCATTGAATTTGTAATCTGTAGGTAAAGCTGCAGGTTGTGGGTTCAAGTCCAGCCTGGGACTACGTTGCGTGTGTCATTCAGCAAAGCACTTTCTCACTCATTGCTTTTCTGTGGAGTGCTGTTGCCTCGTGGTCTTGAGCATTGAATTTGTAATATGTAGTTAAAGCTGTAGACATGCATGTTTGCAAATAGTGTATACTATTACACAACGGAAAGTTTGTTGTAATTTTTAATAGAAAATTATTGAAGTGAAAAATAGGTTTCAAATTCAATTCTGAATTATTAAGTGCAATACAAAACCACATGGTTTATCGCAATGTTCATTGTCAGAACTTGGGCGAAGTCTAGTTGCCAAACAATTGTGCCTAAAGTCAGACCCAAGTAAAGTATTGACTTGAGTAGAATCATTACAACTGTTTTTTTTAACTGAGTACCATTTATACCTGTAGATTTCAGTATTGTATGACAATGTTAGTACATGTATGTTTATGACACCTTTCAACTGACATACAGCAAATGAAACGTTATCATATACAGATGTCGGTATACATGTACATATAGTACTATTCACTTTTACCACTTCAATTTCTAAGATATTACAGGATCCCAGTTTCACACTATACTATCTCAACATTTGGAATGAGTTTTTAACAACTATATACTGTTATCGTATGCAATCGTAACATTGTTGATTTTGTAACTCTTTGGACAGGAATTGTGTATCTTTTAGGAGTTTTACTAATTTGCATTGTCTTATAGATTTTATGTCGAACAGTTTTGATACTGATAGAAAGCGCTGATTTTAGGAGGAACAATGTCGATGTTGGTTGAAATGAAATTATTTAGAACATTTTAACCACTAATGAGTTGGACAATTTACATGTAAATGATTTAAAACATGCTCACACAGGAATCTTTAGTGCATTTAAAATCCAATAGTCCAGCTGGTTTGCAACCTTTTTCTCTTAAATGTATGTACAATGTACATGTATCTTACTAGACATCATATTTGAGCCCCTGGGAGGCAAAGTGGGCGATCGCAAAAGTAAACAATTATATACGAACGTTACACTCTTCCTTTAGGGGCAATGCATTATTATACCTTGTCAAAAATCATACCATTTCTAGTTCTTAAACAAGTATTTTTCTTCTTTACGAACTCTGCCGATTTTGTTGTATTGTTCCAACGATAAACCTTAACTACCAAACAAGTTTTTGTATAGCCCACTTTGCCTCCCATAATGCTAATTTGTTGTTATTGGAAAGTGTACCCCGTTAAACATTAAACTTGTTCATGCTTTTCAGAACCACTGATTAAAGGTGCTGTTCTTTCAGAAAGATGGTTTAATTTATTAGCAGTTTTATGTTCCAATTGTGAACCGTTAAGTTTGTTCAGGCCAAAATGTGACAAAAAAGATGTTCCGAAAAAATTCTGAGTTGCTTTAAAATACCAAAACTAAGTTCTTAAAACATTGGTAATAAAATGGCTTTAACATTCCTTTCGTTTGTTAAAAAACAACCCACCCAGATATTAACCGTTGAAACTTGAAAGTAAGTACACACCCTGTTCGACTTTTCCCATAATATTTCATGACGTCATCATAACGTCTTTAACAGAAGGCTCGACAGCTGTTTAATATTTACTATTTGAAGCAAATACAATGTATCTGGATAACAAACTAAAGGGAATTCAGCAAACTCCAGCACCCACACACATAAACAGATTATTAAACTTAAACAGTTTCCCACCTGTCGTTAGATGGCACAATAACAATTTATGACGTCACCGTTAACTTTTGTGCAGAGTGCAGGCTAGCCAGAGACTAACATCGTTGAAAGTAAGTTCACATTATTTTCCACTTTTAAATTATAAGGCACTTCCGGTTTCGACCGGGAAAAAGGGTCACATAATATTATATCAATTCCCACAAACTTCAAGTTCCGATCTTTGGCGGTTGATTTTTTATTAATTTTCAAACAATAAATCTATTGCACGTTTCAGACGACGTCACGTGACCCATGATGACGTCATCACGACGCCTGTCCGCAAGGCACGAGTGTATACAAAGTATTGATGGAGGTTAAGTTTGATGAGAATACCAATTTGTTTTCTGTTAAAAATACTTGTGCAAAAGTTCGCGTACATCTATTATATGGTATAATTTACGCGTAGTTCTGTGTTGCCGAAGGCACGTTTACCTACCTGCCGTAAGCGGCGCCCTTCCTCATGGCCTATGTTGATGACTCTCGTGTTTCACATGTCACCGTACAAATGGATACCAGTGTCCCGCCTTCCCTTCTCTATTGTACAATGTATGGAGCGTACTGACATCGTACGTACAAGTTAAGTACGCTCAATACAATGTACACGTATACTTGCGCCGTGCAGTCAAGGACCTAAAACATGAAATTTCAAGGGTGTCTCAGGGTATGTCCAAGTTCGCCTTTTGCTACAAAACACAGGGAAGTTTGAGAAGTACTTTTACATTAACCTTTAGAGCAAAAAACAAGATTATATCTGTCAGGGTAAATTTTTTAGGAATTTTTTAAGTAAAAGAGGTATTTTCATTATAACTTCCGGTCTGGTGACGTCATATTTTTTCTTTCCGTCAACCTGTTCCTATCATGAAGCTGATTATATACATCAGTTATAAAGTGATTTGAACAAACTTCGCCACACACATCAACTGATTATTCATTTTAAACATTTTTCAACCTGCCGCTAGAGGGCGCTAAAACAATTTATGACGTCACCGGTCACTTTTTTGGAGAGCGCAGCCTAGCTAGAGACTAACATCGTTGAAAGTAAGTTCAAATCATTTTCCACTTTCAAATTATAAGCCACTTCCGGTTTGGACCGGAAGGAAGGGTCACGTGATTTTACGCACACGAGATAAAATGAAGATCCTTAATTATTCTATCGATTCCCACAAACATCTAGTTTCGGTCTTTCGCGGTTGATTTTGTATTGATTTTCAAAGATTAAATTATTAAAACTTTAAGATGACGTCACGTGTCACGTGATGACGTCATGATGACATCCGAGTTTTAGGCACTAGCTCAGTATGAGTTCCGAGTATGTGCAAAGTTTCAATGACATTGAAGTCAGTTTAATGACAAAAGTGACCGCCAGAATGAAACGTGTACAAAGTCTATGCGATTTATGGCACAAGAACAAGAAGAAGAAGAAGAAGAAAAAAAAAAACAAACAGAAGGAAAAGAAAGGGTTTTTCGCTTTTAAGCGAAAAACCCAAAAAAAAAAAAAAAAAAAAAAAAAGAAAAAACTAGACATGTGTTTGTGGACAAACACAGAGCTGTTTCGGATGTCTAAAATGACTTTCATTATGTGTGTGCCAAGTCTGAAATCGATTGGATTTGCCAATTTTCCCAAGATATATAAGTTGAAAAATACGTGTACAAATCCTATGGGAAAAACTGCACCTTTAATGTGACGTCACATGACACCCGATGATGTCATCATGATGTCATCTTAATTTTCGTCTATAACACATTCTGGAATACTTGCATACCAAGTTTGGCCCCAATCAGACATGTACTTCCAGAGATAGAGGGTCCTAAAAGCTGCCCCTTTAATGTGACGTCACATGACCCACGATGACGTTATCCTGACGATTTTCCCCTTGGCCCTCCTGGGTATGGTAGTCGAGATGTGTGCTAAGTTTGAAGTCGATTGGATTTACCAAATTGTCAAATTCAATAGTCTGAAGAAAAACGTGTACAAAACCTATGGAGAAAATTGAACCTTTAATGTGACGTCACATGACCCCCGATGACGTCATCATGACGATTTTCGCCTTGGCCCTCCTGGAGATGGTGGTCGAGGTGTGTGCTAAGTATCAAGTCGATCAAATTTACGAAAGTGTCAAAGTAAATAGTTTGAAGAAAAACGTGTACAAACCCTATGGGGAAAGAAATTGCACCTTTAACGTCACGTCACGTGACCTTGAATGACGCAATCGTGCCGAATTTTATCAATGGCCATCTGTGGGTGGTGTTCTAAGTGTATGCTAAGTCTTAAGTCGAACGGATTCATTAAAGTGTCAAAGTCAATAGTTTGAAGAAAAACGTGTACAAAACCTATGGGGAAAATTGTACCTTTAACATGACGTCACGTGACCTTGAATGACGGAATCGCGACGAATTTCTTCTAGGACCGTCCTTGGGTGGTTGTCTAAGTGTATGCCAAGTTTCAGGTCGATCGGATTTACCAAAGTGTCAAAGTGTATTGGCAGAAAAAACGTGTACAAATCCTATGGGGAAAAGTGACAAAAAAAAAAAAAAAAAAAAAAAAAAAAAAAAAGAAAAAAAAAAAAAAGAAACTAGAAATGTGTTTGTGGACAAACACAGAGCTGTTTCGCTTGTCTAAATTGACTTTCAATATGTGAGTGGTGGTCTATGTGTGTACCAAATCTGAAGTCGATCGAATTTACCAAAGTGCCAAATATATCTTGGTTGCAAAAAACGTGTACAAATCCTATGGGAAAAACTGAACCTTTAATGTGACGTCACATGGCCCATGATGACGTCGTCATGACGTCATCTTAATTTTCGTCTATAACACATCCTGGAATACTTGCATACCATGTTTGACCCCAATCAGACCTTTACTTCCAGAGATAGAGGGTCTTAAAAACTACACCTTTAAAGTGACGTCACGTGACCCACGATGACGTCATCATGACGATTATCCTTGTGGCCCTCCTAGAAATTGTGGTCGAGGTGTGTACTAATTCTTGAGTCGATTGGATTTACCAAAGTGTCAAATTCAATAGTCTGACGAAAAACGTGTACAAAACCTATAGGAAAAACTGCGCCTTTAATGTGACGTCACATGACACCCGATGACGTCATCGTGATGTCATCTTAATTTTCGTCTATAACACATCCCGGGATACTTCCATATCAAGTTTGTCCCCAATCGGGCCTGTACTTCCAGAGATAGAGGGTCTTATAAACTGCACCTTTAATGTGACGTCAAATGACCCACGATGACGTCATCATGACGATTTTTCTTCTGGCCCCCCTGGGGATGGTGGTCGAGGTGTGTCCTAAGTCTCAAGTCGATCGGATTGACCGAAGTGTCAAATTCAATATTCTGAAGAAAAACGTGTACAAATCCTATGGGAAAAAATTGCACCTTTAACGTGACGTCACGTGACCACGAATGACGCAATCGTTACGAATTTCTTCTAGGACCATCTGTGGGTGGTGCTCTAAGTGTATGCCAAGTCTCAAGTCGATCGGATTTACTAAAGTGTCAAAGTGTATTGTCCGAAGAAAACTGTGTACAAACCCTATGGGGAAAAGTCTGAAGGAGAAAAAGGAAAAAAAAAGAAAAAAAAAAATCTTAACGATTACAATAGCTGTTTCGGCTGTTGCCGAAACAGCTAAAAAAAAAACTTTAACGAAAACAAAAGCTGTTTCGGCTGAAAGGCCGAAACAGCTAAAAAAACTTTAACGAAAACAAAAGCTGTTTCGGTGAAAAACCGAAACAGCTAAAAAAAAAAAAAAAAAAAAAAAAACTTTAACGAAAACAAAAGCTGTTTCGGCTGAAATGCCGAAACAGCTAAAAAAAAAAAAAAAAAAAAAAAAAAGAAAAAAAAAAACTTTAACGAAAACAAAAGCTGTTTCGGCTAAAAGGCCGAAACAGCTAAAAAAAAAAAAAAAAAAAAAAACTTTAACGAAAACAAAAGCTGTTTCGGTGGAAAACCGAAACAGCTAAAAAAAAAAAAAAAAAAAAAAAAAAAACTTTAACGAAAACAAAAGCTGTTTCGGCTGAAAGGCCGAAACAGCTAAAAAAAAAAAAAGAAAAAAAAAAACTTTAACGAAAACAAAAGCTGTTTCGGCTGAAATGCCGAAACAGCTAATAATAATAACTAACCACAGGGAACAGGGAGTGCACCCTCGATCAGTGTCCTAGGATGCAACCACGTTTCCTCTTAAAAATAAGAGGTTTTTCGTGGCCTTCCGAGTGCCTGCAGAAATGCAGGACCGTGGCACCGACAATTTCCTGCGGTGTTCAAAATGTACCCAGATTCCAGAGTAAGTCTATATACAAATAAAATGAGCGAGTTCCAGTGCTATACCATCCCAATATGTTCACCAAATCATTGTTGTATTTTTCCTTTTCTTTCGGTTTATGAACTCTATTACTAGTATTACATGAGGAAGGTATGGAAAATAAATTAATTTTCTGACGTAGGAACGTAGGAAGAACATTTATTTTATTTTAGAACGTTAAAATACCTTTGTTTTTTATTATGCCTTTATTTCTTACTCAAATTTATATTAAAATTTATATTAGCCCTGATAATAACACGTTACTTATACAGTTGTAAAACTAAAATAAATTATTGATTCCAGAGAAATACAGATTATCGTTCGTCTATCTGTTCAGTTTGTTACCATCTTGTCTATAAACTTGCGTATCCCCTCGTGCCGAGTTTGGCAGTGATTGGATCTTTATAACTGGTATACAGAGAGAGGCGTACAGCATCGATGGCAGCTGAGGGCGAAGTGTGAACGTGACGCAATAATTTAAATCATAATTCTAGCCATGTGGGCTCCACAGATCACTTCCGCACCTCCAATGTTCTTGAACACTGTCGTGAGACAATCCCAACCCGCGCAACATGATGCACTGTCATCATGTTTCCATCCGCGTATCGGCTCTTCGGGCAATCGGCCCTTCAGGCCTCCCGAACACTGCCGTGGGCCGAGATGCTCCACACTCCGTGGCTCCCCATCGCCACTCCGTGGCTCCCCATCGCACACCACTACGTACAATTTATTTTAAAAAACTACCCCTTAGAAAAAGAAATTACCCAATTTTTTTTTTAAATTAATAAAAAATTAAGCAAAACAAATATGGAGCAATAACGATGAGCAAATATAGTTTGTTGCATTTAGTTTGTTGCATACGCTTGTGGTAGTGTGTTAGTCAGCTCGGCATCCATCGTGTAAAAGAATTAGGCCTACCTTCTCCGTTTTTTTCAAAATTTATCAACCTTAAACCTTTATCATGCTTTTACAATAACTCGGGCAGTTTTGTTGTCACCGGTGAGGTTCAGTTTTGATAGCTTTCGAGACGGATGCAAATTAAATCTTCCCGCAAGATCAGTGGCTGTAGTGCCGTGCCGTGCAATTTTCCCGCATGCGCGCTTTCGTTAACGGAAGGTCGGATAATGCAGTTGGTGTTGCGTATACCTCGGTGGAATAAGTTAATTAAGGTACTTTTCACCGCGCAGTGCCGGGTTAATTTTCTCGTCTAAACGCATGCATGTTTTGGATTAAGAATTTCTCATCTATTGGCCCAAAGGCTAATTGCTTCTGTATTATCTTACGCCTCCGTCTGAACGTACCCATTGATCCTAGACAAACTGCTTCGTATGTCATTAAAACATGTGTGTATGTGTGCATGTACATACAGTCGTGAACTACATAACGATCGAGGATCGATATTTTGTTTTCCTTTTGTAACAAATACGTCTGTTCACCAACTGCGCTACATGCTTTACACTCCACCAACTAAGAACGGCCATGCACCCATGTAAGGGAGGACTAACGGAGCGAGGCCCTAGCTCTTGCTGCCTATGCAAGCAAACGAACTCCGTCCCTGTACGAAGGTTCGAACCTGAACTCCGCGGACAGTACCAGCCTGACGAATTAAGCCGCTGAGCTAACTCCGGTTAGTACTGTCCGCGGAGTCAGGTTCGAACCTTCGTATAGAGACGGAGTTCGTTTGCTTGCATAGGCAGCAAGAGCTAGGGCCTCGCTCCGTTAGTCCTCCCTCACATAGGTGCATGGCCGTTCTTAGTTGGTGGAGTGTACAGCATGTAGCGCAGGTGGTGAACAGACGTATTTGTTCGTCGGATGAATGACCCCTCACCACATCACGAATCATATGATTGTAATAGTAATGTAGTGTATGTAGATAAATCCAAACAGCGTATGCCAGGCAATTTTGATGGGACAAGTAATTTTAAAGACTGGATTGTACATTTTAATTTATGTTGTAAAGTTAATGGTTGGAAAGGTGATGATAAAGTTACACAGCTTGCTGTCATCTTGCGAGGTGAAGCACTTAAACTTTATCGGGATATCCCAGATATACATAAAGAAGATTATGATTCTGTTGTTGGTGAACTGCGATCTCGCTTCAGTCCAGCACATAGCGTAGATATGTATCGAACAGAACTTAAGCAGCGTGAACGTAAATCAGGTGAAAAACTAGCAGCGCTTGCACAAGACATACGGAGTCTTATTACTCATGCATACCCGCAAATGGATATTTCAGACACTGATCATTTAGCAGTAAGCTATTTTATTGATGCTTTGCGTCCTTCCGCCATAAGGGCAGAAGTGCGTCGCGCAAATCCAAAATCGCTTAAAAACGCTTTTCGGGTAGCACAGCGCGAAGAAGATATTTTACAAGCTGAAGCTAATGCGGCAGGCATAGTAACACCTGCTTTGGAGCAGCAACGTGTTGCAAGTTTACAGGAGTCAAGTGCAGAATCATTGGCAAGTGTTAATGAAAAAATCAATAGACTAGAGCAAAAATTGGACGAGAACATCAGAAATGTTCAAAGCTTGGTGGAAGTTTTTAAACGAAAAGAAATGAAGTGTTTCAACTGTGGAAAACCAGGCCACATTCGCAGATTCTGTAGGTTGCCTCCGCAACAAAGGGAAACCGAGTCGAATGTTATACCCGCAAACGCAAACCGCGCTGACGTAATTAATAAACAGACGTATTTGTTACACTTTATTCCTATGTTATACCCAAACCCCATTGCTTAGCGCTTGCCCCGTCGATCGAGGACCGAATTTTGCCATTCATACCGCCGACCGAGGGGCTTTTGTTCCCTTTGTTCTCTTTTGTGTCTCGCCCCTCGGTCGTTATGTGGTACCAGAGAAGGTGTGCACATGTTCCGGTTTTTATTGACATGCGGTGAACTTGAAGATATGTTTATCAACAAAGTCATCTTCATCATTAAATTATATTGTATTTATCATCGGATAAATACGTTCTTACATGTAGTTAAATTGTCTTGTAATTTGTTTTGTTACATGTTACATGGTTTGCATTAATGCCAGTCTTATAATATTGTTACCTTACATCTCAGATTTTGATATTGAACAGCAGAATGATGACGGCTCCAAGTCCTAGTGAGTTTGGGAATAATTCAGATTCTGTGTATATGGATCTAAATAATCCTTTTCATTCATTCAATAATTCACAGTACTATTCATTGGTGCAGTTTCCTAAGATTTTCAATATTGATGTTTTTTCTTTACTTAGAAATCTCTAGAAAAATTCGGATCAACTTCAACTTCTCTTAGATTCCATTGGTTATAACTTTCCTGTTATTGAGCTCTCTGAAACCTGGCTACACACTGATCCCCATAATTATTATTCACTCCCAGGTTTTAGACTCATTGTGAATAACAGACAGGGTAGAGCTGGAGGTGGTGTTGCACTTTATGTCTCATGTGAGGTAAGCTTTAAAATTAGGGAAGACCTGAAATGTTCAACAGATTCTCTTGAATCCCTGTTTATTGAAACTTCTGCCCCAAGAGCCAAAGACATAACTACAGGTGTTATGTATAAGCCACATATAGCGCAAGTCGCGATAAGTTCATGCCTTTGTGTTTTTTTCGTATGATCCCTGGAAATAAAGCATGTTTTATTTCTGGTGATTTTAATATTAATTTAATTAATTATTCCAATCCCAAATCACAAGCATCCCTTGATTTAATTACATCTTATTATTTTCTCCCGTTAGTTGATAAACCTACTAGAAACACAAATACCATTGCTACACTTATTGATAATTGTTTTACAAATGTTTTACCTTCCCCCAAATTAGGTATTATTTTTATAATAATGCAGTCTCGTAAACCACAGGTCTGAGGTCTCCACTGATGATTATATTTAAACCCCTATCCGAAATGCTTCTAATACAAATCTTCAGAGATTCAAGGATGACCTGTATTCTAATGGTTAGACTAATGTATATAATTGCGATAATCAATTTAACAAATTTATTTATTATTTGTATTATATGTATGATAAAAACACCCCTTTTACTCCTCATATAAATCATAAATCTAAATCTAAGTCCCATGCACCATGGATAACCAATCTACTCCCTAATTATATTAATAAAAAACAAGCTTTACCGACAACATTTAGCTCATCCCACTAACCCTAATAACATTAAGTATACTAAATATAAGAATATTTTAATTAACCTTTTACGTACTTCTAAAAAAACAATACCATACCCGCCAGTTTAAACAGGAAAAGAACAACATTCGTAGTAAATGGAAGGTAATAAATTTTGTACTGAACAATAAAATGTCTTCTCATACCATCCGTAGCATCATGCATGAAGGAAACTTGATTAATAACTCTAATTTAATCGCCAATTGCTTAACAAATTATTTTGTTAATATAAGTCCCAACCTCGCTCAAAATATTCCTCATACTCAGACATCGTTTTTTGACTATCTTACTCATCCCAACCCAAATTCTTATTTTTTTGGCTCTAGTTGATGAACAAGCGATATCTGACATTGTCAACAATTTACAAACAAAAAGAGCTCTGGTTATAATCCCATTAATATAGCTGTTGTCAAGAGTAGTATCATGGCTATTTGTAGACCAATTACACGCATTATTAATCTTTCATTTATAACCGGAATTGTTTCACATCATTTAAAAATTGCCCAAAGTTATTCAAGTTTATAACTGGTCGTGTATTTGTCACCTTTTATTGGTCGCAAGACACTTATCTTATACTCAAGTTCAACCTAAATGGTTCAATAGTTTCGAGAATCATTTATACAAGGCAGACTGATTCAAAAATAAAACCAAGAACCATGTATTTGTATGGCCACTGTTCCTGTGAAAATGCAACCCCGCAATAACACTAAACTACTTCACTTGAAGGATTTCAAACAGCTCCCACAATATTCCTGTACCCATTCCTACCTCCATGCTGTAACACATACAAATCTGAACTTTAAATATAAAAAAACCAAATTGTTACCTTCAAAGTAACCAGTATAATAATTAATCCTTTACAAATATTCCCCATGCTCTTAAAAGTTACATGTTTTGTTTTAACAAAATAATTATCATCGGTATTTGGGGCATCTCAAGAAATTCAATCCCAATTGCTCTCAACCCAATCCTATACGTAATCACACGCATGAGCAAGGGAGTATTAAAAATACAATGTTCTTGGTTCATAATAGTAATTGTTAACAGTTTTTCAAATTTAGGTTTTCCTATATGTAAGAATTCCCAACGTTTGTTTAAATTTACCGAGTCACAGTGCCAATTCTCACTTGGGGAGGGACTTTAAAAGAATCGTATACGTTTGGTAATTACTCCAAAAATTAATGGCAATACAAACTTACTTGGTAAGAAGTACAGTAGCTTTGGATAGTATAATGCATGTTTAGAAACTTTGCACTTCGAAGTACTGCGGTTATGGAAAAAGATATCACTTTTTATCCCCGTAAATTTGAATCTGAGAAGCGTTACTGCAGTGACGTTTCTCAGATTGTGCTATTCCAATTAAATTCAGATTATTCTTCCTGCGTGAACATATTGCTCCAGATTTTTGGCAATATCTCAATATCGCTACCACCTTTTGAAATGATATTTTTACAGGTTAGTTTTATGGTATTATGTATAACCATATAGGATTGAAACAGTGGGTTCTAATTACCAAACGTATACGATCCCTTTAATATCTGCCCCTGTTCGTTTGTAACCCGCGTTTGTTTGTTTAGGCCTCCTTCTCGACAGATTTGATCACACCCACGCCAATGGTCTGATTCGGGTCACGCAAAACAAAGCAGCCAAGTGCTGGGTAAATCCCTGCTCGCTTCCACGCACATTGGTCGCGTGGGTACCAACTTGACAATTGCTGCGTCTCCCGTCTTCAGGGATTCGGGACTTTCTTCCAATGGTTTGCCGGTACGGCGGTCTAACTTGCTGAGGATTGTCTCAATCTTGCAGGGGACGTGAGCTGTGTGGCAGTCCACCACAGGGGTGTAACCCGCCTTGACTTCATTTGGTACATTGGTCAATATGATCTGTATAAAATGTCATGCAGAATTATTATTTCAATGTTATTCACCAACAACTTAGGTGACCGGCTCTACAAAAAGGTGTATTAAGTCGCGCTGTTCACTATCATGTAATGGTTGAGGGGGCAAACATTTGTTGTCATGAATTAAATCTTTATTAGCTACAGTTTCAGATTTCATTCAAATAAATGTCGATTTTGATAAATAAAGTAGAAAAAAACCCGACCATTTTGTGTGCATCTTTCTGTTGTAGTACAACAGAGCCGGCTATTTTAAAGCCTGTTTTTTCAGTTGTGTAATTTGAACTCCAAGGAAGTAATCAATATGTAAACAAGTCATATCTCCAAAACGAGAGGGGCTATGAAGCTCTATTAGTATTATATACCAAATAAAATTTTACGTTTTTGAACCATGTATATAACTCAAATTCACTTTTGTTGTGACATAATACACCTTTTTGTAAAGCCAGTCATTTATGATGGTTCACAAAATGATGGCGAACAAAATGACACTGAGGTGTGGGAAGCGAGGGCGGTTCGTGACCGTTGTCTTTTCCCATGGTTAGCTTATTTCCCGATGATGCAGCCGGTGCCTACCCCTGGTATGATGACTGGGATATGCGGCGGTATACGTAGAGGACATCATCGATGAATTAATTATAAAGCCGTACTCAAACCAGTCTTTGGAACTTTGAAAATCACAGTAATAATCTAAAGCATATACAACTCGGGTGCTGTATATAAACCACGCGGGTGCACGAGGCATGGTTTAATTATTGAGTGCGATTGACCAAGTTTCCAAGTCCAGTACATGCAGCTTAGGCCAAGACAACTGCAGGTTGACACGGATGGCCTTTGGCCTTTGGATTAGGCCTTGAAATCGGGAAGACACTTACCAGGCTAACTCCATAGGATGTGTGCAAAATCATATTGATTTTGGAGGGTTGAGGACTGTTAGGGTTAAAAGGTAGGATACACCATTGGTATTTTCTTGAATTGTCATGAATGGGTGAATCTGGGGGGTTATATTTTATAGTAAATATCGTTTAACTGACCTGTCCGAAGTGTTATCATAATGAATGCTAAAAAAAGCAAGAAAAACGGGGTTCCTTTTTAAACGGCGTCGGATAGTTGTATTTATGTTGTTCTTGGGTTGTTTTACGATCGCCGTCTGGCGATCGTTTTTTTTTTTTTTTTTAATTCAATTTTTCAGATCAATTACAGAATATCTAGAGCAATCAGTTTGCTGGATGCATACAATAATTATTTACTTTCAAATAGGTGTAAGTAAGATATTTCTCAATAATTCGGTAGTAAAATGTTTTGATATCTGCAAATGGTGTATCCTACCTTTAATAATAATTAGTAGAGAGGAGAGCTATGGATCGAAAGGTCTGTGGTTCGAATCCGACTATCGTTAACGTTTGTCTTTTTCTTCGACACATTTTCATCATAACCATAAAAACAAGGTTTAAGGGAAAACCGGGTTATGGTACATAAGTGCCTTGAGAAATACAAAAAGGAACCGCTACACTGGTTAGTTGTTCGTGACTTTCTTGAGATCGCATGTACTCGATCGTCCCTATAGACCAATTTGGCAGCGGCCATTTTCTGCGGTGGCACTAGGGCCCAATTTCTTGGCTCTGTTTACCGTTAGCGAAAAATCCCTGCTTACTATAACAGAAAATTCGGTGCTTACGGTAAACGTATTTCACGCGTTAGCCAGGAATTTTGGTCTCTGAGCATGCGTAAATCCCGTAACTAAGGATTCTGTGCTTACAGGGTTAGCGCAAAATTTTCTGCTAGCGCGTTTAGCGGAAAATGGTGACCGTAAGCGAGGAATTCTGTGGTTAGCAGAGCCAAGAAATTGGGCCCAGGTTCACGTGACGCGCTCAGGTTGTACGTACGCGCGCACTGCGGCCTACTTCAACCAATAGGCCCCTATAGGTTACCAAGATGCGCGCGCGTCGTCTGTTAGAACGCGTCCCGCTAGCACGTGCGTGTGACAACAACACCGCAAATATTGCTTATAATTTAGTCGGGCGAATTCCTATACATGAGTTGTTTACATTACCTGAGCCTGGAATGATTTTGCCATCTTGGGTGGGTCATTGTCACAATGCCCTACTACCACGCCACGCCCGATGGCCTCATGGTCAACGTTAGGGACACTGACAACAATGGTGTCTCCCGCGATAGCCTCGGGTAAACTTTCGTGGTGCATTTCAATTGACTTGACGACATCAGAGATACCAGCGGGGCAGAAGGTTACCCGTTCACCAGGTTTCATGACGCCAGATGACACACGACCACTGGCGGCAGTACCGATTCCTACGTACAAGATAAAACAGTTTCCAAATGTTTGTTCTTTTGCAATAATTGCAGTAAGAGGTTTATATGGTGCAGAGTGGGTGTTAACGAGATATAAACACAAACTGCCGAGGAGCAAGCGCCCTAAAACTACCAATCTGGATTTCAAGGCGTATCTCTCTATTAAATGTAAAACAGTGACTAGCTCACTATAAACAAGAGTGAAATTGAGTTTCCCAGAGTTAAAGCAACTCCAAAAAGAGTGAACTTTCACTCTTTCATTGAGCCATATGGAGGACAACTCCAAAAAATAGCTGTCCTCTCTAATTATATGGCCACTCAAAAGAGTGAAAACTTCACTCTTTTTTTAGTGTTTTTCTAGGAGATTCACTCCTTTTTTTTAGAGTAAAATAGTCACTCTTTTATATTTATATTTACAGATTATCGTTCGTCTTTTTGTTCAGTTTGTTACCAAATTTTTGTCTATAAACTTTCGTATCTCCTCGTGCCGGGTTTGGCAGTGATTGGATCTTTATAACTGGTCGCCAAGCTCGTTAAAAGGCACCTTCCGAACGGTTTAAACCCCCTTTCTCCACGAGGATCGTCTGATTGTCGTACCGTAAGTTACGTTTATGGCCCTGTCACACCAGAACGTTTTAGGTCAACGCGTGAGTAGCGCGTTAAAAATAGTTGATACGCTGGCAAACGCTGAACTTCCACAGAAAAAGTCAAGTGGAACCGTGATTTCAGCGTGTCTATAACGCGTTGATAACGGGTTCATAGCGTTCGCCAGCGCGTGAGTAACGCGTTAGTAACGCGCTCGACGATTGATGAACGACTGCCCAGTGCGTGAGTAGCGCGTTCCAACGCGCGCCAGCGTACTGCAACGACCACATGATTAGTTGTATAAAAAGCCGACGCGCAACTACAGTAATGGCCCTGTCACACCAGAACGTTTTAGGCCAACGCGTGAGTAACGTGTTGGAATTTCGGCAACATGCGGGTAAACGTTAACCAACGCTAGGCCAGCGTTCACAACACGCTGAGCGCGTTACACACACGCTGGAACACGCTGTCACACGCTGAGGCAAAAATACATTTTTCAACATACCTAACATTTTCAGCGTTTGCCAGCGTGTGACTGCACACGCTGGCAAACGCAGGAAGGTCGTTACTCACGCGTCGAACGCGCTAGACGATCGTTACCAACCCACTACTCACACGCTGGCGACCCGCTGTCGTATTTTTACTATAAATTAGTAATGCGTTCCTCACACGCTGAGCGCGTTCCTCACACGCTACTCACGCGCTGGCATACGCTATGAACCCGTTATCAACCTGTATGAACACGCTGAAATCACATTTCCACTTGACTTTTCTGTGAAAGTTTAGCGATTGCCAGCGTATCAACTATTTTTTACGCGCTACTCATGCATTGTCCTAAAACGTTCTTGTGTGACAGGGCCATAACCAGCGTGTCGCCATTGTACGCCAGCGTACGCCAGTGTGTGAGTAGCGGGTTGATAACGATCGCCTAGCGTGTTCGACGCGTGAGTAACGACCTTCCTGCGCGCCACCAGCGTGTGCAGTCACACGCTGACAAACGCTGGAAATTGTAGGTATGTTGAAAAAAATATGTTTTCCTCAGCGTGTGACAGCGTGTCTAAGCGTGTGAGTAACGCACTCAGTGTGTTGCTAACGCTGGCCTAGCGTTGGTCAGCGTTTGCCAGCGTGTTGCCAAAATTACAACACATTATTCACGCGTTGACCTAAAACGTTCTGGTGTGACAGGGCCATTAGGGACAGCTATGGGCTTTAGGTTTGTGGCGTTATTGTTGTATTGTTGTGTAGTGAACCTAAAGTCCACTACAGTCCCTAACGTACCTCACGATACGCCAGACGTTCAAAAGATTGCCGTGGAAAACAAGCGGGATTTAAAAACCGTTCGGGAATGTGCCCGTTGGTGGACTTGACGAAGGGTTAAAGATCTAGTAATGTCAAACCCGGCACGAGGGGATAGGTAGTTCAAAGACACAGAAAGCACACAGAGAGGAAACAGTATGAACTCAAAATGCACGCGATATACATGTATACCGACAGTTCTATGGTTATAATTATTTACTGAGTTTAGGTTAGTATAGGTATTAAAGATGCCGGCGTGTAAAAGTTCTTACCAGTCTATTTTAGTAAATGTTAACAAGGAGACCACAACAAAAAAATGTCTAAAAAAGCGAGAACTCGTCAGGTGCAGTTCGCAGAGAGAGAAAAAAACCAAGTGTAAACGTAAAATTACCTTGCAGTCGGTCAATTCGTGTTATAGCGCTGGATGTAGAGAAAGGCGTACATCATCGATGGCAGCTGAGGGCGAAGTGTGAACGTGACGCAGGAATTTAAATCATTATTCTAGCCATGTGCGCTCCACAAATCACTTCCGCCCCTCCAATGTTCTTGAACACTGTCGTGAGACAATCCCAACCCGTGCAACATGATGCACTGTCATCATGTTTCCATCCGCGTATCGGCTCTTCGGGCTATCGGCCCTTCAGGCCTCCCGAACACTGTCGTTGACCCAGCAGCTCCCCACTCCGTGGCTCCCCATCGCACACTAATACGTAAAATTTGAAAAACAAACTACCCCTTAGAAAAAAATAAAAAATAACAATAATAATAAATAAATAAATAAAAAATCGAGCAAAACAAATATGGAGCAATAACGATGAGCAAATATGGGGCAATTAAGTTTGTTGCATTTAGTTTGTTGCATACGCTTGTGGTAGTGTGTTAGTCAGCTCTGCGTCTATCGTGTGAAAATAAATAGGCCTACATTCTCCGTTTTAAAAAAAGTTATCAACCTTAAACCTTTATCATGCTTTTACAATAACTCGGGCAGTTTTGTTGTCACCGGTGAGGTTCAGTTTTGATAGCTTTCGAGACGGATGCAAATTAAATCTTCCCGCAAGATCAGCGGCTGTAGTGCCGTGCCGTGCAATTTTCCCGCACGCGCGCTTTCGTTACCGGAAGGTCGGATAATGCAGTTGGCGTTGCGTATACCTCGGTGGAATAAGTTAAGGTACTTTTCACCGCGCAGTGCCGGGTTAACTTTCTCGTCTGAGCGCATGCATGTTTTGGATTAAGAATTTCTCATCTATTGGCCCAAAGGCTGATTGCTTTTGTATTATCTTACGCCTCCGTCTGAACGTACCCATTGATCCCAGTCAAAGATTTGACTAATCACAAACTGCTTTGTATGTCATTAAAACATGTGTGTATGTGTGCCTACCCACACATAAACATGTGCATTTATTCCGGTTTTGATTGACATGCGGTGAACTTGTAGATATGTTTATCAACAAGTCATCTTCATCATTAAATTATATTGCATTTATCATCGGATAAATACGTTCTTACATGTATGTAGGCCTACTTGAATTGTCCTGTTACATTTTGTTACATGCCCCGGGTTTGCATTAAAGCCAGTCTTATATTGTTACTTTACATCTCAGATTTTGATATTGAACAGCAGAATGATGACGGCTAGTGAGTTTGGAAATAATTCAGATTCTGAGTATATGTATCCAAATGATCCTTTTAATTTTATTCAATAATTCACAGTACTATTTATTGGAGCAGTTTCCAAATATTTGCAATGATGGTTTGTCCTTACTTAGAAGTCTCTAGAAAAATTCTGATGAACTTCAACTCTTAGATTCCATTGGTAGCTTGCCTTGTATAGCCCGTTGGAATCGGACAAACGCGTTGCTGCAAGGATAGACCATGCATAGACATTTTCATTCATATTGATTTGATAAAAGCTGCGTTGGGGTGGGATGGGGTGGGATGGGATGAAGTGGGATTGGGGTGGGGGGGGGGGGGGGCTTTATTAAACTTCATTGCCTGATGACTGTAACGTCTATATTTGACGAAATTGCAAATCACTGCGACCAAAAATACTAAACAATTTAGGATCTCGCTAACAAGTAACATAGGGCAAAATATCTCAGTTGGTAGAGGCCTGAGACAGGCTAGTATTCTGGACGTCGCAGGTTCGAGTCCCGCATTGCCAATTTCTTTGTTTATTTATGCAAATTTACCTAGTCAGTTTCCCTTGTGGTTTATTTGTGTATTAAAGATAAAGGGCTGATAACTACGAAAGCTGTTTAAGCCATTATATGCGTATAAATTACTAGTCACTGTTTAAACCTGGTGTCTAACTTCAAACAAGTATACTACAAAGCTTGTTTTAAGTTAGCCGCGTTTAAATGACCATTGGAGTTAAACATGTGTTTATAACAAACAATAGCAATTCTTAAACATGGTATGGGGGTTGTTTAGTGAGTATTCTGAGCCATTTAGAAGCCAGATATGTACAAAGAAAGGTAGAAAGGTGGACAGGATTGATGTGCTTTAAATCTTCTTGATTGCACAAGAGGAGGCTAACTAACAAGAAAATCGTCATGGTCGCCAACACCAACGTGCACCAAGAGTTTTTTAGGGACAAGGTGAATCCCTTCGAAGAGTATGACGAGGAACATTTCATCAGACGTTTCAGAGTTAGCAAAGACACGTTCAACGATTTACTTAGACTTCTCGGATTGTATTTAGAACACCCAATTCTTTGTTGTCCTTATAGCAGATCGGCTTTTACGGTCAGGAAACGAGATAAACATTTCTGAAGTGATAGCTTTCCAGGCATCAGCCTTTTTCTGTTTCACATCGTTTGTCACCAGTAATGGTCTCAACGAGAGCCATCCTTTCGTCAGCATTGAAATTGTCACTGCGTTGCCATTCTGTATCAGCCATAGGGCTGTAGGGTATCTAAGTAAAGACCTGTTGAAGATTTCTCTACTGAGGCCTATCGTATGTTTATACTGTTGCGCAATCCTCTATATTACAATGTCTTTAACAATAGGGACCACGGCCAATAAGTTTAGACTGCCCAAGTTACACGAGGATAACTAAACAACCATTTAAGATATTTAGCAAGAGTTGTTTAATTCAGGTGTTTAGGAAGACGCGTGTAACTTGGATTTATCCACGTCTATATACTACACTCGTATAAAGATAAACAGCTTTCGTAGTTACAGCCCAAAATGTCATATCCTTAGTGATCCCCACAATGTCGCTTCCCAGGTTGTATCGTAAAATTGAGCGAGATCTTAGGCCACATGGATGCTGGTGTTTATGACTTCTGACTAGCGCCCTCGAACAAAGATACTGACAACAAAATTATGGGAGACCGCCATAATACTAGGGTAAGATAGCTCAGTTAGTAGAGCACTGATCCGGAGGTAGCAGGTTCAAGTCCCGCCTTGCTCATTTCTTTGTTCACATTGAAATTCCTTCAAACTTATTTGCTTAATAATACGTCACCGGTTTCAGAAAGAGACGGGCATGTCAACGTTTTGAGATAATTGCAAAAATAAAAAAAGTTTCTTAGCTACAATTATTAGCAAATATACCCGTTTCTTCGTGAAAACGAATTTTTCAGTTAACTTACTTTTTACTTACTTTTACAATTCACAGCGCCGTGTAATTTGTCATAGGAGGAGGAGCGAGACTAAAATGCAAAGATGTCCGTCCCTTTGTGAAAACAAAAATCACACTATTTCTGCTTTTATGCCATTTCGATAAACATGAAAGCGCGTCTCTTCGTGAAAACAAGAAATGCAATTACACGTATTAAGATGCCTGCCTCTTACAACATTAAAGATAGACTACAACGAAAACTCACACATTAAATTTATTATCGGACCTTGTTTATGTTGTGTTCAGGTAACACTTTATTGTTACGGTCATGTTTTTCTCTAAATAATTTTGTTGCAATTTGACCGACAAAATTAGACCTCGATTCTTCGGTTTTGAAATTTCCCGCCCTGTACTGGTTCCCGGCAAAGATCCACTGAAAACCACAATGAAATCCACGATATAGTACCAGCGGACTTGTAAACCAGCGAAAAGTGATGACGTACTACCCATGAGCAACCGAGAGTAAACAAAAGACGCCATGTTATTCCGAGTGTATTATGTATGCGTTTTCATGCAGAGGCATGAAGTTTTTACGAATCTTTTTTTTATAGTGTATCACTATCACTCAGCTACAATAATGCCAACTTCATGTGTTGTTGGTGGATGCACGAGAAATTGTTCGAAGAATCCAGAGATTCATTTTGTGCAATTTCCGCGGGATCCTGCGTTATCAAAGGAATGGGTGAAGTTCGTAAATATTACACGAAAGGATTTCACCTTCTCGGAAAGAAGTAGGCCTTTGATTTGTTCAGCACATTTTTCAGAGGACTGTGTTGAACCTTCAAGTGCTTTGAAAAAATCACTGGGATTGACAACAAAGTTTCGTTTGAAGCCTGGATCGATCCCCACATTGAAAGCGCCATTCATCGAGAGAATTCGTACTAGTACTACCACCAGGCCTACTGCTTCTACGTCGGCCGAGTCATCGGCAACCGCCGCGGGTCTGCCGTGGCCGCAGAGTCATCAGCAGGTGAGCTCCCCTCGTCTGGTGAGCTCCCCTCATCGCTAGAGCTGCCATCACTGTCCTCAGAAGTACCTCCACGAAATGCCTCTTCCTCATCTATACTGTGGTCTTCCCAATACTCGCTGCTATCGGACATTTTTCGCTGTTTTTCGGTCGAAAATAGTTGTACCAAAATATAGCCTAGCTTGTCCGCTGTTATTCCGCATTGCATTGTACGGTAAAAATGCACGCACACGATCGACCCGAGTAAATCGTCATGGGTAGTACGTCACACACAAAGTATGAATTATTCATGAGTTAAGGGCTTTTGCTGAAACTGAGTTTTTCTGGGTCGTAGAACTCCGATCAATTTTGGGTTTTTTTTGCATGAAGGAACAAGTTTTATTGAATACTAATGATATATTAGTAATCATTATACATTTCTCGAACAAAAACAGCAACACAGCCTTTATCATTATTCCGTTGTAGTCCATCTTTAATGTTAAGACATTACACAGGTTTAGCTCCTAGAAGCAATCCAGACTGCCATAATGACTGAGTGAGATGTTTTAAAGGTAGGACACACCATTTGTAATTGCTTGAATTTATTATGATCAGGTGGATTGGGTAGGGGGGGGGGTGTAAAGTATAGTAACTATCGTTTACCTGACTTGTCCAAAGTTTTACAATCATGGATGCTAAGAAAAGCAAGACGAACGGCGTTCATTTTCAACCGGCGTTGGGTAGTTGCTCTATGTTGTTCTTAGGTTTTTTTGCGATCGCCGTCCAATTACAGGATATATAGCGCAATCATTTTGCTAAATGTCTACCATCATTATTTAGTTTCAAATAAGGAAGATATTTCTTAATAATTCGGTAGTAATTTTTTCGATATCTGCAAATGGTGTAGGCCTATCCTACCTTTAAAGCAAAAAATATCAACATTGAAAACATTGTCATTTTTGACAAGCTCGACCCTTTATACATGAATTAATTTTGTGAATTAATTTCACCAGAAATGGTTTGGAACTATGCGTCTGCAAAGAAAACTCACAAGACCCCAAAATGTGCATTATGTTTTTCTTTTTTCCTCCTAAACAGAAAACGTAATATCAATAATTGAGCAAAACTTCAACACAGTAGGCTTTGTTGTTAAACAACCTATTTAACACTTTGACAAATTTTGTAGCATCAAAACAAATGAACATATATTTACTTCCATTCTATTTTCCCCCGAAAACACAATACACTTACGCAGTAATTGCGGTCTTTGTACTATTCGTATGCAGGCACAATTGTAAGATTTATTGCAAACATTTGACGTGGCGATTATTACCGAAATTCCCATAGCAACTAAATACAATATTACCTGTATTTGTTCCTAGTTCAATACAGCTAAAAGCCACTAATGAAACGAACTGTGCCTTTTGTATCGTTGACAAGCGGAACAATTATCGCTCCGTTTGTGTTCCAAGTTGTAAATATTGTAGTATCAATCAGTCACCCAAATGACGATTAAGCTCTCGGTATTGAGGAGGGGAGCTTTGTTGAAAAATTATTAAAGAACATTAGTGTTCGCTCATAATAATTTAGGTAGTCCTAATACATCAAAATGAGCGGTTGGAGTTTGCTCATTTACATTACAAAAATAAAGAGGCGAGGATTATTAAGCCTTTGCACCCACCGTCGGGCTTGGAAGAAAGTTGAGTGGTTATTTGTTATTCACTAGTAGTAGCAGCACCAAAAAATTGGCATTTTGTCAACTATAGATGTTGCAGTCATCAGGTTATGAAGTTTAATAAAGCCGCCCCCCAAAAAAAAATTAAAAAAAATAAATACAAAATAAATTCCTTCCCATCCCACCCTACCGGCGCGGCTTTCATAAAACCAATAGGCCTATGAATGAAAATGTCTATGCATGGTTTATCCTCGTAGCAACGCGTTCGTCCAGGCTTGTATACTTAAATTCCCCGCTGACTCCAACGGGCGCGATACAAGGCATAGAAATTGAACAAAGAAGATAAGCACCTTTAGTCCCTATAACAAACTGCAGAAAAATATTCCTTGATTTAAATATATTATTTCATGCTGAATATGTAACATTATTTTTGCCTACTAATAACAAAAGCCTAATGTGACGACCGGTCGTCATCTGGTCAACGATTCAAACAACTGTTTGACCATTTTGAGAATATGATGAGTCAATTTATGATATTTATGAAAAGAAAAATGGCCGCCAAATCTAAGACGGCGTTTGTTTCTTTAAACAAATTAATTAAATACACTTGGCTCTAAATTGACCGATCTTCATGAAAATAGTTTAATTATTATTATTATTATTTGACAGTTTTTCTTCGTAACTTTTAGACACCACCCCCCCCCCCCCCCCCCGGTTTTTTAAATCTCTTTGCGGGGGGGGGCATTTTTTATAGCTTGCGTGTCACAAATATAAACGACCGAAAACGTGAAGATACTGTAGCGGACCACACCCACGTCAATTAAGGGGAAAGGAAGGAGGAACGGTCCTCTAGTTAAAGCGGACGAGCATTCAACAAAATATGCAATAAACCAGAGGGTATTGGCTATGTATATTTATGACTATTTCCTGCATATAATTTTACAAGACAACATTTATTACATTAAATGCACAGTATTATCTAAGCCCGTAGTACAATAAAATGGCACAGCAATACAACATGACATGCAAATGCCAACACATGGCTAGCTGTACTCTACACGATGTACATACCCACGGTACAATCTGACAATACAATACTCAATAATGAAATACACGGTCGCGAAAAGTCACAATTATTTCACAAAAATATCAAACAAATTACAACATTACTTACTGGGAGTTTCAATGATTACCCTCTCACATGGTTTACATCACCTTATGCGTTTTATGAAAACATTGCAAATCACTTGCAAAACTTTTATGCATACACAAACAGAGGGCGCACTTGGTCTCCCTACAATACAATACATCGATTCTAATCAGCATAAAAAATGTACATATATTATGAAAAATATTACAAGCAATGACAGCCATTTTTTACCTTTTGAAAATTGCTTGTTATTCTATACCTAGGCCTATAGTTACGCATTTTTCAATTTATATCGTTACGGCAACGAATCGATAAAGGAAGACTATCATCACATTACGTCACACACACTCGCGTATGTACATTTACTTTACGCGCGATCCGCGCTATAGGAAACATAATTATACGTCTTTGGCAGATTGTTTAATACTGTAGACTTTTCGACTTGTTTTGATTCAACAAACTATCGATGCAAACAACTCTTCTAGTATAAGACCGACAAAATGACCGACAAAGTTGAAAGTTAGAATAAATGAGTTAGTCTTGCATACGCACTGTGGACCTCCGAACAATATAGGTCCACACGATGCGGGAAGAGGTTACGGTGTGTGGACTTGCACATGTCCACAATCCGTTTTTCAGTTTCCGAAAAAGAGCGCTAGAGGAAAAACGGGTTAGGGTTATATATAGAAAAGATAGAAGGGACAGCTGAGAGGCCCATAATCCAAATTTGAGGGTAAATCTGTTTTGGGGAAGCGAGAAAAATGAGTATTTAGTCAAAGTTTGTTAACTACACGAAGACAAAGGAATGTCCACAGTGCGTATGTAAGGTAAAGCTGTGTGTGTGTTCGAGAGGTTTTAATCACTCTGTTTAATACCGCTCGAACACACATTTATTCCCATTCATAAATACCTTTTTTGTAAAATTCAGTCAAAAAAGCCCCGAAAATTCCGGAAAATTGTCGCAAGTAAATTTCGGTATTTCGCCATTCTGTGTGTGTCAAATGACATGTTTCTGCCTCTGTCGCTCTACACAATACATGCAATAAAGCGTATTTACTATGAACCAGACTATTACTGCCATTGGCAACCTCGTTCCCGGGGTGTCGAGCTGTACGCGCCCATCGGTTCGTGAATTGCCATTACGACCGAGGATTCCCTATTGTGTTTTCCTTTATTCCTTTACTGAAACCTAACCCCATTGCTTTGCGCTTATCTTGCCGATCGAGAACAAAGAAACCGTCCTTCGAGGATCTTTTGTTCCCTTTGTTTTCTTTTGTTTTTCAATCCTCGAACGCAAAAGGCAGGGATGTAGTCGAGTCCATCACAAGTCCCTGCAAGTCCCTGCAAGTCCCTGCAAGTCCATCACAAGTCCTTCAGTTCCAATTCAAATCACAAGCTATTCAAATCAGCTTTGACAAAGGCATTCCTTTGTCATTGTTCATCCAGTTACTTGTGACTGGCTTTATGAAGGGACTTGTGACTGGCTTCACGAAAGGACTTGTGAAAGGACTTGCAGGGACTCGACTACAACCCTGGCAAAAGGAAACAAGCACAACACTACCCGCTCTTACTATTGGAGACGAGGTACGGTTGGAAATAAAGTGAGCCCTGGGGGCGGGTATAATTTTGTTGCCAGCTGGTTTTAAACACTTCCAGCCATGTCTTTATCGTCCGTCTAATACCGGCCACGTGACGGGCTCTCGACCAATAGGAAAGCCTAAACTGTCCCAGGTATTTATGAATAAAAAATAAAAAGGACATTTGTGTATCAAGAAGCTTACACGATGCTTTTCAGAATGGGCTTCGTCCGAAGAAAATAGTACGGAGACCAATCCACAAAAGATTCTGTTTTTATTTTGAAGCGACCTGGAACTAGGAAAACGAGAACCGTAATGTGTGGCTTTTCCTACTCTAACACCGACCTGAACATAGTGCCTCAAAAGTGGAACATTCTGGACCGACAGTCACTGTGATAATAATAAACACATTCAACCATGCACTTGAATGTAGGCATGCGATCGTGATAGGCGCCCCGCGTTTCGAGCGTGTGCATGCTACACGTGGACGAAATCAACAGCCAAGTCATCGCGCTTGCCGTAACGATAGCAACTGCGTTCTTTTAGAGGCCTATCTCATCATCATTCATCATCATTTCTTTATTATTTTTACCACAAACATATTTTATCATTAATAAGAACAAATATAACGACAAGATTTGTTGAGGGTAAATGTTGATAGAGGGCCCTAAAAAACAAAAGCTTGTCTAGTAAGGACCCCTATATAAATAAGTTAAATATCGGTAACCTTTAGTGTTTTGTAAAAATAAAACAAAGGTTTTTTATGCTCAAAGGAGCTTGTGAAATGTATTATTCTCAACGTTTTTTTTTGTAATTTAAATATCCGATTGATTTTGATAATACCGCAATTTCCCCAAGCCGGAATGCCATAGTTGATATACGGTAAGAGCAAGGTATTATATAATGTAAATAATACATACTTAGGAAAAAAAGCTCTGAGTTTGCAGATAATGCCAATGCATTTAAAAATCTTTATACAGACTTAATTTGTTAATTTGTGGCTTCCATAAGAGACCTTGATCAATAAATAATCCAAGAAATGTATCCGATTTGTTACTAAAATTGATATAGGCCTATAATTTTGTTTGCTGTTATCCAGTCAGAAATGTTTGATAGTTTATTATTAACCGTTTCAAATAGGACATTACGGTCAGGATGGCTATAAAATATGTTACTATCATCAGCAATTAGTATATAAGAAAATAAATTAGACGATTTTTCGAAGTCATTCATATAAATAAGAAACAACAAAGGCCCCATAATTGATTCTTGAGGAACACCACAAAATATTAGTTGAGATGACGACTGGCAGCTATTAATAGAAACAAACTGTTGTCGATTTGAAAGATAATTCCCAAACCACTCCAGGGCAATTCCTCTAATTCCATAATAATCAAGTGTTGACAAAAGGATATCTATGATGTTCCATAGCCACATATCTTTCTCATGACATTTTATATGTGCCAAATGTCATGGTTTTCATTTGATTGACCTTTAATTTACCCTACTAAACAATACAAACATGAATTTGTCGGTTTTAGGATGACACACCCCTTTAAAAAACCACCAGGACTAGAAAAGTCACACGAACTAGTCAAGTGTCTGTATCATTATGTAAGTAAACAAAAATTGCTTAAATTATGTTGCTCAAAACCTTAAGCAATAACCAACAATTAAATACTTACTGACAGCATAACGCTACACTATGTTTTACCTGCCCACAAATACACAACGGTGAAACGGAAACGTACTGGTCAATAACTGGCACACGTGCAGTAACTCCAACTAGGAATTATTTCTAAAACCACACTGAAATTATTATGTCTGGTTACCGGCAAGAAAGACAGACAAATGTCAACTTATCTCTCAGAATTTTTAGCTATAGTCTGGTTCCCAGACCTGACAGATCATGACGCACTGCCGGTGTCATCAGACTCCTGTGAAAATCGAGCTTATTTTCCCTATTATTGGTTAAACCCTCTCACGTGACCTATCACTCTCCTCATTTTCTACCACTAATGCGTTTGAAATTCATGCCACATCGGCACTTACATTTTGTTGTTTACCATAAAACCATTTCACTCCCGGAAACGCTCGACTAGCGCGAACGTTAACGATACCCGAATGTGAATGGAACGTATTCGGAAACCTTCGGCACGTTTTGGAAATTGAAGGAATTCTTCCAGTTTTGGTCACGTGGGATTAACAGCTGTCGGACCTAGCGAATCATCAGAAAGGTAGAGGGGAAGGGGCGAAAAAAGGAAGAAAAATGGGGGCAGATGGAGGGGAGAGGCAGGGGGAGGGGAGAGGCAGGGGGAGGGGAGAGGCAGGGGGTTTCTGAAGGGGAAAATCGCGGACGATATTGTTCTCTTTTGTTCCCCGTCGTTTCTCGTCCACGGTTGGAATACACCAACACGCCTACCTTAACAGAAATAATAGACCGTCCAATTCTGGTGCGCGTCATAACTGGCGATGCCATAGAATCTGGGCGGGGTAGCCGGGGGCGTTGGGTCGGTGAACTTAAAGAAGGCCGTACTCTCGTGCTTGCCTAGGGCGAAGGTACCGTGGTCATATCGCAGCCAGAAGCGTCGCAGCTCGTCCTCGCTCACGATGTTTGGAGAGTCAACAGCAAAAAGCACGCCATCCGAGCCGTACTTGCCTCTCCGAACCTGTGTTCGGGTATTTCTGTAAATTCCGATTACTGTCAATTGAGATCAAAAAAAGAAAGGTCTCTAAACTACCTAAACACATAACAATTTAACCTCGGAATTTAAAACCTATAAACATTATTTTGAACTTGGGCTTTCACAGGCCCACTGTGTTGGTTTTTTTGGTGTTTTTTTAAATCTGAACCCTTTAAAGGTAGTATACACTATATTAAAAAACAAAACTACTGAATTCTTATGAAATACCTTGCTTGACTGTAAAAAATAACAGTCTTAAGCATCCTGTGAAATCACGGCATCTGGTGTGCTGTGGTTTTCAAAACAGTTAATTTTGTATCGATTATCAACGATTTCCGGCCAGCAATCGTTGAAAGTGCGCTTTACATGTATCTTTAAAAATATCCGTTAAACCCGTTATATTTGTACCAAGGTTGGTAAAGTTTATCCCGGCAAAAAATAAAAGGGGTGCTTGAACCTGCTCCATTTATAATCGAAAAGCCAGCATTTCACCTGCTGCGTCTCACCTATTTCATATTGGATTCCTTTGGCTGTGTCGTCCGTAGATAGGGTGATTGTTGCAGCTGTCTGTGTCTACACAGAGAAGTCTAGCATGAACTCGCCCTCATCGAAGGCAGGGAATGGGAACCTGTAGTCGCGGGATTTCAGTTCGTAGGTGCTGTTACATACTGTAAACAAAATATGTTGACTTTCATTTCACCTCTAAAACAATTACATTTTTCATTTATTTGCGCCTTTGATAATAACAGCATGGAATGCAGCAGACAGTCGGAGTATGTCATGAAAAAGATATGTGGCTAAAGAGCTATCGCGGATTTTACCTTTAAAAATAAAATATAATATAAAATAGCAGGCAATGGAGGCCATTTTGAAAACTTTGAAAGAACCAAATTTACAACACAAACATGTTTTTGCACACTAACGTACAATGTACGACGATAATGCGGACATGTCTGAAAATTTTACGAAAATAAGTATGTTCATAATTTGATTTTGTCATGTTTTATTCTACACAAGCTTTGCGAAAAATGTTTGCAATTACTATTAACGCCAGTGCCGGTTATTATCTTCACGTTTATGTTGACGAACAATTATATACACGTTCGTCTGTTTTCCTTCCTCCACGATACAACAAACATACACTGTGTCGTGGACTTCCACATTGTGTTTCTGTAACGTGTTTATTAATTATGTAGTATTCAAATATTTGTGAATCGATTTGACTTGAGATACATACATGAATCGACTCGACTCGACTACACACTGTGACTCGACTCGACTCTTCTTGATCAATGACTCGACTTGACTAAAGTCGCTTCTTTAAAATGACTCGTTACTACTCTGGTCACATAAATTACATACAGCACCAATGTGGTTTCTGACACGTCCGCAAAAAGCCAAAACTTTACGACTGGAATCACGACAACACCCTAACAGCTCGAGTTTAGTATCAAAACTCGTATTACACAAGATTAACACAAAAACGCCCTGTTTTTAAAGGATGGTTTGTGTGGATGTTTATATTCTACTTTTAAATACTCCAGTTTACGATTAACATAATTTCGTTCAATTAGGTGCTTTCAGGACAAAGTACCCCTTCAATAGTTCTAATGCCATCACGCGTCTTTGAGGCGCGCGTCTATCAGGCGTCTATCGTGCGCGTGTTTAATACGCGTCTACCATGCGCGCGTCTATCTCCATTATATAAGGGGCATATGCGTGAGAAACATTATCATTAAAATAGCTGGAAGGTGTTCCTCAATACACGAGGTAAGATTGTTGAACAAAATCGTTGGAAAATTGTAAAACAATTTGACCAAAAAGGTATTATTAGCATACTTGTAATGCGACATTGGGATTACCATGTTCAAAAACCGTGAATGAGTTGCAGTCTTTTGTAACAATTTTTGTTACCTTTACAACCGAAGAACGTTCGTATTTCATCAAGATCCTCGCTGACGAATAGGTTGTCCAGATAACGGGGCGCCCCCTGGCGGTACGATGAAGCAGGGATGCGCATCCCACCGAGACGTACAGCGGTACATTCACACGGATCGTTGTATGATAAGAACCAACGGGGTGGGGTACCAGACCGTGGGTCGTACTCCGATCCAATAAAACAGACTCGATGGCACGAGACAAACACTGAAAATGATGAACATAAAGTTGAAATAAATGACATTGGAATGGTTAATGTGTGCACCGTTGCCAGTGGCCAACATGCCTAATTATAGTCGGGGTTCGATCATTTTGTTTAACGAATAGTGCCACTTTTTTTGCTGATTTTCAATAAGTCTAAAACTCAAGTCATGTACATCGCCAGGAATTCCAATAACTTGACATTTTTATCCGTACACACAAAAATAGCACAGAAAATATGCTCTGCTCCCCTTCGAAAAAAGGAAAAAAAAGAAAAAAGAGGACGGCATATTATCACCGGTAAAAATCAATCACTGAGTGAACTGAAAACAAAGGACCACTGTTGCAAGACACAAACCAGTCAACGGGTCGCCAAAACCAGAGACAGGGTTTGAAACTCCCGCTTTTAGGGAATGTCTAACCCAATTGGCCTGCAGACTTTTGATGTATTTTCATGTCCACGGACTCCAACCACTCACTGTCATCTAGCAGAAATAATGTGCCAAAACTGACCCCCCAGATGCGTGTCTTACAAAACAAAACAAAAAAGAGTTAAGAATTACGCTCTGGAGAGGCCAGTCAAACAACCATTAGAGACAAATTATTACAGATTTATCTCTGCAGACCAGTCACAAATACAATCCATATGATACTTGTCAGCAGAACCTGTTCTGCGTCTCAAAACAAATAACGAAAAACACGGCTCTGCTCCCTTTCCAAAAAAGGAAACAAAAAAGAGAGGACGGCATATTATCACCGGTAAAAATCAATAACTGAGTGAACTGAAAACAAAAGACCACTGTTGCAATACACAAACCAATCATCGCGTCGCCAAAACCAGAGACAGGGTTTGAAACTCCCGCTTTTAGGGAATGTTTAACCCAATTGGCTAACAAACCTTTGATGTATTTTAATTTCCACGGACTCCAACCACTGACTGTCATCTAGCAGAAATAATGTGGCTAGAACTGACCCCCCAAGTGTGTGTCTTACAAAACAAAACAAAAATGAGTTAAGAATTACGCTCTGGAGAGGCCAGTCAAACAACCATTACAGACAAATTATTACATATTTATCTCTGCAGCCCAGTCACAAATACAATACATATGATACTTGTCAGCAGAACCTGTTCCGCGTCTCAACAAAAATAACAAAAAACACGGCTCTGCTCCCCTTCCAAAAAAGGAAACAATATTATCACCGGTAAAAATCAATAACTGAGTGAACTGAAAACAAAGGACCACTGTTGCAATACACAAACCAGTCATCGCGTCGCCAAAACCAGAGACAGGGTTTGAAACTCCCGCTTTTATGGAATGTCTAACCCAATTGGCCTGCAGACGTTTGATGTATTTGCACGTCCACAAACTCCAACCACTGACTGTCATCTAGCGGAGATAATGTGGCTAGAACTGACCCCCCAGATGCGTGTCTTACAAAACAAAACAAAAAAGAGTTAAGAATTACGCTCTGGAGAGGCCAGTCAAACAACCATTACAGACAAATTATTACAGATTTGTCTCTGCAGACCAGTCACAAATACAATCTCTTAAAACGTGTACACGTAAACCCTGCTGGCATACCAACAAATCATAAATATACAGATTTATCTCTACAGACCAGCCACAAACATAAAATCCTATGATATTTCACGCAGCAGAACTGTTTAGCATCTCCAAAAAAAATAACGAAAACGTTGAGAAATAGTTCTGACTTGTGACAACTCCCATAAAAACCCTCCCCTTCCCATTTTATAGAATGAGTTCTGATTCACTGTGCAACTAACTCTAGGATTGACCAAACAAACACGCACAAATAAACTGATCATTCCTTAAAGTATGCCTGCATAAACCGGTTTCTCTTTGCTATTTTCTTGCAAAAGCACTTCATTTTTAACTAAAAACATAATAGTCTCACAGAAAATGAAAAACTATTTCACATAACCCAGCGTTACACGTCCTTCAATTTAATGTCCTTCCCCTGTGACCGAGAATCGTTTTAATAAATAAAAAAAAGTAAGCCGGATGTATGATTACGCTCCTTCTCAATAAACACCTTATGTCTTCCTACCTACTGCAATCTCGCAGAAAAAAATGTGGCCAGAACTGACCTTCCCAATAAACACGTAGGAAGCATAATCTTTTGGTCAAATTTTTTTGGTGTCCGTTTTCGACCAAAAGGTACGATTCGATGTTATGTGTCTTTGAAGTAATTTTTTAATATCAGGGGGCGCGGTTGGCATAATTTCATAGTAGGGATTAAATAAAGCGTACCATTTGTTAGTTGTGCATTGTTATCGTTTGTAGCAGCAGACTGGTGCTCAAAATATGTAGAAAAGTGCTTAACAACTACCGTGACCAAGTTAAGCTCAGTAAATTTTGCATATTCCGAGAAAACAACATTCTAACACTAAGATTTGGAACCACTATACTATTGACATTTTCTAAAGTGAGTACATCAATTTAATGTCCTTCCCATGTGACCAAGAATCCTATGATACTTCAGCAGAACTGTTTCAGCATCTCCAAAAAATAACGAAAACGATGAGAAATAGTTCTGACTTGTGACAACTCCCATAAACACCCTCCACTTCCCATATAGGAATGAGTTATGATTCACTGCGGATTGATCAACAAAAATATAAAAAAATTAACTGATCATTCCTTGAAGTATGCCTCCATAAACCGGTTTCTCTTTGCTATTTTCCTGCAAATCATCCGCGTGCGCGTACCTATCCGCTGCAGATGATTTTGCCGCACGTGACTTTATTTAACTGGCTTGATACGCAGACCGCGTAAACAAATGTCACATCATAGGCTACAATCTTGTTAAATTGTCACCTTAAAAATTCTTATATTTTCATCCGTTGAGTGTCAAAACATTAAAACGAAGAAAAGAGGGAAAATTGAGTAGTTGCATGCAATCGCACTGTCTTAATATGGTGCACGATAATAACTTAACAATGGTAACTGTAGTGCAAGGTATGGCGATGAAACTTTGCAAAAACTGCATCAAATTCATCAAACTTGTTAGAACTGACCTTATTAAACCGTGTATAACTGGTAATAAACAGAAAGGCTGCATGTATTTGGAATATTCGATGTCGTTGATATTTGCTTTTCGTGCCTTAAATTAAGAACGTCCTCCTGACTAAAAAACCATGACAACGCTCCCCAATGACGGGTTCTGAGTCTGATTATGTACGTACGAATTTCTCGAAGGGAATTAGCTCTGACAGAGCACAAATGCATAAAACATCAGTAAATAGCGAGTTTATGGGTTCAGCAAAAAAAAATGTTTTGTTTACCTTTACATATTGTCTAGTGTTTTTACTAATTATTTCAATTAAGACTTTTTAATAAAAGGTATTTTGTATAGCAAAGCCCCTGTTTTGGTAGAACACAAATATCACCCTAACACTCTCAAAAATAGACCTTTGTAGGTGTTCCAACCCTGTCGCTTGAGTTTTTGTTTGGATTGAATGCTTCGATAATGAAGAACAAATGGCTCGCCTGCCTTTATTGCGCCTTTTTCCAAAATCTTATTACGTTATGGGCGTTTCAGAAGCAGTTCGTTGTCATTCGTATTCATAAATACCTGATATACAGTTTAGCCAACCTATTATAGTCGAGTGCCCGACACGATGCTATGTTTAACAGGCAGCTACGCATGTAGAGCACTGAACGACGATCAGACGGATAGGAGACTACATTTATCGTAGTTTGAAACCGTATCTTATAGAATAAAAAAAAATCAAATAAGTTAAGAGGGCCTAATATTTCGATCTTAACAAGATCTTCTTCAGAGACTAAATGACTGTGTACACGAAACAAACATATGTAGGGCAAAATACAGCATGATGCACATCATTGACGCTGAAAAAACACAAAAGAAACAAAGCACAGAGTTCAATGGAACAAACAACAAAAGGAGGATTAGGCTGAGGGATTAAAGGGTGAGGTCAGTGTGGGTAGGATCAAAGGCGGGGTAGGAACAAAAACAGAAGGGGTAAAGCCACAAGGAAAGGGGTCCAGGGTGGAGATCAAAGGGAAGAACTAACAAATAAGTATGAATAGGAGTAATGAGGAGGGGGGGTTTGAGGAATGAGAGCAAACAAAAACAAAAAAAAAATTCTGGCAAGGAATGAATCTGAAACAGATGACAAATGGAGAAAAAATAGAAGTTAATCATTTCCTAGTTGGATGTTAAGCCCATGTGGTTGAATAGTCCGAAGACGATTCATCCAGACTTTCTCCCGGCTGAGGCGGACTGAGTCTTTCCGATGGCCAAGTGATTCTATGCCCTGAAGAATCATATCAGAAATGCAATGGTTAGGCTGGTTAAAGTGATGTCCTACAGGGGTATCCAGTTTCTTGGTGTTGACAGTCGATCGATGACCGTAGAAACGCTTTTTTAGGGCATTTTTGGTCTCTCCGACATACTGAACTCCACAAAAACCTGCAAGAGATGAGATATATGACATTAGATGTACTGCAAGTGATGTTACCAATAATTCTATGAGTAGTACCAGAAGAGTGGCCAGAAAAGGAGTCAGACTCCTGAATGTGGATCTGACAGACCACACATCTAGAGCTGCACTTGAAAGTTCCGTGCTGGATGGGGGGAGATGCATCCAAGCTGGGAACTTCGGCTCGAACAATGAGGTCTCGTAGATTTTGAGGGCGTCTATAGGCCAATACAGGGCTGTCGGGGATGGCCCGGACAAGGCGATCTGAAGTGTGGAGAATGTGATGGCTGTCGTTGGTGATTTTGCGAAGGGAAGGGAGACTGGGGTGAAAGGTAATCACCAGGGGGATCATGGGTTTGGCATTAGCCTGGGGGGCCTTTACCTTAAGAGCCAAATTTCTGGGTACGGCTTTGGCTCTGGCAATGGCACGTTGAACTTGGCGGGAACTGTGACCCCTGGCAACCAAGTTGTTCTTCAGTATCTGTGAATGGCGGGAGAAATCATAGTCGTTAGAACAAATCCTTTTGAGTCTGAGGGCTTGACTAAATGCTATACCAGTCTTACAATGCCTAGGGTGACAGCTGGAGGAGTGGAGATACTGGTGTGTGTCTGTGGGTTTAGAATACAGATCAGTGGTTATTAAGTTGTCCTCCTTGCGGATGGTGACATCCAGGAAGTGGGCCTGATGATGTGAGTACTCTGATGTGAACTTGATGGTCCTGTGGAAGGAATTCATGTGATTAGTGAAAGTCAGCAGACTGTCCTCATCACTGGTCCATATGAACAATACATCATCAATGTATCTCCACCAGATCCAGGGACGGCATGGTGCTAAGGCAAGCATGCGTTCCTCGAGGTCACCCAAAAAGAGGCATGCAAAGGAGGGTGCCATGCGAGTACCCATTGCAGTGCCATGTACCTGTAGATAGTGCTTATCTAGGAAGGAAAAATTATTCTTCGTTAGTACAAGTTTCATGAGGGCGCGAATGTCACTTATGGGAGGGGTCGTGTGTCCTGCCCTAGCCAGGGTTATGGAACAAGCACGAATACCTTCTTCGTGTGGTATGTTAGTGTACAAGGATGAGACGTCAAAGGTCCCAATGATGGCCGTTCTGGGAATCTGGTCCTTGATTCAAAACATTTTTTGTTTACGGTCCATGTATACAACATTTGCCAATGATATGTTTTTTAAATGACATTGGAATGGTTAATGTGTGCACAGTTGCCAGTGGCCAACATGCCTAATTATAGTCGGGGTTCGATCATTTTGTTTAACGAATAGTGTAAAACTCAAGTCATGTACATCGCCAGGAATTCCAATAACTTGACATTTTTTCCGTACAAAAAAAAATAGCACCGAAAATATGCTCTGTTCCCCTTCCATAAAAGGGGAAAAAAAGAGAGGACGGCATATTATCACCGGTAAAAATCAATAACTGAGTGAACTGAAAACAAAAGACCACTGTTGCAAGACACAAACCAGTCAACGCGTCGCCAAAACCAGAGACAGGGTTTGAAACTCCCTCTTTTAGGGAATGTCTAACCCAATTGGCCTGCAGACTTTTGATGTATTTTCATGTCCACGGACTCCAACCACTCACTGTCATCTAGCAGAAATAATGTGCCAAAACTGACCCCCCAGATGCGTTTCTTACAAAACAAAACAAAAAAGAGTTAAGAATTACGCTCTGGAGAGGCCAGTCAAACAACCATTAGAGACAAATTATTACAGATTTATCTCTGCAGACCAGTCACAAATACAATCCATATGATACTTGTCAGCAGAACCTGTTCCGCGTCTCAAAAAAAATAACGAAAAACACGGTTCTGCTCCCTTTCCAAAACAGGAAACAAAAAAGAGAGGACGGCATATTATCACCGGTAAAAATCAATAACTGAGTGAACTGAAAACAAAAAAACATTGTTGCAATACACAAACCAATCATCGCGTCGCCAAAACCAGAGACAGGGTTTGAAACTCCCGCTTTTAGGGAATGTTTAACCCAATTGGCTAATAAACCTTTGATGTATTTTAATTTCCACGGACTCCAACCACTGACTGTCATCTAGCAGAAATAATGTGGCTAGAACTGACCCCCAAATGTGTGTCTTACAAAACAAAACAAAAAAGAGTTAAGAATTACGCTCTGGAGAGGCCAGTCAAACAACCATTACAGACACATTATTACAGATTTATCTCTGCAGACCAGCCACAAACATAAAATCCTATGATACGTCACGCAGCAGAACTGTTTCAGCATCTCCAAAAAATAACGAAAACGATAAGAAATAGTTCTGACTTATGACAACTCCCATAAACACCCTCCCCTTCCCCTATATAATGAGTTCTGATTCACTGCAGATAACTCTAGGATTGATCAAACAAACACAAACAAATTAACTGATCATTCCTTGAAGTATGCCTGCATAAACCGGTTTCTCTTTGCTATTTTCTTGCAGAAGCACTTCATCTTTAACTAAAAAAACATAGTCCCACAGAAAAAAAAATATAATAATTTTGTGGTCAAATTGTTTGGGGGTCCGTTTTCGACCAACAGGTACGATTCGATTTTATGTGTCTTTGGAGTAATTTTTTATATCAGGGGGCGCGGCGGGCCCAATTTCATAGTAGTTATTAAATAAAGCGTACCATTTGTTAGCTGTGCATTTTTATCGTTTGTAGCAGCAGACTGGTGCTCAAAATATATAAAAAAGTGCTACCACTACCACGACTACCATGACCAAGTTTAAGCTCTGTAAATTCTGCATATTTCGAGAAAACAACATTCTAACATTTAGATTTGGAACCACTATACTATTGACATTTTCTAAAGTGCGTATCTGAGACTTCTTTCTGCGTATTTTTGGAATTCGTTTATTATTTTCTTCAAAATGACAGCATGCCAGAAGGAATAACTTCACAGGGAGTTTAGAGACATGGATATCTTTACATCAAGTAAGCTTTTGAACAAAGATTTGATTGGTGACTTTTTGGATAGTTGCTAAAGGTATACTATCCCCTTAACACAGCCTCCGTCATTTCACAAAAAGCTAACAAGAACAGCGCAGAAAAAGCATGTTTAACCAAGAAGAAAAAAGTTGCTTAAATCAATGACGTAACAATATAAACATCCATGCGCGCGCATAGTTTAAGGACAAACATATGCCCATATACTCTTGTTTCTTAATTTTCTCAGGAGTTAAACTTAAAATGTACTTACAAATCGTCACCGTTTTCACGAAGAGGCAAATTGAGCCTTTCACGGTCTGAACAAACTTTCGAGATAATCGCTTGTAAAGTTCGTCCTTTTTTCGTTTGGCAGTTTGAAACATAAATATCCATAGAATATACAAGATTAAGGTATCATGGGAAAGAAGAGATTTCAATCTTCTTAAATATAGCAAACGTTAGGAAAAATAGGTGATTAGTTTTGCAGAATTAATCAATTAATAGAATTGTCTCTTCGTGAAAACGAAAAAACGATACATTAGCAAATTCGCCCGTGGCTGTGAGAGTCAGAATGTATACATTTCCCCATTGCGCCCTCCAATTTGCCTCTTCGTGAAAACGCTAAAAGCTACTTCGCTCCCAATTCGCCCAATTCGCCTCTTTGTGAAAACGATAAAGTGACTACGCGCACCAAAGTGCCCCTTCATAAACACGATGAAGTCAACGCTATTTCGAATTTGCCTCTTCGTGAAAACGCAAAAGGGCACTTGAGGACCAATTCGCCCATTAGTTAATTAGGTTAATTAGGATTTTAATGATTTTTTTTATGTATAACTTCACCAGGTTGTAGAAATTGCAATATTTAATCGTTTTTATCAAAAAAAATAATTTCGATAAATAGACGATTTTTCATGAAATTCGCCTCTTCGTGAAAACGGTGACGAAATGTGTGGATACATAAAGCTTAATTGGAAAATTACCTGTAAATGTTGAAACCACCATAACCCAAGCGATTGCGCCATCCATCCTGCCCGCGCGGTGCGATAAGCGGAAATCCACGGTTTTGATCGTATGTCATCGACGACACAAACCAACTCGCCTAAGCTATATACGCACTCCGTGCAGAATGACGCCAAGGCTCACTATACCATAATCGACTCTAATTCAAAACAAATGGAGTGGTTGGTGGGAACAATGGTGGTTATGACAACCGTATACACGTATCTCGATGGCAACAAGATGGTTCAGTCTCACAATAATGCTGCAAAATTTAACCCTGAACTCTGACGAATCATTAATATTGAAGAATGCATCAGGTTTGGTGGATACCTGAGTGTACCGATGCATGAATTACCTGGAAAGGTGACGCCTCACCAGTTAACAGGCAGAGTGAAATATTAATGCTCGATGTACAAAGTGATACCTGCTGGGCGCATCTATGTTTGTGCACAGACCTATACACAACTTAAAACTGTGTACGGCTTTTGTACGGCTATTTGCATATCTGCGTTTGTATTCTATACAGTGCGTTACCGAAGCAGATACGCCCAAAACTGAAACGCACGATCAGCAAATGAGCGTTATATTTTTTTCTTTCTGCGCAAACAGCGCAAATCATCCGCGTGCGCGTACCTATCCACTGCAGATGATATTGCCGCTGCACGTGACTTTATTTAACTTTATTGACCCTAGGACTGTCAACTTATTGACCCTAGGACTCTGGGCTTTATTGACCCTAGGACTCTGGGCTTTATTTCCCTATCTAATTCATCCCCAACCGCGGCGCTTCGATTGCCCCATGATCTCACCCCAAACGCTTTGCGCAGCAGCGCCTTTTTGTTATATTTTTCTATTTGCGATATAGTCCGCGCTGTTATGATTAATCCTCGTAGTACTTCTTTCTAAAAAAATATTCTCAGCACTTTGATAATTATAACTGTATAGAATATCCATCCTATAAATGTCATCCTTACTGCAATAGTTAATCTTCCGCAATGTTCTTTTTATAACAAAAAGGATATCTTCTTTGTTTTGACAGTATAGTTGACCAAACACTCCGTCCAATAAAAGCAAAATTATAAATAAATATATAAAATATCCTCGCTGTTAGATTACTTTATAATGCATCTGACCTCTTTTAGATAATTTCTAAAAAACCTTTACAGTTCATTTAATGCCATTTTATTTCGGTATCGAACGACAGGTGGGCTCAATAGAGCCGTTACATAACGTTTTCGTTACGCCCAACGCTCTTAGCTTATACAAGCGGGCATTGTATTCAATGTATTTCTTCTCGGTCTGAGCGCTCGAACCTCGCTTGCCCTCCTGACCGACTTAAGCCCATAAATAATAGTAATAACGGTAATAATAATAACTAACCACAGGGAACAGGGAGTGCACCCTCGATCGGTGTCCTAGGATGCAACCACGTTTCCTCTTAAAAATAAGAGGTTTTTCGTGGCCTCCGAGTGCCTGCAGAAATGCAGGACCGTGGCACCGATCGACCTGCCTTGTTCACTTTCTATATTGAGACAATTTCCTGCGGTGTTCAAAATGTACCCAGATTCCAGAGTACGTCTATATACAAATAAAATGAGCGAGTTCCAGTGCTTTACCATCCCAATATGTTCACCAAATCATTGTTGTATTTTTCCTTTTCTTTCGGTTTATAAACTCTATTACTAGTATTACATGAGGAAGGTATAGAAAAGAAATTAATTTTCTGACGTAGGAACGTAGGAAGAACATTTATTTAAGAACGTAGGGCGAACGTGACGCAGGAATTTAAATCATCATTCTAGCCATGTGGGCTCCACAAATCACTTCCGCACCTCCAATGTTCTTGAACACTGTCGTGAGACAATCTCAACCCGCGCAACATGATGCACTGTCATCATGTTTCCATCCGCGTATCGGCTCTTCGGGCAATCGGCCCTTCAGGCCTCCCGAACACTGCCGTGGGCCGAGATGCTCCACACTCCGTGGCTCGCCATCGCCACTCCGTGGCTCCCCATCGCACACCACTACGTAACATTTAAAAAACAAAATAATAATAAATAAATAAAAAATTGAGCAAAACAAATATGGAGCAATAACGATGAGCAAATATAGTTTGTTGCATTCAGCGTGGTCACTCCTTGGGATTTTCCCCAAGATCTTGGGAATTTGGGCAAGACCTTGGGATCTTGGGATTTTGTATCCAAATTTCACGAAATCTTGGGATTTTTGCATTTTTGTTAACTGCAAACAACTTGTACATTGTATATACATTTTAGGCATTTTTGTTAACCGCAAACAACTTTTTTTTCTATTTATGGCACTCATCTAAACCGCAAACAACTTTTTAAGTGTGGACAGCGACTTTGAGCGCTGTAAATTTAGATCATTTTTTTGTAGTACGTCGAACCCTGATAATAAGAGCACTGTTAATACAACATAATGATGCTTATAACGAGGACAAAATAGGTCCTGAGTCCTTTTGTTTTCATTACTGAGATAATACAAGGTACCTGTTATAACAAGATAATTTGTAAAAGGACCTTGTTATAAAGGCGTTTGACTGTACTGTACATTCACAAAATTGGGCCTTTTCGCGGGTTCTCTGGTCCGTTATAGCATCATCCGTGCTATCTTATGACATCTTGGGAATTCTTGGGAATTTTACTGCCTTCATCTTGGGATTTTCAAAATTGATGAGTGGCCACGCTGGTTGCATTTAGTTTGTTGCATACGTTTGTGGTATAGTGTGTTAGTCAGCTCGGCATCCATCGTGTGAAAGAATTAGGCCTACCTTCTCCGTTTTTTTCAAAATTTATCAACCTTAAACCTTTATCATGCTTTTACAATAACTCGGGCAGTTTTGTTGTCACCGGTGAGGTTCAGTTTTGATAGCTTTCGAGACGGATGCAAATTAAATCTTCCCGCAAGATCAGCGGCGGTAGTGCAGTGCCGTGCAATTTCCCCGCACGCGCGCTTTCGTTACCGGAAGGTCGGATAATGCAGTTGGCGTTGCGTATACCTCGATGGAATAAGTTAATTAAGGTACTTTTCACCGTGCAGTGCCGGGTTAACTTTCTCGTCTGAGCGCATGCATGTTTTGGATTAAGAATTTCTCATCTATTGGCCCAAAGGCTAATTGCTTGTGTATTATCTTACGCCTCCGTCTGAACGTACCCATTGATCCTAGACAAACTGCTTCGTATGTCATTAAAACATGTGTGTATGTGTGCATGTACACATGTGCACATGTGCACATGTTCCGGTTTTGATTGACATTCGGTGAACTTGAAGATATGTTTATCAACAAAGTCATCTTCATCATTAAATTATATTGTATTTATCATCGGATAAATACGTTATTACTTGTATGTACTTGAATTGTCTTGTAATTTGTTTTATTACATGTGTACCCCAGGTTTGCATTAAAGCCAGTCTTATAATATTGTTACCTTACATCTCAGATTTTGATATTGAACAGCAGAATGATGACGGCTCCAAGTCCTAGTGAGTTTGGGAATAATTCAGATTCTGTGTATATGGATCTAAATAATCCTTTTCATTCATTCAATAATTCACAGTACTATTCATTGGTGCAATTTCCTAAGATTTTCAATATTGGTGGTTTTTCTTTACTTAGAAATCTCTAGAACAATTCTGATCAACTGCAACTTCTCTTAGATTCCATTGGTTATAACTTTCCTGTTATTGAGCTCGCTGAAACCTGGTTAAAAACTGATCCCCATAATTAGTTTTCACTCCCAGGTTATAAACTCAGTGTAAATAACAGACAGGGTAGAGCTGGAGGTGGTGTTGCACTTTATGTCTCATGTGAGGTAAGCTTTAAAATTAGGGAAGACCAGAAAAAGATTCTCTTAAATCCCTGTTTATTGAAACTTCTGCCCCAAAAGCCAAAGACATAACTACAGGTGTTATGTATAAGCCACCTAGTGCAAGTCGCAATAAGTTCATGCCTTTTTGTTTTTTTCGTATGATCCCTGGAAATAAAGCATGTTTTATTTCTGGTGATTTTAATATTAATTTAATTAATTATTCCAATCCCAAATCACAAGCATCCGTTGATTTAATTACATCTTATTCTTTTCCCCCATTAGTTGATAAACCTACTAGAATCCCAAATACCACTGCTACACTTATTGATAATTGTTTTACAAATGTTTTACCTTCCCCCAAATCAGGTATTATTTTTATAATAATACAGTCTCGTAAACCACAGCTCTGAGGTCTCCACTGATGATTATATTTCCACCCCTATCCAAAATGCTTCTAATACAAATCTTCAGAGATTCAAGGATCACCTGTATTCTAATGATTGGACTAATGTATATAATTGCGATAATCCTGATATGGCATTTAACAAATTTATTGATGATTTTAATTATATGTATGATAAAAACACCCCTTTTACTCCCCATATAAATCATAAATCTAAATCTAAGTCCCATGCACCATGGATCACCAATCTACTCCATAATTCTATTAATAAGAAAAACAAGCTTTACCGACAACATTTAGCTCATCCCACTAACCCTAATAACATTAAGTATACAAAATGAAAAGAACAAAATTCGTAAAACATGGAAGGTAATAAATGTTGTACTGAACAATGAAATGTCTTCCCATACCATCCGTAGCATCATGCATATGAAAGATAATACATTTTGTACTGAACAATAAAATGTCTTCTATTCTATTAATAAGAAAAACAAGCTTTACCGACAACATTTAGCTCATCCCACTAACCCTAATAACATTAAGTATACTAAATATAAGAATAATTTAATTAACCTTTTACGTACTTCTAAAAAAACCAATATCATACCCGCCAGTTTAAATAGGAAAAGAACCACATTGTAGTAAATGGAAGGTAATAAATTTTGTACTGAACAATACAATGTCTTCTCATACCATCCTTAGCATCATGCATGAAGGAAACTTGATTAATAACTCTAATTTAATCGCAAATTGCTTTAAAAATTATTTTGTTAATATAAGTCCCAACCTCGCTCAAAATATTCCTCATACTCAAGCATCGTTTAATGACTATCTTACTCATCCCAACCCAAATTCTAATTTTTTTGGCTCTAGTTGATGAACAAGCGATATCTGACATTGTCAACAATTTACAAAACAAAAAGAGCTCTGGTTATAATCCCATTAATATAGCTGTTGTCAGGAGTAGTATATCATGGCTATTTGTAGACCACTTACACACATTATTAATCTTTAATTTATAACCGGAATTGTTACACATCAATTGAAAATTGCCAAAGGTATTCAAGTTTATAACTGGTCGTGTATTTTTCACCTTTTATGGGTCGCAAGACACTTATCTTATACTCAAGTTTAACCTAAATGGTTTAATAGTTTCGAGAATCATTTATACAAAGGCAGACTGATTCAAAAATAAAACCAAGAACCATGTATTTGTATGGCCACTGTTCGTGTGAAAATGCAACCCCGAAATAACACTAAACTACTTCACTTGAAGGATTTCAAACAGCTCCCACAATATTCCTGTACCCATTCCTACCTCCATGCTGTAACACATACAAATCTGAACTTTAAATATAAAAAAAACCCAATTTTTACCTTCAAAGTAACCAGTATAAAAATTAATCCTTTAAAAATATTCCCCATGCTCTTAAAAGTTACATGTTTTGTTTTAACAAAATAATTATTATCGGTATTTGGGGCATCTCAAGAAATTCAATCCCAATTGCTCTCAACCCAATCCTATACGTAATCACACGCATGAGCAAGGGAGTATTAAAAATACAATGTTCTTGGTTCATAATAGTAATTGTTAACAGTTTTTCAAATTTAGGTTTTCCTATATGTAAGAATTCCCAACGTTTGTTTAAATTTACCGAGTCACAATGCCAATTCTCACTTGGGGAGGGGACTTTAAAGGGATCGTATACGTTTGGTAATTACTCCAAAAATTAATGGCAATACAAACTTACTTGGTAAGAAGTACAGTAGCTTTGGATAGTATAATGCATGTTTAGAAACTTTGCACTTCGAAGTACTGCGGTTATGGAAAAAGATATCACTTTTTATCCCCGTAAATTTGAATCTGAGAAGCGTTACTGCAGTGACGTTTCTCAGATTGTGTAGCCTATTCCAATTAAATGCAGATTATTCTTCCTACGTGGACATATTGCTCCAGATTTTTTGCAATATCTCAAAATCGCTACCACCTTTTGAAATGAAATTGTTACAGGTTAGTTTTATGGTATATATCTATAACTATATAGGATTGAAACAAACAGTGGGTTCTAATTACCAAACGTATACGATCCCTTTAATATCTGCCCCTGTTCGTTTGTAACCCGCGTTTGTTTGTTTAGGCCTCCTTCTCGACAGATTTGATCACACCCACGCCAATGGTCTGATTCGGATCACGCAAAACAAAGCAGCCGAGTGCTGGGTAATCTCTGAAAACTTCCACACACATTGGTCGCGCGGGTACCAACTTGACAATTGCTGCGTCTCCCGTCTTCAGAGATTCGGGACTTTCTTCCACTGGTTTGCCGGTACGGCGGTCAATCTTGCTGAGAATTGTCTCAATCTTGCAGGGGACGTGAGCTGTGTGGCAGTCCACCACAGGGGTGTGACCCGCCTTGACTTCATTTGGTACATTGGTCAATATGATCTGTATAAAATGTCATGCAGAATTATTATTTCAATGTTATTCACCAACAACTTAGGTGACCGGCTCTACAAAAAGGTGTATTAAGTCGCGCTGTTCACTATCATGTAATGGTTGAGAGGGCAAACATTTGTTGTCATGAATTACATCTTTATTAGCTACAGTTTCAGATTTCATTCAAATAAATGTCGATTTTGATAAATAAAGTAGAAAAAAACCCGACCATTTTGTGTGCATCTTTCTGTTGTAGTACAACAGAGCCGGCTATTTTAAAGCCTGTTTTTTCAGTTGTGTAATTTGAACTCCAAGGAAGTAATCAATATGTAAACAAGTCATATCTCCAAAATGAGAGGGGCTATGAAGCTCTATTAGTATTATATACCAAATAAAAGTTTACGTTTTTGAACCATGTATATAACTCAAATTCACTTTTGTTGTGACATAATACACCTTTTTGTAAAGCCAGTCATTTATGATGGTTCACAAAATGATGGCGAACAAATGACACTGAGGTGTGGGAAGCGAGGGCGGTTCGTGACCGTTGTCTTTTCCCATGGTTAGCTTATTTCCCGATGATGCAGCCGGTGCCTACCCCTGGTATGATGACTGGGATATGCGGCGGTATACGTAGAGGACATCATCGATGAATTAATTCTAAAGCCGTACTCAAACCAGTCTTTGGAACTTTGAAAATCACAGTAATAATCTAAAGCATATACAACTCGGGTGCTGTATATAAACCACGCGGGTGCACGAGGCATGGTTTAATTATTGAGTGCGATTGACCAAGTTTCCAAGTCCAGTACATGCAGCTTAGGCCAAGACAACTGCAGGTTGACACGGATGGCCTTTGGCCTTTGGATTAGGCCTTGAAATCGGGAAGACACTTACCAGGCTAACTCCATAGGATGTGTGCAAAATCATATTGATTTTGGAGGGTTGAGGACTGTTAGGGTTAAAAGGTAGGATACACCATTGGTATTTTCTTGAATTGTCATGAATGGGTGAATCTGGGGGGTTATATTTTATAGTAAATATCGTTTAACTGACCTGTCCGAAGTGTTATCATAATGAATGCTAAAAAAAGCAAGAAAAACGGGGTTCCTTTTTAAACGGCGTCGGATAGTTGTAGGCCTATTTATGTTGTTCTTGGGTTGTTTTACGATCGTCGTCTGGCGATCGTTTTTTAATTTTTTTTATTCAATTTTTTAGATCAATTACAGAATATCTAGAGCAATCAGTTTGCTGGATGCATACAATAATGAGTTACTTTCAAATAGGTCTAAGTAAGATATTTCTAAATAATTCGGTAGTAAAATGTTTAGATATCCGCAAATGGTGTATCCTACCTTTAATAATAACCGGTGTTGCGGTTCGCGATAGTTTTTCAGCAGGTGGGTGGTGCGTGGAATGTATATTCATGAGAAAGAGCAATGGCAACCCAGCTACATTAAAGAACTAGACAGGATTATAAAGAACTGACGGCTGTGCTCGTGGCTCAACCAACTCGCCAATAGCCTAATTGGTAGAGAGGAGAGCTATGAATCGAAAGGTCTGTGGTTCGAATCCGACTATCGTTAACGTTTGTCTTTTTCTTCGACACATAGAACAAGGTTGAAGAAAAAACCGGGTTAGGGTACATAAGTGCCTTGAAAAATACAACAAAGAACCGCTACACTAGCTAGTTTTTAGTGACTTTCTTGAGATCGCATGTAGGCCTACTCCATCGTCCCTATAGACCAATTCGGCAGCAGCACTTTTCTGCGGTGGCACCAGGTTCGCGTGACGCGCTCAGGTTGTACGTACGCGCGCGCGTATGACACCACCGCAGATATTGCTTCTAATTTTGTCGGGCGAATTCCTGTACATGAGTTGTTTTTTTACATTACCTGAGCCTGGAATGATTTTGCCTTCTTGGGTGGGTCATTGTCACAATGCCCTACTACCACGCCACGCCCGATGGCCTCTTGGTCAACGTTACGGACACTGACAACAATGGTGTCTCCCGCGAGAGCCTCGGGTAAACTTTCGTGGTGCATTACAATTGACTTGACGACATCAGAGATACCAGCGGGGCAGAAGGTTACCCGTTCACCTGGGCCCAATTTCATAGCGCTGCTAAACACACGATTTTCTGCTAACCGAGCCTCCGTCTATTTCATGGGGACCGTAAGCAGTAAGCGCAGCAAAAGGCACGCTTAACCTAGCGGGAAAATTTGCTTAAATCAGTGACGTAACAGTAGAATCTCCATGGCGCGCGCATACGTTAGCACAAAAACGCCGTGAAATAGCGCTTAAGGTTAGCAAATTTTTCTGCTAAAGTTAGCACAACTTTTCCGCTAACTGATAAGCAGCGCTATGAAATTGGGCCCAGGTTTCAGGACGCCGTATGACACACGACCAATGGCGGTAGTACCGATTCCTACGTACAAGATAAAACAGTTTCCAAATGTTTGTTCTTTTGCAATAATTGCAGTAAGAGGTGTATATGGTGCAGAGTGGGTGTTAACGAGATAAAACACAAACTGTCGAAGAGCAAGCGCCCTAAAACTACCAATCTGGATTTCAAGGCGTATCTCTCTAAATGTAAAACAGTGACTAGCTCACTATAAAAAAGAGTGAAATTGAGTTTTCCAGAGTTAAAGCAACTCCAAAAAGAGTGAACTTTCACTCTTTCATGGAGCCATATGGAGGAAAACTCAAAAAAATAGCTGTCCTCTCTAATTATATGGCTTCTTAAAAGAGTGAAAATTTCACTCTTTTTTTAGTGTTTTTCTAAGAGATTCACTCTTTTTTTTTAGAGTGAAATAGTCACTCTTTTATATTTAGAGGCAGAATCATTTTGCACTTAACCCAAAGTATAAGCTCCCGATTTACATGTACTATCAAAATGTTTCACTGGCACTGCACTAAAGGCCCTATAATTATTATATTCACGGTCTGGCTTGCTATCATTTGGAAGAACTTAGGAAATGTATAGGTTATTTCCAACGAACATTCAAATATGACCAGGGGTGGATCTAGCTTTTAGGGGGAGGGGGGGTTACCATTCACCTACCAATCTTGACTCCAGCGAGCGCGTAGCGTAAAGCCAATTAGTAATTACGACGTGGGGTCCGGGCCGCGATATTTTTTTCTGCAGGTAGGTTGGTACTTAGTGGACATTTATTAGAACATGGTGTTGACGTCATCGATGATGTTAGAGTTGTCTGGGATCCGACTAGGGTTAGGGGTTAGGGGTTAAGGGTTAGGGTTAGGGGTTAGGGTTAGGGTTGTACCAGACAACTCTAACATCATCGATGACGTCAACACCACCTGTGTTTTGATTGGCTTATGTACCAACCTACCTGCAGAAAAAAATATCGCGTCCGGGCCCGCCGAGGGCCCGAAAACTGTTCTAGGCCTATATGCTGTGAGGTGTGAGGTGATTTCTGGCCACTTTCCTCTGAAATTACGTTATACATGTACATTTTTACTACCGATTTTCGGGATTTTCTCTTTGTGTGTGCAATTACATAAACTTCGCTCAGCAGCCCAAAGGGGAAGGGGGTGGGGGTTGCAATATTGTCACAGTTGACAGTAATGATTACGAAGATGACGGTAAACATAATTGCCAAAAACAGATGAACGATTAATATAGGCACGCGCAGAAGTTGTCCATTCAAAAGAATTAAACTTCACTCTAAAAACATATTGATTGAATAACCATTTGTCAAAATAATAATAACCATTTGTCGATATGTGTCCACTGTTTTCGCTAACGTTCGCCTACATAATTGGCGCACATTGCGTTCCACTTGGCAACGTTCGCTCACGTTGGCAACGTTCGCTCGAGTGGAACGCACCCCAGTAGCCTATGATTTTACAAGGTACACCCTAAAAACAAATTGGTTGAAAAAAACAAATGATTGGTAGATACTGTGTCCAAGCAATGATATTGGTATTTTTTTTACAAAAATAGTGGTCGAAATTACCAAATATTGGTAATTTTTACCAAAATATTGGTCAAAATAACCACTAGTTAGGTTAAAACTGACCAATATATTGGTTAGACACATATCTACCATTGTTTATTTTTTACCAATCTGTTTTTAGGGTTCCTACTGTTCTTGTTGCGCATCGCTTTACTTGTGCACTCTAATTTGATTTCCATCACCTCTAACATTGTCGACTCCTGTCAGTGGAATTCAGAGTGGTTTTTCAGTGGGCCTTTTTGGTTGATGGATTGCATCTAGAGCTTCAAACAGCGTCTTTCCTTCAAAATTCCCATCCTTGCGTGTGACACTCCAGCCATTGAACCACGGCATCTGTGATGTGAAAATACGATAGCGGGATAACTTTAATATAAATGGACGTTTCTTTTGTGATTATCAAGCTAAACAGGTCAACAGAAATAAGTCCCCCCTGGGAAATGTGCATTTTTCTGGAAGACAGTTAGGCTCCTTAACCCAAAAAATGTAAAATGTAGTCGGAAATGTTACACATTTATTGTGCAAAAGAGTTTCACCCAACAGTTAACCTTCGCCTTGAAATGCTGGCATTTATTAAATGTGATGACCCCCCCAAAAATGACACTTTCTTGCATAGGGATTGGACAAATGGAGAAAATCATGTTTTTACATAATTTTTTTATATTCGTTCCTCACTTCAATTAATTGTCCTAGTGTACAAATGTAAATATGCATTTAATGTTTTTGTTTTTGTTTTTAATTTCATTACTAAAACGAAAGGACAAAAAAAAACACCTTTCCATTTCCACAAAAACTTTGTGCTTTAAAAAAAATTGTTTTGCTTGGGTGACTCTAATTTACTGTACTTCGTAAATTTAGAAAATTAAAAACAAAAACATTAAATGCATGTTTACATTTGTACACTTACATTTGTAAACTAATTGAAGTGAGAAAAGAATATAAAAAAATTCTGTAAAAACATGATTTTCTCCATTTGTCCAATCCCTATGCAAGAAAGTGTCATTTTTTATTGGTCATCACATTTAATAAATGGCAGCATTTCAAGGCGAAGGTTAACTGTTGGGTGAAACTTTATTGCACAATAAATGTGTAACATTTCAGTCTACATTTCACATTTTTGTAACAGGTTAAGGAGCCTAACTGTCTTCCAGAAAAATGCAAATTTTCCAGGGGGACTTATTTCTGTTGACCTGTTTATGTCCGATGTATACTATACATGGACCAAAAGGCAACGAGCAAGATTCAACTGGTGTATCTTGGGAAACAAAATAGCCTGCATATCTAGTACAATGCCGTGGCCCAGTGGTTACAGGGTTCGACTGCATGCGTGGGTTCAAACCCTGCTATGCGCCATCTGAACGTTGACACCTGGTGGCGCGCTTCCGGGATCCTCGAATAGGAAAATTAGTGTGTAAAAGTGCATGATGTGAAAGAGAAATATCGTGCAAAAACGTGACCTCTCTCTTTCGAAACGTTTTACACGATGTGAACAAATCAACCTTATCGACATTTTCAATAATGACAAACATTGCCCCTGAATTTACGCACAAGTCTACGGCGCGACACGGGAGTTCGTGACTTTTTCACGTTTTTTTCTCAAACACCTGAGTATTCCTCAATGTGCAAAGAGAAGACTGAGTTATTGGTTTGGTAATAAAGTGAGTAGTTCATGAGGAAATCAGCGGGGATTCCCTTCCTTTTTGGATGACAAAATATCGCGATCAGGTGGCGCGACACGGAAGTAAGTGACTTGTTCGCGTTTTTTCTCAAATAAAGTTCAGCGGTGATATTTTCCTTCTTTTTTCTCTAGGTACAATGAGAATAATCACTTTTGGGGTTGGTAATAAAGTGTGTAATTCACGAGAAATCATGGGAATTCTCAAGCTTCGACTGGATGACAAATTCCATCAATCGGCAGTACAGTGTGAGTGTAGATACATGTAGCGTGTTTGAACTACAGAATGTCAGGCAACTTGAACAGTGGGACAACGCGACTTTAGACAACCAGACCCACGTCGAGAGCGCGGCATGCGCGACGGCGGCGGGTGCCGCGACACAATCATGGGTGCCGGACTTCGCGGCATACTGCTGAGGGCCGATATATGGCGAGACGCACCGTGCGTACATCCACTGGTCGCCTTGGTCCCGAGTCTAGTTGACCCACCAGGCGAGTTGTCCAAGATCCGTGCACGATAAGCACGTTTATCTTCAAGCAGACTTGAATCCTCGATCCTGATTAGTCAAACAAGTGTGATATGACACCATGATTTTGTTCGATGCGATCGACAGATTTTGTCATCCAGTCGAAGTTTGGGAATCCCCATGATTTCTCCTGAAATACTCACTTGATTTCCCAACCAAAAAGAGATTATTGTAATTGTTCCTATACAGGGAATTTCTGTAAAAATATCATCGCTGAACTACATCAGGTATTTAAGAAAAAACGTGGAAAAAAAACACGTACCTTCCGTGCTGGAAAATGTCACGCACCCAGGTGCCGCGCCATAGATTTTTGCGCACATTCATGGGCAATGTTCGTAATTCAATCCCATGATGCATTGAGAACGTCGATAAGATTTATTCAGTTATTGCCTTGAAACAACAAAAAGGGTTGATATCATCCTCATATAGACGATGTGCCCTCTGACGTCACGTGTTTACATCTGTATTCAAATGTGCCCGTCAATATGCGCACACATCGTGTTTTGCATATAATTTGGTTGAGGAGTGACGCCACAGGTCAGACAACCTTTGAATTATGTGACCTCTGATGTCGCCTCTTAACCAAATTTATGTAAAACACGATGCGTGCGCATATTGACGTGCACATTTGAATATATATGTAAACAGAGGGCACATGGTCTTATACCCCACTTCCAAATCAGCACGTGCGATGTGCGTATCTCAGGAGTCTCCAGCGCTCTAATTAATATGTTTATTTGTAAACGGAGCACCAGTCTTATTGACTGTCCCAAGGGAACCAACAGAGGGGGAAAGAGTAAAATTCGTATTTCGCGGGACGTGGCCGGAGACATGGTGTTTGTGCCCTTGGGCAAGACACTTAACTACAATTGCCTATTTCCACCCAGGAGTATATAAATGGGTAGCCGAGCGGTCGAGGCCGATTGAGCGCCTATAACGGCTGCCGCGTGCCATGGGCCTGATGGAAAGCGCAATATAAGAACCATAATAATTATTGGTAGAGGATATATTTAAAGGTAGGATACACCATTTGCAGATATCGGGAAAAAAATTACCTCCGAATTATTACGAAATATTTTACTTATTAAAAAAAAAAATGTATAGGAATCCAACAAATCGATTGCGCTACAATTGAATTTTATACACAAAAAAATTACAATCGCCGGACGGCGATTGCTAAAAAACAAGAACAACATATGAACCCTTGTCGAAGCTTTTCTCAGTATCCATGATTGTAAAACTTCGGACAGGTCAGTTAAACGATATTACTATCAAACTTTACATTACAACCCCCCCCCCCCCCCAAATCCAATTATTCATGATAATTCAAATAATTACCAATATTGTTTCGTACCTTTAGAAAAGGCATTGAGGCTTACCATCTCTGAAACTTCAAGCATATTGTCGCCACATAATCCACTGATTGGTACTGTAGCACATTTGCGAGGAGAGAAACCTATTTGGGCGAGATGTTCCGACATTTTTGTTTTGATGTCTTCAAACCTAGCCTGCAATACAACGTGGTAACAAAATCTTGCATCAAGCAAACAAAAATGTCAGCAGGAATGATACAATAAAAACAGCAGTTTATTATGCTTTTGTCACACGTGATCGTTAATTCTGCTATCACATTAGTTTCATGTAGGCCTGTAGTAATTGTTTTAACATAAATTGAACATAGGCCCAATGGCCTTTGATTATGGCAGCGTTATTATATTCACGTACGTACATTAAAGAGATCGTATACGTTTGGTAATTACTCCAAAAAATTAATGGCAATAAAAACTCATTTGGTAAGAAGTACAGCAGCTTTGGATAGTATAATGCATTTTTAGAAACTTTTCACTTCGAAGTATTGCGGTTATGAAAAAAGATATCACTTTTTATCCCAAAAAAATTGAATCTGAGAAGCGTTACTGCAGTGACGTTTCTCAGACCGTGTATTCCAATGCAGATTATTCTTCCTGCGTGGACATAACCGCTCCATATTTTCGGCAATATCTCAAAATCGCTAACACCTTTTGAAATGAAATGTGTACAGGTTAGTTCTATAGTATATATCTATAACTATATAGGATTGAAACAAACAGTGGTTTCCAATTACCAAACGTATACGATCCCTTTAAGCCATTATTTCATAATTAATATTGTTAATCTGCTGAAAAACTTTGCGAAAGTCATATTCGTTCACCCTATACAGACCTTTTAGCCCGCCGTGATTTGTTTGTTATTGCCTTCCCTTGAGTTTCAAGATGGCGTACCCTGATAAAGATCTATTTAATACCAGAAACGGCAAGGTTAATGTACAAAAAGAAAATTGTAAAATTCAGAGGACAACTATAGGTGAAAATACCGGTTTAAAAGAATGAAACAATTGAATGGTGGTGATGCATGTGTTGCCATTTATTTTCATTTGTACTGTTTTCTAGCTTGTATTTTTTGCATTTCTTATATTGTTTTGTTTTGGTAAATGTTTTGGTAAATATAAGTTTATAAAAAGCGGAATTGTGAATCGTTTAGGTTTGGATGTGGCTTCTCACATTCGTTAGGGCCAAGGGTCTCCCACTATATTTACAATTAATTATATGGCCCTGGTGTATCCACCAGTGTATGTTTGGTACCTCGTGATCTAACCTATTTAAACCACGAACGGGGAATTGAAGAAAGAAACTTGTTGTCTCTCAGTGCTGGATTTAGTTTGTACATTTTCCAAGACTTTGTTCGATGGAATAGTACTCAAATATTCGTTTCTAGTTGACGTATGTCCTTAAATTATATTTATTACTTAATAATTACCTGGGAGAGATGAAGGCTTCTGATTGGCCGAGACTCGATCACGTGCAGGTCATTATAGTAATATCATGGGTTTCCCAAGGGCCGTTTTCTAAACGCCGGCTTTGGGCTGCATTCTGGCCACATTACAGACGTTTTCCTAGTTCCGGATCGCAAAAAATATTCAGGCTGTTTTCGGCAAGTCTAATCCTCGAAATTTAAATGAAATAGGTTTAGTAGTTTACCTTGAGTGATGGAGAAACTACAGTTTTTGTTTCGATATTTATGCTTTTCTTTATTTGAAAATACATGTACGACGTCAAGTATACCGACATCCCTTTTTCTAGTTGCGGATCAGTTTAACCAATTCCGGATCGAGTAAAAAACTGCTTCGTACATGAACAATTATTATCACGCTAGAACGAACCCGAATCAAGCCTATATTTCTGATAAAGTGTTCATTAATTTATATAAATACAGTTTAAAATAAATTTCAAACACTTTCACTTCTAATAAAGTTTAAAAAGAGGACTTGCAAGGAAATGCTTTGAAATATTTTGTCCGTGTACGTGTGTGGCGCGCGGCAACGAGCCGATAAACCTTGTCCCACCGTGGAGAAATTTCTCCATGGTCCAACCATGGTCCAACAGAACACGTCATATGAAATCGCTTGCGCGCGTGTAGTTGATGCATGTATTTTACGGGCGATCCTGAACTAGGAAAAAATGAACGTTCAGTCTTTGGCAGGTTTTTTAATACTGGAGACTTTTAGACTTATTTTTACTTATGTATCAAGAAGCTTGTATGTTTCGTTCCAACCAAATGGAACATAATGTGTGTCATAGAATAGATACTACATATAGTTTACACTGCGGCATTGTGCGGTGCCATCAATAAGCCACACTGCAGGCCCGTACACAGGGGGGTGCGACGGGTACGTACGTACCCCCCAAAATTAACAAAAGGTCCAAAATTGTCGGGGTAAATAATGGTATTTTGATGTAGAAATAACGGTATTGGCACACAAAAATGGACTTGGCTTAGGCAATAATGTCAACAACAAAATCGCACCCCCCATACAAAATCCTGCGTACGGGCCTGTGTGACTGACAGTGCACTTACATTTAGCCTCATTGTACTCGGTCTTTGTTGTTCACATTCCATTAACAACGAGAGTCTGGATTTTACATAGGTTCAGTGGGTACGGTACGTATGACGTAATGTTTATAAATAAAAAATGTATAGAGTAAATCCACTGACCTCTACACCTGGACATTTCATTGGCTCACAGAAGTGACGTCTTGGGTCCGCCATGTTGCACTTCCAGTTCGCGCCGACTTCAAGCGTTGGCACAGCAGAATATGGACAACTGTCCGTCCAGCTGTGTAGAGGTCAGTGATGTGTACTGTACTGGCCACCAATTATAGACTCCACATGGGTGGCCAGTACAGCACACATGTACAATAATGTACAGTATGTACAATGCAGTCCACACTGATCACATGTAAATATGTTGCAGATACAGCGCAACCTTGCACTCAAGGCTAGTTCAAGTATTGAGTTTTAACCGTGTAGTTTTAACCATAACTTTGTCAACATGCAAGCAAATACCCAGCAACACGAGCAAAAATGTAACTGATCTACTCCTGCAGTTGGACCATCCAACCATAGAGCAAGGCCTACACGTGCAATTCCTCCAAAGCCTAATACTTCGTTAAAATCACTATAATTATACGAATCAATTTGCAGTCCGATTTCAAGTCTACACTCGCACAGACCTGGAGGGAAAACAATTATTAAACTGCAGCGCGCGGGTGGATTTCGGACAAATATACGACGATGGCCTTGGCCAAGGCTAAGTAGTGGTGAATAATGAGAAACGGAATAGTATTACACCAATCATTGGACAATGACTTCATGGTACAATGAACGCTGTAATTAAAGGGACGAAGCCATAATGAACAATGAGGCCTCAAACGGGGTCTACCCATCCCATATACATGTACTTTTATGTTTTGTATGAGTGAGTGAGTTTTTTAGGGTTTAACGCCGTACCAGCATCAATGGCCATATTCACGGCGGGAACAAATTTCATTCAACAATTTTTTATTTCATTCAACAATTAATGTGAAGAAGTTACAGTTTTAGAGGTGGGAGGAAAACCCCAGAAGAATATCCTGGGGAAAAACCCACGGAGTCAGGCAGGGACTGAAAACCCAATCCACATATTGGCCCAGGCCGGATTCGAACCCGGGTCATAGTGGTGGAAGGCGAGGAAAGAACCGCTACACCAACCCGACTCCCCTGTTTTGTATGATGTGGTGTTATTATTCATTTTGTACATATACAGCAATAAGAACACATCTGGAAAGGTTGAGATCTCTTCTGTCTTGTTGAGTTTTCTCTCTTCTTTATTGTAAAGCAAAATATCGTTGTTTTCATAATTCAGATTAGCATTTCGCCAAGCCACATAACTCCTAGTTTTTTAGGCAACGACATATAGGCCGATCCACCCTCTCGCCACATACAGTATCAAACTGCAACGTGCAACTCGCAAATGTCGAATATTCTAACTCGGGAGCTGGTCCTGCAGAATCGGAGTTTGCACTCCATAGCTCCTGCTTCGGCCGATCTGGTTAGCGTCAATAGTCCAAATGGCCACGCCCCCATCGAAGAGGGGCGACTTTTAAATATAAGTTTGTTTTCATTGCACGTATTCCCACCGCGTCGGTCGCAAACTACGTTAAGGCCCAGTCCCATTGCCAATGACGCATAAATCACGCATAAATCACGCATAAATCACGCATAAAATTGGTTTGTGCGTGATTGTTCGTGGAGAAATTGGTCATTTTCTGGGGTTGTGCGTGGTCAGAATCACCGATGAATCGCGTATAAACTGCGCATGTATCACTTACAATCACTGACAAAGAACATTCCACGCACAAGAAATGGCTGCTTTTTATACAGGAAAATTGCATGCGTGATTTGTAAGTGATTCATAAGTGATGCATTCATGCGTAGTTTATAAGTTTTTCATACGTTATTTGTGCGTGTTTCGTGCGTTAATAATTTTGGTAAGTGATTGTAAGTGGAACATACGTGGATTGTGCGTGTTTTGTAAGTGATATGTGCGTGTTCTGTAAGTGATTCGTCAGTGATGTGCGTGCTAGGAGCCAGTTCCTGACGCACAAGCACTGACGGAACACTGACAGAACACGGACATATCACGCACCTTCCACGTCCAAACTACGTACAAACTGCGCATAAACTGCGTATAATCGCGCACGTTGTGCGTGGAAAATTTTTTGAACCGTTCAAAACCGGCGATCGCGCACAAACCCGTCTCCGCGTACAATCACTTACAAAAACTGATGCTCCACGTGTGAAACACGTGGGATTTACGCACATCACTGACGAATCACGCACGAAGAAAATTTTATGCGCAATTCATGAGTAATTCGTGCGCAAGTGCAGTGGGACTGGGCCTTTAGCATTTGCGGCGAAGCGCTGGGTAACAGATTGGCGCGGGAAAGTCTTCACGACGTATTCTGCTTTACCGAATGGGAGGCGACGTTGTACAGGCGAGGTACGGGTGAGGCAAGGGTGGTATCTGGGGGCAAAATATTGAGGGAATGGTAGAGGCTTCGTAGTCTTGGTTCGGAGTGAAGAATCTCTCCCATATCTAAATCTAGTATAGATTCTGGAGCCCGAGCTTTGTGAGTTTCATTTTTGCCAAAAAACGATCAGTCCGGGTTCACGTTGGCGCTTCAGTCGGTAGCCTCGCGTTACAGCACAACATCCTCTACCTCTGAATCTCCAGTCTCGTTGAGAAGTTTCATGTTGAACTCCTCATCTCCTGTACAGATCAATTAATCATTTCGTTAATTATATTATGAGGTTCCATACTTAAAATATTCATTGGTTAAATAATTTCTCATTGTGGTGTGCTCATGGGTAGGTCTAATGTCGGAAAGTATGTTGGCCAAAACCTATATAAAAATGGTTAAGCTATTCCCCGTACAGCACTTTGAGTACAAAATCACAGCATTGTATTACACTAGTAGCATTATTACACTAGTACCAAGTTTAAGTTGCTATTACGTAGCAACTCCACATCATCACCCATGGATGATAATGGTTCATAGTTACAATGCATTTTATTCATGCAGTTTAAAGGGAGTATACACCATTTGCAAACATAAAACACTAAACTTTACCAAATTATTATTAAATATTTTACTGGGCCGATATTCATAAAAGCCTGCTAAGCCTAGTTGGCTGCTAAAATGGCCTCTAATTGACAGCTAAGCCTAGTTGGAGACTAAGTGGTATTCATAAAACTTTGCTGAGCTTAGTTGGTTGCTCAGTAAACTGCTAACAGTAGAGTTGATCTGGGGTGTCTCTAAGTCACTAGTAGCTGTCAACTTGCCTGATGTCCATGCAGCTGCGTGCTTAAAAATATCTAGCTGTCGAGCTGGTAACATTCTTAGCAAGGTTTTATGAATACAAAATTAGTTGGTAACCACGGAGCAGCAAACTACGGATTTAGAGGGCTGCTATCAGGCCTAGTTGGCTGCTAAGTTAGCAGGTTTTTTATGAATATCGGCCCTGGACTGTTGGTGAATGCGGTCTAAAGCATCCTGTAAAATTATGGCACCTGGTGTGCCGTCATTTTCAAAAAAAGTTGTATTTCTATATCATTATTTTCAACGCTGGTCGGCCGATCAGCATTGGACAAAAATGACTCAGGTACTACCCCCAATTTACCACATCTAGTTAGTCCGCATTTTGTTAGCAATCGAACCATACTACATGGACATTATATTTTTCTTGTTTCCAGCATCTACGAACACAAACCTACAAACAAGTCAGTGTAACAATATTTTCTATACACAAAATTACAACAAAAGCGAATTCCATGTATAATTGTATAATTCCCTTTTGGAAAACTTGAAATCCAGCAGAGAAGAATCGTATAAAATGTTTGCCGTGATTTTAGCCGTGTTCTCATTAGACTTTTTTTTCATGCGGCCTCGCGAAAACTTACAGCGACATTCATTCGTGTAATAATTTTTCTAACGCGACGTAATTACGTTTCACTCTCGGCTCAAGACTGGCAGAATGTCACATTTGACCTCGAGAAGCAGTTTACACGTGGCCGCGTACTTCTACAGGGCGAGGTTGTTCACATTGGACTTTTCATCAGTCCCTGATGACTTTACCGTGGTAGACATTTTCGGCATGGTAGTTTTACATTACCGCCGCGGTACATTGAAAGGGACGTTAGTCTACCGCGCGTTCCCATTGGATTTAATGTTGTCATTCTACAGAAAAGTCGCGGTACGTTAACCAAAAAGCCGGTCCAAAGGGAACACGGCTTATTGAAATTGTACCTTTTCCCCTTCACAAATCGTATATAAAAAAACTACCCGATTTGTTTCATTATTTAACAAGTTTGGAGACTGCTGACTATACCTTTGGATGCATGTATGTCATTCAGTTCTACGTCTGCCATGTCAAACCATAGATAACTGCCAAATAAAACACAAAGAAACGAAGCATGAGTGTGTGCGGGATGCCTGAATCACGAAAATAAATCATCATTAATAATAAAGGGTAAGCTTGGAACCTTTGCATTCAGCAGTAATCATAGATATCATTTTGTATAACTAAAATAATATTCAAGAGGTCTACTTTGTGGAAGTTAAGCACATGTTAATCCTTTTGGTGCACCTTAATGTCGAAAGCTAGCAAACAAGTGGACAGGCTAACTCTCACAGTCGGAGCTATAACCCAAAGGCCGGCATAGAGGGCGGCTGGTGCCGTCGCCAGAGGCAATGATGTTGTAGTTTTGTAGCTGGATGTCGAAGGTCTCAAAACATCGAAGCTTAACACCATTGAGCAACTGGCCTATACAAGATCAAGGTCTCTGCCATCCTCTTGCAGGAAACACACTGCCAAACAAAGGAAAAACTAGTCCTCCCGTAGTTTGCTGTAGTGGGATACTCGCTCCATAGACACTGCGATCTTGCTATACCTTTATCAAGCAGGACATAGCTCGGTCGTTCATAAGGAGTAGTCACCACTGAAGCTGGAATGGCTAACAGTGAGGGTACACAACACAATCATCACCAATGTGTACAATCCACCACCAGTGCGCCTAACCAACACATCCCTACCATCGTTTGAAGCTCGATCCGTGCCTGTATGCCGTTGACTTAATTCAACTGCCACCATATACCGACTGGGGATACCCCAGGCGAAACTGGGCGCATCTGCAAGCAACTTGACTCTCCTCCATAACCCAAAGAAGCTGCGTACACAGCTTTTATTCCCCACGTTTAGAGCACCCTCTCCAATCCAGACCTTGCCTTTGTACAGTGGGGCAACAGCACTATTTACGCCGAGTGCTAGAGAAGTTCCCCCGTACGCAACACTGACGTTCACTGATTATTCCACCTACCTTGGTGACGTCAACCATAAGTAAACTTATGAAACGTTAGAATTTTAGCAAGTCGTTAACCAACAAAATGTCCAGCCTCCCACCATGTTGACATGCTGTGACCTGTTCATCAAGGCAGCGAAGCAGTCAATTCCCCATTTGCCCAATTGCCCCATTTTATTAATCAGAGAACAGGGCCGATATTCACAAAAGCCTGCTAAGCCTAGTTGGCTGCTAAAATGTCCTCTAGTTGCAGCTAAGCCTAGTTGTGCTTAAAACATATAGCTGTCAACCAGCTAGTAACATTCTTAGCAAGGTTGGCTGCAAAATTGGCTGCTAAGTTAGCAGATTTTTGTGAATATCGGCCCAAGTTATTGCTTTAATTTATATCCGCAAGTTTCAAAAATGAGGATTTTACCTCACTCGTAGATAAAGCCCATGCATGTACTGTACATGTAGATGTTCTTAATCAGGGTTACCTACATATGCCGTCTGTCCACTCCCCCGGGCTATTTTTCTAAGCTAGTATAGTACCCCCAAAGTTCTCAATAAATTGTCTTTGATGATTGTATAACACACAAAAATGTTACTTTTCACTTACATGACAATGACTAGACTGACGATGTAAATAGCCCCGATTGCAATGAATGAGAGTCCAGGCCACACATGTAATGTTGCAGAATACATGTTGTTAAACAGAAGAGAACCGACAGCAACAAACGCGGTTTGAATCAGAACGGTACATGCAAACAGCGCCCCTGTACATTAAAGAGGGAAAATAAAACATAGGTATATATGAGCACCATCAGTCTAACTCGTTAATTGAGAAAATGAACTAGTTGTAGCTATTATTAGCATGAAATAGTTGCCTTCCTCGAACCAGAGCTGAACTAAAAAAAGACTCTGTAATCGGTACTCAAACAACTGACCGGTCAGTAATGAACAAAAATCAATTAGCATTGTGCTAATGTTCTAGTATCTTGATTTTAATTAGGCGTGAAATATTGACTAATTTGGAGAACCGCCAACATAGGGCTGGATAGTTGGTGGAGCACCAGACTGGTAATCCGTTCGCTGGTTCAAACTCCACTCCAGTCAATTTTCTTTGTTCAATTTTCGAAATAGCATTGTAGTTGTACGCACTTTTCGGTGGGTCAGAGTCGGAGTTACTGACAAGTCATTCAACTGAATGACAGACCTCGAGTCAAGTCAGGCAGAACATGTTGGCGACTCAAAAAAAATGCGATGGCGGAAATAACTGGACGCTAAACATCAGGGGCCATATCCATGACACCTTATAAGCCTATATACTAATTGGTATTCATGAAACATTACTAGCGTTAGTTACATTCTAAGTTTATTACTAAATTTAGCTTTGCTCCAGTGTAACTCTAAGTCATTAGCTCGCAACTATATCATGTAATCACTGACCATTGACGTGACAACATAGCCAGAAGAATCATCATTGGAGTGAACTTCGTCGTGCTATGACATGGATCAGCTTAATACACCTGGCGCACTTTAAATCATAATGTTGTCATCAAAATTCCATGCATGCCCACTTCACTGCCCATTTCAATACTCACGTATATAACTAAATTCTCCTAGTAATACTAGGTAACTAGTTAGCAAGTTTCTTATAGTAAGATTTCATGAATTACAATTAATAAATACCTAGGAGAGTTGATGGCTTCTGATTGGTCGAGACTCGATCACGTGGAGGGTATTATTTTGTAGTAATGACCGGCTTCCCAGAAGTATAGGTAATAATAACAACACATTTTGAAGAGACAGGGTTACCATGCATATCCTTCGGCTCGGTCCATTATCATCCCCAACCCGGTCATTATCACGCAGTAATGACCGGGTCCTCGCACTGTTATTCTCTAATTAATTGTAGTTGTCAACTGCATAGTAGACTATTAGGCAGTTTAGTAGCCTAAGGCCTATATTTGGCTGCTAAATTAGTAAGGGCCCTCTCACACACTGCCGTCCTGGCATGTCGTTCGTGCGACGTTGGTCAAGTTATCAAAAAGGACGTAGGATTTATGTCGCCCGTGGTTTGCAAGCTCTTCAGCACACATTATAGTACGTAAGTTCTATCCCGTCCTTACAGCGTTCTCTATAACTATAACTATAAGTTCAAGTCAAGACAAACTCAAGTTTCCACCCCGTCCTAGCCGTCGCTGCCATGTCCTTACCGGGTCCAACCCGTTCGCTCTGTGTTCATCAAGGCCTTATCACGCGCTAAGCTCGACCTTAGTACGTCCGTGTGACGTTGAAGCCGGAAGTGTCACGATGTATAAATACCAGATCGAAAACGGGCAATCGTCATCCAGTCCTCAGATTTTATACAGAACACAAATACGCAACTCCAGTTAACTTCAGTCCCTGTCACACTGGCAAGTCCTGGCATGCCGTTTGTTTATCACGACCAAGAAAAATGGCAAACACACGGCGGCAACGTGAAACTCGTAGTGGGGACTTGTTGGTAACACTAGTTCTTGGGACTGGGGCGGGATGGACTGGAGGACTTGACTGAACAGCATACTGCCACGTTCATTTTAGACATGCACCGAACAAACATGAAGCATCTACGTCCTGAACAGAACATGGTAAGAACTGTGCGTGAACTTGGCGCGAACGTTACTCGCGCGGCCTTGTCGTACCGTCTATACTTGCCGGCAGTCGGGAGCATCTGGGTGATAAATACATGGACTGGCATGGGAACTCGGAGTTGACTGAAGTTGACTGGGGTCCAATGGAGTTTACTCAAGTTGACTGGAAACAATCTTAAAACTGAATAACGAGTACCTGTTTTCGTCCTAGCCACGTGTAATGAATGTTTACAGAAATTGGCCAACGTCGCACGAACGCCAATGGTATGACGCAGTGTGTGACAGGGCCCTTTAGTCAACTACAGTCAACTCCTAGCTCCCATATACCCGTCTATGCAGTCCTCACCCAGATAATGCTCCCGACTGTCAGCAAATAGACGGTATACGACAACGCCGTTCGCGTCCAGTTCGAGCACCTTATTAACCCCGTTCTGGTCAAAACGTACGTGGAAGCTCCACGTTTGTTTTGTGCAAAACGAACACACGCGAGTAGGCCGTTCAGTCAGGTTCATCCCGCCTCTGTCAAGACCTCTGAAGTTATTAACAAGTCATTCTACGAGTTTCACGTTGCCGCCGTGATTTTGCCAATGTGTCGTGATACAAACGGCATGCCGGGACTTGCCAGTGTGACAGGAGCTTTAGGTTTCATGAATAATTATGGCCCTAGGTCGTAACGAGAGTATACCAAACGCAAACAGCGCTCAAAGAGCTAATCGCGTCCGACATTATACTTAGGTACACGTTTCTGTATGACTGATTACTCTTCAACCCCAAGCGCTACTAAGTTCATCTGTGTCGCGGTATAATACATGCGCAATGGAGCTGCATATAAACTGATGACGGGGATTAACCCCGCCTATTCATATTGATATTCGCAAACGGGGTCGTGCGCTAGAAATCTAGCGCAAAACAAGGACAAACATAAGATTTTATAGATGGTTGGAACAAAGCGTTCGGTCGTCTTCAGTAGGTTTGCATAAAATAGTGGACACGTGAGATCGCTGTTCGCGCTGTATTTGTTTAATTTGAGTTCGGACGGATAACGACGAACGCCTTGCACAAGACTAGCCTCATTACAGAACCGAGCCCAATCTAATGCATTTTCTGGAACCTCAGTTTTTTTCGAGGTTCGACCCGGGGACGGGGTCCACTTAACTCCAATGCATTACGTAACTGTAGTTTCCCAGGACACAATGCCTTCTTGGCACAATAGATGTGGTGAAGTGACTGCAAGGGGGAAGCCCATATAGTGTAATTGATACCTGGGGTTAAACAAACACAGGCGCTAATAACCAAAACAATGCATTTGATTGGGCTCGGTTTTGTAATGCTTGGATATACATTCCAAGTCACCCCCTTTATACCACCTTCATATCAAATCTGTTCCTATACATACCAAATTCTGTGGGTTGAACGAGTTTAGATTTGATTGATCCCATTATCGCTCCAGTGTATCCAGATAGGCATCCTATACAGGCCACTGGCAAACAGAAGTACAGAAAGATCGATGGTCAGTTGTGTCAAGACAAACAGTAATTGCTGGCAATATTAGCATTCACACATTTATTATTATATAACTGACATAGACAGAATTCACATCACGCGACATTCATTATTACTTATATTCACGCCGCAGCTCAAAAAGTCTCATTCTCCCATGTTGTATGGGATTTACTGTTCAATAGTTAGGATTATCCTCGTTCCCACGGCTGTTGAACAGTGGGCCCTCACTCCGAATCCCGGGGAAGAAGGTTGTGACCCGATTTGTGCTGCTCACACAGAATCATGGCAGCCGGGGGCGAATTTTTTTTTCTGCAGGTAGGTTAGTACCTTTGCCAATCAGAAAACAGATGGTGTTGACGTCATCGATGATGTTAGAGTTGTCTAGGACAACCTAACCCTAACCCTAACCCTAACTCCTAACCCTTAACCCTGAGTCAGATCCCAGACAACTTTAACATCATCGATGACGTCAACACCATCTGTGTTCTGATTGGCTAATAAATGTACACTATGTACCAACCTACCTGCAAAAAAAAAATTCGCCAGCCGGGGCCGGGGACGTAAACAGATGAGCCAACGTTTTCGGATCTGTATGTCAGTTATATAAAACAAATATTGTGTGGCTTTGAAATTGTGAAATGGGAGGAATATTATCGCTCGGTAAAATCTGGACTTTTCTATTTCACGAGACGAAACTCGTGATAACATTCCTCCCATTCCACTCTGAGCTACTCAATATTTGTAGAACTGTATACCAATCTACGCTTGTTTTCAAAACAGATGATTTTTGACACTTCATTGCTGATTGTTGACGCTCTTAAAACAATGTCAATTCCCTGCAAAGTATACAGGGTATTAGCATAATGATGCAAGATTATTATTGGCATAATGTATCGGTATTGGCCAGCAGAGATTTAATTTCGTGTATTGTGTAGATAATGCATTATGTATAGGACTATAAACCAAAACTAAAAGAATCATACAACATTCCGTCAATCCCACAAAAAGGTAAGTGTACCTAATGCCATCGTGAACATGGTATGCGAGAAAGCCACGAGAATCATGGAAGCGGCTGTGGACACCAGACCAAACATGGCGAGAACCAGGTCGAATCTGACAGAGCGGTCACTGAAATACCGGAACAGTATTGGAAGGCCGATGGCTAAGGACGCCCCCTTGAGAAGAGTTCTGAAGGACAGATAGACCCCGATGGTGCTGGCTGACCAGCTCAGAGGAGAATGCTTGGTGTACAGAATAAACAGGTCCAACTCCCCTTTATCAAGAAAGGCAAAAGGTAAAACAAAAATCAGAGGGGAAACCAATTGGCTGTGTGGTATCACTGCAAAGTGTGCATCCAATCACCTCCTGTTTTTCAGTGCATTTCATATGTCACTATAGTTTCTAACTTTCAAAAGTGTACCCAAATGATCTTGACATTTTAACAATGATTTGTTGAGTGGGCTTTTACAACTGACATCAATTTTGTTTCTTCCTGAATTCAAACAAAACACTTTAGTCTTGTATCATGCATCAGAATACACCAACACAGCATATACTAACACACGAGTGTACTCACCTGCAAATGCAATGATGCCTAATATACCGATGAGTTGGATGAGCCAAAGGTATATTCTCTTGTTGCCTTCTCTTTTTACGAAATATACATTCAGCGTTCGATGTAGGCTGTTGTACACATATCCACACACCAAACTTAACTTGTTATGCGATACATTCCTCTAGATTCCCTTGGGAGTTACTCGTTTCCTCATTGGTTCTTCAAGTCTGAGCCCAATGTACAGGATGATAATTGAATTCAGTGCAATAATGATTAAGTACACAGCTTCGAAGCCGTAGTGCTGGACTATTGCTCCTGCTGACACCATTCCTATGAGCCCCCCAATGAACGTCATGGATTCCATGATGCCCAGGCGCTTGGTGCGACTAGATGCCTCAGTGATGTCGCATATGTAACTCATTAGGGCTATGTAAGACGCCCCAACATATCCGAAGATGCCAATGGTCAAAGCGCTGATCAGGAGGTAGGCCACGTGGGCGTGGATAAAATGGGACTGGAGTAGGAAGCTAACTGAACCGAGGATTACCCCGATAGAAGGGAGAGCCATGATACCCCGCCGACTGACTCTGTCACTGATGGCACCGTAGATACCTGACATGAGGGCACCTGGGAGGTTGATCGCTACCGTCATGTACAGGTTCCAGTGAGCTGCCACTGATTGTACTTCATTCTCCACTTCGGCGTCTTCGCTCAGGTTGGTGCAACACGCAGTACAGTTTTGCTTTGATATGCAGACCTTTTGAAGCACAAGGAGCTGTGTGACTGGATATTGCATGAACATAGACATGCTGAATAGGAAGAGCACGGGTTCTACAGTGACTAGATTCAGATAGTCCCAAAAGGCCGACATCCTAATGCTATAGGAACTCGAAAAACTACAAAGAAAAACGTGTGGATGAAAACAAATCACTTAAAAAGGTTACAGATATAAACTTCCAACCTACAAAATGTACATGTATATGGCTGGATGATGGGCATTAGATGAGATTTGACGAGATTATCATGGTGACGAGTACAACCATGAAGCCTATAATAGGTAGGCCTTCATGATACAAGTCAGTTCAGTCGGTCCACCAAGTGAGTATATAGTCGGTCTACATGTACGTGCACTATGAATGGTATAGATTTTAGGCAAAGGTTGTATTGCAGGGTTTACAAAATCTGCTGGTTAAGTGGGCAGGGGTGACTATTATTAATATCTCTGGTAACCCTATCACACCGGGGTCCTAGCTGTCAGAGCCAAGTCATACCTGAAAGTTGTCCACGGAATGAGTTAAGAAAAGCCTTTATATATTTCATAACATACCATGCGAACTGGATCACCGCACCGAGAAATAAAGTCCTAAACGATGCCCAGTGATGCATGTAAATCTAAAAATTGCTATGGCTGTTGATAGATGGATACCATTCCACATATACATTGTATACAAGCCGCTTATGCTGTGTGTATTGTGTATTTCTCCTGAACAATACACTTTAAACCAGAGTACGTAAGTTCGGGTTTGTTCGTCGGGGTTACCACGGGTACGGATTTAAATGTCTTGTGACATGGTAAATGGATGGGAAGAATTGTCCTAATGGCTTTCCAAATCATACATAACAGAAAATATAATACACTGAACCAAAATATAAACGCCCACAAAAATATAAACGCCTCAGTGATGCAGTGATTCCACCCACATTTGTGTTGTGGGTGAAATCACTGCATCACTGAGAAATTTCTCAATGGCAGAGAGGGACACAAATCAAGAGAAGTAACCATTTTTGGGGGCGTTTATATTTGTGTAGGCGTTTATATTTTTGTGGGCGTTTATATTTTTGTGGGCGTTTATATTTTTGTGGGAGTTTATATTTTTGTTTAGTGTAAATCAGAGCAGTTCAGATGTAGACCAAGTAGAAGTAATTGACTTAGATACGTAGATCTAGTCCATCGTTGTGGATAGCACACATAATTGCACTGGTAATTTAAAATATGTTTATTAAACAATCCAAATTTAAAACTTATTATTAGAAATAAGAAAGATCAGGAAAATTCTTTTTTAGAAACCAGGTCGGGCTGCGTTGCCCCCACGCAAACGTTGCCAACGTTTGCCAACAATGCGAACAATTTCTACTACCTCCATTATTGGGCGTGCAAAAATAAAATAGCGAACGTTGCCGAACGTTTTTATTGTTCGCGACGTGAGTGGATGGAACACAGCTCGTTTTATTTATTCATGAATATTGATATTATTATGCTGCTAACACGTCTTCAACATACACTGATACATACACCAATCACAGCTGTCTCGGTGTGCTTTTCTCGGCATCCATGATTGTAAAACTTCGGACAGGTCAGTTAAACGATATTTACAATGAATACAACCCCAAAAAATCTACCTATTCATGATAATTCAAGCAATCACCAATAGTGTATCCTACCTTTAATATGTTTTGTTTTGTGTTAATTTGTTTTGTTTTGTTTTGTGTTAATTTGTTTTTATTTTGTTTTGTTTTGTTTTGTGTTAATTTGTTTTTGTTTTGTGTTTAGTTGTTTTGTGTTAATTTGTTTTGTTTGTTGGGGTGTACGTGTATTTGTTTTGTTTTGTTTTGTTTTATCTATCTGTTATGACTGTATAATATTTGTTTTACGTTAGCTTTTCTTGTCTTTGATAAAATGTAAACATTGTAATTTTGAACAACTTAATTTTGTCAAGGTTATTCTCTCTTAATATCATTTAATCGTCCTTTTATATTTTTTTCTTGTTTTTATTTAAAGTTGTAATTCCTGTAAAGTTGTAATATTTATCTAGATTTTATTTGTTTATATGTTACCACTCGAGTAAGAATGGACCGATCCGGCCTGTCAATCACTACGCGCGCATTGACCAATAAGATTACGAGTTTTGTTCAGGTAACTTAGCAACGGTTGCTACAGGCGTGGTCCGCCATTAGCTTGGTCAAACTATCACATGTGGTTAGAAACGTGTACACAAACAAATGGCTTCGGTACGAAAAAGCACCGTATTTGTCAATCAAAATACGGCTGTTTGGAATTTAAAAAATTGTCAAAAATATGCATGAAATGGTCATGAAATATGTAAATAACACGCTGGTACTCAGATTACGACATCATTTTTTCCCGTTAAATACCAAAACAAATCTCGAAAATGAGAATTACCGTTGAACTCGTGTGACGTGAACGGCGGGAATGTCAAGAAGATAAACAAGGACAGTGCAGTCTAAGGTAGGATAGGGGCCTATGTAGAGTTAATAGTAATGCTCTACATGTATAGCAGTCTATTAATTGGCTATTGTTTAATCCTGTTGTGACGATTTATTCCAGTACCGGTAGTGACTAATTACCAAGCAACACTTACATGTACATCGTCCATACAAATTGACATGCATGCATGCTTCATTTCCCCCAACTGCAACTTAACCATCCTCCATGTACTGTTCATACCGTTCCTTAAAATAATGGTCATCCTTTTAGTTAGTCCGCTAGCTTACTGATAGTAAGTTTGTCCCCGCCTAAAGTTTAAATCAACATTTTCGTTGTACGGAACTACGCCTAGCCTACACGTACATATTACACGCGTACGTGTGCAACTTGACCGAGGTATTGGCGTCGCCATGCCGTTGGGGGGGGCTTATGGTCAAATCCGGATCGGTCCATTGACAGGCTTTCGAGTCACAGTGTTTTATTATACCTTTGTTGAATTCCTTTAATCATGATTCACCAGATTATCTCAATTATTCACAACGTTTGAAATGTTTGCATTTGACCTCACTTCAGTCCAGGAGAAAATTGTTGAGTCTTTGTCTCTGTTACAAGTTATTTTATAATCAAACTGGAGTTGACAACTTTTAAACTGAACCCCCGCAGAGATCATCCCACTTTTAGGATCTCTTTTTCCAGGTGCAATGCATTGAAATATTCTTTTTTTCATAGTGTGGCAGTTTTGTGGAATTCCTTGTCCATCGAAGTCCGTGTTTTTAAAAAAGACAGTTAATAGTCTTCTGCTGGACTGAAGTGACTTGACTGAAGTTCTTGTGCAATATGGCATGTCTGACACTTAAACAGGTGTATTTTATTTATTTATAGCATCATAAGTTATTATTATATACTGTACATATATATATTGTTTTGCTTTTTGTTCGCTAATTCTTAATTTGTATGTAGTTTAATTGTTTCCACCCTCAATTGGGCATGCTGAACCTTTTGGTTATAGGAATGTTTTTTATTCCTCCTCAGCATTACCTTCTCCGCTTCTTGATAGTTTTATATATTTGTTCTTAATTTAACTTTTTGTAATGTTTAACTAATGAAGTGGAGTAAAATAAATAATACTAATAATAAAATCCTGGCCTGCTTGAATTGGTTTGTATTTGTTTAGTTAAATCTGGTTATTTTGTTGATTGCTTGTTGTATGTTTCAATTTTGCTTGTTGCAATTTTGAAAAAAATATTACTTATAATAATAATAATGAGACTTCCGGGCCGCGGTCGTAAAAATACTGCGATTAGACACTCATCTCAAATCATTATTAGATTGACTACGCATGCGCCATGCACCTGCACCGTGTTGTCAAATCATATTATGGCGGCGTACGGAAAAGACGACATTGTTACGGGCTCTGATTTAACAATAAACATAAAACTAAAAATTTGAGAGAAAAATAATTCCCGATCCAAAATACCAAATAAAACAAACAAAACTTTAAAAAAGCATTTGAAATCATGATGTTGTCATGTTCATGATATTTTAAAACAGCCTTATCACGCGAAAATAATTCTCACAACGAAATCTAAAGGTAGAAAACAAATGCTTGTAAAAACCGTGCCCGGTACTGCCCACCAACAGTACAAATACGAATGGTTAAAAGACAACGTGTTGATATAAACTCCCGAATTTCAGCCGTAGGAACTTGTCGGAAAAGCTTAAATATCATTAAAATATGTATTCATAATTTTGAAAGTTGAAACACCAGCAGATCGCAAATTTTTCACCGCTCCCAAAAAGGACAGCTGGCCGACTACTGCGCATGCAAAAAGCTTTTGTTTGTATTTTATTAACTCATTAAAACACAAACGATGGTGAGGGGTACCATGAAATAATTAAAATATTTGCAGGGTTGGTTCTTATTTTTATTTCTAAAGTAAAACAAATTATTTACAAATTATTTACAAATTATATTCCTTAAATTATATGTATTTATATGTGATTCGACGATGACCTAATATTAGAAAGATATTGAATAAAACTAATGTTTTAAGGCTTGACTGGTCTCATATACCCCCATAGGTGTGTGCATAAACTTAAATTATTATTTGCCGTTTAGTCCTATGGTGCTTTGAGAAGGTTGGTATCGTCAATTCATAACCTATTCATAAATAAATAACAGACGCAAATGCCATTGCAGTGTTTTTTTACATTAACTAAAATCTTGTCCGATTTACAGTAAAACTTGAGAAACATCCCTTTACATTGTTGTATCCTTCAAGAAATCCGACGTACAATGTATACTCTCCCAATATAAAATGTTACAACCCAAACAAACAAGTGTACATGTATGTTCTTTCTATCACAAATTTCTGTAACTGCCGTGAAGACGGAAGTGAACAGTATTCAGGTCCAAATTTAACATATTTTAAAATCAAATTAACTCCTAAAGATAACAGTTGTAATACCAGACAACTGATTTACAAATGGACAGTTTTTAAACGTCTTACCATGGTCTTACTTACAGTAATGAAGAGAATCTTCCACGCGTCTATGCACTTTGTATCCGGATACGCTGATCGCTGTCACGGTTTATTGCTCTCAATAAATACCCTCACAATGCAGGACCGGCTGGCATATGGGGGCCATACAAACCAATGAAATGAACGTTAATAATATTGTTATTACTCATTCAAGTAGACTGTTGACCTCTCTCACAGTATGGCTTAGTACAGTGAATAATGGTTAGGTTATAGATCGTTCGACTGGGGTTCAAATTCGGTCTCTACTCATTTTTCATTGACTATTTTGTATCTCTAAGTTTATTGTTGAGTGAGTTTAATTTAAGGGAAAGTAAGAATCTGATAACCTTAGTGTCTTCCACCATGGAGGAATTCCTCCATGCTTCCACCCAGCGTGGTGTAGGGTCAGAAGAGCGCCAGAAGGGTCAGGTGACCAGTCGCCGTGCCACGTTCTTCATGTTCTTCAGCAATAGGCAACATAACAAGTTACAACACATTTTGTATTAATAACACACCTGTTAAAAACACTGATTGTGGACAATTGTTAGGACTGTATATCAACCAATCTTTGTCATGGAAAAAAAACCCAATAATACTTGTTCAGTTATTTCTAACAATGTTGGTGTTATCAACAAACTCAAAGCCTTTTCCCCCAAGAATGTATTATCCACTCTTTATAATGCCTTAATTTTATCTTATATTAGCTATGATATTTTAGCATGGGGGAATTGTGGAATAAGTAATATTATTAGAATTCTCACCATTCAAATGAAAAGCTCTGAAAATAATTAATCATGCTGATTTAGTCACAGCAATCCATTATTTGCTTAAAAAAACACATTGAAGGTCAATTATATTTACCGCCTACAGCTTGGGACGGGACCTTCATGCACCAGCTTTCTATGGATGTAGTCGAGTCCATCACAAGTCCCTGCAAGTCCCTGTAAATGCCTGCAAGTCCATCACAAGTCTTTCAGTTCCAATTTAAATCACAAGCTATTCAAATCAGCTTTGACAAAGGCATTCCTTTGTCATTGTTCATCCAGTTACTTGTGACTGCCTTTATGAAAGGACTTGTGACTGGCTTCACAAAAGGACTTGTGAAAGGACTTACAGGGACTCGACTACAACCCTGCAGCTTTCCAACAATAACCTGCCTAACATAATTTGTTCAATGTTTTGTAAGAATCAGGATATTCACCACCACTTTACTAGACGTCGTCAAGACTTTCATCAGACCTACCCTCGAACCACCTTGAAGGGCCTTGAAGTCAAACATGAAGGGCCAAAGCTGTGGAATTCTCTTAATCCTTCTTTCAAAAATAGATCTAATGTAACATTATTTAAATTCAAATTCAAAACCCAATTAATTAACAAATATTTGCAAGCAGAATAATCTTGTTGTATTTTTAATAATAATTATACTTTTAATTATCAGTAGTATTACTAGCTCTATAATCTTCTTTCGTATGATGACGAGCAGCTTAACGTGTTGCTGCATATATCGGTTTGATGACATTAGTGGAAACAGGGTGGACCGCGTGAAGGTTGTCATCTCCCACCCCAGCTCTATATACATGTATGTATCAATGTTATAATCTTACTTGACTTTCTAGTCCATGTAATTGTAATTGTTCTTTGTAAATGTAATTAGTAAGGTCTCCACTCGACAAGCTTATTATAGTCCAGGGAAACTACCCTCATTTTGTTTTGTTGACCTCACACAAATTGCAATATAATATTTTTTACCACAGTGCACTTTTATAAGGTCCGTAAAATGACATACTCAAAAACTCAAAAAATCCAAGTGGTGGAAATATGACTAATTTGCATAAATCGTTAATCCCTGCCGCGTAATATATTTATTCCTATATTTGGGTATATTATAATTATTTGTATTTGTTTAAAGTTAATTTTGGTGATTCTACTTACATATCCTAATTTCAATAACATTTTCTAAAGCATATAAGTGACTGAATACTTATGTGAACATAGTAATTATCCAAAATGACAACTTCGTGATTAATGTGCGCACATTACACTGTCTCCAGGTATCATCAAGTAGTCAGTATTGGTGAGCTTCAAATCCACCAAGTTGCTTACTGGCACAGTTATCATATTAAAACCTTATTGAAAATCATATGAACAATGATAACATGGTGATATTTAGCCCAGCAAACAAAAACTGGGGGAAAATGGTGTGTCCATAAATTCGGCTAAAAGATTGGTGAAGGGTTACCTAAGGTGAGAGACTTGAACAAGATCAAGGACCCCCCCCCCCCCCCCCCCCCCCCAAAAAAAAAAAGGGGGGGGAGAAGAAGAAATATTTAAGATTGTTGTTGCTTACAATAGTCATATCTACGTTTAAATGTATTTTTGGGATTTTCTTGAACTTGTTCACGTCTCCCATGTTAGGCAACCCTTTAACTACTTTTCCGCCCAATTTATGGACACGCCATTTTCCCCAGTTTGGGTTTGCTGGGCTAAATATCACAATGTTATCATTGTTCATATGATTTTCTATAAGATTTTAATATGATAACTGTGCCAGTAAGCAATTTGGTGAATTTGAAGCTCACTAATACTGACTACATGATGATATCTGGAGACAGTGTAATGTGCGCACATATATGGGTTCACGAAGTTGTCATTTTGGATAATTGCTAAGTTCACATAATTATTCAGTCACTTATATGCTTTAGAAAATGTTATTAAAGTAAGGATAGGCCCTATGTAAGTAGAATCACCAAAATAAACCTTTCAAAAAAATAAAAATAATAATATAGGCTACTCAAATATAGGAATAAATATATTACGCGGCAGGGATTACCGATTTATGCAAATTAGTCATATTTCCACCACTTTGATTTTTTTGAGTTTTTTAGTATGTCATTCTAAGGACCTTATAGAAGTGCACTATGGTGAAAAATATTCGATTGCAATTTGTGTGAGGTCAAAACTTATTTTCCCTGGACTATATGCTTCTTGAAGACCTTCATCCATACACAATTCCAAATGATAGATAATTGTATTTGCATGTGTTTGTACAAATTTAAGGAATGAATAGATACGCCCATTCATGCTGAGTGGCCTCATTCGCCATGGAAAAAAATACGCACTCCGTTAAACCCCGTACAATTATATACTCCAGTCAGGAGTTACAATCAAAAAAGTAGACGTGTGGCCTCGCAATCGCTGCGTTTACACAGCAAAATAATTCAAGTACGGTAATAAAAATAGAGAATATTAAAACGTCAAAGAGTTGAATTATAATGGAGCCGTTTAACCCGGTGAAAAAGACCGCATGGTTATCAAACTATGTCGCGAAACGTCGGGTAAAAGAGCCATCATTAGGCAGATTTTCGCCCGGAAACGAGCCCGCCCATGGGTTTCATTTTGTCACAATTTTTGGCGACTCGACTCGTGTTCTGATGGGTGAATGACCCGAGTCACTGCAGGCAAATGACTCGACTCGACTCGAGTGAAGGCTAATAAGAATGGAGTCCCAAAAATTGGAGCAAAACTTTGCGAACAATATTTGCAATGACTTACGTCAGTGCCGGTTTGTGTTTACGCCACGTTTGTTAGCGAATAAATATGTACCTGCCTAAGTACATACATGGTATACATAATACAACGGCCGTCTGTTTTTCTTCCTCCATTTTACACATAAATACACCGTGTCATCGACTTCCACCTTGTGTTTCTGTAACGTGTTTATTCATTGTGTAGTATTCAAATATTTGTGACTCGAATTGAATCGAGCTAAATACATGACTCAACTCAACTCGACAACAAACTGTGACTCGAAGCAGAGAAAAAGTATGATGGCCCTGGAGGGACTATATACGCAAGGTCGCGAATATTGACGTCAATATTCGCGACTTCGGGGGCAAGTCGTGAATTTTGTCGCGAATATTCACGTAAATATTCGCGACTTTCGGGCCGAAATCAATATTCGCGACTGTTATATAGGGAAAGTCGTGAAATTGGACGTCAATATTGACGTCAATATTAACGATATGCGTGTCATTCCAGGGCCACCATACAAAAGGCCTACAAGTCAGTGAAATTCAGTGCACGATAAGATGAAATTTGGAAAAACCAAAGTTGGGGCGAATATACCCACAAACAAAAATAAGGGAAAAGTACATGGTCTTTGGTTAAAAAAAACAATGAAAATTATCCAGAACCATGGAATTACAGACCTTTTGATGGAGATTAGACCAAAGTCGAGGAACCTGATGTAAACAAGACAAAAGCAAGGACTGAGTTCTGGCTGGTAGGTGATGAAATACGAGGGTATCTGTGTGACGAACATTATAACATTATAAAAAAAGAAAAAAAGAACAGCACCATTACGACGAAGAGATAATGATGACCAATTCAAGGTAGCCAACCTGTCTACATAAGTCATAACACCTGGCTTTTGGTCGAGGATGAAACGAGTGGCGCGCTTTTGAATTCCTTCCAAACCACTTTCTTGCCCTTTAGTACGAGGCAACCATGCTGGTACACCATACTCCAGAATGGGGAAGACCAAAGCTTTATAGGACAGTTTGGCTAAAATGAAAGAGTTGGGGCCCCAAAACAATAATAAAAGTTATCAATTGTTTGTACTCAAATTGCCTTACAGTGCATGTAGAAGAAAACATCATAGATTAAACAAATCTCTCTATCGCCTTTGGCACGCCTTCGGTACGCCTTTGGGCCGCCTTCAATCATCTCTTTCATAATCATCATTTCCTGCGAGATAGATCCTCCCCTGATTTGCAGATATCAACAAAATTTACTACCGAATTAATAATAAATATCTTACTTATTTGAAAGTAACTATTGATTGTATAGGCATCCAGCAAAATGAGTGCTCTAGATATCCTGTAATTGTTCCGAAAAATAGGATTTTATATTTAAAAAATCACAATCGCCGGACGGCGATCTCGAAAAAAACAAGAACAACATAAGAACAACTACCCAACACCAGTTGAAAACGAATGCCGTTTTGGGGCTTTTCTCAGCATCCACGATTGTAAAAATTCGGTCAGGTCAGGTAAACGATATTTACTCTTAAATACAAACACTCAAATACACCCATTCGTGGCAATTCAAGCCAATAATTACCAATGGTGTATCTTACCTTTAACATAGCATGCAAATGAAGTTTACTTGTAATAGGGCCTATGACTTAAATGCGCACGCAGAATCGAGAGTGACGCATCCGAACGAATACTAATAAACATTTCTATCTGAATAATCTTCTCAGACGGTTTATGCGGTTCCTCCCCAGGTTCTGTCATTACACTTTAACCCGCTTATTTAACTTCAGAACCAACCAGCATTCAATGGCAGAAATATCTGCAGAAATATGAGGGTATGCGCAAATAAAATGCGTGTAGTAAAATACGCAGTGAGGACTTTTTTGTTTTACGATGCATTGAAAATCAAGGCCACGTCGTGGTGGTCACAATAATGATTTTAGAATTCACAGCTTTCAGCCACATGCTCGTTTCTTCACTTGAGAGTCTCTCTTCATCTGTGAACTACAATCAAGCCATTGACGTACGGTTCACATCGGTCGAGGAAAGTTTCATTCGGTTTTAAATCATGGCAGAATATGGCATGTTGCTAAGTCGCCATGTTGCTGAGACGGCCTTGTTCCTGTACACATTTGGCATCGTGATGCAATGGCCCGTCACACAGAATCTGATTCTTGACAAATCTTGCCGAGGCAGGTACGACTGGGACGTCTGCGATTCCCTCTCCGATCACCCAGAGATGGAGGAGAAGGTTCAGGCTTCTGCAGCCTTCTGGTTGATGACCATGCCTGGCATAACGGGGATCATTATGGCATTCAGCTCACTACTTCTAGGCTCAGTGAGTGATCGAGTCGGTAGAGCAACAGTCATTATGTTGACCTGCATCGGTGGTATTGTCATGTCGCTATGCCTCATCCTACAGACTACCTTAACATACCTATCACCCACGCTTCTCCTTGTCGGCTCTGTGGCAATGGGTTTGAGTGGCGGAATTGGGACCTTCCTGGTCACCCTTTTCAATTACATCACCGACAGCACTCCAGAGACAGAGCGTACCAGTCGGCTTAGCGCCGTGCAGCCGTTTGCCGGTCTTGGGGTCATCTTTGGCATGTTGTTATCAGGCGTGGTTTCTAAACATCTTGGTTTCGAAGCAGTATATGTCTTCTTCCTCTGCACCCAGGCTACAGTGTTGATTTTAGTGGCCGCTTGCATGAAGGATTCAAGTAATGTCAAACCGGAAGGTTTTAGATCACCTAGCCCGCCTAGTTTGGTTACTGGGATTATTGGGAGCCTGACGGCAGGCGCCAAAGTATGCTTGAAGCCCAGACCCGCCAACACGAGAAAACACATTTTGTTCCTTGTTCTTACTGGAGTAATCTCTATGGTTGGAGCAGGAGGTATGTCTTTCTTTTTGTGTCATTACTGTTTCACTGTACTCGTTCTAGTTTGGAAAATTAATGTAACTATATGCATGCACGCGATTCCTTATAAAACCTTGGCAAAAGGGGTTTAATTTCGACATTAGAGCTGCGTCCTGTTATCGTCAGATTTTCTTTCCAGTGACATCTATAAAAACTATTCAAATTGAATTGCTAATTTCCTGGAGCATTATTGTTTAAGTTATTTCAACTTAAAGGTAGATACATCATCATTGCAGATATCGAACAATTTTACTACCGAATTATTAAGAAATATCTTACTAATTTCGAAGTAAATAATGATTCTAGGCATCCAGCAAAATAGTTGCGCTATCCTGTAATTGTTCCGAAAATCGAATCTTATAAGAAAAATCGCCGGACGGCAATTAATTGCGAAAAAAAAATTAAACATGCCCCGGACGCTCGTTGAAATCCGAACGCCGTTTTCTTGCTTTTTTCTCGGCACCCACAATTGTAAAACTTCGGACAGGTCAGTTAAACGATATTTACTATAAAAGACAACCTCTCAAATCTACCCAGTCGTGGTAATTCAAGCAATTACCAATGGTGTATCCTACCTTTAACCATCGAAATAAATGACTTAGAAAATGGCAGAATGTGGTTTTTGTTTTTAAAAAAAGATGAAAAAACAAATTATAACATGATTTATGGGTCTCGAAAATCTTTAAAAATATAATGTTTGCAATAATATTTATGTTTTGGTTCGGACAGCTGATATGGGTTTAACGGTACTGTACACCAGGCGAGCCCCTTTCCACTGGGAGCCTACCATGTTTGGCTACTTCACCGCCGCCAAGAACGTTGGTCAAATTCTGGGCTTGGCTCTGGGTACTAGGCTTCTCTTAAAGCTGCTTGGGAGCGGGAGCTCTTGGCGAGACGACCTGACTCTGATGCAGATTAGTAACCTTGCCCTCACCGCAGGCTCGCTGGTCATGTCAGCTGCCACCTCATCCTCTCATCTGTTTTTGGGTAAGATTTTGTTTTACAAGCATATCTGGAATTCTTATAGATTTATGGACAGTGTTTATTCTGCTCCGTGGATGGAGATCGAGATAGGAGTTCGTGATTTGAAATTAATTCTGCAGTTGAAGCTCTAGGTGACAACTCCAGACAGACATGAAAATTAATAAACTGCTGCAAAGTTCTCACTGAATAGATGGATCTAAACATGTAAAAAAAAAAACAAGACGGCCTGACGTTGCTATGCGATCTTCATATAATCGTCTCCTGAGGTAAAATAACAGAGATACATGAAACAAACGCACTGGAGACCCTGTTTGCTTGTGCTTGTTTCGTGTAGATCTATTTTTGCCCCTAAGATCTTATGATTGCAACGTCAGGTAGTCTTAATTTTTCGGAAGTAAAAAACAAAATCAAATCCCCTGCCAACTCCTGCATGCTACTATATATGCCGCTCGTGGCCCAGTCTCAAAAAAGGAAGAAAAGAACGGAAGAAAGAACTCTCTGTCCCTTATCTTTGGACTGCATGACATCGAAATATACCCTTCTCGAGTGGGACGGTAATATTTGATCCCAGCTGTCCTCCTTGATGATCCCTGTAATAGTTGGTATTCAGTATTTGTGTGTTTCTTTCAGTTCCGATGATTGGCATTTTGTCGGGGCCCGGACAAGCTGCCAGTGGATCGTTCTCCTCCAAGCTGGTTAATCCAACAGAAAAAGGTATCCAACCTGTACAGACTACGGGTCATACTTGTTCATATTGCCACCAAAGATGCACATTTGATGAGTTTATCACAAATCCTTCAAGGACATTGAAGACCTTGTTCTTATACCGGCCCCCAAAACCAAAACCAGACAAATCGTGCTTTTGCTGCATTGGCGCCAAATTGGTATAACGGGAGTCTTTCTGGAAGAAAAAGATAGGATCTGGAGCTAAAAATACTGGATTAAATCGGAATGTCTACGAGTACCGTTTTTCTTCTATGATTCTCCATCAGTTGGTATTGATAGTTTTGGCTTTGGAGGTGTGGTCACCCTGTATAATACAGAACATGAATGTCTTTCCAGGTGCCTTTTCGTCATTTTCGTCTTTTTTGAATAACCTGGCCATGCCAGCTGGTACACTCGTCTTCACGTCGCTCTATTCCTGGACGTCAGCCTACGCACCCGGGTTTGCCTTCTTCGTTCAAGCCGTCATGTACACAATACCGGCGGTTCTTATCCAGTAAGTAGCTTTATGTAGACTAATGCAAAAATCTATGAACTAATGGTTAATCCCACGACTTGGACTTCCGTTATCGCTTCAGTTACGCCACTGTCAAACCGTCATCCGAACAAACAAAAAACCTATCAGTAGGGCCTAGATATACTTTTAATCCCGGCCCTTCTCTCTACCATTTATTTTCATTCAATAAAATACAGGGTTCCGAAAATTTTGATGTAACATTTATAATATATGCATAATTCCAAGGCAATCACTATAATAACTCTTTGGCTTTAGTTTTGTATAATTAATTAATGTAAAATATATATACTGTATAATATATATAATTATCCCTAACTCCCCAGGGTGTGTGCAAAATCCTACTGAATTTGGAGGATTTGGGAGGGTTAGGGTTTTAATGTAATATTTATACCAATGAAAATGGGAAAAGAGAAGTATTTCTTTGTTTCACTCTATTCAATAAAATACATATACTTTCTCCTGAAAATACTACCAATATAAATCTTTGGCTTTAATAATTCAGTTTGAATACTGCCATGGATTTTTAAAATTCCACTCCTTGTTTAATAAATTATGAGTATGATATCAAAACGTGTGGCAGTTTTATAGATTTGTTTGAACAGAATTTCACTTTTCAAACAATGTACTGCATCTTTGACCCCCCTAAAAAAAGGAGGGAAATTACCTGTTTAATGCCAATGCAACTTTTAATGTTCAGCTATTTTGTCAAGAAAACAGCACAAATTCACGACAATTCATCAGGTACTGCTGAATAGTATTAGCTGATTACAGTTAATACAGTTAAGTTTTGTTCATCATTTTCAATGAACACAATTTCAGCTGCTTGTGGTTGTAGCATTGCATACATTCAGGTGTTTTTCCCACATAATTTTTTTCTTTCTAATAAGCTACAATTATGTGAGTGTTTCTGGCAAAATGAGACGTAACTGAGCAGAGGTTGAGAGGAGGGTTCTCAGGTATAAGAAAACAAGACACAATTCTCCTTACAATGCTGTTTCTTGCACTTCAATTGAACATTCCGTTTGGTTATGGCTGTTTAAAGTTCGCATTTATCAACATGTCGCAAAAGTAAATTGTTGAGAAAAAGACCTTTGAAGTTTTAAGTTTTGTACAAGTTCTATGGAAAATGCCAATTGTTTTTTCCCTTAAAAACACTTTTATTCTACTACTTTCATACTATTTCTTAACAAAATATATTTAGTAGGCATACCAAAAATGGCAAATATCAATCAATTTGAAAATTTAAAAACAATCACCCATTTATTCATTATTTTGCAGTTTTCTCCAATATGCCCCGAGCCCAGTTCGTCTCATTTTGCCAGAACACCTCACATATGAGCAATTGATTTCCTTAATGATTCCAATATCTAAAACAACAAAATCTAAGCACATCTGCAGTGTATGCTAGTACCTACTTATAGCATAGAACAATAAGAACATTATACACTACTAACTGTTTGCTTTGAGAAAAAAAAAATCAATTCAGCTGCATCAAGTCTTACAAACAAACAATATGAAACAATGGCCTTTGGGGTTTAACTTGACTAACTCTAGATCTGTCTTTGTTTTGTTCACAGCGTGATGAAAAAAGAGCTGTCAAAAAGTGAAAAAGATGTGAAGATTTCATCCTGAGCTAACATGACTTGTGACAGCTAACATGACTTGTGACAGCTAACAGGACTTTTGACAGCTAACATGACTGTTGTTCAGCATGTTGTTATATGCCAATGCTGTCTGTTAATTGGGGAGATGCAGGCAATGATGTCATGTAATAGGTATCCTCAAATTCATCCTCTGATTCATCCTCGTCCAAAAGCCTTTTTTGTCCTAAACCTTTAAAAAAGAAGAAAAAAAGAGGTTGGTGGCATACTATACACAGTAGCATTAGTTTATTTTTTGCAAGGATGATATTCCATGTTAGTTTATGATTGGGAGATACAAATCTAGATTTGGTAATACAGGTACACAATTACTGGCTACTACCATTTACTAATAGGTGCAGCATTCTTTAGCATTTGGTCGTTTTGCTTGTTAAGTGTGTTTGGTTCAGCACATTATATGTGACCTGCTCCAACGAAACCCGGACAAAGTTGACAATTTTAGTTTTTTAGATTTTGTTTTTTTCAAATTCACTAGGTTCTCGGCGTTAAAATTATGTATCATTTACATATGTACCCCCACCCTATCTCTCCTGGGGGTAGGATTTAGTGATAAAACCTTGACAACCTAGTTATGAGAAAAACAGCTTTGAAGTTTAGAAAAGCCTATTATTTCTATACACAATTGTTTCTCAAAATTGACCAAAAAAACCCACTTCTGGGTGACGGATTATGTTCAAATTTTGGGAGATTGTAGATTAAAAGTTTGTGATTCAGAAAAATCAAAAACCTTAAAATGGTATAATCCACCCGAAAATATTTTACAAGTACATTGTAACACATTGTGTGACTTTGTCCGGGTTTATAAAGGTTTATAAAATTCTGACAAAAAGTCCCCAAATCAACCAAAATAACAGTTAAAACAGTCCTGAAATCAGGGAAAAGCCAGAAAAATGTCACCCCTATTAGGCTACATTTCTCCTTCTCTTTTGAGGACTTCGGATGGAAGCGAATTTGTAAAAATTGTATTTTGTAAACTAAGAAAGTTGATACAATGTTGCAGTAGTGACTGTATATTTTTTAAGTTGTTTGGATAAGTTGGACGAATAAATTTCTTTTCACAATATCCCTCTTGACTCGGAGATAGTATTGTAGTGTATCGATCATTCTTTCTACATTAAATATTCTGCGTTTGAATTGTGAAGACTAATTTTGTATAGTCCATAAACGAATTATGATTTAGCAAGACGAATTATGATTTAGCAAGACAATGATACCATGAGAAAATCTAAGCCATTTGTCTCACCATTCTTGCCCTCTTTGATTGATTTCTTCATGTCCCATTGAAGCCATCTGTAGAGTGCACATAAAACAATATTCGTTTGGAATAATAATAATAATAATTGGGAAGGCTAATCATCCTTACTTGCAGCTGGGATGCTGAATTGCAAAGGACGCAGCTACAACATGGTCGAGCCGCTGGCACGTAAAGGCGATTATGGCAACTGGCCACATCGACTTAGATAATCACTTATATGTTGTACATCCCTGGTTCTGGAAAGTTATGTTTTAATTTGCTAGTGAGATTACAACCCACAAGGTATATTTCTTGTTGGCAGGATCTAGCATGAAGAATAAAACTTCAAAATCGTCATCGCTTTCAGTTTTTCATAGTTTAATTAACCCTAACCCTACAGGGTATTGTGGCTAGAAACCCTGCCAAACGCATCAGATTGTATTGTTTGTCAAAGTGACTATAGGCTGCAGAGTGCAGTAAGATCTCTCAGGTTAGAAAACTCAAGGTCAAACTGCTTCAGGGTCTCTGGTCACCCAACCCAGGAGAATCCATCTCTGGCATTGTTAAATGGGGATAAGCTCTCAAAGTCACAGACTGTGGTCGTTGTGCTGACAGCTGAATGCATCAAATTAAAGTGAACTAGGTTATTTAGGTTTTGTTTACCAAAAGAGTTCTTGGAATAATTGTCAATATTCTTGTTAAGTTAGGAGAACTTCTTTTTGACTCGCCCTGTATGATTTATGCTTGGATATGAAGCATCAACATACTCACATGACAATGAAGAGAGAGATGACATAAAGAGCTGCCATGATCAGGAATGAGAACCCAGGCCAGATATGCAGCGTGGCCGGGTAGAGGGTGTTAAACAGAAGGGAGCCGGCCACCTGAAAACACGTGTCTAAGAAAGACGTGCAGGCAAACATTCCACCTGTTGGGTGAGAAATTATTTGTTAAAGCTGAAATACATTGTAATAGATATTGTGGCCCTGAAGGAACACGAATATCGTGAAGATTGACGTCAATATTCGCGACAAATTTCACGACTTGCCCCCAAAGTTGTGAATAATGACGTAAATTTTGACGTCAAATTTCACAACCGGAAATTTTTTTCCAGCAAGCTAGGTTTTGCCAAAGACAACTAAATGTGATATTCTGTTCACGCAGTGTGCGCGCCCGTCGCTAATGACATGATTATAGACCAGCTTAAAGCACATGTCTAAGAAAGACGTACAGGCAAACATTCCACCTGTTGGGTGAGAAATTATTCGTTGAAGCTGAAGTACATTGTATAGATAATGTTAGTTCTTATATAGCGCTTTAGACTCCCACAATGTGGGTGTATCAAAGCACTTTACATTATTTCTCTCAGCTCCCTGGGAAGTATACAGCTCGATGCTGCCATTTCGGCGCAAAGTAGCTAAATTTAACCACAATAACCATCTCTGCCCTCACAGGTACCCTCTTTACTCCTGGGTTGAGAGAAGCAATGAGTGACAAAGTGCCTTGCCCAAGGGCACACCCATATAGTCCCAGGCCGGACTCGAACCCCCAACCTGTAGCTTTACCTACAGATTACAAATTCAATGCTCCAGACCATTGAGCCACGGCACTCCACATAGATACACATAACTACAAATAACTAAAAATATAAGTTTTCCCAGTCAATTTCGGCAAATGAGCAGCCAATGTGTGCGTTCAAAATAGAATGCATAAACATTAAATTAGCTTCTCATATTTTGCTAAAATTGACCGGGAAAACCTATAATACAATTTTGTATAAACACTTGCCAAACTCATTAGGTTCAACCAACTGAGTTTTGAAGGAACTAATGACAGCTCCTGTAATGCCCGATAAACATCCAGCCAGCGGAACTGATGAAATGAAACAAAACAAAATAGTATGATTATGAGAATACACAGCCAACAACAACAAGTACTGTCCAGTTTAGAAACAAATTATGTGCAGAAGTCGATTTTCTGATGGGCCATCATTTTTTAATCTATACTAATAAATTAATGGTCGTTGCTGGAATACATTGGGGAGGCAGGCAAAACATAAAGGTTATAGTATTTGTCAGTTTATATGCACTTCTATCATATAAAGGTAGGATACACCATTGGTAATTGATTGAATCATCAGGAATGGGTGGATTTGAGGGATTGTATTTTATATTAATTATTGTTTAATAAACTGACCTGTTCAAAGTTTTATAATCATGGATGGTTAGAAAAACCAGAAAAACGACGTTTGTTTTTAATATCTTATTTTATCTTATATCTTATTTTTGTAAATACAATTTTAAAGGATATCTAGCACAATCATTTTGCTAGATGCCTACAAACAATATTTACCTTAAAATAAGTAAGATATTTCTTAATAATTTGGCAGTAACAATTTTTGATATCCGCAAATGGTGTATCCTACCTTTAAAGCAGCCAAAGTTCTCGACAAAAAAGGAGAATGCGTCATTGACCAGACTCAGGATGGTAGAGACCAAGCCAACCAGTGCCAGCACAATATATCCCTGTGTGGCTGTGTATGACACGCTTCTTGCCGATACAGCGAAACATCAGCGGTAGCAAGGCAATCAAGACAACACCTACTAGCTACTTTCTACCTACCCAGCATCATGATTGCAGTGTGCTTGGAGAATGCCACATTGACCAGACTCAGGATGGTAGAGACCAAGCCAACCTGTGCCAGCACAATATCCCTGTGTATGACACGCTCCTTGCCGATACAGCGAAACATCAGTGGTAACAAGGCAATCAAGACAACACCTTTCAAGGTGTTCTTCAACGCCATGAAGATCCCAATGGTTGACACATCCCAGCTGAGGGGAGAATGCTTGGTGAAGAGAACAAGCAGGTCCATTTCTCCTACGAACAAAGAATTATAAAAACAGAGAGTCACATTTTCACGAGAGAAAACATCTTCAAATATAGCATTAAAACATACAGAATCTTTAAAACTTTCTGACTTTTATTCAGGAACACATTTGTATACACGCACAGTTTTTCAGGAAAACAGATGACGGATAAACACGTCACGAGCAAGGCCGGAAATATCTGCCAGTAACCATTTTTCAGCGAGTTGGTGCTACCCACAGATGCCGGACTGAACCCGTCTTGGATCGAAGTTTATGAAAAACAATCTCGTGCCTGAGCCCGGTCAATGTCAAAATAATTTTGGCATGAACTAGTTAATAGTGAATATGCAAAAGTTACTACACTCAGCATACGATATATCCAACATCTTATACACATAATAACCGGCGCACTTGAGTGCAACTTTTGACCAGTGAGGAAGGCAGCTGCAGCTAGCATTTTAAAACTTGATCGGCAATTTTCGAATAATCAAATATATTATGTCAAGTGCATTTTTGAATAATCGACTACTAGTACTAAGTTAGTTAAAATAAAAAGCCCTATCTGCTTTTACCTGACATTCCAATGACACCTAGCAAGCCGATTACCTGAACTGATATCAGATATTTCCTTTTGTTTCCTGGCCTCTTGGTAAAAAACACTGTAAACGAACGACGCATGCTGTCTAGGATAGGGCCCCAGCAGAAACAACGTCTTGGTAGGCACCTTGCACCTAATGGCTTGTCTTTTTCATTCAAAGCCAATCTATGTTCAGGTTTTAGCGATTCATCCAAACAGCATACGATGTACACAACGACGAGGATTTGGATGGTAAAAACAATGAGATACACAGTGGTGAAGCCGTTCTCGAAGCTGCCAATGGCGCCAGCACATAGAAGACCTACGGTCCCACCGATGAACACCATTGCCTCCATGATGCCAAATCGCTTGGTGCGGGATGATTGGTCCGTTATATCAGCCACGTAGCTGATCAGTGTAACATAGGCCGTTCCCATACCGCCTGTCAAGCCAACAGCTATTGCAGCAATGATGATGTATTCCAAGGGAGAAGCTATGAAGAAAGCACTCAGAGCAAACACTGATGCTGAGAAAGCCGTACCCAGAGGCGGGAGCAGCATGATGTACTTGCGGCCGACGCGATCACTAGTGGCTCCTAGAAACATCGACATAAAAGCTCCAGGAACATTAGTGCAGATGCTGAAGAAGAGAATCCAGTGCGATGCCTCCGTCTGAACCACATCCTCTTCATTTTTGAAGGAGCTCAGGTTTGAGCACACCGTCTCATTAAAGTGAGACGCGCAGACCTTTCTGATAAACAACAGCTGGTTGGTTGTGAGCATCATGAATAGACTCATCATGAAGAGGAACAGGACAGGTTCTACCGTTACTGATGTGCATGCCATCCTGTTTTAAACTCTTGTTCTTCCAGAGCCAAGTTATAAGTCACTTTCTAGAGAAATTGCAAAAAGGTAAAAAGTAGTTTTGTACTATTACTCAAGAAGTTGCCTGTAATGCACTTTTCAATTGTAACCCCCGGCCCTGGGGGAGCCGGGTCTCTAGAACAAGTTGCTGGGAGACGTAGAGAGGGATGCAAAAAAACAAACGTGCCTCATTAGCCGGGACAATTAGCAGGGACTTGGCTGGGGTTGTACAATTTGTTGCCTGGCCCTACCGGGACAATAATGGGGACTTGGGATAGTGCAGGGTTGTGATATAAAATGCCCCACATGCTGGGGCTGGGATCGTGCGGGGGTTGTGACATGCCCCCTATTCCAGGACCAGGAGCGTGCGAGGGTTGTAAAATATTGCCCTGCATGCTGGGGCCAGCCAGAGTATAGCTAGGGATGTACAAAAAAGTGCCCCACTCGGGACATGGGGATACGGCCAGGGCTATCACGCTGGGCTATCAGTGCCTATCACGCTTGGCCAATTTTACATCCCGTGCTAGTCCTGGGTCCCCCAGGGTCAGGATTACAATTGACAAGTGCAGAATTAAGTGTTGCTTTGATATGGATAGATTTGGTAAAAATGGCAGAATATTGTGGTAAAAATGCGGGCGAGGTTCACTGATACACTGCATCTATAAACTAAAAGGGAACTATTTAAAATACCAGAAAAAAAGTGAGGTATATTTGGTGGGTATAATAAGCTATACAAATCTCCATGGTCACCATGGTGGGAACTGAATCCAATTGTTCATGCATGAACAACTAGAGTGTTCATCATGATAATCATTACAACAATTTTGTTGTTACACTGTAGTTCCACAAATTCCCAAATGCACTGTCTGCGCTCTCTGGTGAACAAGTAGATTTTCAAGTGGCGTAACTCCTATGCGCTCTAGGGGGGCCAACCCCCGGGCACCCGGGCTAGGGGGGCACCCGGCGGGTCTGGCACCCACGACTTTTGGAAGTGGAAACCTTTCCCCACCTTTCATTTTCTAACAAAATTGGAAATGTTTCTCAGTTTAGTTTCATGTCTTTTAACATATTAAAGTCAGGATTCGTTTGGATAAACATATGATGCATATTTGCTAATAAAAGCTTGAATGTAGCCTACATCCCAGACCTAATAACAAGTAACGTTACTGATTTGTCTCCAATTCATACTGTACTTTCTCCAAGTTGTAACACGGAACTTATTCAATATCACAATTTGTTTTGTAAATTATATTAATATATTATTTTATGAAATTATATATTATTTTTGTAATATGAAAATATAGGCCTAGTAAGAAATAAAAGAAGAATTGTAAATCAGTCAAACATGAAAAGTCTAAACCTTATGAAACAAGGCACACAAAACAGCCTAGCTGGCCCTTCACTGTTTTTTTTTCCTTCAGTAACTTGGGTATCTGTTACTGGTTAGCGCGGTTGTGCTTGGGTGTGATCTGAATGTGATATGATGTACAGTGGAACTCCCGCCACATGCAATAACCATGGAGGTTTCCTACCTCCATGCAAGAACCTTCCTGATGAGGACTCATAACTTACCATGGAGCTATATGAACTGATACAACTTTTAATTTATACTATTGGCTCCCAGCTGTGAGTCACTCATGTGAGGGCCGAAGACGTGAACATGTTTTGTTAGAACTAAAAACGTGAAAAGTAAATAAAAAGTTATCTTTTCACGTATTCAAAAACGTGATAAGTCCACTTTTCACGTCTGTGAAAAGTATCACGTATTTTTCGGGCCAGCTCACAGCTGGTTACCTTTCACTAATAAAATATACGTCAAAACTTCGCCGAGCGCGTGCCCATTGTTGGCGGATCAACGGAGGTGCAAAGTGATCAGTGTCTATTGGTTTGGACAATGATTGTGCGGTGGCCCACATATTTGTAAGGATTTGGAATGTTACCCAACCATCCTGGGTATAGTGTTTGACCTAATTAACTTACACTGGCTAGTTGTAAACGATCAATAACAACATTCTTATCAGGGAAAAAAGGACTTGAAATATAAAGCCTGTTCTTCATGGGTGCCGACAATAACAGCGATCCGTTACAAAACATTGCCTGTATCGTTTTCATAGTTCCGGATCGCCAAATGTATTCGGGTTTCATTCAGCTAGACCAATCCTCTAAATTCAAGTGAAATAGGTATGGATTTAGCAGTTTACCTTAAATGATGGAGATACTACAATTTTGTTTCCATATTTATGCTCTTCTAATTTTGAAAATACGATGTCAAAAGCGCCGATTAGTTTTCGAGCATTGATGATAGCCTACAACATGATTATGCGTAAGTTCAGGTTTTACGTTAACGTAAAGTGAAGCAAATGAAACAAACTGCAACATCAACATTTTTGCTTTTGTTTGTGGTTGTCTTTGCTTGGCATAAATCTGACACCCTCGAAAGTCGAAAACCGGTACATCGATAGAGGTAGAAAATTATAGCTCCTTCTTATTCCTCCGTACTGAGCTGTTTTCTGAGCGAGGCGCGGTACGATTCGCACGTTCATCAGACAATGCACCAGACTAGAATAGCACGTGATTACGTTGTCGCACCGTACCAGCACCCAGACGTACGTACATCTGAGTTGTCTCGACGGAATACACTGCACATCGGCATAATTATGCGGTACGGCAAAGAATGGATACATTTACACAACAACACAGTTAACAAAACTTATCTAAATTAATTAGTATCGGTACCATACGCTTTTTGCAGGGTTAGTATAACGAATAACGAGTTGCGGAATTAGTCAGTCTGCCATTTTTACCTCAAGATCTTCAAGAACATCTTCACTAAAAAGTAAATGACAACTATTTACATGTATGTAGTCGCACATTCCTTGGCACCTACTGAGTACTGTTGTGAACTAACTGCGGCGTGGCGCGCGTGGGAGCGCAGGTCATGGGTACAGTCGAGTCCCGTACACGTACACGTACATTGTACAATCGTTATCCGTACACTGTGTACATGTACGGTAGGTAGACCATGGAGGAAGGAAAATGGGTAGACTAGACGCGTGATGAGTGGAAAGAAACGACTAAGGAATGTGTGTGTTTTATTCTTAAAATAAGGCCTCAACCATTTTGGAGATTGCTTCCTTACTTGATGATGAACATTTGTGTCACTTCAAAGTCGAACAATTAAATAAAATCTTCGTGGGAAACTTGTTCATCGATCGTGTAGGCGTACGACTACCAAATATGGCCAACAACAACAGTGACCAAAACGGGGACGTCCCACTGGCGTTGCAACAGGACGACTTCCTAGACGAAGAGATGGTGTCTGATGATGATGGGTCTTCCAGTCAAGTTCAAGAGGATTTAAGTGATCATAATCTGGGAAATGATGAGCCTCCAATGCCTAAAACTATGCATTCCAGTAGTAGTACTAGTAGTAGTAGTACTACCGGTAGCACTAGCAGTGTGTCTAGTCTTTTGAATGATATGGATGAAACAGATAGGAACATTGAAAATAACCATGGAGGAATAAGAAACGATCAAGCAGCATCAGTGAACAATAGAAACACAGTGAGGGAAGGTGGTCATTTGAAAGAATCGCATGATATATCTCACAATATACAAATTGCAAATCAAATTGCAGTTCACCACAAGAGTTCCATCCCAGCATCTGAGGATGAAATCGGGAAAGAAACAATTAGTTTAAAGAAGGAGTCAAACAGTACCAGTGTGGATATTTGCAGTGTCCAAGACCAACAAAAATTCCCTCAGGATTCAAGTAAGTCAAATGGTGTCTGTAACAAAAATGGCACTGCAGGCGGTGAGGCAGATAGTGGCACTGGAGCTCCCGTAGGACATAAGGAGAACGAAACGAAGCATGTGTTGTCATCAAATGGCCAAACAGCTGCTGCGCCACACCGTTCTGGCATCGCGCTCGACGTGACGAAGAAAATGCCTGGGGCAGTTGGCAACACTGAGGCAAACGGAGAAGGAGTTCCAGTCAATCCAGTTGAGACCTCATATGTCATCAACAACGGCAACCCTGCCCAGAAAATTGCTGATAACTCAACCGAGGATCAGATGATGAGGAAAACGATTGATGCTTCATCAGCATCTGCACAGATGACTGCATCTCATCAGCCCCAGCCTGCATCATCAACTAGATTGGCTGCATCCAGTAACTGGGTGTCATTTGAGGAGGTTGTTGTGCCTGCCTCCCAAGTATCGTCTTCTCCAAGCGAAGAAAGTAATGGCATGAAAGAGGGCTGGGTGAAATTTGAGACATCGCCACAGACGCCGAGACATCAAATGATACCTCAGCTCACAGGTAATGTAGAAAAAAGATCAATGATTCTTTGTGAGATGTGTACAGGAATAGGCATGAAGGCGTAATGGCAATTGTGCTCGGAGGGTAAAGTAAAGAATGCAGCCTGATGCCGCTTAATTTTGTCATCATATACGGTACATATCATGTAGACATTAATCTGGGACTGAGAAACCTTTCCAGATTTGTTAGAAAACAAATGTTCTTGACTCTACATAAACTGTTTACACGTCAACTGAAGTGGCAGCAGAATACTACACGTACATCTTTTAGTTTTAGGTCCGGTAGCCACCAATGTCACATGACCCAAATGGGAGGAATTTCTCCGAATACATGTACAATCCCTTTTCATTGACATTGGGGTATATGGTATCATTAACGTTCGCGATGGTCAATTATTTCAGAGAGTAAAATTGCCCATTTACTCGGATTGTTTTTCTGTTTTGCATGGCAAAAGTCAACATCAAACAAAATGCATTATCAGTCCAGGAGATTACCTCTTATGGGCATATACATGTAGTGTGAAACGCAGCGATGAGATTGGAGGTTTGAAACGTGTAGATGATGTTTGTACGCTGTTTTTTCCCAGCCATATGAACATTTTTTATTGTGTACAAACATCATCTAAAAATCAAGAATCATGTTGAATTGGCGTGCCAATCTTTTTTCTTGTGTTGCATACATGTTTTTCAGTACTTTAAGTTTTTGGACTCTCATACACAGTACAATAACACAGTATTGAGTAGTGCTGGACGAGTAGTGATTTTTCCCACTCGAGTACTCGTGAATAACTACTCTCGAGTAATCAAGTACTCGCGAGTAGCTTGGCAGCAATTTAGTTTCCTTTAGGCCAAATACAAATTTGAAAAACCTCACCGCCCGTTTCCTTTTTGGAGGCCGCCTCCTTTTTTATTTATTTTTATTTTTTGAAAAAAATGATAAATTTTATTATATTTTGAAGAAAAAAAATATATAAAAATATAAAATAAAAAAAGATAATAAAATTTGAAGATCGTATTTTAGACTTTAGCATCACGGTGTACATGCTGTTGAAATATATTTTTGTCTAATCGGAAGGCTAGGGTGTGACGTGTATGGTGCATACAAGATCGACCCACATGAATTTTGATTTTTAATCGTGGGTGAGCCATGTTTCAATTTTAAATAGGAAGATAGGGTGTGACATGTTCACTACATGACTCGCATGAAAATGTGTCGGGCGGCCATTTAAAAAAAAAAAAAAAAAATTAAATTAAAAGAATTAAAAAAATTAAAAGGGCATGACGCTAAACATGTTTTTTTTTATTTGGCCTCATTGCTCAATAGGGCTGGCGATATTTTTCTTTTTGTAGTTCCTTTTTTTTTTTTACGATATCTCTGATATGGCGATAAAATCAGCAAAAATTTAAGGCATGAAAACAATGTCGCCAAAGGTACGCTCAAACAGCTTTTAAACACTGCCAAACTTGTTTGCCATAGGGCTTCAGTGTCCCAGATTTATATTTTGTTAAATAGAGTAGCCCTTTATACCTCCTGGGAAAAAAAATAGTGTTCCGCAGGTTTTTTCTGGCATTCCAGGAGTTCCGGGAGTACTAACGTGTTCTGCAAAATACCCACATCCAGACACTATTCATGTTACTGCAGGGGCCGGTGTTGTACGAATTCTGGTCTTCTATTAAATCCGGTCACTTTGTGGCACTCAGTGTCGCACGTGTTTGCGAGTATTGGTTACACTGAGACATGTGCGATACGCTTAAACAAGTCTGTTCATTGAGTACAAATTGCACACCACACCGGTAACCGGGTCATCAGGCCACGCGCAGTCAGCTCAGGACCATGCGCGCGTTGTGTTGGTAAATGCCATGCCACACCACGCATGCATGGCCGGCTAGGTCTATCATTCATCAAGGTCGCGCCAAAAACGCATTGGGCACAATGACTGCCAGTTCCCTGCTTTCAGACCTATACTGGATAAAAAGTTTAAAACACAAATATCGCCGAATTTGTTAAAGAAAAATGCGAGTCTCGAAAAAATCGCCGATTTCAAAAAACGATATTGGCGATATGCCAATTTTTTGAAATGTATTAAAATGTATTTGATTTTGTTTGGCGAATATCGTATCGTCACGATAAAATCGCTGTATCGTTCAGCGCTATTGCTCAAGTTCCAATTCAGAATGTGTTTGTTTTTCTCCATGGTAGAATTGAAAGTCAATAAAGATCGTTATCATATCGTATTGTCATAATAAGTTAATAATCCCACCGCGTTGCATCGTCCGCCTGTACTTGTCAACAATCACTTTTCGCTAACAATCACTACTCGCGTGTAATTATTGCTACTCGGGCTGGCACGAGTACTTGATAGTTGGAAAACTGCGAGTCCAAACTAATCACGAGTAATGACATAATCGAGTTACTCGCCCAGCACTAGTATTGAGAGTCCCAAATTTTCGGACTAGAAAAAGCTATTTGAAATTTTGCCGCATTTAAAAATGTACATGCAGCTGCACTGCGTCTGTGTCATGATCTATTTGTTGTCGCTAGAGGCTACCTGACCTACAATTTAGATGTCTGGGCCTTGTCAGGTATCCATACTGGTACCTGTATCAGTGTATCAATGAACCAGTATCCATGTCATGGATAGAGTGCAGGGTTTTGATTTTTTTTTGGGGGGGGGGAGGGATTTTTGGGTAAAACGATGTTGAAGATGGCAACATTTAACACAAAATATAGATGTTGTTCACTGTGAGACACAATGATGCAAAACTGCACAGATTCATATGACACCAAATCACCAATTATTAACCAGTTCGCGTCAGAGGACGTAGATCTACACGTAACAGTTTTCACAGATTCAAAACGGGTGACGCATAAACACGTCACAAGCATGGCTGGAAATGTCTGTCAGCAGCGAGCAAGGCCAGAAATGCGTGGGTGTGCTTCCCGGTACCATCGGCCTGAACCCACATCGGATCGAGTTTCGTTAAAAAATAATCCCTCGCCTCTGCTCGGTGATGTTAAAATTATCCCGGCGCGAACTGGTTAAACAATACAATTCTATGTGTTGGAAATAGAAGAAGGATTACTTTATACTCATAGTGTCAAAATCAAATAAACATTCTCAATGTTAGTAGACTCACTGTACTGGAATTTCATATTTTGATTGAAAAAAAGGATTTCTTTTGGTTACACCTTCCTTCTTATTCCTCCATGGTTACACCATAGAGAAAGGAACAGTTTCTCTATGGTTACACCACCATGGGAATTACATTCAGTGGTCACATTTGGAGTACGTGTACTACATGTAGCAGTGACAGGCAGGAAGCAATCTGGGCCTGAATTGTTTCCCAATTAGCTAGACATACTAGACTGAGTGATTGATGACAGCACTGACGGAGCAATTGGTGCAATGCAGGCCAATCACAACTGATCATTAAGCCTCGGGATGATGATGGATTTGTTTAAGGTTTAAGTGGTGACGCATGGGAGCATTAAAGGTAGTATACACCATTTGCAGATATCGAAAAAATTTACTACCGAATTATTAAAAAAATTCTTACTTATTTGAAAGTAAATAATGATTGTAGGCATCCAGCAAAACGATTCCCCTAAATATCCTGTAATTGCTCAACAAAATTGAATTGTATAAACCAAAATTCATTATCGCCGGACGGCGATCGCGAAAAAACAAAAACAACATAAGAAAAACTGCCCGATGCCGGTTGAAAACGAAAGTCGTTTTTCTTGCTTTTCTCAGCAACCATGATTGTAAAACTTTGGACAGCTCAGTTAAACGATGTTTACTATAAAATACAACCCCCCAAATCTACTCATTCATGATAATTCAAGCAATTACCAATGGTAATAGACAAATTAACCAGTTCGCGCCGGATGACGTATATAAACGCAAACATTTCCCCAAATTCAAAACGGATGACGCATAAACACGCCAAGTTCAAGTTCGGAAATGTATGTCAGCAGCGCGCAAGGCCGGAAATGCGTGGGTGTGCTTCCCGGCACTATCAGCCTGAACCCGCTTCGGATCGAGTTTCGTTAAAAATAATCCCGCCCGTCGGCTCGGCGATGTTAAAATAATCCCGGCGCGAACTGGTTAAAGGAGTGTAGAAAGCTAGGGCACATAGCCACATACCCTACATGTAGCCACATAAAGCTGTACATGTAGCCACATAAAGCTGTACATGTAGCCACATAAAGCTGTACATGTTTTACATAAAATGCTGGAGCACTAAATCCCTACATCACAACACTTTTGTCCTGAAATTTGACAGAAATTGTTTTCATGCATGCCTGCACATTCTCTACACTGTATTATTGTTAAGTCCCAACCACAGCCGTTTTCCCAATGGACTTTTTGGGTTAATTGTACCATGATTTTTCTTTAGAATGACAAAATTTAATCCAATGGGAATGCGTCGTAGACTAAACGTCCCTGTCAACTGTCAACGGTGATGTGAAACTACCAGGCCGAAAGTGGTCTCGGAAAGTTTATGCTCAGCCGCGGAAAGTTATAAGCGCCAGTTTCGCAAGACCAATAAACATTCTGTCGTGGTAAAACAAAGCCCTAGTTGGAATGCATGGCCACTGAGATAAAACCTGTGTTAGTATACTACACTGAACAAAAATATAAACGCGCAGAAAAATATAAATGCCCACAAAAATATAAACGCCCACATAAATATAAACGCCCACATAAATATAAACGCCCACAAAAATATAAACGCCCACAAAAATATAAACGCCCACAAAAATATAAACGCCCACAAAAATATAAACGCCCACAAAAATATAAACGCCCCCAAAATGGTTATTTGTCTTGATTTGTGAACAATATTTGTGTCCATCTCTGCCAGTGAGGAATTGCTCAGTGATGCAGTGATTCCACCCACCTCTGTGTTGGAATAACCATTTTTGTGGGCGTTTATATTTTTTGGGGCATTTATATTTTTGTGGGCGTTTATATTTTTGTTCAGTGTATGTACATGTATTTCATGATATTGCTATTTTCTGAATCTCTCAATTTACAAATGAGCCTCATACTTTATAGGGAATCGCAATATTTTGTTGGCGCGCTCACTTTGTTTGTCAACGATACCTTGTAAAATACAGCTGGTTTAATACTTTTAAATACCATTATCTGCACTCTCCACAATATCACACAGTGCACTCCATACACAGCATTGCAGAAATTGCTATTGTACACTACTGGTACTATGCACATGTTTGTTTACAAGTAGGAAAGCAGGTAGTCACAATAGCATAACAATTAAAAAGCATGGACAATACATTTTAGAAATGCAATACAATATGGTACATGTACATGTTTATGCCCTACCATATGGGGCAGAAGGGATACAGTATGTACAGTGTATTACAGCAAATATTTACAGTTCAAGGTTAATCTTTGTTTAAAGGTAGGATATCATTTGCAGATATCAACAATGTTTACTACCGAATTATTAGGAAATATCTTACTTGTTTAAAGTAAATACAATGATTTCGCTAGATATCCTGTAACTGTTCCCAAAAATTGAATTAAAAAAATAATTTATCGCGAATAAAACAAGAACAACATCTTAACCACTACCCGACGCCGGTTGAAAACGAACGCCTTTTTTCTTGCTTTTTTTGGCATTCATTTAAACGATATTTTCTATAAAATACAGCTCCCTAAATCCACTCATTCCTGATAATTCAAGCATGGTGTATCCTACCTTTAATTGTGCGTGCTAGTGTGTCTGTGCCCATGCGTCCGTCCGTGTACAAGTTGACACACGTTTCTGTCTTGGGGCATTAATAAAACTCTCAACCATCAAGTGCAGTGTCAATATTGTAATATGATGCCTGCTGGCTGTAAATCAGTCATCCATTGCAAATTAAATATTGGGCTTAACTTTTTCGGCAGCACAAAAACAAATTTGCTCAAATTTGCTTATTTAGTTATGAAGGTAGAATTCGGAAATAAAACTGGTCCCAGGCAGGTGCATTGTATTGGCTTATAAAATTTGATATTTGACAGCCTGACAGGGTTATTTGTAATATGTTGGGGGGGGGGGGGGGGGGGGGTGGTGGTTGGCAGGTACGGTGGGTACGGTGGGTGCAAACACAAATCGAAGAAAATTTTCTTCATGCACATGTACATGTATTTAAAAAGTCTAAATATCTTGGGCAAATACATGTAGTAGCTTATGGAGACAAAAAGTTAAACATGTTTGACTCGTGGCAAAAGAGATCTGTTTTCCTTCCTCCATGTTTGATTGTACTGCAGGCCCGTACGCAGGATTTGTTATGGGGGGGGGGGGGGGGGGGTGCGAATTTGTACTTGATAGGACCAACAATGAGACCAAACGTTTTTGTGTGCCAGTACCGTTATTTCTACATCAAAATACCATTATTTATTTATTTGTCATCAGTTGTGAATGTTGTTCTTTGAAGCAGCAAAATCTAAAGAATGGTTACTTGACAACTAACCTGACAAAGTCTTAGCTCTGTGAATGCTGTATATTCTGGTAAATTAATATTCTAAGATTTTGATTTTGAACCAAGTACCGGTGCTTAAAGGTATATGTAGGATACACAATTTGCAGATATCGAAAAAATTTACTACCGAATTATTAAGAAATATCTTACTCATCTGAAAGTCAATAATGATTCTAGGCATCCAGCAAAATGATTGCGCTAGATATCCTGTAATTATTCTAAAAAATTAATTTTTTAAGGAAAAATTCGCGATCGCCGTCCGTGCTTTTCTCGGCATCCATGATTGTAAAACTTTGGACAGGTCAGTTAAACGATATTTACTATAAAACACAACCACACAAATTCTCCCATTCATTATAAAACAAGCAATTACCAATGGTGTATCCTACCTTTAAGAAAATTTAAAAACAAATTGTGCCTGAGATGCAGCTTTTGGACTTAAAAAAAAATTAAAAAATCTAAATCAAAATGTTCAAAATGACAACATGCTAGAAGGAATAATTTTAGTTTAGAGTCATTAATACCAGTACATAAAGTAAGATTTTGAACAATAATTTGCTTGGTTACTTTTTTGGGATACAATGTACCGGTAGTTGCAAAAGGTATTCCCTTTAAATTGTACTCTTCGTGTACACTGCATTATCACAAGCATGTCACTTAAACGTTGGGATTGTATAATTAAATCATTCCGTAACATGCAAGCCTGGTGGTGTGCCTGAGCATATGACTGAGTATTCTTACTCATCATTTCAGCTTGAAATTGGTAATTAGATTTCTGTTGTGGTTGCTAGTAGTTATCTGGCTAATCTAATGATCACACAAAGGCTGTGCACTGCAAGGATTGGCCGCAAGGCTTAGCTACTGGGGGATTAATTACTGAGATTAACAGCACCGGCTCCCAGGATCCAGCCAGGAATAGGTCTTTCTTGGTTACCTAGTTCGTGCCGGGATCATTTTAACATCACCGAGCCAAGGGGCAGGATTATTTTTAACGAAACTTCATTAGAGGCGTGTTCAGGCCGATAGTAACGGGAAGCACACCCACGCATTTCCGGCCTTGCTCGCTGCTGACAGACATATCCGGCCTTACTCGTGGCGTGTTTATGCGTCTTCTGTTTTGAATCTGGGGAAAACCTTGCGTTTATACGTCATCCGGCGCGAACTGGTTGAAGCTCGACACTCTTCTGCAGTCATGCCTAAAGTCTCTTGTCTACATACCGGTACATGTACGGTACCAGTACGTGTATTCAAGTCAATATGATTTTTTTTACCGTAACCATCCCAAATCCTTTAAAATCATCTTTGCCAGATTGCGGAATTTGCAGGATTGTGAGCACTTAGAAGTTGAGTCACGATTTCACCAATTTTAAGACCAATCTTAGGAAGGGTAACTCCTCCCATGAAGAAATAATTTCTCCATGCTCCTCCTAACATGCAATAGATTCAATGCAAGTTAGGATGAGTTAGTCTTCCTAAGATTGATAATATTAATAGTCTTTCTTGAAATCGTCCCCAGAAGATTTTGCAGGATTGAGGGCGTTTGGGTTTTTGCCACTGGGGGATAATTTTGTATTCAGGTCATAAGGCCTAAACTATCGCTGGATGATTTTGCAGGATTGAGGTTACTTGGGTATTTTTTTCAAATGAGGATTTTGTAGAATTAAGGTTATATTGATACTTTTACACTGTTCATGCTCTATGCACATTCTCCATAGAGCTTCGGTCAAGATGTTTACAGTTACATGTGGGTCTTTCCATAAATAAGGGGGCCAAAGAGGGACATTGTGTTATTTCTCAAAATGTAATTTACTTTCTATATTCTTTGCATGTTCGTATGGTGGGGATAGCTCATACGTTTAATGTATAACTTCAATTTCTTGAATCAGATGTTTTGTTTTCATATACGATCCAAAACTATCCATCACACTGTAACGGAGACACCGGTGTCTCAGTTACAGTGTGAAGTGTGAAACTTGTGACTTGTTTTGCCATAAATTAGTAGGTTTTCATTGAAAATTTAAATTTCAAAGGGTAATATGTAAACATCATTGGTATACTGTAATTCAGCTATTTTCAATGAAAACCTTCAAACGTTGGCCAAGCAGTAAAGGCCGACAGTTTTACGCGTAACCGTGACACTGGTGTCTTTGTTACACCGTGACTCAAAAAGTCCTGTCTCTCTTATTATGCATCATAAATGTCTGAATCTAGCAAAGTGCATAGTAATACCTGCTACATGTACATGTATGTAGCATGTATTACTATGCACTTTGCTAGATTCAGACATTTATGATGCATAATAAGAGAGACAGGACTTTTTGAGTCACGGTTACGTGTAAAACTGTCGGCCTTTACTGCTTGGCCAACGTTTGAAGGTTTTCATTGAAAATAGCTGAATTACAGTATACCAATGATGTTTACATATTACCCTTTGAAATTTAAATTTTCAATGAAAACCTACTAATTTATGGCAAAACAAGTCACAAGTTTCACACTTCACACTGTAACTGAGACACCGGTGTCTCCGTTACAGTGTGATGGATAGTTTTGGATCGTATATGAAAACAAAACATCTGATTCAAGAAATTGAAGTTATACATTAAACGTATGAGCTATCCCCACCATACGAACATGCAAAGAATATAGAAAGTAAATTACATTTTGAGAAATAACACAATGTCCCTCTTTGGCCCCCTTATTTATGGAAAGACCCATGTACTGTATGTTTCAAGGATTAGAAATGTTTGCCTACCATTGGTCATGCGTAATAGTAGCTGTTTGTTCCATGTTTGGCTGTTTTGTAGCTCAATGGTCAAACCCACTGCATGGTTTTGCAGGATTCAGACAGTGGTCACTAGTAATAAATATTGGAGAATTTTGCAGGATTCAAGTTATGTGTCAGAAAAATGGAGTACGGGATATTTAAAATCAGTTTGGCAAAATTTCTTTTTTTTAGGTGGGCAGTTTTTTGGGACGCATACATATTTGTGCTACCGGTACATGTGCCCTACTGCTCAGAAATATATGTCTTCTTTGCGCAAGAGATTTATTGAAAAAAATACTTAGCAAAAATCTTGCGCGAAGGATTTATTGCGAAAAATACTTAGCAAAAATTGCACCAAGAACAAAAATCTACAAACTTTGGGAGAACATCAGCCCGCACATTCTTCACAAAATTTTGTAAACTACCGCTTTGCGTATACACTGCACTTACCAGCTCTCATGGGACAGAAACCAGATGAAGATTTGTGTGACCTTATCGATGTGATCCTATGACAAAACTACAGATATTTTATGGCAAATGAGCGTGCAACATTGTTTGGAATCTTTAATAACATAGTATTTTAAAAATCAGCTAGCTAGATTTTAAGGAAAGAGAGCAGGGTTTTGATTTTTGATTGAAAATTAAAAAGTCCTTTTTTTATACGATCGACTACCACATCAAACGTTAGCTTATTACCACGAGATAGTTGCTTATTCTCAGGAATTACCAAGCTTACAAAACCATCAAGATGGATTATAACATAATCATTTGAATTAAATACTAATAAGTGTAATATTAAATGTACCGCAACCTTTGTCAGCTCATTATTAGGGGTTGGTGCAGTACAAATGTAGCTCCCAGATGCAGACATGTATTCGGTGCATTTCACATTGTGTGTGGATGAAAAGAACAAATTTAGAATGACTGTGGAATCATGTTGCCACCTACAAAAACCAAACAATTGCATCAGCTTGGCCAATCACTGAGTCGGCTAACCAATCTACGGCCGTGTCTGAATTGCTGGCTTTGGCCGTTGCTATGCTGTTGCTCTGGGCGGTCATTGTCCGCCCTTAGCGACAGCATAGCAACGCCGAAGTCATAGCCAAAGCCAACGATTCGAACATGGGGTCCCATTAGTACATAGCAATCAAGCAGTCAATAAGCCAGTTCGGTATTCCGACCGCACATGTGCACGACAAGAGTCAATGATTTTTCTCTTGTCTGTGATAAACGCGGAAGATACCAAAACAATTGCACACAAGGCTATGGCCGAGACGTGGTAACCAAATCTCTATTCTGTGCATTTTCCCGTGCAATTGAAAAGACGATGGAAACTTCTGTTTGAACAAAAGTTTGAATCGACACACAAGACACCTGAAAACACTTCGCTGTCCAAACGTTGTATATAAAATATGTTACTTTTGCAGCCGATTTCACGAAAAAGTGCGTAGCTGCGCCGTTATCATTATCTTCGCGCCGGATGACGTATATATAAACGCAAAGTTTTCCCCAGATTCAAAACGGATGACGCATAAACACGCCTCGGGCAAGGCCGGAAATGTCTGTCAGCAGCGAGCAAGGCCGGAAATGCGTGGGTGTGCAAGCGTGAAGCCCTTACGGCGTGGGGTCCGAGGCCCGCTTAAGGGCCCCAAATATATTTAGATTTATGCTTTGTGGTGCAATCTGAGGCGATTCCTGGCCTCTTTCCTCTGATTCTTTTTTCAAAAGTTTTAAAAAGTGATATGGAGATAAGATGAAGAGACCAACTAACATTCTTACACAAGGTCATTAACAACATAAACATTCATCCAGATATACTGCAATAAAATGGTAATTGGCAATGGAGGGGACATTACTCCCAATTCAATGACCACATGTCCACCAGGCGCGGGATTATTCATCGAACCTCGATGCCAGGTACCGTACATTAGTCCGAGTATCATACGTTGGTTAACGGAGCCACCTCTGAAACCAACGAGCGACTAGATGCTCGCCAGGCGGGTTCAGGTTGTCTTCTGCGGATAACACTAATGTCCGGCCTTGCTCTCCCGCTGCGAGTAGAGACCCAGAGAGGGCTTTCTGTGCATGGAGAAATTGAACGGGTGCGGGTCGCAAACTGGGGTTTAGACGCAGCAGATCATCCGATCCGATTTCTTCTCCCTTCCCTTACTGTCACCTCCCCCTCTTTTCTCCCACCCTCTTTTTTTTATTACTCATTTTACCCGGGGGGCACGTGCAACTCACCACAGTTAGTACAAAGAAACAAATTTCACCCCAATACCATAATGAACAAACAAACACCCCAACACCCACACCCATTCTTTTCGTACATAACGTTACGGGGACACTCTATAGGGTTCGTGTGCGAAGGGAAATCTCTCTAAACTCAAACTCGGAAAAAAAATGTGTATAATTTTTTTGAGCATTACCCTAATTTGTCATCTTCTCCATTTTCTTTCATTATACCCTAACCCAATTCTACTTCTAGACCCCTTTAATTGAGACCCCTTTAATTGAGACCCAACTGCCCAACATGCTACGGGGACAGGAAAATGTCCCCACTACTCGGTCCGTTTTTTCAAAACAAAAGAACCTGCCCCCACAACTACAGTAGGTGTATGCTAGAACAAACGAACAGCCGATGACTGATTATCCAACGAGATTGACATTTTGAAAATTGTTTGTTTATGCTGTGTTTATCCACATCAATGATACATGTACATGTACCGGTAGTTCTAACATGATAAAGGTTTTTGTTTCTAAAGTATGGTATACAAGTACATGTATACGTATGTTGACAGGATGTGAATTCTTTTGCTTTGAATAAGAAGTCAGACAATGGAAATCTTATAGCAGGATATTGAGAACTGTGGATCAGATTTCTTATAGAAGTACGTACAATGTACATACTGACATTTCAAGTACCATTACTGATATTTATAGCCAGATCCTGGGCCAGACAACAGACAATCTTGTATTGAATCTTCAGGCATATTTGATTCTCTACAACTTACATTTAGTGTGGTACATACATTGTACAAGTACAAAATGTACACATGTTTTGGCAGTATTTGGCATCCATTCAGCAAGTGGCTTGCGTAAAAAGAAAGGAATATCAAATATGCTGGAATTATTAAAGTGCTGTTTTTTCATAAAATAATTTTACACTTTAAATGAATGCAACCAGCAACTTTATAGAAATCTGTTGGAAAATCACCATCAGTTGTTTAAAGGACAAATGATGATTGATGAGGAACTTCTGGAAATTTGTTAATTTTTTTTAGTCAACCCAGTCTGAAACTTATGTGCAAATCCAATGTATACTTTTACTGTCCTCAAACCTCTGAACATGTTTTGAATTAAAATACCAACCCTCATTTTTGTACAACATTACATCTGAAGAATCTATGAAGTGCTTGTTTTTTTTTAATGCCATACAGGTTACTACAAGTTAGTTTGAGTAGTTTCATATAGTCCTACATGTAAAGATAACACTCTTTCCTAAACGTACATGTACAAAAGGATACAGGTCCCAGAAAAACCTAATTCTCAAATTAAGGGCCAATTTGACCAAACTGTACTTTGTGTGCTGTACATGGATGTAAATGTACATATCGATATGACCATAATGACACACTGTGTCCCAACCTGGGGCCAATTTTATAAAAAATGTAAGCACAAAAATTTGCTTAGCACAAACAAAGTCTTGCTCAGTAATTTTAACAGGTTATCGGCCAAAACTTCTCATTCAAAGCAAAAACAAAACCAGCTGAATACCAGTCACAAACAATATACATCACCTCAAAGTTTTGTTCATAACCCTGCTTTTTTTCCAAGGAAGAATTTTCATGCCAAGCAAATTTTGATGCTTACACGTTTTATGAAATTGGCCTCTGGTAGAATGACCCAATTACAGATTATTGTTAAACAGTATTGTATTGAACAGTACTGGAATTATTATGATTTTGGTGTTCTTCTTTTATTTGTATGCATACACTAGTTTCCCTCTAGTACAATATATGTACTTGATTCCAGCATTTAATTATTGTATTTTGATTGGTTTCATCAGGTGGTTCGTCTATCCACAGTTTTAACCCAGCCAGTGATGATCGTCAGTCTGATGTCACCCTGTCAGCCCTGTCCTCTAGAGGAAGTCTGTCAGAAACACATAACTCCCATGAGTACTTACCACTAGGATCCTCACCCCTAGGTTCCTCTATTTCCTCACTCTCTCCAAAACCCAAAGCAATGGATAGCATGTCCAGTTGGGTGATGTTTGATGACCGCGGTGAGTTTCCGCAGAGGGAAATGCATTCCCCACCATTGCTTGTATCGCAGCAGACGCCGAGTCCCTCCACAGTCCAAGACATGGCCTCCTCGTCGGCATCACCGCTTTCCAGTCCTGGACATGCGACATCTCTACCACAGATGTCGAGACCACTGGTTGCCAGTGGCAAGAGCCACCATCGGCCCATGGCGGGATGGGTGTCATTTGATGAGGCAGATACAAGTAGTTCTTCCACCCCTTCTTCCTCACCTGTCAAATCGCCTGCTAATGAAGAGAAAAGAAGGCAACTGCAGCTGTTGCAGCAGTCATTGGCATTTCAGCAACAGGAGCAAATTCAAAGCAGACAATATCAACAGCTTCAACAACAACAGCAGCAGCAGCAGCAGCAGCAGCAGCAGCAGCATGTACAACAACAGCCACAGAAGCAGCAGCAACAACAACAACAGCAGTTAGAGCAACAGCAGCAGCTACAGCTAGAAAAGCAGCAGCAACAGCCAGCCTTAATCCAGCATGATTTCCAGCAACATTCTCTGCTTCACATACCGGTATCATCCCCCACAGCACAACAGCATGTTTCAATGGCTCCTTCAACAAACCTTCCCTCTCAACCCCTTTTATATCCTTCTGATAATAAACAGTACTATCACAGTGATCCTTCAACCAGTACTCCACTCCCTGGAAACCCTTTCAGAGAGGAGATGCTACAGCAGCAGAATCGTGCAGCATCCCCATTCAACCCATTCCAGAGTGGTCCCGCACAAACACCCAGTACCCCTGGAGGAACCGTAAACGCCATGTGGGGAGAGTCGCCCATAACACCAGGAACAGTAAATGCCATGTGGGAGAAGTTTGAGGAACGTTCTGCAAGTGTTACATCAGGCAATGTAAGCCCAGGCAATCCATTTCAAACACCTGCCAGTGTCAACTTGTTCAATGCACAATCTCAACAGGTTGCTTCATTCCCAGACATTCCCACTAATACTACACTAAAGGAACAAGCTCAGACTTTTCAGGCCAGTAATGTAGCGGAGCAGTCCCCAATCACTTCTACCTCATCAACACCTATCCAAAGCACGCCGGTATCCACACAGCCGTTCCAAAGATACACAAAAGGTTCCAAACAGGTGACAATCCGAGCCTCAGGCAAAAGACCAAAGGTTACTCATAGTCAGCCAGAAGAGGTAGTTTTGGATGGCACGCCCTTTGTTGATGAGTTTCCAAAGAAAAAATCTGACCTGACTGAAGGGTGGCCCTTGATGCTGAGATGCCCGGACAAGAAAAGAATAGCAGGCTCTCGCTATTGGAAGCCTGTGCGAGTCAAGCTTCTAGAAGGGAACGTGATTCAATTATTTGACATTGAACACTTCTCGGAACCTTTCAGAGAGCTTCCATTGCAATGTAATTATGAATTGGGGGACAGGAAGAAACAATCCTACGATACATTGGGCAAGGTACACACCGTCAAAGTAATGTATGTCTCCTACAGTGAGAAGCGACGTTATGGCACCAGAACACCGTATGAGAAGGTTATGAATGCAAACCCATTGCTGAAGCTTGGATCCACAGATTACAACATATTTCGAAGTTTCATAATTACCATCAATGAGCACATGATGAAGTTGCCCACATTCCGAGATCGAGGCATTTCATATAAGCAAGACGCCATCGGGGTGGTGGTGTCGGATAATTACCGTTGCCGCATCCTACACAATGGAGATTTGGAGAAGCAGTCCACCAGTGTTGATGTCACTGCGCTTGCATTCCTCTCCGAGATGCCAGAATGCTCAATAGCCTTAAATGATATCCAGGTCAAAGGCGTTGAAGTTGTGTCACGACGAGACATCATACCAAACAAAACTATTCAGTGGATCAAACTCGAAAATGTAGAACTTCACAAGTGTGCCAACAAGAACGTGTTTGTGGAGTCCCGCATGATTGAGTTCCAGCCATTGGATGGATGCCGCTTTTGTCTGATGAAATTCCGGACTCGGCCCAGACAAAATGCAGAGCTACCTTTGCATGTGAAGGCAACTGTGTCAGGGGAAGGGGCTTACCTGGAGTTGAGGACAGACTTGTTTCTTCCTCGTAAGTGATTTATAATAAAGGGGGGCCTACCGGTATATATACCGGTACCTTGTAAAGAGTATGCAAAGACAGACTCTTTCTTGGCCTTTGCATTAATTCTTCTAAAATTCTTTTTCAAATTCAAGTAGAAATGTTGACTTGTTTACATAGGAATACATAAGTTAACAACCGATGAGCTCAGTAAGATTTGCACAACATAAATGCTAATTCTGCGATCTCAAAATTACTGATGACTTTCAAAATACAAATGTAATTTATCAATTGAGCTGATATTGTTCACTCATTCTAAAACATTATGGATTTACAAAATGCAGTTTGTTTTCGTTCTTAGTGTACACCATGTATGCAAAGCTAAAGTCTTAAAGTGATTATTTTATTTATGAACACATTTCCCAAAATGACCTGGCACCACGAAATGGGTGAAAAGTCGCAAAATAAAGAAATTGAATTACATTTCTATAAAGAAGAAGTCCTAAGCTTTTAAATTATGTATTGTGTGTTGCTGTAGCTTATTCCTAGCTGCCGCTGTACTCTTTTTCAATTGCTGAAGTCATGCTCCCTTGTTCTGAGAAAACGGGGTTCAAGGTCTGTGAACCGTGCCAACTATACTATCACTCAGTGCAATTCAGCTGCAAAGAAACACACTTTAGAGATTCAATTGAGCTATACAGTTTTAGGATATGATAAAGATTTATTTTTTTGTATTTAAAAAACGTTAACAACTCGAAACCGACCTCCCACTTGAAAAATTGACGTTTTGGCCAATAACTCGCTTTGGCGACTTTCCGCTCATTTCGTGGTGCCAGGTCACATATTTGGTGCATTACCAAATTACCCTTGTGATGTGATAGTTTTTAATCAATAAAACATTGAAAGACAAAGCATCTCAAATGGCTGGTTTACACTTAACAATAAGAACTTGATTCTTACAGCTCATCCTGGCCGAAAGGATCCTTCCCAGTTTACCTGCTACAACATTATGGTGCGCATTCCCATCCCAGACAACTGGATCAAGTACTTCCGCCATGAAAGACATATTGGCTTCTATTCTGTCAAGTCTACTCATGGAACGCCAGATCATATCAAGCAGGGTGGGTATGATGAATTCAATCTGTCATGTACATTGTACGGCCAGGACTTATTTCCAGTAGTGCTAGGCTTGACTCATCAAGCCTGCGCCTCGGTTGAAAAAAAATATAAAACACTTAACACTATTATTATGCAACCCCCAGCATGTGCCTTTAATTACTTAATAAACCTAGATACCTGCAGCCGATCTCCCGAAACCATTATTATGCAATTGCGCAAGTCACTTTGCGCCACAACTTATTGCATAAGTTGGGCAACTTTTTTGGGCCGCACAACTATTTACTTATGACAGTTTCACAAAAGTTTGACTACAATATGGCACAGTCAAATGGCGTAAGTTGTGGCATGGCGACTGAAAATGACAGATTTTACCAGCAGATCGTTATTGTCGTAGACCCTGTTATTGCTCAACTTGTCAAGCTTGATAAATGACACTTACATGTGTTTGAAGTAAACGAATTGCTTTTTTACCCGAGACAGGTTTTTAAAAAGTTACCGCACGATTCCGCGGAAAGTCGGACAAAACTATTCAAAAAATGGCAGGCGGAGATGATTCTACGACGACTTCATAAAAGAACACAAATATACACAAACAGTCGTCGTAAAGTAAAACGTTGTTAAAAAAGGTGCGTCAAATGCTCCGAAAAGAAATAGCGCAGCTACGCAACTATTTTTGTTGCTTAAGCCTAAAACCGCACGTTTGAATATGGCGCAACCTACGACTTTTTCGTGAAATTGGCTGCTGTGCATAAGTGTACATGTACCAACTGTACCCACATTGTACACTTTGTGATCCCTTTCTTCAGACTTGATTTGCCATTCAAGAGACACCTATTGCAGCATTGTACACTACAAATAACCAATCAAAGCAGCCAACAGTGGCAATGACGTTCATCAAAAGATGGTTGTGTGCGGGCACTAGTACTGATGTAGGCACCAATTTGTATGCTGGCCTGGCAGAGCTGAGAAACTTGTGTTTTACTTGGTGACATGTGACACCCAAAGCATCTGTGGAGCTCCACTGATCAGTGCACAAACATCTTGGTGAAAGAACCAAAGTTTTCGCACCAGCAATAATATGTAAAGATTGCAACGTGATGACATGGTTGATTTTTGCATCAATATGGTATGATGCGTGTTACAAAGCAAGATAATTACTTGAGCCAGTGTACGTGCTGCCAACTTTACCATGTACACAATGACTCACATAGTGGATTTCTAATGGTTTTGTTTTATACTTGGTCATTACGGAGAGCATTCTGTTTTATTATTCGTGACCCTAGTGCTGATGACTTGAAGGCAGGTATTTCTTGAGAGCAATGTTCATAGATTTGTTTAAAGCAAGTCTGGTGTAACTTAGGCTGAAGTGAGTCATTTGTTATTGCTGGGCTTTATAACCAATTGTTTTGAAGTTTTCTTGTAGAGTTGCAATTAAGTCAGTCACAACTCACCACGAGTCAATCACACCTATTTAAACAAACTTTGACAAAAGCATTTCCGTATAGTTATTGTTATTGATGCTTTTGAACTGACTTGTGAATTGACTCAATTACAACTCTGTTTTCTTGCAATAAGGGGTTTCTTTTCATTGCTACCGTAGTAGTGAGTGAAATTTGATTTTAGATGTGAATGGAGTTTAAATGAAATTTTTCATTTGAAGCTAGCTACCGGTATCTAGTCTCCATCTTTGCCCTTTCCAAGTACATGTAGATATGTGTACTACTGGTAGATTGAAAAGACTTCACTACAGATCTGACCCATATTGTACACTAACCACCAACCAAAACCTGTTAAAGGTAGGAAACACCATTGGTAATTGCTTAAATTACCAGGAATAGGTGGATTTGGGGGGTTGCATTTAATAGTAAATATTGTTTAACTGACCTGTCCGAAGTTTTACAATCATGAATGCCGATAAAAAAAGCAAGAAAAACGGCGTTAGTTTTTTTAACAAGCGTCCGGCAGTTGTTCTTATGTTGTTCTTGGTTTTTTTTGCAATTTTTTGGTAGCAATTACAAGATACAAATGTATCTAGCGCAATCATTTTGCTGGATGCCTACAATCATTATTTACTTTCAAATAAGTATTATTTAAGATATTTCTTAATAATTCGGTAGTAAAATTTGTTGATATCTGCAAATGGTGTATCCATGGACTGCTTTAGCTAGATAACAACCTGGGTTATTATTATGCCAAATACAGTAAAACGCCGATATTACAAACACCACTGTAACAAAAATATGGCTGCTGTAAACAAATTACATCCCCTTTGGCTCCTAAATTAAAATTATGTTATAATGCACAATCACTATAACGGATTACCACTATCATGTTCATTTTGTTATGGCCCCAATCGTGTTTATAAATGTGACCCGCTCTGCAAAAATGAGTCGGATGTCGCAAAATATATTTTTACGTAAAGGACTGTTTATTGTCTCGGAGGTGATTTTCTTTCAACAAATAATATTTTTGTTTTAAGGCATTTTGGTTTTTCCGACACCTTTTTCAGATCTGATTGATTGAAAAGATTGTTTTGATCCCTAAATTAAATTTAATACAGGTTTTGTCATTCTCTTACCATAGCATCTGATGAAGCACCTTAATTGTAAATCTGAATTTCTTTTCAAAGACATTTTCAATATAACTGAGAAAAAGCAAATTTCCCAAAATTGTAAAAAACCAATGCATAACACTACGGAGTTGTGCCATTTATCAAGAGAAAACTTATTTCCTGCTTTTTCGACCAACTGTAAAATTGAAAACCACCATTTTAACACATAAGACTCATTTTTGCATAGAGTGAGTCACAAATGTTCTTGTATTTTTTATGCTTTTAGTTTTCAAAAGAAATCCACTGTTTTATTTAATAAATTCTTGTTGACAATGCACAGAATGCAGAAAAATTAATTTTTGTTTGCAGTGTGACTGGGAATGATGTCTAAATGCTTTCAAATGTTAATTTGCCATTCGTATCAACGACTGTATATATTTGGTTTTTTTAATTGGCCTTTTCTTACTAAGTTTTTATTCCAAATTTATTTTCATTAATTACTTGTAGGTAGTCTGAATCCGAGATTACTGGAGACAAGTATTGGCACGGCCAAGTACGAGCATGCTTATAAATCCATCGTTTGGAGGATTGACAAACTGCCCGAAAAGGCTACGGGTGAGTACAAATTTTTTAAGTCTAAAACTTGACAGGTATAAATACACATTATCCCTAACCCTCCAGGGTATTTTTAACTAGAAACCCTGCCAAACCCATCAGATTGCATCGTTTGTCAAAAGTGACTTGGCTGCAGAGTGCAGCGAGATCCACCAGACTGTCACAAGGTTAAAACTGCTTCGGAATCTGTGGTCACCCAATGCAGCAGAATTCATCTCTGGCATTGTTCAATAGGGAATTACATGTACATGAAGCTCTCATAGTCTTAAGCCGTGTCCGAAACGAGTGTCTAGAGCTACCGTCTACAGCTACAGCTACGTCTACGTAGGCGCTAAGGTAAATGAAATTCGGACGCGGCTACGGTAGAGCCTACGGCTAGTTATTGCGCCCCCAAGCAATGCTTGAAGTAGTGTTTGCAAAATTACAATGTAAGAATTTACAACAATTATCATCTGCTAGATGTTAAGCAATGTTTGTTTACAGCCGGCAGAAATACCTGATGATAATGACGTATTTGTCGATCTGTTAGTTTCAATTCAATGCACTATCATTGAAAAATAAACAAAAATTTGCTCCAAAATTAACGTTAGTGCTGCCATCATTTTGTTTTGCCTGAGCTAGACAAATTCTTTTACGGATAGATTTTTGTGACGTTGTAGCCGTAGCTGTAGCTATAGACGGCATTTCGGACAGCGCTACAAAATGGCCGACGCAGACAATAGCCGTAACTGTAGCTCTAGACACCCGTTTTGGACACGGCCTCAGACTGTTGTGGTCGTTTATGCACTGGTGTTGACAGCTGGATGCATCAAAGTGCACCAAACTTTTTACCTGATGCACTGTGCTGTGTCTGGCTGAGTTGGTTAAAAAACAACCTGCAAACCGCGATTAGGACGTCTTGCAAACCAAGACTACAAACATAGTAGCTTTTAATTCATAAAAAAATAAAAATTCAGGTTTGCAAAATTTGTTTGCTAAGAAATTACGTGACCTATCAATGGTCTTATTCTCTGGTAAATAAAGGCGCTGTAATGATGGATTTTTAGAGAACAAACAGACCTGAATCCAAGGTTATTTTACTGAATTTGCATATTAACACAGCAACAAAATTCACATTCTTTATTTGCGTAGATTTGAGTAAAGTCAACAACAATAATCAGGTTTTTTTCTAGTGTTTCTGCCAAGGAAATGGCATCATTATGGTGCCCTAATTTGTTCAAATTATAGCATACACCTGTAGATAGGATGCCAGATAGGTGATGTGATTGTGACTTTGATGATAGAAGCATGGAATTTGACAAATAGTCAGAATATGTCAGGAGAAATATATTTGGATATAGGGCCATCGCAGATTTGTCCTTTGAAAACAAAAATATAGGAAGAATAACAATTAATTTTCAAAATGTCTGTCATTGCTTGTTATTCTTTATCCATATATCATGCTTAATTGTATCATCAACGTCACAATTCCTCCAAATATTTTCCCATCTGCCACACTAATATTGATAATTGATTTTCCGTGGTATATTTTCTAATTCTTGACTTATTCTGTGCCATCAGCTTTCTCAGCTTCCCACATCCTGATGTGTCGCATCCACCTTACCTCTCATCGTGAGGTCCCCCGCACCCCCCAGGGGGATGTGGAAGTTGAATTCACCATGCCGCACACCACAGCCTCCAAGGCCACCGTACGCTCCCTGGCTGTAGCCTCGGACAAGCCCTCCGAGAAGCGTGTCCGCTACATGGCCCACTATGAGTACTTCGTGGAGATGGAGAATAAAGTGGTACTGCAAATGCTGGATGGCGATGAAGGCCTCTCACATTGTTCTATTCAGTGACTTCACGAAAATGCTCCGTTGACTTCACACAATGCTGCTTTTTCATTAACCAGTTTGCGCATTTTTTAAATATTTTTATTTACCGGACCCAGGCGCACGATTATTTTTCACAAATATCGACCCCAGAGGGCCCAGGCCGGCAGTTTGTGGGCCGAACACCCACTGATGCGAGCTGGTCGCTGACAGATATTTCCGGCCTCGCTCAGAGTTGCTCGTGGTTTATCAGTCATCTGTTTTGATTTTCTGAAAAATGTTTGAGTGTATACACGTCCTCTGGCGCAAACTGGTTAAGCTACTCAAAATCATTTGAAGGGTTGATCGAACTAAATAGATTAACAACAATGACTTGTTCGACTCAAAGGTAATATGCAACATTTGTGATTATTAAACAACAAAGTGAATCTTAAGCCCTAGCTGTCCGCACTGGACTTTTGTTGGTAAAACTTACCGAGACGATGGGTACTTTTCCTGTTTTAAGTCCAGTGCGAACAGCCTGGGACGTTTTCCTCTCAGTTACTTTTCCTGAGTCTAGCGGTTACTTTTACCGTCCAACTGGTGCCCAAGAAAACTTCCCAGGTAACTTTTCCCGTGACAATAAGTCCAGTGCGGACAGCGCGAGTCGGTAAAAGAGGCTCAGGATGGGAAAACGTACGTCAAGCTCGAGTGCGAGGTCATGCTACACAGGGACACCACGCATGCGCTTTGCATTGTTCACCGTTGTGCGCCTGACGGTGCATGTCTGTGATTTTATGGTCATTTATACTGACAACACTGTACTAGTTCTTGTACTGCACTAGCAAACAAAAGTTTTTTTTGAATGTAATAATTGCGTCCATTTCTATTTTTGTAACTTAATTGATGCCGTCATATTTTTGGTACTGTTCCTTGAAAAGTCTCTTCCATTAGGGTTAAAACTCTAACCCTGCTAAATCCAACAGGATCAAACTATTTGACATTTCCATTCGACCTTGTTTCATTATAAGGTAAGATACACCATTTGTAGATATCAAAAATATTTACTACCAAATTATTAGAAAATATCTTACTTTTTACTTAAGTAAAAAATTATTGTAGGCATCCAGCGAAATTATTACGCTAAATATCCTGAAATTGTTCTAAAAAATTGAATTTAATAAAAAATAGATTACGATCGCCGGATGGCGATCGCGAAAAAAACAAGAACAACATAAGAACCACTCCCCAAAAAATCAAGAATAACAAGAACTGCTTTTATCAGCATCCATGATTGTAAAACTTCAGGCAGGTCAGTTAAACGATATTTACTATAAAATACAACCCCCAAATCCACACCATTTATGATAATTCAAGCAATTACCAATGATGTATCCTACCTTTAAAGGTAATATACACCATTGGTAATTGCTTGAATTATTATGAATGGGTAGATTTGGGGTGTTGTATTTTATAGTAAATATCGTTTAACTGACCTTTCCGAAGTTTAACAATCATGGATGCCGAGAAAAGCATGAAAAACAGCGTTTGTTTTCATCCGGCGTCGAGCAGTTATTCTTATGTTATGTTTGTTTTTTCGCGATCACCGTCCGGCGATCGGCGATCGCGAATGGCGATCGCGAATTTTTCTTTATACAATTCTATTTTTTGGAATTATTACAGGATATCTAGCGCAATCATTTTGCTGGATGCCTAGAATCATTATTTACTTTCAAATAAGTAAAATATTTCTTAATAATTCGGTAGTAAATATTTTCGATATCTGCAAATGGTGTATCCTACCTTTAAGCAGAGAACCCATTTTAAATATTCCGGAAAGCATTTAGAATCGCATTCTGTTTGGTTACTGGTGAATAACGCCAAGTTGAACTCTGTTGGATCTAGCAACAAACTAAAAAATAAGACACATTTGCAGATCCTGTTGGATTTAGCAGGCAAGTTATTTTGTTAGTTCAAGGTACCTAACACAACTTTGTGTGTTGCAGTTGGACTGTGTTGGATTGAGCAGGAATATGAGTCACTTTTATTGGATTTATCAGGTAAGTCTAAGTCTTTGGGAATCTTTTTTTTTTGGGTGGGGGGGGGTGGAGGTGGGGTGGAGGTGGAGGTGGGGTGGGGGGGTTAATGGAATCAAGGCGAACATTACAGGAAAGTACATGTAGAGGTTAGAGAATATAAAGTCTCAAATTTTGCATAAAATGTTCATACTATGCAGATAGATCGGACCCTGTAATTTGGAGATGTGGAAATAAGTTTTAAAGTGTTGAATCAATTTTGTGTTTTCCATACTAATTACATGACAAAATAGCTGTTTATTATTATTTTTTCAATAAGAAAAGATTTATTTTAGTTTAAAGTTTCTCTACCTGTGCTCTATGTATATAATTTTTATTCTATAACTAAACACTGGCTTTTTTTTTTGTGTTGGTCATTATCTCATTCGAAGGTGAATAACTTATGTATTCATTGCCAGACAAAAATTTGGAGGGGGTGAAACTAGAAAATACCGTAGCACGGCGAGTGCAACTTAACAATTTAAAGGGATCGTATACGTTTGGTAATTGGAACCCATTGTTTGTTTCAACTCTATATATTTATAGATATATACCATAAACTAACATGTAAAAATTTCATTTCAAAAGGTGGTAGCGATTTTGAGATATTGCCGAAAATCTTTAGCGGTTATGTCCACGCAGGAAGAATTTTCTGCATTGGAATACACAATTTAAGAAACGTCACTGCAGTAACGCTTCTCAGATTCAAATTTTTGAGGATAAAAAGTGATATCTTTGTGCATAACCGGAGTACTTTGAAGTAAAAAGTTTCTAAAAATGCATTATACTGTACTTCTTACCAATTCAGTAAGTTTTTATTGCCATACATTTTTGGAGTAATTACCAAACGTATACGATCCCTTTAATGTATTATTAGAGTGTATGTTTCTTTCGAACCTTAAAATTTGCTTTTATATATTGGAACTACGTATTAACATTTTTATTATCCTTTCTCGCCCACGCATAATCTTTTTCCTCTCACGGGACAGAATTTGTTCTTCAACATGATCAGTCCAATTGTGAACAGTGTTGCCATGACAACTTCTACATTCATAGGAAATGGAGTAGACTTTCATTTCGTTGAAGAATAGGTTACAAATCTCGTCTCTCTATTAAATTGTACAATGTATATGTTAGTGAGCAACTCATATTTAATTTAAGTAGTATCAAAAATAGTAGATTTTAAAAGTCCTAGCATCTTTCATTTATATTTTTTAGTTTTTCCTATTTTATGTAAGTTGTTTAATTGCCTCCAATTTTAAGAGTATTCCTATTTTACATTATGATTGTCATGTAATTGCGGATCATGTACTTTACATTGACCTTTACATAGCCACTTTGCCATTTTATTGACGTTGTTTTGAAATCTGTTTTTAGGACTGACACACATGCCGATAATTACATGCAGAAATGCACCACACCTCTACATTGCACGCTCATAATTAAACTATGAAATTATACAGCCAAATATTTTCATTGGAGAATATGACCCATTGTAAAGAAAAACAAACACGAATTCGTGCAGAAGCCGCGTCGTTGTGTATTGGTCTAGCTAGCAAAATAAAATGAACAACAATACCGCAGACAATTTTCACTCGCATGTTCATTTCATAATGTTCGGAAGGCACTTTTCGACTATAACCAAAACGATATTGTCGTACGGCTTTGGTTGTCATTTTGGCTGCTCTCTTTAAGTGCTTACTAGGAAGTTCCCGGATGTCGAATTTGGCAGAAGAAGAAGAACGTAACGCAAGGCTCTCATAGAGCCGCCGTCTGTGACACGGCGGATAATATAAATGGGTCGCAGTTTAATTTGTCGGGCAAGCATTGTCTCGGTATTCCAGTAATGATGTGGTAATGATGGACATGCATACATACAGCAGACCATGATGGCTCGATGTACTCGAGCAATGAAAGAAATTGATGATCAAATATACCTAGTTTTGTTTTCATAGTCATATGCTAGGTTTTAACTAGTCTATGGAATATCTGCTTATTGGACGAGCGTCTATGGTATGCGAACAGATTTGGTGATTAATTATACAAAACAAGACTGCATCTTGACATCAAGTTTTTGTCTATTTAGCAGACGCTTTCCATTACGATATTGAATCTTCCATTAATTGTTGCTATGTTACAAAACCTGGCAGCCAAATTGGCCAATCAGCAGCTTCGTCCAGATTTCTGTTTCAAATGATGTCAGTCGACTCCCAGATGACGTTATCCCATATGGGTATAATCGGGGATGTAGTCGAGTCCATCACAAGTCCCTGCAAGTCCCTGCAAGTCCATCACAAGTCCATCACAAGTCCTTCAGTTCCAATTCAAATCAAAAGCTATTCAAATTAGCTTTGACAAAAGCATTCCTTTGTCATTGTTCATCCAGTTACTTGTGACTGCCCTTATAAAAAAACTTGTGACTGGCTTCACGAAGGGACTTGTGAACGGACTTGCAGGGACTCGACTACAACCTTGGGTATAATGTCTGATAATCGGACCAAGTTTTAACATCCAAACTTTAAAATCAAAGTATAGGTACTTTGTCGATAATATTATGAAAAGAATGTACTTCTGAACATCTTTTATTTTGTGGTTGAATAAACAACCAGCGTAATGGCTGCAAAACATGTGCCTGTAAATGTAAAATGAATGAAATTTTATAATACAAACAAAAAAACACGAAAACTTCCAGTCACTGCAATATTTTTGTATCCAATTATTTTTTGAGCACCGTAACATTTTGCACTGTTAATGAGAGAATTTGAGGTTTGGTCACAAGTTGCTATTGCACCTGTCATGGTTTTAGAAAAACACACAAACACATAAAACAAAAAACACATAATGAATATGAGTGTGTTACATGTATAACAGAGTTGGCCATTTGTACACTGATATTGATGCACGATTGTATAAAACAAATGTTGTGCACAATTTGCTCACATGCACTGTACTGTTATGCCAATGTGTTGTGCATATACCGATCATTTTCAAGTAGACTGTCACTTTGTTATCGCACAGTCGGAAAATATGACTTCAAAAAAAAAAAAAAAAAAAGATCACAGCAGTCAGTTTATGAATACTGTATTTGCTTGGGAGAATAAATTATGTAAGAAGAAAAAGAAGATTGTAGGCTTATATTTTTCCCCTAGGTTTGGAGAAAAAAAGCTGGGAGAAACATATTGCTAATTCATGGTAATTTGGTATAGGCCTATGTGTTTCCAACTTAATGTTATTGAAGGTGGCTCCTACCTACATGAATGTTAAATGTGACCTGCTCCCACGAAAACGGCGTAAAGTCGTGCTATGCTATAATGAGTTATGATTGAAGATAGCCGATTTGACAGTGGGGAATCGTTTTTTTAAGTTTTGGCATGATACAATTCCCACATGTTTTCTTTCAAACTAAGTATTTGTTTGCAAAAGATTAACAGAGAAAAAAATCTAAATTTGATTTTACTAAGCGTACCCAAGAAGTAAAATGTAGCGAAATTATGAAAATATGAAAATATGATGTATTGATGATCAAAAACCGCGGCAATAATACCCTACACAATAAATTATATATAATTTTAAAGCTAAGAATTCAAGGAATCTGGAAATAGCAATATCTCAAACTGTCAAAAAGTCAACTTTACTCTGATTTTGTGGGAGCAGGTATAATGGTCTACACAGTGTAATATTTGTTGCAAATAATGATGTGCAAAATGTCACATAATCCTTCACTGTATGAGTTTTTTACTGTAGTAACAAACTGCAGTAATAAACTGCCACCTTTAAAATTCTGAGAATTTATGACTCTGTATTAGATGTTTTGGAAATTCTTGTGTCCTAAAAAAAATGCGTTTAAAATGAATTTGTATGAATATTCAAATGATTTTGTATTACGAGGTAGGGGAAATAATTCTGATCCAATATTATGTAAACAATAAAAACTGGATGTTTCAAATTGACTAAACAGAAACATACAACATAAAAGGTGAACATGAAAAAGGTGAATGTTTTATTACTGATATCTTTATACTGTTCAATGTACAATGTACAGTATACAAACAAAAAGTCCTGGAAGAACAAGTCTTGGAAAGTTAGGTACATACACAAATTGTTAATTATAAGTCTACATTATCTGTTATATATTAATTATTTCAAAGTGAACAGAGAAATCGACAAGGCGGGACTTTAACCTGCGACCTCGGAAAACAGGACCGGCGCTCCACCAACTGAGCTATCTTTCCCTATGTTGGCGGTCTTCCAAATTGTCAGTTGGTAGAGCACCGGTCCAGTATTCCGGCGGTCACATGTTCAAGTCCCGCCTTGCCAATTTCTCTGTTTACTTGGAAATTTATGCAAATTTACCTAGTCAGTTTCCCTTGTGGTTTATTTGTGTATATTAATTATATTATACAATAGAACAAAGAAATTGATTTGAAAGGGGTATGAACCACAACCTTTGAATACTGTATAATGTGCACCAACTGATGAGCTATCCAGCCCCATGTTGTGGTTTACCTGTGTTGTAATCCATCAACATTTTGCAGTTTTTTCGGGGGGGAGGGAGGGGGGGGGGGGGGGGGGGCTTGATGAGGCGAGTAAATGTTGATGGAATATGACAGATGTGGGCCAGGAGGCCTGAAGCGGAATCTGATTGATTTTGACAATCATGCAGTGTGTTACTTCTTCTATCAATATCAACCTCTACAATGTACTTTAGTGTTGGTTCATTATCCTGTGCACAAGAAGCAGAGTGAGTGATGGATTTGTTGGCAGATTCAGTCCAGTACTACAACTTTACATGTATAGTAAAAGATTGTAGAGAGTTGGGGTTTTAAAAGTTGTATCTTCTCTGAGTGATCCCCATTTGTCATTTGCTATTTGGTGGGGGAACCACCAATGGGGCTAGATAGTTCAGTTGTTCGAGCAATATTCAGGAGGTCGCAGGTTTAAACTGTGGAGAGTCAATTTGCTTGACATGTACACGTCTTTAAATTGTTTTCATAATTCATTGCTGCAGACAATTGGTAATTGGAAACTACAGGGTCTCCAAGTAAAAGCCTAATCCGCAAATTAACCAGTTCGCGCCGAGATTATTTTAACATCACTGAGACGAGGCGCGGGATTATTTTTAATGAAACTCGATCCGAGGCGGGTTCAGGCCGATGGTACCGAGAAGCACACCAACACATTTCCGGCCTTGTTCGCTGCTGACAGACATTCCAGCCTTGCTCTTGACGTGTTTATGCGGCATCCGTTTTTAAATCTGGGGAAAACTTTGCGTGTATATACGTCCCCGACGCTAACTGGTTAAGGGCCAATTTGACCAAACTGTGCTGCATGTGACTATAATCTTATGTTTGCCATAAAGTAGTTGAGCAAAATGCTTTTAAATGTACCCTGATGGCATTCCTGCAGTCATGACTCACGGAGCCCCATTGATTTGAAAATGGTGTGTGAAACCCATTTATGACAGTTAAGATCACAAATGATTATAGTCACACAGCACAGAGTTTGTTAAAATTTCCCCCTTAATTTGAGGATAAGGTTTCTCTAGGACACCCTGTATAGACCTGTATGTGTTATATAAATATGTTTACCATTAGTTAAACATAATTATTATAATTTATTTACATTGACTTAAAATCACTGTTGATTATTGTTAATAACAGTATAACAATTCTATTGCATTCAATGGAACTTTCAAATATTAATCTTTTCTCTTTTAAGAGTGCTCTAAAATGTTATAGTTTATATAATTTTATTGTAAACTACAAAATCATGAGAAGAGGAACTACATTGAAACTTATTTTTAAATGTTTTACTATACCAACATTAATTTAATAGTACTATAATTTCATATTTGGTTTGGTGGTTTTTTCGTACAAAAAACACCAAAAACAAAACAGCTTAAATACTCATTTCCTAATTGTATTCATCATGTCAACCTTTTCTTATTTGAAATTTAGGAAATGGAGAAACATAACATGTAAATAACTCCGATTTAGATTGCAGGAATAATACATGTACAATACATTGTAGGCATGGACCCAATTTACAAAAAGAATTACAAACAAAAAAAAATTACCAAAAAACACACAGCATATTTGATATAATTTATTTTTAATAGGGCTTGGATGGGCCCCCATATCTTCAGCTTCCAGGTAATTATAAAGAAACAAAAGATGCAAATTGTTTTCTAAACTGAATGTTATAGATGTATTTCAAAGCTTGGTTATGGCTTGTAAAAAGAGGATATTGCATAATAAAGAAATTCATTTCAAAGAACAAAGAAGCAGCATTTTGTGTGTTAACTCATTTGTGTTAAATTTATATTACTCAATTTACTCAATTTATATTAAATATAAATTCATAAATACCGGAGTGGGGTGATTCTTATTGGCCAATTTCCATTATGGAGAATTAATTTACCTCAAAATAGGCACTTGGGGAGACAACCCCATAGAGATGAACACAAACTTATAACAGTCCTAACTTGTTTACCCTAACCCTTTTCTCTAAGATCTTCGAGATTTATGCTATTTAGACTAAATTCTGTCGTTCTAGGACAAACATAACTCTAAAATATCGGGGGGGGGGGGGGGGGGGTTTATGGTAGCTAGACACTTAGAGAGACACTTAAAGGGTTCGTATACGTTTGGTAATTACTCCAAAAATGAATGGCAATAAAAACTTACTTGGTAAGAAGTACAGCAGCTTTGGATAGTAGTATGCATTTTTAGAAACTTTTCACTTTGAAGTACTGCGGTACTTATGGAAAAAGATATCACTTTTTATCCCCAACATTTTGAATCTGAGAAGCGTTCCTGCAGTGACCTTTCTCAGATTGTGTATTTCAATGCAGATTAAAGTTCTACCTGCGTGGACGTAACCGCTCCAGATTTTCGGCAATATCTCAAAATCGCTACCACCTTTTGAATTGAAATATTTACAGGTTTTATGGTATATATCTATAACTATACAGAATTGGAAAAAAACAGTGGGTTCCAATTACCAAACGTATACGATCCCTTTAAATATGTCTCCCTAATAAGTGCCACTGTCTCCTTATTACCTAAAAACCTACGTTAATTTGTCTCCCCAAGTGCCTATTTGGAAGAATTTTTAGCACTATGAACGTGTGCGCGCGAGGAACATTACCAGAGACACAGCGAGAAGATTGTTTTTTTACCAAACATGAAGTAACATTGTTGAGCAAAATCATTGGAAATTTGATTATTTTGGACCGAACGCGCGCGTGCATGAGCGTTAGGTGCGCAGATCATGTTTTATGAGATTGGCCCCAAACGCACTTGTTAAACGGCTGTCAAATCTCTTAGTTACAAGTTTCTTTATGAAAATAACTTCTTTTTTTGCTATTGGAACGTATAGGCCTATTACACAAAATGTAGTATTTTTGTGTGTTGATTTTGGGTCCGTGGTATTTAAAAAATTTGACCCATAGGACCTGCTATTGGGTTGATTTGTCTTCTATATATCTATACTATAAAAGATGTTAAATTCGCCATCTTGTCCCTGGGCGCCGCCATCTTGGAACGTAGGGCCGCGCCATCTTGGAACACAGGGCCGCGCCATCTTGGCGCGTGGTTGGCGCCATGTTGGCTTTTGGTCGGGCGACTTGTCGCCGCGCGCGCGTGCCGCCGGCGTCGGTGCGGCGGGGTGCCGGACCGTTCGCGACGGGGAATCCCCCGGGGAATCCCCCGGGGAATAAGATTTAAAAAAAATCGTATTCGTCCGTGGTGAGATTTAAAAGAAACGGACGTTACCGATAAACGCGTAATCGCTTTTCGATTGCCTGTCGATGTCTGCGGGCCTTTTTGCGCGAACTATTGCGTTATTTTTGCATTGTCCTTGACCGGAGTTCGGGCCGAAGCCTTCCCGAAATCGTACTGCCGTAACTCGGTTGCCGAATTGTTGGCTGTTTGCGATTAAGCGGCGGCTACATGCGTTACGCGAAGCCTTCGCAAATTGATTGTATCAGCCTTGCTTGCGCGGTGGCCGAGTTGGTGCCGAGTTTGTTGTTCGCGATTGGGCGGCCCGTCCCGTGTTATTTGACCTTTATACTCCATTGGTTATTGCGGAGTTTGAGCGCCAGCTTCGTTTTCGGCTTTGAATTTCGTGCGCGTCGACCACATTGCAGTCACAGGCTTGGAACGTTAAAAAATGATTTATTCCTTTCGTGTTGCCTTTTGGGCAAATTTCGTTGCTTCACATTGTCGATACTTAAATATTACAACATTATCTGTCTCAAAACACTCCGAAACATATCGCTATTGCCTCAATTTCAACTTTGATCGTGCAAAAATGTCGCGAAATTGTATGGCGATGGTGGATATGAATATGCAATTTAGAAACGTGACTACGTTTCGGCTTCGGCTTTGCCTCCGAATTCCTGCGCGTCGACCATTTTGTAGTCACAGTTTTGGAACGTAAAAACAATGATTTATTCCTTTCGTGTTGCCTTCTGGCAAAATTTCTTCCTTTCACATTGTCAATACTTAAATATTACAACATTATCTCTCTAAAAACACTCCGAAACGTATCGCTATTGCCTCAATTTTAACTTTTATCGTGGAAAAATGTCGCGAAATTGTATGGCCTATCGTGGATATGAATATTCAATTTAGAAACGGGACTGCCTTACGTCAGTTGAGGGCGCACTGTCAGACGGCCGGTCTGTTGGTTTTTTCAATCGTAACGACGTAAATCAGAAACCCCGAAGTGGTTCGTATTGTTTCCCGTACGATTCATGTTAAAAAATCACGAGACGCAGGCAGCATGCAAGCAAAGATGAACTGCCTATTGAGTATTATTAGTTCGGAAGTCGGGAAGTATTTTTACAAAGATTGTTTGTTATTCAGAGTCGATGGTATTCTACGGAGCCCCTAAAGGGACATATGACGAATACAAATCACCGTTACGAAATAATTTGAGTATTTTATTTCGTGCACTCAAAATAACTTATTTCGTGAGCTCGAAATGTTGTCGTGGCCACGAAATGACTTCGTGCGCTCCAAGAATATCTGTTCGTGAGCTCGAAATAATTTCGTGCGCTCGAAATACTTTCTAGCTGGTACTCTACTCGCTAAGTTTCGCGATTTGTTTGTCATACAATCCATTATGTTTTTAAGACGTCAACAAGGTGTATCTATAAGTTACGATTTCACCCAGCTAGCAGGTGCCGCGCGAAGCGCGGCATCCTGCTAGTCTATACTATAAAAGATGTTAAATTCGCCATCTTGTCCCTGGGCGCCGCCATCTTGGAACGCAGGGCCGCGCCATCTTGGAAACACAGGGCCGCGCCATCTTGGCGCGTGGTTGGCGCCATGTTGGCTTTTGGTCGGGCGACTCGTCGCCGCGCGCGTGTGCCGCCGGCGTCGGTGCGGCGGGGTGCCGGACCGTTCGCGACGGGGAATCCCCCGGGAAATCCCCCGGGGAATAAGATTTAAAAAAAAATCGTATTCGTCCGAGGTGAGATTTAAAAGAAACGGACGTTACCGATAAACGCGTAATCGCTTTTCGATTGCCTGTCGATGTCTGCGGGCCTTTTTGCGCGAACTATTGCGTTATTTTGGCATTGTCCTTGCCCGGAGTTCGGGCCGAAGCCTTTCCGAAATCGTACTGCCGTAACTCGGTTGCCGAATTGTTGGCCGTTTGCGATTAAGCGGCGGCTACATGCGTTACGCGAAGCCTTCGCAAATTAATTGTATCCGCCTTGCTTGCGCGGTGGCCGAGTTGGTGCCGAGTTTGTTGTTCGCGATTGGGCGGCCCGTCCCGTGTTATTTGACCTTTATACTCCATTGGTTATTGCGGAGTTTGAGCGCCAGCTTCGTTTTCGGCTTTGAATTTCTTGCGCGTCGACCACATTGCAGTCACAGGCTTGGAACGTTAAAAAATGATTTATTCCTTTCGTGTTGCCTTTTGGGCAAATTTCGTTGCTTCACATTGTCGATACTTAAATATTACAACATTATCTGTCTCAAAACACTCCGAAACATATCGCTATTGCCTCAATTTCAACTTTGATCGTGCAAAAATGTCGCGAAATTGTATGGCGATGGTGGATATGAATATGCAATTTAGAAACGTGACTACGTTTCGGCTTCGGCTTTGCCTCCGAATTCCTGTGCGTCGACCATTTTGTAGTCACAGTTTTGGAACGTAAAAACAATGATTTATTCCTTTCGTGTTGCCTTCTGGCAAAATTTCTTCCTTTCACATTGTCAATACTTAAATATTACAACATTATCTCTCTAAAAACACTCCGAAACGTATCGCTATTGCCTCAATTTTAACTTTTATCGTTGAAAAATGTCGCGAAATTGTAAGGCCTATCGTGGATATGAATATTCAATTTAGAAACGGGACTGCCTTACGTCAGTTGAGGGCGCACTGTCAGACGGCCGGTCTGTTGGTTTTTTTCAATCGTAACGACGTAAATCAGAAACCCCGAAGTGGTTCGTATTGTTTCCCGTACGATTCATGTTAAAAAATCACGAGACGCAGGCAGCATGCAAGCAAAGATGAACTGCCTATTGAGTATTATTAGTTCGGAAGTCGGGAAGTATTTTTACAAAGATTGTTTGTTATTCAGAGTCGATGGTATTCTACGGAGCCCCTAAAGGGACATATGACGAATACAAATCACCGTTACAAAATAATTTGAGTATTTTATTTCGTGCACTCAAAATAACTTATTTCGTGAGCTCGAAATGTTGTCGTGGCCACGAAATGACTTCGTGCGCTCCAAGAATATCTGTTCGTGAGCTCGAAATAATTTCGTGCGCTCGAAATACTTTCTAGCTGGTACTCTACTCGCTAAGTTTCGCGATTTGTTTGTCATACAATCCATTGTGTTTTTAAGACGTCAACAAGGTGTATCTATAAGTTACGATTTCACCCAGCTAGCAGGTGCCGCGCGAAGCGCGGCATCCTGCTAGTCTATAAGATGTTAAATTCGCCATCTTGTCCCTGGGCGCCGCCATCTTGGAACGCAGGGCCGCGCCATCTTGGCGCATGGTTGGCGCCATGTTGGCTTTTGGTCGGGCGACTCGTCGCCGCGCGTGTGTGCCGCCGGCGTCGGTGCGGCGGGGTGCCGGATCGTTCGCGACGGGGAATCCCCCGGGGAATGAGATTTAAAAAAAAATCGTATTCGTCCGAAGTGAGATTTAAAAGAAACGGACGTTACCGATAAACGCGTAATCGCTTTTCGATTGCCTGTCGATGTCTGCGGGCCTTTTTGCGTGAACTATTGCGTTATTTTTGCATTGTCCTTGCCCAGAGTTCGGGCCGAAGCCTTCCCGAAATCGTACTACCGTAACTCGGTTGCCAAATTGTTGGCTGTTTGCGATTAAGCGGCGGCTACATGCGTTACGCGAAGCCTTCGCAAATTGATTGTATCCGCCTTGCTTGCGCGGTGGCCGAGTTGGTGCCGAGTTTGTTTTTTCGCGATTGGGCGGCCCCGTCACGTGTTATTTGAGCTGGTGCCCCGATTTATACTTCCTTGGTTATTGCGGAGTAAACATAATACCAGTTGAGCGCCGGCTTCGAATTCGTGCGCGTCTACCACGTTTCAGTCACAGCTTGGGAACGTTAAAAAATGATTTATTCCTTTCGTGTTGCGTTTTGGGCAAATTTCTTTACTTCACATTGTCGATACTTAAATATTACAACATTATGTGTCTAAAAACACTCCGAAACATATCGCTATTGCCTTAATTTCAACTTTGATCCCGCAAAAATGTCGCGAAATTGTAGGGCGATGGTGGATATGAATATGCAAATTAGAAACGTGACTGCATTACGTCAGTTGAGGGCGCACTGTCAGATGGCCGGCCTGTTGGGTTTTTTAATTAGGATTTTCACGATGATGTAAACTCAGAAATCCCGAAGTGGTTCGTATTGTTTCCCGTACGATTCCTGTTAAAAAATAACGAGACGCAGGCAGCATGCAAGCGAAGATGGACTGCCTATTGAGTATTATTAGTTCGAAAGTCGGGAAGTATTTTTACAAAGATTGTTTGTTATTCAGACTCGATGGTATTCTACGGAGCCCCTAAAGGGACATATGACGAATACAAATCACCGTTACGAAATAATTTGAGTATTTTATTTCGTGCACTCAAAATAACTTATTTCGTGAGCTCGAAATGTTGTCGTGGCCACGAAATGACTTCTTGCGCTCCAAGAATATCTGTTCGTGAGCTCGAAATAATTTCGTGCGCTCGAAATACTTTCTAGCTGGTACTCTACTCGCTAAGTTTCGCGATTTGTTTGTCATACAATCCATTATGTTTTTAAGACGTCAACAAGGGGTGCGTTCCACTTACGCGAACTGTTTGCGCGAACGTTCGCCAACGTTTTGAGTTGGCGTTAGGGGGAGTGGAACGATATTTTAAAAACTACGTTTTCAAAATGGCGGCGCCCGGTGAAAGTGACATCGTTTGGTTCGCTGCTTTTTGTCCAACTCATTATTTTTCTTTAAAAGATCCCTGTGACTGCTCAAAACAATCCACCGTTTATAACGAAAAGTATAAAACGTAAATAAAAACCGTGAAAAGAACCCTGCCGTCTGCTAACCGCTTCGCCATCATTAAAATACGTCACTGGCCAACAGCGAACAGCTCGGAATGTCGTTCGCCGTTTTCGCTAACGTTGGCCAACATAATTGGCGCACATTGCGTTCCACTCACGCGAACAACGCTAACGTTGGCCAACGTTGGCAACGTTCGCTGGAGTGGAACGCACCCCAGGTGTATCTATAAGTTACGATTTCACCCAGCTAGCAGGTGCCGCGCGAAGCGCGGCATCCTGCTAGTCTATACCATAAAAGATGACAAATGCGCCATCTTGTCCCTGGGCGCCGCCATCTTGGAACGCAGGGCCGCGCCATCTTGGGAACACAGGGCCGCGCCATCTTGGCGCGTGGTTGGCGCCATGTTGGCTTTTGGTCGGGCGACTATTCGCCGCGCGCGCGTGCCGCCGGCGTCGGTGCGGCGGGGTGCCGGACCGTTCGCGACGGGGAATCCCCCGGGGAATCCCCCGGGGAATAAGATTTTAAAAAAATCGTATTCGTCCGTGGTGAGATTTAAAAGAAACGGACGTTACCGATAAACGCGTAATCGCTTTTCGATTGCCTGTCGATGTCTGCGGGCCTTTTTGCGCGAACTATTGCGTTATTTTTGCATTGTCCTTGACCGGAGTTCGGGCCGAAGCCTTCCCGAAATCGTACTGCCGTAACTCGGTTGCCGAATTGTTGGCCGTTTGCGATTAAGCGGCGGCTACATGCGTTACGCGAAGCCTTCGCAAATTAATTGTATCCGCCTTGCTTGCGCGGTGGCCGAGTTGGTGCCGAGTTTGTTGTTCGCGATTGGGCGGCCCGTCCCGTGTTATTTGACCTTTATACTCCATTGGTTATTGCGGAGTTTGAGCGCCAGCCTCTTTTTCGGCTTTGAATTTCGTGCGCGTCGACCACATTGCAGTCACAGGCTTGGAACGTTAAAAAATGATTTATTCCTTTCGTGTTGCCTTTTGGGCAAATTTCGTTGCTTCACATTGTCGATACTTAAATATTACAACATTATCTGTCTCAAAACACTCCGAAACATATCGCTATTGCCTCAATTTCAACTTTGATCGTGCAAAAATGTCGCGAAATTGTATGGCGATGGTGGATATGAATATGCAATTTAGAAACGTGACTACGTTTCGGCTTCGGCTTTGCCTCCGAATTCCTGCGCGTCGACCATTTTGTAGTCACAGTTTTGGAACGTAAAAACAATGATTTATTCCTTTCGTGTTGCCTTCTGGCAAAATTTCTTCCTTTCACATTGTCAATACTTAAATATTACAACATTATCTCTCTAAAAACACTCCGAAACGTATCGCTATTGCCTCAATTTTAACTTTTATCGTTGAAAAATGTCGCGAAATTGTAAGGCCTATCGTGGATATGAATATTCAATTTAGAAACGGGACTGCCTTACGTCAGTTGAGGGCGCACTGTCAGACGGCCGGTCTGTTGGTTTTTTTCAATCGTAACGACGTAAATCAGAAACCCCGAAGTGGTTCGTATTGTTTCCCGTACGATTCATGTTAAAAAATCACGAGACGCAGGCAGCATGCAAGCAAAGATGAACTGCCTATTGAGTATTATTAGTTCGGAAGTCGGGAAGTATTTTTACAAAGATTGTTTGTTATTCAGAGTCGATGGTATTCTACGGAGCCCCTAAAGGGACATATGACGAATACAAATCACCGTTACGAAATAATTTGAGTATTTTATTTCGTGCACTCAAAATAACTTATTTCGTGAGCTCGAAATGTTGTCGAGGCCACGAAATGACTTCGTGCGCTCCAAGAATATCTGTTCGTGAGCTCGAAATAATTTCGTGCGCTCGAAATACTTTCTAGCTGGTACTCTACTCGCTAAGTTTCGCGATTTGTTTGTCATACAATCCATTGTGTTTTTAAGACGTCAACAAGGTGTATCTATAAGTTACGATTTCACCCAGCTAGCAGGTGCCGCGCGAAGCGCGGCATCCTGCTAGTCTATACTATAAAAGATGTTAAATTCGCCATCTTGTCCCTGGGCGCCGCCATCTTGGAAACACAGGGCCGCGCCATCTTGGAACACAGGGCCGCGCCATCTTGGCGCGTGGTTGGCGCCATGTTGGCTTTTGGTCGGGCGACTCCTCGCCGCGCGTGTGTGCCGCTGGCGTCGGTGCGGCGGGGTGCCGGATCGTTCGCGACGGGGAATCCCCCGGGGAATAAGATTTAAGTATTCGTCCGAAGTGAGATTTAAAAGAAACGGACGTTACCGATAAACGCGTAATCGCTTTTCGATTGCCTGTCGATGTCTGCGGGCCTTTTTGCGTGAACTATTGCGTTATTTTTGCATTGTCCTTGCCCGGAGTTCGGGCCGAAGCCTTCCCGAAATCGTACTGCCGTAACTCGGTTGCCAAATTGTTGGCTGTTTGCGATTAAGCGGCGGCTACATGCGTTACGCGAAGCCTTCGCAAATTGATTGTATCCGCCTTGCTTGCGCGGTGGCCGAGTTGGTGCCGAGTTTGTTATTCGCCATTGGGCGGCCCCGTCACGTGTTATTTGAGCTTTATACTCCCTTGGTTATTGCGGAGTTTGAGCGACAGCTTCGTTTTCGGCTTCGAATTTCGTGCGCGTCGACCACATTGCAGTCACAGGCTTGGAACGTTAAAAAATGATTTATTCCTTTTGTGTTGCCTTTTGGGCAAATTTCTTTGCTTCACATTGTCGAAACTTAAATATTACAACATTATCTGTCTCAAAACACTCCGAAACATATCGCTATTGCCTCAATTTCAACTTGATCGTGCAAAAATGTCGCGAAATTGTATGGCGATCGTGAATATGAATATTCAATTTAGAAACGTGACTGCATTACGTCAGTTGAGGGCGCACTGTCAGACGGCCGGTCTGTTGTTTTTTTTAATCGTGATGATGTAAATCAGAAATCCCGGTGGTTTGTATTGTTTCCCGTACGATTCCTGTTAAAAAATCACGAGACGCAGGCAGCATGCAAGCGAAGATGGACTGCCTATTGAGTATTATTAGTTCGAAAGTCAAGAAGTAATTGTACAAAGATTGTTTGTTATTCAGAGTCGATGGTCTTCTACGGAGCCCCTAAAGGGACATATGACGAATAAAAATCACCGTTACGAAATAATTTGAGTATTTTTTTTCGTGCACTCAAAATAACTTATTTCGTGAGCTCGAAATGTTGTCGTGGCCACGAAATGACTTCTTGCGCTCCAAGAATATCTGTTCGTGAACTCGAAATAATTTCGTGCGCTCGAAATACTTTCTAGCTGGTACTCTACTCGCTAAGTTTCGCGATTTGTTTGTCATACAATCCATTATGTTTTTAAGACGTCAACAAGGTGTATCTATATTAAGTTACGATTTCACCCAGCTAGCAGGTGCCGCGCGAAGCGCGGCATCCTGCTAGTCTATACTATAAAAGATGACAAATGCGCCATCTTGTCCCTGGGCGCCGCCATCTTGGAACGCAGGGCCGCGCCACTGACCTCAACACCTGGACGGATCATTGTCCATATTCTGCTGTGCTAACACTTGAAGTCGGCGCGAACTGGAAGTGCAACATGGCGTCACTGCTGTGAGCCAATTAAATGTCCAGTTGTAGAGGTCAGTGGATTTACCAACCAACTGAACTCTACACCTGGACATTTCATTGGCTCACAGCAGTGACGCCATGTTGCACTTCTCTGCATGCCGACTTCAAAATGAAACAATGGATGATCTGTCCATGTATAGAGGTCAGTGGGCCGCGCCATCTTGGTTCGTGGTTGGCGCCATCTTGGCTTTTGGTCGGGCGACTCGTCGCCGCGCGTGCGTGCCGCCGGCGTCGGTGCGGCGGGGTGCCGGATCGTTCGCGACGGGGAATCCCCCGGGGAATAAGATTTAAAAAAAAAATTGTATTCGTCCGAGGTGAGATTTAAAAGAAACGGACGTTACCGATAAACGCGTAATCGCTTTTCGATTGCCTGTCGATGTCTGTGGGCCTTTTTGCGTGAACTATTGCGTTATTTTTGCATTGTCCTTGCCCGGAGTTCGGGCCGAAGCCTTCCCGAAATCGTACTACCGTAACTCGGTCGCCGAATGGTTGGCTGTTTGCGATTAAGCGGCGGCTACATGCGTTACGCGAAGCCTTCGCAAATTGATTGTATCCGCCTTGCTTGCGCGGTGGCCGAGTTGGTGCCGAGTTTGTTATTCGCCATTGGGCGGCGCCGTCAGCGATTTTTTTTTCCGTACCGCTAACGCGTCAATTTGCCCGTTTCATTCGAATGGGGCGACTTGAATGGAGACCAAAGCGCGCGCTTCAATACGAATCGATTTGGATACGGGCGGAACGTATGAAGACCAACGACGTTGACAGCCATAATTCACCAAAATTAATGGATACAGTCCCTAGTTAATTGTATACAGTCCCTAGTTTTTCGTATACACGACTTTTATACCTTTTTCTATTAACCCAAATTATTGGTTAATAATCTCATCTAGATAGGGTCTTATAGTAAAAGTTATAAAAGTCTCCATTCAAGTCGCCCCATTCCAATGAAACGGGCAAATTGACGCGTTAGCGGTACGGAAAGAAAAAGCGCGCCCCGTCACGTGTTATTTGAGCTTTATACTCCCTTGGTTATTGCGGAGTTTGAGCGCCAGCTTCGTTTTCGGCTTTGAATTTTGTGCGCGTCGACCACATTGCAGTCACAGGCTTGGAACATTAAAAAATGATTTATTCCTTTCGTGTTGCCTTTTGGGCAAATTTCTTTGCTTCACATTGTCGATACTTAAATATTACAACATTATCTGTCTCAAAACACTCCGAAACATATCGCTATTGCCTCAATTTCAACTTTGATCGTGCAAAAATGTCGCGAAATTGTATGGCGATGGTGGATATGAATATGCAATTTAGAAACGTGACTGCATTACGTCAGTTGAGGGCGCACTGTCAGATGGCCGGCCTGTTGGGTTTTTTAATCAGGATTTTCACGAAGATGTAAACTCAGAAATCCCGAAGTGGTTCGTATTGTTTCCCGTACGATTCCTGTTAAAAAATCACGAGACGCAGGCAGCATGCAAGCAAAGATGAACTGCCTATTGAGTATTATTAGTTCGGAAGTTGGGAAGTATTTTTACAAAGATTGTTTGTTATTCAGAGTCGATGGTATTCTACGGAGCCCCTAAAGGGACATATGACGAATACAAATCACCGTTACGAAATAATTTGAGTATTTTATTTCGTGCACTCAAAATAACTTATTTCGTGAGCTCGAAATGTTGTCGTGGCCACGAAATGACTTCGTGCGCTCCAAGAATATCTGTTCGTGAGCTCGAAATAATTTCGTGCGCTCGAAATACTTTCTAGCTGGTACTCTACTCGCTAAGTTTCGCGATTTGTTTGTCATACAATCCATTATGTTTTTAAGACGTCAACAAGGTGTATCTATATTAAGTTACGATTTCACCCAGCTAGCAGGTGCCGCGCGAAGCGCGGCATCCTGCTAGTCAGTTCAAAAAAGAAGTAATTTTCTGGACGCGCGCGTGCCTGGCGCCTAGCGCCCTCTCGGTGAAAAAAGTTTAGAAAGCTAAAGAAGGTCATTTTAACCATGATGCACTGCGTTGGCGCGCGCGCTACCGACAAAAAAAGTAATGGCGGAGAGCCTTGAAGAGGAAATGGCCGACGAAATGCAGCCGGAAAACAACGAAGACACTGTGCTTTCCATGGTCGATGTCTTGCAAGAAAGCGAAGAGCTCGAAGAGGAAGCTAAAGCGGTACTGGGCGACAGTGATGATAAATATTGCACTTATCCATTGGTAGGTTATTGAGGGAATTTACATGATTTGAACCACTTCAACCCTTTTTTTTCACGAATTGGATTAACTGTAGGAGTACTACTGTGTAGGCCTATCTTTATTCACGGGTCGGCCAAGCGAAAAATGAAAAGTAAAATCTTTATTTTTGGAACTTGCAAATTGAAATGAAAGTAATGAAATAAAGTTAATACAAATTAATTACCAGTCTGCTCTGATAAATAATACAAAATTTGTGATTATAATTGATAGTTTTGATACACTAAAAAAAGTTTTAGAAAAGCCATGACCATGTTTAAAAAAATGAAACATTAAAAGTGGTGTGAACAAATTTTGGTCTGATCTGTGAAAGATCTTAGAATCAATCCCGGGTAGTAGCGACATTTTTATTTAGTCCAACATTTAATTGCATATATACCTAAGAAATATCTAACTCTTAAGAAATATCTAACTCATATGAAAGTAAAAAATGATTCTAGGCATCCAGCAAAATGATTGCGCAAGATATCCTTTAATTATTCTGAAACATATAATTTGATAAAGCCGATCTCGAAAAAACACAAATAACATAAGAATAACTGCTCGACGCCGGTTGAAAACAAATGCTGTTATTTTGTGCTTTTCTCGGCATTCATGATTGTAAAACTTCGGACAGGTTAGTTAAACGATATTTACTATAAAATACAACCCCTCAATTTCACCCATTCATGATAATTCAAGCAATTACCAATGGTGTATCCTACCTTTAAAGGTAGGATACACTATTCGTATTTGCTTTAATTGTCATGAATGGGTTGATTTGGGAGGTTGTATTTTATAGTAAATATCGTTCAACTGACCTGTTACAATCATAGATACCAAGGAAAGCAAGAAAAACAGCGTTCTTTTTCAACCGGTGTCAGGCAGTGGTTCTTATGTTGTTTTGGAATTTTTCGTGATCGCCGTCTAGTAAGCAAGATTTTTTTTTAAAATTAATAATTTTATTTTTAACAATCATTTTGCTAGATGCTTACAATCATTATTTACTTTTAAAAAAGTAAGATTTTTCTTAATAATTTGGTAGTAAAAAGTGTTGACATCTGCAAATGGTGTATCATACCTTTAAATGACAATGATGACAAGAGATAACATGTAATCCCACAATAAGACAAGTAATGCACTACTGTGAGTCTTGAAATTGCCACCAGACAATAGGCAAATATCTTTGAAACCTTTGAAATGTCACCATTTATTTTTACTTGTCACAATCCTGCTGACAGGGTTATCGAGGGAGACAAGCTTTGTATTCTTGTGCAACGTGTACATCGGCATCTAATGAGTCAGCGGGGGTTTGCCTGGCCTGCAGTTATGAATGCCATGAGGGACATCAACTCTACGAGCTCTACACAAAAAGGTACACAAGAAATGGACAAGAATTGCCCTGCTGTTTTAGCAGGTGTTTTTTTTAGTATGCTGTAGTTTTGTATGAAATATATATAAGTTGTGTATTGAAAAGGTAATTCAAATTTAAGGGATTAAAAACCTAACTCCCTAGGGTGTGTGCAAAATCATATTAATTTGGGAGAATTTGGGAGGGTTAGGGTTAAAGGGATCGTATACGTTTGGTAATTGGAACACACTGTTTGTTTCAATCCTATATAGTTATAGATATATACCATAAAACTAACCTGGGAAAATTTCATTTTGGGATATTGCCGAAAATCTGGAGCGGTTATGTCCACGCAGGAAGAATAATCTGCATTGGAATACACAATCTGAGGAACGTCACTGCAGTAACGCTTCTCAAATTCAAATTTTTGGGATAAAAAGTGATATCTTTTTCCATAACCGCAGTACTTTGAAGTGAAAAGTTACTAAAAATGCATTATTCTATCCAAAGATGCTGTACTTCTTGCCAAGTTTGTTTTTATTGCTATTAATTTTGGGGGTAATTACCAAACGTATACGATCCCTTTAAGCCAAGGTTATTTAGTTTGACAATCTCCCTGTGGTTTGGCAATTAAGAGGAGCTTCACAGCTTTCCATTGATACCTTTCTTGCATCAATGCTGTCGCACATAACCGAGTACATTTCTATTGAAAGTGATGAGCTAAAATCACATGTTTCCAAGTTTTGGTAATCGGTATAAATCAGGATAATCGGTGCAATCTTTTATTACACTTAGCATCTTGAACGATAAACAAGATTTTCCTAGGAATGATTGGACTTCATTAAAAAAGGAGTGCTTAGAAATAATTCTGAACAAGGATTTAATATTATTCTTGGTTCTAAATTATTTTAAAATCATTTTCGGTTCAAACAGAAACTTCAGATGTGATTGTGGCAACAGCAAGTTCGGATCGATGCAGTGCAAACTGGTTGAGGTATGGTGTGTAGATGCTGTTTGGGCATGAAGTGAATAGGTGTCAGCATGCCTGTCATAGATGGATTGGGTCCAGATACTACTGGCCTGTTAGTGTACAAGACTAAACCAATCTAGTGAACTTGTCCCAGACCAAGTTGAGGCTATAATTATACATGTACAGTCAAACCTGCCATTGCGGCCACCTTGATACAGCGGCCACCTGGCTTAACTGGCCACCTTTGCTTGGTCCCAGTTTGATTCTTGCATAAACATACCATAACCATTTCTGCTAATGCGGCCACTGCGTAACGCGGCCAGTGGCCAACCCATATTAGCCCACAGGAAATAAAATGTGTGCAATTACATTGCCGTGAAACCTGTGTACTCCGGCCGCAGAAATGAAGTGCGCCCTCTGTTGACTTTGAAATCTCCCCTGTTTGGTTCCTGGACTTCATACATGTACATGTATATGTGTGTGTACATGTGTACGTTTTGCTATAGTGGCCACTTGCGTATAGTGGCCACAAAAACCGGCACCGTCGATGGCCGCTATATCAAGGTTTGACTGTAGTACCAAATCTTAAAAGCACTAGTACAATAAATACGACTAATATGCCAGAGTATTTATTAATACACCTCATAAATATTCATAAGCAAATTGGAGCGCGTCATTGGCCAATTCCGCAGCACTTCCTAGAAGTAAAAATTATATGCTGCCATTCGACATCTTCCCGGTGATTATCCAGCTCGCTGCCGTGCGGTATTCTTTTCTGGTAGCACCAAAAATTTCCTCTGAAATCAGCCTCGTAGACATGTTGTCTGTGGCATGTAATCTTTACTGAACCAGTCTCAGTAATGTTACTAGATTTCCGTCATTGACTGACGAAGAACTTGAATATCTTGTGCTGAATAAAGATGCAAAATCTACGAAGGCCGTTATCTACAAAGGCCGTTATCTACAAGGCAGTGAGGCAGTTTATGAGGTGTAGTAAAACAAATACAGCATGGTTTATTTCTGGAAAATAGTGAGAGTTACTGGTCCCTCGGTGTAGGTCAGCTCGACTACCTTCCTCTGCTTCACTTTGGGATGTAGTAAAGCTGATCTACACCTCGGCACCAGTAATTCCCACTTCTTCCCTTTAAACCATGCTGTATTTGTATACCACAGTTTACGATTCCACTAAATGCCACATCAGGCATCTGGATCACCTTGAATAATAATGTTTAGGGCATTTAATAATAGGGCATTTTAGTGGGTTTTTACCTAATTTTCTCTCTAGGGAAAATAGTCAGATTGGTCCCACAAGTACACTGCCTTGCCATAACCGCAACCCAAGGTGGCACTGAGGTATTGTTTTCATGCCACATCTCATAAATGTGACCTGTCATCACAAAATAAGCGTAAAGTCGCTCGGAGTGATTTCCCAGTACGGCCAGTTAAAGTCAACATTTGAAGGGGTGGTCGATTTTGAGATTATATGGGTTTTTTAAAGACTAAATCCCCAACAATCAATTCCCATTTTTCAGGACGATCAGATAACCAAAAATTAGTTGTTGAGACAATTTTGACTATGCCTTTCTTTGCGCATTCACGCAATTTCTCGCAAGAAATGCCCGTTTTCTCATAATCTCTGTACATGTATTAAGACTCCAGACATACAAATAAAAAAAATATTGAGTATCAAACATCCAAGTGTTATATACCATTTGAAAGCTCTGTTTCCACAGAATTTGAAAATACCCATATCTCAATTTTTGATTTTGCCGACTTTACGCTCATTTTGTGATGACAGGTCACAAATAATGGTACTGGACATCCTTATGGTCAAGGAACTTATTTCAAGCAAATGATATTTTTTGTGGAGCGAAGGTCTGCACCCTATTGATTACCCTTCCAGTTTTACAGTAAGCAAAATGCTTAGCGTAGTGTTAGTGTAGGGGCATGCTTTAAGCATAGAGCTATTTTACTAAAGGGTAGCGAGTGCTAGCACTATTGAATGCCTGGCTAGAACACTGATGGCAATATTACATCTATTCTATTATTTGGTCTTGTCAGAAGAAAGATACCACCAACCCTGACAACAAGTACAACCAGAATTTCCGTGGTGTGTACTGCGTCTGCAGCCGTCCATACCCAGATCCAGATGATCAGGTTGGTTTTACATGTAGTTATACTGAATCTCTATACTCGCACAGTCCAGTGTCATTGTAAACAACACAGTCATGCCGTTTACAAAAGTTAGGATATACCATTGGTAATTGCTTGAATTATTAGGAATGGGTGGATTTGTGGGGTTGTATTTTATAGTAAATATCGTTTAACTGAGCTGTCCGAAGTTTTACAATCATGGATGCCGAGAAAAACACGAAAAACAGCGTTTGTTTTCAACTGGCGCCGAGCAGTTATTCTTATGTTATCTTTGGTTTTTTTGCTATTGCCGTCCGGCAGTAGATGTGCAAAATTCACCGATATTGTGAAGATACATTAGCTCCATTTTTGCCCAGGTTGAAGTAAGAATGCAGCGTCGACGTGACACATTATTTCCCAAGGCTGTGGTTGACGTAATTTATCGTGATTTAGTTTTGTCACGATTTTTTAGATTTAAGATTAAATTACTTTTTGTACACAGATTGAAGATGAGATGATCCAGTGTGTGGTGTGTGAAGACTGGTGCCACGGCAGGGTAGGTGTTCTTACAAAGCCTGACATCCCCCATCAAGATAACCAACAAAATTCCCTGGTTGTATTGAAGTATTAGAGATGTGTCGTACATAAACAATGTTTGACTGCTGTGATGTGGGATATAACAATTCTAACAACCAAGAGACGCTATGCATTATCGAGGGGGTTAAAACGCCATATCCCTCATCACAGCAGTCAACAATTGTTTTGTTATATCGTACCAACACGACCAATCGATAAATATGACCTGCTCCCACGAAAACGGCGTAAAGTCGCGCTATGCTATATTGAGTTATGAGTAAATAGCCGATTTGACAGTGGGGAATCGGTTTTGGGGTTTTTGCATGATACAATTCCCACTTTTTTGTTTTTTTCGAACTACTAAATATTTTTGGCTAAAGATTAGCATAAACAATCTAAATTGGATTTTACTGACCTTACCCAAGAAGTAAAATGTAGCGAAATTAATTCTTAACTATTCCTAATTTGATGTGTGTAATGACCGCGGTTTTTGCTCAATATTATATATTTTTTAAATACCCTACCCAATAAAATATATATCATTTTAAAGCTAAGAATGCAAGGAATCTAGAAATATCAATATCTCAAAATATCTAAATGCCAACTTTACTCTGATTTTGTGGGAGCAGGTGAAAAATAAGAAGTAAATCAGTGCGGCGTAATCCTGAATAACTACTGAACAACATGGGACTGAGTGGTTGTGCATTGTGTGATCAGACTCAGTTGTGAGTGCGTATGGAGGTCTAGAGACCTGGCCGTCTCGAGAACTTTTTTTTAAGGTCTCGGTCTCGTCCAAGCAAAGTCTCGGGTCTCGGAGAGCTGGTCTCAGTCTCGAATGGTCTCGGATACCACAGTCTCGGGTTTTACCCTCGAGACCCGTTCAGACCACAGCAAAATACGTTGCGCCACACACATTATGTTGCACCACAAAAATCTAGCCTTCATACCGAACATAAACGATGATGTTCGACACTACGTAGATAGAAAGAGAGGACAAGTTTTGTGAATTAACTCCAAACTGTTCTATCTTCATCGATGTTTGTTTTTATGAAGTCGACCTGTTACACTCTGTTGGCCATAGACTGGTTCCGGTATTTAGATTTGGTAACGACTTAAACACCATACATTTTTATTCATTTTTTATCTCGGTCTCGGAAGTTGTAGTCTCGGACTGCAAAGGTTTCGAACTCGGAAGTGTTGGTCTCGGTCTCGAAAGTCTCGGTCTTGGTCTCAAAAGCCTTGGTCTTGGTCTTGGTCTCGAAAGCCTTGGTCTCGGTCTCGAAAGCCTTGGTCTCGGTCTCGAAAGCCTTGGTCTCGGTCTCGAAAGCCTTGGTCTCGGTCTCGAAAGCCTTGGTCTCGGTCTCGAAAGCCTTGGTCTCGGTCTCGAAAGCCTTGGTCTCGGTCTCGAAAGCCTTGGTCTCGGTCTCGAAAGCCTTGGTCTCGGTCTCGAAAGCCTTGGTCTCGGTCTCGAAAGCCTTGGTCTCGGTCTCGAAAGCATTGGTTGGCATATTTCGGTGTCGTGGCCGTGTCGTGCCTGGCCAATTCGTGGCCCGTTCTTGTTATTTGGCCATGACTTTAGATTTAGACTTCGCAGATATAACTGACCAAACCTTGTTTTGTATTCCCAGCACCTAGGAAAAGTCCGTGTACCAGACAATAATGATTACCAAGAGATGGTGTGTGCCCAGTGTATGCAAGGACCCTGTGACTTCCTGTGGTACTACACTATCACTAGCAAAGGTACCAGACTTTTTAAATGTATCTTATTACATAAATATGTATGAAATACAATAATAAGGGGATATATATGTACATGTGCTGGCTAGTTTTGAACAAGTACAATTAAAACGAGCTCGGGGGAAAGTACACGTACCACTTTTTAAACACCCCACTGGCTATGTTTGTGGTATGTGTCTTATTCTTTCATGTATTAACAACTCCTAATACACCTACATGTAGTTATGAGGACATTTTCTTTTGTTAAACAAAATGTGACCAAGTTCTGAGAAAATTTTTGTGTCCCCATAACATTTTTGGTCTCCAGTAAAAGGTTCTAGAGGAAGAATTGGGTTAGGGTATAATGAAAGAAAATGGAGAAGATAAATTTCGGTGATTTTGAAAATTTTAGGTGTAAAGAATTTTCAGAGTTTGAGTTTAGAGAGATTTCCGTTAAGCACATAAAACCCTATGGAATGTCCCCATAGCATCATGTACTACTACAAGATGCAATGCAGCACAAAGTGGTGACATTGCAGTGTGAATTTAGGACTAAAAAACATGGACTCTTTTGTAGTATTGCGCATACTATGTGAAGTTTCAACCAATAAAAGAGCAAAAAGAGTTCACATTTCATTTGAAACCAGAAGCCAATTTCACAATTTTCGCCATTTTTGCCAAGTGGCGTAAGGCTTACGCAACAACAAAACTGCGTAGCTGCACAACATTTTAAATATTGAAATTGAAAACGAGGCTTGGAATGCATCAATAATCTGGCACGATCCAATTCAACGGTTTACAAGGCCTATTGATTTTGTCGCAATGACGTGTCGGGCGGGCTAGTGTAAACGAACTAAAGAGTACTCGTCATTGCAATAAGTGCGATAAGGCGCACTACTTTGTCGCGCAAGGTAAAAGCGTTAATTGATTCATGCGTGTAAATAAATACGCGTGACTATAAATTCGCATAAATTATCGCTCTACAAAATTCCCGCGTGCGATTCAAGAAGCACGATCAAAATGGCTTCACCGTGAATAATGTGAACTAACCAGTTCACCAAGTCGAGGTGCGGAATTATTTTTTATCCGAGGCGGTTTCAGGCCGATGGTACCGGGAAGCACACCCACGCATTTCCGAGCCTTGCTCGCTGCTGACAGACATTTCCGGCCTTGCTCGTGACGTGTTGACGCATCATCCGTTTTGAATCTGGGGAAAACTTTGCGTTTTAGTCCTTAGGCGCGAACTGGTTAAGCAAAGGAAATGATACATCACCAGCATGAAAGGTTCAAAAATAAAGTATTGATTCATTCTCTACACGCTGCTTATTTTTAGAGGTTAAAATAGAAAAAGAAGAATCCTGTGTGGATGTCCAGGTGGAGAATGTTGAGAAGAGTGAAGCTGTTCCTGACAGCGGCAATAAGGAGAAGGCAGAAGTAAGAATCGCTTAAATATTACGGGCTCTTTCAAATGTCTGAAAAAAGGGTTTAAAAGTAGGATAAACCATTTGCAGATGACAAGTTTAGGAGCGCCAATCGCAAAATTTGCAAAGATTGTTGCTAACTTTGTAAAGTAACTTTTGAAAAAACTATTTTGAAATTTAAGGTGTACTTATTTTTATAATTTCAAGGTCAAATGCCATTTTGTTATTTTCTCTCCGTTTATGTTACAATTGTTTTGTTTTAGGAAATGGAGCCAAATCAACGAGCTTTAAAATGGTGTACCACTTGGCCTTGTGGGTGCTATACTTGTGGAGATACATATACATGTATAAGTGTTTAAAGTTAGAGGTCATGCTAATAAGTAATAATCATTTTTTGAGGGTTTCTTATATAGGCCAATCATAACACAAAATATCATTTCAGTCTGTGAGGGTCAGATGACAAATGTTGATGGATTGACCCTTACATTGGTGGAAATTTGACACAAACTCCGACTTTCCACAAACTCTACATTTTTTTCATGCACTACTTAAATCGTATTTTTATGCCAATAAATTGTATCTCTGCCAGATTCCTGCAGCAAGTGATACCAAACCTAACGTTATAACTAGTGACCAGAAACCAGCAGAATCGCAACTCACTCTGGACCACCCATCAACTGATACAAAGCATGGCATCCCGCTTCCCAAGGTGCCACCAACCACTGAGAATGTCGACACAGAACTGTCGGAACTAGCGATAGTGCATCAGGACAGTAACGACGTCGGCAGCACACTGACCCACGGCAAGCCTGGTGATGCTGCTGGTGTGTCAGCTGGTGATGCTGCTGCTGTGTCGGCTGGTGATGCTGCTGCTGCGTCGGCTGGTGATGCTGCTGCTGCTGTGTCGGCTGGTGGTGATGCTGCTGCTGCTGCTGTGTCGGCTGGTGATGCTGCTGCTGTGTCGGCTGCTGATGCTGCTGCTGCTGCTGATGCTGCTGCTGCTGTGTCGGCTGGTGGTGATGCTGCTGATGTGTCGGGCGGTGATGCTGCTGCTGTGTCAGCTGGTGGTGATGCTGCTGATGTGTCGGGCGGTGATGCTGCTTCTGTGTCGGCTGGTGGTGATGCTGCTGCTGTGTCGGGTGATGATGCTGCTGCTGCTGTGTCGGGTGGTGATGCTGCTGCTGATGTGTCGGCTGCTGATGTGCCGGCTGGTGATGCTGCTGATGTGTCGGCTCGTGCTGATGTGCCGGCTACTGATGCTGCTGATGCTTCCGCTGCTGCTGCTGTGTCGGCTGGTGATGCTGCTGATGTGTCGTGTGGTGAGGCTTCCAATGTGTCGTGTATTGAGGCTTCCACCAGTGCAATCACAATCGCTGCAACAAGTCTGAAGAGGCAGAGGCAACAGGAGCATTTCGCTGGTGATGTCTGCAGGCTGAGAGAACTTAAAGGTAGGATACACCATTGGTAATTGCTTGAATTATCAGGAATGGGTGGATTTAGGGGGGTTGTAGAAAATACCGAACCTGTCCGAAGTTTTTACAATCATGGATGCCAAGGAAAGCAAGAAAAAACGGCATTGTTTTCAACCGGCGTCGGGCAGTGGTTCTTATTTGTTATTGTTTTTTCGCAATCGCCGTCTGGTGAACGTGATTTTTTTTAAATAAAATTAAAATTAAAAAATTGGGGAACAATTATAGGATATCTAGCGCAATTAGTTTGCTGGATGCCTACAAGTACAATCATTATTTACTTTCAAATAAGTAAGATATTTCTTAATAATTCGGTAATAACAAAAATCAGCAAATGGCGTATCCTAACGCAATTCGAGATGTGACTCAGCAAATTTTTTAAAACAAAATATTGTTTTCACAAGGTTAGTTGTCAAGCACTTTTCTTTATAATTTAAGCACTTTGATGCTTGAAATGAAATGACAAATAGTTTATTGTCCCTTTAAATAAAGGCAATAAAGGCAGAGAAGTTGAACAGAAAAGCTGTGCTACCTTCTGGTCCAGTGGTTGGAGAAACAAACTGTGTATATGTCAGGACTGTAAGGTAAGATGTAAGTAGGTTCAAAGGGATTGGGTGACTGGGCAAAATGGATGAAATAAACTTGCAAAGGATACATGTAGGTGACTCGGGTCAAAGGAATCGGATGACTCGGGTCAGAGGAATCGGATGACTTGGGTCCAAGGAATCGGATGACTTGGGTCCAAAGAATCGGATGACCTGGGTCCAAGGAATCGGATGACCTGGGTCCAAGGAATCGGATGACCTGGGTCCAAGGAATCGGATGACCTGGGTCCAAGGAATCGGATGACCTGGGTCCAAGGAATCGGATGACCTGGGTCCAAGGAATCGGATGACCTGGGTCCAAGGAATCGGATGACTTGGGTCCAAGGAATCGGATGACTTGGGTCCAGGGAATCGGATGACTTGGGTCCAGGGAATCGGATGACTTGGGTCCAGGGAATCGGATGACTTGGGTCTAAGGAATCGGATGACTTGGGTCAAAGGAATCGGATGACTTGGGTCAAAGGAATCGGATGACTTGGGTCAAAGGAATCGGATGACTTGGGTCAAAGTAATCGGATGACTTGGGTCAAAGAAATCGGATGACTTGGGTCCAAGGAATCGGATGACTTGGGTCCAAGGAATCGGATGACTTGGGCCAAAGGAATCGGATGACTTGGGTCCAAGGAATCGGATGACTTGGGTCCAGGGAATCGGATGACTTGGGTCCAGGGAATCGGATGACTTGGGTCCAAGGAATCGGATGACCTGGGTCCAAGGAATCGGATGACCTGGGTCCAAGGAATCGGATGACCTGGGTCCAAGGAATCGGATGACCTGGGTCCAAGGAATCGGATGACCTGGGTCCAAGGAATCGGATAACCTGGGTCCAAGGAATCGGATGACCTGGGTCCAAGGAATCGGATGACCTGGGTCCAAGGAATCGGATGACCTGGGTCCAAGGAATCGGATGACCTGGGTCCAAGGAATCGGATGACTTGGGTCCAAGAGTTCAGTTTACTAGGGTGACTGGGTTAATAAGAAATTAAGATACTAGGGTAAACCTTTTTTAAACTGTTACTATATGAATCTGTGGCCAATTTCATAAAACATCTATGCACAAAAATGTGCTTATCATGAATAAAATTCCTTGAGGGAGTTTGTTTGTCCGATGATCGAGTGAACCAGTAAAATAAAAAGGTGTGTGGCGGGCTTGGCACATTAAATTCCTGCACAATCCTTGCGTGTGGTTAGTAGGCAGATTAGGTCACGCTGTTACTGTTCTCCACCGTGCTGGTTTTTGTGCAGTAACTCTTTGTGTGATCCAGATACTGCGATACTTTAACTTGAAACTGACAGGGGTTATAACCCTTGCTCTGTTACAGGCTATTGACTTTACAAGCAAAATTTGCAAAATTCGAAGTGTTCTAAAGAGTGTAGCAAGGGGGCTTTACATAATTGACCTGCCTCCGATTTCACAATAAAATTCTGCGACGCGTCGTTTCTCGTTATGTGGTTTTAGATGCTGTATGAGAAGAGACAAGTGAGTTTTCTCATGGACGAGGCTGATACTGTGTTAGCCTATGAGTTACGAGGCAAGGTGAAGCATGCTGGGACCTCACAGTACCAGATGGGTATGGAGGCACTGACTACGTTGAACCGTGTACAACAGGTGGAAGTTCTTCATGGTCAGTACTCTGTCAATCTTAGGCCACATCTGAAAATTGCACACGAGTCTATGGGAAGTGGCTTGCAGCTGCTAGCATAGACTCGTGTGTAATTTCAAACCGTAGCCAGTTAATTTGAACATGGCTGTGGCATTATTCTGAGTGCGTTGCAATCGGCACATATGATGTTGGGAAAGAATGTAGTGTCATGCTGCCACTTTTTCATCATATGTGACCTGCTCCAACGAAACCCGGACAAAGTTGACAAAGTTGAGATTGTAGATTAATAGTTTGTGATTAAGATTTTGAGATTTTGCTTTTTTCGAATTCTCGAGGTTCTCGGCTTTAAAATTATATATCCTTTACATATGTACCCTTACCCTATCTCCCCTGGTGGAAGGATTTAGTGATAAAACCCTGACAACCTAATTATGAGATAAACAACTTTAAAATTCAAAATCGACCAAAAAACACACTTCTGGGTGATGGATTATGTTCAAATTTGGGAAGATTGTAGATTAATAGTTTGTGATTCAGAAAAACCCCAAACCTCAGAATGGTAAAATCCACCCCGAAATGACTTTACGAGTACATTGTAACACATTGTGCGACTTTGTCCGGGTTTCGTTGAAACAGATCCCATATATCATCCTAATGAAGGTTAGACATTGCAAAAATGTTGGAAACACATGAATCTGGGGCTGAGAAATTTTTTCATTTTTGTTAGAAAGGCACTCTGACAAACGCACTCAACTCTCCATAGACTGTGTACACAACCAAAGAAGTAGCGTCAGGATACTACATTTTTCCTGCTGTGTTCAGTGTTGAGTCACGTTTGAGAAAAGCTGACATAAAGGTTTTTGGTTGGTCTATAAATCGACCACATAAAAGTTGCATATTTAAAACAAAATTGATGTTTTTGCACTAATAAAGTGCTTTTGGATTGAAAAACCTGACATTATTAAAACTTATAAGCACAAACCTTTTAAAAAGGTTTCTGTATAAGTTTATTCCCTAAAATCCAAATACGACTTTATGGTATTTATAAATTGTGCCATAATTATGTAATCTTCTTATAGTGAAATTTCAGAAACACCCTAGAACTTTGACAAATTTGGCACTTACAACTTGACACAACTTGTACCCATGCTCATAGTAATTTAAACAAAAATTGGGGTTGCCATTTATATTAAGAAGCTTGTTTAAAAAAATTTAAAAGTGGTGAAGACTGCTTTCTGACTGGAATGACCTGAAATATACAAACAACAAAAAATATATAAGAGGGCCTGATATTTCTATCTTGACAGGATCTTCAGTTTATTTGAATGACTTTTTTGTCCGCAGAGTACAATGATCTGAAGTCATCCCTGAGTGACTATCTGCAGAGTTTTGCCAACCAGGGCAAGGTAACTCGTCAGTTTTTCCTGGTCATGTTCTACAAAATGTGGTGTTTTTCCTGTCATAAACGTGCACACATTTGTGCACATGTTCGTGTTGTGAATTTCAAATTCACACCACATTTGCTTTCGGTAGAAGTATGAACCAGCCTTTAAAATGAGGAACAAGCATTACTACACCTCATAAATATTCATGAGCGAATTGAAGTGCGTTATTGGTCGATTCTGCTGCGTGTCTTGGAAGTAAACATGATACGCTGCCAGGTGACGTCATCCCGATGAGTATCCAGCTCGCTGCCGTGCGGTATCTTTTACTGGTAGCACAAACAATTCACTCTGGAACCCGCGTAGGCTGTGGCATGTAATCTTTACTAAACCAGTCTTAGTAACTAGATTAGTAACTAGTTAATGTTACTAGATTTCTGTCATCGACTGACGAAGAACTTGAATATCTTGTGCTGCAAAATTTATGAAGGCCATTATCGACAAGGCAGTGAATATTTATGAGGTGTAGTAAAACAAATACAGCATGGGGTTTTTTTCTGGAAAATAGTGGGAATTACTGGTCGGGCTGACCTACACCTTGGGACCAGTAATTCCCACTACTTCCCCTCAAACCATGCTGTATTTGTATATTACTGGTCCCTTGGTGTAGGTCAGCTCGACTACCTCCCTCCGCTTCCTGTCGGAAGGTAGCCTAGCTGACCTACACCTTGGGACCAGTAATTCCCACTACTTTCCCTCAAATCATGCTGTATTTGTATATCAATTATGTAAGACAAACGTTCTCCTTGGTTTCTCAGGTGGTGAAGAGACAAGACATTGATGAGTTCTTCAGTGACATGCAGTCACGTAAGAGGCAGCGTGTTGCAGTTAGCAACCCTCAATACTTCTGTAGATGACAAGCTTTCGTCAGTCAGCACGCGACACAGGGTGTCCCCAAAATGACTAACAAAATGCAGCACTTTTTGTTGAGGACCATACTCCTTTTAGGAATAGTCTATCACCCCGAGCTTTGATTCTGTGTTATAATTGTGTCTTGGCTATATCCTGGTCAAATTTGAGCAAAACTAGCAAAAAATTGAATTGTGCAATCTTGTGTCAATATTTGATATTTCTGTTTGCTACAAGGAATTATAATAATTATAGTAACTTATGTCCATTAATTTAAAGGGATCGTATACGTTTGGTAATTACTCAAACAATTTATGGCAATAAAAACTTACTTGGTAAGAAGTACAGCAGCTTTGGATAGTATAATGCAATTTTAGAAACTGTTCACTTTGAAGTACTGCGGTTATGGAAAAAGATATCACTTTTTATCCCCAAAAAATTGAATCTGAGAAGCGTTACTGCAGTGACGTTTCTTAGTTTGTGTTTATTTCAATGCAGATTATTCTTCCTGCGTAGACATAACCGCTCCAGATTTTCTCAAATATCTCAAAATCGCTACGACCTTTGGAAATGAAATTTTTACAGGTTAGTTTTATGGTGCATATCTATAACTATATAGGATTTAAACAAACAGTGGGTTCCAATTACCAAACGTATACGATCCCTTTAAAAGCTTGTTCCTTTTTTTTATGGGCTTTATTTATGAGTCGGCCATATTAAATTAAAAGCGAGGTAAATTAATACCAGTCTTCTCTGATGAATAAAAAATGTGATTAAAACTAAATGTTTAAGCCACATTAAAAATAATATTGTATTACAAGTTAGGCTAGCATTCCAAATATGGACCGCCCACAACATTTAAAGTGTCCAGAGTACTGTCTTTGTGGACCCTTTAGGTAGGATTTGCCACTCGACATGCCACTCAACCGACGCTGACTATCCTTGCCCCCATCAGTAGAGAAGAGGTTGCTATACTATCTGGTTTGTGTAATTTTTGTCTACAAAGGCTATGGTATGCGTGGTCCAGTACAGCAAAACTAGACATAGCCATAGTAGTCGGCTCATCCACACAATGAGTTCCAGTTTCCGAAAAATATGAGCGAAACTTGTCAGCATTGAGGTTGTCTTGCATCTTGTTGAACCAGTTTTGTTACATCTTCGCAACAGCTGTATGAATGACCTAAAGTCTTTCATCAAACCTTTTTGTTGGGCCTTTCAAAAGACTCCACACCAACTTTCACTGGAGTCAATGCCGTACAGTTCTGTGGGCATAGAATCGCTGCCGTGGTTTTCTTGTACAAGTCATAGTCCATACCTGACACAAACATCTTGGGGCAATAGACTGTTCCTTAACCATTTCGCGCCGGGCGGAAATACCGAGCGCGTGACACGGAGCCGGGCTAGTTTAGCCTGACCTGCACGCTCCAGTGACTCCATTGAATTGCGCCCGGAAATAAACGGCCCCATTGTTTGGTCTTGCGTAATCCGCTCTTTGTTACCGAGTCTAGACAATCCTCCAGCACTATAAAATTTATATAATTTTCGATGCCCGAAACTGGGCACCCGGCTGCGTGGTATCGGGAAAAATGCCCGATTTCGGGTAGCCCGGCGCCAAGTGGTTAAAGGAGTATGGTCTTTAACAAGTGTTGCTTTTTTTGGGGGGGTGGCAGGCCTGTTTATGCAGAATGATGCAGTTTAAGAAATACAGTATTGCAACAATTAATTGAAGCATGACAAAAAGTAGATTTATTTTAAAATATCGTGGTAAACAAAGTCTGTTATTGAGAATGTTGAAATCAGACATTAAAGGTAGGATGTATACACCATTGCTTGAATTAGCATGATTTGGGGGGTTGTATTTTATAGTAAATAGTGTTCAACCGGCGTCAGGCAGTGGTTCTTGGTTTTCTTGCAATTGCGTGAATCTTTCATAAATGTTTTGGAACAATTACATGATATTTAGCGCAATCATTTTGCTGAATGCCTACAGTCATTATTTCCTTTCAAATAAGTAAGATATTTCCTGCAAATGATGCATCCCACCTTTAAAACAGTTAACAAAATGCAGTTGTATGTGGACAGTAAAGTAGAACGCTGGATACGCTGCTATACCAAACATTCTTGGCTCCCGATTTGTGAACAAAATATACACCCTCCTTTGCTCCCAACTTGCGTGTCCAAACTTACCACGCATTATTGAAAGATGTCAATAGATTTTCAGAAATCCACTGGTATATCAAATGCTATTTAGGCCGTTTTTAATTCCTTAACCTCAAACTACCAATGGCTTTATGTTGAGGAGAAACCTGTTGGACCGGATATACCGAACAAAATCTGTGGATCCCTTGATGTTCGTTATAGCGGCGTTCCACTGTATTAAAATTGAAAACATTAAGGCAGTATTTCCATCCAGCTACATGTATGTGCGTTTGTATTGAAATTCAAGAAAGTTACAGGGATTTGAGGCATCAATGATGCACACAATAATATTAAAAAGGATAACAAGTTGTCACTTTGATTTTTTTTTATTCAACTGAAAGCTTTTTCAGTTTGTTCCATACTACAACAGTTTAACATGTACGAAAGTATAAACTAAAATACTACCAACATAAAATAACATGTGATTTTAGTTCGCACACAATTTCCGACACGATTGTTATCTAAACTCAACCATGAACAAAGAAGATGATTTTGACATTGAAAGACTGAAAATATCAAGTGTTTATCATTAAATAATACATGTAAGTTGTACATCGTGACAAATCAAGAAAATAAAGTTAATTAAAAATACAGTTAAAAAGTGTTGTCTTGTTAGTATGTACATTGACAGTTACTTTTATTATAGATGTGTATGGAATTATAATGTACTTTATTAATATACAATAGATATTGGATTTCTCAGTCTGAAGCCAAATTCCACGACATTCCGTCTTGTAATATTTTACAATCCATGCAGAATGTCACACAATGTGGGCGCTGTTTACAATCACATTTGACATCGATACAAAGCATTTTACTCGTGGTCGTTCCCATTGGACTTTTTAGCATCATTGATAACTTACCGCACCGTTGCGGTACGTTAACACTACCGTGTGTTCTCATTGGATTTATTTATCATTCTACAGAAAAGTGGCGGTACGTAAAAGTCTTCTGTCCAGAATGTTGAGATAATAAACTTTTGTAGCCAATACAACATCGAACTTGGAATAACCTGGCTGCATGATAAACAAAGGTAGTATACAATATTCGCAAAAAAAACCACAGAAATAACTACTGAATTATTATTAAATACTTGGCTGTAAGTGAAATCATAGCACCAGGTGTGCGATCATTTTCATGAATTAATTATTTTTTTTAAGACGGATGGTTGGAAAAAACATACCATTTTCAAATACTTCGTTTGCAAATGGGTACAAGCCAACTAGCCTGGTTCCCAAACCCGATAATTCCCTGATGTCTATAAAGTGTTTTGTTCCATCTGAATCGACAGAAAACAAGAGGAATTCCTCCTGTTTTGGTCAAGTGACGTTGATAGCTGCCCGATTCAAGATTCATCAGAAATAGTCGGAATCTTTTGGTCTGAAAACCCAACTATAATGGTACGCCACATAAACAGTTCTCAGCCAGTTAAAATTCACAACCTCGTACCATGGTATAACCAAGGTAGCATCATTATGGTAACATCCACATGCACAGTACAGGTTTACATAGTATGTACACAAATTTAACGAGACACGTATATTTACATAATTTGTACATAATGTACATGCACAGATACATGTTTTGTCTATACTTAATCAAACTTGAAACAAAAACGTTTGTCAAGCACATTGTGTATTTGATCATTTGATAATGCACTTCTTAATTGGCTGATTAAGTGGGCAAAAGTTGCATACAAGGCGGGCTGGTAAAAATGTACATGCAGTGATGGATGGGGGCTGCTGGAGTGTTTTGCAGTAAGTACTACATACAGGGTAACTGTCTTGAGATACTTTACCAACCTAAACAAATGCGACCAATAAATAGATGTCGAACAAAAAGTATGCAACTTTACGATAAAAATGACATCACGGTCGAATGTGCACACGCATAATTTCTTTTTAAATATTCAAAGTTTTGTTTTTTTTCAACTGGCAAAAAGCTATTTGAATATTTGGTTAATAATCAAATATTCAAATATCCGGTATATTCGGGACAGCCCTATCAAGCACCCCAGCTCAACTTATGTTATGAATTAACATATTGTTTAGTCTTGCATCAAAACAATTATCTGCTAAATCACTTCTCATCAAGCAAGTAGTCATATAAATATGACACTGTTTCAGGTATATCCCCTTCGAGAAAATTATTTGTGCAAAGACATTACATTTGTATCCATTTGAAATATGGTAACATAACTAGAACCTGAAACTTGTACACCTTGATGTAAGAGTCAAATAAGATATTGTAACTTGCTAAAAATGTAACATTACCGACCGTGGAATTGCCCATATGCGCACAAATTTTGTTAAAACCATATGTGACCCAGCACGAGTAAATGAGACACTTTGCGGCAAAAATGAAAATTGAGATTTTGATTTCATCATTTAAAGTTAAACAAGCTTTAAATGATGAAATCAAAATCTCAATTTTTATTTTTGCCGCAAAGTGTCTCATTTACTCGTGCTGGGTCACATATTGTTCAAAAGAGTCCAGAGTGCATGGACCTATGGGTGCATCTTAGGCAAGCCTTGTACCACATTATATATATATACACAGGCATGTTTTATAAACTACGGGAAATTTTGTGAGGTGAATGTAGAAATTGCCTAACTGAAATGACTTGAGGTACCATTGTATATATGTAGCTACTTGAGTTACATTTTTACACTTGCGGAATTGATCCTTCTTTTTTTTCAAAATCCCTGAGGAATGCAAGGAAAGAGAAATTTATATGGAATGCGATTTGAGGTTCACTGAGTAAGCTTGCAAGTGGAATGTTTAGAATTACACTTTGATTTCTCAACAATATCGCCCAATGGTCCACGTTTATAATTGCCTGTGCGTAACATTTATAGCAATTTCATATTAAATCAGTTTACAGCCAAATGCATGAAGACTTCAGGAAGACGCAAAAACCACTAAACGCAACTTCCATGAAAAATGTAAAAACTCTCAGTGCCTAGTATACAATAATCAAATACTTTTTGCTTTAAAAACTGCTAGATCCCACACTTCAAGGTGGGATACATCATTGGTAATTGCTTGAATTATCATGAATGGATAGATTTCAGGGGGTTGCATTTTATAGTCAATATCGTTTAACTGACCTGTCCGAAGTTTTACAATCATGGTTGCTGAGAAAAGCAAGAAAAACGACTTTCGTTTTCAACCGGATTCGGGCAGTTTTTCTTATGTTGTTTTGGTTGTTTTTTTTGCAATCGCCGTTCGGCGATCATGAATTGTGGTTTATACAATTAAATTTTTCAAAACAATTACAGGATATCTAGGGCAATCATTTTCCTGGATGCCTACAATCATTATTTACTTTCAAATAAGTAAGATATTTCTCAATAATTAGGTAGTAATTTTTTTTCGATATCTGCAAATGGTGTATCCTACCTTTAAAGCCAACAAAAATGTGTTTTTTTATGAATGCCTAATGAAAATATACAGAAAAGGTACGCTTGTCATTGATTTGACTTGAATATCCACTTAAAGATGTTGAATGTTTTACTATGAGATACTAAATTGCAAAGGACGCGGCTACACGTGGTCGAGTCGATGGCACGTAAAGGCGCCTCTGAAGCCGGCCACACGACCCATATCCGACCACGGAGCACAGCCAAAGGACGTTATTGTTGATTTTTACAGAAGAAGGAAAACCAGAGGACCCGGAGAGAAACGCACAACTCTACTCACCTACAATGTATATGGTCCTGGCTAGGGAATCGAACCCGGGCCACATTGGTGAGAGGCAAGCGCTTTCACACACTTGCCTTCCGCGTCTGGCTTGGGCATTAACAGTGTCCAGGCCCATGAGCCGGTTTTAAAACATACGTTTAATACCGGCCAACCACATATTTATTCCCATTCATAAATACATGTACCTTTCGCGTAAAATATGTCGCAAGTCAAAAAATATAAATTTCCAACTAATTTGTTAAACAATTATAAACTTCATGTTTTGTGAAACAACCCTCTAGCTACGATTATGGTAAGTTCCTTGAATATCCTTGCTCGCATCATCGGTCCAGGAGGTAAGCTCACTCCTTATAATAGACATTGGCCTGTGCGTCCCACATACTGCGCGATGTTAACGCAGGGCGTAAACTCCCAATACAGCGTGGATTATGGATTATACAAAAAAGACTTGTTTGTAGTATTGCGGCATTCTGAGCCACGCAGCGCTTTTACGAGCTTTCTACATGTATTAATAGTACTCAAACCCCTGCGGACATTCGGCAAGATCCGTGGTTATTAGCGCAAACAATCATGCGCCCAATCAGAGCCTCCGATACAAACAGACCAAGGCTGTTTTCCAAACCACTATTGCTAAACTGTATGAATGAAGCCTCAGACGAAGACAAAGCTGGGGTTCGGAAAACAGCCCAAGGCATGCGAACCAACTTCTTCCGCAACGCGCATTTCTATTGGTCCATTCGCTTGGACACTAAAATTATTCGGAAAAATTGTAGAAATTTACGTACAGAACGTGAAAAAAAGCTTTGCTAGTATTATATATAACACAGCATAAGAAACATAAAAGACTGAAAAGGTACGTAAACGCCAATAAAATTAAGTATAGTGGTAGAAATTGTACCAGGGGTAGACGTTCATATCATGGACTATTGGCCAACTTGTTTATTGATTGATGCGAATGTCCGCAGGGTTTGAGGGCGACAATTCAAGAGCCTGTTAAACTCTGCGTGGCTCAGGATGATATTGCGCATGCCTTGTGCGTTGATGCGGTTTCAACCAATATTTCACATAACACTGAAAAAGTGTTTAAAACCAGCCAGCCGGTCTTTATCATCTCAACCAATATAAATAGGTAAACTGTCTCCTAGATTGTGATTTGACTGTGTCTTCCTTAAGCTGTTTAGATTCAATTAAATTACAGGAGCAATTGGACACATCGACTCCAGTCTTTTTTTTATACATATATTGCACTCAATCTTATGTTTAAAAATTCTTAAGATAATCAGAGATGTAAATCGGTGATTACCACAATGTTGGCCAAGAAGAATATATTCTTATAGTTTAATAGAGTTTTGTGCAGAAAGTAACGGCCTTTCTGGCTACTGTCTCTGTTTAGAACAGTAAATTAAATTGCCACAAGTAATCACAATCATAAAATGACCATCATCAGATACACTTTACATAGACGGACGATTAGCCAACAATCTTAGAAATATCTTTGTTCCCAAAACAAATGTCTATTGGACTCTTTTTAAATAACTACAGGTTTATTTTGATTTTTTTAAAATTCCATACGAGTTTCATTTAATTACAGTCACGCGTAACTACACAATTGTCAAATTGATCACAACAGTTTAGGACACTGACCAAGTTCTTTGCCTTAATGAATTTCAGTGCTGTGTTTATGTATGATGCTGTTTAACCAGTTCGCGCCGGGATTATTTTAACATCACCGAGCCGACGCGCGGAATTACTTTTAACAAAACTCGATCCGAGGCGGGTTCGGGCTGATAGTACCAGGAAGCCCACCCACGCATTTCCGGCCTTGCTCGCTGCTGACAGACATTTTTGGCCTTGCTCATGACGTGTTTATGCGTCATCCGTTTTTAATCTAAGGAAAACTTTGCATTTATATACGTCATCCGGCGCGAACTGGTTAAAATCCTGCATGTTGTAAAACTGCCTGCGGTTGGGATTGGAATCAATTGCCTGGTTATCAGTCATCATGGCAAGACTTTAGTTTAATGCTCAAGGGCAAATGATTCCAAACAATTTCAGCTTTTTTTTCACATCCAGGATTGTACAGAGTTTTATACACAACACAGCACTGAAATTGATTATGACATGGAACTTGGTCAAAGTGTCCAATGTTGTTGTGATCAATTGACAATTGTGTAGTGATGCCTGACTGAATGAAACTCAGAAGATTAGGCCAAGAATAGTATAGGAAGTTTCTGCACCCTAAAACATTCATGGTTTGGTAGTTATTTCAAAAACAGCCAGACGGACTTTATTTGGGGGCGAAGCCTTGTATAGTGCTTTTAACACGGATCAAAGCGCTTTACATTATTATTACCCCTGATCATTGGGCCAATAAAACATTCCAAATACCACCTCAGCTCCCTGGGGAGTATACAGCTCGATGCTGCCAATTTCGGCACAAGGAAGCTAAATAAATCACAATAACCATCTCTGGCCGCACAGGTACCCATTTACTCCTGGGTGGAGAGAAGCAATGAGGGACAAAGTGCCTTGCCTATTAAGGCACACGAACCATAGTCCCAGGCTGGACTCGAACCCGCAACCTGCAGGTTTACCCACACACTGCAAATTCAATGCTCCAGACAACTAGGTCGCAGCTCTCCAAAAAAACTTGACCACGTACTGTGTTGGTCTTTACATAACACTCATCCCTACACCTTGAATAGTTTTATTCTGCCAAAGACTCCCCCAAACAAAAGAGGGTTCAAGGACAAAAGCCTTGTAAGACCCCTTCTGTTTCTAATCGATACTAGTTAGGCTATTCAACTCACTGTTGCATTTAGAGACTGCGGCATCGTTACCTTCCGTGTCCCCATCCACCGGATGACTGCTGCCACCGTTCAGGTCGATACCGTTCAATGCGTTGTTCAGACTGTCCACTGTGCCATTCACTTTGATTTCACTGTTGTAGGATTCGTTGTCGCCGTTAGTCACGGCAGACCTCATGCTATCTGGTGGTTCAGTGTCGATCTGGTTTATAACAGGCCTGGGTATCGAATCGTCGCTGGTATCACTCTGCAGCGACAAGGAAGAGTTCCTATTGGAGGAGCTACTGCCGTCAGACTGAGTGTCAATGGGGTTGGTCTTGTAGTCCAACCTTGCTAGCTGCGCGGGGCCTGCCTCGAGGACCTCGGTCACTGTAGCCATGTCTTCCAATTCTAGTTCTTGGTAACAGACCGCATCCTCCGCTAGCTCCTCGGTGTCCTTCCGACGTATCTTGATGTAGGCGATGGCGTTGTGCAGGATGCGCTTCTCCAACAGGCGCAGCTGAACGCACAGCTTGGAATTAGGCGACAAGTCTGTCTGGGAGAGTTGGTGTATATCCTCCTGTTGGCATTAAAATAGATTCCTTGTTAAAGGGATCGTATACGTTTGGTAATTGGAACCCACTGCTTGTTTCAATGCTATATAGTTATAGATATATACCATAAAACTAACCTGTAAAAATTTCATTTCAAAAGGTGGTAGCGATTTTGAGATATTGCCGAAAATCTGGAGCAGTTATGTCCACGCAGGAAGAATAATCTGCATTGGAATACATACTCTGAGAAACGTCACTGCAGTAACGCTTCTCAGATTCACATTTTTTGGGATAAAAAGTGATATCTTTTTCCATAACCGCAGTACTTCGAAGTGAAAAGTTACTAAAAATGCATTATACTATCCAAAGCTGCTGTACTTCTTACCAAGTAAGTTTTTATTGCCATTAATTTTTGGAGTAATTACCAAACGCATACGATCCCTTTAAAGCTAAAGTATAGACAAATCCAACGACAGCATTTGTTTTCCTTCGTCGTTGCTGGCGCTGTTGTACTTTCCATTCTCTAGAAGCCATGAGACATGTCAGAAATCCATCCACGAATCCATATTTTTTTATCAGAATATATTCTTAAAATGCTCAAATGTCAAACTTCTTGGAACTTTTTCATAATAAACATTAAAAATAGACTCTAAAATGCGAGGCATTCTGGCAAAATGAGACAGAACTGGGCACAGGCTATCGAAGAGAAAAATGCAAAATAGTGAATAGTAGTTATTTTGTTTTCAAATTTTTTGATTTATTGCTATTTGTAATCTTTGTTATGTCTACTAACCATATTTCTAAAGAAATAGTAAGAAAAAAGTGGAATAAAAATGTTTTTAAGTAAAAACGATTGACATTTTTCAATATCACATGTGCAAAACACGAAACTTCCAAAGGCCTTTTTCTCAATATTTTACTTTTGCGACGTGTTAATAAATGCAAACTTTAAACAGCCATAACTTGTTCATGGAATGTCCGGATAATCTTACCCTCTTCTCTAATACAAGAGAACCCTCATTTCAACCTCTGCCCAGTTATGTCTCATTTTGCCAGAACCCCTCACAAATGTCACTCAAGTGTGCATAAATATTTTATATAAGGCTCGAGATCGCGAGAGATTGCTTGCTATTTCGTCCTTCCCCCCCCCCCCCCCCCCCCCCCCCCAATGGCTGCGTCCATTGTAGGCGACCCACCGTGCGTATCCCATCGGATTCATATATACCTTGTGCAGCTATCCAAAAAAGTAGTTCATCAGAATACTGTTAAAGTACCTTGCTCAAGAACACAGTTCTGCAACTCACCGGGATGGTGGTCTTGTACTGTCTTAACAGCAAGGTTAGTCTGTTCTCCAGGAAGGACCAGACGCGTAGCTCGTTGGCTTTATTGATGAGGCAATTGGGACGGATCAGTCGGCCTAACGACTCCGTCTTGTTCTTATCAAACATGCGAAGCACCAACTCCCCTGCATTGCAGTCAATATGAAATATCATGTCAGATTAGTTTCAACCTTGAATTGGAATTGGTTTTCAGTGAAACTAGGGCTGGGTTCAGGCGGTCTGTTCTTGACTAGACTTGAAATCAAGTAGTTAGATTCTGTCGTCTTTGTTCGTTTATTGAAATGAGCAACCATGCCTGCCGTTCAACATTTGTGATTGGACAGGTCTAAAAACTGGACCCATATGAATCCGGGCTAATATTTATATATGTGACCTCGCACCACGAAATGAGCGGAAAGTCGCACACTGCCAAAAAGAGTTATTGACCGAAACGTCAAATTTTCAAGTGAAAGGTCGTTTTGGACCTTCTTTATCATATCCCAACATTTTATAGCTCAATTAAAAATCTAAAGTGTGTTTTTTGGTGGCTGAAATGCACTGATTGGTAGTATAGTTGGCACGGCTCACGGACTTTGAACTCCGTTTTCTCAAAACAAGGGAGCATGACCTCAGCTATTTTAAAGGAGTATAGCGGCGGCTAGGAATCAGCTACAGCAACACACAATACATCATTTGAAAGCTAAGGACTTCTTCTTTCTAGAAATTTAATAATGTCAACTTTTTAATATTGCGACTTTCCACCCATTTCATGGTGCCAGGTCACCTATGTGACCATCTACGACAAAATGGCTGTAAAGTCGCCAGAGCTTATTTTGAGAAAAAGACCATTAAAATATGTGAAAAACAATTAAAAAAAAGAATTTTCATATTCAGTGTTACTTGTTGTAGCTAACCATAAATACCAACTATGTCTTGTAATACATCATTTTGAAGCTTTCATTTCTCTAAATATCTCAAAACGTCAAGATGCCTACTTTATAGCCCTTTCATCGTGGACGGTCACATATGTGGCATCTATCATATATCAGCTCATCTGGCATAATAGGAATCATCCATTATACAATGTACATATGGGGATATCTTTTTCCTGTTTATTGTCTTTCTGATCCTGTATATTCCCTTAGTTACGTTGAACTTAGAGTACGATATAGATAGACCGAATTTAATGACCGTCTTTTAAATAGAAAGGACCAATATTATAATGGAAACTAAACTACTAGGATTAACGTCACGGTCACACCCCTTCAAAAAATGAGCGTGTGTCTGTTGTAAACCTATTAACCTGTTCAGAAAACATGATTGCATCTGTTTCTTTGGGTTTCAGAGCACTCCTTAGGCTTCCTGCAACACCTCCATTGTTTCGTTTAAGTGACACAAAATCCGAAGAAATGACAATTGGAAGCGTAGGAACTTTTCTTGCATACACGTACAGAAATATGCTTATAACCGCATATAGCGTCGTTTGTACATCTACGTATGGACATTGTACATTATGGGCTCTATTGCTCATCGCATTCGCTATAAAAGCATGTAACATGAATATTCATATTCTCTATATCTGTAACCAATCAAACTGCGCCATTCACAAATATTCATATTTTCCTGACTCTTAGCCAATCAGAGTGCTCCGTCTGAAAATTCAAAAGTTTTCTATCCAAAGTTTGTGCCGAGTTTCATTTTGAGATATAAAATTCTTGGAGATCTTTGCATTTCCCAAGAGACAACTCTAGACCTACCCTCATCCATGGAGAAGACTCGCAGGAAGGCAATCAATTCAGGACTGATAGGATTATCACCTCCTTCCACACCAAGGTTGATAGAAGATCTTCAATTAAAAACACACCCCCCCAAAAACATGGTTAATACATTACATACCTAGAGTGGACATTCCTTTGAATTTGTGTAGTTAACCAGGTCGCGCCGGAAGACGTATATGCAAAGTTTTTCCCAGATTCAAAACGGATGACGCATAAACACACCATGAGCAAGGCCGGGAATGTCTGTCAGCAGCGAGCAAGGCCGGAAATGCGTGGGTGTGCTTCCCGGCACTATCGGCCTGAACCCGCTTTGGATCGAGTTTCGTTAAAAATAATCTCGCGCCTCGGCTCGGTAATGTTAAAATAATCCGGGTGCGAACCAAAATACCAATTTTACTCACACAATGAAAATTCTGTCAGCCCATATTTGTGATTCCCTCGATCAAGTGTTCCCCTTCACTTTTCCAAATATAACCCTAACCTAATTTTATCTCAAGAGCTCTTCTTCAAAAAGGGAGAAACCTTGTGTGGAAGTGAGCAAATCCACAGGTTTTCGGTTTGTGTATTGTGTGGACATCTTTTGTTTGTAGGTCCACACAGCACGTGCGTTCATACAGTATATTTCGTTTGATGGACAATGCAACATTTTACGTGCTTTTTACGCTCTGTGCGCATACCGGGCAACGCGCTTAACACAAAAATGGGCCTAAAAGTCTTCATTTGAAAGTATAAAGATTGACACTGGATATGCTTATTACATGTAAATATACATGGCTTATGATATAACATTATGTAATTTTCTTTTAAAATCGATAAATGCTTTCATATAATTATTTGACCGGAACTCTTAGGGTGTGTACAAATTCCCTGTACCGAGGGGTAAATTTGCCCATAGTTGGTATTTTAGTCGGGTGCAGGGCACATCACAAAATCATCATGTAGTTTTGAATAGGACCTGGTGGTCTATGGGTTTATATGTGATGCGATCAAGCAAAATCAGTCTGAAGTAGGCCCTGGCCATTTTTGGGATTTTTACATATTCTTTTGTAGCGTACTTCAGGCTCCATTTAGTGAAAACCCCATGTGAATACGACCTTTGGTTAAAAAATTACAACCATTTGAACACCAGCACGTTAAAAATAAAGAAACTGAGAAAATAAAGATTCTGTATTATCACTTTCCTTCTGAATTTGGTTAAAAGAGTATTTTCATGTAAAAGACAAATATTTTTCCCATCTGTTTTTGTAAAAAAGTCAATTTGGATTTGTCCACCCCTACGAACATATTTTGGCCCGATCTCAAAACAAGAATTGCCGAGTTCCGACTGATATTGCTTGATCGCATCACATATGTCTGTGATTCAATGTCTGTGATTCAATGTCTGAGACCAATGCTCCAGACCACGGCACTCCACTAAGCCAAGAGAGTTTAACAAAGTGATACCGAGGAAGTCAACAACTAAAAGACAACAACATCAAGTAATAATGGCAGAGTTGATTGTTTTTGGAAGACGGCAACTCGGGGATAGTGCAATTCTTACTCGGCTGATCCCATCATGGCCAGGAGTTGACTCTTCATGGCGTACAGTCGGTCGTTCTTACTGATGCCCAGCTGAATGTTGACGCTGTCGCACTCGCTCTCCGGGTAGACAAAGCCACTGTACAGCAGCAGGTGAGAGTTAGAGCGAAGGCCGTAGAAGATACAGACCTGCTCCCCTACAGCTAGGTCATGGAGGGCTAAGCCGTCGCAGCTGTCTCGCTGCAAATTGAAGCTGGTGGTAATCTGTGGACAGGAATGAAGTGGGTCAGCGTGGCTCAGAATTTACATATTAACTGGGGGCCAATTTCACAAAGCTGCTAAGCACAAAAATTTGCTTAGCATGAAAATTTGTCCTTGGTAAAAACAAGGTTACAGACCAAATTTTCACGCGATCTTTATTGTTTTTGATTGATAATCAGCTGTTTTTTTGCTTAGCATGAAAAACACGTAGAATTTTGGCGGATAACTTGTTTTTAATGAGCCAGACTTTTTTGTACTAAGCAAATTTGTGTGCTTAGCAGCTTCGTGAAATTGGCCCCAGTTCGCGCCGGAGGACGTATATACACGCAAAGTTTTCCCCAGATTCAAAACGGATGACGCATAAACACGCCACAAGCAAGGCCGGAATTATCTTTCAGCAGCGAGCAAGGCCGGAAATGCGTGGGTGTGCTTCCCGGTACCATTGGCCTGAACCCGCCTCGGATCGAGTTTCGTAAACAAATAATCCTGCGCCTCGGCTCGGTGATGTTAAAATGTTGTTGCAGTGAACATAGTGAAATTTGAGTGCCTAGTATGTAATGTATAAAAAGGGATTTCCACACTAAAAATCCCCCATAGCCAATCATCTAGTGGATACGCTGTTCGGCCAGGAGACAAAATATAACAGACTGATTACTTTCTCTTTTAGGCCAATCAAATTCCCTGACTTTTTCCCGACTGGCAAAAACACCTTTATTTTCCAGGTTTTTCCTGATTTTCATTTTTGGTGACACAGAATAGACAGTTGTGATTTGAAGGTTTGCACGGTGAGAAGGCAATAGGATATTAACTAGTTAGCGCCGGGATTATTTTAACATCACTGAGCCGAGGCGCAAGATTTTTTTAACAAAACACGATCTGAGGCGGGTTCAGGCTGATGGTAATGGGAAGAACACCCACGCATTTCCGGCCTTGCTCGCTGCTGACAGACATTTTCGGCCTTGCTAATGACGTGTTTATGTGTCATCCGTTTTGAATCTGGAGAAAACTTTGCTGGTATATATACGTCCTCCGGCGCGAACTGGTTAAGTTGTTTGCAGTAGCACCATGTGGTAAATCTAATAGTGAGCTTGTTTGGTTCTAAAAAGAACTGAACGGAACGTTTCAAACAGTGTGCTCTATTCGTCATTCAGGAGCATGGAGAATACAGTGTCAAGTGGACAAGGGCCAACTTCACGAAGCTGCTAAGCACAAACAAAATTGCTTAGCATGAACATTCTTCCTTGTCAAAAACAGGGTTACAGACAACATTTGTAGGCAATGTTTATTGTTTCCGACCGATGTTCAGGTGGTTTTTGCTTAACATGAAAAGCACATAAAGTTTCAGTTGGCAACCCGTTTTAACCAAATTAAATTTGTTGGGGTGTTTGCTTGTTTGTTTCTATATAAATGTGTTTTGATATAATAACTTGTTTAATAAATAGTTTTAATTGTACAGTTAACATATGATTTAAATTTATTATTTGTATTTTGTGTGTATTGTTGACTTTACGCAACACGGCCCCTTAAAAAAAAAAAAAAAAAAAAAACCTTGGTTGAATGGTTACCGTGTATGAATAAGTTTAAATAAATAAATAACAGTTATTGAGGAAGATTTCTTGGTGCTAAGCCAACTTTTGTGCTTAGCAGCTTGGCCCCATGACTCACCACGCCATTGGTGTGATTGCACATGTCCCATAGTGGAATGAGCACTGTGACTACATGTGAGCCATCCTCGGAGGGTATCTGATTCTGTCTGGACATCACAGTAGACACTGCCCATCTTAATTGACAACAAGAATAACACAACAAAATGTTGGTAAATACAAAAGTGGAGATCCAATTCGGTCTAAAAATTGAGCCACCGGTATCAAATGTGACCGGCTCTACAAAAAGGTTTGGAAAGCCCACAATGTAAGCTTTCATTTGGTATATAATATAGCTCCATAGCCCCTCTCATTTTGGAGATATGACGTGTTTACATATTGATTACTTTATTGGAGTTCAAATTATACAACTGAGAAAACGGGCTAAGAAATAGCCGGCTCTGTTGTACTACAACAGAACGATGCACACAGAATGGTAGTTTTTTCCACTTTATTTATCAAAATCAACATTGCTTTGAATAAAACCTGAAACTGTAGGTATTGAAGATGTCATTCATGACAAAAAATTAAAATCACATTTTGATGAAATGTTTACATCATAGTGCATAGCGCGACTTAATACACCTATTTGTAGAGCGGTCACAAACGATCAAGAGGAGTAATGCTCATAGTGATTTTTAGAAAAGTATGCACACTTTGAGTTTGAAATTGTATCAATTTTTTTGTAATGGCCGCCAATATGCTTGTTACCGGATTAATTATGAGGTAACAAGCATATTGGCAGCCATTTAAAACAAAACAAAACGGTGATAACACCCAAAAAGCTGCCACCGCTGCGATGCTATCACATATTTTCCAACTACATGGGTACATGCATACCTGCATACCTTGCCCAAAATCTTCATGAGCATTATTCCCCTCATTTGATACCGACCAACACCCGTCAGCTCTACTATCACAACAGAGAATTTGTATTACGTTTGTATTTAACATTTTCTTTAGCACCAGTCCTGCCATAAGTCCTAGTTGGTCTTGGGTAGTCGCCCGACCGAATTCAGTCGTGAGTAGTTTTTCCATCATGTTCAAAAAACCTGCCTGTGACCAAAATAGTCGTAGCTAGTCATAGCTAGGTCTTTAACCAGTTCGCGCCAGGATTATTTTAACATCATTGAGCCGACGCGCGGGATTATTTTTTAACGAAACTCGATCCGAAGCGGGTTCAGGCCGATAGTACTGGGAAGCACACCCACGCATTTTTGGCCTTGCTCGCTGCTGACAGACATTTCCGGCCTTGCTCGTGGCGTGTTTATGCGTCATTCGTTTTGAATCTGGGTAAAAATTTGCGTTTATATACGTCATCTGGGGCGAACTGGTTAACAGTCGTGCGATTGTTGTGCTACCAGTCTTGAGTGGTCTTACGTTGTCGTGAGACTCTCCAGTCCTTCAACAGTCCCACGACTATTTGCACAACTATGTGTGACTAGTCGTGCAAATAGTCGTAATAGTCGTGCAATTAGTTGCGACTTTCAAAGACCTATTCTGGGAGGTACAAGTCACAGACTAGTCAGGATAGGTCTTATTGCGTGACTGCTAAGCTGACATCGCAGAATAAAAACCACGACCGGCCCAAGACCAAGACCAAGACCGAGACCGACATGGTCGCGGGTAATCGTTGCTGGTATGTAACTGGGTCATTAAAAATGTAGAGTGCCTAGTATTTTCTATACCTGTATCCATCATAGGTGAAGGATTCTTTGAGTGGTATCTTGGCAGCATCCACATGCATCTGTAATTCACGCAGAAAATCAAGTTAGAAATACTGCCGCCTTTGGAGCAAATCAACACAGACCAGCAGTTGTAAGCTACAATTTGGTAGTTTGTTTGTGTTATGCTGCACTAATCTTGAAGATATCTTGTGGTAGGATACACCATTGGTATTTGCTGGAATTATCATGAATGGGTGGATTTTGGGGGTTGTATTTTATAGTAAATATCGATCATGAATGCTTTAAAAGCAAGAAAACCAGCGTTTAATTTCAACCTGCGTCAAACAGTGGTTCTTATGTTGTTCTTGTTTTTTTATATAAAATTCAATTTTTTGGAACAATTACAGGATATCTAGCGTAATAATTTTGCTGGATGCCTACAATCAATATTTACTTTCAAACAAGAAATTTTGTAATAATGCGGTAGTAATTTCTTTTTGATATCTGCAAATATCTAACACCCGACCCTCTGATCATGAGTCACAGACCCATTTAATAAGTTAAAAGTGCACGTAAATTCAGTGAAACCTGTATAAAAATAGCTCATCTCCTTCTACATGTTCTTATTAGGTCATAAACTTATCAAGAAAAACAAAAAGTATCTGCCTTTAATAATGTCAATATATCAAAAGCAGGAATCAGCTCAATTTTGTTCAAAAAGCACACAAGATCAGAATCACATTCCTTCAGGTGACTGAGGCTGTGCGTGTGTAAACACCTTCCATCGTGAACGTCAGACAAAAGAATTTAGGGGCAAACAATAGGTCCACAATTGACAGAAGGTCCATGATTCCAAATCGTGTACAAATCCTATGGAGGTCTTAAGAAAACGTTCGAGTACAAACAAAAGAGAGATAACGGTCGGACAATGCCCCGTCCACGATTCAAGGTGTTTACACACTTGGGTGGGTGGGGCTACGTTTGTATTGACCGGCAATCGTGGTCGTCGGACAAAAGAATTGGGAGGCAAACAATGGGTCCACGATTGACACAACGTCCATGATCTCAACTCGTGTACAAATCCGATGGCGATTATCCGAAAACGTTAGAGTATAAACAAAAGAGGTAAGAGGGTCGGACAATGCCCCGTCCACGATTGCCGGTCTATACATGACTGTGTGGGTGGGGCTGTGTGTAGGCGAGTTTGTTTTTATTGAAATAGAGGACCCCCTGTTTCGAAGAGGTCCCCGATTCCGATTCGTGTACAAAACCTATGCACAAACAAAAGAGGAACAATAAGAGGTCCTTGATTGGAGATGTATACACACTTGCGTGGGTGGGGTTAGGAGGGACAGAGGGGGCTGGCAGGGAGAGGGGATGGGGGAGGGGGATCGAGGATGGAGGAAGAGAGAAGGAGGGAGGGCTTAAATTGTCACCAACCTGAAAGAGTTTGTAGAAGTAAGCAAACTGCCTGGCGATGTTTTTGTGTTGCTTAAGTGCCTCAGCTGCATGCGAGGAAGGAACAAACAAGGCAAATCCACAACAGTGTTAGTATTCACTACTATTAATCTACAGAAAAACACACACTTTTCACATGCGCGTGGTTCAAGTTGTAAAAAGGATTCTTTGGTTGCGCTCATTTCATGCGGTAACACTTTGGGAGCTTCATCAATCTGTTGATTATCAATGCTGCAAGATGTACCTGGATAAACTCCACACTAAAAAAAAGATAACTGCGAAAATATTACAACCAGTTTCATTCCGTGACAAACTCCAACAGTTGGATGTTCTCCGGTTGAGTACGGTTGCTGTACAAGGCCTGTTGGAGTTTGGCTGTTTAAGGCCAAGTCACACTTTAGAGGCCCAACTCTCCTGACCTTAAGGGTCAGGGGAAGAGTTAGGGAAGAGGGGTTAAGGAAGAGGGGTTAAGGAAGAGGGGTTAAGGGAAGAGGGGTTAAGGGAAGAGGGGTTAAGGGAAGAGGGGTTAAGGGAAGAGGGGTTAGGGAAGAGGGGTTAAGGGAAGAGGGGTTAGGGAAGAGGGGTTAAGGAAGAGGGGTTAAGGAAGAGGGGTTAAGGAAGAGGGGTTAGGGAAGAGGGGTTAAGGAAGAGGGGTTAAGGAAAGAGGGGTTAAGAAAAGAGGGGTTAAGAAAAGAGGGGTTAAGGGAAGAGGGGTCAAGGGAAGAGGGGTTAGGGAAGAGGGGTTAGGGAAGAGGGGTTAAGGGAAGAGGGGTTAAGGGAAGAGGGGTTAAGGGAAGAGGGGTTAAGGGAAGAGGGGTTAAGGGAAGAGGGGTTAAGGGAAGAGGGGTTAAGGGAAGAGGGGTTAGGGAAGAGGGGTTAAGGGAAGAGGGGTTAGGGAAGAGGGGTTAAGGAAGAGGGGTTAAGGAAGAGGGGTTAAGGAAGAGGGGTTGGGGAAGAGGGGTTAAGGAAGAGGGGTTAAGAAAGAGGGGTTAAGGGAAGAGGGGTTAAGGGAAGAGGGGTTAAGGGAAGAGGGGTTAAGGGAAGAGGGGTTAAGGGAAGAGGGGTTAAGGGAAGAGGGGTTAGGGAAGAGGGGTTAGGGAAGAGGGGTTAAGGGAAGAGGGGTTAAGGGAAGAGGGGTTAAGGGAAGAGGGGTTAAGGGAAGAGGGGTTAAGGGAAGAGGGGTTAAGGGAAGAGGGGTTAGGGAAGAGGGGTTAAGGAAGAGGGGTTAAGGAAGAGGATTTAAGGAAGAGGGGTTAAGGAAGAGGATTTAAGGAAGAGGGGTTAAGGAAGAGGGGTTAAGGAAGAGGGGTTAAGGAAGAGGGGTTAAGGAAGAGGGGTAAGGGAGGTGGGCAAGGTCAGGGAGGGAGATGGGGAGGTCAGGGAAGGGCGGGGCCCGGGGGCGAGTCTGGTATAAAAGTCCTGAGAGGTCGGTGAACTTGGTCGAGGTGTTGCCAGCTTTTTCAAAACAATCGGGAGTGATCGGAAATTAAGAGTGGTCAGGCGATGGACGTCAGGAAGTTTTAAAAATCTTTAAGAGGTTTTAAAAATCGTCAAGATGGCCAAGTGTGACCTACGCTTCAGGTACCGGTGCCAGCAACCACTGATCACGTGTGGCACCTGTTGAAAAAAGGTTTCTAGTAGAAAGGGAGTTAGAATAACACATAAAAAATAGTTCAACAATAATTTGGTTTGCTATATATCTAGGATGGTTGCACAAGGTATACTATACCTTTTATTGCAGACATGTTGCAATAGGTCATTTGTTTCATCTTAAAAAAATAAACAGTATTTTGAGGTTCTAGGGGCATACAAATTGGGAAGAGCAAGGGTCAAACCAGCCTTCGCAGGGACATACATTATATTACATGCTTTTAACCAGTTCGCGCCAGGATTATTTTAACATCACCGAGCCGAGGCGTGGGATTATTTTTAACAAAACTTGATCCGAAGCGGGTTCAGGCTGATGGTACCGGGAAGCACAACTACGCATTTCCGGCCTTGCTTGCTGCTGACAGACATTTCTGGCCTTGCTTGTTGCTGACAGACATTTCCGGCCTTGCTCGTGACGTGTTAATGCGTCAACTGTTTTGAATCTGGGGAAAACTTTGCGTGTATATACGTCCTCCGGCGCGAACTGGTTAAGGGTTCTGGAATGCGCCACTGTAACTTTATTATTTGTGAAGAGTTCTGGCAAAAATGAGACTGCGCAGAGGTTGAAATTAGGGTTCGCATGTATTTAAAAAAAAGAGGATAAGATTCTCCTTACAATGCTGTTTCTTGCACTTCAATCGGACATTCAATTAACAAGTTATGGCTGTTTAAAGGTCGCATTGGTCACAAAAGTAAAATATTGAGAAAAATGCGACATGAACAAATGACATTTGTTTTTCCCTAAAACACTTTAATTCCACTATTTCCATACTACATGTTTCTTAACAAAATATAGTTAGTAAGCATACCAAAGATTGCAAATATCGATAAATATGAAAATAAACAAAAATCACTCATTACTCATTATTTTGCATTTTTCTTTACTATGCCCTGTGCCCATGTACCATCTCATTTTGCCAGAACGCCTCACATTTCATTACATAATGAGCATGTTATGCTGCAATGGATTTGCTGTGCCATCTTCCCACTTGTATTCTTTATCACACAACACGATTACAGCTTTGGCTCCCTGCATACTATGCCCACAGCAGTGTACATGAGACATGCTCCAACAAAACATGAACAAAGTTGACCATTTTAGTTTTTTAGATTTTTTCTTCTTCAAATTCTCTAGGTTTTCAGCTTCAAAACGATGTATCATTTACATATATAACCCCATCCTATCTCCCCTGGTGGAAGGATTTAGTGATAAAACCCCGACAACCTTATTATGAGATAAACTGCTTTGAAGTTCAGAAAAGCGTATTATTTCTATACACAATTGTTTCTTAAAATCAACAAAAAAACACACTTCTGGGTGACGGATTATGTTCACATTTTGGTTCGATTGTATATTAATAGTTTGTGAATCAGAAAAACCCAAAACCTCAAAATGGTAAAATCTACCCCAAATGACTTGAATACATTGTATTATTTAAAACACATTGTGCAACCTTGTCCGGGTTTTGTTAGAACAGGAGCCAATTTCATAGAGCTGCTAAGCACAAAAATGTGCTTAGTACAAAAAAGTCTTGCTCATTAAAAACAGGTTACCAGCCAAAATTCTACGTGTTTTTCATGCTAAGCAAAAAAACAGCTGATTATCAATCAATAACAATAAAGATCACGTGAAAATTTGGTCTGTAACCTTGTTTTTGCCAAGGACAAATTTTCATGCTAAGCATATTTTTGTGCTTAGCAGCTCTATGAAATTGGCTCCAGGTCACAAATGCACTCTAACTACTTAATGTTGAATAAACAGCTTTATAAAATAAAATAAATTAATTAAAATAAATGAATGCTATTAAGCAGCATTCGGTCTCAAACGCCGAAAAGATGGTGCACAACGGCAGCAACAATTGTACTCACTGTATGCAGGGGATCCCTGCAGCTGCTGTAACTCATCCGGAGTGAAGTACAGTGGAACTTGGTAGGAACTTGGTAAGATATCTTAAAGTGTGTTAAGGTTATAGTACAACATTTTGACAGTTGTGTATTTCTATCATTTGAAGCAGCAGAAGTCTCGAAATTAAAACAATGGCGCTTCACAATTAACCTGACAAAGTATTAGCTCTGTATAAAATTATGTATATTCTGAGAAAAAAATATTCGAAGATTTCAATTTTGAACCAACTATATGTACCAATATACAATTTCAAAAATGTGTTTCTGAGACTCATTTTTGGACTTTTAAAATGACAGCATAATAAAAGGAATAATTTCACAGGGAGTTTAGAGTCATTGATATATTTACATCAAGTAAGCTTTTGAACAATAATTAGGTTAGTTACTGTACTGTTTGGATAGTTGAAAACAATCTTCTCATAAAGTTAGTCCTTTGGAAAGTAAATGAAACATTGGGGTAGAAGAAAACCACGTCTAACCTGCTTTCGCGATTATCTTATATTACAACTTGACCTCAAACAACCTTTGACCTCAGTACTTTGGTACTTGACCTTTGACATGACTTTCATATAAAGGCTACAATATTGCACACGTGACCTAAAGTTTGATTGCAATTGATCTGAAATTCGGTACCCTCTGGAGACCTGAACACAATGTGTATAATGGAGACAAAAGAACGCCGGAGTGTAAATTTCTATAGATGAATAGGTCGCCACAGGGAATTTCACGAATTAGATTTTTAGAGTGTGCCTCAAATTACTCAAAAACTAGGTTTAGGATGTGGGTTAGGGTTAGTGTTTCAACCCAGGAAATTAATTGTGGTTGAAATAGGAGCATTTTGAAAAAGGTGCCCGACTTTTTAAGCAGTTTGTACACGAGAACAAAGAGATGTCTCCACTAGGATACAAATTTGAGAGTCAATGGACCTAACGTTTTCGAAATAAGACATTATATAATTCAAGCCCATTTTAGAACTTGACTTCACTTGACCTTTGACTTTATGACTTTTAACACAACCATGATATGAAGATTACACAATTGCAACTATGATCCAAGTTTGATCGGAATAAGACTTCTACTTTGCATATAAGACAAATTTTTCGAACCTTTAATGACACATACATACATACATGTACACACCTACAGATAACCAGTACATACTACGTACTGATATAGTGATTGCATATAGTCTCTTCCCGAACTTTGTTCGACGAGACAAAAATTTGCCTGTTTTTCTGATTTAGTACTTATAACTAGCATAGACTGGCCAAAAACAAATGCACTGTTTGAACATGTTTGCCTCCTATTTCAACACACAGTGACAGTGCAATGTTTGGACAGCTCACCTCAATGTTCAGAATCACCCACGATTGCTTAATCATCCATGACTGCAGGGGTGCAAGTGTCAATTCAACGGAAATTTAATAAACCATCCTTTAAAGGTAGGATACACCATTGGTAATTGCTTGAATTCTAATGAACGGGTGGATTTTTATAGCAAATATCGTTTAAAGGAAACATGTAATAAGTTGTTTTTTTTGCTTAACCACTTGGCGCCGGGCTACCCGAAATCGGGCATTTTTCCCGATACCACGCAGCCGGGTGCCCAGTTTCGGGCATCGAAAATTATATAAATTTTATAGTGCTGGAGGATTGTAAAAAAATGTTTTATTACTCGGCCAAAAGTTAACTCGGCCAAAAGGTTACTGGCTGTCAGTCAAAAAGTGTTTGCCTCTTGCGGGGTTATTTCAATTACAATGGGCCCCCAGGCGTGAAAGGACTCCGGCAACACGTAAACAAAAGACCGCGCCGCTGGGACTTGCCACTCAACAGCCCGCAGAGTTGGCATTGTAAGCGGATTATCTCCACGGACAAAGGCACGCTGAACGCGCTCTCATTGTCAGGGCGTGCGTGGTGAATAACCTCGTCACCGCCACGGCCCACACACTGCTGAAAGGAAATTCCTAAGACAAAACAGCTGAATAACCCCATCACCCCCACGGCCCACACACTGCTAAAAGGAATTTTTCTAAGACAAAACAGCTGCGCGGTGCCCATAAAACTCGCGTGCAGCGGTTATTGCTAGCATTTTCGTTCTGTTTTCCGCTCGAAGCACACACACCACAATACTTTATTCCTCTTCTTTCGAAGCAAGATGTCTGATGTTTCATCGGGTGAATCTAACTACTCTAGTAGTGAAGTTAGTGATTTTTCGGATGATGCTTCATACCACTCGTCTTCGTACGATATAGACAGCGATGTCCCCTTGGCCGTGTACGCCAAGCAGCCGAGGCAGTCCGCCGCCGCACCGCTCCGGTGGAGAGACGAGGACAGCGCACCACTGAAGTACGGCTTCACCGGTGATGGTGGTGCCATCGGAGAGGGGCTGAACCGTCTGTCGACATGCAGCGAGACCTTCGCCGTCTTCTTCAATGACGAACTGAACTCAAGAATCGTCGAAGAGACGAATCGGTATGCTGTTCAGCGCCCCGCAAGTTCCTCTTCCCACATGAGGCAGTGGAACGAACTGACTGTCCGAGAACTGAAAGCCTTTCTAGCCCTTAGCATCTTGATGGGCATTACCAATCTCCCCAGCCTTCACAGCTACTGGTCGACCGATCCACTGCTGAAGACGTGCCTGTTCCGGTCCGTCATGCCCCGAGACCGGTACCTTGCCATCATGCAAGCCCTACACTTCAACGACAACAGCGCCATGCCGGAGGACAACGACGACCGCCTGTTCAAGCTGCGTCCGGTCATCGACCATCTCCTCGAGAAGTTTCCCACTGTGTACTCTCTGCAGCGGGACATTTCCGTGGACGACTCCTTGCTGAAGTTTTACGGGCGGCTCCGCTTCAAAACTTACAACCCCAGAAAGAGGGCCCGCTTCGGTATAAAAGTCTACAAGCTGTGTCAAAGCACCGGGGCTGCTGCTGGGTATTGCTCCAACTTCAAGATATATACCGGCCAAGACAAGGGAGAACTCCCAGCAACGGTGAAAGTCGTTCTGGACCTTCTGGAGAATCTGAAGGGTAAGGGGTACAACCTTGCCCTCGACCGTGCCTTCAGCAGTCCGGATTTGTACCGCCGACTCTACGCAGAGAAATTCAACGTGGTCGGCACCGTCATGTACAACCGCAAGGGCATGCCCGACGACCTGAAGACCGTCAAGCTCAACCGGGGCGAAGTAGCGTACCGGACGGCCAGCCTTGGTGTGAACGGCTCGCTCCTGGCGTTGGTGTGGAAAGACAAACGGAGCATCCGCATGCTTTCCACCATGCACACGGCTGAGATTCGTGGCTCCGGCAAGAACGACAGGACGGGGACAGAGAAACAGAAACCAGCCTCCGTCTTGGAGTACAACGCTCTGATGGGGGGCGTTGACAAGAGTGACCAGTTAGCAGCAAATCATCGAGCAGCCCGCAAATCGCTGAAATGGTACAAGAAGCTTTTCTTCTACTTCCTCGACTTGACCCTGGTGAACTGCTACTGCGTCTACCTGGCCCTTGGTCACCGAACCTCCTTCCTCGATTTTCGACTTGAACTCGTCAGGGAACTTCTCTACGACGAGCCATTGCCCGAGTACCGAGCCCACCGCGACACTCCCTCGCCGATCCCCCGCTTCGCTGGTGGCCCACACTTCCCCGCCTTCGTGGAGAGATCCGACGACACAGGTGACTACCTCTACCGGCGATGTGTGCACTGCTCATCCCAGGGACTAAACAAGAAGACCCACTACCGGTGCGACATCTGCGACAAGGGCCTCTGCCTCGAGCCTTGTTTCCGGGACTACCACACCCAGTAAGGGACAGTTGAACATTTTCTACCACACCCAGTAAGGGACAGTTGAACATTTTCAAACCACACCCAGTAAGGGACAGTTGAACATTTTATTATGCCCAATGTAATTTTGTTGCTTTTATGGCGTGAATTTTGCACTTGTGAATTTTCTAGACCCTTGTAACTTTTTTGCTTGATGGCGTGAATTTATACTAGTGAATTTTGTCGGTGTGTGCTTCGAGCAAAACTAAAAATTATTTCCGTAATTTTATGAGTTTCATTTTTGAGAAGAAGAAAAAACAAAGTCCCTTATTTTATGAGTTTCATTTTTGATAAGAAGAAAAACAAAGTTGGAGATTATTTTACTTATTTTATATAATTATGAGTTGGACAACTCATAAGAACAAGAACAGAGAATTGAAGAATAACAAAGAAAGAATACAAAAGAAAGAAATGAGAAGATAAATAATCTGACTCTATGTGTTTATTTATTTATTTGTTTGTTTATTAGTTTCAATAATTGAACTTATAAAAATGACTTGAAAGTTTTCTGGGGAAATAAAATATACAATTGGGAAGTGAATTTGAACTTTGGTAATGAAATAGAATGAATACAGGGGGGGGGGGGATAAAATAAAGTTTTAGGTTAGCCAGCAACATAAAAATGACGAAAGTATTCTTGGGAAAATAGTAATTGTAAATGGGAATGGGTAGTTCGGGAGGGGGACCCGACAGTAATTTTAGTCCGAGGCCCCACAAACTCCACGTACACTACCCTCTGCCATGCCTGCGGGTGCCAGATGAGTCATCACCCCCACTGACCTCAACGCAAAATTCACGCCACAGTCGGCCGTGAAAAGGAAGGAAATACCCTGTCCAGCAATGCGCTAGTCCAGACTACACTCCAACGTGCACCGCGCGCCCTCTGACTGCGGGAGCCTGATGCATGAGTCATCACCCCACTGACCTTACCACAAAACACACGCCAGATAGAGTCCAGCATGAAATGCTAGCGAGGGGAATACCACCGTCCAGCATCACGCATTTTTTCCTATACCAGGCGCCGGGTGCCCCCAATAGGGGCACCGAAAATTATATAAATATTATACTGCTGGGGCTTGCCACTCAACAGCGCGGAGTTGGCATTGTTAGCGGATTATCTCCGGGGACAAAGGCACGCTGAGCGCGCTCATTGTCGGGGCGTGCGTGGTGAATAACCCAGCAACACGCTGTCTAGACTCGGTAACAAAGAGCGGATTACGCAAGACCAAACAATGGGGCCGTTTATTTCCGGGCGCAATTCAATGGAGTCACTGGAGCGTGCAGGTCAGGCTAAACTAGCCTGGGTACCGTCTTGCTGGAGTATAAGTTCCCAGCAGGATATTATTTTTTAAACATTTATGAAATTCTAAAATCATCTAAAAAGTTCCCGGCTCCGTGTCACGCGCTCGGTATTTCCGCCCGGCGCGAAATGGTTAAATCAATAAAGTATCATATTGACAACAACATTATGTGTGAGGTTGTGTTTATTTTCTGTGATAAATGGGAGAAAATAATTTTTGAAAATGTTTAGTCATACCACTCCGCCCCTCAAAGGGAAGCCTCATTAACATAAAACTTCGCGTGGGGTATGACAAAAATCGAGGCAGAGAATTGCCTCGCTGCGCTGCGGGGGTGCGCTACCCGGGCCTGGCTTGCATTATGCGCGCATTGCATGCAACAAGTCTTTGTCTACGAGTTTACCATGCCGGTTTTTTATTCTAAATCAGGGTAAAAATACAACTGTCATGCCGACTAGATGTGTAGCTGCTGGGTGTAGCAAAACTACCAAGGATGGAGTAAGCCTTCATTTGTTTCCGGCTGATCCTAAATATCGGAGGATTTGGACAGCCAAAGTAAATCTTACCAGAGCGAAGTGGTCCCGCCGGGCCTAGTGATTTTTCGGCCCGATCTGCAGCGACCATTTTGAGCGGTCGTGCTTCGACACTGGTCTGTACAGCAACTTTGGCATGCCCTTAAAAAACATGCTGAAGTCAGATGCTGTCCCAACGATATTCCAATCAGACGAATCTGTACTGTTTTCATCAGATTCACTAAAAAACGACGAAGAACTTTCACGATCGTCCATGTTTAGTCCGCGCCGATTACTGTACATGTACATGTACTTTGTACGGTATCCTTTGCTTTGGACAGCGTGCGTGTGGGTGATCGCGTTTGCGTGTACATGTACGTACGTGTGCACAAGGCGTACGGGATTCGTTCACTCTCGTACACACAACAATGTGTGCGTACGTGGCCACGCGAACCCGTCTCGTACCTAGACGTCGCGTACCGACTATCGATAATTTGTCCGGGTTCTGACTCGATTTACGTCACTCATTTTGAGTGGCCGCGAAATTTAAAAAGGGGGGGTCAATTTCTGGACGGCAAATTACCACACTAAACGTACACTAGAACCAGTTTTGCTTTTTTATTCACATTTTATACACATAAATCTATTGATTTAAAACAAAAAATGCGTAATGAAGATGTTAGACTGCTTGTTTTCTGGCATGCCCAAAGTTTTACAATCATGGATGCCGAGGAAATCAAGAAAAACAGCGTTCGTTTTCAACTGGCGTCGGGCAGTTGTTCTTATGTTATTCTTGTTTTTTCTTGTTTATTCTTGAGATTTGAAGGTTTGCATGGCAAAAAGGCAATAAGATAAGTAGTTTGCGGTAAAACTCTTTAGTGAGATGTGTGGTTATAAAAAAAGACCGGAGGAAACTTGACGTTTTACGGACAGTACGCTCTGGTTGTCGTCAGAAGACCTGTCGTCAGAATGTTTGGTATGTTTGGACACAAAAATCGGGAGCCAAAGGTGGTGTTCGGTATAGCCAAATGTTCGGTATAGTGGTGTTCGATATAGCGGCGTTACACTGTACTTGAATGCCCAACTTTTTTTAATGCCTGATCAAAACTGATGTCAAGTGGAGTAAAATGTAGGATACACCATTTAAAATGTTTTACCAAATTATCAGGAAATATCTTACTTATTTGAAAGTAAATAATGATTGTAGGCATCAAGCAAAATAATTGCACTACATATCCTGCAACTGTTGCGAAAAATTGAATTTGTATAAATACAAATTAACGATCGCCGGTCGGCAATCGCGAATGAACAAGAACAACATAAGAAGCATCCATGATTGTAAAACTTCTGACAGGTCAGTAAAACGATATTTAGTATAAAATAGAACCCCCTTTAATAAACCACCCATTCATGATAATTCAAGCAATTGCCAATGGTGTATCTTACCTTTAACCCTAACCCTCCAGGGTATTTTGGCTAGAAACCCTGCCAGACGCATCAGATTACATACTTTGTCATATTGACTTGTGTGCAGAGTCCAGCAAGGTCAAGCAGCCACCACAGATGCACTGTGCTGGATCTGACATGGTTAGGTTAATTAAACCATGGTTACACCATGGAGCTATGATGGTTACACCATGGAGCTATGATGGTTACACCATAGAGCAAGGAACCAAATTTGAGAAATGAAGGTTCTCAAACTCTGAAATGTATTGTAGGTACAGTAGTGCAATAAAAAGGATACTTATGTAGGGTTTCCAGTTGGAGTGCTCTGACTGACGTTCTATCATGAGAAAGAGGGCAAGTGCTACGTGTGCCATGCCTTGTAGGACACGATCCTTCTTGATAAGAGGGCCTGACAAATCACCAAATAAAAACACACAATCACACCACACATACACAATGCATAATGAAGGTACAACAAATTACATTCTCCTTTCAATATTGGATGATTGGTAGACTTTACTTTTCATCTACTCATTCATTCATGCGTATGTCAACTACAACAGTCAAAATTGGCAGTTGGTGAGGTATGTCACCAATCGGGGGTCATCAATCTCAGAGAGTGGGCACGGTGGTCCTGTCACTGTGCAAGCGGTTAATACATGTTCATGGGTCTGAACTTGGCCACAGGGGCAAAGGTCGAAGTCTGCGAGGCCCCATCTCTTCATGTTGGCTGCAAAGCGACCAGCTCCAGACTGCAGCCTGTTCAATTGCACCCACGCCTTAGGTTGTTGCCTGGGGGGCATGCTGACCAGGCCTCAATGTATGGCTCAAGTATTTCAGGTACAGATGGTTCTGCACCAGCCGCTGCTTCCAGGCTCTCTGTGTATGGGCGCAGAGGCTTCCGTAAGCGCAACCTGCGTGGAGCCTCCTTCTCATACAGTGTATATACTTAGGGAATAATAGTGCGAGGACCAGTCATTACTGCGCGATAATGACCGGGTTTGGGGATGATCGCTGGTAATGTTATTTACTGTTATTTCCTTTAATTAATACCTGTTTAACGAGAAAAATTGCTCCAAATTTCGTGACTTTTTGGGGCGATATTTCTAGTGTTTGGTTTTCATGTTCAGGAGCCATATTTTAGCTTATGCATGGTACCTTGTCTCTTCAATATGTGTTGTTATTATTACCCATACTTTGAGACCAGACTAGCCGACTACTGATGCCCACTTTGCATAGCAACACGCTAGCGTTAACAGACGACACGCGCAATATAACTAATTCATACCGAAATGGATGGATTAAGTCCCGTTAGGGTTAAAGCCAACATCAGAAACATCTCTATTTGTTTTTCCACAGCGACTCAAATATTGGTTAAACACAAACGGGGAGGGGGGAAGTTAGCGCCCTTTGGTCATGTATCTCAGTGTCATTCCTCACATTGAACATGCTCCATCAACGCATCCTGCGAGGATGTAACCTTCCTTACGACGGTACATCACGTGCAAAGCACGTATCCGCATCCAATTTGGAGTCTTTGCTTGTTTTCGTTTCCTTTATTTCCCATCCATCAAATTCACTCCGTATATAACATTATCGTGGCACGCAAGCTTTAATTTTCCTAGCTTCTTGTAACGGCAAGCATATGTACCTCTTCTGCAGGAATCTCAATTGAGCATGACAGAGCATGTGGCTTGCTTTTATACCTGGTTAGTCATTGCATCCCCTCATGACATCCTCGGGTGATTACGATAAGTTCTCATTCCTGTTGGCATTTGATCCCTTTCATTCAAGTCATGACATCCATCTGGGGTTTTGCACTATTCAAAATCCCTGTGTTGGATCCAGTCCAACACAGAGATTTTGTTTAACAATAGCAAGGAATTTAACACGGCTTCTACACTGGGCCAACACGTTACAATCTGCTTAAGCAAATGTGATCCACCACCCCAAAACCAGGCTAAAGTCGAAATTTTCATATGAGAGATTTTTATACCATATTTGTTGCTAGCGTTTTAAGCTTTAAAATGATACATCACATGCACCAGTACCGTTATGGAATTAAAAGTAAAGACGCTTCAAAAAGTGACATTTTGTTGCCGTTCGCGGCAACAAGTTTGCTCAATTTGAGTAATAGCAACGACAACAAAAATCAGGAGAAGGCCGATATTATCACTTTCGGGGATTTTTAAAAAGGTTTAAACATGAACAGCCTATAAATTAGAGTTTTAACTAACGATTTATGAAGAAAAAAAACAATCGACCGGCAACACATTTTTTTGTATACAATGCCATATCTCGAAATGGCATTTGCCGACTTCCGCCTGGTTTTGGCCTGGTGGGTCACAAATAATCTCTCCTTATTATAGCTTTTGATTTTTGCGCATGTGTACATCCCGTAAACTAATACAGCAATCAGAGGGAATCTTGAACCTACCGGTACCTTCTTCAAGCCTTCACTCTTAATTCATCTTTTGTCTTGAACTGCCAACGTGAAGCTTCACCTCCCGGAAAATGAAAATACATCGAGTGGGAGGCGAAACTTCGCATTGGTAGTTCAAGAAAGGAGGTGAATAATAACAGTGAAGGCTTGAAGAGGGTACAGAGAACAGAGAACAGAGGACAGAGGACAGAGGACAGGGGACAGAGGACAGCTAGAGGACAGAGGACAGAGGACAGAGAACAGAGGACAGAGAACAGAGGACAGAGAATAAAAAACAGAGAACAGAGAACAGAGGACAGAGAATAAAAAACAGAGAACAGAGAACAGAGAATAACAAACAGAGAACAGAGGACAGAGGACATAGAATAAAAAACAGAGAACAGAGGACAGAGAATAAAAAACCAGAGAACCAGAGAACAGAGAACAGAGGACAGAAAATAAAAAACACAGAACAGAGGACAGAGGACAGAACAGAGAATAAAAAACAGAACAGAGAACAGAGGACAGAGAATAAAAAACAGAACAGAGGACAGAGAATAAAAAACAGAGAATAAAAAACAGAACACAGAACAGAGGACAGAGAATAAAAAACAGAGAACAGAGGACAGAGGACAGAGGACAGAGGACAGAGAATAAAAAACAGAGAACAGAGAACAGAGGACAGAGGACAGAGAATAACAAACAGAGAACAGAGAACAGAGAACAGAGAATAAAAAACAGAGAACAGAGAACAGAGGACAGAGGACAGAGAATAAAAAACAGAGGACAGAGAATAAAAAACAGAGGACAGAGAATAAAAAACAGAGAACAGAGGACAGAGGACAGAGAATAAAAAACAGAGAACAGAGGACAGAGGACAGAGGACAGAGAACAGAGAATAAAAAACAGAGGAAAGAAGACAGAGGACAGAGAATAAAAAAAAACAGAGGACAGAGAATTTAAAAAACAGAGGACAGAGATTTAAAAAACAGAGGACTGAGAATAAAAAACAGAGAACAGAGAACAGAGAACAGAGAACAGAGGACAGGAGACAGGGGACAGGGGACAGAGAACAGACAACAGAGAAATCTAAACGGGTACCAGTACTGGTATTTATTTAGTACTGTGTGTGTCCTTAAAAACTGAACTTCCTCGTGTAATTTACTAGGAACCATACCCATCCTGGCAAACCCCAACATGTATGGCAAACTGTACACACAAACTGTTGGACTCTTATTCTGGAGGTATGCCTAACCAAGTGTAAAAGACCGTCCGATTAAACCAGTTCGCGCCAGGATTATTTTAACATCACAGAGCCGAGGGGTGGGATTATTTTTAAAGAAACTCGATCTGTAGCGGGTTCAGGCCGATGGTACCGGGAAGCACACCCACGCATATCCGGCCTTGCTCGCTGCTGACAGACATTTTTGGCCTTGCTCGTGACGTGTTTATGCGTCATCCGTTTTGAATCTAGGGAAAACTTTGCGTGACATACAAACGTCCTCTGGCGCGAACTGGTTAAGGGTCTAGTACCTATCCTAACAGATTTCCCCAAAACCTGGTGTTGGAGTTTGACTGGAATAGGGTTAAAAAGTAGGGTACACCATTTGCAGATATCAACATTTGTTACTGCAGAATTATTAAGAAATATCTTTCTTATTTGACAGTGAATAATGATTTTAGGCATCCATCAAAATAATTGTGATAGATATCCTGTAATTGCTCCGAAAAATTAAATTTTATAAAAAGAAATCCAGAATAACAAAAACCACTGCCGACGCCGGTTGAAAACGAATGCCGTTTTTTTTGTCTTTTTCTTGGCATCCTAGATTGTAAAATTTACGATAAAATACAACCCCCCTAAATCCACCCATTCCTGATAATTCAAGCAATTACCAATGGTGTATCCTACCCTTAAGCTATACTGTCATATATGACATGTTATATATGATATATGACTGTCATAACTAGACATCGCGATATAACGATGCCCCTTTAAACCTATTTGTCAAAACAAACTCTGCCATGGTTAGTTACCTAAAGGCGAGTCCACGACATGGTCTTCCGTAATCATAGCCTTCCTGGGCACCGTTAGGAATGGTTCGTGTTCCTGTAAAAGAAATGTAAAACCCAATACAGGAAGGTATCACCCAACAGTCTGTGACACTGAGCAACGAGTATGAATCATAACCTACCTACATTGAAACCCCTAGATAATACATTATACACACGTGTGCTAGTTTGCCAGAAGGTTTTTATTAGAGGAATTGGTCAGGGCTCATAGATTTTAAAGGGGTGCAATGTTGCCATTCTGCAATGCGGAATGGCTAGATTGATGACATGGCTTACTGTAATGATACTACAGAACGAGTCAAAACAAGTGGAACCCCAAAACAAAGAAATGTATTCCATATAAGAAGAACTATAAGGCACCAAAATGTATTATTAATTGAAAGGCAATTTATTAAACTACGTTTAAAGGAATCGTATACGTTTGGTAATTACTCAAAAAATTAATGGCAAAAAAAACTTACTTGGTAAGAAGTACAGCAGCTTTGGATAGTATAATTCATTTTTAGAAACTTTTCACTTTGAAGTACTGCGGTTATTAAAAAAAATATCACTTTTCATCGCCAACAAATTTGAATCTGAGAAGCGTTACTGCAGTGACGTTTCTCAGATTGTGTATTCCAATGCAGATTATTCTTCCTGCGTGGACATAACAGCTCCCGATTTTCGGCAATATCTCCAAATCGCTACCACCTTTTGAAATGAAATTTTTACAGGTTAGTTTTATGGTATATGTGACCCAGCACGAGTAAATGAGACACTTTTAGGCAAAAATGAAAATTGAGATTTTTATTTCATCATTTAAAGCTTGTTTAGCTTTAAATGATGAAATCAAAATCTCAAATTTTATTTTTGCCTCAAAGTGTCTCATTTACTAGTGCTGGGTCACATATACATGTATCTATAACTATATAGAATTGAAACAAACAGTGGGTTCCAATTACCAAACGTATACGATCCCTTTAAGTAAGATTTTAAGTGAAAATTATTTCAATTGCTCTACTTGTTAAAATTGTATCACTATCAGGAACAGTTTTTCTCAATTTTTTGTATTTAATGTGCGTTCTAATTGTTTCGCATATATACCAATTTAAGGCAAACTCGGGTCGTTTGGGACAAAGGACAAAGTGCAGTCGGGTGTATAATTCATTGAGTGAGGAATTAATACCGAGCATTAATGTGTTAAAACTTATAGCGCATACGTTCATGCTGAACAGGGACAAAAGTGATGAAAGATACCCATAGAAACATGTGCCTTTTTCAAAAGGTTACTCATATAAACCTGTATCCTGTCTAAACCGTTTGAGATCCCATTTTTTATATTTTTTATATTATAAACCCAAGCCCTTATTTGAATATTAAATTGTTTAATTTAATCTATGTTTTGCGGATTGCAGAGTGTCAAAAAATTATTCTGCTAGATCCCTTGCTAAAAATTTTGCACTTTTGTTTATATTCATAATCTAGATAATTTCCTACATGATGAAGAGCTTTAATTTATGATAAAAATAAGTTTTGTCCGATATTTTTACCAGCATTATAAGGACAGCCAGAGAGTAAAAAAAAGGTCAAAAGTTCAATGACCTGTATCTCAAACACTCAAAATTTAGGTTTGGGCCAAACAATGATAGCAAATTTAAAAAAAATATCTTTGAGATTGACATGAAAAAGTGGCCTGAAAAGACCAATGGCCCAATTTTTCACGAGCAACGATAATGTCATGATAGGGAAAAGAATTCCTGATATTCCAGATAAATTTGTAGGAGAAATATTGGGCGAATTTTGCTTTGTTGATACAAGCGTATGTCATGAGAAAAATATTTAGATAAAGGGCCATCGCAGATTTAACCTCTGAAACAATATAGGTTGAAAAATAAGCAATGGTAGTCATTTGACAATTTCAAAATGTGCTTGTAATTCTACTAAATCTTTTCAAAGGACACATCTGCGACAGCCCTACATTCAAATCTTTATCACGACACTGTGTGCCAAATTCCATGTTTTTATCACCAAGGCACAATCCCATCACATATCTGCCAAAGAGAGAGTCAGGTTGGTGTAGCGGTTCTTTCCTCGCCTTCCACCACTATGACCCGGGTTCGAATCCCGCCTAGGCCAATATGTGGATTGGGTTTTCAGTCCCTGCCTGACTCCGTGGGTTTTCCCCAGGTTATTCTTCTGGGGTTTTTCCTCCCACCTCTAAAACTGTACCTTCTTCTCATTGTCTTCTCTCTAACGTCCGTCGATATATCGATATTACTCAAATACTCGATACTATTTTGACATCGATATCGCCGATGTCACTTTTTTTATCGTATCGAAATATCGACATTTCGATGCATCAAAAATTTTGATGTACATGTATTTAAATTTCGATGTTCCTAAATGATATCAAAACACCGAAAGAGTGTCAGATTATCCAACAAATCTCAGGGCTTTAGTATATTAGAAAAGCTGCCGTCTTTATTTGTAGCTTAAAACATTTGAGTAGGCATATTAAATAAAACTGACATCGACGGACGTTACTTCTCTCTACAGGCTTGCGAGCTACAGTGCCTTGGGTGCTTTTGGGAGATCCTTGGTATCATTACCAGAAATACATATCAATAAATAATAATACTATGATAGCACAGCAAACACGTACCTTGATTTCCTTGACTGCCTTGAGTCCGAGTCCCTGCCCTCCAATTGGATGGATGCTGACTGAGTCACATGTGATGTTCTGACTGTGGGCCCAGGCCATGAATTCCTCTATGTGCTCCCCTCGGTTATGGTTATCAAAGGAAACATCTGCATCAAAGCATTCAAATGAGGTCTACATGTGTGCATTGTAAGCCTTGTTTCAGGAAATCATACAAAGATAGTTCTTAACCAGTTCGCGCCGGGATTATTTGAACATCACCGAGCCGAGGGGCAGGATTATTTTTAACGAAACTCGACCCGAAGCGGGTTCAGGCCGATAGTGCCGGGAAGCACACCCACGCATTTCCGGCCTTGCTCGCTGCTGACAGATATTTCCGGCCTTGCTCGTGGCCTAATTATGCGTCATCCGTTTTGAATCTGGGGAAAACTTTGCGTTTATAAACGTCATTCGGCGCGAACTGGGTAAACCACGTGTTTCGTCTACTTTGGCAATTTAATACCTCAGTATGCAACCTTTAATTACAACCATCCACATGCAAGTTTCCATATTGCATCTATATGACCAAACTTTGATTGCAATTAAACTTCAAGTTTTCCAATGATATCAAATTTACAATCTCACCCTTGACACCAAAAGAAATTTGACCTCAGTATTTGACTTTTGACATGTCCATCATATAAAGGTCACACTGTTGCACCTATGACCTCAGTTTGATTAAAATTGGACTTCAACTTTGCATATATAAGACAAATTTTTCAAACCTTTAACCAAAATTCATACATAATACCTCATCAAAACCTTTCTATTTTATAGGAAAGCATTCTCAAATTTGTAATCTACTTTTAGCTTCGTCAGTTAAAGGTACATGTAGGATACACCATTGGTAATTGCATCAATTATCATGAATGGGTGGATTTGGGGGGTTGTATCTTATAGTAAATACCGTTTAACTGACCTGTCCGAAGTTTTACAATCATGGATGCTGAGAAAAGGACGAAAAACAGCGATTGTTTTCAACCGGCGTCGAGCAGTTATCTTTATGTTATCTTTGTTTTTTCGCAATCGCCAACCGGCGATCGTGAATTTTTCTTTATAAAATTTAATTTTTCAGAATAATTAGAGGATATCTAGCGCAAAATATTTTGCTAGATGCCTAGAATCATTATTTACTTTCAAATGAGTAAGATATTTTTTAATAATTCGGGTTTTTAATAAATATTTTCGATATATAATGGTGTATCCTACCTTTAAAGCGTGTATATTATTTAATGTACTTATGTTTATTGTACTAGGTACAGTACTTTTGTTTATTGTAATTGTATCATTTTAATTGGGAAATTTATGTATTGGCCCTTAAACCGGCTGGTCCTGAAGAGAGCGCAGTATATATTCAAGATGGAGAGCCTAGTTCTCGTCATCATGTGCCAGCCGCTATTTATGCTGCTTACCAAGTGTTCACACACACACGTAAAAACTACCCATCGCACGGGTTACTGATGCGACAGTCTACTCCGCATTGTGCTTTGCAAAGCAATTGTAGAACTCTCACTTGGGTGCAGTACACGCGCGAACTTGTACCCTACATTCCCTAGCCACACATGAAAAGATTCCTTCACACACAAATGGTTTCCCCAAGCTCCTGAAATTGTAATGGCAACTGAAACATGTATGAGGTATAGTAAAACAAATATAACCTGGTTTATTTTGGGTGGATAGTGGATAGTTCCGCTCGGTCTTGAAAGTTGACAAACTATCTAGTTTGTACCAATACCTCAGGGAGCTAATATCGACTAGCCATCCTCAAACCATGTTATATGTGACCTGTCACCACAATACATGTATGAGAGTAAAGTCGCACAATGTGATTTGGAGATATGGCCATCCCAAATCAAAATATAAAGGGGTGGTCAATTGTGAGATTTTGCCTAATTTGAAAAGCCCAAGTCCTCTTCTACATATTTCTGTTTTTTAAGTGCAAACAGATGATTGAAAACCTCTTAAATTACGCGATTTTGCGTAGTGTTTGCGTAGTTAGTGTTTGGATTAATGTCCATCAGTGGTCTAATTAACACAGTAATTAAATGTCACTACGTTTGCGAAATTTTAATATTTTGTTGTTTACACAATAGTCCGTATGTGTGGAAAGTTTCAAAAATAATTAATGATAAAGAACATAGCCGTTGCTATGCTGAACCGAACTTTACTTGTCCTGTTTTGCAATCTTTTGTGTGTTTTGTTTAGGATGTTTATTAAGTACATTTTCTCACAAACACGTTTTGTGAAACCCATGACTTTCTGGAGCACTGTAAAATGTATTTATTGCAAAACCCCCAAGTGTTATATACCATTGGAAAGCTCTCTTTCTCAAGAATTTGAAAATACCAATATTTCCATTTTTCCCGACTTCACTCTCATATCGTGGTGACAGTTCACATATTATTTGTAGGCAACTACTGAATCATACCATGCTGTTTCTTGCGAATCTTCTCCACTAGGCTGTGAATCTGGAGGTATTCTTCCCACTGTTTTGCTGGAGCCATGGGTGAGGGTCTGCCAGCGACTGGATAAAAAAAAAAGTGAAGTTAATTGAAGAACGGAAGAATAGCCACACAGTTTCAGAATGGCTCTTTGTTTTATAGTGAAAAGAGCATTAACAACCTTACACCTCACAGACCGATGTCAATACATGGGATGCTACAAAATCTATAGCTAAATAATGGTTTAGAGTTTAAATGACTAGGGGCCAATTTCATAAAACATGTAAGCATAACAATTTGCACAGCACAAAAATAGTTTTTCTCAGTAAAAACAGGTTACCTGACAAAACTCGATATGCTTACATGTGAGGGCAGAGATGGTTATTGTGATTGATTTAGCCTACATGTAGTAGCGCATATATTGCAGCACAGGCTGTATACTCCCCAGGGAGCTGAGATGGTTTAAGGATTGAAAATGGCCCAGTGACCAGGGGTAATAATGTTGGAAGCGCTTAGAGATGCCCTTCGGGTGTGAAAAGCGCTACATATAAATCCAAGATATTATTATTATTATGTATCATGCTAAGCAAAAACCAGCCGAATATCAGTCACAAGCGATAAACATCACCTAAATATTTGATTTGTAACCTTGTTTTTTAATTAACCAGAGCTACATGTAGATATCAAAGTAATATCCATATTGTAGATGTTGAGATTTGTTTGCAGCTAATAAGCCGCTCAAGTTCATTAAATAAATCCCTAACCCTGCTGAATCTAATAACATAAGATCCAACTATTTTATATTTCCGAATGGCCCTATTGGCTTTAGCAGTCAAGGCCGTGTACATACAAGTTTCCATGTTGAATTCTGTTGCGTGATATATTGGGCCAATTTCAAAAAAACCAGGGGCCAATTTCATAAAACCAGGGGCCAATTTTATAGAGCTGCTAAGCACAAACATTTGCTTAGCACAAACAAGTCTTGCTCATTAAAAAAAGGTTACCAGCCAAAATGCGACATGTTTTTCATGCTAAGCAAAACAAAAGCTGATTATCAATCAAAAACAATAAAGATCATGTGAAAATTTGGTCTGTAACCTTGTTTTTGCCAACGACAAATTGTCATGCTAAGCATATTTTGGGGCTTAGCAGCTCTATGAAATTGGCCCCTGTAAGCACAAAAATGTGCTTAGCACAACAAAAGTCTTGCTCAGTAAAAACAGGTTATCGGCCAAATAACCACATGCTTCTCATTCAAAGCAAAAACCAGCTGAATACCAGTCACAAACAATAAACATCAACTGAAATGTTGGTTCGTAACCTTGTTTTTTCCAGAGGAAGAATTTTCACGCTAAGCAAATTTTGGTGCTTACACGTTTTATGAAATTGGCTTCTGGTTGGGTGTATAGCCCCTTAAATGCGGGATGCGGCCCAAATATTGGACTTTCTTCGTATTGTGGGCCCCACAGCGGCCATACTCAAAATGGCCGGAATGTCTTGAAAATAGTTAATTGCTGTAAACATGAAAGAGCACAAAAACCACAATTGGTGGCTATTGTTTTCATTTGATAATTATGGATGCAGTACGGACCTTGTTAATGTTGCAAAGCTTCCTCCGATGAAAACAACTGCGAGAATGCTAAACAAGATGGAGTAATGCACGTAAGACTGCATACACAGTAAAACACCACCATGCGAGCATGCATCAAATTTTGGGCGGTGGCTGTTGTATGTCTCTCACCTGTACGGCAGGGACCAATTTCATGAAGCTGCTAAGCACAAAATTTGCAAAAAAAGTCTTGCTAAGTAAAAGCAGGTTACCAGCCAAAACTCCATGTGCTTTTCATGCTAAGCAAAGACCAGAGGAATACCAGTCACAAAGAATATACATAACCTGAAAATTTGGTTTGTAACCCTGTTTTTGCCAAGGTAGAATTTTCATGCTAAGCAAATTGTTGTGCTTAGCAGCTCTATGAAATTGGCCCGAGGTCTAAAGGTGCGCGTCTTTCGCTCTCATGCAAAGATTAATTCAATCCACATACCTTCCAGTATCTGTGAGCATAATGCTGTGATCTCCTTCTTGTCGGCCTTAGCCACGTCTTCTGGGTCCTGGTTATACTTCCGTCTGCTCTTTCTACCCATCTTGAGTCTGTAATTCATAAAACCACAACCCAACAAAATAGACCTACATAGATTAATTCATTAACCCTAACTCCTTGAGTGCTTTTAATAGAAAGTGTCCTGAATCTGCCAAACCTCATCAAATTTGTCAGGCATAAAACATTAATTTCTTATAGAGTCATAGCTTATAATCTATGTATCATATCTTGGTCCGAGTGACTGGGACCTTGAACTTGTCATCCAAACGTGGCCTACAGTAGCTCTAGATAGAACGTCGGATCATGTCCGGTGTCAGGAAGGCGATGGGTGGGATCCCAGTTACTTTGTGGAGTAATTCTATTACAATTTAATATGTTATTAACAATGTTGGTGTAATTTAAGTTTGGTGTGTCCGAGTTAGTATTTTTTATACGCACTGTGGACCTCCAAACAATTGACATCCACAGGATGCGGGAAGAGGTTACGGTTTGTGGACTTGGACAGGTCCACAGTCCGTTTTGCCCTCTCTGGAAAAGAGTTTTAGAGGAAAAACGGGTTAGGGTTATATAGAAAAGGTATTAAGAGAAACAGCTGATAGGCCAAGAATCAAAATTTGAGGTTAAATTTGTTTTGGGGAAGGGAAAAAATGGGTATTTAGACGTTTTTTTAACTACACGAAGACAAAGGAATGTCTACAGTATGTATGTGAGGTAAAGCTAATTGTGCTTGTCAGTGGTTTCACCCTGAGGGATGGATTTTCGGGCCGAGTTGGTGATTTTCTGGCATTGTTTGTTGTGAGCTTTCGGGAGGGGCGATTTTCGTGCGATGTCTCATTCGGAGGCTCGTGACGGGTACGGTGCCGGGAGGTTTGTCAGTTCGTTTCGTGGATCTATTTTTTGATTCAGTGATCACCGACTTGAATTCAAGTACAAATCATTCCATGAGCTTCGAGACCCTGACCGACCTCGATCTCGACTCACTTGAATTACCAATGGATGAAGATCTGGACAACCCTATTATTAGAAACTTGTGTTACTATTCACTAGACAATTTTATTAATCATTTTAATCAAGACCCCATAGAAAATTTATCACTTTTGCATCTAAACATTAGAAGTTTAACTAAACGTATTGACCAACTCAAGACTTTTCTCCATCCATTAAATCATAATTTTAATGTTATTGGATTGACTGAAACCTGGTTATAAATCAAGTATGAATCAATTTAACAAAAAATACCGTGCTATTCATTAATGTGCAGAAATAGAGATGCTAGGATTGATGGTGGGGTCGCCATGTATTTATCCCCTGATTTAAAATATATTCCCAGATCCGATTTGAATGATATACATGTAGTTGATGATTCTTTTGAATGTATATTTGCAGAGATTATTACTTCACACAATACGAAGAACATAATTATTGGAGTTGTTTACAAAGCCCCAAATGCCAATGTTGACAATTTTTTAACATGTTCTCAAACACTATTCAACCCACTTAATTACACTTAATGCAAATATACAGTTGTATTACCGGCGATTTTAATTTTAATTTACTAAGTTCTGACAGTAGTAGAAAGCCACAAGAATTTCTGGATATAATTTACTCGTCTTCTTGTTTACCATTAATTCACAAACTCACCAGGGTAACGAACACATCTGCCACTCTCATTGATAACATTTTTTAAATATTTGACCTCCTCCGAAATCTGGAATTAACATCACTGATTTGTCTGAACACTTTCCAATATTTACTTCTTTTCCATTTAAACTAAATCGCTTTAATCCCCAGCATACCCCAACTAGTTATTACTCAAGTGATAACATCGCTTAACCTTAAACATGAACTTTCCTCCTGTGATTGTGATTTAGTTTTAAATGCCAGAGATGCTAATTCAGCCTTTGACAATTTTATAGATATTTTTAAAGGTAGTTTAGAAAAACATATTCCTAGTAAACTGTATAAACCAAAAACAACTAAATTAACTCCCAAGTGCCCTTGGATCACTGTTAGTTAGTACAATGTATGTAAATCAATTTGCCACAAGAATAAGCTTTATCATAGATACATTGCCAGTTCTCCGAACTTTAATCATTAGGTACGTACGTTATAAGAATATACCTACCAATGTCCTTCTAAGCGTAATTATTATACTAAACAGTTTGAAAAAGGTAAGGACTAAGGAGCAATTATAGAATGCAGGGCCTACTCACAACTCTCGACTTTATTTACCCTAGAACATAGAATGGACTGACCATAACCCTAACCCTGTATACACCAATACCCATAGCATACAGGGCCAATCCATTATATGTCATAGGGTAAATAAAGTCAAAAGTTGTGAGTGGGCCCTGCATGCTGGACCCTGCATTCTAAAGGTAATATGAAAAACACATGGAAAATAATCAATAGTGTAAAAATTTCATAATAAGCAGCAATCCAAAATAAATACAAATCATTATTGATTTTGCAAATGTAAATAATTCTCAGTTTATTGCCGACCACTTTAATAATTATTTCACAAATATCGGGAAAAACATGTCTAGTGTAATTAATTTGAGTGGCTTACACTTTGCTGATTATTTATCAAATTAAAACTCTAATTCTACATGTATAGCTGTACTTTGATTAAACTAGTGAGTCGAGCATTCTCCTGACCTCTGACCTTCATGACCAACTATTTCAACCGGTGTTGTGCCTGAGAAAATTAAGAATGCCAGATTCACTCCAATTTTTAAAAGTGGCATTCCAACCATTGCTAGTTATTATCAATTAACTTCAGTTCTTTTTTTATTTTGATAATAATAAATAATAATAATTATAATAATAATTATAATTATTTTGCATCAATTGCCAATTGTCATACTCTTCGATTTGCAAGCATTGTGCGCCATCTCCGCCCGAGAGCGAGTGGCGTCTCCTCAGCACGCAGCCACAGTACAGCTTGAAACAGTCGCTGCTTACTCTGCAACCCGGCCACGCACTTGTTTACGTTTGTTTACGACACGATCGATACACTTTGACCTGCGACATCACAGGCATCCCACAATGCACCATCCAATCATGGCGAACAGCAACAGTTCAGTACTCACTGGAAAACTGGCGTCAAATTTCCTGAATTTATCGCGAGTACCCCCCGAAGCCCCTTAAGTTAACCAGTTCGCGCCGGGATTATTTTAACATCGCCGAGCCGACGGGCGAAACTCGATCCGAAGCGGGTTCAGGCTGATAGTGCCGGGAAGCACACCCACGCATTTCCGGCCTTGCTCGCTGCTGACCTACATTTTCGAACTTGAACTTGGTGTGTTTATGCGTCATCCTTTTTGAATTTGAGGAAATGTTTGCATTTATATACGTCATCCGGCGCGAACTGGTTAATCTTGGACACATATGGAAAGCTACGGTATTTAGTCGATAGAGGTTTTTGTTATTGTGGTGCTACAGATTTTTTTAATGAATTTAAGAATAATTGTTTATTAATATTTACTGCGAATTACTGCTTCAGTGCTTTGTTTTTAGTAGTTTTTTTCAATGGGCCTAACCAAAAAGCAGACATAAATAATAATATATGGGAGGACTCATGATGTATGTACATGTATATACATCATGAGTCCTCCCATCACCCATGCTCCTCCATGCATGTTGAGTTACGATTCAATACGAAGTCCCCCCAAAGCGAAGAAGTTATTCGTAATTGTACACAAAACGGTGCCTTACATTTTTGGAAAGTGGTAACAGGCATAATTAACATATTTCATACCTTTTAGACGACCACGTGTACACAAAAGATCAAAACAAACGCGGAAATACGTGCCTCAAACCATCAATCTACGCCGGTATAAACGGGGACACTCCGTCCATCGAATTCTACACTCTGCACTGCAGCATGTAGTACGTACGGGTGCGGTACGGTGTGTCCGGCCGTGTCGTATGTTCACGGATATATGCGCTATGCATCTGCTGCGTACACATGGGATACGTCGTTGGATAGTGCGCCCGCTAACGACACATGATGTATCACGCAGTACAGTCTCAATTATAACACCTCACTCACAGATTATGTGTCTTGATTGGCCGAGAGCGCGGCACGTCTCACTTGCTATTTTTACTATTTTTTACTTGCGCTATCCAAAAAGACTATACCACGCAAAAAGGACTATGCGCATAGCAACACACGAACTATGCGCATAGCAACGAAAGCGTGACCCAGACGTGTGTTTCGGTGCATTGCGTAAACATTGCTCTATCACCTTCGCACCCGTTCATCAAGGCAACAAAGTACACGTATGATCGAGAGACGTATAATTCGGAGATTTTTTGTCATTACTATACTTTCAGGAAGCTTAAATTGTGCAGAATCTGTGAGTGAGGTGTTATAAAACAAATATTGACTGCTTTATTTCGCGGTATAGTAAAACTAGCCTCCCTCGGTGATCCATGGAGCATTCTATTTTCCCGAGGCGAACACCTCGGGAGGCTAGTTTTACTATACCACTCAAAGCAGTCAATATTTGTATACTACCACCCATTCAGCGGTCGCGCTGGCCTGCATGCTTATTATTAGCGCAGCTTCACAAATGATTTTTGTGCGTGTTGATAAATGCAGTTCTGCGATCACTGAGTGGCTCGCTAGGACAGTCTGCGGAGAAATAAGGAACATCGCAGGTTCAAATCCCGCCTTGCCGATTTCTTTGTTCACTTTTAAATTTATGCAAATTTACCTAGTCAGTTTAACTTGCGGTTTATTTGTGTATTATAAAATAAAAAGTCGTATCCTCATTGAGTGATCCTCACAATGTTGCTTCCCAGGTTGTTGTATCGTAAAATTGGGCGTGATCCCTGGCTACACGACATTCTGGGGCCAATTTCATAAAACCTGTAAGCACAAAAATGTGCTTAGCACGAAAAAAGTCTTGCTCAGTATAAACAGGTTATCGGCCAAAACACAACGTGCTTTTCATTCAAAGCAAAAACCAGCTGAATACCAGTTACAAACAATAAACATCAACTGAAATGTTGGTTAAGAACCCTGTTTTTTCCAAGGAGGAATTTTCATGCTAAGCAAATGTTGGTGCTTACACGTTTTATGAAAATGGCCCCTGGTGTTTATGACTTCTGACTAGCGCCATCGAAAAAAGATACTGACAATTTTGGAGACCGTCAACATATACTAGTAACCAAAATGTTTATGCTTGATTGAGCCCACAGGGGCCAATTTCATAAAACATGTAAGCACACAAATTTGCTTAGCACAAACAAGTTTTGCTCAGTAAAAACAGGTTACCAGCCAAAACTCCATGTGCTTTTCCTGCTATGGAAAAACCGGCAGAGTCCAGCAGTCGTAAACAATAAACAACATCTGGAAAATTGGTTTGTGACCCTGTTTTTGCCAAGGAAATGTTTTCATGCTAAGCAAATTGTTGTACTTACACGTTTTATGAAATTGGCCTCAGGTGGCACGCGTGAAATTGATAGGAGTACTGTCACTGTGTATACCATTAAAATAACGAGACGAAGTCCGTGGATCCATTACCGGCCCTATTTATTTCGCACACCGCTGATGCAGGCAGGTGAAAACTAAGGCAAAGTACACAAATAGTTCATATTATAAAGCAATAAAATTTTAGGAAATACAAATAAGCAATTAAATAATGACAGGTTTGCGGAAAATTCTGGCAGCACCTTGTCTGCAATATGTAATATAGTTACAGAAAAGCATCAATTATTGTTTCAACGCAATTATGAATTAATCGTAGTATACTGTTTATGTCCGTTGTTATTTGTCACTTTTTGTGTTATGTCCATTGTTAGCAACATACATTGAGCCCATATTCTGGGGATCAATTACGAGTATTCGATTCCGTGTACACCTGTTTGCTTGTACACTTGTTTCCTAGTCAACAAACCCACATCTACTCGGTTCAATGTACATGCATACTTTCAGGAGCCCATTCCTTACAAGCTTTGCTTCTTTATGGGCTCCTCCGCAGTATCATCCATCTTTTTAACAATGTACTTATGTTTTGCTTTATCTACCTTTAATCTAAATGTTTTTCTATATTTTTGGTACTGTGGAAATAAACTGAACTGAACTGAACTGAATCTCTTATGTAAATAAAGAAATCCGTATTGTTATAAACTTGCAATCGTTCCCGGAGTAAGGGATCGCCAGCGCACACACAGTGAGGTAAACGGCGGTTTACGGCGGCATTCCGGGGTGCTGCACAAATAATAAATATCAATCAAATACACGTACAGTCGTAATATATAATTAGACAAATACGTACAATAAGGCGTATAACCTTGAAAACACTTTAACAGCAATAGGCCTATATACCGAAAGATAAATGCTTCAGGTAAATTAAATCTTCAAAAATAAACATAAAATAAATCGAAAGTAAAAAATACCCACAAATAGCTGACTACAGACAAAAACCAAAGTGAGTTGGTCGGGAACGTGAACGCAACCGACTCTTGGTAAATGGGAAGACCGACGTGTTATGTAATTACATACCAAGCATGCTTAGATGGGGTTTGACCTGCGGCCTTACAAATACGGGTTCTTACTTCTTAATAAGGTGACAGTTACTTGCAAGGTGATAGTCCCCCCCCCCCCTGTAATTTGAGAATTATATTAATATGACCAGTACCAATATTGCCACGGGCAAGTATATCATATTATGTTATATAAGGTAAAAAAAGGGTATCATTAAAACATCCTATGGAAAAGTACATTTTAGCTTGGATATAATACGTGTTTCTGGAAATAACAGTAGAAATATGTGATTAATGTGTTTGCTCCAAGAAAGACTGTCATCAATATACAAGCCCAATTGTATAGGCACAACACCGGTTGAAATGAAATAGTTGAACTTGAAGGTCAGAGAAGGTCAGACTTCGGAGGAGGTCAAATATTTAAAACAATGTTATCAATGAGAGTGGCAGATGTGTTCGTTACCCTGGTGGGTTTGTGAATTAATGGTAAACAAGAAGACGAGTAAATTATATCCAGAAATTCTTGTGGCTTTCTACTACTGTCAGAACTTAGTAAATTTAAATTAAAATCACCGGTAATACAACAGTGTTTATTTGCATTAGTAAGTTGGTTGAATAGTGTCAGAGAACATGTAAACAAATTGTCAACAATGAATGCAACCATTATGCAATTGAAATATTGTTCACAGAACTGATTTTATTACATGTTAAATACACAGTTTACAGAAACTAAACACAGTGAAATAGATAATATAATAAGTTCAATAATGGCGACTGTTGTGGCTTGTGTTGCCAGCAATGCAGCACATAGTTGTCCGCGTGGATGATGTCTCCTCTGTACATGTACTGCAAACAACATAGTTTTCGTCTCTCTCACGTCATCGATTGCCTTTGATGCATTTCTTTGGCTTTCCCAAGTTCCTTTGAGCGATCAGCACGGGTTAGGTTGTCATCCAGTGGCAATGTGTCGTGAGAGACGTGAACGTTTTAGGACATAATTGTCTTTCTAGTCTATCGAAAAGTAAATGAATGCAGCGATACGAGACAAAATGTTTTTGAACAGAGGTGAGTGATTTTGGTAACAGCCCCATGTCCCGACAACTCAACCTATGTTCCGACACCCTATTCCGACAACTCAACCTATGTTCCGACACCCCTATGTTCCGACAACTCAACCTATATGTTCCGACACACCTATGTTCCGACACCCCTATGATCCGACAACTCAACCTATGTTCCGACACATATGTTCCGACACCTCTATGATCCGACAACTTAACCTATGTTCCGACACACCTATGTTCCGACGTCCCTATGTTCCGACGTCCCTATGTTCCGACACCCCTATGTTCCGACAACTCAACATTCCGACAACTCAATTCTAGTTTAATCCTCGCAAATAACGGGGCACAAAATAAGGACAATACCGCCTCCGATTTTTCCTCACTGAAAAGGACCGGATTCCCCATAAAACAACGGGTGTCCATGGTGCGAAGCCCCCTGAAGCGGAAGCTCTGAGCCCGTAACATTTTTAAAGTGAGAAATCAAACCTCCGTATGCCTTAAAACCAGAAAATAAAAACACTAACTTGTATTATAGCATTTCTTATTCATATCCAAACTTGAAATTGTAATGGGAGGCTTATGTAACCTCTGTAACATCAAGAGTAAACAAACTAAACGATTCTAAACAATGCATTACAATGGCACAAATTTAAATACACTGAGATCTGATTTTGAAACCAAATTTGTAAATAGTAAGTTAGATCTTTTGATAGAGTGGAGACACTTTATAACTTTGGTGAAGGTAAAAACAACATCTCTGTGGTATTAGGTTACCGTGAGCGTGATTTATTAATTGTATTTTAAGTTGCAACCAGTCAGATTGCGCGAAACGAGGTTAGCGTTAACCAATCAAAAGCTAGAGATTTAAAAATGCTTATATTTTAACGATGAACATTTAAAGGCATAGAATAAGAAGTATTTTGATTGGATACATTTTAATACTGCACAATCATGCATCGGAGTCATAATGACAGCGCAGTTCTGACGCACTATACCCACGTTAGCACTAGAATGTGTATGAAACGACATCAAATTCAAACTCATGAAGACAATTATCCGTATCAGTCTAACAGCTCACAATTACGTTAACGCCATTATCATTTTTCCATATAAATATTTATGTATGGGATGCTGTCAAAGTCGAGAAAGTAAATTTCTGAGAATATAGGAATAAATATATTACGCGTCAGGAATTAACGATTTATGCAAATTAGTCATAATTCCACCACTTGGATTTTTTGAGATTTTTAGTATGTCATTCTAGAGACCGTATAGAAGTTCACTGTGGTGAAAAGTATTCTATTGCAATTTGTGTGAGGTCCAAACTTAAAGGCGGACCCGTACCACCTACCCGCAGGACCCATACGTACGTGCCCGCGCGCGCGTGAAGGCCGAAGAACACAAGAGGGCGTTTCAACATATTTGACAGAACCGGCATTATTAATTGTTATTCTTGAAGAAGCCGGAGCCTATGCAAAACTTGTTATCAAAAGACTTAAACCGGCCATGGACTAACCGTCATACTCCAGTCCAGGTTTCAATATTATTTATCTCCTGTAAAAGTGCATTGCAAGCTTTTGTTCTTAGTGATTAGTGATTATAATCACAAGGTTTTTGCGCTATAAAATTCTCGGCGTTACATTTTTGTGCGTCGTCCGGAAATTGGGCACAACAAGTTACAACAGAAAATTGAGAAACAAGATAAAAAGAACCAGACCAACGCCAAGCCATGACTAAACGTCATATGAAGCACGATATGTGGTGGCCACATTTTTGTGTTGGCCATTGTGTTCCCGGAATCTCAGGAATTCCTTTTAGGTTTCAAGGGGGGATGGGTATTACTAGTGAGTAGTGTTGACTGTTGAGTGCGTATAAAGTATAGGGCTAAGTCGGGGGTAACCCTCTGCCACATATCGTGCTGGGTATACTGAGTAAACGTCATAGGACGTCGTTTTCAAATTGATTTTTCCAATATAATGAGTTCTTTCATTCTGAAGGGGTTAAACTGTTTAATAAAACAATTTAAATTCCTAAAATGCTATCCGGCTGTGCCGTGGAAAACTAACGCAATCAATGGAAACAATGCAAGTGAAAAGTTCTCCACGGCACAGGGAAATGCCAATCAATTTCTATGTATCCACAAGGCACAAGGTTCTACGAAATAGATTCTTGGAGTTTTACTAATGAAAAACTAGGAATTTTCAGGGCATATTTATTTGTCGAAAATTATCTTTGAGGTAAAAGGGGTAACCCCTGAGTATTGGGTTTACAGCACAGGAAATTAACCCTAGTTGAAATAGGAGAACCCCTTTGAAAATGGCCCTTGACGTTACAAACATTTTGTACACAAGAACACAGATTCTTTTCGTACATTACGTTAAGGGGACAGCCCATAGGGTTTGTGTGCTAAGGAAAATCTCTCTAAATTTAAACTCAGAACCTTCAAAAATTCTCAAATTTTCAACATCACCCTAATTTGTGACCCAGCACGAGTAAATGAGACACTTTGCGGCAAAAATAAAAATTGAGATTTTGATTTCATCATTTAAAGCTTGTTTAATAGCTTTAAATGATGAAATCAAAATCTCAAATTTTATTTTTGCCTCAAAGTGTCTCATTTACTCGTGCTAGGTCACATTTGTCTTCTTCTCGATTTTTTTATTATACCCTAACCCAATTCTACCTCTTAACCCCTTTACTGGGGACCCAACACGCTATGGGGACACGAAAATGTCCCCACTACTCGGTCCGTTTTGTCCAAACAAAAAAACCTGTCCCCACAACTAGGTGGAGGCTAGAACAAAACGATGTCCCCACAAGGGATATACATTTGAGAATAGATATTCAAAGTGTTAAAAATGTTTTTGCATCATTACATTGTGTGGTTTTTGTTTACAAGGGTTGACAGAAATATCCGCATTACTATCAGCATCATATTCTTAAATTAAAAACGTCAAATCTTTAGACATAAAATATTTGCATTTCTCTTTCATAGGCCCCTAAATGTAAAGCCTGAAGCCTCGAGGAACCTGTGTGTCTGTGAGAGAAAATGGCTGAGGTCCACGTGATTGGTCAGATTGTCGGAGGAAGTGGGTTTCCGAGCCACAGTTTGTTCTGCAAATGGGGAATACATGCAGGTATTGTGGTCCAAAGTTAGGGTAGAGTTACGGTAGAATTAGAAATTTCGCTTCTTGCCTTCTATAACCCTAACCCTCCAGGGTATTTTGGCTAGAAACCCTGCCAGACGCATCAGATTGCATACTTTGTCACATTGACTTGTGTGCAGAGTGCAGCAAGGTCAAGCAGTCACCACAGATGCGCTGGGTCTGGGTCTGGGTCTGGCAGGGTTAGGGATAATTATGATACAATATAGTATGATACATTGCAATACATACGGTACATGTAGTCATGAAGTCATCCTCAGTCGGAATACCATAAACATCAATTTTGTCAGCTGGTTTTGTTTAAGCCTTGCCTTTCATTGGAGAATCTTTCAAGTTTCAATGGAATTTATATCACAAAAGATGTTAAGTATGTAATATCACTAGGGATTTTTGTCAAAATATGTTCTCACCAAAATTATGCTTGTCTGAAAAACTGAAGCTTGACTTTAAAACTTGATTAGACTCCATAAGCAAACTTTATTGGCTGCCTGACAACGACGGTGCCACTCGACTGAAAAAGTCACTAAAAACTAAACCAGTGTAGCGGTTCTTGTTGTATTTTTCAAGAAACTTATGTATCCTAATAGTAATACGGGTTTCCCTTCAGCCTTGTTCTATGATTAAAATAACCCACAAGAACATTTGTTTTAAGAAAGAGCCCAACATTAACGACAGTCGGATTCGAACCACAGACCTTTCGATCAATATCTCTCCTCTTTACCAACTATGCTATTGGCGAGTTGGTTGAGGAAGCCATTTTTTATTATTCTTTATAGTCCTTTAAGTTTAACGTATATGAGTTGTCATTGCTCTTTCTCATGAATATACATTCACGCACAACCCAGCTCCTTAAAAAAAATAACCCGAACCGCTACACTGGTTAGTATTAAGTGTCTTCCCTCGACTGATACCAAAGGAATACCATGTGATTGTGAATATTAATGCATTATTGTGTTCCTGATGTTACCAGGGGGTGCATGGAAGGTGATAGCTGGCGCTAGGGAGGGACAGACACAGGTTGATCTACCACAGAATGATGCCTTCGCTGCTTGGAGTCATCCCATCGACATACACTTTGCAACAAAGGGCCTTCAAGGTACGGCATATATGGCACAAATTCGTCAGTATATTGTAGTGCCAAGGCAGACAGAGACCTTGAGTTCTGAAAAACCATGCAAAATAAATTTATGCCTACTTTACTCACTCGATCTTTAACCCTAACCCTGCCAGATCCAGCACAGTGCATCTGTGGTGACTGCTTGACCTTGCTGCACTCTGCACACAAGTCAATGTGACAAAGTATGCAATCTGTTGCGTCTGGCAGGGTTTCTAGCCAAATTACCCTGAAGGGTTAGGGTTATAAAGCTGACACAATTTTCCAAATTGTTCATGAGGCAAAAACAAGGTCTTCTCACCAGTCATCAAGTTTGAAGTCTCAAATCAATTTTTAACAATTTGCACCTGGTACCAAAGCCACATGGTTTCATGTTGAAGGCCAAGACTAGACTTGTGCATGTTCATCTGTTTGACCAGACTGATCGTGGTTCTTTTGACACGGTTTTCTGACTTGGCACTAAAGCCAGGCCCCCCAAAAATATACTTCTGTTTTATGGTAGAATAGTATTTTGGAGGTTGCAGATTTTAAAATCCCATTTCGTTAAATTTTCTTAATATTCAACACTTTCGTGTTTTATCATTATTATGTTGTTTTTGTCCTCGCTTTAATCAGGTTGGCCGAAATTGAAATTTGAGGTGTACCACCAGGACGAGTTTAGCCGCAACGAGTTATACGGCTACGGGTTCTGCCACCTGCCCACCTCCCCTGGAATGCACAGCATTGAGTGCGTGACCTGGCGTCCAGCAGGAACACCTCGGGAACAGATCGCGCAGTTCTTCATTGGCGGGGCGCCCCAGTTGCGCAACCCTGACATGGTACACAGTGCCGAGCGGTACGCCCTGAGTACCACAGCCATGGGAAAGGTCCACCTTCAGCTGGGCATCATCTTCAGGAACTTTGACCGGTACGGAGTGGAGTGCTGAAATGTTATAATAGACCCTCTTTGTAGGATTGTTGAACCGCAGGTGTGGCATAGAGTAGTGCTGTGCCAAATATTTGAATAATCTAATATTTGAACGATTATCAAGTTGTAGAATATTCTATATGTAACCAGTTCGCGCCGTTTAACCAGTCCGCGCCGGAATTATTTTTGGCAAAACTTGATATGAGGCGGGTTCAGGCCGGTGGTACCGGGAAGCACACCCACGCATTTCCGGCCTTGCTCGCTGCTGACAGACATTTCCGGCCTTGCTCGTGTCGTGACGTGTTTATGCGTTATCTGTTTTGAATCTGGTGAAAACTTTGCGTGTATATATACGTCTTTCGGCGCGAACTGGTTACATATAGAATATTCTACAACTTGATAATCGCAACGAGTTATACGGCTACGGGTTCTGCCACCTGCCCACCTCCCCTGGAATGCACAGCATTGAGTGCGTGACCTGGCGTCCAGCAGGAACACCTCGGGAACAGATCGCGCAGTTCTTCATTGGCGGGGCGCCCCAGTTGCGCAACCCTGACATGGTACACATCGCCGAGCCCACGGGCGGGATTATTTTTAACGAAACTCGATCCGAAGCGGGTTCAGGCTGATAGTGCCGGGAAGCACACCCGGACCCACGCATTTCCAGCCTTGCTCGCTGCTGACAGACATTTCCGGCCTTGCTCGTGTCGTGACGTGTTTATGCGTTATCTGTTTTGAATCTGGTGAAAACTTTGCGTGTATATACGTCTTTCGGCGCGAACTGGTTACATATAGAATATTCTACAACTTGATAATCGCAACGAGTTATACGGCTACGGGTTCTGCCACCTGCCCACCTCCCCTGGAATGCACAGCATTGAGTGCGTGACCTGGCGTCCAGCAGGAACACCTCGGGAACAGATCGCGCAGTTCTTCATGGGCGGGGCGCCCCAGTTGCGCAACCCTGACATGGTACACATCGCCGAGCCCACGGGCGGGATTATTTTTAACGAAACTCGATCCGAAGCGGGTTCAGGCTGATAGTGCCGGGAAGCACACCCGGACCCACGCATTTCCAGCCTTGCTCGCTGCTGACATACATTTCCGAACTTGAACTTGGCGTGTTTATGCGTCATCCATTTGAATTTGGGGAAATGTTTGCGTTTATATACGTCATCCGGCGCGAACTGGTTAAATAAAATTGCATTCTGAAAGCTGTTTTTGGAGGTTGCCAGATTTTGACAATCAGCTGTCAAAGAATATGGATGAAGATGGATCCAAGATAATTGAAACTTATTGTGCATACCTATTTCAAATAAGTTGACCCCATGGCAAGGGCATTGAAGACAATATCAAGTTGTAGAATATTTTCAATTAAGAAATTGGAGGTAAAATGCAATTTTGAGATAAACTTACATTCTGAGAGCTTTTTTGAAGGTTTCCAGATTCTGAAAATCAGCTGTCAAAGAATATGAATGAAGATTGATCCAAGTTAATTGAAACTTATTGTGCATAGTCCTATTTATTTTCAAATAAGTTGACCCCATGAGAAGGGCATTGAAGACAATATAAAGTTGTAGAATATTCTATATTTAAATATTATAGGTAAAGTACATTTCTGAGAGCTATTTTGGAGGATAGAATATGGATGATACCTGGTATTTCCATTAGATTGACCCCATAATATTGAAGACGATATTAAAACCAAACCACTACTTTATGTAATACATGCAATGGTCATTTTTAGGCAATAACTGCTCGGACAAAAATTACTTGTACGTGTATGTATTACTACTCGACTGGTACAGTATTCATACTCGTAACATATTTGAGATGTTTTGGGGCACCATATATTAAAATGTTTAAAAATAATTTATATGTCGCTGTATATATGAAAACAATTAATTTCCAGTGTAAATATTCCTTCACAATGATTGTTTATAACATTTATAGGCCATAGTCTAGTTCCAATAGTTTTCTTTGTATAGCATACATGTTTTACAGGAATTTTGTATTTATTGCACGTGTAAATAAAAGATTACTCACTTTGATAATGCAACAAAATCTATTGTTCTAATACAAAATTATTTTCAGTGTAGCCATTTGATCGTTACTCTTCGTAACTCGTAGACCACGCCATGTCCTTCGAATAGGACGTCTTGACTAACCGACATAATCGCTTGAAAAATTTTGAGCAGAATCGTGTCACATTTGCATGCACGTGTAACGTTGCGTGTACAATCGTGTGACGTAACGTGCATAATCGCTTGATGTTATGTGCATAATCGCTTACGTAACATGCATAATTGCTGATATTGGTCAAGTTTCTGTTACGTCACGTAATATGTTATTATGCCCGCAACGTCACATGCAAATACAACACAATTCTGATCGAAAATTTTTCAAGCGAGTCAGCATGCCAAGACGTCCTATACGAAGGTCATCATCATCATGGCGCGACATGGTCTAATGTGGGCCTTTTTAAATCCCTGGCTTCGGGCTTCGTCTTCGTCTTAAGGCGAATTCCCAACTGCGAGGTTTTAATGACACATTTTTATGCCTGTTGTGCTTCGGGAAACATTGATGTGAACCCCAAAGGTTAGACTATTTCTATTTGCTTCTCAAGTCATTCGGAATTCATAGGCACAGCCGAAGACAAAGCAAAGGTTTCGAAAAAGGCCCTGTGTCTGGTCTAGTCTGCGCACAGTACGCAATTTGGACTACTTGCAATCAGTGCCCGAGACCTGTTAGCGCGAACGTTCGCCTACTACATGTATACGTTTTGAGTTGGCGTTAGTTGAAGCATGGTGGATCGAAGTGGAAGTGGAACGATATTTTAAAAACTAAGTTTTCAAAATGGCGGCGCCCGGTGACAGACTGCGCAATAGTCGTAGCCTTGTTGCCATTTTGTGATTGGACAATAAGGTGTTTCACGGTAATAATGCGCCATCTTGTTCACGGGGCAAAATTAACACGCGTTGCTGATAACTAATTGGAAGCGCTAAAGTTTTCAATCGACGATGCCTGTATAAAGCAACGCGTGTAAATACGTACCAGCCAGAAGGAAAGTGCAGCCGGAAGGAAAGTGCAGCTGGCTTTCACCGCGAACCGCGCGCCGGGCGCGGCGGGCGAGTACAGCACATGCTGGCCGGGACGGGCGGCCGCGTGTTTCAATAATAAACAGGATTATTACATTTCTGCAATGTATTTACTATTTTGGGTTCACTTTTTTGTATTCGCTTTGCCTGTTACACCATAACGGCACAAGCAAACACAGGAACCCTCGTCTTTCACCGCTGTGACCCGGGTTCGAATCCAGCCTGGGCTAAAATCATGTGGATTGGGGTTTTTAGTGCCTGATACCGTGGATTTTTCCCTAGGACAATCTGCGCAGGTCTACTGCGCAGGTCTACTGCGCAGGTCTACTACTGCGCAGGTCTACTACTGCGCAGGTCTACTACTGCGCAGGTCTACTACTGCGCAGGTCTACTACTGCGCAGGTCTACTACTGCGCAGGTCTACTACTGCGCAGGTCTACTACTGCGCAGGTCTACTACTGCGCAGGTCTACTACTGCGCAGGTCTACTACTGCGCAGGTCTACTACTGCGCAGGTCTACTACTGCGCAGGTCTACTACTGCGCAGGTCTACTACTGCGCAGGTCTACTACTGCGCAGGTCTACTACTGCGCAGGTCTACTACTGCGCAGGTCTACTACTGCGCAGGTCTACTACTGCGCAGGTCTACTACTGCGCAGGTCTACTACTGCGCAGGTCTACTACTGCGCAGGTCTACTACTGCGCAGGTCTACTACTGCGCAGGTCTACTGCGCAGGTCTACTGCGCAGGTCTACTGCGCAGGTCTACTGCGCAGGTCTACTGCGCAGGTCTACTGCGCAGGTCTACTGCGCAGGTCTACTGCGCAGGTCTACTGTGAAATTCGCGGAAAACAGACCAAGAACCACTGCCTGACGCCGGTTAAAAAGGAACGCCGTTTTTCTTGCTTTTCTTAACATCCATGATTGTAAAACTTCGGTCAGGTCAGTTAAAACGATATTTAACATAAAATACAACCCCCCAAAACCACCCATTCATGATAATTAAAGCAATTCTGTGTATCCTACAGACCCCGTCGTGCACACAGTTGTTAAAGGTAGTATACACCATTTGCCGATATCGTAAATATTTACTACAGAATTATTGAGAAATATCTTACTCATTTGAAAGTAAATAATGATTCTAGGCATCCAGTAAATATTCCGAAAAATTAAATTTTATAAAACAAAGACTAAACAAAGACAAAGATAACATTAGAATAACTGTCCAAAGCTGGTTGAAAACAAACGCTGTTTTTCGTGCTTTTCTCTGATTGTAAAACTTCGGCACCCCCAAAAAACCACCGCGCATATGCGACCACCGCGCATATGCGACCACCGCGCATATGCGACCACCGCGCATATGCGACCACCGCGCATATGCGACCACCGCGCATATGCGACCACCGCGCATATGCGACCACCGCGCATATGCGACCACCGCGCATATGCGACCACCGCGCATATGCGACCACCGCGCATATGCGACCACCGCGCATATGCGACCACCGCGCATATGCGACCACCGCGCATATGCGACCACCGCGCATATGCGACCACCGCGCATATGCGACCACCGCGCATATGCGACCACCGCGCATATGCGACCACCGCGCATATGCGACCACCGCGCATATGCGACCACCGCGCATATGCGACCACCGCGCATATGCGACCACCGCGCATATGCGACCACCGCGCATATGCGACCACCGCGCATATGCGACCACCGCGCATATGCGACCACCGCGCATATGCGACCACCGCGCATATGCGACCACCGCGCATATGCGACCACCGCGCATATGCGACCACCGCGCATATGCGACCACCGCGCATATGCGACCACCGCGCATATGCGACCACCGCGCATATGCGACCACCGCGCATATGCGACCACCGCGCATATGCGACCACCACGTCAGTCGTCATCCAAGAGTGAATATGAGTTATGGTCTCTCCGGGTGAACTTTTGTGATTTTGTTTTTGAGTTACTACCCTCACAGCCCCGGTCTCAGCCGATTGATTTTCAAACGCACAGCCATATTTGAACAAAATACTTTGTAAATTTGGGTGCTATTATAGATTGGTTTTGTGTCCGACACGCATACATCCAGTTGCCGGGTTTTTTCGGCTGAAAGAAAAAACACCAACAAAAACAACAACAACAACAACAACTGATTGTGGCTGCAATTCAAATTGTGACTCGGCAAATTTTGAATTGAAATCGTATATAATCAGAATATTGTTTTCTCGGAAAAAACAGCATTAATACAGAAAGAAAACTCACTCGAGTTAATAGTTGTCAAGCACCTTTGCTTAGATTTTATGCACTTTTGATGCTATGATAAAAAATGCACAACTGACAAAATGGTCTACTGCAGGATTAAGGAAGTGCAATCTGGAATTCATAAGTTTTAGATGTCAAATTAAAAGGGACAGAAAAAACCAAACTGGACCCTAAATTTGTGGAATAATGCCTATTGTCTGTGGGGATGGAATCCTGACAAATCAAAAAAAGTGTAAGAATAATCCCACGCTTCGGCTCGGTGATGCTAAAAAAAATACACGTCACACCCTAGCCTTCTCATTAGGACAAAATATACAGCATATACACAGTGATGCTAAAGTCTAAAATACGATAACGCTAAACATGTTTTTTACTTTTATTTGGCCTTATGGTTTTTGGTAATTTCAATGTTCACCACAAAGAATGTTGAATACAATGTAAGCGATGGGGACGAGGTTGCAGTTTTGAAAATAAAACGTGGATCAACTAAAGTTAATATATTAATGGCAGTGTTTGGAAATATTCAGGTTTCCCAAGGATTGCCGGACAACAAAATTTGAAAAATAAAAATTGATGCAAAATTCCACTTTAAAAAAAAAAAAAAACACATCAGGTGCCTGGTTTTTACAGGATGCTTGAGACTAATATTCACTTGCAGTCAAGGATATTTCATAATAATTCAGTAGTTTTGTTTTTTTGACATTTGCAAATGGTGTACACTACCTTTAACGTCAAGCCACAACCCCCCCCCCCCCCCCCCCTCCCCCCTGTATTTCTGATACATTGTTGTGTCAACAATACATGACCCAAAACGGCTAATTTGTTTGACAACACATACATAGAAAAGAATGCTGCAACCCAACGCCACTTTTGTTTCTTCGTCATCTCAATAAAGGTCATTACACAAATGTTGAAAGGACATGAATCTGGAACATTACCAATTGGTTAAAACATTGTCTTGACTCTCCATAGATTTTGTACACAAACGCAGAAGGGGTGTCAGGTTTACGTTATTTACTCTACATGTTTATTGGTCCCATTCTTTTAGCTGAGTAAAGTCCTTTGATAGTTATGCAAAACATTCTAGCTGCTCACAACATCCCTCGCTGCATGTAACAATTTACCACCGCGCTTCGTATGCAACTTGAGGAAGGCGGCTAGCTGCAGCTGGCATCTGTCAAGCTTGATTGGCAAGTTTCAAATATTCGAATACTAACACTTTGAAGAAAGGAAAAAAGGACAGCACTAGAATACGATTCATCATTCATCAGTGATGTTATTTGTTTATTGTAAATTTTTATTTTCCGGGGAGTTTTTATATTCTTGTTTTATCAACAAAGCAATTAAAGGTAGGATACACCATTGGTAATTGCTTGAATTATCATTAATTGGTAGATTTGGGGGGTTGTACTTTATAGTAAATATCATTTAACTGACCTGTCCGAAGTTTTACAATCATGGATGCTGAGAAAAGCACGAAAAACAGCGTTTGTTTTCAACCGGCATTGGGCAGTTATTCTTATGTTACCTTTGATTTTTCGCGATCGCCGTCCGACGATCGCGAATTGTTTTTTATAAAATTATATTTTTCGGAATAATTACAGAATATCTAACGCAATCATTTTGCTGGATGCCTAGAATCATTATTTACTTTCAAATGAGTAAGATACTTCTTAATAATTCAGTAGTAAATATTTTCGATATCTGCAAATGGTGTATACTACCTTTAACACAAAAAACAAAGATCAATCTTAGGAAGACTAAAGCTGTTTGTTTGGTTTAATTGCCTTGCTTAAGGACACACGTGTCAACGACCGGGATTCGAACTCGCGCTCTGTGGAACAGAAAACACACGCTCTTAACCCCTCGGCCACGACACTCCACAAAAGGCTTTTAAAAAAATTGAAAAAATAAATGTTTACCTATAAATAACGCTATCATGATTGTTTATTTGTGTACTTACAAAAAACATACCGAGGGAAATGACTATATGGACTTTTCCTAACCAAAACCAAAAAACTATTGGCAACTCCTTTCATTCAAATTGAAATCGCATATCACAAATTAGCGGTAAACTAGGTTTTTATGGTGATTAGGTCTGATATAGAGTCACGCAACCTTCTAATAAGGTGCTGTTTGGTTCACATAAGTCACTCTCTCAACTGCAGCAATTGCGGCCATTATCGGGAGTTTCGCCGGTCTCCTCTTGATTCTCGTACCCATCGCTATCTTTGTGTTTCTGACGATGACCAAAAAGGGATGCCGGCCAGCTGGAAGAGCCAACAGAGCGCCACCATGCGCCCATCTGAGCAACGCCTGGCAATGTACGGATACCGGAGCCCAAAGGAGTCATTTTGTTGATACTTTTGAAGACAAGAATAGCCTTTTTTGACTTGACTCTTTTTGAAAAGGGAGCCCAATTAAGACGAGCAAACATATCCTCTGAAGGGGTGAGGAAGGTACATTTAAGGATTATCCGCGCAGCTCTTTTGAGACATTTGTTTAACATATTATCGTGAGATATGTACCTTCCTCCCCACACAGTACAACAATACTCTAATGTTGGCATAACTAAACTAACAAATAGTGTGGAGTGTGCAGGCTGTGTTGAGGAACACAATCACGGATTCTGCTCAGTATACCTATAATTTAGACACCACATTTGTTCTTACGTATTCGACATGTGGGCCCCAACTTAATGCTTCATCAATAATTACACCCAAACATTTATAAGACTTCACATTTTCAATACGACTACCAGCAATGCATACATTTAAATTAACATTAGATATTTTCTGCCTAGTACCAATAAGCATGCATTTGGTTTTGGTGGCATTTAACGCTAGCTTGTTTCTTCCGGACCAGTTGTGAAAACTAGTAAGAGCTGTATTTAAAGGTATTATACACCATTGGTAATTGCTTGAATTATCATGAATGGGTAGATTTGGGGGTTTGTATTTTATAGTTAATATCGTTTAACTGACCTGTCCGAAGTTTTACAATCATGGATGTCAAGAAAAGCATGAAAAACAGCGTTTGTTTTCTACCGGCGTCGAGCAGTTATTCTTATGTTATTTGTGTTTTTTTCGCAATCGCCATCCATTTTTTCTTTATAAAATTCAATTTTTCTGAAAAAATACGGGATATCTAACGCAATCATTTTGCTGGATGCCTAGAATCAATATTTACTTTCATATGAGTAAGAAATTGTTTATTAATTCGGTAGTAATTTTTTTTGATATCTGCAAATGGTGTATCCTACCTTTAAGCTACTTTCTATTATATTGGAGGAGCTACACGTTAATATGGAGTCATCTGCATACATAAATAAGTTGCAGTTTGGGGCAATACAAAATGGGAGATCACTAGTATAAACAATGAATAAAAGTGGACCTAGTATCGACCCCTGCGGAACACCAGTGTTTACGGACAGGACCTTTGATATGGTGCCGCCAATATTTACAGACTGACTACGTTAGGTACGACTTAAACCAATTAATTACAGAAGATGACATGTTCATCCTTTCTAGTTTCTTTAGTAAGATTTCATGATCAACACAATCAAATGCTTTACTGAGGTCTATAAACATACTGCCTGTAACTTGTCCATTCTCCATGGCCGCAAAACACTTGTTTGTTAAGTCATGTAGGGTGCTCAGTTGAGTGCAGGGATCTAAATCCTGACTGGCAACTAGGAATCAGATTGTTTTCATCAAGGTATCTATATACCGATGAGTGCACCCACCTTTCTAAAATCTTAGAGATAATTGGCAGTATAGAAATAGGCCGATAGTTACCTGTACTACATTTATCTCCTCCCTTGTGAATTGGTGTTATACCCCCGTCACACCGGACTGGCGTCCTTACTGCGTCCTAAAATGGAGGACGTCGATGGTCGCCGTGAGAACCCCGATCCTTTTTCTTTAAAATATCAAGATTTCGGTCACCCGTCACACCGGGGTCCTGTGCTCCGCGATCTGTACGTCTACTCGGCGTCCCCACGGCGTTCTCACCACGACCTTACCGCGTCCTTGGCGTTTCTATTGAGTTTGCACGGCGTCCCCACGGCGATCATCGGCGACCTCACGGCGTTTTTGGCGTTTCTACCACGACCTTACCGCGTCCTTGGCGTTTCTATTGAGTTTGCACGGCGTCCCAACGGCGACTCCACGGCGTCATAGACGTGGTGGGGTCGTGGTAAGAACCCCATAGACGTGGTAAGGACGCAGTAAGGTCGCCGCGGGGTCCACGATCCATTTATTCGCGTCTCCACGGCGACCTACCACGTCCATACTGCGTCCCTAGGGCGTCCTTCGAGTTCCTACTGCGTTGCTACGGCGACCATGGCGACCCCAGGGCGATCCCACCGCGTCCTGAGCCAGGACGCCAAACCTCGGCGTTTACTTTGAACATGTCCGAAGTAAACGCCGTCGCTCTGCGACCTTCGGCGTCCTTGGGGTCCCCACGGCGTCCTTCTGCGTTCTCACCACGACCCCGCGGCGTCCATGGCGTCCCTACCGCGTCCTGGGTCGCCGTAGGAACGCAGTAAGGACGCCAGTCCGGTGTGACGGGGGTATTACTAAAGCATGTTTCCAATCTTTAGGGTATCGCTCACATCTTATAGACAGGTTAAAAATATGAGTTAAAGATTTAATGATATAAGATGAAGCAATTTTAATCATTTTAACACTAATTCCATCCGGACCTGTTGCTTTCCCAACCGACATGGATGATATTTGCTTTCGAACAAACTCTTCTGTAATGTTAGGTACTACGCAATCTTCATCAACAGAATCAAAGGTAGAGGCGTCAGTATTGTCATCTAATTCAAGTTCACGCAAAGGGTAATTTCCAGCAGTACGCTTGCCGATTGTTGAAAAGTGTTCATTTAATGTATCAGCAATGTCGGCGATATTGTCAATATTTTCCCCATTTGGGGAAGTAATCGAATTTGGTACAGTTTTTTGTTTCTTAGGGAGTACCTCCTTCAGAGTTTTCCACAGCATAGAAGAGTTGCTTTTATTTTCTTCTATGGTGGATGTGTAGTATTTACTCTTTTTACTGCGTATTTTATTAGTTACATTGTTCCGCAGGTTTTTGTATGGATCCCAATGAATTTGTAAGCCTGTGTGTTTTGCAATTTTGTGTACACGATCGCGCTGCCGCATAAGTTTAAGCATTTCGCTATCGAGCCACGGTACTGAGGCACCCTGAATGCGTTTTGTTTTGACTGGCGCATGGAGGTTAATAATACTCATAAATATGGAGTTCCATATAGACCATGCATTATCCACATCATAACAACCAAAAACATCTTGCCATGGTGCATTACGGAGATCGTCGGTAAATACATCACTGTCTATATTTTTTAGACATCGAAAATTTATTGAACGACCTTTTATTTTTGGTGTTTTCCAACTGTGTAGCCCATAAACAAGATAATGATCACTGATTAGGACTGGTAAAACACCACAGTCCTTTATGAGCTCTGGGTGGGAACTAAAAATGAGATCGATGGTAGTTTTAGTAGATTCAGTGACACGTGTTAGGTCATGTATGAGTTGCGCCATTTGGAACAAACTTTCTGTGACTGTTCAGAAAGCAGAAGGGATTTACATACAGAATAGACCTTTCTTTTGCTGGTTGGCAAATTGATGTTTTTACCAACCACAAGTTATTTTATTATTGATGTATTTTATTATTGAAGATACAATATAATCAACAAACGCTACAAAACAGTTTCTAAACATTTGTTGCCTAACATAATGATGGCGTAATAAGATGATTTGTTTTGGGTGAAAAAATACGTTGCCAACCATGTGCACGGCTCGGCGCTTGTACTTTTTGCAGCAGCCCATACAAAATGGCGCCAACGGTTATACTTTACAAACAACTGAAAGGACTATATCTGCCGTACCAGTAGAGACTGCTATACAAACTACATGTAGATCAATCAAAGGAAGTCCTGGGAACTTGGACAATGCTAAGCATACCTCACGCTCATTCTATTGTTTGATATATACATGCAATCTGACTGCCCTTTGACGATCATCAAGTAATTTATGTGTATATGTCAGATCTAGTAAAAATACTACATGTAATAGCTTTTGTTAGAGCTGAGAGTAGTACCAGCGTACGTTATGTAGTGTTAGTTTCTGTTTTGTAAGTTATATGTTTGTTTAAATTACTTGTTTCTCTTAACCCTCCTATATACAGTGCAGTTACCATAGAGCTGTCAGACCTTTCAAAACCTTTCAAGTTTTCTGGACTGAAGCGTTTTGAAAGGTGAGAAAGCTGTCTGACAAAAGGAACCTATGAAAGGTTTTGAAAGGTAAAACAACTCTCTGAACAAACTGGTGTTCAAAAAAAAAAAAAAAAAAAAACACTTTCAAAAGGTTTTGAAAGGTGTAGTAGTGCAGTAGCAAAAAATTCTGGAGCGTTTTGAAAGGTTCATACTTATTGATAGCCATTTTGCCCATTAAGCAGATTTTGAAAGGTTTTGAAAGGTAAAACCATAAGAGGGATACGTGTGTTGTTACAGAACAAAGGCTTCAGGCCGTCTTTATCAGAATTCACCATCCCTTACGTCGCAAAAGCAGGGAAGATGGGCATCCCGGTAAGTAATCCTCGTAAATAATCAAGATTCGAGATCAAATTATTACCAGTACATGATGAGAGATAGAAGATAAATAGAAAACAGTGGCCGCAAGGACGTCATTCCCTTTAGAAAGAAGACAGGATATTTCCTTTACACGTGACCGGAGTTGAGCCGTTGAATCACACTCTATCCTATGCTGAATCCATCAAAATGCCAAACTTGACTTCCTTGAGCAACTAAAGCAGGCAAAAAGTGATTAAATAAAAGGAGCATTATAGACACCAAGACACATTACTGAGAAAAATGCTTGATATATAAAAGCATCCAACTGCTTTGAATGGAAACTTGAAACTGGTAATTTGTCCATTATTTCTTTCAGCTTCACGAGATGTCGAGAAATAGTAGTTTTGACTACTAAGCTCATAAAGATGGCCTAAACTTTGGGAAGAAAAATCATCACAACTTTCAACAATACAGTACAATATGTGCAGATAATCCACAATCTTTTGGTTTATTCACTCGTGTCTCATTGGACAGATGAAGTAACCTTTGACCCTGTTCTAATAAGAAGAGCAAACCAAAATATTCTTGCTGTGCTCTTGACATTAATGTATCCACAATACTTTGGTGTTTCGCGAACTACAAAGGTTTGGAATGTGAATGGGGTTGTGTCCGAATCACTTGGCGTACGGTCTGACATAATACACAAGTCATCGGGAAGTGGCTTCGTTCAGGCTAGTGGCGTCCATAGGGTGCGCCATTTCCGGCCATAGCCAAGCGGTTCTGATACGGCTTTAATAAGCAAACACCGGTGCCCTTACAAGCAAACAATTGTTTTGGGTGCATTTTAAATATAGTAGGTTAAACGATATCGAGTCAAATGTATACAACATAAACGGAGCCTATGTACGGCGTCATACTGAAGTGTATACATTTATTTAGTGGTATTGTAAAGGTATTTGTTTTTGAAATCTCACAACTTGATTTTGTTAAATAGTTTAATATTTTAGTAATAATTAATTTCAAATTTGATTTGCTTTTGTTTACTTTTTGGTTATATGAATTGTTGCTCACTGGTTTATTTGTAATCTTAATATTTACAATTTTTACTTTTTATTGATGCTAATAGTTCAGCAATTAATATGTTACTGCTTCTCTTTGTTCAATATGTATCAGAGTTGTATGACTCGAGTCCAGGACTCGGGCTCGAGTCCGTCTCGAGTCACAATTTTGGTGACTCGGACTTGACTCGAGTCACGTCGGCAAAAGACTCGGACTCGGACTTGGACTCGGACTCGGACTCGACTATTATGACTCGGACTTGACCTCGAGGACTCGTGACTCGAGTCACGTAATTTCACCAACAATACCTTTTTTAGTTTTTAGTAAATATTAAAAACAATTCCAATGATCCGATCGTCATGCACATGGAGGAATATTAACGTTTAGCACACGGAATAAGCAGTTACACTGATGTTGCAAGTAATAGTGTTCGTGATCACTGTGTTGCTATTGCCATGTAGTGTACAGCGCACGTACATGTACATGTACATGTGTATGTTCAATACGCATAATAACACTTATATATTTCTGTAAAAGCATTATTGTGCACGACACCAATATTAACGCTGGTATTCTGTCAACCTTAACACCATAGCCACTGCTTGATGCATATTACCAGGGAAATAGGAATTCGTCTCCGGAGTCCGAATGACGGCTTTAGCTAGCTGTGGCTATATTGCTACCGGTACCTCTTTTTAATGTTAAAACATAGGCGGCTTACGCGCTGATCTAGCCATAGACGCAACCGAAGTTGACCATAGTCTGGCATGTCTGGTACCTGTAAAAACACCGCCTGTATATTGCACTGAGATGGCTGTGTGTTGTTTGCACCAGTTTTCCCACACTAGCGGGTTGCCGCGCTTCGCGCGGCACCCGCTAGCTGGGTGGAATTGTAACTTATAGATACACCTTGTTGACGTCCTAAAAACATGGATTGTATGACAAACAAACCTCGAAACTTAGGAAGTAGAGTAACAGCTAGGTGTGTGTGTATAAACTTGCTTGTTTGTCATTCCATGATGCTTTGCAAATGTGTCGTAAAGGTTTGTTTCATGTTTCAAATAGTTCAGTTGTACATCATTCAATACGAAAGTTTGCAATTAAAGGTATTACTTGCTCAAATAAAAAACCTTGCTATTTTTCTTAAATAGACCATGGGCCACTGCATACAGTGCAAAGTCATGCCGACCGGACAGGCAGCCATGTCGACAGGCAGCCTCCGGGATGTACACCAATAATATAGATAGATGCAGATGCAGAAAATAGATGCATTAATAGATGCAGAAAAGAACCGTTACCACTCGCAAAATGTTACCACTCGCAAATGCATTAGGCCTATTATAAAATCAATAGTTGGAAAATGGCGAAAATATGTAGTTCCCTGACGACGCAGTTGTAAATGGGATCTGAAATTGAATAGCCTGCTATCGGGTAAAAAATAATACCAGTATTCATAACAGCTGAAGAAAGGATACAACTGGGACAATTTCAAACATTAAATGTTGTGAAACGTATCTTTATTACAAAATGGGAAATAAAAAGAGTTGCATAAATGTTATGACTAACCATGACCATGCATGACTTTCCAGATTTTAGTAATTAAATTGTAATACCAAATTAGGTTAGAAAGGTATTGACAATTTTATAGGAATTTTATAGGAATTTTATAGGAATTTTATAGGATCATTATGTCCTTTGTTGTTAAATCATTTAGATATAAAATCGAATAGGCCTTTGGAAAATTAGTTAGCTCTCGCAGGGTGGGTTTATTAGGACGGCCCTTTTTATGTGGTTCTCATTCCCGACCGACCCTATTTTGGGGCTCCTGACCCAAACATTTTTAATTTTGTTTAAAATTTACTGGAACCCCATTAACACAAACAAATTGCAAATAAACCCTAAATAAATAGTAAATTTATACAATACGGCTCTGTGTTACATGATAGCTATTAAAAATGATTAGTTTATACACACATAATAGTACCTTAATACAAATCAGTGAAATCCCATGAGAGGATGCATTTATGCTGTCTATGAATGATGTTTATTCGTGTAGTATGTACCTTACTGGTATGGCGTGACTGCCAAAATATTCGTGACGGGTGCAGAAGTCAACTGGGTCTTGCAAAAAAATGATTATTTGTATGCAGTGATATCAATTTATGATAAACGCACTGCATTAAAATTGGAGTACTAAAAGGTAATAAAGAGAACCAAAATTAATAGTATAGATACAAATAAAATAGTGTGAAATTAAGAGTACATGTACTTAAAATAAAACCTTGTGGTATGTGTGGTTAATACTGGAGAACGGTAATGTACTGTGTGTAGATTTGATTTGAAAGGCTGAATCAAATCAGAAAGAGAATGTAAAAGGCTGGTAAGTGTAAGGTTGGGAAATTCCTCGATGATGGCTAGTTGTGAAGCAGCAGAGATGTCATCCTCAGGTTTGGTAGTGGGGGGGGGGGGGGGGGGGGGTTGTTGGCTCGTTGTCTTCCTCGGTAAAAGTGGCGTCTGGTAGTGCTGTCCAAAGAGTCAAGAAAAATACGGATAGGTAGGTAAAGATTCTATAGGGAAACGGTATAGGTAGGTTGAGATGCACTGAAAAAAAGTGGACTTGTGATTGGAAACAAAATAGGTGCAAGAGGGAAAGCTGAAAAAGATGGGGTTTTGGTGAATGCGTGGAGAATGTTGAAAAGTCCTCTTATAGGTAAAAATGCAATGTTGACTGTCAAATTCCTAAACATGACACAAACCTGTAACAGGGGTGCAGGAATTTCTGATGTGGCAGTTTCAAATGAGAATGACCGACTTTCACTATGAAAGAACATAAAAAGCAAAATGTACAATTATTGAGAATTCACTGCTAGTGCTAAATTCACTGCAAAAAAAACCTTTTTTTATGGGGGAAATTGAAAAACAAAGAGAAAGAAAAAAGCTGTATGCATAGCTGTCAAAGGATTGTATATACGTGTAATTTAATGGCTTGCAGATGTTATACATCATTGTGCAATTGGTATGTTGACCAGGTCACTCGATGATCAGAACACTAACTTCTATATAAATTTGGTTCATAATAAGTAAGGTTAAATACTTTTGGCGCTACACAATTCCCAGTGGCCCCTCGTGAAACGGTAGCAAAAATCGTTTGGCTGAGGCGTGTACAAATCCTGACCGTGTGTGTATCATTTATTTATCTGCTTATAAATCAGAATGTACCTGTTACGGGGGTGCAGGAATTTCTGATGTGGCAGATTCAAGTGAGAATGACTCTGAACGATCTATGAAAGAAACATACAGAGCAAAATGTACAATTATTTAGAATTCACTGCTATTAAAATTCACTGCAAAAAAACCCGTTTCATTGGAAAAATTTAAGCACAAAGAGAAAGACAAATTTATATGCATAGCAGTCTAAAGCTTTTTATTGTCTGCACTATCTGATAAAAGTAATGTGTGGTGTGTGCATCGAAATGGTGACTTTAGATGTTTCTTTCCTTAAAAAAATTAACTTCGTTTTCTGAAAGGCAACAACATTTCTGAAAGGCAGAAAATACAATCTAAGTAACAACAGCAAAATGTTTATAGGAAATGTACTTCGTTTTCTGAAAGGCCTAAAAATATTGTTTTTTATTTAGGGGGAAACTGTAGCGAAATGGTTACTTAGCTTAGATTCGGATGTTTGTTTCTTTAAACAAAATTCAAAAGAAAACATTGCGCTGGAATCTCACAGCCGTTTGTTAAGTTGCCGTTTGTTCTCATAATTCTAATGTTTATAAGTCTAATGTTGTAGCAAAATATAATCTAACAACAGCAAAATGTTTATAGGAAATGTACTTACTTTTGTCAGTCTTAAGCAGTAATTCTGCAGCAGAAGGGTCGATTCACACAGCCACGCGTCAGAAACGGCCGTCATCAAGACATCAGTGAGTGTGGTATACTGCATGCACGTGTTTATGGTGTTTATAGTCGAGTACGTGAACGCGATATCATCCAGCCAGCACGACAGTAGACAGGCTCCTTTCCATACTCTGCCTCGCCACCGCAAACTGGCGCGGGACCGGCGCAGACACCGCGCAATTCCGACGGGAGGCCCGTGCAAAAGACGCGGGGCCCCACATCCGCTACCCCACACTATACCGCGGCGGGCAAACAGGACCCCAGACCCAAAATGGCGCGGCCGGATAGACGGGCTCCCTCGCACCCTCCGCGCGCAAACAGGTACAACCATACCCCATCTTCAGGATTAATAGTATAGACTAGCAGGATGCCGCGCTTCGCGCGGCACCTGCTAGCTGGGTGAAATCGTAACTTATAGATACACCTTGTTGACGTCTTAAAAACATAATGGATTGTATGACAAACAAATCGCGAAACATAGCGAGTAGAGTACCAGCTAGAAAGTATTTCGAGCGCACGAAATTATTTCGAGCGCACGAAATTATTTCGAGCTCACGAACAGATATTCTTGGAGCGCACGAAGTCATTTCGTGGCCACGACAACATTTCGAGCTCACGAAATAAGTTATTTTGAGTGCACGAAATAAAATACTCAAATTATTTCGTAACGGTGATTTTTATTCGTCATATGTCCCTTTAGGGGCTCCGTAGAATACCATCGACTCTGAATAACAAACAATCTTTGTAAATATACTTTCCGACTTCCGAACTAATAATACTCAATAGGCAGTTCATCTTTGCTTGCATGCTGCCTGCGCCTCGTGATTTTTTAACAGGAATCGTACGGGAAACAATACGAACCACTTCGGGATTTCTGAGTTTACATCATCGTGAAAATCCTGATTAAAAAACCCAACAGGCCGGCCATCTGACAGTGCGCCCTCAACTGACGTAATGCAGTCACGTTTCTAAATTGCATATTCATATCCACCATCGCCATACAATTTCGCGACATTTTTGCACGATCAAAGTTGAAATTGAGGCAATAGCGATATGTTTCGGAGTGTTTTGAGACAGATAATGTTGTAATATTTAAGTATCGACAATGTGAAGCAAAGAAATTTGCTCAAAAGGCAACACGAAAGGAATAAATAATTTTTAACGTTCCCAAGCTGTGACTGAAAGTTGTCGGCGCGCACGGAATTCGAAGCCGAAAACGAAGCTGGCGCTCAAACTCCGCAATAACCAAGGGAGTACATGTATAAAGCGCGCGGGGCATCAGCTCAAATAACACGGGATGGGCCGCCCAATCGCGAACAACAAACTCGGCACCAACTCGGCCACCGCGCAAGCAAGGCGGATAACATTAATTTGCGAAGGCTTTGTGTAACGCATGTAGCCGCCGCTTAATCGCAAACAGCCAACAATTTGGCAACCGAGTTACGGTAGTACGATTTCGGGAAGGCTTCGGCCCGAACTCCGGGCAAGGACAATGTAAAAATAACGCAATAGTTCACGCAAAAAGGCCCACAGACATCGACAGGCAATCGAAAAGCGATTACGCGTTTACCGGTAACGTCCGTTTCTTTTAAATCTCACTTCGGACGAATACGATTTTTTGTTAAATCTTAGTTTCCGGGGGATTCCCCGTCGCGAACGATCCGGCACCCCGCCGCACCGACGCCGGCGGCACACACGCGCGGCGACGAGTCGCCCGACCAAAAGCGCCGCGTCTTTCCAACATGGCGCCAACCATGCGCCAAGATGGCGCGGCCCTGCGTTCCAAGATGGCGGCGCCCAGGGACAAGATGGCGCATTTTACATCTTTTATAGTATAGACTAGCAGGATGCCGCGCTTCGCGCGGCACCTGCTAGCTGGGTGAAATCGTAACTTATAGATACACCTTGTTGACGTCTTAAAAACATAATGGATTGTATGACAAACAAATCGCGAAACATAGCGAGTAGAGTACCAGCTAGAAAGTATTTCGAGCGCACGAAATTATTTCGAGCGCACAAAATTATTTCGAGCTCACGAACAGATATTCTTGGAGCGCACGAAGTCATTTCGTGGCCACGACAACATTTCGAGCTCACGAAATAAGTTATTTTGAGTGCACGAAATAAAATACTCAAATTATTTCGTAACGGTGATTTTTATTCGTCATATGTCCCTTTAGGGGCTCCGTAGAATACCATCGACTCTGAATAACAAACAATCTTTGTAAATATACTTTCCGACTTCCGAACTAATAATACTCAATAGGCAGTTCATCTTTGCTTGCATGCTGCCTGCGCCTCGTGATTTTTTAACAGGAATCGTACGGGAAACAATACGAACCACTTCGGGATTTCTGAGTTTACATCATCGTGAAAATCCTGATTAAAAAACCCAACAGGCCGGCCATCTGACAGTGCGCCCTCAACTGACGTAATGCAGTCACGTTTCTAAATTGCATATTCATATCCACCATCGCCATACAATTTCGCGACATTTTTGCACGATCAAAGTTGAAATTGAGGCAATAGCGATATGTTTCGGAGTGTTTTGAGACAGATAATGTTGTAATATTTAAGTATCGACAATGTGAAGCAAAGAAATTTGCTCAAAAGGCAACACGAAAGGAATAAATAATTTTTAACGTTCCCAAGCTGTGACTGAAAGTTGTCGGCGCGCACGGAATTCGAAGCCGAAAACGAAGCTGGCGCTCAAACTCCGCAATAACCAAGGGAGTACATGTATAAAGCGCGCGGGGCATCAGCTCAAATAACACGGGATGGGCCGCCCAATCGCGAACAACAAACTCGGCACCAACTCGGCCACCGCGCAAGCAAGGCGGATAACATTAATTTGCGAAGGCTTTGTGTAACGCATGTAGCCGCCGCTTAATCGCAAACAGCCAACAATTTGGCAACCGAGTTACGGTAGTACGATTTCGGGAAGGCTTCGGCCCGAACTCCGGGCAAGGACAATGCAAAAATAACGCAATAGTTCACGCAAAAAGGCCCACAGACATCGACAGGCAATCGAAAAGCGATTACGCGTTTACCGGTAACGTCCGTTTCTTTTAAATCTCACTTCGGACGAATACGATTTTTTTTTAAATCTTATTCCCCGGGGGATTCCCCGTCGCGAACGATCCGGCACCCCGCCGCACCGACGCCGGCGGCACACACGCGCGGCGACGAGTCGCCCGACCAAAAGCCAACATGGCGCCAACCACGCGCCAAGATGGCGCGGCCCTGTGTTCCAAGATGGCGGCGCCCAGGGACAATTTAACATCTTTTATAGTATAGACTAGCAGGATGCCGCGCTTCGCGCGGCACCTGCTAGCTGGGTGAAATCGTAACTTATAGATACACCTTGTTGACGTCTTAAAAACATAATGGATTGTATGACAAACAAATCGCGAAACTTAGCGAGTAGAGTACCAGCTAGAAAGTATTTCGAGCGCACGAAATTATTTCGAGCTCACGAACAGATATTCTTGGAGCGCAAGAAGTCATTTCGTGGCCACGACAACATTTCGAGCTCACGAAATAAGTTATTTTGAGTGCACGAAATAAAATACTCAAATTATTTCGTAACGGTGATTTTTATTCGTCATATGTCCCTTTACCATCGACTCTGAATAACAAACAATCTTTGTAAAAATACTTCCCGACTTCCGAACTAATAATACTCAATAGGCAGTTCATCTTCGCTTGCATGCTGCCTGCGTCTCGTGATTTTTTAACAGGAATCGTACGGGAAACAATACGAACCACTTCGGGATTTCTGAGTTTACATCATCGTGAAAATCCTGATTAAAAAACCCAACAGGCCGGCCATCTGACAGTGCGCCCTCAACAGACGTAATGCAGTCACGTTTCTAAATTGCATATTCATATCCACCATCGCCACACAATTTCGCGACATTTTTGCACGATCAAAGTTAAAATAGAGGCTATAGCGATATGTTTTGGAGTGTTTTGAGACAGATAATGTTGTAATATTTAAGTATCGACAATGTGAAGCAAAGAAATTTGCCCAAAAGGCAACACGAAAGGAATAAATCATTTTTTAACGTTCCAAGCCTGTGACTGCAATGTGGTCGACGCGCACGAAATTCGAAGCCGAAAACGAAGCTGGCGCTCAAACTCCGCAATAACCAAGGGAGTATAAAGCTCAAATAACACGTGACGGGGCCGCCCAATGGCGAATAACAAACTCGGCACCAACTCGGCCACCGCGCGAGCAAGGCGGATACAATCAATTTGCGAAGGCTTCGCGTAACGCATGTAGCCGCCGCTTAATCGCAAACAGCCAACAATTCTGCAACCGAGTTACGGTAGTACGATTTCGGGAAGGCTTCGGCCCGAACTCCGAGCAAGGACAATGCAAAAATAACGCAATAGTTCACGCAAAAAGGACCACAGACATCGACAGGCAATCGAAAAGCGATTACGCGTTTATCGGTAACGTCCGTTTCTTTTAAATCTCACCTCGGACGAATACGATTTTTTTTTAAATCTTATTCCCCGGGGGATTCCCCGTCGCGAACGATCCGGCACCCCACCGCACCGACGCCGGCGGCACACACGCGCGGCGACGAGTCGCCCGACCAAAAGCCAACATGGCGCCAACCATGCGCCAAGATGGCGCGGCCCTGTGTTCCAAGATGGCGCCGCCCTGCGTTCCAAGATGGCGGCGCCCAGGGACAAGATGGCGCATTTGTCATCTTTTGTAGTATATATAGAAGATAGATAGATAGATAGACTAGCAGGATGCCGCGCTTCGCGCGGCACCTGCTAGCTGGGTGAAATCGTAACTTATAGATACACCTGGGGTGCGTTCCACTCCAGCGAACGTTGCCAACGTTGGCCAACGTTAGCGTTGTTCGCGTGAGTGGAACGCAATGTGCGCCAATTATGTTGGCCAACGTTAGCGAAAACGGCAAACGACATTCCGAGCTGTTCGCTGTTGGCCAGTGACGTATTTTAATGATGGCGAAGCGGTTAGCAGACGGCAGGGTTCTTTTCACGGTTTTTATTTACGTTTTATACTTTTCGTTATAAACGGTGGATTGTTTTGAGCAGTCACAGGGATCTTTTAAAAAAAAATAATGAGTTGGACAAAAAGCAGCGAACCAAACGATGTCACTTTCACCGGGCGCCGCCATTTTGAAAACGTAGTTTTTAAAATATCGTTCCACTCCCCCTAACGCCAACTCAAAACGTTGGCGAACGTTCGCGCAAACAGTTCGCGTAAGTGGAACGCACCCCTTGTTGACGTCTTAAAAACATAATGGATTGTATGACAAACAAATCGCGAAACTTAGCGAGTAGAGTACCAGCTAGAAAGTATTTCGAGCGCACGAAATTATTTCGAGCTCACGAACAGATATTCTTGGAGCGCAAGAAGTCATTTCGTGGCCACGACAACATTTCGAGCTCACGAAATAAGTTATTTTGAGTGCACGAAATAAAATACTCAAATTATTTCGTAACGGTGATTTTTATTCGTCATATGTCCCTTTAGGGGCTCCGTAGAATACCATCGAGTCTGAATAACAAACAATCTTTGTAAAAATACTTCCCGACTTTCGAACTAATAATACTCAATAGGCAGTCCATCTTCGCTTGCATGCGCTGCCTGCGTCTCGTTATTTTTTAACAGGAATCGTACGGGAAACAATACGAACCACTTCGGGATTTCTGATTTACATCATCGTGAAAATCGTGATTAAAAAACCCAACAGGCCGGCCATCTGACAGTGCGCCCTCAACTGACGTAATGCAGTCACGTTTCTAAATTTGCATATTCATATCCACCATCGCCATACAATTTCGCGACATTTTTGCGCGATCAAAGTTGAAATTGAGGCAATAGCGATATGTTTCGGAGTGTTTTGAGACAGATAATGTTGTAATATTTAAGTATCGACGATGTGAAGCAAAGACATTTGCCCAAAAAGCAACACGAAAGGAATAAATCATTTGTTAACGTTCCCAACCTGTGACTGAAACGTGGTAGACGCGCCGAATTCGAACCCGAAAACGAAGCCGGAGCTCAACTGGTACTATGTTTACTCCGCAGTAAACCAAGGAAGTATAAATCGGGGCACCAGCTCAAATAACACGTGACGGGTCCGCCCAATGGCGAATAACAAACTCGGCACCAACTCGGCCACCGCGCGAGCAAGGCGGATACAATCAATTTGCGAAGGCTTCGCGTAACGCATGTAGCCGCCGCTTAATCGCAAACAGCCAACAATTCGGCAACCGAGTTACGGTAGTACGATTTCGGGAAGGCTTCGGCCCGAACTCCGGGCAAGGACAATGCAAAAATAACGCAATAGTTCACGCAAAAAGGCCCACAGACATCGACAGGCAATCGAAAAGCGATTACGCGTTTATCGGTAACGTCCGTTTCTTTTAAATCTCACTTCGGACGAATACGATTTTTTTAAAAATCTTATTCCCCGGGGGATTCCCCGGGGGATTCCCCGTCGCGAACGATCCGGCACCCCGCCGCACCGACGCCGGCGGCACACACGCGCGGCGACGAGTCGCCCGACCAAAAGCCAAGATGGCGCCAACCACGCGCCAAGATGGCGCGGCCCTGTGTTTCCAAGATGGCGCGGCCCTGCGTTCCAAGATGGCGGCGCCCAGGGACAAGATGGCGCATTTAACATCTTTTATAGTATAGACTAGCAGGATGCCGCGCTTCGCGCGGCACCTGCTAGCTGGGTGAAATCGTAACTTAATATAGATACACCTTGTTGACGTCTTAAAAACATAATGGATTGTATGACAAACAAATCGCGAAACTTAGCGAGTAGAGTACCAGCTAGAAAGTATTTCGAGCGCACGAAATTATTTCGAGTTCACGAACAGATATTCTTGGAGCGCAAGAAGTCATTTCGTGGCCACGACAACATTTCGAGCTCACGAAATAAGTTATTTTGAGTGCACGAAATAAAATACTCAAATTATTTCGTAACGGTGATTTGTATTCGTCATATGTCCCTTTAGGGGCTCCGTAGAATACTGTGACGGAAAGTGCAAGGACTTAGTGCCAGTTTATGTTATTGTAATTCTAAAGTTTATGAATGAACTGCGTGTTTACCTGGGTGGTAGACACGTAATATACACTAGGCGGTCACCCGGGGTTTGTCGGTTCTCGGGTTTGTAGCTACTTCCCTGGATGGATGGGGATTGTGGATACATGTTGACTCTATCATGGAGGTGCCAAATAAAAATGTTGAAAGAAACACATTCACAAATATGGTTAATGATACCTTTAAAATGGGAGATATTTGTGGGAGATGTATGACATATTTGATGATGCAATAATTACATTTGCAAGACTTCAGGATAGATTACATTGGTTGTAACCAAAGTATTGTTCATGAAGCCTTGTGAGTTGGTTGGTTCTACTTTCACATATATGTCATGAAATGCCCGAGCTCGTGAGAATGCTACATATAGCTGTCCGTGTGAAAACACTGGTGCTGGTAAATATATTCCTACTTTCTGGAACGTTTGTCCCTGCGCCTTGTTGATTGTCATGACATATGCCAATCAAAGAGGAAATTGACGGCGTTCCAGAATGAAGGGCAAGTTGGCATCTGATGGAGCTAAGGTTATACGTGGAATGAGGACTCTTTGTCCACATTTATCTCCGGCTATAATCTCAGCATCCAGTATGTTGGTATGCATGTGGCGAATGACTAATCTTGTGCCATTGCAAAGTCCATTGCGCACATCCAAATTGCGTAATAGCATTACCACTGCACCTGTCTTTAAACATAGCCGATGAGGTGGCATTCCGGATGGTGTGATGCTATTCAGAAATTCCATGCTGTAATTGCGCCTCTCTTCTTCAGCGTCACAAATCACACGATCTGAACTGTAATAAACAGAGTGTTGTCCGGCCAATTTGTCTAGCACCTGGTTGTTGAGTGCCAGTGACTCCTCATTTTTGGGTGTGAGGATCACCTGGCTTGTAGCAGCACTGGAGACATCTGGGAATACGGCATCTATGATGTCGTCTGTCACGACACATTGTGGTGGGATGTCAACAGCATTGAGTGGTGCTTGTGGACAACCACTATGAAGCTGGCCATTTCCCAACTGCAACAACCACTTGGCAAAATCCTGTTCTTCTGAATGAGCACGCATGTTCTTGGTGAGCCGGAGTGTGGTTATTTCTCTCCACAGTGGTGATCGCTTAATACAGTTTTCAACCACTACAGTGGGTGGACGTCTTGGTATTACAGGCAGCAGTTGACGGAAGTCTCCACCAAGAAGGAAGACTTTGCCTCCAAAGGGTACATCATGTGACGTGATGTCCCGCAGCACTCTGTCAATGGCATGTAAGGCATGCAGGGGAAGCATGGATGCCTCATCAATGATAATCAGCTGTAATGACCGAAGCATTGCTGCATGTTGTGATGTTGGTGTGATATTACATGTGCTGGTGTCCAAGATTGGTACCGGTAGTTTGAAGAGATTGTGTACGGTGCGTCCTCTGTTGAGCAAAGTGGCGGCAATCCCTGTCCAAGCAGTTGCAGCAACCTGAAGATAAAGGGGATGAAAATTTATATGTAATATAATTTTCAACTACATGTATGCTATATTCGGTCCAGACTTCACATTTAGCACTATGTTGGACTTGTTAACAAATGAAAAAAGCTGTATGACTTTATAAGTTGTATTTGAATTAGAAGGGGATATACATGTAGCTACAACATGAGCCTTCAAAATGATCTTTGTTATCATCAAGTAGGATTTGTTTATAAGTTATCTTAAGGTTTTGCTTGGTCATTGAATGAATTTCATGTAACATCTTGTAGTACCTTTAAACTATCAGCACGGAAAGCAGCCATTAGAGTGTTGTAGAGCATGGTTTTCCCAGTACCTCCAGGGCCATCAAGAAAAAAGGCACGGCACTTAGGAGCGTCGCCGCGTAGAACGTCTTCAACAGCTGAAAATACAGTGTCTGCTATGCGCTTCTGCTCTGGATTCAGTCGGGCTATATTCACCCTGGCATACTCTGCTTCAGCTGCTATGTCAAAAGATTCCCCTACAGGATTAGCTCTAACTTGTTGTGGCTGGGGAAGGCCAAAAGTTGAGCATGACAAACCTGCAAAGAAAAGATTATTATATGGTAATTTTATTGAGATGGCAAATGATTCACCATACTTTCTAAACATACTGCAGGATAGCACATAAGTCTATTGATGGCATGATTTGTGCTGTCATCACTGCATGCTGTAATGATTTTTAAAGTTGTGCCCTTGTTATTAATTGTAATAAAATGGGAGTAAGTTTAGCTGTAATACAAAGGTCTATGTTGAAATGGTTAGCATGAATATTTCTTTTATACACTTTGGATTCATAAGCATTATTGTGTAGGACATTTTATTTGGAGTCACTGCGTTTACATCTGTATATAGTATCTGTACAATATGCACAAATTAAGACTTTTTGCGAGTAGGCATGCATGTAATACAATAGTTCATTTTATGGCACTGTCCATTGTGAAGTTGTATGCATTAGGTCTATATGCCAATGTGGTGTCCTTGTAAAAATAAAATGTCTGTCTGAAAGAAAGGTGTCTGATTTTGATTGATATTTCAGCAAATACACACTACACGTTTCAGTGAGGTGATTATATTGTTTACCTGCTTGTGACAGAATGGAATCGATGTCTCCCAGGGCCAAATTTTCTGCATCATCAGCTGAATGGTGTTGAAGATAGTCCTCTATCATCGCTTCTTTATGGCTAGTCCATAACGCCAAGGGGTCTGCTGGGTGACATTGACCACAGATGGTGGCAAACAAACGTCTTAATTGGATGGGCATTTGGAAGGTAGATGCTTCTGTGAGGGTATTGTTCCATTCTTCGTCATCAGCTAAAAGGCCTATAGTCAGGGATGTTAGGGCACTATAGGGGCTGTTTGGTTCAAATTCTTCCAAAAGCACCAAATTTGGCCCAGATGCTGTTCATAGCATACCTTTTCGATTTTTGCCGGCCGCCAAGATGGGCGCCCCACGGGGCGGCCATTTTGGCCAAAATCCAATATGGCCGACATCTGGGTCAGAGGTCAATCGCAGTGAAGAAATTAAAAGAGCCAGAATCATAAATGATACATTTTTTTAGGGGTTTTCGGGGTTGGAGAATCTGATTCTGATGTTATTTTAATGATTTGAGGTCAACTTTATCCCACAAAGTCATCGTAAAGGTCATTATGAGGTCAAACCTGTTGTTTCTGGTACGCATCATCCCAGATCCCTAAAAAACACTTTCCCTTATATTTGCTGTATGTTGGGTGATGCAGAACCCCTCCCAGTACAAAGTTTTAAGAATTGGTCACACACCCCTTAAAAATGGTATTGGCCACCCCCCTTAAAAATGGTATTGGCCACCCCCCTTAAAAATTATTGTCTGCCCACAAGATGAGGCAATGAATCAGTTTGTGACGCACTTGCAATGGCCGATGACGGACTATACGCAATACCCAAGCCCACGACAGACCACGCGCGACGTCCTTGAACTCATTATGCGTCGAAACACGTTTGAATTTAATGGCAAGTTTTTCAGACAAAAAATTGGCGTGGCCATGGGCAGCGAATGCAGTAACATAACTCTATTCAAATACGAACAAGACAAAATCCTCCCTCACAATCCCTCAATTGTGAGCTACATGAGATATAGAGACGATGTTCTTATAATCTTTAACGGAAATGAAAAGCAGGCTGCTGACCTAGTGCAATCACTTAATAAAATTCACCCTACGCTGAAGTTTACGTCTGAGATCTCGCACCGCCAAGTCACTTTTCTCGACCTTATTATCTACAAAGGCGAACGATTCATACATGAAGGGATATTGGATACTGGAGTCGCTAGCAAAAAACTGATACATTTCAGTACCTAGCTCCAGATTCAGCACACCCTAAGTCGGTATTTGGCGGATTAATCAAGGGCGAAGTGACCAGATACAAACGTATATGTACCCATTCAAAAGACTTTGAGGAGAGGGTTGAATTCTTCAAAGACAACTTCAAAAGCGCGGATACACAAACAAAGACCTAGCTCCGTCTCCTTTCTCAAAGGGGAAAGACTCCCGCGGACCCAAAGCGTGAAACAATAACAATATCCCACTGGTGTTCGTCCTACCATACTACCCACATGTCGCGCACCCAGCCCCGAAACGGGCTATCCTCAAACACTGGCCCTTGATTACCGAAAACGAATATCTGAATAGGCTATTTGATACCCAACCCATCCTGGCATACAAACGGCACAAAAACATAAAAGATGAACTTGTTCGATCTAGGACTAAAGCGTCTCCACAATCCAACCAAGAGGAACAAAATCTTTATGAGGAGAATCTGCAAATTCTATTGGAACTATTGAAAGGACAAAACAATGATCAAAGAAATGGATCTCAAGACTAAAACAAAATAAATAAGTCAACCCCCCCCCCCCCCCACCACCAACCCCCCCCCCCCCCCTTGTCCTTGCCACTCGTCACAATAAACCGACACACAAATAAAAACAAGGAAAGTGTGGCTGATGACGTGCATGATATAGCACAGAAAATATGCCCTGCTCCCCTTCCAAAAAAGGAGAAAAAAGAGGGGACGGCATATTATCACCGGTAAAAAAACAATCACTGTGTAAACTAAAAACAAAGGAACCACTATGGCAATACACAAACCAGTCATCGCGTCGCCAAAACCAGAGACAGGGTTTGAAACTCCCGCTTTTAGGGAATGTCTAACCCAATTGGCCTGCAGACGTTTGATGTATTTGCCCGTCCACGAACTCCAACCACGGACTGTCATCTAGCAGAGATAAGGTGGCTAAAACTGACCCCCAGATGCGTGTCTTACGGAAAAAAAAGGAAAAAAAGAGTTAAAAATCACGCTCTGGAGAGACCAGTCAAACAGCCACTTTCTAGCATACCCACTAGTTAACGTCCAATTACAGATTTATCTTCGGCAGAACAGTCACAAATACAATCCATATGATACTTGTCAGCAGAACCTCTTCCGCGTCTCAAAAAAACCCCGAAAAGCACGGAGGGGTTCTGTTGAAACTTGTACACGAACCCCCCCCCCCCCCCCCCCCCCCCCCATTCCTACAGACTGCAATATCGCAGAAAAAAGTGGCCTGAACTGACCTCCCATGAAGCGTATATCACTGGAAAAAAAACCTTAAATTAGGAATTACGCTCTGGGCGGGATAGTTACACAACCACACTGCTGGCATACCAGCACACAATAAATCATGCAGATTTATCTCTGTAGACCAGCCACTACCTAAAATCCAATGATACCTTACGCAGCAGAACTGCTTCAGCATCTCCAACAAAAATAACGAAAACGATGAGAAAAAGTTCTGACTTGTGAAAACTCCCATAAAACACCCTCTCCTTCCCACATAGAATGAGTTCTGATTCAATGCAGCTAACTCTGGAATTGATAATAAAAAAAACCAAGATTAACTGATCATTCCTTGAAGTATGCCTGCATAAACCGGTTTCTCTGTGCTATACCTTCTTGCAAAAGCACTCCATTAGAATTTAAAAACCTAATAGCCTCACAGAAAAAGAAAGAAAATTCCACAAAACCCAGTATTACACGTCCTTCACGTTAATGTCCTTCCCAGGTGACCGAGAATCGCTCTAACAATTTAAAAACCTTGAGTGACATGTATCATTACGCTGCTTCCCAATAAACACCATGCACAGTCCTCTGCAAATGCGAAGGCGGGTGCCTTAATAACAGAAGTGATGACCAGTAAAACTCATCGCTGGCATCATAGAGCGCAAACCAGAATGTACAGGTAGTAATAGTATTATTGGTATGTTGTTGTGTTGCTAATCCTTGTATTGTATTTGGATCATTTAAATGTACACAGGGCATATAGCATTTTGTCACTGCAGATGTCATCTCCAAGTGAAAGTTGTTCCTGAATATAATCTTCACTGATTTGTTTATTGACATCGATGGTATGTTTCAATATCAAAATGATAAGATACAATACAGTTTATAAATTTTGTAGGTGGGATTTGGGATCGCGCACCTAAAACACTGGATTTGACCCCAAAATATAATTTTCGGTAATTTTGAGGGGTCAACGTGCCCTCAAATCATTGAAATAACGTCAGAATCAGATTCCCCAACCCCTAAAACCCCTAAAAAAATGTATCATATATGATTCTGGCTCTTTTAATTTCTTCACTGCGATTGACCTCTGACCCAGATGTCGGCCATATTGGATTTGTCCAATATGGCCGCCCCAGAGGGCGCCCATCTTGGCGGCCGGCAAAAATCGGAAAGGTATGGTATGGGCAGCATCTGGGCCAAATTTGGTGCTTTTGGAAGAATCTGAACCAAAATATCCCTAACACCCCTGACTACTAACAGTTTGCATGCTTCTTTGAAGGAGTCTGCTGTTTGCCCATTGATGGTCTTCAGATCTTCAAAGCTTGTTGCTCCAGGTTTGTGAAGCAGCAGAAGACGAAGATGGAAACGTTGTGGGTCCCTGGGGCTTGCGGAGTACATACGGGCGATCACTTTGTTTTGGCCTCGTTTTCTAGGTTGCCATTTCTTTTTGGACTGATTGAAGACATAATGTTTGGGGATTTCTGGGTAGAGATATGGTCTAGCTTTTGCATCTTCTTGATTGAGTTTGAACCATGCAGTCAGATGGGTAAGTTGTGTCGATGCGCGGTCCAGTGCTGCTTCTTCCTCTCCTTGACGAAAGTAGACGGGTTGTTGTGATGGAAGATGTACAGCGAGTCTTGTGACTGTGTGAGACTGGTGGTGCATGCGATACTCAGAGAGACGCCAGATAGCTTCAGGTGCACTGACATATCTACAAATAGAAATATGTACATGTAAATCGATTAAAATATTTGTAAAGTGTCCAGTAGTCTTTTAGCATACATGTATGTATAGCCAGGGTGGTCAACCCTCCCGCCTTGATCAGGAGTCTCCTGCTTTTGGATAATATCTCCCACTCTCTACCAAACCATCGAAACCGTCCACCTTTACATTAGTAAATAATTTTTTTTATAATCCTTAAAATTTCCGAGGTAGCTGTCACGCAAAAGTGGTGAAGACCTTTTTGCTTTGTGTTTTTTTGCTCTTCAACTTTTCAGCACCTTTTAGTAAGGGCAACCATGACCATTATAATGAAATTATTGGTGATAAATCGCTTGTGAGAAAAAATATCCCGTTGGGCACAAATCAAAAGTTGACCACCTAGTATAGCATACATGTACATATATAACATTTATAATGGGAGTGTGGTTATAACTGGTGATCTATACCGACATCCCGTTTATAGACTGCTACTCATTCAGATTATGCTAGATGTCTTCCTGGATGTTATAAATATGAATGGAAGGGTAGAAATGGTAAATATCAGTGTAGACAGGAAACATTTCTTGTGACAGTGTACATGATGTGATGACGATCTTGATGGTGATGATAATATGATGATGATCTATATCTATATTTTATTACCTGACATCCAGAAATGTTGAGATTTCATCATGGTGAAGCTCAGTTTCTTGCATTTCTATATTGGCGCAGTCATGTCCCTTGTAGACGTACTTGAAGATGTACTTTACACTTTTGATCGACATGCACGCTTCCAAGTTGATGTGTGACTTGTACTTCTTTGAAAGCCAGGGGTTGTATGGAACAATCCATCTGTATGATAAAAGTTAACATTTGTGATAAATATATACTTTGTAAATTAATTATTTTTACATTGTTAGCAATACAAATACTGTTTACAGCTGCATATTTCACACTGTACCGGTAGTCAAACGTCTCATTTAAACCGATACATGCACATTTTTCACATGAATTTAAAACAGTAATAAGGATGTTTTGTGCATTTTTATGAAGTGTGCACTAAAGATACTATACTTTTTGTCTATGAATTATTGAGATTAAGAATACAGTTTCTCATTATCATAATTATATGAACAATGCAGACAAAATATTTATTTTGTCGTTAGTTGGAATACAAATTTACAGGACCTATTTCAATACAATCTCATATGCATGTAAGGATAAGTTTAAGGTGTAATCATATTTCTGGTGAGAGAGGCGTGTGATAATAATAAATAAAGGCAAAAATATTAATTTCGAGTGAAATTTATGGCGCAAGTTTTCTTAGAAATGTATATGTGTTGCTTAAATATTAAATGATTAATATGAGCTTAGGAATGGCAATTTCCAGCATACTGTATTTGACTATATAGTCTATGACTATATGCACTCGTGCGTGTGGAACTTGTCAAGTTGGCAGTAGTTAGTGACCTGAGTTGAGAGCATTCTTTCAGATGAGCAAATTCAAGAAGAGAGCTTGAACTATGTTAATTTTAAGCAGAATGAAATTGAGATAACATACCTGTTGTCCACTTCCATATTGCCACGTCTGCGGACTGTAACTGTTGTACCATTGTCACGGCGTCGGTAGAGTGGATATCCATCAACACAGATGCTGGTTTCTTCGTTGAATTTTTTGGGAAATTCTTTTGTACAGGCACCATCTTCCATACAGACTGATTGAGTATTGAGGACACCACAGGGACCGTGAACCATGGTTGATGTAATGATGTCATACAGGTCTGGGTCTGTAAGTCTATCAGGTATTTCAGCAGAGATAATGCTGTCAATGTCTTGTTGGTCGCGCAATTTACTCTCATGATCCAAGATAATTAACATGTGACAGTGAGGTAGGCCCCTCTTCTGAAATTCGATGACATAAATCATAGCTAGGGGCTTTCCTAGTACATGTCTAGTCATGATATCCATCTGTAGTTCTGATAAATGTCTATGAAATACCCGTGCTACCAGATCTGGTCGGTCTTGTGGATATTGGCCATCCTGAAGGTTTTCTGTTATTTCCTTGCTTTTTGGGTTGCAAGTGAAGGTCAAGAAAAGATCAGGCTTCCCATACTTTGTCACAATTGCCATAGCGTCTTGATAATTCTGCTGCATGGCTCGTGGACTTCCGTGGAAAGAAGATGGGAGTATCACTATTCTACCAGCAGATAGGTTTTGTTGAGATGCCTGGGAATGCAGATGGTCCATCAATCCCTGGTATAATTCCACACGTAATCCAGTCTGGTTCCTTCGTATATAGTCTAAGCGTGAGGCTTCTGTCTTTACATATGCATCAACTATATATTGTTGGAAGAGCTTTCTTGCTGAATGTATAGGACTGAAGTGATGTCTTACAGCTAGACGATAACTGTAATACTGTAGTAAAGTTACAGTCTGTCGTTTGCTAGTGCGGTGTTCAGCTTTATGAAGCGTGCCATGGATCCATCCTAGATCTCCATGTGGGAATAATAAAGGGTATACCATGGGGTCACAGTTAGAAGACATGTAGGAGATTCGATTATGTGCTTGATTTTTGGGATACACAACAATATCCCTTTCAAATGGTGGTGCTCCTTCATCACCAACAAACACTGCAGCAACTTCATCATGGCGCGGTTCATTGTAGCGCCGTTGGTCCTTTCCACGTCGGAAGAACATGGTGACTGTTGGGGGCTGGTTACCTTCGGCACTGGCATCACGGATTTGTTGCTGTTCAATTGTGTGCATATTTTTATATGCAGCAGCAAATGGGTTGTCCTCATTAATCACATCTTGTATCGCTGTCATGACATCTTCCCTACAGTTCTGGTTTTCTGTTGCATTTAGTCTCGTTTCTACTGCTTGGTGACCTTCAAGGATGTAGATCTGACCAAACTGTCTATTTGTACCAGGCGGGGGATGCAGAGTACCAGATCTGTGGTATATTTGACCATGGATGCGAAAGCAATATGGGCCACGCCCACGAGGTTGTACTATTTGTGCACCCATCGAAGCGAAGGCAAAAGCACTGTTGTATTGTCTGATATTCTCATAAAAGTTCTTGGCTTGTTGTGTTTTTTCAGTCATAAGTTTATTCAGAACTTGTGGATAAGGTGAAATAGGAGGAATGTCCACTTTACCATTATGACAACAGTTTAAACTCTCATTATTAAACCGCAAGGCTCGACAGTATTTGCAAACTACAGTCATGGGTCCGATGTATAATGGTGTGATGATGGGTAGTCGTTGGCGAGCTGCAAAGGAAATTGGTTGTACAATTTGTTGTTGATAACGTTGACGGTGAGAGGCGGCATCAGTAGCCAGACGTTGTTGCCTTTGTTCGGGAGCCTCATGTTGACGTTCTTGAGTATGTCGCTGAACATCGGTTGCCCTACGCTGAGACCTTTCTTCTGCAGTTTCCTGTTGACGTTCTTCTGTATGGCGCTCAGCATCGGCTGCCCTACGCTGTGAGCTTTCTTCTGCAGTTTCCTGTTGACGTTCTTCTGTATGGCACTCAGCATCGGCTGCCCTACGCTGTGAGCTTTCTTCTGCAGTTTCCTGTTGAAGATGTTGAGTGCGTCGTGTAGCCTTTGTTGCTAGGCGCTGCAACCTTTCTTCAGCAGTTTCCCTTTGCCGTTCTTGAGTGTGCCGTTTAGCATCTGCTGCCTGGCGCTGCGACTTTTCTTCTGTGGTTTCATCTTGACGTGTTGTATGCATGCGCTCTGTATTCTTTTTACGTTTTGTAGGACTACCATGTGCAGATCCTCGTTTGCGTTTTGGCATCTACAGTATTATAATAGATGAAGAAAGAAAACATTTAGAAACATGCTAAAGTTCATTGCTTTCTTCATTCCAGGTATGTTCTCATAACTATTACTATGCAAATGGTTTATCAAAGTGTGATTTGTGCTTTAAATTGTGATTTGTGCCAAATTTTACATTCTATAAAGGAATTATCAGAGTAAAAATATGTCAGAAAAGTTACAAATGTGAGAATTATTTTTGCCAAAAGTAGAATGACCATACTCACCCTCCATTACTACCGTGAAATCACTTTTTAATTTTATGCTTAAACTAAATTGTGGTTGTGATACTAAATCATGAATGCTATTAATTGTGGTTTTAATTAACAATAAAGTCTATTGAATCATTTCTGACCATAAAACTTGCCGCTAATCTGTACCACTCACAAAATTCATGAAAGTTTATTGCATGTGGAAGTGTCTTGTTGTACACTATAGCCTATTTATTACACACATGAATCTTGTATGTTATAAAGTTAGGTGTCAAATGAAGTATATAATTGCTTTTGCCATTTTATTTTCCAAATCAAAATTAAACAAACACAACTCTCGTCTGATTGCTTCATCTGACAGACTAATAATTGATTTACAAAATATTTTGCTGACCTTGCATAAACTTAATTGGCTGCAATGATACAGATACACAGGCGTACATTTCTTATAATATTCCCCACCTTTTGAGCATTATTTTGTAACAGTTATAAGAATGTATTGAATTATTGATACACCATTTTCCCTTGATTAAAGTTATTTAAATTCAACTTAGATATAAAAACCAATGCATTACCTTATATGAGCGAAATCAGCACTGCTTGTAGACTTCTTCCCGTGACACTACCACTTGTCAGTAACGAATCACTGCAATCCTGCAAAAAGCTTTAGCACTACCAACACTATTCCAATAATATGTTTTGGTGACAGGATATCCATTATCATGTTCATATATTAAATGTATAGTTAAGCCATTTGAAACATGTCGAGGCACCTCGTGCCTCCAAAGGGGGGGACGTTTTATGTTGGGGGTAATGAACTGTGTTTGGGGGTACAAATCTTTTTCTCACGGTCTCAACAGATGGATATAAGGACCCTGGACACACATATCAAAGATTTAAACATTCTGGCTATTTTATGTATTTTTTTAAGGACATCCATTGCAAGCATGTAAACATTGAAATCAGTATTGCGCAATACAGACATGAAACAGCCATATGATACAAATAACAACGACCAACAGCTCTAACTACCCCCCAGGGGATATCTGGGTGGCGATTGATAACAGCTGTGTTTGTTCTCTACCAAGGCCGCTCAAAGAGATGTCAGCGACTTTTTTTGACAGCGGCTAAACACAAAGGGATCAGATTTCGATTTGTCTGCACAACTCTATGGCTTTTGGCCCAAACCATTATTTTGAAGGGATGTTTCACCCCCTGAATGACCTCCTGGGTTAGAATTTTTTTCCCAGTCCATTAGCCCGATAGGACAAACTTTGAAAATTCGACCCTTAGACGACCTTTGACCCCGGAAGACCCGAAAAACGCTAACCCGTTTTATTTTTGCCACGCTCACCTCGCATCGAGCGCTCACCTCGCATCGAGCATGCATTGCGATCACCGAGTTTAAGCACGATCCGACCAACTTCAAAAAGGTGACCCCTAGATGACCTTTGACCTCGTACGCTCTAGCGAATGCAAACTGGTTCTTGCGGGGACCGAGCCGGACCCACCCACCGAGTTTGAACGCCGCACGACCCCGGGAAGGGGACGAAAAAGCGCGCACAGACAGACAGACAGACAGACAGACAGACAGACAGACAGACAGACAGACAGACAGACAGACAGACAGACAGACAGACAGACAGACAGACAGAGAGTAGCGTATTATTATATAGATGGTTAGTTGTTCGAGAGCTGCACGGCAGATAAGACGTAGGTAACTGGTGCTGCGTTTTGTGCGATGCTTATGCGAATCGGTACAAAGCGGTATAGCTGTACATTGTTTACGCAAGCCTGCATGGTTAATGTGTTGGTGGTACAAAGCTGAGATAGCTAGCTGTACATAGCTGACGCAAGCTGGCATGGTTAATGCGTAGCAGGTGCAAAGCTGTACTGGTTGTACACAGCTTACTTGGGCATGTAATGCTGACTAGGCACTTGATGCTGACTAGGCACTTGATGCTGACTAGGCACTTGATGCTGACTAGGCACTTGATGCTGACTAGGCACTTGATGCTGACTAGGCTTGTGTAATGTTTAGGATGGCTCTTGCGTTCTGCAGTTATTGTGCATTGCTGCTGAGGACCCTAGTATTTAAACAGCCCACTTAATTTCCAATTACTGTGCATTTCTTGATTGTTGTGAATAAATCATCTTTATTGTTCATTGTACCGTCAACCCAGTTGTCAAGGAGTCTTTGTTACAGGTTATAGTGTAATTAACAGAGAGTAATCGCAATCATCATAATCGGCGGTATATTTCCTCCAAAACGGACCTGCACCCTTAGCCTTTTAGGTCGCTCTGAGTGATCTCTCGTCTAGGGAAGAGCCTTAGGTTGGGAAGATTGTCGTCGCTTTAATAGGTGTCCGACTTATCCTAACAGCCTTAGGTTGGCCCGGGGAGTTCCCGCCACAAATGGTGTCAGAAGTGGGATGATTGTGATTGATTAGGTTGATTTCCTCTGTTGAATAGTTGAATTGTTGTTGTTGTTTGGAGGTATGAGCGAATGCTCGAAAGGTCGAGTGGGCACCTCAAGTGCTGAGGTGCAAAGACTGCGCATGGAAGCCCAATTTCTGCAATGGGAAAATGACCTCATTGCAAAGAAGTTGAGGGCTGCCATGGAGTTGCAGTCGGGTGTTTCCCCAAGGGAAGGAAACATGAACACGCCAGATCAAGGCCGGCGTGTGCTCCATCAGGTTGACACCGATGTTGAGTTTAGGGTACCCGAAGAGACTACCGGGTATGACTCCGGAACATCGGAGAGAGTCTTGGGCGCAGATATGCGGTCTGAGTTGGCCCCTTATGTGGGGAGGGGTGTGACTTTCAGGGAAAGTACACCTTGGCGAGGACGGAGCTCGGGGATTTCCCCCCGAGCACAGTCGACGCCTGTTGCCGGGGAGACAGATGATCCAAATGATGATCTGATGTCGTTAACCCCTGAAGGTGGCATGGAACGGGCTAAGGCGAGCGCCAACCCGTTCGTTTGCAATATGGTAGACCCTAAACAGGTACATGGCGAATTGTTAAGTTTCGCTACTCGACCAGTCGAGGCGAAGAACAACAGTTCAGCTAAAACCGACACCTCGTCAGTGGGTCCATGGCCACTGAAACGAGAGGCACGGGTCCATGGTGACGTGGGTCAGGAGGAAGGTTTGGAGCGACTAAATCGCAGGCCAAATATAACCCCTGATCGGTACAGCGGTAGAGTGCACTGGAAAGAGTACTTCCGCCATTTTGAGTCGTGTCGTGAGGTGAACATGTGGGGCGAGGAACAAGCTGCAACGTGGTTAGCCGCAAGCTTGCAAGGGGACGCTCTACGGTTGTTAGGTGACTCTGGTCACAAGTACACGTATGGTGCGCTTGTTAAGTTGCTGGAGCGCAGGTTTGGATCAGCTCGACAGAGTGAAAATTATCTCGTCGAACTGAGACATCGGCGCCAAAAGCCGAAGGAAACTTTGCTTGAATTAGTGCAAGCAATTCACGAATTGACGGCGAGGGCATACCCTGAGTTGCAGGAAGATGCTCGTGAAAGGTTGGCTAAGAACCACTTCATGGACGCCGTTGACAGTCATTCAGTGAGAGAGGGCATCAATAGGGCCCGTCCAAAAACTGTGGACGAAGCGGTCCAGGCTGCCCTGGAGACTGAAAACTTTGAGAAGGTTGAGCAGGAAAGGTTGCTTGACCGGAAGCCCGCCAAATATGCGAGGGCTTTGGACTCTGGAACAGAGCAGAGGTTGGTGACTTTAGAGGAAGTCTAAGTGAACAGGCCAAGACATTGAAGTCTGTGGCCGAGTTGGTGAAGTCGTTGTCAAGTCAGATCAAGGGCCAGGATCACGGCAAGGGTGTGACGTCTCCCCAGACACACAAACCCTGGAAAGCCGAACCTGGAACCCTGCGGTGTTTCAGATGTGGTGAGAAAGGGCACTTCGCCCGGGAGTGTAAAGAAACCCCTAAGCAGGGAAACGGCAGTCAGCCCCCCGTAGGACCCGCGGGAAGGCTGCATGGCCGAGAGGGTCAAAAAGGCGACTCGATGACAGCGATGGTGATGGTGGAAAAATGTCCAAACAAGGGGATGGGCAGCGAGTAATAACTCTGCCTAGCCCAGTTCGGGGACCTCGTTATGGCTTATTTGTTGATGGGACGGTAAGAGCAACCAAGTGTCGATTTTTGATCGACACGGGGTCCACCGACACTTTGATAAGTAGCACGGTGTACTACCAAATCCCAAAGGAGAGAAGACCTGTCTTGGAGACAGAAGATGTTCAGGTGAAGCAAGTTGACGGTAGTCAACTAGCCGTGCTGGGCATAACTTGGGTAGACGTGCAAGTGGGTGGAACCACACACCAAGTCAGGGCAGTGTTTGTCGAAATGAAATACTGTGGTATCCTGGGCATGGATTTCCTGGTACCCACAGGTGGAAATTTAGATTTCCAGTCGAAAGAGTGGAGGCTCAACGGTGAGCGAATTAAGTGCACAAATGGTGCAGGTGAGCTCTTTGTGGGTCGCGTTGTAGTTCTTAAAACTACGGTTATCCCACCAGGTCATGAAGCCGTGGTCCCGGGGATAATTGCTCGGAAGGGTGCCGACTTGGTCGGGCCAGCCATGGTGGAACCATTGGAAGGTGGCGGTGACCTAGCCAAAAAGGGTTTGGTGTTGGCCAGATCTCTAGTGGAGATTGGGGCCGATGTTGTTCCGTTGCGGGTCTTCAATCCCGGAAGGGAGAAAAGGGTTGCCCGTGAGGGAGCAACAGCGGGTGTGATTTCCCAGGTGGAAGTTGGTTCAATTCATGGTGAGTTGGACGGGTTGGCAGGTGTTGGTGAAGAGTTACCCCAACACTTGCAGGATTTGTTTGAGCGGGGTACATCCAAGGTGGAGGCTATGTACCACGGGGATGTCCGGAAATGTTTAGTAGACTTCCAGGACGTGTTGTCCAAGGGTGACCATGACATTGGTCGCACGGACGTGGTCCGGCATCACATAAATACAGGTGATGCTAGGCCAATGAAAGAACGGATGAGGCGTCATCCGTATTGCCATCAGGAGGAGATCCAGAGGCAAGTCGGTGATTTGGAGAAGAGGGGGGTGATTGAACCTTCCGACAGTCCATGGGCGGCAAATGTTGTTTTGGTTGACAAAAAGGATGGCACGAAACGCTTCTGTATTGATTACAGAAAGTTGAATTCGGTGACCATCAAGGATGCCTATCCGGTGCCACGCATTGATGAAACATTCGATGCATTGCATGGGGCAAAGTGGTTTTGTACACTTGACTTGGCGTCGGGGTACTGGCAAGTTGCTCTGGATGAGGACGCCAGCCAACAGTCAACATTTGTTGTGAGAAGCGGGTTGTACCGGTGGAAATGCATGCCTTTCGGGTTATGCAATGCCCCGGCGACCTTTGAGCGCCTCATGGAAAAGGTCATGGCCGGCTTGCAGTGGGAAATCCTATTGATTTATTTGGATGACATCATCGTGTTTGGTCAGTCGGTACAGGAGACCCTAGACCGTCTCCGATTAGTGTTGGGCAGGCTAAGAAACGCTGGGCTTAAACTCAAGCCCAGCAAGTGTCATTTGTTTCAAAAGTCAGTGGCTTACCTGGGGCACATTGTGTCCTCAGAGGGCGTAGCGACCGACTCTAAGAAGGTTGAAGCAGTGGCAAATTGGCCAGTTCCAAGGTGTGTACGAGATGTGAGAAGTTTCTTGGGCCTCGCATCCTACTACCGGAAATGCATAAAGGGGTTTGCAGAGGTGGCAAGTCCACTGCATGCCTTGACTGAGAAAGCAAGGCAATTTGTGTGGACTGAGAGTTGTCAAGGGGCATTTGACGAGTTAAAGGGCAGGCTTCAAGCCGCCCCAATTCTGTCATATTAAATGCCCGAAGGCGATTTTATCTTAGACACCGATGCCAGCGGTGAAGGTATCGGGGCAGTATTGTCGCAGATCCAGGGTGGTGATGAAAAAGTGCTTGCGTATGCGAGCCGGAAGCTCAGCAAACCTGAGCGGAATTATTGTGTCACTCGTCAAGAGTTGTTGGCTGTGGTTGTGTACTTGAAGTATTTCAAACAATACTTGTACGGCCGCAGGGTAACGGTTCGAACTGACCATGCCGCATTGCGGTGGGTACTTAATTTTAAGAACCCCGAAGGTCAGCTGGCGAGGTGGATGGAAGTCCTGTCACAGTATGACTTGGTCGTTGAGCACAGAAGCGGCAAGAAGCATGGTAATGCTGATGGGTTGTCAAGACGGCAATGCAAACAGTGCGGCCGTGATGAGGTGGTCAATGATGTTGAGGCAACTGGTGTGGTACCCGAGGGTCAGCCTCAGGGGAGTGAGTTCTTGGTTAGGGGCGTAGCTGCCCAACCAACCCTGTCTCGTAGTGCTTTAAAGGAAGCACAGTCACAGGATGACACCATGAGTTGGCTCGTAAAGTTGAAGGAAGAGGGAATTACCGCTCAGTGACTCGCTGCGTGGATGCACGCGATTGGGTAACAAAGCCCATATGCTTAAGTACATGTATGTGTTTTACATGGTGTGCGTGTTTACCTGGGTGGTAGACACGTAATATACATGGTTAGTTGTTCGAGAGCTGCACGGCAGATAAGACGTAGGTAACTGGTGCTGCGTTTTGTGCGATGCTTATGCGAATCGGTACAAAGCGGTATAGCTGTACATTGTTAACGCAAGCCTGCATGGTTAATGTGTTGGTGGTACAAAGCTGAGATAGCTAGCTGTACATAGCTGACGCAAGCTGGCATGGTTAATGCGTAGCAGGTGCAAAGCTGTACTGGTTGTACACAGCTTACTTGGGCACTTGATGCTGACTAGGCACTTGATGCTGACTAGGCACTTGATGCTGACTAGGCACTTGATGCTGACTAGGCTTGTGTAATGTTTAGGATGGCTCTTGCGTTCTGCAGTTATTGTGCATTGCTGCTGAGGACCCTAGTATTTAAACAGCCCACTTAATTTCCAATTACTGTGCATTTCTTGATTGTTGTGAATAAATCATCTTTATTGTTCATTGTACCGTCAACCCAGTTGTCAAGGAGTCTTTGTTACAGGTTATAGTGTAATTAACAGAGAGTAATCGCAATCATCATAATCGGCGGTATATTTCCTCCAAAACGGACCTGCACCCTTAGCCTTTTAGGTCGCTCTGAGTGATCTCTCGTCTAGGGAAGAGCCTTAGGTTGGGAAGATTGTCGTCGCTGTAATAAATTGGTTTAAGTCGTACCTAAGTGAACGTAGTCAGTCTGTGAATATTGGCGGCACCATATCAAAGGTCCTGTCCGTAAACACTGGTGTTCCACAGGGGTCGATACTAGGTCCACTTTTATTCATTGTTTATACTAGTGACCTTCCATTTTGTATTGCTCCAAACTGCAACTTATTTATGTATGCAGATGACTCCACATTAACGTGTAGCTCCTCCAACATTAATATAATAGAAAGTAGCTTAAATACAGCTCTTACTAGTTTTCACAACTGGTGCGGAAGGAACAAGCTAGCTTTAAATGCCACCAAAACCAAATGCATGCTTATTGGTACTAGGCAGAAAATATCTAATGTTAATTTAAATGTATGCATTGCTGGTAGTCGTATTGAAAATGTGAAGTCTTATAAATGTTTGGGTGTAATTATTGATGAAGCATTAAGTTGGGCCCCACATGTCGAATACGTAAGAAAAAATGTGGTGTCTAAATTAGGTATACTAAGAAGAATCCGTGATTGTATTTCTCAGCACAGCTTGCACACACTATTTGTAAGTCTAGTTATGCCAACATTAGAGTATTGTTGTACTGTGTGGGGAGGAAGGTACATATCTCACGATAATATGTTGAACAAATGTCTCAAAAGAGCCGCGCGGATAATCCTTAAATGTACCTTCCTCACCCCTTCAGAGGATATGTTTGCTCGTCTTAATTGGGCCCCTTTTTCAAAAAGAGTCGAGTCAAAAAAGGCTATTCTTGTCTTCAAAAGTATCAACAAAATGACTCCTTTGTACATGACAAATATTTTCAAACCACTTACAGTAATTCGCGAAACAAGGCAATCAACCCACACGGCACTGAAAGTTCCTTTCGCCAAAAAAGAATGCTACGCCACAAGTTTCGCTGTGAGTGGTGCAAATATTTGGAATAATCTGCCCGAACAATTGCGAACATTGGACTCATTAAGCACATTTAAATCAGAGCTCCGACATGCCATCTGAGTGTTAGATATTATGCCAATTGCGCTGATCTACGGAGTTAGAACTTGGTTGCCACCATAATGTGGAGCCGGATAGGAATTTCCCCTTCTTATTTTTCACCTAAAAGGTTTTTTATTTGGCGGGTTTTCGCCTATCTCGTAAATCAGAATTAGTATTAATGTTTAGAATTCCTGTAATATCCTTGTATTTATAATATGTACTGTTATTTTATTTGATGATGTATGCAGGGCCCCAATGAAAACCAGTTTTAAACTGTTTGGGCACACCCTGGGTAAAGAAATGGAATAAATAAATATGTGTCCGACTTATCCTAACAGCCTTAGGTTGGCCCGGGGAGTTCCCGCCACAATACCATCGACTCTGAATAACAAACAATCTTTGTAAAAATACTTCCCGACTTCCGAACTAATAATACTCAATAGGCAGTTCATCTTTGCTTGCATGCTGCCTGCGTCTCGTGATGTTTTAACAGGAATCGTACGGGAAACAATACGAACCACTTCGGAATTTCTGAGTTTACATCATCGTGAAAATCCTGATTAAAAAACCCAACAGGCCGGCCATCTGACAGTGCGCCCTCAACTGACGTAATGCAGTCACGTTTCTAAATTGCATATTCATATCCACCATCGCCATACAATTTCGCGACATTTTTGCACGATCAAAGTTGAAATTGAGGCAATAGCGATATGTTTCGGAGTGTTTTGAGACAGATAATGTTGTAATATTTAAGTATCGACAATGTGAAGCAAAGAAATTTGCTCAAAAGGCAACACGAAAGGAATAAATCATTTTTTAACGTTCCCAAGCTGTGACTGAAAGTTGTCGGCGCGAACGGAATTCGAAGCCGAAAACGAAGCTTGCGCTCAAACTCCGCTATATCCAAGGGAGTACATGTATAAAGCGCGCGGGGCATCAGCTCAAATAACACGGGACGGGCCGCCCAATCGCGAACAACAAACTCGGCACCAACTCGGCCACCGCGCAAGCAAAGCGGATACAATTAATTTGCGAAGGCTTCGCGTAACGCATGTAGCCGCCGCTTAATCGCAAACAGCCAACAATTTGGAAACCGAGTTACGGTAGTACGATTTCAGGAAGGCTTCGGCCCGAACTCCGGGCAAGGACAATGCAAGGACAACTCCGGGCAAGTTCACGCAAAAAGGCCCACAGACATCGACAGGCAATCGAAAAGCGATTACGCGTTTATCGGTAACGTCCGTTTCTTTTAAATCTCACTTCGGACGAATACGATTTTTTTTTAAATCTTATTCCCCGGAGGATTCCCCGTCGCGAACGATCCGGCACCCCGCCGCACCGACGCCGGCGGCACACACGCGCGGCGACGAGTCGCCCGATCAAAAGCCAACATGGCGCCAACCCCGCGCCAAGATGGCGCGGCCCTGTGTTCCAAGATGGCGGCGCCCAGGGACAAGATGGCGCATTTTACATCTTTTATAGTATAGAAGATAGATAGATAGATAGAAGTCGACACAACCATATCCACCACACACGCTTGGTCACATCACGTCAGTTCGCTAGTCGCTACAACAATTTTTAAACCATGGCATCTGTCGTTCCTCGTATTACACCAACTTTAAAACAAATTTTGAAACTTCAAAATCAAGTGCGATGTACGGAAGCTTAAAGTGACCATCCGTGTTTCCGCGTTTCTGAGATAATTTATCTTAGAAAGACGGAATACTGAGATAAAAATATGTCTTTCCGTGATATCGTATCTCAGAATGACGTCTTTTCTAATAATCGTATCTCAGAAAGACGTCTTTCCATGATAATCGTAGCCCCAAAATACGTCTTTCCATGAAAACTTCGTATCTCAGTAAGACGTCTTTCCATGATAATCGTATCTAAGAAAGACGTCTTCCCACGATATTTTAAGTCGGAAAGACGTCTTTTATCATAGAAGGCGTCTTTCCCATATACGATTATTACGATGGCCCACAACTGTCACGGCAAAAGCCCCGCAGCAGAAACAAAAGCACTGCGGCAAAAGTCAAGTGTCACAGTGTTGCAAAAGACAATGACGTCATCTAGTGTCATTTGACGTCATCTAGTGTCATGTGACGTCAAGTTAAAGGTGCAATTTTCAAGGCCTTGTATCTTTGAAATTATTAGATTAGGTTTAAAATTGGTATGTTGGTATTCCGGGATGTGTTATTTGTAAAAAAAATAAGGTGTCGACGTAATGACGACGTCATCGTAAATATGAACTTGTGAGTTGAATTGGACTTTCAAGCCATATCTCATCAACACAATATGCTAAATTATTTTTTTTAAATATAATCAATTTGTCACACAAATACACGACAAATGTGCGACACCGTGATAATGTCATCAAAAACGCGGTTTTGTTTTTAAATGACAGATGATAGGTCTGATCGTCATGAAACATTTAAATAGGTCTAGGGCAGTCCCACGCACACCGTAATGTTACATCTTACTAATTAATATATTATGATTGACTGTGTCAAAGGCTTTAGATAAGTCAAGGAATATGCCAATTGAGAATTTATTATGATCGATCGCATTACATATTTTACTGAGTACATGTGATGTGGATAATTCAGTTAACTGGTCTTGTCTGAAACCAAATTGTGGCTCAAAATCTATATCATTCTTATTAATAAAATATATTAATCCAATGTATATTATCTTTTCAAATAGATTAGGGAATGTCGACAGAACCGATATTGGTCTATAATTAGTAATATCATGCCCACAACTTTTTTTTAAAATTGGTATAACTTTGTTTTTATTCATCGGGAAATATATACTATATACTGGTGTTAAACATTTTGTTGAGGATAAATGATGAAAGGTTTCGCAAACAAATACCTTGCCTGTTTGATTAGAAAAAAATTCAACCCGTCGAAACAAGGGGACATGTCAGAAGCAATTTTTTAAGATTGTCCGCAATCTCCTCTTGGGTAACAGTGTCTTTATGAGATTTGAATGTTTGCCTGGTGAAAAGGCAATAGGAGTTTGCGGTAACACCACGGTAATACTCTCTAGTAAGAAAGTGTCTTTAGTAAAGTCAATAAGAAAGGTGTTTGAAAAGTTGCTTTTTCGGTCGCGATATTTATGTTGCCTAGACCTTACTGTAATTAAAAGTCTTGTTGCATGCACTTCAATATGCTATAGCCCTCACCAGCGATAATGTTGACTTGTGTGTGAACAAGTTGGCATTCGTTTTATATAATTTTAAAACAAATCATTACTGCGGACGTGCAGTTATGGTCCAACTAAATGCCTACAATTATTGATCCCAGTATAGTACCCATGGTGCATTACAACACAATTGTGCTTATGTACAGAACACAACAATTTTTGGCCAGTACTAAAGACGTCACGATTTGTTTCAACTTCGAACCCACCATGCAGACAACCCAATAAGAAAGCGCACGTCGACGTAAGTTGGACGTCAGGAGTACCAGAGTCTATTGGAATGTAATTTGGTTGGAACCAGTTTTACAAATTTTCAACATTCCATTTTTCCATGGTTTACCGAGACTAAAGTCGGCCTTTAATCAATCCGTATGGTAGTCTTTTTTCTTTTTCCGTGACGCTTTTGCTTTGGCCACGACGCCTTTACTTTGGCCGTGACAGTTGTGGGCCACCGTAGTATATCGTTGGAAGACGTCTTCTTGAGAGACACGATTATCATAGAAAGACGTCTTTTTTCGAGATACGATATCAGTGAAAGATGTCTTTCCGAGATATAATATCACGGAAAGACGTCTTTCTAAGATACGATATCAAGGAACGGCGTCTTTCTGAGATACGATTATCATGGAAAGACGTCTTTCTGAGATACGATTATTAGAAAAAGACGTCTTTCTGAGATACGATATTACGGAAAGACATATTTTTATCTCAGTATTCTGTCTTTCCAAGATAAATTATCTCAAAAACGCGGAAACGCGGATGGTCACTTTAAGCTTCCGTAGTGATGTGCCAATTTTGCAAGCGAAAAATATAAAACTTGTTGGCTACCTGCCTTTCTGAAATAACTAAATCTACGGAAGCTTAAAGTGACCATCCGCGTTTCCGCGTTTCTGAGATAATTTATCTTGGAAAGACGGAATACTGAGATAAAAATATGTTTTCCGTAATATCGTATCAGAAAGACGTCTTTTTCTAATAATTGTATCTCAGAAAGACGTCTTTCCATGATAATCGTATCTCAGAAAGACGCCGTTCCATGGTATTGTATCTTAGAAAGACGTCTTTCCGTGATATGATATCTCGGAAAGACGTCTTTTACTGATATCGTATCTCGAAAAAAGACGTCTTTCCATGATAATCGTGTCTCTCAAGAAGACGTCTTTCAACGATATACTACGGTGGCCCACAACTGTCACGGCCAAAGTAAAGGCATCGTGGCCAAAGCAAAAGCGTCACGGAAAAAGAAAAAAAACTACCATACGGATTGATTAAAGGCCGACTTTAGTCTCGGTAAACCATGGAAAAATGGAATGTGGCAAATTGGTAAAACTGGTTCCCACCAAATTACATTCCAATAGACCCTGGTACTCCTGACGTCCAACTTACGTGCGCTTTCCGGGTTGTCTGCATGGAGGGTTCGAAGTTGAAACAAATCGTGACGTCTTTAGTACTGGCCAAAAATTGTTGTGTTCTGTACAAAAGCACAATTGTGTTGCAATGCACCATGGGTACTATGCTGGGATCAATAATTGTAGGCATTTAGTTGGACCGTAACTGCACGTCCGCAGTAATGATTTGTTTTAAAATTATATTAAACGAATGCCAGCTTGTTCACACACAAGTCAACATTATCGCTGGTGAGGGCTATAGCATATTGAAGTGCAACAAGAATCTGAATTACAGTAAGGTCTAGGCAACATAAATATCGCGACCGAAAAAGCAACTTTTCAAACACCTTTCTTATTGACTTTACTAAAGACACTTTCTTACTAGAGAGTATTGCCGTGGTGTTACCGCAAACTCCTATTGCCTTTTAACCAGGCAAACATTCAAATCTCATAAAGACACTGTTAGTGTTACCCAAGAGGAGATTGCGGGAAATCTTAAAAAATTGCTTCTGACAAGGCCCCTTGTTTCGACGGGTTGAATTCTTTTGTAATCAAACAGGCAAGGTATTTGTTTGCGAAACCTTTTATCATTTATCCTCAACAAAATGGTTAACACCAGTATATAGTATATATTCCCCGATGGATAAAAACGAAGTTATATCAATTTAAAAAAAAGGTTGTATGCATGATATTACTAATTATAGACCAATATCGGTTCTGTCGACATTCTCTAATCTATTTGAAAGGATAATATACATTCGATTAATATATTTTATTAATAAGAATGATATTATTTTTGAGCCACAATTTGGTTTCAGACAAAACCAGTTAACTGAATTACCAACATCACATTTACTCAGTAAAATATGTAATGCGATCGATCATAATAAATTCTTAATTGGCATATTCTTTGACTTATCTAAAGCATTTGACACAGTCAATCATAATATATTAATTAGTAAGATGGAACATTACGGTGTGCGTGGGACTGCCCTAGACCTATTTAAATGTTTCATGACGATCAGACCTATCACCTGTCATTTAAAAACAAATCCGCGTGTTTGATGACATTATCACGGAGTCGCACATTTGTCGTGTATTTGTGTGACAAATTGATTATATTTTTTTTAATAAATGTAGCATATTGTGTTGATGAGATATGGTTTGAAAGTCCAATTCAACTCAAAAGTTCATATTTACGATGACGTCGTCATTACGTCGACACCCTATTTGTTTGTTTTTTACATATAACACATCCCGGAATACCAACATACCAATTTTAAACCCAATCTAATAATTCCGAAGATACAAGGCCTTGAAAATTGCACCTTTAACTTGACGTCACATGACACCAAATGACAAATCACATGACACTTGACTTTTGCCGTAGTGCTTTTGTTTCTGCTGCGGGGCTTTTTCCGTGACAGTACTGTTGTGGGCCACCGTAATAATTGTATATGGGAAAGACGCTTTTCTATGATGAAAGACGTCTTTCCGACATAAAATATCGTGGGAAGACGTCTTTCCGAATTACGATTATCATGGAAAGACGTCTTTCTGAGATACGATTATCATGGAAAGACGTCTTTCTGAGATACGATATCACGGAAAGACATATTGTTATCTGAGTATTCCGTCTTTCCAAGATAAATTATCTCAGAAACGCGGAAACGCGGATGGTCACTTTAAGCTTCCGTACTAAATCAGTATATAATCAGTATATATATGTTTTAAAAGATATTCTGGAGAAGGGGCAAGGAGTATTGGTAAAACCTAAAAAAAAGATCAATAGTGATCCAGTCATCTAAGTGAACTGGTTGAACTAGTATTTTAACTATTTAATTATTTAAACAAGTGACTCGTGACTCGGACTCGAACCAAGTGACTCGTGACTCGGACTCGGACTCGGACCAAGTGACTCGGGACTCGGATTTGGACTCGGACCATGTGACTCGGGACTCGGACCTCGGACTCGGACCCGACATAGGTGACTCGACTAGAACACTGATATGTATTCACTAGATGTAATTTGCCCCAGGGTGATGTCCATTCAGTGATGGGTTTTGCTCTTCCCCGACGTATTTTTATGAATGATACTCAGTGTTGCCCTGGGAGATTGTTAGAAACCTCTGACCTGCTTTCTAGTACAGACCTCTGGGCAAAACCCATTTCATCATTTTAGGTTGCTGGTTTGCTCAACTACTCGCGAGTGCTCAACTACTCGCGAGTGCTCAACTACTCGCGAGTGCTCAACTACTCGCGAGTGCTCAACTACTCGCGAGTGCTCAACTACTCGCAACTACTCGCAACTACTCGCGAGTGCTCAACTACTCGCGAGGGCTCAACTAATCGCAAGTGCTCAACTACTCGCGAGTACTCGCGAGTGCTCAACTACTCGCGAGTGCTCAACTACTCGCACCTACTCGCAACTACTCGCGAGTGCTCAACTACTCGCGAGTGCTCAACTACTCGCAACTACTCGCGAGTGCTCAACTACTCGCGAGTGCTCAACTAGCCCAGCACCAATATTTAGCATTTTTACTTCATTTAGTAACTTTAAGTATTTAGGGCGCTTAAGAATGGCAGTTTCCCTGCTGAAATAAAAATTACAGTGTATAGGTTTTCTCAAGTTCGTATGAAAAGTGTTCAACTTTATTTTTGAATGTACGTATTCAATCAATTTTTGGCATGTGCCAATACTGCGGTTCGTATTCACTATGGGGCAGTCAGTTTCGTTTAAAGATATTCAAATTCGTTTGACATTCAAATTTATTTGACATGCTATTTTAGTGCGTGGGTTGTTTTAATTTGGATGTTTTTGTTTTTTTAATCACGTAAAGCACAATTTTATTGTTGTCAGAAAACGAAATTGAGTGATTTGGAGCGGCATTCCAATCCGTGCAAAACCGAATGCGAGGTGATTATATAAGACGTTATTTGCGAAAATTGACCGAGAAAACCATAAGCTTAAAATCACTTATGCAGTGCATCCGATCAGTGAACATTTCATAACAAATTCGTTTTTGTTTTTTTATTTGAATGTGCCCCTGTGTTGGTGCATTTCGCAATCGCCACACGGGTGCAGCGGTTGAGATATAGACTCTCAGAATGTTGAATTTAATATCGGCATTTTCATCAGAATAAATCATTTAATACCCTTAGATACTTTGTTTAACATTTGGGAGACCTGTCGCCCTTGAGCAATTGTAAATATTCAAGATGGCGTCCAAGATGGCTGCCGCGAATGACTAAAATTCGAAAATTTCCTATTTCAATATTTGTTGCCATAAAGCAATGATGTTTTGGCCAAGATATGTTTTTGGGTCCAATAATTTTGATGGAAGGGGTTTAAGAAGTATCGGATGTACTGTTGCTAAGGTAACTAACATATTACTATCATTAGGTCGGTAAAAATTGAAAAATTTCAAAACTGCCAACATTTTTAAGAAAATGTTTTATTAGAGCATTGTTTTATTTCCTAGGTAAAGGTTGTGTATGGTAATGAACAGATTGTATTTATGTACTGGATAAAGTAGGTTTGATGAGTTACAATTTGTTGTTGTCATGGTAACAATTTAAAATTCATTCCAATGACCATTTCAATGTTTGAAATGTTAAAGATGTTTGCAAGTGTTAAAGATCATGTATATAACATAAAAATGTACATTTTGGGTCTTGATGGGATGGATTTGATAAATACAATATTTTAATAAACATGTTGTGGTTTTTTTCTCGACAAGTATAACATTGATTACCATTACGTTTCAGACATTCTGATGACAACAAGTTGAAACGACATGATGTGGCGTGTACAGAGCATTCTTTCTCTTCAGAAAAAATTGTTTTGTTTGCTGTAGCAACATGTGGTAATTCTCCTTTGTGAGTTTGTGTGGTTCTGAACAAAAACGAAGGAAACTGAACGTTTCAGACAGAAGACTGAGGGATTCCAACGGTGAAGCGGGATTATTTAGAACCTGGAAGTGGTAAAGCGTGAGAAGATGCAAACAAAGGGTACTCGCGCAGGATGCTAGATGATCACCGAGGCGTGTCCATGTGCAAAAAGTGAGCAAAGAGGAAGGATGTCAAGGGTATAGAGGACCCTTAGGCTGGAGAACTAAGTGTCCTAGGGTATAGAATAGGGGACTGATTAGACTGATGATGAGAGGTGATGATGAGGCGATAGATATCGCTGGTGGAGAAACAGATGTATTGGGAAACCGTGTCGTGCTTGAAGAATTGATGGCTTCTCTGATGCGGCGGGAGTACCAGCGTTCGATGCTGGTGATGAGTCCAGTTGATCTGATGGTCTTCGATGTGGGAGTGCTTGACAGTGGATGATTTGTCAAAGTCTTCCTTTTTGCCATGGATTTTGTGTTCATTGAGTCTGCCAGTCTCGCCGATGTACACTTTGCCAGATTTGCAGGAGATCCGGTACACTGCTGGCCTGCACTCTTGGTAAGACCGGTCTCTGTGCAAAGCAGAATCTAGATCTTCAGTGCGGCTGTGTGAGTGAACTCTGATTCCTTGCTTGTGGAGGACGCGTTGGATGTGATTTGAAATACAACTAGTAGGGGAAGGTAATATAGAACTAGTTGGCTTTGAGTATAGGTAATCCTTCGGCCGGGAGTGGGTCTGAGGTCCTGTCTTGACTCGGCTGAACTTGCATCTGTTGCGTTGCTGTGCAGTGCTGTGGTAATGTAATGGAGTTCCTGGAGGAGATGTTACTTGTCGCAGACGTTGTATGCCCTGCAGACGAGGGCCCGGTAGTATTAGTGATCTTAGTGATAGTATTTGTGATCTTGGAGTAATGAAAGAGAAATTGCTGTGGAAGTATCTGTCGGTGTGGGTGGGTTTGCAGTAAGACTGCGAGTAAGACTGCCGTCCTGCTTTCTGGACACCCCAACGTAAAGAAACAAGATGTTGCCATCCTTTTCTTGTTCCATGTGAACTGGATGCTGCTGTGAAGCCCGTATAGGTGTTCCAAGGAGAGCCGGAGGTTATCTTATCTTGTCTTAATCATGAAGCTGGTCAGGGGTGAGGTAGGTGCAGTACTTGAGGGTGGGGTCTGCTTAAAATCTGTCCTTGGTGATGGGCACAGGCGTCGGAGGTGAGGTGGGGACATTAGTGAAAAGGGAGAGACAACATCGAAGCTGACCAGGATGGTTTTTTTCCTGTTTCCAATAAATTTATGATATTTAGTTTTCTACTAAAAAATAAGTTTCCCTTTAACTTTTTAAACAAAACAAAAAAATTCCACCGACAGCACACATTTCAAAATCTGAATTCCCGACATACAACTCATTTTGCTTGATTGTACCATAATCATATTAACTTTGATTTTCAAATTTTATTACCCAGGTTGATTAATCGTTTTAGAATGAAGTCGGTGTGGCAACAAACGAAATGCAGAACCTGACTACAAAAGGTATTATAACACCTCACTCACAGATTCTGCGCGGCACGTGTCACTTGCTATTTTTACTATTTTTTACTTGCGCTATCCAAAAAGACTATACGCATAGCAACCGGAAAGCGTGACTGAAACCCAGACGTGTGTTTCGGTGCATTGCGTAAACATTGCTCAATCACCTTTGCACCCGTTCATCAAGGCAACAAAGTACACGTATGATCGAGAGACGTATAATTAGGAGATTTGTTGTCATTACTATACTTTTAGGAAGCTTAAATTGTGCAGAATCTGTGAGTGAGGTGTTATAAAACAAATATTGACTGCTTTATTTCGCGGTATAGTAAAACTAGCCTCCCTCGGTGATCCATGGAGCATTCTATTTTCCCTCGGCTTCGCCTCGGGAAAATAGAATGCTCAATGGATCACCTCGGGAGGCTAGTTTTACTATACCACTCAAAGCAGTCAATATTTGTATACTAGGCAATTTACCTATCCCCAATTGCGAACTAGCCATGTCCCATAGACAACTTCCGGCACAAGTTCAGCACAAAGGTGCTATATGCGCAGCTTGGTAGCATCGCATTTCACGCGCTTTAAAAGCGTTTGCTGTATGTTATTTTGGCTGGGTACCAAACATACCTTAGATTTCTGAGACCACTTTTCTCGTCGTGTGCAAGCAGATTTCATGCACCCATTGGTCGTAGAAATGGGAACATTTTAACTTTTCCATTTTCCGATCTATATCTGAATTGCAGGTTCCCCACTGACATTAATTGACTGTGTTTATGAGAGTTATGGTAACTCGCCACTTATACCGTTTTCACACTACTCGGGACTTACCCGGGTAATTAATCACCCGGGGAGTTGGCCCATGGAGAAATGGTTGGCCATATCCGGGTAAAAACTAACCCGGAGAATCGGTTTCACACTATACAAGGTATAACCCTGCAATTCAGATTACCTTACCCGCTTTAGTGCGCACCCAGGTAATTTTGTAACCGCGTTCATACTATAAATTATACTGAGTATAAAGCAAACGACAACCCGGAGAATGTGCATTGCTTGACCTCTGCACTCCCACAATTCTTTGCGCTCACAACAGCTTGACATAAAAATGGCGCCCGACATATGGAAACGTCAACTATGCCCGATGTCGGCCATGATCCGAACGCTATTTTATACATGATGCATAGCGCAGATTCCAGATCAGAAAGCGCGCGCTCGATACGGGAACCGAGAGCACCCGAACAGTTCTGAGCGAACTCGAGAAAGTCCGAACCGCTACAGGGGTTAGAATTAAGTGCCTTCCAGTTTACGGACCCGGGTTGAAGAAAACCCGGTGAGCATTTGAACTACTGAAAGTAACCTGGAGAATTGTCTCCAGGCCGTCGTTAACCCCGAGATTGGTGGGTTAACCCACCTCGCAAGTAGGGTTTCGAGGCAGTTAACCCAGATAATTTCTAACTCCGAGAAGTGTAGTGTGAACGCTGCAAATTACCCGGATAATCTCGGGGTTAAATGTTTCGTTTACCCCAGGATAATCCGGGTAACTGCATAGTGTGAAACTGGTATTAGAAACTTAATTTACAGAACAATTAACCTCAGTAATTGAGCTTAATTCCCCGCCTATGTGCTGCGAACAATTGAATGAAAACGTGATATCTGGCCCAGCGTTTGCGTTAAAGTTTGCATATATTGCATTTCAACAAACAGGGTGCACATGTTTGGATTTGTTGTGTTTGTCCACGGTTTGCAGCATCACGTGATTGGATAATGCTTTTGAACGACGATAGTTTAGAAGGGAATTGTTTATTTCAATTGCAAGTGACATACACAAGTGTATGTTTTTAACAAATGGATAATTCACATAATAAAATTCCAGTTGAAAATGAGCCTATACACTAGATACGCAACATCAAGTCTTGTAAGTTGCCATTTACAGATTGTCATACTGGTACACATACTGTGAAAATTGTAAACTATGACAACCTTGGGTCTTGGCAAAGAATCTTTACTCGCAAAACCCCACAGTAACACACTTCAGAAGGTTAGCTTAAAGTTGCCCGTAAGCACAGATGATGCTTTTGAAAATGATTAGTTTATGTACGCCAAATATGGCATACAACAACCTGTGGAATCCCAGAAGATGAAAGTATGCATTTATATCACCTCTCATCATAAGGTGTCTATAGTATACCGGACTGGTATGTCGTGACTGCCAATACAGCCAAAACGTTCATGAGCTGCATGTTGCCAAAAATGGCTTATTTGTATGCAGTTGGATGTCAACTCATGATAAACTCATAATGAACAATACTGGAGGGAAAACACACTTCTCATCATTTAAATTCAGCCATCTAATCAGGTGGAACCGCAATTTGTTTTTTCTTTAAAAACATTTTTTTTGACCGACTGGCCCAACTTCAAAGGCAAAACAATGAGAACCATATAAATTTAAAGGGACGCCCTAATCATTAGTTCAGTAATTTGTGGTTAGCAGAGACATGAAATTGACCAGAAAGGGGCAGTTGCATCATGGGTTTTCAAGTATTCCTACTTTTTTCTAGTTTTTTGTCTCGCAGAGGAAATCTCATTGAATGTTTTCGTAACAATGTTTCACTGTCGTATGTAAATTACACAAATGGGGGGCTTTGGGTGCAGGAGTACAACAACTGTAAACGATTCCATGAATCATTACGCAATGGCGCAATTCCCCTTACGCCACAATAATATTTATTGTGCGAGTTGGGCAACATTTTACGCTGTGCAACATTTCAATTATGACGATTTCACTTGCACAATAAAATATGGCATAACTTGCCAATCTAGGTTGCATAAGTTGTGGTGTCGCGACTGAAAATGACCTCTTTTACCAGCAAATTGTGATCGTCGTAGAGCTTGTCATTGATCAACTTTTCAAGCTTGATAAAATGACACTCGCAGCTTTGTGTTTAAAGTAACAGAATTTTGAGAGTTGCCGCTCGATTCTAGAGAAAGTCGGACAAAACTATTTTCAAAATGGCGGGTGGAGGTTTTTCAACCACTGTATCGTGAAAGAACACAAACAGCCGGCGCATGGGGTGCCGGTGCATGGGAGGGGAAGGGTGCCCGGAGGATGGGAGACCTATATTCATCTATAGAAATTACCCTGTGGAGACCTTTCGACTCCCATTGTCTCCATTGTGTTCAAGTTTCCACAGGGTACCGACACACACTTTCCGGAAACCAGTACAGCCACCATGTGGTGGCTTGGGCATTCTCATGTTTGTTATCGCCTAATCCGTTGGCCTGCCTGCTTCGTATCATTTTGCAGTATCTTTCATAGATCCAAACCCAGGGTGTTTGCTATCTACATTTCGAACCCCCACCCCCACATATAGGCATCTAAATTTATATACAGCAAAGTCTTAAACAACATTAAAATTCCCACCTAAAAATGACCCTCCACATGCATAATTGTCAATTATATTGGAAATCTCCCAGGATCATCATTGTTGGGTTCACAAATATTAATAAGACAGACACTGTCGCCATTCAAACCAACATTTTAATCAAGTACACCACCTAGGATAATGCCATGTATATAATAAGGATATCATATTGAAAATTAGGCTTAAAAAGAATACAAACACCAGCGCTATTTTAACAAAAATATAACTCCACTCACAAAACATCTATATTTCAGGGATACTATTTTCCTGGAAGAAACAAATATCAGGTAAATAACTGCCTCTTCTTAACCCCTAGAATCCGGAGAGCAGCTGTGGGCCCGGGAGCAGCCGGGGCCCCGGGGATTGAGCAACCATGGGCGCAGCATGCTAATCTGTCTAGAATGCTGTTGTCAGCGGTGCTACGTCATAGCACACGCCCTGTGTCTATTGTTTGGGTATTTTTCTTGGTGAATTGAAGCAGCTGGATAAAGGCTGAGGCAATAATATCGGCTTCAAAGGGTTTAAGATATAGCCCTTGGCAATAAAGGAAGCTATAGACAACTTATTATAATTTTACCTATTAACAATACATTTTACATTAAAAAAATATTACAGCATCAATTAAATAATACAAATTTCTAACTTTTGTGTTAGATAGTGGCTTTAACTACATACATCATAATGTTTTACATTATAAGATTTTTGATGGATTAGGGAAGGTTAGAATGAAACAAAACGAAGGGAGGGAGGAAAGACATCGACATGACACACGGGAAAGGGGAAACAAAAATACAGAAAAAACTGAGGGACTCACAAAGGCAAAACTCTTCAGTGTCTGTACAAGTATCAAAAATACGACCGTCAAATGACTATTACCTAAAAACACAATAACTACCACTGGTCATATAGGTTAAAATAAGTACTTAAAGGTAGGATACACCATATGCAGATATCAAAAATATTTACTACCGAATTATTAAGAAATATCTTACTCATTTGAAGATAAATAATGATTCTAGGCACCCAGCAAAATAATTGCGCTAGATATCCTGTAATTATTCCGAAAAATAAAACAAAAAATTTGAAAAATTCGCGATTAAAGGGATTGTATATGTTTAGTAATTATTCAAAAATTAATGGCAATAAAAACTTACTTGGTAAGAAGTACAGCAGCTTTGGATAGTATAATGCATTTTTAGAAACTTTTCACTTCGAAGTACTGCGGTTATGGAAAAAGATATCGCTTTTTATCCCCAAATATTTGAATCTGAGAAGCGTTAATGCAGTGATGTTTCTCAAATTGTGTATTCCAATGCAGATTATTCTTCCTGCGTGGACATAACCGCTCCAAATTTTCGGCAATATCTCAAAATCGCTACGACCTTTTGAAATGAGATTTTTACAGGTTAGTTTTATGGTATATATCTATAACTAGATAGGATTGAAACAAACAGTGGGTTCCAATTACCAAACGTATACGATCCCTTTAAACCGACCTGTGTATAATACCGATTTACAGAAGAAATAATATTACAAATTTATGTAAAATCAAAGTATAAAAGTATAAAGGTAAACATACATGTAAAATACAAATACTATGGTTAAAACATTTAAAAAACCGATGTGGTTGACCAGTGTTAACCAGTTCACGCAAGGTTTATTTTCAAGTTACCGAGACCACTGGCGGGATTATTTTTCATCAAAAAAAAAAAGGGATTTATATTCAGTAAAATATTTCTGTTTTGATAATGCAACTACTACAAGATGCCAACACTTAGTTTATTAGCACCGTTATTTACTTGTTTTTGCCAACATTCTGTCGCCTAGGGCATTTTTTCTCTCTGCAGTCAGGGCGTCATATTACGTCCACCGCTACCCGCCATAAAATCTGACGCGTGTATATACGACATTCGTTTGTACAATTGTACGCGGTAATATATATAATACAAATATTTGCAAGCCCAGCTGAAAAGCACCCTTTCAAGAATTTCGAAAGAGACTAAATAAATTGGACAATTTGAATGTCAAGAAATTACTGGACGCAGCTGATAATCCTCGGCTGTATGAATCCAATAGAGAAAATGAAAATAGGTATTGAATAGACCTAATCACTGAAGCGTGATACCACGATATAGCGTAAGTATACACGTCCATGGCGTCAACGAAGCATGCCTGTTTAATACTGACAAACCACATATTTATTCCCCATATCTTACCATACATTTCAGTCAAAAACCTAAAACTAATATACAAATATTTACCATTTTCCACCAATTTTGATCACCAATATATCTTGTGTTTTGATGAATGACCCTCAGGCTATGTTTATGTGCCTCATATAGATCGATGCGTGATGGTGAGTTTCAACCAATGAAAGGGTTGAACTGACCAGACTTTATAGGAGTTCCAATTGAATGTGACATGTTTTATCAGTTGTTTAAAACTACCCATGTGTCGGGCTCTCGACCTATAGGAATGGCGAAACTGTCTCAGGTATTCAAAACATACAAAAGAAAACCCACTTTTAAGCTACTCATAATATGCTCTTAGCACTAGTTAATTGCATTTAAACAATATTTGGGATAAAATGTTTAAGCTTGTATATTCAGTAACTAACTGTGTAACAACATTGTAATATTTGTCACCGTTTTCACAAAGAGACGAGCATGTCAAAAATGGCATTCTGGCTGGCTTTTAGAAGCAAATCATGTGTAATGTCCTAATAACATTAATGTTGTAAGGGGCATGCATCTCCATAATTCATCTTTCATTTTTCGTTTTCACTAAGAGACGCACCTTTGTTGTGTACAAAAACGTATTGCAGGTATTTTATTTACTGCAGAGAGTAAATGCATTGTGTGGTACATACTGCACATTTTGAAACGAGAACACTTTTCCTGCGATAATCTTGAAACAATGTTTTTGTCAAAATTGACATGCCCGTCCCTTCCTGAAACCGGTGACGTATTGCCCCTTAATTTTATGTAATTGTAACGAGAACTACCAGTCAAAATATATCTTTTGTAACACAGTGTGTTATAGGGTTAACATGTTTAGTAGTTAACTGGACTTCAAAACTCGTTTTACCAGATTATTGCAAGTTAAAGAATACACTTGTAAAGCACTGAATTGAAACATGTACGTAGGTACCCCACACTCTATAGCGTGTTGGGTGTGTGTGGGTGGGTGGGTGGGTGGGTGCGTTTGTTTTTGATTGAAATAGGGGACGTATAACAATTGAGGACAATAGGGTGCCCTATTTCGACAAGGTTCCCGGTCCCGATTAATATTTATAAACAATACTAGCTGGTTACATGAAGTTAAACTTAAAATGCTTAATATTTTGTCTAATATCATTGCTACAATATATATTCTCATAATCAAAACCCAGATACCATTCTCTGCAATTACAATACATACAAGTACTATATCGTCTATCGTGCATTGCGGTTTTCATATATTCGTTGTCGTGTACATTTGTGCACATTGCGTTTCTTGAAAAGGTCAGGGGTCACCATGAATATTGAGCAACCGTGATCCTTGACCTCATCTAGTAGTAATCGGCATCTCCTCTATCTACAAGGCGGTGAAGCTTGAAAGAGAACAATTTTCAAAAGAAAAGGAAAATTGAATAACAATGCAAATATTGTTTTACAAACACAACCAATTAATGGCCAGTCATCACAGCCCTGATCCTGAACACTGAACAATGCTTAGACCCAGCTGTACCAACTCAATCAAACTTCAACAGTTTAGTACTGTTGGGTTCAGTACTAATAATTACTTAAAGGTAGGATACACCATTTGCAGATTTTGATAAATTTTACTACCAAATTCTTAAGAAATATTTTACTTATTCGAAAGTAAATAATGATTGTAGGCATCCAGCAAAATAAATGCGCTAGATATCCTGTAATTGTTCTGAAAAATTGAATTTTATAACCCCGGACAGCGATCGCGGAAAAAACAAAAACAACATAAGAAAAATTGCCTGATGCCGGTTGAAAACAAACGTCGTCAGTTTTTCTTGCTTTTCTCAGCATCCATGATTGTAAAACTTTGGACAGGTCAGTTAAACGATATTTACTATAAAATAAAACCCTCCAAATCTACCTATTCCTAATACTTCAAGCAATTACCAATGGTGTATCCTAACTTTAACATGTGTGCAGTTGTTGAAGTATGCTAGGCTTGGTATGCTTTCTAGTGCGAGAGCCTAGGGGGTTGGGGTTAACGACGGTGGGTCGTCGGATTAGCTGTATTTGTAGTGTAAAATGGTTCTACTTACCGGGATTCCAATCTCTCTCCCAGATGCCATGTAGGGCAAAGCGAAACCATCATTCTGAAATAATTAAACAAAATAACAATTCATCAATGCAATGATACAATAGCCATTCCTATATTGAGCCTTTCATGTGGGTGGTTTGAAATGGCCGATAAAACAACCAACCAGTACCATTGACCAAACAAATCGTTCTTCTCTTTAACCCCTTCACTGCAAAACAAATCGCAGCATCGGCCATGCTAAGTAGTGTTTATTGGGAAGGAGCGTAATCATACATGCGGCTTACGTTTTGTTTAATTATTAGAACGATTCTCGGTCACATGGGAAGGACATTAAATTGAAGGACGTGTAACACTGGGTTATGCGGATTTTTTGTTTCCTTTTCTGTGAGACTATTAGGTTTTTTAAATCAAGATGGAGTGCTTTGGCAAGAAGGAGGCACAGAAAAACCGGTTTATGCAGGCATACTTCAAGGAATGATCAGTTTATTTTTGTGTGTTTGTTCGATCTATCCTAGAGTTAGCTGCAGTGAATCAGAACTCATTCTATATGCGAAGGGGAGGGTGTTTATGGGAGTTAAAGTGCGTGCCTGTGTATTATGTACAGTGTATGCATACAGTGTGTGTGCGTTTGTATTTGATTGAAATAGGGGACGTATGACAAAGGGAACAATGGGGTCCCCTATTCCGCAAAGGTCCCCGATTCAGACTCGTGTGCAAATCCTATGGCGATCATCCGAAAACGTTAGAGTACAAACAAAAGAGGGAAGACGGTCGGACAATGCCCCGTCCCCTATTGACGGCATTTACCCACTTACATGGGTTTGTAAATGAAGGACACATCCCTGACTCCACGTCGGTGAATTGGGGTTAGGTGTGTAATCGAGGACGTCCTCGATTGAGATTCGTGTACAAAACCAATGTGACCCGTCGGAAATAGTTAAAGTACAGACAAAAGAAATCATCGAGACGAACAAAAGAAGTCCTCGATTTACACTATAAAACAAACAAGCGCCGGAGGACGTATATACACGCACAGTTTTTCCCAGATTCAAAACAGATGACGCATAAACACGCCATGAGCAAGGCCGGAAATGTCTGTCAGCAGCGAGCAAGGCCGGAACTGCGTGGGTGTGCTTCCATGTGGCATCGGCCTGAACCCGCCTCGGATCGAGTTTCGTTAAAAATAAGCGCCCGTCTCTCGTCTCAGCTCGGTGATGTTAAAATAATCCCGCCGCGAACTGGCTAACCGTGGTTGAAATAGGAGCTTTTTGAAGATTTTAAACAGTCTAACAAAGATATGTCTTCGCAGGGATACAAATTTGCGGATATGTGTACGTGCCTGTAACAAGTCAGCATTCGCGCATGTTGTTGCTCTCTGTGATGTCTCTGTGATCATAGTATTAACTGTTTGCTATGTAACTAGTAACTATGTGGACGATAGCAGCACAAAAATTTGCTTAGCACGAACAAGTCTTGCTTAGTAAAAACAGGTAACCAGCCAAAACTAAGCAAATATCAGCTGAATACCAGCCATAAACAATACGCATCACCTAAAAATTAGGTTTGTAACCCTGTGTTTGCCAAAGAAGAGTTTTCATGCTGAGCAGATTTTGTTGTGCTTAGCAGCTCTATAAAATTGGGCCCTGATGGCTCAATGCTTTTGCCATTGAAGGGGGCCTCAAATCCGTTGAGTAGTCACTTACGTCTCTTGGCTGGAACTGTACGTCTCTTGGCTGGTACTGTGAGCCGTTGCGGTGACGTTTCTCGCCTCTCTGGCCTCTCTGGCCTCTCTGACCTCTCTGACCCTCGTAATCCTCTCTGTACATATAGTTACTCTGTCTGCCTCTGCGTCTCCCTCTCATCATGAGGAAGCACACCGTTATTGATATCAGTAATAGAAGTAGAAGCGCTACGGCGCCTCCCACGGCTATATCAATGATAACTTCTAAGGACAGGCCTCCGCCCTTCGGTGCAGGGGCTGTCAAACAAATCAAATTAAAAAAATAAAAATAACAAAATCAATCAGCAAATGAGCCACTAAACAACAGTGGACCGCAGGAGTTATTACTGGCAGGGCGCCCTTTGAATCGCCGGGTTTTTGTTACGTTTAGAGGGGAGTCCCAATCCCTCGCTCAAAGCAGGCAGAGGGTTGTTCCAGATCGTTTGGGAACTGGGTGGTTTGAGATCGCGGGCCTTATCCAACTTCTGCAACCAGTGTGAATGTGTTCCACTAGAACCTAAACCTAAGGTTTTGTATTACATTGTATTTAAAAAATAGGAATAGGATACACCATTTTCAGATATTTAAAAAAAATTACTACCAAATTATTAACTTGAGAAATATCTTGCTTATTTGAAAGTAAATAATGAATATAGGCATCCAGCAAAATGATTGTGCTAGATATCCTGTAATTGTTCCCAAAATTGAATTTTATACAAAAAAAAAATTGCTATCGCCATCGCTGAACGGCGATCGCGCAAAAAAAACAAGAACAACTGCCCAACGCTGGTTGAAAGTGAACGCCGATTTTTTCTTGCTTTTCTTAGCATCCATGATCGTAAAACTTTGGACAGGTCTGTAAAACGATATTTACTATAAAATACAACCTCCAAATCCACCCATTCTTGATAATTCAAGCAATTACCAATAGTGTATCCTACCTTTAACTAAATCAATAAAACTATCAAATACTGAGCAGTTGTAGTATATTTTATGAACTTGGCTGTTTTACTTGTGTACAAATTGCAGTGTTCTGCCTTATCTCGTTAACAGCTCAACTGTTCTGGTCTGGTTTGCTTGCGTCAAGCTTTAATGTTCTTGTTTGGGAGATCAATTTTGTGATTAAGTTGTTTACGTACTTGTTACAATTGTATCTGTTCTCTCGCATTTGTCCCCGACATATCCCAACGGGCATCTGAAACAATAGGCACAAACAGAATTATATACATGTAAAAAAAAAAAATTATTAAATATTGTATACATAAAATCATCAAAAAACGGAAATAAGCCACTGCAAGAATCTCTAAAGTTGTGTAAAAGGGACTAAACGCAACTCACGACTCGCAGAAATTATCTCTGCAGACACAGCCCCCCCCCCCCCCCCCCCCCCAAAAAAAAAAAAAATCAGTATAAAAAAACATTAACCAGTTTGCGCCGGGATTATTTTAACATTTACCGAGCAGAGGCGCGAGATTTTTTTTGGGGGGAAACTCGAGCAGAGGCGCAGGATTTGTTTTTGGGGAAACTCGATCCGAGGCGGGTTCAGGCTTATGGTACTGGGAAGCACACGTTTTGAATCTGGGGAAAACTTTGCGTGTATAAGCGTCCTTCGGGGCGAACTGGTTAAAAAATAACAAGTGATTCACGAATGGCGAGTGTTGTCTTTTTCCACAGTCTTTAAACGATAACCTCAAATGACCCCCTTTTATGAACCCCCACCCAGAGGCCAAGTTCATTGAGCTGCTAAGCACAAAAACTTGCTTAGCACAATAAAGTCTTGCTCAGTAAAAGCAGGTTACCAGCCAAAACTCCATGTGCTTTTCATGCTAAGCAAAAACCATCTAAATACCAGTCACGAACAATTTACATCACCTGAAAATTTGGTTCATAACCCTGTTATTGTCAAGGTAGAATTGTCATGCTCAGCAAATTTGTGTGCTTAGCAGCTCCATGAAATTGGCCCCAGATTACATTAAAATATATCAAATTATGTAGGCAAAGACATTAATTGAAGCATACGACATCTCTACATGACCTTTAACCTCAGTAATCCGATGACAAATTGTGTCTTCCCACCCAAGGGTCACTGCATCCAATTTTTATCAAAATCCATGAAAGCAAGTTGAATATTTGTTTCAAACAATCTTACCCGAAACTTTTTCATGCATACAAAGAGTTCAGATGCAAAAAAAGCCCACCACTTGAAAAATGATTTTAACAAAATCAAGTGAAAGCTCTCAGCGCCTAGTATACAATAATACAAATAAATAAAATTCTGGCGTTTTGCGGCTTTTGCAACTCAACTCTTCATATGGGGTGCTGTGGTCATACGTAATTTAGGACTTACGTGCATGTGCTGACGAAGCCAGTAGTGCCTAGTACACAGGTTCCTCCATTCTGGCAGAAACCATCCACACAAACCTCTGTTGGTCCCAACAAAAAATGGAGAGAATAGGTTCATTATTCCCAGAAGTTTTGTGATGAGTGGGTTTGGTGTATAGAAATCAAACATATTTTGAGAGTCCGACATTTATTGGGCCTTTTAAAGGAATCGTATACCATTTGTCAATTGTACAAAAACATTAGAAAGAAACGTACTTGGCAAATAACCCAATGAAGTCATAGCTCTCCGAATGCTGTATTTTCAGAGAAAAGGATATTCTAAGATTTTAATTTTAATTCAAAATTTGCCAAGTCACATTTTAAATTGTGACCACAATCAGCATCGAGGGCGCAATCCCTTTCAGCCAATTGCAGCTACGTGCGTGTCACGCACTGAACTGACTGTGTGGAAGGGAAATCTGTGTTGATAAAAAGCAAGCATGTAATTTCAAGATTTCTCAAAAAAAATAGGTATGGATACATTTAGTTTAAATTTGGACAAGTTTGTTTTTGAATCATCTGTTTTAAATTGATTGTATTGCAATTGGCAATTTTTTCCGTCTCCTCTGAATGAAGTTCAGAAAGAGACTATGCAATCAATATTTTTGTACATGTACAGTTTGTCTGTACGTAGTCCATCAATACATATCGTTGATGATCTCACGAAGTGAAGAAAACCTCCAAATTCAAAAACTTTTAGATGTTGAGTTTTACTAGTCTTTTTGTCACATTTGTTTCAAGGAACAACTTGACCATGTATCAAAGCAAAATCTTGTTGACTTTTTTGATTAGCTTAAAGACACATTTGACAAAAAGGCCGAACTACATGTTTTTTGTTCTCACAAAGTGCATAAAACTTTAAAATGATATCACGAAGTGAAACAACCCAGTTGCCTCGTTAGCAGGGACTGGCGATCATACCTTGTTTCGCTCGCGCCTATGATGGGAGCATATGCGTGCACGTGTACGTGCACGTGTACGTGTACGATGTAGAACATATAACATACGCGCGAGCGCTCACAAGTAAAATGTAATAATTTTACACAGAACTTTGTTGCGCCAGAACAATCTCACGAAGTGTATACAAACGTACGAATTATGAGTGAAGGCTCCGCGTTTGTGCAAAAACAGTTTTTAAAGACGTTTTTAAAAAACGAGTATGAGTTTATAGCATAGGGCAAAGTATTTAGTTTCAATCAATGCAGACATTTTTGAATTCAGAATTCAGAAAATGCCAGATAAAAAAAGGACCAACTTCAAATGCGATTATCTCGAGATGAATATTTTCCAGATTTAGAGGTTTTTGTCACTTTGTGAGATCATCGTCGATATGTAGTTCAGCCATATACATGTGTCATTTTGGCTAAAAGTTTTTAAAAATTTGTCATATATTTAAAGTTGAAGTCCAATTCTAATCAAACTTGGGTGGTGGATGCAATATTGTAAACTTTATATCATGGTTGTGTTTGAGGTCAAGTGCAAATCAAACGTTAACTGAGGTCAAGTTGGGAAATAAGTTATCGCGAAAGTGCGAGAACCATACTTGTGTCCATTGCCTTTGAATAGTATGCACACCATTGCCTTTTGGCTTGACGTGTTACCTTCTAAGATAATTGCAGAACTAGGGAAGATCTTGTATTTAGAACCCCTGAGCAGATCGGCACTGTCGATATCTGCATTTAAGGCATTCTGGACGTCCTCCAAAGTCACTGTTGAATCCGGGTTGAAGTTGGCCATGCCGTCAACCACGATGCTACCAGGAGTGAATAAGAGCACCTCCACATTGGAAAAGCCATTCAAGAGGCCAAACATCAGCTCAAACTGCAATCCAAAATGCACAATTTCTGTCAGTTTCCCGACGAAAATCTTCAAATTAAATTTTGTGATTTTTTTTTTTATCGTGACCGTTTCTAGGACAAAAGTGATTTTTTTTTTCATGACCAATGTCCTTGTTTTAACATTCTGAGGATTGCCGGATGCAAGCAAGGGCAGACGCTTTCAACGTTGTTTGGTAGGAGACCGCATGAGCGCCACAAAAGCTTCACATCGGTGCACTGAACAGGCAAGTATATACACAGAGGAAATTTATCAGAAACTGCAATAGCCTAATATTACACATCGTCGCATATGGATTGTGCAGGATTCGAAGACTTTTTTCTTTTTTTTAGTATCAACTGTCCACGATTCCTTATAAACAAAAAAATGACAAACGAGGAATTCCGTAAAATACAACTCGCATCCGACCATTTTACAAGGTCGATGTGGTGTACCTCAAGTTTAGTCTGTAATTGTTTTCTACTCACAAGAAAATCACACAGCTCTCTCTCATTCATTGGAAACATCAACACACTAATGCAAAGCTTGCTGTAGTCTTACCAAAAACTGAAGTTGTGTTTGACGAAGCAAGAAAACAACGCTATTTGAATTGCCCAGGCCTGTGACAAACACAGCCGTTTGTCCGCCGATCTCAACAATGGTGATTCTGAAGCGGAAGCTTCTACCCCCTGTGAAAGATGAAACATTGAAGGCGATTTCAGCAAGGCAATTTTATCGCAGATTGGGGTTTTTGTCTCGCCTGAACAAAGTTCAGAAAGGGAAAGTCGCGCTATGCTACATGTATAATGGTTATTATTAAAAATAGCCGATTTGACAGTGGGGGGTTCTGGCATGATACAATTCCCACATATGTTTTCTTTCGAAATACCAAGTATTTTTTTGCAAAAGATTAGCAGACAAAATCTAAATTTGATTTTACTGAGCGTACCAAAAAAGTAAGATGTAGCAAAATTAATTCTCAACTATTCTTGATTTAATGTGGGTAATGACCGCTGGTTTTGCTCAATATTATATATTTTTTAAATACCCTAACCAATAAATTATATATCATTTTAAAGCTAAGAATTCAAGGAATCTGGAAATTCTAATAAATTCAAGGAATCTGGAAATTCTAATATCGCAAAATATCAAAAGGTCAACTTTACTCTGATTTCGTGGGAGCAGGTCACATATGCACTCAGTATTTCTGTAAGTAGTCTGTTCGAATTCGTATGTATGTCTCATTTTGGTTAAAGTTAAAGTTAGAGTACAGAAAAATAACAATCTTATATGCAAAGTCCAATTCCAATAAATCTGAGGTCAAGAATCAATATTGTAACCTTCATATAATGATGGCTGTGTTAAAGATCTAGTACTGAGGTTTAAGATCGGTTAAGGTCAAGTTTTAAAATAGACTTGTATGGTAAAATTGAATCACTTCACAAAAAGGGTATATGTGACCTGTCACAACAAAAAGAGAGTAAAGTCGCACAATGTGATTTGGAGATACGGCCATCCAAAGTCAAAATATGAAGGCGTGGTCAATTTTTAGATTTTGCGTAATTTGGAAAGCCCAAGTCCTCCTCTACATATTCCCATTTTTGGGGTACAATCAGACGATCGAAAACCTCTTAAATTACGTGATTTTGATTAGTGTTTGCGTAGTTATGGTTTGGATTAAAGTCCATCAGTAGTCTAATTAACACTGTAATTAAATATGCAAATTAGGTCTTCGTAACTGTCCCACGTTTCCGAAATTTTAATATTATGTTGATTATACAATAGTTTGTATGTGTGGGAAGTTTCCAGAAGAAATAATGATTAGAACATAGCCGTTGCTATGCTCAACCAAACCTTACTTGTCCTGTTTGGCAATCTTTTGAGTGTTTTGTTTAGGATGTTTATAAGTAAGTTTTCTCACAAACACGTTTTGTAAAACCCGTGACTTTCTGGAGTGCTTTAAAATGTATTTATTGCAAAACCCCCAAGTGTTATACACCATTGGAAAGCTCTCTTTCTCAAGAAATTTAAAATACCAATATCTCAATTTTCAATTTTTCACATATGTCGCAAAACATTTTGTTGTTATATAAATACAAACAATTGTTATATAAATTGTTGAAAAGCCCACAACCTAAGCTTCCATTTGGTATAATAAAGCTCCATAGCTTCGGTCTTTTAGGATCTACTGCATGTTAGAATATTGACTACTTTCTAGGAGTTCAAATTATTTTAGGGGGACTAGACCCTTCACACGTGACGTCAACTTCTAACTTTCGCAGATCCAGTATACGTATTGTTCAGAATGTACTTTTTATTGCATTTTAAGGGGGGGGGGGGGAGGTGTGGGGACTAAAAATCCCCTAGAACTGCGCCTGAAACAGAGCGATGCACAGAAAGTTATACGTTTTTCCCCCTTATTTTAATAAAATTTAAAATTTCTGTGAATGAAACATGAACTTTAGGTATTAAAGATGTCATTGATGACAACAAATGAAAATCTATTTTTGATGAAGAGTTTCCCCTCTTAAGGTTGAGCGGGCCATTACGTGATAATGATAATGCGACTTAATTAATACCCTTTTTTGTCAAGCTGGTCACAATTTGTCTCATTAAAAAACTTGAAGCACAATTGCAATCACTAACGATGGTCATGCAAGCGTGCAATATGTGACCCAGCACGAGTAAATGAGACACTTTGAGGCAAAAATGAAAATTGAGATTTTGATTTCATCATTTAAAGCTTGTTTAGCTTTAAATGATGAAATCAAAATCTCAAGTTTTATTTTTGCCTCAAAGTGTCTCATTTACTCATGCTGGGTCACATATTGTAACTTTTATATGATGCTAGAATTGTAAAATTGGTCTCTCTTGAAAACGTGTCGTCCAGTTGCAATTAATCTTAGGTCATAGATGCAATATGAAACCTTCCGTGTGATGGTGACATTAAAGGTACAAACTGAGGTCAAGGATAAACTGAGGTCAAAGATCATTTGAGGTCAAGTTGTAAAATAGAGTAAAGCGTGAAAGTAGGCGAGACTCCTTGTTGGAAATACAATCACCTAACAACATTGTAAATTTAGTAGCAGGCTGAACATGGAGATGTTTGAGCAAAGGTCTTCTTACTTATGCAATTGTTCGAGTTTCCGGCTCTGACGAGACCTGAAGGGCAGACACATGTGTAGCCATCAGGCCGGTTGGAACAGACCAACCCTCTAGCTGTACAATCGGCATTTGCTGGACCTGATGCACATTCATTGACATCTGCACATAACGAACACATGAATGTTTCTTATTAAGAGCAGTGTTTAAGATTCAAAATTTGCTGTTCAGTTATTTACATCTACAGGGCTAATTTTATGAAGCTGCAAAAGATTTGCTGAGCACAAACAAGTATTGCTCAGTTCAAACAGGTTACCAGCCAAAACTCTGTGCTTGTCATATCAAGCATAAACTCAGTAGCTGAATACTAGTCAAAAACAATATGCATCACCTGAAAATTAATAGGTTTTTAACTTTCGACAAAAGTAGGATTTTGGAGGACAATAGTAGGACTTTGGAGGAAAAAAGTAGGACTTTTAGAAGACAAAAGTAGGACTTTGGAGAACAAAAGCAGGACTTTGGTAGACAATAGTAGGACTTTGGAGGACAAAAGTTGGTCTTTGGAGGAAAAAAGTAGAACTTTGGAGGACAAAATCAGGATAGAAGTAGGACTTTTGCAGGCTTTCGGGTGTTGTCGTTCATGTCAACACCATAAACCTCAATTAGCATGTTTTGTACTACTTATGCTCTATCTGCATTTAAGCTCTTAGAAGTATAGGGTCGCAGACTAGTACTCCTGCACCCAAAGCCCTTCCTGGTACCTACAGTAGGACAGTGTGTAACACTGAAATATTTCATGAGATTAATTTTTTTGAGTTTTGGGGCAGAAAAGTAGGAAAAAGTTGGAATACATCAAAGCCTGCAATTATAAGATAACAGAGATAGTCACAAAATATGGACTGACCATCGTTACAGGTTGTACCCATCCAGAACAATGAACACAAGCAGCTGAAGCCATTATTAGCAGCGGGGGTGCATGTACCACCATTGATGCAGGGATTAGTATCACAACCTGTACCTAGGTGGGGGAAACAATAACAAATATGAAAGGGTTACTTAAGAAGTATCAAACTGTTTACTTAAGAAGTATCAAGTGTTTCAAAAGATGTTGAAAGACAGGCCTGTTGGTGTGAGATGTGCACATTAGTGACCTGTGGCCACAATTATGAGAGTCAAGTCGCACGATGTGATTCAGAGATATGGCAATCCAAAGTCAAAATATGAAGGGGTGGCCAATTTTGAGATTTTGCATAATTTGGAAAGCCCAAGTCCCCCTCTACATATTCCCATTTTTTTGGTGCGATAAGATGATCAAAAACCTCTCAAATTACACGATTTTGCGTAGTAATTGTGTAGTTAGTGTTTAGATTAAAGTCCATTAGTCGTCTAATTAACACGGTAATTAAATATGCAAATTAGGTCCTCATAACTATCCCACGTTTTCTAAATGTTGATATTTTGTTGTTTATATAATAGTTTGTATGTGTGTAAAGTTTCAAAAAGAAATATTTGATTAAAACATTGCCGTTGCTACGCTCAACCGAGCCTTAATTGTCCAGTTTTGCAATCTTATGCGTGTTTTGTTTAAGATGTTTTTTATAATGTAAGTTTTCTCATAAACACGTTTTGTAAAACCCATGACTTTCTAGAGCGCTCTCTTTCTCAAGAATTTGTAAATACCATTATCTAAATTTTCAAATTTCTCGACTTTACTCTGATATTGTGGTGACAGGTCAGTCTTCAACCTAGTGATTAGCGCAGGAAGTTGACATTGAGTTGCGCAAATAAGTGACTTACTGGCTTGTACAGTGATAGTGAACATGCATGTAGCCGTCAAGCCAGCAGGATCAATTGCTGTATACGTCACAGGGTGCGGGCCCGTGGGCAGCGACAGTGGGGGTGGTCCAAGGGTCATAGTCCGGGTTACATTGCCCGAGTTGTCTGCGGCGGTCGGCGGCGTCCAATCGGCATTAGCCATATCCGTGGGCAATACCACAGAGAGTGTGAAACTCTCTGGACAGGGAGCCAGCGTGGCATTCTCTTCATCTGTAGGGGAGAGTAGGCAACAAAACATACCATAGTCAACTACAGAAATTATCTGATTAAATCCTATAGTCTACCAGGAGTAACTCAACTCATTTATTTAAAGATAGGAAAGAAGCCGGCACTTGGTACAGCCATTTTGAATTTGTTGAAAGTCGCTTGTTAACCAGTTTGCGCCGGGATTATTTTAACATCACCGAGCGGATGCGCGGATTTATTTTTAACTAAACTCGATCAGAGGCGGGTTCAAGCCGATAGTCTCGGGAAGCACACCCATGCATTTCCGGCTTTGCTCCCTGCTGACAGACATTTCCGGCCTTGCTCGTGGCGTGTTTATGCATCATCCGTTTTGAATCTGGGGAAAACTTTGCGTTTATATACGTCATCCGGCGCAAACTGGTTAATTGTTCTACCAAAATGTTTTCAATGGGCAAATCTGCAATGGCCCTTTATATCCAGACATCTTTCTATAATGACACACTCACTGTGTGCCATGGCAGAAGTCCCCTAAATATTTGCTCTGTCTGCTCTACTAAGACCGTGGGACACTGTTGCATTCTCTTACCAGTAACAGTGACGACGAATGAGCACATAATGTCGTTGGTACTGCCATCGATCGCAGTGTAAGTGACGTTGGTCGTTCCAATAGGAAAATTATGTCCGGAAGGAAAGTTAGACGTCAATGTGACATCTCCTGAGTTGTCGGTTGCCGTGGGAGCAGTCCATGTGACCGAGGCGGTAGCTACGCTACTGTTTGTTGGTGTGGATATATTATCTGGGCAGCTGGAAATTTCTGGTTCCGTGTTGTCGTCCGAAACTGCAGCAAAACAGGAATACGTGCCTTGGTTTAATTCTATTGGACAACTCACAACTCTCTAGTATATGCCATTTGCAGCTATCCAAAAGTAATCGACCAAACCATTGTTGAACAGCTTGTTTTAGAGATATTAATTCCTTTAATTATTCCTTTTGGCACGCTGTCATTTTGAAGAAAACAATAAAAGAAGGTCATTTCCAAAGATGTGTACAGAGACACATTTTTGGAAATTTCTGTTAGTGGTTGGCATCCGCATGTGAATGGCTGGATATCCGCAAGCATTGCCTACATACACTGTAAACAAGTTACATTGGATTTAGTGCCAAGTAACGATAGATTTTCATCGTTAGTGCACTGTTTTTCTTGTGTTAGATGTTCATATTAATAGTTGCTATTATTCGTTGGTTCAGTGAGTGGCATTGTGTACTACAAAAGCTGAATCAGAACGTGTATCCCAAATCCCGATTTTGAACCCGAATCAAAATATGACTCGGCAACATTTGAATTGGAATTAAAATCCTACAAAATTGTTTTCTCGAAATACACAACATTTACCGAGCTAAAACTTCATCAGGTTTATAGTTATCGAGCACCTGTCTCTAGATTTCAAGTACTTTTGCTGCTTCAAATAAAAATAAAATGCACAAATGACAAATGGGCTACTACAACCTTATAGGTAGGATACACCATTTGCAGATATTGAACATTGTTACTACCGAATTATTAGAAAATATCTTACTTATTTAAAAGTAAATAATGATTGTAGGGATCCAGCAAAAGGATTGTGTTAGTTATTCCTGACGCCAGTTGAAAACGAACGTCGTTTTTCTTGCTTTTCTGAGCATCCATGATTGTAAAACTTCGAACAGATCAGTTAAACGATATTTACTATAAAATATAACCCCCAAATCATCCATTCATGATAATTCAAGCAATTGCCAATGGTGTATCCCACCTTTAAACTACTTGATCACAGCACAATAACCAAAAGAAAATCACGATACAACAACTGGTTTTAAAAAAACGCGCTTTCAACAATAGTCAGGCAGAATGAAACATTATTGAGGATAAAAACATTAAATTTGGCACACAGTCAGAGTATCTCATGAAACAAAGAATATTTGGCTATATAGGGCCAGGTAGAAGAAATATAGGTACATATTGTAGAATAACAAGCAATGGCAGCCATTTTGTAAATTTTGAAAATTGCTTGTATTCTACCGATATTTCTTCCAAGGAAAAATCTGCATTGGCCCTAAAATCAAATATCTTTCTCATGACATACGTAAAGGGCAAGTCACAAAAACAAAGTTACCTCCAGAAGAATACTTTTTTTAAATATATTTTTGGCAAATTTTTCTTGTGGATACCTACAAGATTATCCTGTGGAGACCTTTTGACTCTCATTGTCCCCATTGTGTTCAGGTCTCCACAGTGTACCAAATTAAAAAACATACAGACAGGATACACATACCAGTAGGTCGAATCGCAAGTAATTTTGGATTTGGTTGTAATTTTTTTCACAGTAGACCTTTTGGGATTTCTAAATTGTGTCAGTTTTTTTCCCACAGTAGACCAACAATTAGACACATTAGACACATTTTCATGTTAGTTAAGTTATTTACAAAAATAGTTCCAGAAATAATTTAAATATTGTTTGTTAGTTAAGTTGAGGGAACTTCTTTTTGACTCGCCCTGTACTCTTACTGTCTGTCAAATTTCATGCGTTTATCATCATCAAATGAGCAATTCTACCATATTTTCACCAATCTGCCTGATTACAAAACTAGTAGCGTGATGCGAGTTCAGACAATTAGGTCTCTTACCTGAGATAGTCACATTGAACTGACAAATGTCTGTCAAACCAAACGGATCTACAGCCATGTAGACGACTTGGGTGGTCTGCACCGTGAAAATATGGCCAGGATCGAGAGACGTCGTCAGGGTCACTTGGTCCGAGTTGTCAGTGACTTCGGGGGAAGTCCAGTTGACCGAGAGGGAAGCCTCACCCGGAGGTATCATCTTTGAAATATTGGCAGGGCATCTCGTTATCACCGGAGCCTGATCATCCACTGCAAAGGAAAGATGGACATTTTATACTGGTTCATAATGCTTGCTGCTGAACCTTCGTGAACAATACCAGTACCCTAAAGTCGAGTCCCAAAAAAACGGTGGCGTCTAGAAATTGGGCACATGCATTGTTCTCAATAGTGGGGCACTTGAATAAATCTCAAAAAAATCACAAGTTAACATGTATTTGCGTAATTAGAAAATCCGTCAAAGTTCACAAATTCTGATAAACCATTACTATAACTCCGCTCACAATCTCAACTGGAACTTATAATCATAAAATTAAGTTCTCATCTTTGTACGCATTTGTAAAGGGTTCATTGTGTGCAGCTAAAAATATAATCAGAAAAACTTGCTAAAGTAAACGTTTACTTATATATAACTGGAAGGTAAACTCAAGATTTATGAACAAGAATGTGTAGAGCTTGATAACATTTCATTTACTGTGAAATTTGAGGTAAATCATTTGCTCTGGTAAGCAACTCGAGACGATAAATCACAGTGCACTCTGTTAGGGGCAGTGCCATCAACAATACAATTCTTACACCCGAGACAGTTTAGCTGTCCGTTTGAGGGCCCGACATATTATTGTAGAATGTCATGGCCCAGTGGTTACGGTGTTCGACTCGTGTACGATGGTGCTTGGGTTCGAACCCAGCCAGGAACATGGTGTTTGTGCCCTTGGGCAAGACACTTAACTACAATTGCCTCTCTCCACCCAGGAGTATAAATAAGTTCCTGAGAGGGTCAAGGCCGAATGAGCGCCTATAAACGGCTGCCGTGTGGTCCAGGGCCTGATAAACGGGGTAATAATTGTAAAGCACTTTGAGATCACTGATACGATGTAAAGTGCTATATAAGAACGATTATTATTATTACAAGTGGGTGGTTTTAAACAGCCGATTAAACAAACCAACCAGATTTACCCAGTTCACGTCGGTCGACGCTTACGAGCCTCCACCTAGTTGTGGGGACAGGCTCTTTTGTTTTGAAAAGACAGACCGAGTAGTGGGGACATTTTTTGAGTCCCCATAGCGCGTTGGGTCTTCAGTAAAGGTAGAACAAGATAACTTTTGGTTTAGGGTATTATGAAAGAAAATGTAGAAGAAGACAAATTAGGGTAATGTTGAAAATTTAAGAATTTTAGAGTGTTCTGAGTTTGAGATTAGAGATATTTCACTTAGCACACGAACCCTATGGATTGTCCCCATAACGCAATGTACCAAAAGAATGAGTGTATACGCGCAATGTTTTTACAGAATTCTTAACTCACCTACGACAGTAACATTGAATGAGCAAGTGGCATTGCGGGAAAAGCTGTCAATCGCGGTGTAGGTTACCAGCGTGGTAACACCAGTAGTGAAGCTACTTCCCGGTTCGCGGTCACTTGTCAGCGTCACTGTCAACAATTCGGGAAGTGCCGTTGGAGCAGTCCATTGCACATCGGACTGGGCTACCCCTGAAGCCACGTAAGAATTGAAGCTCTTCGGGCAGAGAAGATCGGTTGGCGGGCCTGGATCAGAAACCAACCAAATTATTACTTTCCTACTTTGATAACAAACAGGCAAGGCTGGTTTCATCATTCATTTCAGCTGATTCCAATATGCAAAGGTAACTTTATCAAGCTTCCAATCAGGCCGATCAGTTTGGCCCAGAAAAAATGACGAATAGTAGGATCAAAACTTAGGGATTCCAAGATTCCAGTATTTATCATGTTAGTAAGAATACATTTGTCACCTAGATGACCTTTGACATGAAATGTCTCTAGGTATTTGAAGCATCCCTACCCACCGAATGTCACCAACTTTGGCCGAGATTGAAGTCCGACTTCTCATAGTACATACATACACACACGTGAGTAAACACCTGCCATCGCCGGACCCTCCCCCCATTGTCCTCCTTTTATTTCTCTTTTGTTTGTAATTTTTTTGATAGACCTCCATAGGATTTGTACACGATTTGGAAGCGTGGACCTTCTGTCAATCGTGGACCCATTAATTATTTTTGTTCGACGTCCACGATTGCCGTCGTTTACACACTCATCAAGTCTGGTCTAGCTTTAGTCCCAAGAACTTGCCATTATTCCCTTCTTGTATTCCCTTCGTTTGTACTCAAGTCCTCATGGTCATTGTTATCACTAATACCCCGTTGTCCTAGGACCTTAGTCCTATAGGGTATTAAACAACAAATATATACACATGAATACTTACAAAAGTCCTGCAAAGGGGGGACCTGTGCATAGCACAATACAAATGTGGACTTCTTTATTTGAGGGTAGATATTTTGTCAATCACATAAAAACTCGAAATTGATAATAAGCAGAAGCAACGAGCACGGCAGCAAAATGTAAAGTATACATTCGTGAAAAAACGACAACACAATTTTTTAAGGCTGTCCGAGTAAGTTTTTCAAGCACGTTATTTTATATCAAGTTTTAAAATCTTCAAAAGCTCAAAGCGAGAATTGAACAAACATTTTCCTGCAAGACGCAAGTAGCTCCAGTTAAAGTTTAAGACATGACAAAATTACTGCATATGCGTAGATAAACAAATTTCAAATGGTTAATAAATACTGTTTTTTCAAGGTCAAAATAACACAGTTTATCAAATGAGTACATTAATTTAGAAGAAATGTAAAAAAGAAAGAAAATTGTAATAAATGTACAAAGCTTAAATCTGTTAACGTTTTTTTAGCCTTCTTAGTGAAGAAAATTGCACAGTTAAATTTGGAACCTTTACAAAAACGATAATTAAATTCTTAGTCAAAATTATAATTAAATCTTGTAAAACTGCAAAAAAAAAATTGTCAATTTAACTTTCTGAATGCTGAATTGCCTTAAATCTTTAAACGTCTCATTACTCATTGAAGACAACATTTTAAGTCAATCTGCTCTGATTTAACATATTTGTCACATTTTTGTGTAAATATCTTTGTATAATTCATCTTTAATGTGACGTCACAAAACACCTGTTGTGACGTCACCATGACATCAAATAAATTATTATCTAATACACATCCTGATCAAGGTTCCTACCAATTTACAATCAAATCATACTCATAGTTTACTAGTTATAGGTATTATTACAAAGATACACTTTTAATGATGACGTAACTTCTCAATACACATATTCTCTAAGTGATTTTCATCTATGACGAGTTTCAGGTTCCCCCGAATGCAAGAAGTGTCAAATTTTATGAATAAAAACTAAAATATAAACTTAGGTGTCATAATTTGCATAATAGTATTATTATCTAAAGTGCCCACCCAGTTTCACGATGATCGAAGATTGCCCTTTATGTGTTTCATGAATTCTTGACGACGTCACACATTTTTCAAAAATCGATCGGTGCGGTATGGATTAAACTGCAGTCTTTTTCTGAACTTTGTTCTGGGCGAGACAAAAACAGGGGTTATTTGAAGACAAAAATGTTTAACTCAAACACAGGTCTAACTCTTTAGCAAATGAACAAAAGGTCAGACAGGATTTGAGCTCACCATTTACAAAGACGTTAAACTGACAAGTTTTCGAATTATTGGCAGCATCATAAGCGGTGTAATTAACCAGGTGACTGCCAATGTCAAAGAAACTGCCTGAATCGTTAGTTACATCCAATCGATCCACTCCATCGTTGTCGGTCACCTCAGGTAGTGTCCAGTTGACAGCGATGGTGAAGTTGACAAAACTTTCCGGTGGTTCGTTGATTAGGAGGTCCAATGGACAGTAATCAAAGATGGGATCCTGGTTATCTAAGAGTAGAAAAGATACGAGATTCATACAAGGCTTCCACCATTTCATGAAAACAAAATTTCCTGATTTTTCCCTGCCGGAGGTTTCCCCGACGAATTTTCGAAATTCCAGGATAATTATTTTGACCTATATCCGCCATTTTGTGACTTCTTTAAATTTGTTTTCATTTAAATTTCATCTTTAATTTAATTGTCATTTGTTATTACCTGTGTAGCATATTATCGTTTATGTTCGGAATCCTGTAAATATGTTTTACAAATCCTACAACTTTCCAAATATGTAAATATGTTTTTTTGTTTATTATTTTGTATGTTATACTTGTATTCATTATTCAATATCTGTGACCCAGCACGAGTAAATGAGACACTGAGGCAGAGTCAATCTCTGGGTAATTATTGTATATTAATATTAATTTCTAAGCTATACTAAATGGACAATTTTCTTACCAAAATCGCCATTTCTTCTTTTTATTTTTTTTGCAATTAACATCCGAATGAACCTACCCAGAATCCCCAAAGTGGTTATTTAAAGGTAGTATACACCATTTGCAGTTATCGAAAATATTTACTACCGAATTATTAAGTAATATCTTACTCATTTGAAAGTAAACAATGATTGTAGGCATCCAGCAAAATGATTGCGCTAGATATCCTGTAATTATTCTGGAAAATATAATTTTATAAAGAAAAATTCGCGATCGCCGTCAAAGGTAACATAAAAATAACTGCCCAATGCCGGTTGAAAACAAACGCTGTTTTTCGTGCTTTTCTCGGCATCCATGATTGTAAACCTTCCAAACCCCCAAATCTACCCATTCATGATAATTCAAGCAATTACCAATGGTGTATCCTACCTTTAACCCCATTTTTGCCAACATTGTCATTTTTTCCTTTTCTTTTCTATTTGCACTTTACAGCAAAATAGACCTACTAGAACCCCCCCCCCCCCCCCTTGGCTTTGGCCTTTGATATAGGAATGATGATAGCGTTATTTCATGATGGTGGTTTGTCACCAGTTTCCCATACGATATTGAGTATGTTTAACAGAGTTATTAGACATAGTGTATTTGATCTGGGCCTATTGCTGTATTATGTGATTTCCCAATAGCTGTTATAAGTTCTTCAAGTGTAAATGGTTGGTTGTAGTTTTCAGTGTTATTAGATGCAAATTTTAGGTGATGTTCGTTCTGTATATTGAATTTTTGAAATTCTTTTGAGTAATTTTCTGTAGAATATTTTTTTTGAACGAATTTTCAAATTCCTCTACTATATCCGTCTTAATAGTAGCAAGGGTTTCATTATCTTTTTTTAAATGTTCAACTCCCAATTTGACCTTTCGACCATTCATTTTCTGAACCATATTCCAGACTTTACCCAAAGGAGTACGTGACGTAAGTTTAGACACATATGTTATTCAGCTGTTTTCTCTTTTTTGTAGTTAATAATTTGATGGGCTTTAGCTCTAGCAATTTTAACTTGAGCTAAATTATCTGAAGTGCAAAATATATGTTGTGAATACAGTATGATACAGTGGATGTTTATTATGCACAAACATATGCTGCACCTTGCACAAAACTCACCCAGAACCAGTTTCGAGCAAGTAGGCCCACAAATAGCTTTCTTTCTTGTGCTTCTTTATTACTATTATACAGAGTGGCACACACACACACACATACAAAAAGACAAACACACTCAGTCGTGAACCACATAACAATCGAGGATCCCCTATTGTGTTTTCCTTTATTCCTGTACTGTAATCTAACCCCATTACCTAGCGCTTACCCAAACGATCGAGGTTCGAATTTGGACAAGGAAACCGTCCTTTGAGAATTCTTTGTTCCCTTTTGTGTTTCGATCCTCGATCGTAATACGATACAAGAGCACCTCCACCACCCAAAGCCAAAACTACCTATACCAATGGAAGGATAATCTTTCTAGAACAAAATTGATAGGAAGAAATCTTGATTTGGTCTAGTAGTTTTAGCTTTTACTCTTCCGGAAAGACTCTCATGTATAGTGCTCAAATGTTCACGACTCGACTCGACTCGACTCGACTCGACTCGACTCGACTCGACTCGACTCGACTCGACTCGACTCGACTCGACTCGACTCGACTCGACTCGACTCGACTCGACTCGACTCGACTCGACTCGACTCGACTCGACTCGACTCGACTCACTTCTTTAAAATGACTTGACTCGAGTCACCAACAAAAATGAAATCTGTGACTTGTAACAACTCTGCCTTTTGAGATCAAAATTATTATCGGTGGGAAAAAGTAAAAAATGCGAGCTCACTGACACAAATACCATAATCTTCTAGCTTCATACCAATGATAGGAGATTAATCTCCATACGGATAGAGAGATATCAGTAAACTCTAAGTAACTCACCGACCACGGTAATGATGAATGAGCACATGTCCGGGTTGTTACTTGGGTCCAAAGCAGTGCAAACCACAGTTGTGTTGCCGATATTAAAGGTATTACCCGACTGCTTGGAGCAGTTGACTTCGACCGTACCAGAATTGTCCACAGCTTCAGGTGCCATCCAGATTGGCAACCCGTAAGATTGGTTAGTCTGGGTAAAGACCATTTGGTTTCCTGGGCAGCTAGTAATATTGGGCCTTTCTTCATCTAAATAAAAGCACAATAAACATAAGTTTGCAATAGTAATGAAGACATGTTGTCACAATACATGTACATTGACAAAACCCTCTATACTTTTAGTAAATTGAGCTGATATTGGTATTCATTATCAGGCTGTGGTAATTTGGTAAAAGGTACTGTGCATTGACTGACGGTTATAGATATCCCAACAAAACAAAGGCATTTCAAGCAATTACCAATGGTGTATCCTACCTTTAGGGATCGTATACGTTTGGTAATTAATCCAAAAATTAATGGCAATACAAAATTACTTGGTAAGAAGTACAGCAGCTTTGGATAGTATAATGCATTTTTTGAAACTTTTCACTTCGAAGTACTGTGGTTATGGAAAAAGATATCGCTTTTTATCCCCAAGTATTTGAATCTGAGAAGCGTTACTGCAGTGACGTTTCTCAGATTGTGTATTCCAATGCAGATTATTCTTCCTGCATGGACATAACCGCTCCAGATTTTCGGCAATATCTCAAAATCGCTACCACCTTTTGAAATGAAATTTTTACAGGTTAGTTTTATGGTATATATCTATAACTATATAGGATTGAAACAAACAGTGGGCTCTAATTACCAAACGTATACGATCCCTTTAAGTCTCTCCCAAAACATTGTTTAGGGGACACAAAAATGGAATCTGCTGTAATCTCACCTATGACGGTGATGTTAAACAGGCACGATGCATTGTTACCAGCAGCATCTACGGCCGTGAGATTCACGACTGTCTCTCCAATGTCAAAGTTACTGCCATTGACGTAATCTGACGTGACCGTGACCATCGCTGGCACATTATCTGATACTTCAGGCGGGTCCCAGGTGACGGGTGCGTAAGACTTGTTGAATGCCGTGAGCATCATCAAGGAATCTGGGCACGTGATGACTGGTGGTACATTGTCTACGGGCAAAACACATTATGTCAACATTGAACACAATTGAACTTTCGCCGTTCACGACCGTTATAAAATCTTAACCTCTACCCGTGACGTCACCCTATAATTATCGTCCTTGCGCCCATTATTTTTGCATGAATGGAGCGTTGGAGGCAATAGCTCTCAATTGTTTTTGAAAGGTAACGCCTCTATCACTCCATCGTACAAATAATGAAGCGAGAATAGCTATTCCTTGCACATTTTTACAACTTAAATAGAAAATGTAGCCTATACGCCTTTAGTAAACTTTTGTTTATGTACATTTTTACATACATTGTAATAAACAAACTATAAGTTTTTACACAGTAAATACACAATAATATATATTTAAAAAAAAAAGTATCGCGACCCCCCCTTGGCCTGCTGGCAGTGTTTATACAGTTGGTTAGGCCGCGTCCAAATTGCTGGCTTTGGCTGTGACTTCGGCCGTTGCTATGGGCGATCATTGTTCTCCCTTAGCAACAGCATAGCAACGGCCAAAGTCACAACCAAAGCCAACAATTCGAATATGGCCTTAGATGACCTAGATGACCTAGATGACCTAGATGACCTTTGACCTCAAATGTCTAAGTAATCTGATGTCCCCCTACCCCAAGATTACTGTGACCAATTTTGGTTGAGATTAAAGTCTGACAGTTTAACTACCCAAAATACAGAATTACCTCGTTTGACCCCTACACGACCTTTGACCTCAAATGTATGAGGTCATTGGAAGCCCCTACTCGACGATTATTGTCACCAAGTTTGGTTGAGATTGAAGTCTGACCTTTTATAACATACACCCAACAACCCAATTATGTAAACATCGGCAATCATGGCCCCTTTATTGTCCCTTTTGTTTGTACTTTTCGGAAGGCCTCCATAGGTTTTGTACATAATTTTTCAATCGTGGACGGTCGGTCAATCGAGGAACCCCTTGTTTATCAATAGTCTATGATTGCCGGTGATTACATACTCGCACGTAAAAAGGAATACACTATAATATCCCCTTTTAGGCTTAAAGGCCGAGAAATAACAATTTTTGTCTGTTGTATTTTGATGACTAGCAATTGTTTTGTCGTCTTCATTGTTGGTTTACTATATCCTCTATCTAAATACCTGTTGGTTTGTAATGTAACCAACTACTTTAGTGTGTCCAAAAACCTATTAAAAAAAAAAGAGTATACAGAATAAGGGCACATCACAATTGCCCATTTTTGTGACTGAGAAACCCCAATTTCAGTGAAACTATGTCAGACAGCGAATTAACTTGCAAGTTTGTTCACGTGCTCAAGTTTTGTTGTCAAAACAAATCTACTCTTTACGTTTCAGTGTCTCATATTGCAGCATTTAATATTATGAAAATCACACCAGAAAATTACACCAATTACACCAAAATTAGCATTTCTTACCGTCTTGCATACTCATATGTGCAATCTCCGTATTATACATGTATATTCTGTTGGTGTGTCGAAATGGTCGTTTATCTCCGAGTACAAGTGAAGCTCCAAAATGGCCCGTTATATCTCCATAGAACTAGCTCTAGATACAAGCGGTTAGTACGTGCATATGCGCGCTTGGTGCAAGAATGGCCAGAACTGGTTATGCAATAACCTACGTTAGCACGCAATATGATCGAATAGGAGCTTGATCAGTACAATTAGGGGTGATTTTTCTTGTTTGTTACTTGACAAGGAAAACCATACTCAATTTGTGCAAAATAATGGATCACTGGGACATTAGGGGGGAGGAATTAAGATGGCAGGGTTCCCGAGCGGACAGTGATGTTAATTGTCAGATTAACTACTTAATTTGGGGTGATTAAATGGCCAAAAAAAGACTAATTAGCATTAGTGATAGCGCGGCAGAACCTAACAATGCGTAGTATTCAACTTGCACAAGTCCTTTAATCACTGTAATCCGCCCATTTCCGACCTAACACACTCAGTGACATGCCCTTTATGGGCAACCCACGAATGGCGGGTACCTTGGGCATTATCCTTTACGTAGCATATCTGTTGATCATCTAACACATAAATGAGCAAACCTCTAATTGTATCTCTGTATGCATGTCTGCATTTTCCTCGGACATCGGCGGCCTGACAGCATTCACAGTTGGCACGGGTACCGGCAGGGTTCATGAACGGACAGTGATATTGTCTGATTTTTTAACTACTTAATTTGGGGTTATTAAACGGCAGAAATGACTAATTAGCGTTAGTGATAGCGCGGCAGATTCAACGACGATGTTAGTGAGGGCCCGGCCGATGCACAAGTCCTTTAATCGCCACATTTTAAATGGGCACTTCACTATAATTCATAGTGTCAGAATTTGTAGGTGTAGGACAATCGACGGACGTCTACAGGTTTACATTTATAGTAAATATTGTTACACTGACCTGTCAACACTTATATCTTACCACATCGTTGAGTTTGCTGTTGGTATTTGATGGAGCTTAAAGCAATGATTCAAGATTCTATCCTGAAATAAGATACAAATGAATTTATACTACATGTATGTCAAACTCGATCACTTCGGGGGAAATGAAGAGTAAACATAATGTGTATTAACCAGTTCGCACCGGGATTATTTTAACATCACCGAGCCGAGGGGCGAGATTATTTTTAACGAAACTCGACCGAAGCTGGTTTAGGCCGATAGTGCCGGGAAGCACACCCACGCATTTCCGGCCTTGCTCGCTGCTGACAGTCTTTTCCGAACTTGAACTTGGCGTGTTTATGCGTCATCCGTTTTGAATTTGGGAAAAACTTTACGTTTATATACGTCATCCGGCGCGAACTGGTTAAAAACAAAAAAGAAACACTGTTTGGATAATTCAAATTAGGCCTATATTTACAAACAATCTCTGTGGATTATGGATTACTTCGTCTTATAAATTAAGTCTTAGCCTTAGGACATGTTCGTAATACAGTAAAACATGTCCGTACGTGTACATTTCAGCCTGATTGTTGCGTAATGATGTGTAATTTAAATTTCTGCCCTAAAATATAGTATTGAAATGTTTTAACCTTCATTCATGTTTCATCTTGCAGTATTAACAGAATACATACATAAAACCTGTCTGCAATACAGTAGTGACCAACTGGTGATTTCCTGTTTAGAGGTGCTAATCGTCATCATGTACTGATATAATCTGACAAGTCAGAAAGTTGAACTACTGAAAAGGGCTATACTAGTATTAGTACTATATTAACTGAATTATACATACATGTACATCATCATACAAGCACGGAGGAATAGGAACGAATTTATCCATGGTAAAGTAGGCTTATCAGTAACTAGATGTAGGCTTAGAAACTGTTATTTGTGAAGTTATTATAATTGTCTTGTTTACTAACCTGACAATAACAGATTGTATTCACTCATAGTACAAGATCCAGCATCTTATAGAACACATCTAAAACTCGACTCGAAACTCAAAAAGGCGACTCGAAACTCGAAAAGGCGACTCGAAACTCGAAAAGGCGACTCGAAACTCGAAAAGGCGACTCGAAACTCGAAAAGGCGACTCGAAACTCGAAAAGGCGACTCGAAACTCGAAAAGGCGACTCGAAACTCGAAAAGGCGCCTCGAAACTCGAAAAGGCGCCTCGAAACTCGAAAAGGCGCCTCAAAACTCGAAAAGGCGACTCGAAACTCGAAAAGGCGACTCGAAACTCGAAAAGGCGACTCGAAACTCGAAAAGGCGACCCGAAATTTGAAAAGTCAACTCGAAACTCGAAGAAAAGAAACCCTCGGTTTTGGGTGTCTGGTTTCAGCGCACACAGCATTCCTAATATTTTAATATTAAAAAGTAAAAAAATACTTTTGATATAATTGGAAATGACTACACATACTCTTGCGCTTTCTACTTTATACAACTCTTGTGATTTCTAAGCAGATCATGGGAATCGATTACTAATCAATTTCTGATTTTTTGTTTTCAACACTGGAGAATTGACAAATAACTTTACCTTCAACTGTCACCAGAAAAGTACATGAGCCATTGTTGCCGCTACTGTCCGTAGCATTAAACCTCACTGGTGTGTCACCAATGGGTAAGACAGTTCCAGATACTGGATCAGAGATGGGTATAAGAGACTCCATGGAGTTATCTGTGACATCGACTAGTTCCCAGCTTACATTGGCTGTTTTTGAGCCAAGATCCGTACCAACTGTGAATGCCATTGGACATGTTAACATGGGATCTTCATCATCTGGAATTTGAATGGGGTGCAATAAAAGAAACAGTGCGAATAAGTTTGTTTATTTTTTGTTCTGGAGAGAAAATACTGGAATCCAATCACAGAGAAGGGCCCATAAAATTTCTATTTTTTTAATTAATTAATGCAATTTTGTGTTTCAGTTATATCTACATGTAGTTCTGTTCAGTTTGCCATTTTTGTCAAGAGAATGTATGTGACCGGCTCCACAAAAAAGGGTACAAGTTGTGCTGTTAATTATCATGTAATGGCCTCTCAATGTTGAGAGAGTGAAAATAATACCTACAGTTTCAGGTTTTATTCACAGATATGTAGATTGTTATTAATACAGTAGATAAAACAAACGTTTTTGTGTCCCATTTGTTCGTATTGTGTGTGACTCTTGCTGTGTTTAAAGAAGGCACTCCCGTTAATTTGTACAATATGATTATGCAAGAATCGGTATATCTCCAGAATGCAACATGCCACAGGGTTCGAACCTATACCAAATTAAAGCTAATAATGTAATCAATCCAGCTGTGTATGTAACTCATTAAAAAAGATTGTCCCATAATACCCATTTTTGTGGAGCTGGTCACATGTCATATTTCCAAAACAGGATGGGCTTTGGAGTTCTTATTATATACCAAATGAAAGCTTATGTTGGGGGCTTTCCAATAATGCATATAACTTAATAGACTGATCCGGCCTGTCAATTAAAGGTAGTATACACCATTGGTAATTGCTTGAATTATCATGAATGGGTAGATTTGGGGGGTTGTATTTCATAGTAAATATCGTTTTAACTGACTTTTCCGAAGTTTTACAATCATGGATGCCAGGAAAACCACGAAAAACAGCGTTTGTTTTCAACCGGGGTCGAGCAGTTATTCTTATGTTATCTTTGTTTTTTCGCTCTCTGCAAATGGTGTATACTACCTTTAAACAGCGTGCATTGACCAATAAGATTACAAGTTTTGATCAGGTAACTTAGCAACGGTTGCTACAGGCGCCGTCCGCCATTAGCTCAGTCAAACTCGATGCATATGCGTTTAGAAAAGTGTACAAAACCAAAATTGTCAATTTGTCAATCGAAATGCGGCTGTGGGGGGTTTGAGAAATGGTTAAAAATATGCGGTCATGGAATATGTAAATAACACACACGGTACTCGAATCAAAACTCGGTTCACAGGTGAAACTTGACCGAGGTAATGGGGTCGCCATGACTTGCTAAGGTGGGCGGGGCTTATGGTCAAATCCGGATTGGTCTAATGTGGAGTGGGTCATATTTATGTGTCATTTTGTACCATGCTAATGTAAATTTAAATATTTATGAGCGAAATTGTGACATAATTTCAGGCAAAAACCTCAATGTTATAGCTATTTTATCATAAAACGTGACAGAATTATGGATATCACTTTCGTAAATGTTCTTTTTTTTTTGTGTGATTTATTGTTTTGTACATGGCAGATAAGCCAATGAGCAAACTTTTCTCCCAAAATGTTTTCAAACATTCCCAGGCTGAATGAAGTCTTCCTAAAATGGCATCACAGCAATACCGATCTCAGTTGTCCGGAAAAGCATGTACATTGTTTAATGTGTAAAGAAGTCACTTTTAAAATGAAAATAAATAAAAAGAGAGGTCATACTTTTCTCACATTTACTCAGAGGCAGAAAGTTACAAAAAACACAAAACACAAAAATTCCCTTCATAGATACTTAAAGAAACCCAACAGAAGTACGACCTAACTCTAATAACAGTGGAGCTCAATAGGAAAAGGTGATCGTTACTATTAAGAAGCACTCACCAATCACAGTGATGTACATATCGCATGTATCATTCAAGGTAGTGTCGTTGATGAAGTACTGCAGTAAATGTTCACCAGCAGCCAAGTTGAGGACAATGGGGTCACCCACCTTGTATGGCATACCATCAATGTCAACGATGATATTATATGATCCCGAGTTGTCAGAAGCAGCGATCGGAGCAGGTACTGCAAGACTAACATTAGCTACGTTGAAATCGGTGGAATTTGTTTGATTGTTTGGGCAGGTAATCTCGGGAGGCTCCAGATCTACAAAAAATATAAGAGCAATAATCTCATTAATAGTTGTTGGTGGGTGTCACAAATTAGAAAGCATAATGAAACCTATTTTGGAATCACCTTTTTACTTCAATAGCAATGTCCAGGTTTCAGTGCTTGACAAATAACCTGATGAAGTTTTGTCTCCGCGGATGTTGTATATTCCGAGAAAACAATATTCTAAGATTTTGTTTTACGGTATTAAGGGGACAAGTGACAGTAGGGAGACATTTCGATGTCTTCTTAGTGTTTTAACTCCTTGAAGAAGAAACATATTTACTGTCGAAACAGTCTAGATCGATAGAGTAGGGCCCAAAATGTATATATACTGAATTACGTTTAAAAAAAATTGTTTTTTAAACAGCTCTACAAACACTTGTAGTAATACAATACTATGTATTTCTGAAATAGTATAAACATACCTAGAACATTAACGGTGAAGTTACAAAAGCCAGTGTTGTTGCTGGAGTCAGTGGCATTCACTGTGACTAGAGTCAGTCCAATTGGAAACATAGATCCCGTACTATGGCTCAGTACTGGTGCTTTTAGCAAGCACCATCCCCCCCCCCCCTTCACCCCCCCCCCCTTCACCCCCCCCCCCCCCCCCTTCACCCCCCCCCCCCCTTCACCCCCCCCCCCCCTTCACCCCCCCCCCTTCACCCCCACCCCCCCCCCCTTCACCCCCCCCCCCCCTTCACCCCCACCCCCCCCCCCCCCAACACACCCACCCCTCCCCTCGCCCTCCCACCCCTCCCCAAAGAAATTGTTATTTGTTTAAAATTAAATGTGATTTTGATTTGATTTCTATGCCAGGTGGCCCATACGCTTTTCTCGAGTTCGCACTTAAATGGTTCAGACAGTCTACAAAGCAGTTCCAGTTGGGATGATGGCCCACAGGCTGATTCTGGTACAGGACCTGCCGTTTGTCCTGCTCCATATGAAGCCTCAAGTGCCGAGTCACAGAGATCATCAACCGAGGCTACTGAGACCGGTCACATAACGGTCATGGAGACCAGCAATGAAAGTGGGCACAGGAAATGGGACAAGAAACACTTCTGCTTTTTCTGTGAAGTACCTCAATCTAAGTTGCCCCGTCATCTCCAGTCATGTCACAAAGAAGAGAGCGAAGTTGTAGAGATTGCGTCTGAGACCAACCCAAGTGCCCGTAAGATACTTCTGTGGAAAATCCGCAATGTTGGTAATCATAGGCACAATTGCCAAGTCCTTCGGAAAGGCCGGGGTGCACTTATTGTAGGATATAGGCCTAATCATAAGGTAGCTCCACATGCATACGGACCGTGCATATATTGTTATGGCTTTTATGTGCGAAGTGATCTCTGGCGTCACCAGTGCCCACTGAAACCTGCACTCCCTGCACACTCGCATGGTAGCACTACCACAACTCCTCTGCGTAGACGTGTTGCTCACAAGAGTGATTTGTTAAAGCCTCCACCTGTCGGTGTGTCTTTCCAGTTGAACCAGGTTCTTATTCCGATGAAGAGAGATGAGGTGACTCTGCTGGCCAAGAATGACACTTTGATTGTGGAAGTAGCCAAGCGGGAATACGCGAAACTCGGGCACGATGTAGATCAACATGGCTACATCCGAAACAAGATACAAGAATTGGGTCGTCTTGTCATACAACTCCGCAAGAATACACACCAGCCAAATGCATCACTTGAATTATTTGTCCACCCCCACTACCTGAATGATATCATCAAGGCTGTTCACGGTATTGCTGGCTTTAATGAAGACAAGCAGTTGTATGATGTTCCGTCTCTAGCTTTAAAGATTGGACATTCCATCAAGAAGTGTGCACTCATACTTAAAGGAAATGCTCTAGAGTCTGGCCAAAAGCAAAAAGCGCAACACGCTGAAGAATTTCTGCAGTTGTGCGAACTGACCTGGCGAGACCGTGTATCCACCCATGCACACAGAACACTGTACCAAGGAAAGCGCAACAAACCTAAAATTCTGCCGACAAATGCTGATGTTGTGAAAATGTCGGCGTTCCTCCATGAAGCTGGCAACAGAGAAGTGGAACTTGTCCAGGATGCTCGGGGCGAACAAATTGGACCAGCTTGGAAGAGATTGAATGAAGTCGCACTGTGCCACCTTATTATGTTCAACCGCAGAAGGCAAGGGGAGGTATCAAAGATGAAACTAGAAGACTTTCAGAAGCACACAACAGCTAGTGTCAACGGGGAATGCCTGCTGACTGATCTTGAACGGCATCTGTGCAAGATGTTCAGAGTTGTCGAAATAGTTGGCAAGAGGGGTCGAACTGTTCCTGTGCTTCTCAGCAATGAGGTGGTGGCGTGGTTGAGTGCTCTGATTGCGAAGAGAAATGAAGCTGGAGTCGCCCACGACAACACCTACTTGTTTGCACGATGTTCTTATGGAGGTACAGGTCATATAAGAGGATGTGACTGTATAAGAGTGTACGCAGACATGGCGGGCCTTGACAATGCTGCCAGCATCCGGTCTACAAAACTTCGTAAGCACGTGGCAACCGCATCGCAAATTCTTGCCTTGAAGGAACATCAACTTGAAACACTTGCAAACTTCATGGGTCATGATTTGCGTGTCCATCGTGAATACTACCAGTTGCCAGATACTGTGCAGAGGGTCACCAAACTTTCTAGGCTTTTTCTCAGCTTGGAGAGGGGAAACTTGCCTTCCCAGCAGGGCAAATCCCTGGATAAACTGCATGTCACTGGTGGTAAGGACACAGTTGTTTTAAATTATTTACTCAACAGCAAAAGAAAGACATTAATTATTGCTTTTGTTGAAAAATATTTGATCAGTAATTACTATTCACTAATACATCTTCAACAGCGAAAGAAATGCAAGAAATAACATTTTGTTATCAGTTCACAATATATGATAACAAATGGTATACGTGTTTTTGTGCATTTCTTTTGCTATTGCTCCTGCATTACAGAACAAGAAAGAGAAATAAAGAAAAATAGAAAGAAACAGACCACAGAAATTTGACAAGAGTTGAGTCCACTTTTCTGAATTTACATGCAGGACAACAACCAACTGTCAGGTATGTGTGCATTAATCTAACAAAAACTGCTCTTTGTGACTTGCAGAAGGCTTCACTAGTGACGAGGACAGCGATAACAGCAGTGACAATTCCTGTGATGTGCCCAGTGAAAACAGTAAGTTTAGGCTTTTATGTGTCTGTATTTTAACCAGTTCGCGCCGGATGACGTATATAAACGCAAACATTTTCCAAAATTCAAAACGAATGACGCATAAACACGCCAAGTTCAAGTTCGGAAATGTATGTCAGCAGCGCGCAAGGCCGGAAATGCGTGGGTGTGCTTCCCGGCACTATCAGCCTGAACCCGCTTCGGATCGAGTTTCGTAAAAAATAATCCCGCCCGTGGGCTCGGCGATGTTAAAATAATCCCGGCGCAAACTGGTTAAGTCGGGCTGTCTTTAAAAAAACAATTGTCTGTCTGTCCATTTGTTTGTTCATCTGGCTATCGGGCTGTCTGAATTAAAAGTGCCTAAATATCTGTGTTTTATATCGACTTGTTTCCTATTTGACATTAGGTACTCGACAGGCTCCTATCAGTGTTCCATCTGGAAGTCTGGCATCTCTGAACAACTCGAGACGAGTGAAACGTCGTCCCTGGACTGCCGAGGAGAAGGGAGACGTTACGAAGGGTTTGCAGAAATTCTTTCTGCTGAAGAAGCTTCCTGGCAAACGAGACATCGAAACATCCTGTCTTGTGGCACTGCAGACACGAAGCTGGAGGAACATCAAAGACTTTTGTCGGAACAAAATGAAGCTTCATCAAAGCTAAGCAGGGTGTTTCGTCAGTTCACATACATGTACGGATGCGTCAGAGTACTTGACTATTTAGAATTTCCAATCGCAATGATGACTTTAGAATGCACATCAATATGAAACCAATGGACAACCAGCATTTTAGTGTCGTGTCCTCACTTTGATAGGTGTAATTCACACACACTCAAGTGTCCTCCATGGGATAGAATGACAAGTATGCCCTCAGTGTGGTAGTGTCTACATGTATGCCTGTACATGGATATGGATATGGATATGGATTTGGGTATGGATAGGTAGATGGATATATAGATGCATAGATATATGGATATGGATGTGTATGGATATATTATATGGATATAGGGATATATAGGAATATGTATGGGTATAGATGGATGGAATGGAAGTTAGAAGGGAAAAGGAAAAGAAAGGAAAAAGGAAAGGAAAAAGAAAAGGAAAAAGGAAAGGAAAAAAGGAAAGGAAAAAAGGAAAGGAAAAAAGGAAAGGAAAAAAGGAAAGGAAAAAAGGAAAGGAAAAAAGGAAAGGAAAAAAGGAAAGGAAAAAGGAAAGGAAAAAGGAAAGGAAGGGAAAGGAAAAAGGAAAGGAAAGGAAAAAGGAAAGGAAGGGAAAAAGTGGAAAGGAAGGGGAAAAGGCAAAAGGAAAAGGGGAAAGGAAAGGAAAAGGGGAAAGGAAAGGAAACTGAGAAAGGAAAGGAAACTGAGAAAGGAAAGGAAACTGAGAAAGGAAAGGAAACTGAGAAAGGAAAGGAAACTGAGAAAGGAAAGGAAACTGAGAAAGGAAAGGAAACTGAGAAAGGAAAGGAAACTGAGAAAGGAAAGGAAACTGAGAAAGGAAAGGAAACGGAGAAAGGAAACGGGAAAAGGAAAAGGAAAAGGAAGGTGGAAAACCCGATTGGTAGACATAATGGGGGGAAAACCTCAGAGATTAATGGGGGAAAACCCCCGAGATGATGTGGGGAGATCCCCAGGTATTGATGTGGGGAAAGGCCCAGATTGGGATATGCATTTGTAAAGAGGAAAATAGCCCCAGTGAATTAAGGAGGGAGGTAAAGGGATATATTATTGTCTTTATATTTGTATTAGTTATTCGGCCACGAATGGCAACATTCGAATGAATATGCCGGTACAGAGAGTAGGATAATGTAATAAAGTGATGTAGCAGCACAAACAAGGGCAAAGCAAAGGGTTATGCATGTTAGGCGGCAATGGGAAGTCAAGGTGTTGCAATAGAAGACAAAACGGAAACGAGACAATACCGACATAATAGTCGGTAAATAATTTAATGGTAAATTGAATCTAAAACTGTTAAGGTTTGATGCTTGTAGAGATTGCTCAATAAAACAGATGCATGACAATGGGGGGAAACAGCCCCAGTTATAATGGCACGGGATTTGTTTGTGTGTTCTATATTCCCCTTAAATTTGAGCAAAATAGGCCGATTCTGTAGACCACGCTCCCCGGAAGGTCGACAACTCGCAGAGTATTATTTTGACGTCTGATCAATTGGTTGCTATGCTGTCCGGTTGGATTTTCGCCTTTCGCTTTTGGGAAAATTACGATATGCCCATTTGGTTTTAGTAATGGTTGAGTGTTAAATGAAACATTTGAGCACTTTAAGGTTTTAGTTACCTGCTTCTATACAATCACGCTAAGGTTAAATTGCACTGTGCAAGTAATTTAACATGTACACGTCACGCTACAAGTACTTGCTATGACGGGCGCGGTCCACTCTATACATTTTGATGTCCACGGTGTTTTTGTACATTTTGAGAAATAAAACAAACAAATGAGGAGATGAACCCCGGTTATAACAATGAGATAATAAAACCTCTCGGGAAAATGAGACAAATAATAATAATCTGGAATGAGTACCGTAAATAAAGGGAGCAAGCCGCAAAATTAGGCAGAGCGGATTATCAGGAGATAAATATCTTTATACAAATATGGCAGCAAATAGCATCGGGAAGAAACGCATGCGTGAAAATCTATTTATACAAAATTAGAGAATGGAGTCCCTATGTATCGACAATTTTGTTTTCTCCGTTGTTTTTACGATTTGACCATGATGTTGTGTCCGGCTTTGCCCCGCTTTTGTAGAAAAGGGCCACTGTCGGCCAATCATCAAGAATGAGTTAAATCGTGAATTACATACTTTGGTGCTGATATGCATTAGTAGATACAATATTTTCAATTGTTAGCTGAGCTAACCGTTTCACATAAGAATGTTTTGCAGGAAGGACTCTGGTACATCGAAGTGAGAGAATGCTGTAGCAAGCACCGACCTCGTTCGGCACGCAAGAGGACGGCCGTGTAGTTTGATGATAACACGCTTACGAGGGACGAGGGAAGGATGCAAGTCAGGATTAGAACTTCGGCAGCTCAATTGGGTATTCTTCAAGACAATGGTCTCGTCTGGCGCACTAATTGAAAAGGTAACGATGAAGAGGTAACGATGGAGAAGGGACATCCAGAAAGATACTGGAGATTGTGAGTATTGTTTGAAATGAAGCAATACGGAGATGCTGCCTGTGTCGCGTGAGGGCTGGTAAGTAATAACTCAGACTCTTTTTCGTCCGCTCTGTTTTGCCGTCGAAGCTTGGTGTTCCCCAAGTTCATGTATGCTGCATTTTATGTTTCTCTTGCAGGCTGTGCAACAGGATAGGGAATGCGAAAAATAAAATACTTTATTCACGATTGAGAACGCGAATAATTGGAGAACTACATTTCGGAGAAGGATGCATACGGGGATCTTCTGGCGTGATTTGGTCGGCGTATGGCACTATTTTTGCCGCTTCTTTCGGACATTCGTATCGGTGAAGAATATAAAGAGGTTTAATCGGCTTAGGGTAGTTCGTGCCCCCCCCCCCCCCCCCCCCCCAAAAAAAAAAAATATAAAACAAATAAAATTAAATGAAAATAAAAATAAAATATAACAAAATAATTAAATAAATCGCAGGCGGAAATAAAAGGAATACCACGCCACAACTGGTAATTTACAGATTAGTTGAATACAAACAACCGTTTGAGGTCTTGGCAGCGGAGCGTCTACCACAAAATAGGGCCAGGAAGGAATGTGATACACGTAGTCCCATGTGGCGGGTGTATTCCGAAGTTTGAGCGACAATGCACATTCTTTTAAGTCGTATCTCTTCTGCTGCAGTAAATTCAATGGAAGCCAGGTGTGGAAGTCCAAGTTTCGTGGAGATCATGTCATGTCGACATCAGGGAAATAAAATGTCTACACGTTTATTCCATAGCTCCCTGGCTTGGTCTACACATGGTTCAATCGCTTCAGACGGAGAGTCCAGGAGTATGAATTTCGAAATGATAAAATATTTATAAAGGATAGCAGAAGAGCCTCGATGACTGGGCAGGAAAGGCAAATGGTTTCCTTAGGTTTATGCGACGGAGGATATACGTTCTCATTTTAGGGGGTTGTGTTGTGTTGTTTGTTTTGTTGTTTTGTTTTTTGGTTTTTTTTTGTTTTTTTTGTTTGTTTGTTTGGTGTTTTTTTTTTGTTTTTTTTGACAGGTTCGCATACACAAGGCCACGCCAGCATGAGGAGTTATGTTCAGCGGCAGGCAAATAAACGGGGTATACAGTAAGACGTTTCTTGGTTAAACAGACGATCGGAGATAGGGGAGGTATAGTCGGCGCAGCCGGAAGTGAAATTGATACACTCGTATTCGGTTGAGGTTGGATTATAGGATGCTTTAGGCAAATCCACACAAGTCCAGTTTATATGTACAAGGTATCATTTTACATTTGAGGGAATTCGGATGGCGCGGGTCGACTCGGATGAGGATGTCCTTTGATTTAAAGCAACCAGGAGGTATAGTGGACAGCTGCCAAATTTCGCCGATGGATGGGCTCGGTGAGAGAACAGTTTTTCCTCGAATAAATTGCTGACGGGCAGGGCGAGAGGTCGTTATAGGCAGCTCAGGATTCAGCATGCATTGTAAGAATAGTCAAGATGCTACAATCCATCTAAGCAACTTGTTGGGATAGTGCCTTCACTAACAGGCCAAGTGCAGAAGCGACATCCGGTAGCAAAGCGAAATTAAGAATTGGTTGGCTACAGCAGATATGAGTACAATAGCAAAAGGTACAATGCAAAAAGGTAATGCAGCTGGAGACGGCTCTCTGAGGAATAATGTAAGGTGCTGAGCTTCTTGCGGTAGTGTGCAAACAAGGATGGTACCTACAAAGCATGGGCTTGGCCTTATTTGAGGGTCTGCGGCAAGCGGCTAGAGGAACCTGTCGGCAGGGAACAACACCTCAAGATCCTTAACTGGTAGACAATTAATAGATGCAGAAATTATTGGTGGCATATGCTGTGTATCCCGAGGAGAATCACAGGTAAGATTAGGGGTGAGGCGTGGGATGAGATGTGGGATGAGATGTGGGATGAGATATGGGATGAGATATGGGATGAGATAAGGGTTGGGTGTAGATGAAGAGAGCATAGGGGAATGGATTGGGAGTCTAAGTTCGGAGCGAAGAATCCTTCCCCCCATTTCTAAGATCAAATGTGGACTCTGGAGTCCGAACAAAGCAGCGATGCAAATACTTTACTATTTGCATCGCGGCGACGTTGCGGGCGGAGGATCCACACTCACTTGGTAAATCTGGTCACTACGAGAGAGGACGGTATAAGGCGAAGAAGCCTTTGGTTTGTTTGCTCCAAGGACAGGTAAGGTCTCAAACATCTTTCCCACCCACCCGCCCTATACTATAGAATAGACAGGGCCCAGACCAGGAAAAACTAAGGGTTTTTCCTGTCAAGGTTTTCTCAACGGTTTCATCACCCTGAACCTCAACCATTTGATATTAGCTTAGGGGCCACCCTGATTTTTGCCCCTAATTCAAAATGGCCGCCAAAATCCAAAATGGCCGCTAAAATTACATTAATTACATATATACTGCTAATTACGTTTAATATCAACGTTTTTTTTAGTGATTCTGTCATCTTGAATGTACCTCCATTGAATTTAGCTCCAGAGCCACCCAGAATTTGGCCTCAAATCCAAGATGGCCGCCAAAATCTAAAATGGCTGCCAAAATTACATAAAATATACTGCTAATTACGTTTAATATCAACTCTTTTTTAGGTGATTCTGTAATCTTGAATGTACACCCATTAAATTTAGCTCCAGAGCCACCCAGAATTTGGCCTCAAATCCAAGATGGCCGCCAAAATATAAAATGGCTGCCAAAATAACATAAAATATACTGCTAATTACGTTTAATATTAACGTGTTTTTGTTGTTGATTTTGTCATCTTGAATGTACACCCATTAAATTTATCTCCAGAGCCACCCAGAATTTGGCCTAAAATCCAATATGGCCGCCAAAATCTAAATTGGCTGCCAAAAATACCCTAATCAGGTTTATACTGCTTCTTGTTTTTTTCTGTCAGAGTTTTTTCAGTGATTTCGTCATTTTAAGCCCAAGGCCATTAAGATTAGTCTGGGGAATACCCAGGATTTATCGTTTAATCCAAGATGGCTGTCAAAATGGCTGTCAAAATGGCTGCCAAAATGGCTGCTAAAATGGACACCAAAAGCATCATACTTAAATTTAAAGTACATCTTCGTTTTGTCCTGTTAAAGTTCACTAAAGTTGGTTTCATTGTGGCGTCCTGAACCTAAGCCTTTTGAAATTAACTTGTGGCTACCCAAGATTTGTCCGCCCAAATTCAAAATGGCTACCAAAATTACCTTAATCAGATTTAAACGGTCTCTTATTTATCCCCATAATGTAGTATTAATTAATAAGGACCTGGCTCAGACATGTATGCACATTATTTAGGAGAGGATAACTCAACTGTTCTAGGCTGATATGACCCCAAGGAACAACTTGGGATGTGTGCCAAAATCTCTATCCGGGGTAAACAGCCCGGAAATGACCACGCCCTTTTTAAAATGACCATGCCCTTTTTAAAATGACCATGCCTTTTTTATCGGAAGTGCTACTTCCGACATAGCTGTATCTTCTAAACCGTTGGAGCTAGATATTTTCTGATGTGCTGAAGATGTTCATTTGATATTTTACAAGAACATTTCTAAAAACCGTTCGGTCAACTTATTACCATACAAATAGATACATACACCGGGAATTTCCATATATATTTATTAATTAAACTTTCCAAACTTAGAACAAAGTTGGAACATTTGTGTCATCTACTAGAGTTTAACTGACGATTCGGAATTTAAACAATACAAGGATTTTTTTTAAGAAAAAGAAAAAAGCATTTAATTATTATAAAGTAACACAACAGAGCCCAGGTATGAGAATTATGAGCAGTGTTCATTCAGTGATGGGTTCTTACAACAATTACCTCCCTTGCATTTGCAGTACTTGCAACAATAGATCCAAGCAACTCGCCTTCTGGTTTTGAGATCACAATCTCGGGGAATAATGAATTACCCCTTCTTACAAAACCATAAGCATAAACCATAATCATTCAAAATCAAGGTTCACTTTCCTCTTCTTCCCCTCTCTCCATTCTTGATGCTGTCCTCTCTGTAAGTGTCAAAAGACATGGTGACTTTTGGTCATCTTCCATCAGCAAAACTGCTTTCCAGGCATTCTATGTTGAGTGGCGCACCATCAGATAACAAGACACCAAGTTCGTGAATTTTAATGATTTTTTGTTAAATAACCGGTAAAATCTATAAAACATCATGATTACACTCGGATACACGCAATAAAGGACAAAGGAGAACGAATTTTGTTTTGCTATTTTGCTGCAGCTTGTAAATTTATTAATGTTCGCTAAATGGTACCGTGCCCTGACAGGGGTCAATCGGCCACCGACCGCAAATAAGAAAAGTTAGCAGAGGCCAGGCTTGACCACTGCACCTGGTAATTATCAATCTATTAAATCCATTATAAACCACTTTCATACAAGCACGAGATGACAGCTTGCCAGATAGGCCACAACTTGTGGCCTATACCATGAACGAATGGGCAGCTTGCCCCAGTTGCAATTGACTTATGGGCTGATTAGACCCCCATGGCAGCTTGCCAAAAGTCGATTACAATGAACGATTTTTATAAAACCGTATTGGTAATAATGAATCTACAATCGATTACACAAAAAGATGATAACCATTCTACAATAAACTTGCATTAGACTTGTATGGGTTGATCACACCCCCATGGCAGCTTGCCAACAAGTCCAGTAACCACAATGCATTACTATGTAGAATATCAATAAAGACTGCCCTAACACAGCCCAGTAAATGCAAATACGAGCCTTTAAAACGATTACAAGTTTTAGGGTAATATAAAATGCCACTACTATTAATGCTTAATGGTTATACGTTTTCCTCCTATTAAGAACCCCAAATCGTCTTCTTAATGATTAGGAGTTTCTAAAAACCCTAATGGTGATTTATTAAAAGTTAACCGTATAATTTTACTGCATAGTGCTTTCCACCGCCTGAACTGGCAGTTGGAAATGAATTGCCCCCGCTGAACTTGAACGTGGGTGCAGACTATGCTTACAATTGTTTATATCTACTTCTTAATTTACAGGTTGCTGCCCGTGTGCCGAGTATAATATATTTTATCGCCAATTTGCGATAAAATGGATTATCAAGATTAACAACACAATACAAAATAAAAACCAAAACAAGTATAAATACAAAGAGAAGTAATTCTTCAACTATAAAAATATCATTGAAAAAAAGCAAAAGTAAACACAATAATGTTTAATTGTGTGGCATAAAACGAATTGGGTCAAAATCAAAAACTCGAGATGAAAACGTGTGGTCATTGTTTTGAATTTGTTTGCACTCACAAAATGGAACATTCAAAGTTCATTAAATCGACTGGTTAATTCGACTGGTTAAGTAAGCCTACCTGCGGGACTGCAAACGACACCAGCGTCTTCATAATGAACGCAGTTATGTTGTCCGATGCCATCATGAGGACAGGCTTCTAGGCTAATTTCCTCGCCAGTACACATTAAGTTATCAAGGTGAATCGGTCCATCTCCAACTCCATATGATGCGCTCCTTGTAGCATTGATTGCACCAGGGAAGCCTAGCAACCGACAGACCACCCTGGCCTCCTCTATCCCCCAGCTGTCGTCACACACCGTGCCCCATATACCGTTCAAGAGAATCTCAACGCGTCCTTCATTACGGGTAGGACCATTGACCAGACGAACATCGGCTACAGGAAAAAATAAATCATAGACCATGAGCTAAAAATCCTAGGGGGCCTAGAAAATTACTTTCGACTTCTGCATTGCGGAAAACATCATACAACGTTGTCACAACGTTTACAACAATACCAAGGAGTAAATAGAACATCGAAATACAACATGATTCAAAGTAATGATAATTATATCAATACATTGTTAACAAAATGATTGAATAACTCGTTATTAAAAAGAATATATAACATTTGCAAACATAAAGAAATTCATGACTACATTATGTGAGAGCGCCACAATGGTCTATGCAAAAAGGCTGGCCTATTTGTTTAACAATGAAAGCCAGGAATGCAGGTTTTAATATAGTGTCCAAATTAAGTTATGTTATTCAGGCTACTTAATGTTTGCATACGTTTTCAGCAATGAATTTTCAAAAAAAACCAAAACAGATGAAGACATTGATCACCAGTAGAGGTATATCTCTTATCGCATTTAAAAATTCACTTTTGTATTGAATACATATAATGCATTTTACGTAGAATTCGCCGTGCGATTAAATCAGGTGTATAGTATATTGCAGTATATGCTGATGTAGGGGCAGTCCTATAGCACGCTCGCATGTTCTCCGCATTCAAATGTCGTATAGTGCTCTTAGTGTAATCAGTGGTCTTCGTTGATTGCTCTATTTCGGGGGTGTTTTTCTACAGATCTGATTTTCTGGTTTAATTGAGACCTTTATAAACCTCTACCCAGCTAATTATAGGTAGAGTTTTATTAGAAGTCTGTGTTGAAATAGTATATTTCCGCTGCTGTAGGAAAGCCCGTATTATCTAAATGTTGGGACTTCGGTGCTAATTTATACCATGGGAATGAAATATCGTAGAGCATGGTGGGTGCTCTCGCATCGTATGGCCAGTCAGAATGCAGCGTAGTCTTTATAATGAGGTGCGCCGAGATGTCTTGAGCAGGTTGACGGCTCACAGCCGCAAAAATGCGAGGTTTTTTGTGCACGAAGGAGTGCCCCGCAATATAGTAATGTTCCTTTTGGCAGTGGTGTTGGGCCAACATGGTGACTCTGACTGTTTCGGGATATTTAAAAAAATAAAATAAAATAGATTAATAAAGTGTCTATTTTAAAAATGACATAATTCAAGTGAATTATAATTCATACTCGTACCTATTGTTATATTACTGTGCTTTATGCTCACGTTTTGCATGTGATGTTTGTTTTCGATAGTCAGAGTGCCACATGTTCTGGTTGGGCGCCTTTACTCTGCTCTGGTATGGGGCAGTGGTTCTGACATATGATTTGCCTTTGAGTTTAGTATAGCAACGCAGGTTTGGCCGGGGTGTTAGATCGTTTTAACCTTTCAGGTCAGAACACTTTTAATGAGGCATTTATGTGCTTTTTGCGCGGCATTATTTTTGTGAGCCTGCTTTCGGATTAGTAGACATTTTGAGTGTTCCTAATTGTTTTAGGTAACTAAAAAATAACCACACATTTTGAAGATAGGTGACTAAATCACATATCTTGTCGCCAAGCCGGCACAGTATGCTGCACAACTCTGTTGATGAAAACTTGAAAAGTCTCTCTAAACAATAAGACGATACTAGTATTTTTAGCCCTTTTGTTGCAAGCAATCGTCGTGAAAAAACCCCCAAAACAACCATATTGAAATTGAAGCTTTTGGTATTATTATATAGAGTCCAAGAACACTGCCGGTTATGTCAGCATGTCTTCACTGGCTATAAGTGCCTCCTTTGACGGTGGCAGATGCGTTTCAATCATAAATGTAAAATTTAACCCGTGTGTAAAATATGTTTGTATATAATGAGGCGATGCAACCTTTTTCAAATTTTGGGGAGGAAGCCAATTTAAGCGCTATTTAATAATAATAATAATACAAAGTTCTTATAAAGCGCACATATCCTAGACACTAGATCAAGGCGCTGAACAAATTAATACCCCTGGTCACTGGGCCATTTTCAATCCTTAAACCATCTCAGCTCCCTGGGGAGTATACGGCCTGTGCTGCAATATATGCGCTACTAGGCTAAATCAATCACAATAACCACCTCTGCCCTCACAGGTACCCATTTTGCCCCTGGGTGGGAAGAAGCAATTATAGTTAAGTGTCTTGCTCAGGGACACAAGTGTCACGACCGGGACTCGAACCCACACTCTGGTGAACAGAAACACCAGAGCTTGAGTTCGGTGTTCTTATCCACTCGAGCACGACACCCTACAAAGTAGAGAGAAGACAATGAGAAGAAGGTACAGTTTTAGAGGTGGGAGGAAAACCCCAGAAGAATATCCTGGGGAAAACCCACGGAGTCAGGCAGGGACTGAAAACCCAATCCACATATTGGCCCAGGCGGGGTTCGAACCCGGGTCATAGTGGTGGAAGGCGAGGAAAGAACCGCTACGCCAACCTGACTCCCCAACCTGAAACATCAGCTAAGTTCCAGCAATTTGCTCAAACTGACCAGGGAGCAAGTTCACTAAAAATGCTTGCCGTCTTGGTCCGCGTCAGCGCCCTGTGCTGGATATCCACCTAATGGAGATTGCACAGTAGCCAACAGATACAGATACTATAGACAATCATGATTAAATCTGATACGCCGTGCTAATAGGGCGCGATCAACCAACTGATATTTTGAAAACCAATAACGCTACCAACATCTACGAGCCGTAACTGACTCTACAGCCCTCAAACCGTCGAAAAGGAGAATTCTAGATGGTACCGAGAACAAAACACTCCGCGCTTAACGAGGTTGAAAAACCTTTTCCCAGAGAAGGATCTTAAGGGTGCAAAACAATTACAGTTGTTTGAACCCGAGCTAGTTAGAGTGTTGTTGGACTTGTTGACGTACTCGGACTATATGCTTGGAGTCTGGAGGTCTGACCAGAAATATGGAGCACTTGCCAAGGGGTTCTCCGACAACGCACCTGAATCGCTGTTCAATTAAGCCAGAAGAACCGTACTTGCAACTAATAAAACCACCCTCACATGCAAACTCCCATTATTTTTTATTCTGATCCACAGCGGGAGGAAAACCTCTTCACTAATTGTTCATCTCGCTCTAGATCGAGACGTCAGTTGCAATGCAATGCCATTTTGTGTTCTTAGTTTGTCCCTCCGTCTTCTGCTTTGTCTCTTTTTTCCCCTGGTATTCCTTCCATAACCGTCTTTGTCACCCTTAGTTACCCATATTTATATACAGTATTAGTCAGGTGACTGTGATAATACCCAAATAAGAACATTGTTACAATTTAAACCTTTTTTACCACTTACCTTATATTACTTTGACCTCAACACCTAACCTTTTACATAATCACCAAGGCGACAACACATACATGCCACAATTGATTGAAATCTGGACTCCAAGTTTTCAAATGAAAAAGGGTTTTAAACTCCGACCCATTTTAAAACTTGACCACAGATGGCCTTCGACCTCAGAAGTTGAACTTGAAAACCACTCTCGTATAGTGAGATAGCAGTATTTCATCTCCGACCGAAACGAGATTGTAAATGAAAAGCAAGGCAATGACAGCCATAACTTATCGGGGTTGTATTATATAACAGCGGTGACCAAACGGCAGCGGCCAAACTCTCAATTGATCAAATAATCAAATCGGCCCTGGTGCTCAAAGAAGTTAATTGCCCACAGTAATTGTTATCTTTTATCGAAGATCCATAATAAGGCTAACAAATCCGGTATTAAGACGAATATTGCTATAGGCTGCTCACAAGTTACACGGTTCATGTCCTATACTGATCCGGGTACCCCGAGACGATCAAGAACCCTTTTAAATTGTACAATTTTCGCGGATTCCGTATACATGTACTTGACTTCAATGGAGAACTACGGTACCTTGTAATTAGAACGTATAAGGTTTGCCCAGAGCGGGCCTGATCGCTTTTACTATGCAAAATACGGGATTTTGGCACTGTCCTGGGACGGACCATGCATGGCGATTACGCATGCCGGCTTTTCCGTGTCTTAGGTCACAATAATATTGTGTGGGATGACCTGAAACAAACATGCCCCTTGGTTGTTTCTCCCAGGTTATATAAGCAAGGCTTGAATAAGTTTCTGCTTAAATAGCGCTTAAATTGGCTTCCTCCCCAAAATTTGAAAAAGGTTGCATCGCATCATTATATACAAACATATTTTACACACGGGTTAAATTTTACATTTATGATTGAAACGCATCTGCCACCGTCAAAGGAGGCACTTATAGCCAGTGAAGACATGCTGACATAACCGGCAGTGTTCTTGGACTCTAATAATACCAAAAGCTTCAATTTCAATATGGTTGTTTTGGTGTTTTTTCACGACGATTGCTTGCAACAAAAGGGCTAAAAATACTAGTATCGTCTTATTGTTTAGAGAGACTTTTCAAGTTTTCATCAACAGAGTTGTGCAGCATACTGTGCCGGCTTGGCGACAAGATATGTGATTTAGTCACCTATCTTCAAAATGTGTGGTTATTTTTTAGTTACCTAAAACAATTAGGAACACTCAAAATGTCTTCTATCCGAAAGCAGGCTCACAAAAATAATGCCGCGCAAAAAGCACATAAATGCCTCATTAAAAGTGTTCTGACCTGAAAGTTTAAAACGATCTAACACCCCGGCCAAACCTGCGTTGCTATACTAAACTCAAAGGCAAATCACATGTCAGAACCACTGCCCCATACCAGAGCAGAGTAAAGGCGCCCAACCAGAACATGTGGCACTCTGACTATCGAAAACAAACATCACATGTAAAACGTGAGCATAAAGCACAGTAATATAACAATAGGTACGAGTATGCATTATAATTCACTTGAATTATGTCATTTTTTAAATAGACACTTTATTAATCTATTTTATTTTATTTTTTTAAATATTCCGAAACAGTCTGAGTCACCATGTTGGCCCAACACCACTGCCAAAAGGAACATTACTATACTGCGGGGCACTCCTTCGTGCACAAAAAACCTCGCATTTTTGCGGCTGTGAGCCGTCAACCTGCTCAAGACATCGCTGCGCACCTCATTATAAAGACTACGCTGCATTCTGACTGGCCATACGATGCGAGAGCACCCACCATGCTCTACGATATTTCATTCCCATGGTATGAATTAGCACCGAAGTCCCAACATTTAGATTATACGGGCTTTCCTACAGATATGCAGCGGAAATATAATATTTCAACACAGACTTCTAATAAAACTCTACCTATAATTAGCTGGGTAGAGGTTTATAAAGGTCTCAATTAAACCAGAAAATCAGATCTGTAGAAAAACACCCCCGAAATAGAGCAATCAACGAAGACCACTGATTACACTAAGAGCACTATACGACATTTGAATGCGGAGAACATGCGAGCGTGCTATAGGGCTGCCCCTACATCAGCATACACCTGATTTAATCGCACGGCGAATTCTACGTAAAATGCATTATATGAATTCAATACAAAAGTGAATTTTTAAATGCGATAAGAGATATACCTCTACTGGTGATCAATGTCTTCATCTGTTGTTGTTTTTTTTTGAAAATTCATTGCTGAAAACGTATGCAAACATTAGGTAGCCTGAATAACATAACTTCATTTGGACACGATATTAAAACCTGCATTCCTGGCTCTCATCGTTAAACAAATAGGCCAGCCTTTTTGCATAGACCATTGTGGCGCTCTCACATTCCATTGTCACGCATCAGTGCAGCCACTCCCAACCGTGCAAATGTTGTCTTCAGTACGAAGACTCTATACCGTACCGCTAAGCATGGCAAGCATTCAAACCTATATGCTGGCGCACCCTGGAGACATTTTATAAACTCTGCCGAAGCAAACGCAAAACGTGAGGTAAAACAAGAATACCTGCACTTCTATAGAATACAATTGTCTCAGAGCACGGCTCAATAAACCAAATCGACACGCTCCTTTTCAAGGGAGGCTCCTTCAGTTTTGAGCTGCACCAACAAAATAAATTAAAAAGTGGTTTGATTCTACCTCATTCCTCCATTCAAGAAAGGGTCTTCAAACTAGCACAAATGTTCAAACTCGCAAACACAAGCGCGATTGACTCTTACTGGGATGGCAAAACCTTTCCAGAAATAACCCCTCTTGAATCCTAGGTTGCTGCCATTCTGCGGTGTAAAACCCAGTCCGAGGCGCGAAGACGAGAACGTCCGGCCATGACGAAACCAGACTTAACACTGACAGTATCTTATCTTGCGCCCTCACGCGCCGCAGTGCAAATAGTCTATAACATGACATAAAAACACAATAGCGAAACAGCTACATGTATATATCCACAAACATACATCTAGTTTTGTTTACAAAATGTGTGACGGACGTCATCAAATATATAACGACATCCGTTTCGATTTTTTAGAAGACACAAAAAAGGTTCAATCGTCTTGAAACTTGATAGGTGGGTAGAAGTGACGTCACTGTAAGCCCTATTGGAATCAAGCTTGTCATGGATGTGTTATAGATGAAAATTGAAGTAACGTCATGGAGACGTTTGGATAATTACTATGTTCTCATAATTATTCAGTCACTTATATGCTTTAGCAAATGTTATTGAAGTAGGGATACTGTATGTAAGTAGAATCACCAAAATAAACTTTTCAAAAAATAAAAATCAAATATATACCGCATATATCGCATGGCTCCGTTTCAATACCACTGCCACCACACTCCATTCCCCAGAACAGCGGGGGGGGGGGGGGGGGGGGAGTTGTCGCGTGCGGTTTATTTCCCCAGGGGCAGGGCCGCTGGTCACAGAGCATGATGACCAGGGGCCCCAGTCACAGACCATTGTCCGTTAATAGCTGAAGAAGAAATAAATTATCACAAGATGCCTTCAATTCCAATGCCTCTGGCCTCACAACAAATATAAGTATAGTACAAAAACCTTTGTAAAACATATGTACATTAAAAATCACCATTAAAATGTGGCTCACCGCGCAGCGCAGGGAAGCAAGATGAACAACATAAACACCACGAAAATGTGCTTAGCATGAAAATTTGTCCTTGGTAAAAACAAGGTTACAGACCAAATTTTCACGTGATCTTTATTGTTTTGGATTAATAATCAGCTGTTTTTTTGCTTAGCATGAAAAACACGTAGAATTTGGTCTTGTAACCTGTTTTTAATGAGCAAGACTTTTTTGTGCTAAGCAAATTTTTGTGCTTAGCAGCTCTATGAAATTGGCCCCAGATGCTTGTTAGATCGTTGGGACATGCCACAGCTTAACTTGCAGCACTGTGGCCACTCATTAGGATTTTTCCCAAGATCTTGGGAATTTGGGCAAGACCTTCAGTTGGGATCTTGGGATTTTGTATCCAAATTTCACGAAATCTTGGAATTTTTGCATTTTTGTTAACTGCAAACAACTTTTATACATATTTTAGGCATTTTTGTTAACTGCAAACAATGGTTGTTTTCTATTCATGGCACTTTTGTAAATCGCAAACAATATTTTAAGTCTGGACAGAGACTTTGCGCGTGGCTCCTCAAGTGTAATACAACATGTACTCATTCAATCGATACATTATTTTTGTAGTACTGTACATTTAGATCATTTTTATTAGTACATGTACGTCGAATTAACCCTGTTTATAAGAGCACTGTTAATACAACATGATGCTTATAACGAGGACAAAAATAGATCCCGGAGTCTTCTTTTTTTTCATTACTGATAAATACAAGGTACCTGTTATAACAAGATAATTTGTAAAGTTCCAAGGACCTTGTTACATGTATAAGGGTGTTTTACTGTACTGTACATTTATTCAAAAAATTGGGCCTTTTTGCGGGTTCTCCGGTCCGTTATAGCATCATCCGTACGCTATCTTATGATATCTTGGGAATTCTTGGGAATTTTACTGCCATCATCTTGGGATTTTCAAATTTGATGAGTGGCCACGCTGATTTGATTTGATTGAAGGTAACGTTTTTCTAAACCTCTTGTGTTTGTCAGACTGTTCCGAACACACACAAAATGCCTGGACCACAAGATACTACAGATTATTGTTATTTTGTTGTGATGGTCACAAAAGTAACCCATATGTACATTGAGGTCTACATGATTGCATTTATATGTTAGGCATAATGTGTGCACGTGACTAAACAAGAGTACGAACAAGAGTGCATACGCCCTTTGGTTGTATACACAACTAGCATCGTAAAATCTGTTTCTTTTCCTGGGGGGGGGGGGGGGGGGGGGTTATAGCTGGCCATATTCGACCGTGAACATGGTAAACCGGTCCAATATTGTTTTCGCTCTTTTACTTTATGTTGTATGTGAAACTTTTTTGATTTGAATTGGGATTCCGACTTTTTTCAAAAAATATGCAGACCGATGTTGTCTTCCTGGACGAAGAAAGGAAACCCTGGAGTGAACCTAAGTCTTTCCTCGGATTTACAGGCTACTATCGCCGTTTTGTGGAAGGGTATTCCTCCATTGCTAAACCACGGAATGACCTGATGGCATGGTTGTGACCTGACTAGAGGGCGCAGAAAGAAAACCCTGGAGTGAACCACCTCCAGCCATTATATAGCAGCAGAGAAACTAAAAGTCGACGAAGACAGAGTTTACCCATGTTAAACCACGGAGACAGACTCGCATGGCAAGATTGTGTACACTTTAATGTTTTTCTAGTTTTTACGTAATAAATGTGTAACTATAGATCACAAGCGTTAGGTACAATTTTAAACAACTGTCAATACCAAATAAATGTGTAAAATATTATTACCCAAGTATACCAGTTAACAGTTTACACAACTGTCAAGAAACCTTTTACCAAACAAGTCTTATGTATTTTTTAACATAATTGCAAGCGAGTTCTTATACATGTACATGTAGTACATATAAGACATGGTATTTGTTTACCTAACCTGTGTAATTTTTCTTGAGATACACCACCCCCCCCCCCCCCCCCAACAAAAAATCATCTATTTATATCTGCCCCGGCCTGCAATGAACTCATTAAAATAACACAAGTGGGTCAGGAGTCTTCGAATGGAGTTTTAAAATGCAAAGTATAAGCAGTTTAATGAGTTTTAATCTTATTCGAGTTTTAAAATGCAATGACATATTATAGACAGGTGGCCTCAATACAGAGTTTAGCCAAATACAGGTGAAATAAGTGTAAACGTTTAAAGGCATTTAATGCTGGGACACCAAAGTAGACATCAAGCAAGTGTTCGAGTAAAATAAAGTTTGTTGTTATTGTTTGATGTAAAAAGATCCGATTCCGTCTCCATCAGTGACGTCATAGAAAATACCAAAATTCCACATTAAAGGAAACATGTAATGAGGATTTTGTTTGCTTAAATCAATAAAGTATAATGTTGACAACAACATTATATGTGTGGTTGTGTTTACAAAAGTCTATCATACTTTTCTGACAAATATACACATGTAGCAACAAAAAATCATAATGACGATTAGTCCTTTGGTACCAATATGTCAAATTTCAGCCCCTGGCTCATGGACTAAATAGGCTTGTTGTTGCTACTTGCTACGACAATTCAGTCGCTGAATAGACCGTGCTGTTGTGTTGTCGTAGGTAAGTGTATCTCTTGCAGATAATTGTGTTGCCATTTACTCCGGATTCCTTTTATTATTTCTTGTGTCACAAACTGTTGGGAACTTGAATCAAACATTCCAGGAAACATTTATTTATTATATTTATTAAATTCCGTCTAATTACTTTTACTAGTTAAATTACTCCGGTGGATGTGTGTTTTTATTAAAGATATTCAAAATTGCATAACCTGTGCATTAAATATTATAATTGATAAGTAATGATTTAATGATTGAGTCGCTGAATAGACAAGCTGCTGTGTTGTGGGTATACCGACCTGCAGCTGACTCAACGACTCAAGATACTCCGGCGACTCCGACCAAATGAGCAGGGTATTTTATTGGGTTAAAGTAACTGGGAAGCTTGGGAAGTAAACTGCGCTTATTAGGGACTCGCTTTAAAGGAAACATGTACATTGTAATAAGTGGTGGTTTTTTTAAAATCTCAATTTTCATTTTTGCCTCAAAGTGTCTCATTTACTTGTGCTGGGTCACATTTATTCAGTGGCAATAAATATGAAGATGGATACAAATAAGATTGAGTATGAATGGTTTAATTGTCCCCAACATGCACATAAGGCCAACATTATGTATAGCACTATAAATAAGTCTTGCGGTGTAAATAAGTATATTGACCGATAAAGATACAGTTGCCATGACTTCCGTCCGCATTATTCCATTGTTTGTTTAGCTGTTCGCTCTTGTTAATGTTCTGCCGTTTTGTCTTTACTTATTGTACATGTGCAATAATGAATGTCACGTGGTGTGAGTTCCATCAATCAATAACAAAGATCTGTAGGTCAGTTATATAATTTTTGATGATACAACGGACTCGACTCGATCCCAACTTTAATCGTTTTAGTTTTCTTTGAAATAAGTTCCTAAGAACTTTATCATGTCACGTAAAAAAATTAAAAAAATGCGAGATTTGTAGAAAAGAGATGCGAGTTTTAAGTGCATATACATGTATATAGAGGCACGATAGAGCCCGGTATAGGACCAGGTTAAAAAAAGGGGATTTGTAGAAAAGAGATGCGAGTTGTAAGTGCATATACATTGTATATAGGCACGGTAGGGCCAAGCCAAAAAAAAGGGATGCGAGATTTGTTGAAAAGGGATGCGAGTATATATAGGCACGGTAGAGCCTAGCCTTTTGTCAAGGCCTTCGTGGCTGCGATCCCAAGCGACTGGAATGGGAGACAACGCGCGCGAGTCGAGTGGTGTAGCCACGAGGGCCTTTTCCAACTTGTTTGCAGTTTTTTTATGAATTATTCATAGAGTATGAAACGTGCATTATTCATAACTTGTACGCAAACAAGTGAAGTGCTAAACGATTAACCAATTAAAGTAAGCTAACCCGCTGACTCCCGTCGCTTCTGATTGGTTTGGACTTTTGCTACCGTTTGGGTAGCAAAAATCAAGATTATAAAGAAACGCATAAGAAACCGCAAACAAGTTGGAAATAAAAAGGCCCTCGTGGCTTCGCCAATCGCGTGCGTGGTCTCCAGTTCCAGTCGCTTGGGATCACGGCTCTACGAAGCTGTCCAAGCCACGAAGGCCTTGACAAAAGGCTAGGTAGAGCCCGGTAGGATAGGACCAGGTAAAAAAAAAAGGATGCGAGGATTGTAGAAAAGGGATGCGAGTTTTAAGTGCATAATAGGCACGGTAGGGCCAGGCCAAAAAAGGGATGCGAGATTTGTTGAAAAGGGATGCGAGTATAGGCACGGTGGAGCCCGGTAGGACCAGGTTTTAAAAAAGGATGCGAGATTTGTAGAAAAGGGATGCGAGTTTCAAGTGCATATACATTGTATATAGGCACGGTATAGAGCCCGGTAGGACCAGGTAAAAAAAGAGATGCGAGATTTGTAGAAAAGGGATGCGAGTTGAAGTGCATATAGGCCTACATTGTATAGGCACGGTAGAGCCCGGTATAGGACCAGGCCAAAAAAGGGATGGAAGATTTATAGAAAAGGGATGCGAGTTTTAAGTGCATATACATTGTATAGGCACGGTAGAGCCCGGTAGGACTATAGGTAAAAAAAAGGATGCGAGATGTATAGAGAAAGGATGCGAGTTTTTAGTGCATGTACATGTACATTGTATACACGGTAGGGCCAGGTAAAAAGAGATGCGAGATTTGTAGAAAATGGTTTTAGTGTTTATAACAAAATGTTTGATTATTCATCTTACCTCATCTTATTAAAATTTAGTCCATTTATTATTCCATGCATGCACACACTACAGACCCACTAGTTTGTCTACCAATCAATAACAAGGATCTATATGTCTGTTATATAATATTTGATGATACAACGGACTCGACTCGATCCCAACTTTAATCGTTTAGTTTCCTTTGAAATCTTCCTAAGAACTTTATCATGTCACGTTTTCGAGAAGTTTTCCTTTTCTTTATTTACAATCATCATGTCTCTGTGTAAATCCATAAACAGAGAAGGAATGAGTGAGAGAGAGTAGACAGGTAATCTTGAATATCATAAAAAAATGTCTACAGAGACTCCTGGAATTTAGGTAAAACACAAAAAAGGCAATCATTATCTGCAAATATATCTGAGTTATTAAAGCGATCACTATCCAAATCTAAACATGCACATTGGGCAGTGCCATCATAATCATCATCATGTGTTAGATGACGATACAATGTAACAGTAAAAACAATATACAACTGAAAAAAATGAAATTCAACAGGACTAAAAAAAATAATAACAAACGTAGGATAAAAGCAAAAAGTGTTAGCAAAATGGAAGCTTTTGTAAAAGTCGGAAATAAGTTAAAGACAAAAAAAGCAAAACAAATCAAAATTGTTAGTCAACAGAATAAGAACATCAAAATCAACTTGTAAGTAAGTTATATAGCAAAGCAATGGGTGGATGTCAGCGATCGTGTTTTGTGCCGGATGCTAGACCTAACCGAGTTTGTATCTGAAACTTTCTTACATAAAAAGTAATGTTAAAGTAATATTCCAATTTATAGACAACATTTGGTTAATGTGTGATTTCAGAGTAATTTAGGACATAACTCATGACATAGTGCCCAATTTAAACAGCTATTTGAGCTATGTTTGGAATGTCCTCGGAATTTCACGGGTCTCTTCGACAACCGAGGGCGCCCTCAATAAGCCCGTTTTGGGAGTATTGATGATTGATGAACTAGACACTGAACAGGCGGACGGCGCGCCCGGAACATATACAAAACCCGGTGTCGTGCCAAAAGGTGTCCGGTGCGAAATAGTGTCCGGTCCGCCATGTGATTGGTCGAGCGCCTATGACGTCACATTGTTTACGGAAGCTTGCCAAATACTGTCCGCGCTAAGTGTGCATCCTATTGCGTGCTTGCTGTTGAGCTGAGAAGACGTGTTACAGATAAGATCGCGTTTTATCCTGAATTTCCTTTTGCCATATATTTAAAAGCTTTCCTTTTTATCTGTGATTGCTAAGGATTTGTGTATTTGTCTAGGCCTAACTAACTTATTAATAGTTCATTTTATAACGTTTTTTTGTCCAAGAACTTGTGTGTGTTTTTCGTGGGACTGTTCTGTTTCAAAACACGTGCACGTACGCATACTCGTAATCGTATTAACGTTTTTTAAATTTACGATTTATTCACTGCACATTCCCGTTTGATTTTTCACATTTTTAACACCTTTTAGTACTTACTTGTCTTAACATTTGTCACTTGTAACATCATTCTAGTTGTTCGATTTCCATTTCGTCCAGCCCACACTGGCACATTATTTCATTTTCAAGCTTAGACTTGGTTTAATCACACTGTTCACAACGCATGGTAACCCCATTAGGCATTACTACTGCTAGTGCTAGTGTAACATACCCCTTCCATGCTTTAACAAACAGTTTGGTGATTTTTTTTCCTTAAATTCTCGATTTATTATTTGCACATTACGTTCTAATTTCACATTTGAAACCCCGTTTAAATCATTTACTTTAAAACTAACATTAAGACTGAGTAAATCTTGTTTATATTTGGTTTTATATTTGATTATTGCAAAAGTCGTGCTTTTTAGGGTGATCATGGCTGTTGACGATATTGTTGATAAACGTATCAAATATAACCGTTCTTTGGAAGATGTTTTTCAGTTTCTTTCAGGGGGAAGCTATCCTGTTGGAATGACTGATAACCAGCAGCGAACTATTCGGAGATTTTCGAGCAGCTTCAGAGTAGAAGGTATGATGCCAAAGATTTATATACATGATCATAAACATGTTCATTGCTTTATTGAGGATGTAACTTTTGCTACAATTTACGTGTTTACAATGTTTAGCTTATAAGGTTTTTTAGGAAAGATTTGTGAAAAACTAAGCATTAAAATTTGCACTTTGATAGGCACATTTGCAGAATCTCTTAGCTGAATATTTGAATACATGGTCACGGTTGATTCCCTTCAATAAACATTGATAGGCACATTTTCAGAATCTCGTAGCTGAATATGCGAATACATTGTCACGGTTATTTACCTTCAATAAACATGCATTCACATGGTGGATGATTGTCCCTCTCTGACACTATTACTGCGTATCCTCACAGCCACTAAGGTAAATTTTACTTGAATTGGCTTTTTCTCGATCTTTCCTATTCAAAAAACACACGTATACCTTTTAAAAAATTGTATGGAGGTTTTAAAAAACTACGGTAGTGTCCTTCGAACTTCTTCAGATTCTACTTTTGAATAGTACACGTACATGTATAATCCAATTTATACTGTCGGACTTGCAGGCAACGAGCTCTACTACGCCGGGAAGGGAGCAGAGAGACGACTGGTTGTTATGGACGAGGGAAGACGGATGGAGATCTTCCGCGAGTGCCACGACTCGGCCTTCGGGGGTCATTTTGGGCAGAAAAAGACCCTTCTGAAGATTGAGGCGAGGTTCTACTGGCGGACAATGACAACAGATGTGAATCAATGGGTATGTAAAGGGGCAATATTAACTGAGCAAATATTGAAAAAGTTACTGAAATTGTAATCGTGTGCGTAAAATGAGATGAAAACTAAAATGTACAATTCAGGCCTAATTATCAGAATATTTGCATGCAAATAATGTAAATCTCTCTTTCTGCATAAATCTCTATTCTGTATTAAAATGAACTTGTTCATGTTGTAGATTCACCAGTGTGTCAAGTGCCAGGGGATGGAGAAGATTAAAACCGCTGCCCCGGAGCTTCAACCCATCCCTGTAGTTGGCCCTTGGGTCATGGTTGGGATTGACCTCATCGGCCCATTCAAAGAGTCGAGGGCTGGCAACCGGTATGTCCTGACCCTCACAGACTACTACACCAAATGGCCTGAAGCAATGCCGATCCCTCGAAAGGATGCAGTGAGTGTGGCAAAGTGCCTCGTCAGTATATTTTGCAGGTAAGTAGATTTGAAAAATGTTACTACTGTGCGTTTACTTGTGTTTTTGGCTTTAGGTTTTAAAGAAGGCAACAATTCATCAGTAATAAGTCTGGTTTACTTCGTAAACTGTACTCTGAAAAGCGGAGGGATAAAGCGGACATCTGTGGTTCAGGTATACTGCTTTTGCAGGCAACCAGAAGGACTGGATGACAGGATGGTGCAGTGTCAGCAGTGCAAAGAGTGGTATCATGAAACCTGTCACACTTTACCCTCCGCAGTTTTCTCAGATAAGTCTTTCATGTTCCATTGCTTGAGGGGGGGGGGGGGGGGCGTTCCCATCTATTTAAGCATATTTATTGTCTTCTTTAGGGTGTATATATTCTGTAAATGCAGTGTATTTTATTTAGGCGTGCTAATTTCTTGCCCCTTAGGTTGCATATTCTGTAAATGTTAATTTTTTCTTTTAAATTCCTTTTTTGACAAAGGGGAGGGAGGGGGGGAGTTGCATCTATATCAGCACAATAATTTCTTGCCGTTTTTAGGTCTTGTTTTTACGACGTTAAATATATGTATATATGTGTATATATATGTCTTTATTTTGTTTGCATATTTTTTTATTTACATTTGTATTATAATCCTTGTCAGCTTGTTAATTTATTTTTTACTCGAATGAATTTTAAACACAATTCAGCCGTTTTGGCTGCGATGTCTAAATGTAATAACAATAAACCATTAATAACAATAATTCGGAGATGTATTTTCGTGACGTGTTAATGCGTCATCTATTTTAAATCGTAAGAAATTTGTGTGTGTATATACGTCCTCCAGCGCAAACTGGCTCAGTAATGTTGAAATAATCCCGGCACGAACTGGCCAAGGGTTATTCTGTACATAGGGTTAAGATATGTAAATATAGTAGTTATTTAGCTTTGTTGCATTAGGTATACGTGTATAACATTAACCCGGGATTATTTTGACATTGACTGGACCCAGGCGTGGGATTGTTTTTCCATCAAAATCGATCTCAGTTCAATGCAACTTGCAAGTTCAACTGATGAGTCATGAATTTGACGAAAGGGCAATTAGCAGCATTGAAAATTTTACACATTTGTGGTTCATTTTGACTAAGGTTATATTTATTTCAGTTCAAAGTGTTTACAGCTAAAATAAATTAAAAAAATTCAAATTCAAAATCTTGATGAGCTGCTGGTTGGCCTCTTGAACAATGCATGTCATGTTTGAGTTAAACTGGTGTCTGCCTTTATTAGGGTTCGTACAGGCCTGCTGTGAGCTACATGTGCCATGTTTATTGGCGACAAGTTGTGTTGGTTTATTTATAATTATTCCTCTTACATATTATAATTATACTGTACATGTTTTCCTGTAAAGTTTGCATATTAAAATTAAATTTAAAACAAGTTTATTTGTTCAAAGGGTCTAAGAGATAGTAAAAATGTTCACTGTACTGTTCTTTTTTCCCAGAGAGAAAGGAAGTTACAGTATCGAATGAGTAACTCAATAAAAAAAATAGAAACCAAACACAATGATGTACTGTCTATTCATGCCAATTACCGTTTACTTATACTGTGCGTTTACAAATCCTGCTAAAAACTGTCCCATCCTGCCAAATACTGTCGGTTTATTAATTAATACAGATCCTGCTAAAAAGTAAACTGTCCCTCGAGTCTAGTCCTGCAATACTGTCCGTTTATAATACAGATCTTGCCAAATACTGTCCGTTTATAACACAGATCCTGCTAAAAACTGTCCGTTTATAATACAGTCAGATCTTGCTAAAAAATGTCCGATCCTGCCAAATACTGTCCGTTTATAACACAGATCATGATAATTGCTATTGCTAAAACTGTACTACGACTACATGTAGTACGAGTCCTGCCAAATACTGTCCGTTTAAAATACAGGTCCTGCTAAAAACTGTCCCATAAGTCCTGCCAAATACTGTCCGTTTATAATACAGATCCTGCATGCCAAAATACTGTCAATAGAGGGCGCGCGCGCGCCCGGACACTATTTTGCATCGGACACTATTTGGCACGTATTACATGCCAAATAATGTCCGGCCTCTACTGCGCATGCCCAGCGGACACTATTTCGCACCGGACACCTTTTGGCACGACACCGGTCTTGGAGCAAGACTAGGTAAAGTATTATATAAATGAAGTGAAGGAAAATTATACCCAGCACGATATGAGACCGAGAGAGTCCCCTGTTAGTCCCCTTTTTTCTATAGTATTATTACCTACTTCAGGAAAAACGTTGTGAATGGAAATGCACCGTCGGTTATTTAAACCACAGAAGATTTATTTTGGTGCGTTATGTCAATTTGTTTATAATTTTCAAGAAATCAATGTTGATTTTTAAGTCACCTCAGTGTATAGGCCCACTTAAAAAAGTACTTCGTTTTCCTTCTCGTTTGACTAGAATAGGACCAATTTTCAAGGTGTGTGAAGCCGGGGGACTCGTGGTACCTTCGTACTATCTTTTATGCCGTAAGCACAGAAACGGCAAAAGTCTCCATGTTTACAACTATCCTGAGCGACGCAGCGCTTTAACGAGCTTTCTACTATAGCGCCCAAACCCCTGCGGGAATTCGGCAAGATCCGTGGTTATTATATTAGCGCAAAGACTCATGCGCCCAATCAGAGCCTCCGTTACAAACAGACCAAGGCCGTTTTACAAACCCCTGGCTTTGGCTCCGTTTCCGGCTACAGCCTATTGCTAAACTGTATGAATGAAGCCTGAGACGAAGACAAAGCTGGGGTTCGGAAAACAGCCAAAGGCATGCGCACCAACGTCGACCCCAACGCGCATTTCTATTGGTCCATTCGTTCGGACATCTGAGGTGTTCTTACAAACTGTTCATCACCCCACGTAAACATTAAAATTAATCAGACAAATTGTAGAAATTAACATACAGAGCGTGAAATAAAGCTTTGCTATTATATATTATACAGAATAAGAAACAAAAAAGACTGAAAATCTACGTAAACGCCAATAAAATAATTAGGTAGGCCCTATAGTTGTATAGAAATTGTCATTTTACCAGGGGTGGTGGTTCATATCATGTATTGGCCAACTTGTTTAATGATTGCTGCGAATGTCCGCAGGGTTTGAGGGCGACAATTCAAGAGCCCGTTAAACTCTGCGTGGCTCAGGATGTTTACAACAGGCCTATACATGTATATACATTTCGTTATGTAGTATGTTTTCCCAGGCAATTTCGTCAAAATAGCGTTTAATTCATCTTGATATACATGTACATGTAGTACCCAATTTGAAGCGAATTAGCTGCTGTAGTTCTTGTGGTTCGTATTCGACTTCAGACGTTTAGATTTGTGAAAAATGTTCTCGTACTTAAAGGGATCGTATACGTTTGTTAATTACTCCAAAAATTAATGGCAATAAAAACTTAATTTGTCAGAAGTACAGCAGCTTTGGATAGTATAATGCATTTTTAGAAACTTTTCACTTCGAAGTACTGCGGTTATGAAAAAAGATATCACTTTTTATCCTCAAAAATTTGAATTTGAGAATTGTTACTGCAGTGACGTTTCTCAGACTGTGTATTCCAATTCAGATTATTCTTCCTGCGTGGACATAACCGCTCCAGATTTTCGGCAATATCTCAAAATTGCTACCACCTTTTGAAATAAAATTTTTACAGGTTAGTTTGATGGTATATATCTATAACTATATAGGATTGAAACAAACAAACAATGGGTTCCAATTACCAAACGTGTACGATCCCTTTAATCTACCTATACATGTACATAATTCATACGAATGAATAACACTTGAAAAATAACTACGTATATAGCCCGAATCCCAATGTACATCGCAGTAGAGCTGTGGCTGCTAAGCTGATTTTACTATCAATGTTTTTTTAGTTTGTTCTTGCTCAAGCAATTTTTGCGCTTAAGCAACTCTATCAAATTGGGATTCCAATAGTTGCTTTACGCAGTCAATGGCATAAAAATTCGGTTTTTTTAAATAGCTTTTCAAATAAAACATAGCCCGAATATCATGCGGTTTCTTTCTTTTGTACAGGGTAGGCCTAAGTGGTAAACAAAAGTTTCGTTTTTCTTGGCGCGGTTGGGGAACCGGAGAAATAAAAGGCGTAGGGCCTACCCTTATCAAGTTTACCGACATTGTAGCATTAACGCTAAACCTAGCACTTTGCTTAGTGCGTCAAACTTACGTTCCAGAGCCTGGCATTGCCGCACCAATACCAGAACGACAGCAGCGAGCACAAACATCGCCGTGGACCAAGGCCTCGCCCGTCGCCACATGACGGCGTGTCGATCAACTATTTCCCCCACTAGAAAAACTTCCAAATCCTGTCCAAGTGCCAACGGAAGGAAAATAAAACAGACGATCACTGTCCACTCTCCTGCGTAGTTAAACCTTATTATGACGAAGTTTGAGCTGTACATCAACTTTTCAAAACTTCAGTCACAATGCGATTGTCCAACAATCCACCTGGCGCGCGTACCAAGGGTGTAGTTCTATATGTGGTTCTTTTGTTATGTTAAATACACTTTGTACCATTTGTGACGACAAACGTCAACAGGAACTTTCCACATCTTTCATATTATGGGTGAAAAGCTGAAAGTATTATTAGTGTTCCTTCGTTTTGAACGTACGTACGACCGTACACCGTCAAGACCTCGCCATCGCCCAATGAGAAGCTCTGCACAACAGGCTCCGCCCAATTCAGACCGTTGTATTGATTGAAAAACATAAATATTCATGTTATACAGAAGAGCTTTTTAAAGAAAGGCAGTGCGCACAGAAAATCCCGTATTGTACATGTACCTGTAAAGTAGGTATGTACAAAGTTGATATCTAAGCGCAAAGCTCTGCATATGCACCTATTCCATGTACCGCACGTTGCTATTCCCCATAGCAAGCACTGTGCGGTACGAACAATAGAAATAATGCCACCTGTTAATAGGAATTATGCCCGTAAAAGAATTTCATTTGAAAGTAGGTTGTGTTGCGTAGTTGAAAGTAGACCCTGTTTCTATTGCAAGATATAATAATATACAAACAGTTTTCGCTATTAAATAATAAATAAAAAAATGCTATGTTCAACAGAAATTTAAATGTGTTAACATTTTAACAAATTCGAAGAAGTTAGAAATGTTAACACATTTAGTCGTTGACATTCACCTCAATCCAAGAAACCTCTTTGATGATCTGGTGAGGGACCCGCCAGGGTTGTTTTCGTCTCACAGGAGAAACACCAGAGTCGATGCTGATGATCACCCGTGATCTGCAGCCTTTTATCACTAACCAGGGACCCAGAAGGAGACATCGATCTCCATCGCCCCATCAATATAAAATTTTGATATGGCTTCGACAGCACCCAACTATATGATATACTCGCTGCATTATTTAATATGAATGAGGCTGCTGTCATGAGAGACATTTATTCTGTCATAACTTTACTTTGGTATTATTTCCAATCAAACATTTCTTGGCCAAGTAGGGAGAAATGGATCGCCATTAGAAAGAAGTGGAATGTATTTCCTACTGCAGTGGGGGCCATCGATGGCACCCTACATGAAATACAAAAGACCACAGTCAGACAACCAAGAGGACTTTTACAGCAGATATTATATATTCTCGATATCACTGTATGAGCATACAGGTAAGAGTTTTGCAATTGCCATTTGTTTCACTCAAGTTTACGTTCAACTCTTTTCTTACCGAGCACTATATATCACTGTTGTCTAGGTTACCACACTCCGGTTACTATTATTACCACAGCAATGTTTTTAAGTTTTATTGTAAAACGCCTTCGCGTGACAATGCAATGGAAATGAAATTTTTGTATTCTTAACAAGGGGTGTCATAAATTATTAAGTGCACTTAGGACCATGAAAATGAACTTTACAATAAAAGATCACTAGTCCAGTTATATTTGCCTGAGTTTGTATCTCCCACCATGCAAAGCCTCAAGTTTTATTTATTTGGTTATACTCTGTATATATCTCTATAACATAATTCCGTGTAAGGTCTCAAACTGATGATATTATTTTTTTGAAAAGAAATAAAAAGAGAAAGGTTTTTAGTAAGAAGGATATTACCTGATCCCTCATCATCGTCTCATATCTCCTATCTATCATCTCTCATCTTCCCCATCGTCATATTTTACGATCAACTCTAATTATTTTCCCCTCACCGTCTTCCATTTTCACTAACGTCTCTCAATTGTCATATTTCTTTAATTACACCACAATCATCCCTTGAAAAACATCATAATAAAATCATAGATTTGTTTTCTTCACAGATAATCATCGACATCCGCTATGTTCAGAGTGGCTTTCTTGGACATCAGAACGATGTTGGCCAGTACCACCTAATGTCATACATTGGCCCTGACCTGGATTTGAACTTTCCGGATGACAGTCGTCTTCTTGGGGATAACGGCTACGCCAACAGGTATCCAGTAATGACAAGATACATACGAGATCAGATCCGAAATGTGGCAGATGCTGATGAACGTGTGGCCATGGGTGTGTTCAGTGAGGAAAATTCGAGATGTAGAATTGAGCACGTTATAGGATTCTTCAAGACATACCGAGCAGTGAAGGGTGTGTACCGACATCCAAGATGGCTGATGCCCATTGTCGCGGAACTCTGCGCCTGCCTAGCCAAGCGACATTTGAGATTAACAGACAATATTCATTGATTTAAATTAAAGGCATACCGTTGGTTGTTTAAAGGTTAAATATATAATTAGTAAAGCTGACAGTGCAGTGTTTTTACTTTGTGTGATTCAATATATACATGATAAAACAAACCTGTAAAAATGTAGGCTTAATCCTTCATCTAAGTCAGGAGAAAATATGCAAACATCCAGCGTGTAAACACTGACATTGTCCTTAATTTCGATTGTTACAATCAAAATTGAAATTTGGGGCTTAAAATGCTATTTTCTCGACTTTGAGAGTATTTCAGACAGAAATATTTTCATGTTGCGATTTTCATTCTCCAATTCGTGTTTCAAGTTTGGGGACATTGAAACTAAATATGGTCACCTTTTGTTAATGTTCACACCGGCACTTTCTAGAAGTTTCACATAATACTTTTATCTTAAAAGAAAGATCCTGCCAGGATTTAAACATCAGGCCCTAACTTTAAAGATGGACTACAACGAAAAACTCACACATTAAATTTATTATCGGACCTTGTTTATGTTGTGTTCAGGTAACACTTTATTGTTACGGTCATGTTTTTCTCTAAATAATTTTGTTGCAATTTGACCGAAAAAATTAGACCTCGATTCTTCGATTTTGAAATTTTCCGCCCTGTACTGGTTCCCGGCAAAGATCCACTGAAAACCACAATGAAATCCACGATATAGTACCAGCGGACTTGTAAACCAGCGAAAAGTGATGACGTACTACCCATGAGCAACCGAGAGTAAACAAAATACGCCATGTTATTCCGTGTGTATTATGTATGCGTTTTCATGCAGAGGCAGGAAGTTTTTCCAATTTTTTTTGTATAGTGTATCACTATCAGCTACAATAATTCCAACTTCATGTGTTGTTGGTGGATGCACGAGAAATTGTTAGAAGAATCCAGAGATTAATTTTGTGCAATTTCCGCGGGATCCTGCGTTATCAAAGGAATGGGTGAAGTTCGTAAATATTACACGAAAGGATTTCACCTTCTCGGCAAGAAGTAGGCCTTTGATTTGTTCAGCACATTTTTCAGAGGACTGTGTTGAACCTTCAAGGGCTTTGAAAAAATCACTGGGATTGACAACAAAGTTTCGTTTGAAGCCTGGATCGATCCCCACATTGAAAGCGCCAAACATCGAGAGAATTCGTACTAGTACTACCACCAGGCCTACTGCTTCTACGTCAGCCAAGTCATCGGCAACCGCCGGGTCTGCTGTGGCCGCAGAGTCATCAGCAGGTGCTGAGTCGCAAGGGCTCTTGAAGTCTGGTGAGCTCCCCTCATCGCTAGAGCTGCCATCACTGTCCTCAGAAGTACCTCCACGAAATGCCTCTTCCTCATCTATATTGTGGTCTTCATACTCGCTGCTATCGGACATTTTTCGCTGTTTTTCGGTCGAAAATAGTTGTACCAAAATATCCGCTGTTATTCCGCATTGCATTGTACGGTAAAAATGCACGCACACGATCGACCCGAGTAAATCGTCCTGGGTAGTACGTCACACACAACGTATGAATTATTCATGAGTTAAGGGCTTTTGCTGAAACTGAGTTTTTCTGGGTCGTAGAACGCCGATCAATTTTGGTTTTTGTTTGCATGAAGGAACAAGATTTATTGAATACTAGTGATATATTAGTAATCATTATACATTTCTCGAACAAAAAAAGGCAACAAAGCCTTTATCATTATTCCGTTGTAGTCCATCTTTAAGCAAACAAAAACAACTTTGTAAGAGAAAGGTAATTTTCCGTCGTTACGAGTACTTTATAAATGTGTGTATTTACCAGGGAGTTGGACGGGGCCCTGGTCAAGCATAGCAAGGGTTTGGTTGTCCGGTCAGTTGTCCGGCAATGTAACCAAAGGTACAGCAGTGTGGTCTATGATCAAACCAAATTTAATTTGACTGTGAACAGCACACCTGAATAGCATTACGACTGAACGAAATCTCATTTGAATGTGAACAACAGACCTGAACAGCATTACGACCGAACGAAATCTCATTTAAATGTTAACAGCACACCTGAACAGCACTACGACCGAACGAAATCTCATTTGAATGTGAACAGCAGACCTGAATAGCATTACGACCGAACGAAATCTCATTTAAATGTTAACAGCACACCTGAACAGCACTACGACCGAACGAAATCTCATTTGAATGTGAACAGCAGACCTGAACAGCATTACGACCGAACGAAATCTCATTTGAATGTGAACAGCAGACCTGAACAGCATTACGACCAAACGAAATCTCATTTAAATGTGAACAGCACACCTAGGTAGCATTACGAACGAACGAAATCTCATTTGAATGTGAACAGCAGACCTGTTGCAAGGAGAGATGCACCCGGCTCCACCACGGCAAGATGACGAACGACAAACAGGAATAGGCTGTCCATTTCATGTAAGATTTAAGTTTGCTTATTATAATTAGCCTATTATAGTTTTTATTTATTTTAAGATGTCACAAGATACTCTTCTGCTATGTTATTTTAAACCCTCGTGTTTTTAATAAATTCATTACGATTAATTTAAAATAAATACTCTGATTGTTTTATTTCGGATGTCATTACCAGTGTATGTATTTACATTAAAGTTTGACAACACCTTGATGGAAAAGCTGAGTAATGCAATAAGTAATGTGCTTGTTTGTGACATAAACATTTTTCTTAATTTTAAATTGTGAAATTTAAATACGTAACAAATACCAGGATTGAAACATTCTAGAACATTTTAGGTATTCAAAATGATGCTGTACATAAATAACGGGGTCCCCTGCAATTAATATAATGTCAATGCATCTACACAATAAGGCATTTTTACTATTTGGTTCATAAAAGATGGTTGTTATTTAAATTATTATTTATTAGGTGAAACTTTATTTATATATTATGCTACCATGCAAATAAAAACAGAGTCGTGTCAAGAGCCACGCAACATAACCTACATTATTTTACGTGCCTAATTCCTATTAACAGGTGGCTTTTGTTTTGTTTTTGTTCGTACCGCACGGTGCCATGGGGACAATAGTCCGCATAGCGCAACGTGCGGTACAGGGGAAATACATAGCTACACGCTTAAACTGTACATTATATACTGTACACATGTACATGTACAAGTACAATACGGGATTTTCTGTGTGCACTGCCTTTCTTGAAAAAGCTCTTCTGTATAACATGAATATTTATGATGTTCAGTCAATACAACAGTCTGAATTGGGCGGAGCCCGTTGTGCAGAGCTTCTCATTGGGCAATGGCGAGGTCTTGACGGTGTACGGTCGTACGTACGTTCAAAACGAAGGAACACTACTGCAACTTTCACCTCAATCGCACTGGACAATGGGCGAGGGCGACGGCGACGGGACGATCTTTACAAAAGGGTCCTTGTTTACACCCCCTATACACCGGCCAACTCGTTGGGTTGGCGCAATGCTTGGCGAGAAACGTTCAAGGTGAAGGAATTATGAACGAAGTGAAAATATTGTGAATAGAATGCGTCGCCTGTATATTTATTGAGACCCCAATGGAAATTCGGGACCCCAATGGGAAAAGGCCTTTAAAATTAGCTTTTAGGGCTATCCCAGGTAAAATCAACTGTTTTATGTATTTTTTTTTCTGCTAGTGTCACATCGTCGTTGAGTTCATCTGAATAAATAAATCCAATCCAATCCAATCAAATCAAATCATTGGCCAATTTGTTTTCAGTTTTCAAGAAACCAGCGTTGGTTTTAAAGTCACATGGATAGGCCCACGTACTTCTGTTCTCAAACAACTATAGGCCTAAATAGGGCATTTTGACACACACAAAAAGCGTTTCAGACATTCTTGGTTCACAGTGTATGGTGGTCCGTTTATCTACTTCCAGTTGTTTTCCCAAGGTCATCAGTGTGGATGCTTTTTTTTAAAGGAGGCTTTTTTTTTTTTATTGCGAGTCATGTCACACCCTATAATCCTATTTGAAATTAAAACATGGCTCACCCACAATTAAAAATCAAAATTCATGTGGGTCTATGCACCATACACGTCACACCCTAGCCTTCCCATTAGGACAAAATATACAGCATATACACAGTGATGCTAAAGTCTAAAATACGATAACGCTAAACATGTTTTTTACTTTTATTTGGCCTTATGGTTTTTGGTAATTTCAATGTTCACCACAAAGAATGTTGAATACAATGTAAGCGATGGGGACGAGGTTGCAGTTTTGAAAATAAAACGTGGATCAACTAAAGTTAATATATTAATGGCAGTGTTTGGAAATATTCAGGTTTCCCAAGGATTGCCGGACAACAAAATTTGAAAAATAAAAATTGATGCAAAATTCCACTTTAAAAAAAAACCATAGCACATCAGGTGCCTGGTTTTTACAGGATGCTTGAGACTAATATTCACTTGCAGTCAAGGATATTTCATAATAATTCAGTAGTTTTGATTGTTTGACATTTGCAAATGGTGTACACATGTACTACCTTTAACATCAAGCCACGGTAGCCACCTTTAACATCAAGCCACCGCCCCCCCCCCCCCCCCCCAAACCCCCCAACCCCCTGTATTTCTGATACATTGTTGTGTCAACAATACATGACCCAAAACGTAAAGAAACCAAGAAACTGTACACACCCAAATTGAAGTCATTCAATTTATTTACTTTTACTCCCGCATGCTCCCCCCCCCCCCCCCAGACATGCACTAATATACACAGGAAGATTAGTGTAAACATGGAATTTGGCACACAGAGTATGCCATGAGAACGATATTTGGCTATAAGGCCATCGTAGATTTGTCCTCTGAAAAAAAATATTGGTAGAATAAAAGGCAATTTTCAAAATGGCTGCCATTGCTTGTTATTCTACCTAGATATATATTTTTTCAAAGGAAAAATCTGCAATACTCTGACTGTAGGCCATATTTTATGCTTTTATCATCAACTGAACAATTCTATCACAATCTGCACCAATCTGCCTGACATTTGTACATTTATGGGATCAGTCACTGTGTTTTGTTGCCAATTTGTCATTTCAATCCAAGCACACTTTGGCATTCTATCAGGTCTATCAGATCATAATTATGCACAACTAAAACGGATTGCCATTAATAGCGCAGCCATTTAAAATTCAAATTAGCACAAACACATTTCATCAAGTTACATGTATAAATATTATTTATTTATATATATTATACACTTTATATATTAAATGAAAGAAATCTGCTACTGAAATAATACTTGGCATATTTATATCTTATATAAATTTGAATAATTACTGTCTATGAAACAAGGTGTTTACTTTTACTTCAAAAAAGGAAATATGCATTGTTTAAAATCAGTGTGGTTAATTTACATGCAAATAGAATAAGTCTTTCAATTATGAATACTAGCTCCGGGTGAAAGGCCAGAATCGTAAAAATTCCAAAATATTGGGCCGTTCCAAGTATTTAAATATTTGATCATCAATCGATTGTTGTTAAATATATGCTGGTTTGAATATTCGAGAAAAAAAATCAAAATATGCACAGTCATGCACAAATGACTGATGTCATTTCAATTGAAAAGGTGCATTCTTTTTATTGTCACTGCAACTTTTTTGGTCGACTAACTTTTTTTGACAACACATACATAGGAAAGAATGCTGCAACCCAACGCCACTTTTGTTTCTTCGTCATCTCAATAAAGGTCATTGCACAAATGTTGAAACGACATGAATCTGGAACATTACCAATTGGTTAAAACATTGTCTTGACTCTCCATAGATTTTGTACACAAACGCAGAAGTGGTGTCAGGTTTACGTTATTTACTCTACATGTTTATTGGTCCCATTCTTTTAGCTGAGTAAAGTCCTTTGATAGTTATGCAAAACATTCTAGCTGCTCACAACATCCCTCGCTGCATGTAACAATTTACCACCGCGCTTCGTATGCAACTTGAGGAAGGCGGCTAGCTGCAGCTGGCATCTGTCAAGCTTGATTGGCAAGTTTCAAATATTCCAATACTAACACTTTGAAGAAAGGAAAAAAGAACAGCACTAGAATACGATTCATCATTCATCAGTGATGTTATTTGTTTATTGTAAATATTTATTTTCCGGGGAGTTTTTATATTCTTGTTTTATCAACAAAGCAATTAAAGGTAGGATACACCATTGGTAATTGCTTGAATTATCATTAATTGGTAGATTTGGGGGGTTGTACTTTATAGTAAATATCATTTAACTGACCTGTCCGAAGTTTTACAATCATGGATGCTGAGAAAAGCATGAAAAACAGCGTTTGTTTTCAACCGGCATTGGGCAGTTATTCTTATGTTACCTTTGATTTTTCGCGATCGCCGTCCGACGATCGCGAATTGTTTTTTATAAAATTATATTTTTCGGAATAATTACAGAATATCTAACGCAATCATTTTGCTGGATGCCTAGAATCATTATTTACTTTCAAATGAGTAAGATACTTCTTAATAATTCAGTAGTAAATATTTTCGATATCTGCAAATGGTGTATACTACCTTTAACACAAAAAACAAAGATCAATCTTAGGAAGACTAAAGCTGTTTGTTTGGGTTAACGTACCGAGACTTTTGTGTAGAATGACAACATTAAATTAGATGGGAACGCACGGTAGACAATCGTCTCTGTCAACGTACCACGACGACGGTGATGTAAAACTATTTCCAGGTTTAGTTTATGATCCAAGGTCTAAAAAGTGAATGTTCAATTTGAATAAAATTTGCCAATACTAATAGATTTTCTAATAAATATAATAAATGCTATTTATAAAATACAAGTATTAAATTTTTCTTTTACATCATTTGATCGAAAATGTCATAAAAAATTAAATAATATTTTGTTGTTTACCGGTATATTCTTGAACACCATCCACTTTACAAAATGCAGATCTGAATGTGTTGGCCAACAAAACCTTGCATAGACATTTTTCTGAAAATAAATTGTATGAGGAGCATTCAACCAAGTTGAACCTTGGCGTCATTATTGTCAAGAAACTGCTGTGAGGCAATTTCAGTACTTAGCATATCACTACACATGTTTGCAATGCATGTTCAAGTACAACAAACATTAAATGAACCCACAAGCTTTATACGTTAGTCACTCTTTCTTGAAATACAGGTGATTTGATATCTGAACAATCTGACATGCATAGTTTACCCTCTGTGTGACATTTGTTATATTGGAACATATTTTTCAACATATCCCTTGTAAATTATCTACAATAACCCTATACAAATGCATGGATACATTTTGTGGTCGGTTTGTAGTATGCAGAGTAATGCTGGGCGAGTAGTAATTTTTTCCCACTGGAGTACTCGCAAATACTCACGAGTAATCGAGTACTCGTGAATAGTTGTCGTAAATTCTCACAAGAGGGGATAATGACAGTCACACGTGTTTATCACCATGTGTTTTCATTCAAAAGCATAATGGTAATTTCTCAGCGAGCTTGGCAGCAATTTGGTTTCCTTTTTCACTCAAGTTCCAATTCAAAATGGTTCTATACAATCTCTAGACCCTCGGACAGAATTTGGAAATGCTAAAAGTCCATTTATTATGTATAGGCCCGTTCATCGAGTTAAGCACTGCCAGTCGACAACTGGTACTCTAGCTTCCTTACCAGTGTAAGTATTGTTGTTACGCGTATTATGCGCAGCGCAGGGTTAAAAACAAGAACCGTTAAACTGGTTAGTTTTTAGCGACTTTCACTAGTTGCTATTTACCATTTTTCACAAATTTTTTTATTATCAACCCTAATCCTGTACAAAATGATATTAGAGTTGGAGGATTCAGGTTTTGCAAGGGTAAATTGTTAATAGTTTGTGCAGTTTTTCAACATCACCCATTCTGTGTGGCAGACAGGTTCTCGGAGCCTTTCCTAACAACAAACTTGTCATAACTGTTATAATCGTGCTCAGGAAAATGCAAATAAAAAAGTTGCAGGTCGCAGGCCACACTCCCTTTCCTCCCCTCCCAGTATTGAGTACCAAGTTTTGGGTTGTTTAGTTGAATACTGGAAACAGTCACTGGTCAAGTGTTTGGAGTTCTGCTACCTGATGAGGTACGTGCCAGTGTTCCGATGATAGAAAGTTCTTAACCGCTCAAGTTTCCTACGATGATTTTGGTTTTAAAGCCAACCGCGATGGCCAAAATGGCCGTGACGATTGTGGAGTAGTTCAGCACAAATCCATAGATCTTTATAAAAAAAAATTAAAAAAAATTAAAAATCCCAACATGAAGTTATATTTTTTTGTTGGGTGATTAAATTATTATTTTTTTAAATTCTTTTCTCCTGACAAAGTTTTAAATAGAACAAATATTGATTGAATTTTGCTTAAAATTGTAATTATCCGCAGAGTTGTAATGAAACGAGTCATGACTCGACTCGACTCGAGTGCAACTATTTTTGGCGACTCGACTCAAGTCCTGACGGGTAAATGACTCGACTCGACTCGCGTCGCCGTCGCGTCACTTTCATTATGTTTACATAGAATATAGTACATTGCATGTATAATTGGTATGCCAACTTTCGAGAAGAGCTGGCCAATAACTGGCCAAGTGAGGGCAGTAGAACTGCAGTGTCTTTTCTATTGTCTTTACGTGATGTGACAATAGAGACACACCGCATGCGGTTTATCATGACTGCGGCTGCAGTTGTGATCAATTAACAATGGAATAACTGTCGCAACACAGTAATACACCAAATCTTGATAATGGCGTCGGCTCACAAGATTAGTCCATGGCGAGCCCATTTAAAGGTAGTATACACCATTTGCAGATATCGAAAAAATTTACTACCGATTTATTAAGAAATATCTTACTTATTTAAAAGTAAATAATGATTGTAGGCATCCAGCAAAATAAGGGCCCTAGATAACCTGTAATTGTTCCAAAAAATTGAATTGTATAAACCAAAATTCATTCTCGCCGTCCGGCGAGCGCGAAAAAACAAAGATAACATAAGAATAACTGCTCGACTCCGGTGGAAAACAAACGCTGTTTTTCATGTTTTTCTCGGCATCCATGAATGTAAAAATTCGGACAGGTCAGTTAAACGATATTTACTATAAAATACAACCCCCCAAATCCACCCATTCCTGATAATTCAACAAATTACCAATGGTGTATACTACCTTTAACAAAACTTAAGTGACAATATGTTAGAGTTATTTACAGATATCTCTAATTATTTAGAGATATCTATTTTAGAGATACAGTGGAATGCTTGTGTTTGCTCTGAATGTTTTTCTAAATTTGTTGGCCATCTATCACAACTTTGATGGCTTGCCGACTACCAAATACCATCTTTGTCTTCTACAATGCAGACGCTGACTTTGTACTCCATATTCTAGTTTCACATACTTTTCATGTACAATTTCCATAGAAATTTTAACGAGCCGAAAAAGATTCACTACTCACTGTGAAGGAAAGTGGGGCCTGTCCGATGAACATGATGACTCCCATACGTTCCTCTGTTGGGCAAATCATCTGTACGACAAATACACCCGTAAAAATCAAATAGCTTTTTTCATAAAAACTACATGTAGGCTAGTGCGACTAGTCGACAATGCTCATAATATACTGGACAAACCTGGCACTACCCCAAATGGCCGCAACGTATGGTGCTGTTGAGCAAATGTACCCATTTACCGTTTTATTGCAACTTTTCACCTATGCCCACTACATGTAAAGTACTGAAGACACTTTTGAGAAATGTGCCGCCTTATTTTCTTTCTTTCGTGATCATGTTGGCCTTGGCTGCCTGATGAACTACATAAATTACACACAGTGTATGTTATTTTCTCATTACCAGTTTTCAAAACGAGAACTGTTTAATTCCATTTGACGGGAAGTTCGTATCGAGCCCATCCAGTTTTAGCAGCCTGATACTAAATGGACTGAATATGTAAGGTATACCAATTTCTATTGCCTCTGACCAAAATGCTACCAAGGTGACAACAAGGTCCAGCAGCTGGATTCGAACCCCTGACCCTCTGAAAGCCGAGTGGCGAACCCTAACCACTAGCTATAGGCAAAACTCCCCCCTTTTGCTGAGCAAAATAAAGTGCAGCAATTTTTTTAATATTTTTTTATTCATTTGTTGGGGTTGGTCTTCACGATGTTATAACTTCTGTCATGACAATACAGCAACAAGTTTATGTGCACAATCTTGATACAAACCCTTTCTCAAATTTATTATGCTATTTTTCCTAAACAAACCTATCAGTCCATTTATGACTCGGGAGTAAAACTTGCACGTCCTTGTAAAAAAAAAAAAATTCAGAGTTTCAAGTGGCAAATGTACAACTTTTGCATTCTGATAGCTTTGAACTTTTTGGTCCCTTATTTTTTGACAAACAATACATGTTGGGTGAAAGCTGTATTTCCAAGCTAGAATTTATGAAATAGCAAGCTTCGCTCTACCTTCTCTTAATGGTTTGAATTGGTATGAACACGCTCTATTGCCTCAAAACGCTCCACACCTAAAAAACAGCCACTGGATTGACCTTTTCATTGTACATGTATTGAATAAACCTTTCATTGTATAACAAGCTTTTAATTTAGCACCAGCAGGACGGAAACCTGAACAGTTTGTGTTTGAGACCAGCAATAATGCATTACAAGCGATTCCATTAAAAAGTGTGCATGGCTGAAAATGGGAAAAACTGATTTGAGTTGTTTGCTAGTGAGGTGGAATATAGGTTTAATGCATTTTGGGGGGTTCAAAAAAAGATGAAGAAAACTAGGTTGTTTTGATTTAAACATTAATTTGTAGTTGTCATAGATGAGTGTTATCAGTTTATGTTTAACCCTCCTATATAAAGAGCAGTTGCCATAGAATTGTCTGACCTTTCAAAACCGTTCAAGTTTCCTGGACTAAAAGGTTTTGAAAGGTGAGAAAACTGTCTGACAAAAGGGACCTATGAAAGATTTTGAAAGGTAAAACTACTCTCTGAACAAACTGGTGTGAGCAAAAAAAATACCTTTCAAGTTTCTTGGACAGAAATGTTTTGAAAGGCGAGAAAACTGTCTGACAAAAGAAACCTATGAAAGATTTCGAAAGGTAAAACAACTTTCTGATCAAACTGGTGCGAGACAAAAAATACCTTTCAAAAGGTATTGAAAGGTGTAGTAGTGCAGTAGCAACAAATTCTGGAGCGTTTTGAAAGGTTCATACTTATTTATAGCCATTTTGTCAAGTAAGCAGATTTTGAAAGGTTTTGAAAGGTAAAACCATAGAAGGGTTGAGCTTCTCAAATTGTACAGTGTTCCTTGTGTAAATGTGAAGATAATCGAGTCTTCATTAATAAATTCTTGGAGAGTTGAGAGCTTCCGATTGGTCGAGACTCGATCACGTGGAGGGCATTACCATGTGGCAACAGACCGGCGAACAAGCAAAATGAATGGCCCCATCACCAGTATAATTGATCTGGCATCATGTGACTCATTGTGAGCCAATGATTGGCTAAATAATACAACCATCCTGGGGCCAATTTTAAAAAACATGTAAGCACAAACAAATTTGCTTAGCATGAAAATTCTTCCTTGGAAAAAACCCACAATGTTACAAATAAAATATTTAGGTGATGTTTATCGTTTGTGACTGATATTCAAGCTGGTTTTTGCTTAGCATGAAAAGCTCATGGTGTTTTGGCTAGTAACCTGTTTTTACTGAGCAAAACTATTTTTGTGCTAAGCAAATGTTTGTTGCTTACATGTTTTATGAAATTGGCCCCTGCTGGTAACTTCTAACAATACAGTGACGTATGTGTACAAAGCACATGTCAAATCTTGATACTGCGGGCGCGATATGTACGCAGGCGGGTGGAACGTTTGTATCACTATGCGCAACACTTTGTGCGTATGTTAGCGCGTTGCATGCACGGGATAGATTAGTGGAGGTCGTGAGCTATACAGTCTGGTCCCAGGGTATGGGTAATAATAACAAATAAAGGTAACATGCATAAGCTATAAAATATATGGCCCCTGAACACGAACACAAAAGTGTGGCGAAAGAAAAGCAATTAAAAAGGTATTAATTAAAGGGAATAACAGTCTTCACTGCGTGATTATGACCGCATTGGGAGATGACCACTGCTAATAATGGAGCTCGTCTTCGGCTCGCATGTCAAGCATTGAACCAACCAATAATAGCACCCACACCACATTTCCTTATGGAAATTTCCAAAAGTGCTCCCCAAATAAGGCATATTTAAAACTGACACCCTTTCATTATTTTCTTCCAAATAACAGCATGCCAGAAGTAATATTTTTATGGAGTTTTGTGTAATACATTTTTTTACAACAAGTAAGCTTTTGAACAATAATTTGGTTGGTTACTTTTTGGAAAGCTGAACATAATTATTACTGAAGTATAATTTCCCTTTTAACCAGTTTGCATAGGAGGGCGTGTATACACTCAAACAAAATCCGGAATTCAAAATCAATAAAGGATAAACACGTCACGAGCACGGCCGCTATTATCTGTCAGCGATTGTCATGCAGTTAGTGAGGCCGGAAATATCAGGGTGTTCTACCCACAGATGCCTGCCCGGATCCCTCTCGGATTTAGGTTCGGTAAAAACAATCCAGCGTCTGGGCCCAGTCAATGTCAAAATAAATCCAGGCACGAACTGGTTAGGCTACTCCATTTGAATATGCACTGTTGAGGTGCCCCATGCAAAAAAGAACTGACACCCAATTTTGTGTAATACTGTTACCTTGGCAACTCGTCCCCCTTCCCCGTTGACCTCGATAGGTCCGGAGCACAACAGCGGCAACAGGAACAGCGGTATAAAGAAGATGATCATGTCTAATATGCTGGCGTCGTGGTCAATCCAGTACATGGGGTAATAGAAACTCCACAGCAGAATGAGAATAATCCAGCATGTGATCCAGCGCTGGAGAATGGCAGAGGTCGTGTTCAAACGACACTGGAAACAAATATTATATATGCCAACCTTAGAACTATTACGAGAGCGCTAACTCCTCATTCTTATGCGAGGAGATACTATAAAGCCGTAATAATAATAATACAGGTACTTATATAGTGCTTTTACCAAGATCAAAGCCCTTTAAAAGAAGAGAAAACATTAAATACAAGGTCAACAAACTGGTAGAGCACAGATTATTAATGGTTTTGCAAAACAGGTGCGTTTTGAGGTCCTTCTTGAAAATTTGAATTGATGGCGAGTCTCGGATATGGCGTGGGATTTTGTTCTATTCTTTAACCCTAACCCTCCAGGGTATTTTGGCTAGAAACCCTGCCAGACGCATCAGATTGCATACTTTGTCACATTGACTTGTGTGCAGAGTGCAGCAAGGTCAAGCAGTCACCACAGATGCACTGTGCTGGGTCTGGCAGGGTTAGGGTTAAGACCTGCGATGGAGAACGCTTTGTCGCCTGTAGCTTGTGTGTTTGCTGTTACATGCAACGGAATTTAACTGATGAAGATCTATTATGCCCCTTCTGACCAGACTAATGTGAGATTAATAGGTCTGTGGGTAGGAGGGTGATGAAACATGTTGGGATTTGAACACAACCAGAAGTAATTTGAAAAGTATGTAATTTGAAAAGTAAAGTAATTCATGTTCATGTTCTTAAACCCTTCTCCCTTCTCCCTTCTCCCTTCTCCCTTCTCCCCCCCCCCCCCCCCCCCCCCCCCCTCCAAGGACAGAAGCACAACAGGCAAATAATAGATCCTTTCCGCTCTCGGGTGTTCCTCTCTTCTGTTGAATTTTGTCCTCGGGCGTTAAAGTGTACGCTAATCTATGGGGTTAGGTTATAGTACAGGAACAAAGGGAAACATGTTGAATAAAAGGGCATATCTACACTCTAAAAACTGAAGTGTTAAAACCTAGCACTATCCAAGTGCTACATAAATTCAGCACTTTAAGTTTTAAGATAGTGCTATAATAACACTTGGAGGCGTTCATTTCCAACACCATAATTGGTGCTATTCTAGCACTTCAAAGTGCTTTAATACACAAACATCTAAAACATCTAAAACATCTAAAACATAGGATATTTGTTTGGTTTTACCTCGATAAACGTATTGTTTTGTCTAAACTTTTGACATGGTTGTTGCTTCGAGGGATCAAGTAAAAAATAAAGGCTAATTTGAAGAGACAGTGATGTAAAACTATTTCCAGGTTTAGTTTATGATCCAAGGTCTAAAAAGTGAATGTTCAATTTGAATAAAATTTGCCAATACTAATAGATTTTCTAATAAATATAATAAATGCTATTTATAAAATACAAGTATTAAATTTTTCTTTTACATCATTTGATCGAAAATGTCATAAAAAATTAAATAATATTTTGTTGTTTACCGGTATATTCTTGAACACCATTCACTTTACAAAATGCAGATCTGAATGTGTTGGCCAACAAAACCTTGCATAGACATTTTTCTGAAAATAAATTGTATGAGGAGCATTCAACCAAGTTGAACCTTGGCGTCATTATTGTCAAGAAACTGCTGTGAGGCAATTTCAGTACTTAGCATATCACTACACATGTTTGCAATGCATGTTCAAGTACAACAAACATTAAATGAACCCACAAGCTTTATACGTTAGTCACTCTTTCTTGAAATACAGGTGATTTGATATCTGAACAATCTGACATGCATAGTTTACCCTCTGTGTGACATTTGTTATATTGGAACATATTTTTCAACATATCCCTTGTAAATTATCTACAATAACCCTATACAAATGCATGGATACATTTTGTGGTCGGTTTGTAGTATGCAGAGTAATGCTGGGCGAGTAGTAATTTTTTCCCACTGGAGTACTCGCAAATACTCACGAGTAATCGAGTACTCGTGAATAGTTGTCGTAAATTCTCACAAGAGGGGATAATGACAGTCACACGTGTTTATCACCATGTGTTTTCATTCAAAAGCATAATGGTAATTTCTCAGCGAGCTTGGCAGCAATTTGGTTTCCTTTTTCACTCAAGTTCCAATTCAAAATGGTTCTATACAATCTCTAGACCCTCGGACAGAATTTGGAAATGCTAAAAGTCCATTTATTATGTATAGGCCCGTTCATCGAGTTAAGCACTGCCAGTCGACAACTGGTACTCTAGCTTCCTTACCAGTGTAAGTATTGTTGTTACGCGTATTATGCGCAGCGCAGGGTTAAAAACAAGAACCGTTAAACTGGTTAGTTTTTAGCGACTTTCACTAGTTGCTATTTACCATTTTTCACAAATTTTTTTATTATCAACCCTAATCCTGTACAAAATGATATTAGAGTTGGAGGATTCAGGTTTTGCAAGGGTAAATTGTTAATAGTTTGTGCAGTTTTTCAACATCACCCATTCTGTGTGGCAGACAGGTTCTCGGAGCCTTTCCTAACAACAAACTTGTCATAACTGTTATAATCGTGCTCAGGAAAATGCAAATAAAAAAGTTGCAGGTCGCAGGCCACACTCCCTTTCCTCCCCTCCCAGTATTGAGTACCAAGTTTTGGGTTGTTTAGTTGAATACTGGAAACAGTCACTGGTCAAGTGTTTGGAGTTCTGCTACCTGATGAGGTACGTGCCAGTGTTCCGATGATAGAAAGTTCTTAACCGCTCAAGTTTCCTACGATGATTTTGGTTTTAAAGGCAACCGCGATGGCCAAAATGGCCGTGACGATTGTGGAGTAGTTCAGCACAAATCCATAGATCTTTATAAAAAAAAATAAAAAAAAATTAAAAATCCCAACATGAAGTTATATTTTTTTGTTGGGTGATTAAATTATTATTTTTTTAAATTCTTTTCTCCTGACAAAGTTTTAAATAGAACAAATATTGATTGAATTTTGCTTAAAATTGTAATTATCCGCAGAGTTGTAATGAAACGAGTCATGACTCGACTCGACTCGAGTGCAACTATTTTTGGCGACTCGACTCAAGTCCTGACGGGTAAATGACTCGACTCGACTCGCGTCGCCGTCGCGTCACTTTCATTATGTTTACATAGAATATAGTACATTGCATGTATAATTGGTATGCCAACTTTCGAGAAGAGCTGGCCAATAACTGGCCAAGTGAGGGCAGTAGAACTGCAGTGTCTTTTCTATTGTCTTTACGTGATGTGACAATAGAGACACACCGCATGCGGTTTATCATGACTGCGGCTGCAGTTGTGATCAATTAACAATGGAATAACTGTCGCAACACAGTAATACACCAAATCTTGATAATGGCGTCGGCTCACAAGATTAGTCCATGGCGAGCCCATTTAACAAAACTTAAGTGACAATATGTTAGAGTTATTTACAGATATCTCTCATTATTTAGAGATATCTATTTTAGAGATACAGTGGAATGCTTGTGTTTGCTCTGAATGTTTTTCTAAATTTGTTGGCCATCTATCACAACTTTGATGGCTTGCCGACTACCAAATACCATCTTTGTCTTCTACAATGCAGACGCTGACTTTGTACTCCATATTCTAGTTTCACATACTTTTCATGTACAATTTCCATAGAAATTTTAACGAGCAGAAAAAGATTCAATACTCACTGTGAAGGAAAGTGGGGCCTGTCCGATGAACATGATGACTCCCATACGTTCCTCTGTTGGGCAAATCATCTGTACGACAAATACACCCGTAAAAATCAAATAGCTTTTTTCATAAAAACTACATGTAGGCTAGTGCGACTAGTCGACAATGCTCATAATATACTGGACAAACCTGGCACTACCCCAAATGGCCGCAACGTATGGTGCTGTTGAGCAAATGTACCCATTTACCGTTTTATTGCAACTTTTCACCTATGCCCACTACATGTAAAGTACTGAAGACACTTTTGAGAAATGTGCCGCCTTATTTTCTTTCTTTCGTGATCATGTTGGCCTTGGCTGCCTGATGAACTACATAAATTACACACAGTGTATGTTATTTTCTCATTACCAGTTTTCAAAACGAGAACTGTTTAATTCCATTTGACGGGAAGTTCGTATCGAGCCCATCCAGTTTTAGCAGCCTGATACTAAATGGACTGAATATGTAAGGTATACCAATTTCTATTGCCTCTGACCAAAATGCTACCAAGGTGACAACAAGGTCCAGCAGCTGGATTCGAACCCCTGACCCTCTGAAAGCCGAGTGGCGAACCCTAACCACTAGCTATAGGCAAAACTCCCCCCTTTTGCTGAGCAAAATAAAGTGCAGCAATTTTTTTAATATTTTTTTATTCATTTGTTGGGGTTGGTCTTCACGATGTTATAACTTCTGTCATGACAATACAGCAACAAGTTTATGTGCACAATCTTGATACAAACCCTTTCTCAAATTTATTATGCTATTTTTCCTAAACAAACCTATCAGTCCATTTATGACTCGGGAGTAAAACTTGCACGTCCTTGTAAAAAAAAAAAAAAAAAAGTTTCAAATGGCAAATGTACAACTTTTGCATTCTGATAGCTTTGAACTTTTTGGTCCCTTATTTTTTGACAAACAATACATGTTGGGTGAAAGCTGTATTTCCAAGCTAGAATTTATGAAATAGCAAGCTTCGCTCTACCTTCTCTTAATGGTTTGAATTGGTATGAACACGCTCTATTGCCTCAAAACGCTCCACACCTAAAAAACAGCCACTGGCTTGACCTTTTCATTGTACATGTATTGAATAAACCTTTCATTGTATAACAAGCTTTGAATTTAGCACCAGCAGGACGGAAACCTGAACAGTTTGTGTTTGAGACCAGCAATAATGCATTACATGTACAAGCAATTCCATTAAAAAGTGTGCATGGCTGAAAATGGGAAAAACTGATTTGAGTTGTTTGCTAGTGAGGTGGAATATAGGTTTAATGCATTTTGGGGGGTTCAAAAAAAGATGAAGAAAACTAGGTTGTTTTGATTTAAACATTAATTTGTAGTTGTCATAGATGAGTGTTATCAGTTTATGTTTAACCCTCCTATATAAAGAGCAGTTGCCATAGAATTGTCTGACCTTTCAAAACCGTTCAAGTTTCCTGGACTAAAAGGTTTTGAAAGGTGAGAAAACTGTCTGACAAAAGGGACCTATGAAAGATTTTGAAAGGTAAAACTACTCTCTGAACAAACTGGTGTGAGCAAAAAAAATACCTTTCAAGTTTCTTGGACAGAAATGTTTTGAAAGGCGAGAAAACTGTCTGACAAAAGAAACATATGAAAGATTTCGAAAGGTAAAACAACTTTCTGATCAAACTGGTGCGAGACAAAAAATACCTTTCAAAAGGTATTGAAAGGTGTAGTAGTGCAGTAGCAACAAATTCTGGAGCGTTTTGAAAGGTTCATACTTATTTATAGCCATTTTGTCAAGTAAGCAGATTTTGAAAGGTTTTGAAAGGTAAAACCATAGAAGGGTTGAGCTTCTCAAATTGTACAGTGTTCCTTGTGTAAATGTAAAGATAATCGAGTCTTCATTAATAAATTCTTGGAGAGTTGAGAGCTTCCGATTGGTCGAGACTCGATCACGTGGAGGGCATTACCATGTGGCAACAAACCGGCGAACAAGCAAATGAATGGCCCCATCACCAGTATAATTGATCTGGCATCATGTGACTCATTGTGAGCCAATGATTGGCTAAATAATCCACCCATCCTGGGGCCAATTTTAAAAAACATGTAAGCACAAACAAATTTGCTTAGCATGAAAATTCTTCCTTGGAAAAAAACCACAATGTTACAAATAAAATATTTAGGTGATGTTTATCGTTTGTGACTGATATTCAAGCTGGTTTTTGCTTAGCATGAAAAGCTCATGGTGTTTTGGCTAGTAACCTGTTTTTACTGAGCAAAACTATTTTTGTGCTAAGCAAATGTTTGTTGCTTACATGTTTTATGAAATTGGCCCCTGCTGGTAACTTCTAACAATACAGTGACGTATGTGTACAAAGCACATGTCAAATCTTGATACTGCGGGCGCGATATGTACGCAGGCGGGTGGAACGTTTGTATCACTATGCGCAACACTTTGTGCGTATGTTAGCGCGTTGCATGCACGGGATAGATTAGTGGTGGTCGTGAGCTATACAGTCTGGTCCCAGGGTATGGGTAATAATAACAAATAAAGGTAACATGCATAAGCTATACAATATATGGCCCCTGAACACGAACACAAAAGTGTGGCGAAAGAAAAGCAATTAAAAAGGTATTAATTAAAGGGAATAACAGTCTTCACTGCGTGATTATGACCGCATTGGGAGATGACCACTGCTAATAATGGAGCTCGTCTTCGGCTCGCATGTCAAGCATTGAACCAACCAATAATAGCACCCACACCACATTTCCTTATGGAAATTTCCAAAAGTGCTCCCCAAATAAGGCATATTTAAAACTGACACCCTTTCATTATTTTCTTCCAAATAACAGCATGCCAGAAGTACTATTTTTATGGAGTTTTGTGTAATAGGCCTACATTTTTTTTACAACAAGTAAGCTTTTGAACAATAATTTGGTTGGTTACTTTTTGGAAAGCTGAACATAATTATTACTGAAGTATAATTTCCCTTTTAACCAGTTTGCATAGGAGGGCGTGTATACACTCAAACAAAATCCGGAATTCAAAATCAATAAAGGATAAACACGTCACGAGCACGGCCGCTATTATCTGTCAGCGATTGTCATGCAGTTAGTGAGGCCGGAAATATCAGGGTGTTCTACCCACAGATGCCTGCCCGGATCCCTCTCGGATTTAGGTTCGGTAAAAACAATCCAGCGTCTGGGCCCAGTCAATGTCAAAATAAATCCAGGCACGAACTGGTTAGGCTACTCCATTTGAATATGCACTGTTGAGGTGCCCCATGCAAAAAAGAACTGACACCCAATTTTGTGTAATACTGTTACCTTGGCAACTCGTCCCCCTTCCCCGTTGACCTCGATAGGTCCGGAGCACAACAGCGGCAACAGGAACAGCGGTATAAAGAAGATGATCATGTCTAATATGCTGGCGTCGTGGTCAATCCAGTACATGGGGTAATAGAAACTCCACAGCAGAATGAGAATAATCCAGCATGTGATCCAGCGCTGGAGAATGGCAGAGGTCGTGTTCAAACGACACTGGAAACAATTATATATGCCAACCTTAGAACTATTACGAGAGCGCTAACTCCTCATTCTTATGCGAGGAGATACTCTAAAGCCGTAATAATAATAATACAGGTACTTATATAGTGCTTTTACCAAGATCAAAGCCCTTTAAAAGAAGAGAAAACATTAAATACAAGGTCAACAAACTGGTAGAGCACAGATTATTAATGGTTTTGCAAAACAGGTGCGTTTTGAGGTCCTTCTTGAAAATTTGAATTGATGGCGAGTCTCGGATATGGCGTGGGATTTTGTTCTATTCTTTAACCCTAACCCTCCAGGGTATTTTGGCTAGAAACCCTGCCAGACGCATCAGATTGCATACTTTGTCACATTGACTTGTGTGCAGAGTGCAGCAAGGTCAAGCAGTCACCACAGATGCACTGTGCTGGGTCTGGCAGGGTTAGGGTTAAGACCTGCGATGGAGAACGCTTTGTCGCCTGTAGCTTGTGTGTTTGCTGTTACATGCAACGGAATTTAACTGATGAAGATCTATTATGCCCCTTCTGACCAGACTAATGTGAGATTAATAGGTCTGTGGGTAGGAGGGTGATGAAACATGTTGGGATTTGAACACAACCAGAAGTAATTTGAAAAGTATGTAATTTGAAAAGTAAAGTAATTCATGTTCATGTTCTTAAACCCTTCTCCCTTCTCCCTTCTCCCTTCTCCCTTCTCCCCCCCCCCCCCCCCCCCCCCCCCTCCAAGGACAGAAGCACAACAGGCAAATAATAGATCCTTTCCGCTCTCGGGTGTTCCTCTCTTCTGTTGAATTTTGTCCTCGGGCGTTAAAGTGTACGCTAATCTATGGGGTTAGGTTATAGTACAGGAACAAAGGGAAACACAATAGGGTATCCTGGGTCGTTATGGTAAAACAAAAATGGTGTGCTTGTTTGCAGAACATAATGAAATTTGATGCAGGAAATTTTGAAGCTGTACTTTAAATGCAGCATATTCATACGCAAACAACTTAAGCGCGTCGACGGCAAAATCTATCAGCAACAGCAAGTCAGATTTAACCAGGACGCTGTTCAATAAACCATGAATTAACTGGTCCAGCAGTCAGAGTGCATTTGTACTTTTGCTGATGTCTCAATGAAAGATACTGGGAAAAAAGAGCTGTTCAATGACAAACCAATCCAACTGAACTATGTGACCTGCTCTAGGAAAAGGGGGTGTCCTTGAAAACAGTCACTAAAGCTGAGAACACAAAAGAAAATGCTGAAGTCAGCGGGCCAAATTCATAAATGGTGATGATCACCAGATTATTCTAGTCACGTACAACTATTTGTACAGTGGCTAAAACAGAGAAGTGCGCGTGTGGATAAACTCCCGAGATCATTGTAATTCAGTAAGAAAATAATCATCTGTTTATCCAACCGTTTACAAATTCCTACTTAGCCAATGTTTAATGGTCTAGCCGTACATCATTCTATTCACAGCGGATTATGTAATATGTTGAATAAAAGGGCATATCTACACTCTAAAAACTGAAGTGTTAAAACCTAGCACTATCCAAGTGCTACATAAATTCAGCACTTTAAGTTTTAAGATAGTGCTATAATAACACTTGGAGGCGTTCATTTCCAACACCATAATTGGTGCTATTCTAGCACTTCAAAGTGCTTTAATACACAAACATCTAAAACATCTAAAACATCTAAAACATAGGATATTTGTTTGGTTTTACCTCGATAAACGTATTGTTTTGTCTAAACTTTTGACATGGTTGTTGCTTCGAGGGATCAAGTAAAAAATAAAGGCTAATTTGAAGAGACATCCTTTTGAATTTGTCATTTCTCTGTTCAATAAAGTAAGTCTGCACAAGGACCTAACTATCTTAAATTTGTCCAAAAATTGGTCCTTGTGTCAACTAACTTCATGAAAAATCACTGCCCCCAACCACCCCGCCCTGCCCCCACTGCCCCGCCCATTTAAAAGTAACGCCTAGGAAGGACTTATATTAGCACTTCATTGGTGCTGTATCGATTAGGAAATTTACCTACAGCAACTGACCAATCAGAAGGGAGGAAATGTGTGTTCACAATAGTCGATGTTAAATTGTGGTATTTAGTCCAACAATTCACTTTTTTGACCATGATATGTAATTATTCAAACGATTCCTCGATTGAATTTTGATTTTTGGGCAAATAGTGAGAAAAAAATCGCATTACATTTTATTCGTATTCAAATGTTGACATTATTCATAAAAATTTGCTGTGACTTTTTCGTGGACAACAAAGCGAACTATAAAACTAACAACGGCAATAGCTAAGTTTGTAGTAAGTGTTCAGTAGGTAATATCTAATAGGAATAGGTTATTATTGTATGTATGTGTAATTGCAATGTGCAATAAGTTAATGTAGTATTACGTAATCTGTACACGCAGTGAATATGTACATGTACATAATTAGAGTGTTCAACAGTAGATTTTTGTATCTTGCCAATGTGCATTGAATGTTGTACGAATGTTATTTCACAACGTTTCTTTGTAACGTTCAAAGGACGTCAAGAGAACTCCACACATTTACGTTCCCGCAACGTTTTTTTCCAAACGTTCCGGAAACATTACCGTAACGTTGTAAGAACGTTCATGGAACGTTTTTTGGTTAGCTGGGATGCTGACACTTCATCAAATGCTGTATGGATTGCACCTTGGGGTGCTGGATGTACACCAAGATGGTGCTACAAAGGACTTAAATCAACACTATATTAGTGCTGTATTGGTAGCACTTTCACAGCACTTAGATAGTGCTGCAATGCTGACACTTCATCAAGTGCTGAAATGGCACTTGAGGTGCAGTCCCTCAGGAAGCACCTGGATAGTGCTAAATCTAACACTTAGGGATTTATTTATAACACTTCAGTTTTTAGAGTGTATCTTCGAAAAAACGCATATAGCTGTGCTCTGCTGATCAGTTCAGTTGACACTAGTGGGAGGGTCGCCATGTCAAAAAAACGCACTGATAATTTTACTCATGACCAGAAAATGGGTCTCATTGAGTGTGTAAAAGGTGGGAAAACAGTTCTTTCTGCGCTATTTCAATGATACGCAGCAGATCCATGGCCAGACGTCCGTCCTCAAAAGCAAGCCAACATGAAAATGGTAACTTGTACACAAGATAAGCAAGCCCCTTGGGACGATTAAAATATCTGTTGTTACTTAGACGTATGTACGTTTGATAAACAACAGCTTATCTGAGCACTCTTTATGAATTCGGGCCTAGATTTGTACGTTTGATCATCAACTGTTTATACACAGTTTAGCCTAGTTAATCGTGATCAAGGGAAAATCACCACTTATGAATTTTGTTTATTTATGAATTTATGTTTACACCTATATACCCACTCTGGAAAAAAAAATATTTTAACTGCACAAAATTTAAATAGTTATATAGTTGGAAAGTCCAGGACATAAGCTTTCATTTTGGTATGTAATATAGATAGAAACATGGGTCTCATCTGCTCAGTTTACACTGTGTTCACTATAAACCAAATGAGCGTGTTGTTGTTTTTGATTACCAATTTTTCTCAAATGTTTGCACAATGCCATAAACCAGATTGAAGACACTCTTCGTCAAAACCAAAACAAGAAAAGAAACTAATGCACCCTTTTGTAGAAAATTTTAGACTTTTTTCTCTGGAGTTTGGCCCCAAATAGCCAATATTAAGGTCCCTCGGACTTTTTCGCAAGCCCTCACTGGTTTCCAGGTGATCTGGCGGCCTTGGGGTAAACGGATCATGAAATGGTTGTTCCTAAAACTTTCATTTGATGTACATGTAAAACTTATTCTCATTGGTTGCTCAGTTTGATCGGGAAAACAAAATTGCATGTATTGAAAAATCTTCACCAATCATATCCAGCGTCTGATGACCTGGTGATCACTCACTTGGATCGTACATGTACCACAATAGCAGTAGGTACGTGCAAACATACATTTCAGTGATGTTCAACAATCCGTGTACGCTGCTAGATTTAACAAGTTTATTGTGTTGTTTATAGTACTATTTTATATAACAAAATATAAGTTAAAAGAGTTTCTTCCAATTGGTGTGGTTTAGATTATCTATTTCTTTTTAAAATCACAGAACGTTCATTTCGATAAATGTATATGTTATCTTGTATCCTTGTAGAGAAATTTGTTCGTGTGTGTTTCTAAATTCGGTACCCTGTGGATACTTGAATACAATGGGGACAAAGTCGAAAGGTCTCAACTGGGTAATTTCTATAGATAAATAGGGGTCCTCAAGAAATTTCACAAAATAGATTTTTTGATTTTACTCAAATTACTCCAAAGTAAAGTAACGGTTAGAGTTAATGGATCAGGTTTTTTGGTCTAGCAATCTCCAGAAAGTTGAATATCTTACCTGTAGCCTCCAGTACCGGTCCAGAATTTCAGCCTTTGTAAGCAGTTTTACAGCTCCAGTGTGAAGAAAAGCTGATGCAATGGATTCCCTTCGGCGCGGAGCAACGCCCTATTTAAGAACGAATATAATCAAATGAGAAGAAAGAATGTTGCAACCCGAGGCCATCTCAATGAAGGTAAATCAGTGCAAAAAATGTTGAAAGCCATGGATCTGGAACCGAGAAATATTTCCAATTTTGTTAGGAAAAATGTGTACACACTCGCTGAAGTAGCGTCAGGATACTACATTCTTTCCAAATGAGAATTCTGAGCAACTCAGACACATACAAATGTATCTGAAAAGTGTAAAATTGACAAAATCATCAAAATTTTATTTGGGTGGTGTGTCAATGAGATGAATTATGATTAAAGGTAGGATACAACATTTGCAGATATATCGGGAAAAATTATTACTACCGAGTTATTAAGAAATATCTTACTTATTTGGAAGTAAATAATACATATTGATTGTAGGCATCCAGCAAAATGATTGGACTAGATATTCTGTATTGTATGTATTTAGTCTTCAGTATAGGTTTATTTTCCATTGTTTTTGTATGCGTTATCCAGAGGTCACGCTGTTACCATACATCATATCATATCTTGTAACAATAAGAATGATTGATTATTTTTTACTGTGCAGTTAATTGTTATAGCTGGCTACATACATATATTCTACAATCTACAATTCTACATCAAAATTGTTGATAGGTTCTTTACATTTACTTAATTGTATCAGTTCATATACAAAAAAACATGTTTTTTGGGCGTCCCGCATTTGATGTGCTCATTATAATTCATATTTATTGATATTTGTAATCTTTGGTTTGCCTACTAACTATATTTTGTTAACCAGTTCGTGCCGGGATTATTTTAACATCACCGAGCCGAGGGGCGGGATTATTTTTAATGAAAATCGATCCGAAGCGGGTTGAGGCTGATAGTGCCGGGAAGCACACCCACGCATTTCCGGCCTTGCTCGCTGCTGACAGAAAGTTCCAAACTTGAACTTGGCGTGTTTATGTGTCATCCATTTTAAATTTGGGGAAAACTTTGCATTTATATACGTCATCCGGCGCGAACTGGTTAAGAAATAGTATGGAAGTATTGGAATAAAAGTATTTTTAATATATTTCATATATATCAGGTATAAAACTCGAAACTTAAAATCTCCACATTTTACTTGTGCAATACGTTAATAAATGCGAAATTTATTCAGCCGTCACTTGTTGATAGAATGTCCGACTGAAGCGCAACAAAGAGCATTGTACGGAGAATTATATTCTTATTTCTGCTGCCTAAGAACCCTCTTTTAAACTCTACCCACTTCCGTTATTGCAAGAACCGCTTACATTTTTTCCTCAGAGTACATTGTGCATTTAAAACTGTTTTTGTTATATTATTTGTTATATTATATATCATGAATTTTACACAATGATTATTTCATATGTAAATAATGTACTCTTAAACCCTAGCAGTCCTGAATCATCCGATTTCAATACAATTTTAAACACACCCTAAGAGTTTGTTTTTTCTATACAGTCGTCATGGGCGTCAATCCTGGGGGGACAGGGGGACACGTCCCCCCCCCCCCCCCCCCCCCCATATTTTGAAGGGTGGGGGACACAATATCAAATGTCCCCCCCGTGTTTTTGAACTCGTGTATCTCATAATATAGTCGGGGAGCCCAGCCGAGTTTAATCATAATTTTGAGTGCAAAAGGTTTGAAGCGTGGATATGTAGGGCCAGGGTGACTGGGACAACTGCAAAATGGGTTTTCTTAAGTTTGGCGAGTGGTGCGTTGGGAGGGGTGAGCCCCTGACAGACCCCCAACAATTCGATTTAATCATAATTTCTTCGAAGTCGAAAGTTTGTCGTGTTTTAGGATTTGTATACTTAAAAAAAATATAATTGGTGCTAAGTACATTTAAGAAGGTCTTTAATTAGTGCTAATTACACGTTTGATCATAATTTTGAGTGCAAGGATAAAACAAGTGTCAATGTGTAGCTGACACCTTGCTGGAGTAAAATTCGCCACTTAAGAAAGTTTCAAGTGGTGCCATACCTAATTAAGAAAGAACCAAAGGTCATCATAAGTCATTAAACACTAATAATTATAACTTGCATTTATGTTAATATCAACAGATTATCGTAGACCGATCACTGATCACAAGCTTAAGAACATGATATATAATGCAAAGTCTAATTAAGAAGGTATGTAATTAGTGCTAATTACACGTTTAATGTGTAGCTGACACCTTGCTGGAGCAAAATCAAGTGGTGCAATCCCTAATTAAGAAAGGGTCAAAGGCCATTAAAACTAAAAGTTAATAAACACCGATAATTATAATGTTGAGTGCAACTTGCATTTCTATGTGGATCAACCGTTTATTATGGACCAATCACTGATTACACGGCGCAATGTCCGATCAAAATGTCCGAATAATAAATGATTATAATAATAATTGAAATCATAAAACGAGCGTCAAAGTGTACATGTACTTTACCAAACGCAGGAATAAAACCCACCACATAAGAAATATTACAAACAGTCATGAAGTTGATTGCAATTGCCTGTACCCTCTCAAACACGAATGGGTGTAAATATGAAATACGTTAAAATTAGGGAATATGAGATCACCGGAGCTTATAATTTTAGGAACTTAACTTCTTAGTAGTTTTTAAGCTCAAACAAGGTTTGCATTAAAGTACCCGGTACACAACAGTCAATACTGAGAACTTTATTGTAATGATATCATTAACATCGGGTGGATGAGCTGCTTTGGAGTACGAAGTTACGTTACGTTGTGCCTTAGTACAGTGGCTCGATAGCGAATTTCCTAAACTTGTGCAGCAGCGCGATCGTGTAAACAAAATTGCAAAGCGCACAGGCTCACAAATCCATTGGGATTAATACAAAGACCTGTGGCACAATGTTAACCAATGCAATCCGCCGTAAAAAGAGTGAACTCTCGCACATCCGCCTTAGAAGAAATCAAAAGCAATTCACCTATGATGTGGAAAACTCTACAGGAGGTACTCCCTAATGAGCATACAACTGAACTGTAACAAATTCGATTACTTCCCCCAAAATGGTGAAATATATTGACAATTCCGCCGACATTGCTGACACATTAAATAAACACGTTTTAACAATCGGCAAGCGTACTGCTGGTAATTACCCTTTGCGTGAACTTGAAATAGATGACAATACTGACGCCTTTTAAAGGTAGTATACACCATTTGCAGATATCGAAAATATTTATTACTGAATTATTAAGAAATACCTTACTCAATTGAAAGTAAATAATGATTCTAGGCATTCAGCAAAAGGATTGCGCTAGATATCCTGTAATTATTCCAAAAAAAATGAATTTTATAAAGAAAAATTCGCTCTCGCCGGACGGCGAGAGCGAAAAAACAAAGATAACATAAGAATAACTGCTCGACCCTGGTTAAAAACAAACGCTGTTTTTCGTGCTTTTCTCGGCATCCATGATTGTAAAACTTCGGAAAAGTCAGTTAAACGATATTTACTATGAAATACAACCCCCCAAATCTACCCATTCATGATAATTCAAGCAATTGTATACTACCTTATATTTTCCGCCTTGTACCAATAAGCATACATTTAGTTTTGGTGGCGTTTAATGCTATAGATTGTTTCTTACGTACCAGTTGTGAAAACTATAACAGCTGTGTTTAAGCTGCTTTCTATTATATTAATGTTTGAGGAGCCACACGTTAATGTGGAGTCATCAGCTTACATAAATAAGTTGCAGTTTGGGGATATACAAAATGGAAGATCACTAGTATAAACAATGAATACAAGTGGACCTATAGTATCGACCCCTGCAGAAAACCAGTGTTTACGGACAGGAAATTTGATATGTACAGACTGACTACGATCACTTAGGTATGACTTTAATAAACCATGATTATGTGATGCACGTATGTGATGCACCTGGTTATTTACTACGTAACGAGTATTGTATGGATTAACTGTAATCCGATTTGGATTAGATTATATAACAGTCCAGTTATTTGCTGTATAAAAGCCATGGTTTTGCCTTGCACTGGTCGTTCTATGATCCAGAGTCGTGTGGTCGCCATTGCTCCCTGTATACTTACTGTTGCCATGTTGGCTACGTAATAAATTATTGAGAGTACGGAAATCCTCTCTGTTTAGTGTCTTTATTTCCGAGTTCTTGTTCGTAAGTTGAATCCCGGAATGATGGCCGAACTTCGTCCATCACATATGGTGGAAGATCCGGATACATAGCATGGGCGACCACACGCGGACCACAGACCCGCTGGTTTGTATATGTAGCTACATACATTGTAAATATTGTAATAATTTTGTTTGACCAGCGTATTTGCTTAACAACAAAAAAACAAAAAACAAAAATGTACTCTGTATTTATATGTATTAATTGTATTACCTATTTCACTATGACTAGTAAATATGAATGTAAATATGACGACACATATTCAGGAACGGAAGATCTTGATCTTTTTCTTAACAGATTTGATATATACGCTAAATTGCGAGATTTCGCTCCAGACAAAAAAGCCTTAGCTTTGGGCCTTCGATTAAAAGGACCAGCTGCCATTTGTTATGTAGGTTTGTCAGATAGTGACAAAAATGACTTCTCTAGAGTGGTTACTACTCTTCAACAAGTATTTGAAGGCGATAGTGCTAGATGGGTTCGTGAAGCGAAATTAGCTGACCGTTCTCAGCAGGCCCGCTGGAACACATTTTTTTCTAGGGGGTGCGGCGTATCCGGACTCTATTTGATAAAATATTGTGCGAGTGCGAAGCGCGAAGCCATTACGGCGTGGGGTCTGGGGAGCTTTGAGTTTATAGATGCTCCGTGGTGCAATCTGAGCGTTTAATTGACACTTTTACTGCATTTTTTTGAAGTGTAAAAGATATTTCAAAATTTCGTTTTTTGGGACACTTTTGAACAATTTTGTAATCATTTTTTATGCTGAAACTTCTTAAAAAGATGACGGATTCCAAAATATCGCTGAATACCTATCATCCACGACTCAACCCAACTGTTAAGTAATGAGTATTTTATGTATTTTATGGTGCCCTTTATGGTGTGTACAAACAAAAAAGTGTTATTCCCATCAAACGGGCTGCATTTTGATGTATTTCAGTTCAAAACATTCATAAGACCCCAGAGCAATTTTTTCATAAATTATGTAAGGTCTCAATAAAGCACTCTTCAGCTGAAATGTACTCTGTAGTGATCTCACAATTTTGTTGAGTTTAACTGTACCCTGGATTGGGTGAGACCCTGAGATTCTCCCCCCCCCCCCCCCCCCCCCCAAAAAAAAAAAGAACTATACGCAAAAATATATACGTTCGGTCTTTGGCGAATTTTTAAATAGGCCTACTGGAGACTCTTAAAGTTAGTTTTATTTGATAGTCATTTGATGCAAGAGTTTATAACTGTAGAGTATGGGAACCATATTTGAAATCACACGTTGTGAGTGACGTACCGCCCTGATTTCTTTTTCGTAAATTCGCTGCTCCCGTTATTTTTTTTACAAGCCGTCCTAAAACTAAAAAGACAGTCACAGTGCGAGTCGGAAATCTGGCTAAAAATTGTTTTCTTAAAAAAACTATTTCTGAACGATATTTGCACACCAAGAAGCTTACATTTTACTTTTCAAAACGCACCTCGTTACAAAAGAGGTATAGGTTTTTATCTTAAGCTATCCGGAACTAGGAAATATCCGGCACTAGGAAAACGACTGTACGAGTTGACTCGAGAGACATGGAATAATTAATTAACGCCCCACCTCTCCCTAAATCCACCACTGGAAGAAAATGCCAAAACAGTTCATAAACGTGGTGAAACTGCAAGGATAAATTTAACTCGTTCAAGTTCTGGTATCTCTGAAACTCCGATAGTCTGACTCCATCCAACGTTATCTAGCTCGTGCAGCAGATGCACGACGTACATGTACATGTACATGTATGTGCACAAGGCGCTGTTCCCGGGTACCCGGCTCGTGCAGTACACGCATGGCCAACACACAAGCGTGCATAATCGCTGGTATCATGGTACATTAACACTTTGAGTGCCAGGCTTTAATTTTAAAGTTATCACCCTGGGCCAGCCTTTTCAGTCAATTTTACCTAATTTCCATAGATCCTTCAGAATAAGTAGATACGTAAATCATCAATTACTATATACCAGAATAAAGATCAAGTCTTCAGCTTTACATTGATACCATTTGTTTTATTTTCAAGGTAAAACATAATATACAAAATCTAATTAGAAGATTGCCACTTTTTACGATTTCACACAGAAAAACACAAAAAGCTGAGAAAAATAGCGTTTTGTGCTTTCCTGAGTGAAATTGTCAAAAGTAACAATCTTCTAATAAGATTTTTCAACAAAACACCGAGAAAAAACTGTTTTGTTTTCGGAAATGCATTTACATGACTCTAAAACTCTTATTTATATTTTATGAGGATTCTAAGCCACAATAATAGCAGAAGGTGATGTGTCTCTTTCGACATGTGACTAAATAATACTGGTTGAAATATTGTTTAGAAATAAAAATGGGAGCCATAAAAATGTTGTGAACTTGGGCTTGGCTATTTACAATTTATCGTACTTTTTTAGCTCCAATTGTGCCATTATCGTTTTATCATTGTACACACAACTACCTACAATAAGTGTACTTACATCTTCATCATCACTGGGGAAATAATCGTTCTCAGAATCGGAATCGGCGAATACTTCATTCGCTTCTGCAACTGAAAAGCATCGCTTTGCCGTCGCCATTTTGATTACTCTGAAATTCACGGGTACTTCCGGGTAGCGCCCTCTACAAAAAGTGCACGACACGTTGCAGCGCAGCACAAGGAGAATTCCAAATTGTTACTAGACATGGATAATACCGCCCTCTGTCGAATACCATGAAAAAACCCGAAAGACAGAGATTTCCGTCTTTGGCACTCAAGCGTTGTGTTATCAAAGACGGAAATTTCCGTCTTTGGCACTCAAAGTGTTAAAGTACACGTATTATGGCCATGGCCGGCCGTGGGTAGGTTAGCTAGGGTGTATGAATTGTACATGTACAATGTACTGTACGTGGACGACGGGCCACAGTCGCGATGCATGGGGGTGGATTTGAATGGCGCTTTCGAGAACGTATTCACAGGGGTGGAACATTTTAAAGTTTTATATTGTTTGTAGGCCTATTTTATAATTATAGTTCTCCATTTTTAAAGATCTTTATTTTTGATCACGTAAGTAAGTACTTATGATAAGATGTGCGTATACTCTCAAAAGTAGGGGGTGCTTTAGTACATTGCAGCACCCCCACCACAAAATCCTAGGGGGCGGCAGCACCCCCTGCACCCCCCCGTTCCCGCGTGCCTGGTTCTCAGGGTGAATTCGAGTCAATTGATTGTTATGTATCAGACATTCTTCAATTGAGCCGTCAGTTGAAATATTCAATTTCTTGAGTAAAATTGTAGCTGAGGTCTGTAAATTAATGAGAACTGATAAGGTTAATACAAGTCCATATCATCCACAATGCAATGCGGTGCAGGAACGCTTTAATGCTGTAATTTTGGATACAATTACTCATTATGTTAACAAGTTTCAGACTAATTGGGACAAATTTATCCCCGCAATTCAATTTGCATATCGCAGTACACCAGCAGATAATTCCATAGGGTTTAGTCCGTTCTTTTTGTTGTATGGGAGGGAGGCTGTGTTGCCTATCGACGTGTCGCTTTGTCCGAAACCGCAGTATAAAGATCGTAATGTGAGAGAATACTTGCATGATCTTATTACACAATTGGAGGTAACAAGAGAGATCTCAAAACAACAATTGAAGTTAAACCAGTCTTCAATGAAACGACGTTATGATAAACGTACTCAGAATGTACCTTATCAGGTGGGAGATGTTGTGTATTTTCTATTTTCCGGTAACTCAAAAAGGACTTTCCAGGAAACTTTCTCAATTTTGGTGTGGTCCATACTTGTTGGTTGAACAAACTGGCCCTGTTAATTTTAGAGTTCGAAATATGGAAAATAACAAATTACTTAAAGCTCCAATTCATGTCAATCGAATGAAATATGCTTATGATAGGTTTGCGCGACCAGCCAATGAAGAAGCCCCAACAGATCTTGAACAACAAAAACCAATACAGAATTTGGAAGATACAGATTGTCCAGAATCATCTTTCACACCTCCGAAAGCAACTCAAACTGGAAACAATAATTGGATTCCAGGGATTCCAGGAGTTCCAAGTCCTGATGAAATCGGTCAGGAGTATGAAGTAGAAAGGGTTTTACGTGGAAGGATTGTGAATGACAAATTGTACTATCTAATTAAATGGAAAGGTTTTGCAAACAGTAAGAATACTTGGGAACCAGTTGAGAATTTAAATGAAACTTTACAGGATTATTTGCGAAGTAATCCAGTAAAGATTACTGGAAAAACCAAAGTTTAAATGTTTATTTTTATGATTGTATAGTCCTCGAGGCCCTTGGCTCCAATTAGCGCTACAACAAGACCAGATCTGGAGCAGCGTCTGATGTTCTACATTGCCCCTTAGGAACCGATGAACCGCGGCATCGAGTTCCTTGAACTATTGGAATGACATTGGAAGGACATTGGAAGATCAACAGACGATCAACAGACGCGTTGGATTAATCATGTTTATTGATTTAAAATGGTATAATTTGTATTAATTTGTAAAATAAATATTTGTTTGCCCTTTATTGTGAAATTGGCAGGAGCCAATCTTTGAAGGAGGGGCGTGTGTGATGCACGTATGTGATGCACCTGGTTATTTACTACGTAACGAGTATTGTATGGATTAACTGTAATCCGATTTGGATTAGATTATATAACAGTCCAGTTATTTGCTGTATAAAAGCCATGGTTTTGCCTTGCACTGGTCGTTCTATGATCCAGAGTCGTGTGGTCGCCATTGCTCCCTGTATACTTACTGTTGCCATGTTGGCTACGTAATAAATTATTGAGAGTACGGAAATCCTCTCTGTTTAGTGTCTTTATTTCCGAGTTCTTGTTCGTAAGTTGAATCCCGGAATGATGGCCGAACTTCGTCCATCACAATTACAGAAGATGACATGTTCATCTTTTCTAGTTTCTCTAGTAAGATGCCATGATTAACACAATCAATACTTTACTGAGATCTATAAACACACTGCCTGATCTGTGCCTGTAATTTCTCTATTCTCCATGGCCTCAAAACACTTGTTTCTTAAGTCGTGTAGGGTGCTTTCAGTTGAGTGCAGGGGTCTAAATCCTGACTGGCAACTAGGAATCAGATTGTTTTCATCAAGGTATCTATATACCGATGTGTGCACCTATCTTTCAAAAATCTTAGAGATGATTAGCAGTATAGAAATAGGCCGATAGTACATCCTCCCTTGTTAATTGGTGTTACATGTACTAATGCATGTTTCCAATTTTTAGGGTATTGCTCACATCTTATAGACATGTTAAAAATACAAGTTAAATATTTAATGATATAAGGTGAAGCAATTTTGATCATTTTAACACTTCATCCAGACCTGTTGCTTTCCCAACCGACATACCGATAGATGATATTTGCTTTTGAACAAACTCTTCTGTAACATTAGGTACGGTACTATGCATTCTTTATCAAGAGAATAATTGATAGAGGCGTCAGTATTGTCATCTATTTCAAGTTCACACAAAGGGTCATTACCAGCAGTACCAACCCTTGCCGATTGTTGAAAAGTGTTTATTTAATGTATCAGCAATGTGAGCGGAATCGTCAATATTTCACCATTTGGGGAAGTAATCGAATTTGGTATAGTTCAGTTGTCTGCTCATTAGGGAGTACCTCCTGCAGAGTTTTCCACATCATAGATGAATTGCTTTTGATTTCTTCTAAGGCGGATGTGCGATCAAGTGTTCACTCTTTTTACTGCGTATTACATTAGTTAACATTGTGCCGCAGGTCTTTGTATGAATCCCAATGCATTTGTGAGCCTGTGCGCTTTGCAATTTTGTTTACACGATCGCGCTGTTGCATAAATTTAGGAATTTCGCTATCGAGCCACTGTACTAAGGCACAACGTAACGTAACTTCGTACTCCAAAGCAGCTCATCCACCCGATGTTAATGATATTATTACAATACAGTTCTCAATATTGACTGTTGTCTACTTTAATGCAAACCTTGTTTGAGCTCAAAAACTACTAAAAGGTTATGTTCCTATAATTATAAACTCCGGTGATCTCATATTCCCTAATTTTAACGTATTTCATATTTACACCCATTCGTGTTTGAGAGGGTACAGGCAATTGCAATCAACTTCATGACTGTTTGTAATATTTCTTATGTGGTGGGTTTTATTCCTGCGTTTGGTAAAGTACATGTACACTTTGACGCTCGTTTTATGATTTCAATAATTATTATCATTCTAATAATTTATTAATCGGACATTTTGATCGGACATTGCGCCGTGTAATCAGTGATTGGTTCATAATAAATGGTTGATCCACATAGAAATGCAAGTTGCACTCAACATTATAAATACATGTATCGGTGTTTATTGACTTTCAGTTTTAATGACCTTTGACCCTTTCTTAATTAGGGATGGCACCACTTGAAACTTTCTTAAGCGGCGGATTTTGCTCCATGCAGCAAGGTGTCAGCTACACATTAAACGTGTAATTAGCCCTAATTTCAGACCTTCTTAACTTTGCACTATATATCATGTTCTTAAGCTTGTGATCAGTGATCGGTCTACGATAATCTGTTGGTATTGTGGCGGAACCGGCGGAGGACCTAGATGGGGACTGGTCTTATTATCCCAGGACTCCAACCAACTCTTATTATCCAACAAATATATTTATTAACCTCGCGCAAGGATGAGCGGCTATCCAGACGCAAGGGGGGACAATTAACGAACGGCGGACTTAACCTAGGGGCAGCTCGTTTGGTGGAAATATACCACCGTTTTATGACTGCATGATTAACTTGATATAATAGAAGAGCACTAAATAATTAGTCCTAATAAACCTCACAATGCAAATAAACCTCACAATGACAAGCATTCCAAAGACGATCAATAATTGGTCTTATTCTCTTCCTGATTCAAGAGTAATGCACTTTACATACAAATAAATATACACAATAATCCTCGCTGGTACAAGGTGGTCGACTGCACCACCGGAGAATCCTCACGAGGCCCAGTAAACCTCACGTTGTCAACTGCACCACTTAAGTGTAACGGGGCTTGAACTATTTACCTTGGCTTATACAATATAAATGTTACGGAGCATACACATCCAACAGTTAATACAATTATAATCCTTACAAGTAAACACAAAATATGTCAGGGTGATAAAATACTTAAGAATGAGGGGTGATTACATATGCACCAATTAATCCTCACTACAAGTTTAGTATACCTCAACCAGGTTTAGCTCACTGGCAGCGAGCTCAAGGTGTACCTCAGAATGAGGGGTAATTACATATGCACAAATTAATCCTCACTACCAGTTTAGTATACCTCACTGTAACTACAGTAACCCTCACTTGTTGTTGCAAGTAGCCCGGGGTAATTAACACGTTACGGGTCGAACTACCAGAGAATTACAGTAAGCCTCAGGGCACTGAAACGCCTCGCCTGGCAAACCTCAACAGGGACAGTAAGCTCTCCGATTAACGTTGGGCTACACTAAACCGTCACCGCACCGTAAAGGGCAGACAATCCTCCCAACAAATCTAGCTTCACTGACTCCCCAACCAAAGGTTACCTAGCCCAGCCCACTCGCCCAGGTCTCACTATAATCTAGACCCAATGTCAAATAACCCACTAGCTACTAAACTCACCGGTCGTTCGTCGATCGGCCGCGCTAGTTCACGTCGGACACGCAATTCACGAATTTATGCGCTCAACGACTTATCACTGCTACCACGTCAGCATCCAGACCGCAACTGACTAAGGCCCCAGGTCGGCCGCGCACAAGTAGCGAAATGCGCTACTGTGATTGGCCGCTGGGCACTGCTGCATTATTCATGCACCGGATGTATGCATTAAACATTAGCTTATATTATTTATAGATAACTAGACTCGAATACGAGTCGGCATATACCCTGTTCCGTTACAGTATACACATGAATGCAAGTTGCACTCAACGTTATAATTATTAGTGTTTAATGACTTATGGTGACCTTTGACCCTTTCTTAATTAGGTATGGCACCATTTGAAACTTTCTTAAGTGGCGAATTTTACTCCAGCAAGGTGTAAGCTACACATTGACACTTGTTTTATCTTTGCACTCAAAATTATAATCAAACGTGTAATTAGCACTAGTTAAAGACCTTCTTAAATTTACTTAGCACAATTATATTTTTCTTAAGTATACAAATCCTATTCAGTACACGATAAACTTTCGACTTATGAAGAAATTATGTGTGCACTCAAGATTATGATTAAATCGAATTTTTGTGGGTCTGTCAGGGGCTCCCCCCTCCCAACGCACCACTCGCTAAACTTAAGAAAACCCATTTTGCAGTTGTCCCAGTCACCCCTAGATATCCCACGCTTCAAACCTTTTGCACTCAAAATTATGATTAAACCTGGCTGGGCTCCCGGACTAATAGGGCAATATGTACTGTAGCGGAAACTGTCAAGAATAGCGGAGCGGTGGCGTAAGTGTTACGGATTTACACGGAGTCCATCCAAGTCCAACAACGGCTGCGGAGCCAACAGAACCTGACGTTAACGCGCAACTGCGGGTTTGGCCGCCCTATGCAGGCGTATGTGCGCGCGCGAATCATATACATGTACGTGAACACATACTGTTCGCGTGAAAACAGGCGTTATCTCGTCCAGACGTAATCTCACTTTTGTTTGAGAAAGTTTTGTGTTTACGAAAGTTCAGTGAAGTGCGTGTGCCATTGGCTGTGCTTGATCGATCGTGTTCAACTTAACTTTAGCGAACCTTCGCAAAGCTGACAATCAATCAAATCGCAGTATAGTCAGGGATGTTAGGGCACTATAGGGGCTGTTTGGTTCAAATTCTTCCAAAAGCACCAAATTTGGCCCAGATGCTGTTCATAGCATACCTTTTCGATTTTTGCCGGCCGCCAAGATGGGCGCCCCACGGGGCGGCCATTTTGGCCAAAATCCAATATGGCCGACATCTGGGTCAGAGGTCAATCGCAGTGAAGAAATTAAAAGAGCCAGAATCATAAATGATACATTTTTTTAGGGGTTTTCGGGGTTGGAGAATCTGATTCTGATGTTATTTTAATGATTTGAGGTCAACTTTATCCCACAAAGTCATCGTAAAGGTCATTATGAGGTCAAACCTGTTGTTTCTGGTACGCATCATCCCAGATCCCTAAAAAAACACTTTCCCTTATATTTGCTGTATGTTGGGTGATGCAGAACCCCTCCCAGTACAAAGTTTTAAGAATTGGTCACACACCCCTTAAAAATGGTATTGGCCACCCCCCTTAAAAATGGTATTGGCCACCCCCCTTAAAAATTATTGTCTGCCCACAAGATGAGGCAATGAATCAGTTTGTGACGCACTTGCAATGGCCGATGACGGACTATACGCAATACCCAAGCCCACGACAGACCACGCGCGACGTCCTTGAACTCATTATGCGTCGAAACACGTTTGAATTTAATGGCAAGTTTTTCAGACAAAAAATTGGCGTGGCCATGGGCAGCGAATGCAGTAACATAACTCTATTCAAATACGAACAAGACAAAATCCTCCCTCACAATCCCTCAATTGTGAGCTACATGAGATATAGAGACGATGTTCTTATAATCTTTAACGGAAATGAAAAGCAGGCTGCTGACCTAGTGCAATCACTTAATAAAATTCACCCTACGCTGAAGTTTACGTCTGAGATCTCGCACCGCCAAGTCACTTTTCTCGACCTTATTATCTACAAAGGCGAACGATTCATACATGAAGGGATATTGGATACTGGAGTCGCTAGCAAAAAACTGATACATTTCAGTACCTAGCTCCAGATTCAGCACACCCTAAGTCGGTATTTGGCGGATTAATCAAGGGCGAAGTGACCAGATACAAACGTATATGTACCCATTCAAAAGACTTTGAGGAGAGGGTTGAATTCTTCAAAGACAACTTCAAAAGCGCGGATACACAAACAAAGACCTAGCTCCGTCTCCTTTCTCAAAGGGGAAAGACTCCCGCGGACCCAAAGCGTGAAACAATAACAATATCCCACTGGTGTTCGTCCTACCATACTACCCACATGTCGCGCACCCAGCCCCGAAACGGGCTATCCTCAAACACTGGCCCTTGATTACCGAAAACGAATATCTGAATAGGCTATTTGATACCCAACCCATCCTGGCATACAAACGGCACAAAAACATAAAAGATGAACTTGTTCGATCTAGGACTAAAGCGTCTCCACAATCCAACCAAGAGGAACAAAATCTTTATGAGGAGAATCTGCAAATTCTATTGGAACTATTGAAAGGACAAAACAATGATCAAAGAAATGGATCTCAAGACTAAAACAAAATAAATAAGTCAACCCCCCCCCCCCCCACCACCAACCCCCCCCCCCCCCCCCTTGTCCTTGCCACTCGTCACAATAAACCGACACACAAATAAAAACAAGGAAAGTGTGGCTGATGACGTGCATGATATAGCACAGAAAATATGCCCTGCTCCCCTTCCAAAAAAGGAGAAAAAAGAGGGGACGGCATATTATCACCGGTAAAAAAACAATCACTGTGTAAACTAAAAACAAAGGAACCACTATGGCAATACACAAACCAGTCATCGCGTCGCCAAAACCAGAGACAGGGTTTGAAACTCCCGCTTTTAGGGAATGTCTAACCCAATTGGCCTGCAGACGTTTGATGTATTTGCCCGTCCACGAACTCCAACCACGGACTGTCATCTAGCAGAGATAAGGTGGCTAAAACTGACCCCCAGATGCGTGTCTTACGGGAAAAAAAGGAAAAAAAGAGTTAAAAATCACGCTCTGGAGAGACCAGTCAAACAGCCACTTTCTAGCATACCCACTAGTTAACGTCCAATTACAGATTTATCTTCGGCAGAACAGTCACAAATACAATCCATATGATACTTGTCAGCAGAACCTCTTCCGCGTCTCAAAAAAAACCCGAAAAGCACGGAGGGGTTCTGTTGAAACTTGTACACGAACCCCCCCCCCCCCCCCCCCCCCCCCCCCATTCCTACAGACTGCAATATCGCAGAAAAAAGTGGCCTGAACTGACCTCCCATGAAGCGTATATCACTGGAAAAAAAACCTTAAATTAGGAATTACGCTCTGGGCGGGATAGTTACACAACCACACTGCTGGCATACCAGCACACAATAAATCATGCAGATTTATCTCTGTAGACCAGCCACTACCTAAAATCCAATGATACCTTACGCAGCAGAACTGCTTCAGCATCTCCAACAAAAATAACGAAAACGATGAGAAAAAGTTCTGACTTGTGAAAACTCCCATAAAACACCCTCTCCTTCCCACATAGAATGAGTTCTGATTCAATGCAGCTAACTCTGGAATTGATAATAAAAAAAACCAAGATTAACTGATCATTCCTTGAAGTATGCCTGCATAAACCGGTTTCTCTGTGCTATACCTTCTTGCAAAAGCACTCCATTAGAATTTAAAAACCTAATAGCCTCACAGAAAAAGAAAGAAAATTCCACAAAACCCAGTATTACACGTCCTTCACGTTAATGTCCTTCCCAGGTGACCGAGAATCGCTCTAACAATTTAAAAACCTTGAGTGACATGTATCATTACGCTGCTTCCCAATAAACACCATGCACAGTCCTCTGCAAATGCGAAGGCGGGTGCCTTAATAACAGAAGTGATGACCAGTAAAACTCATCGCTGGCATCATAGAGCGCAAACCAGAATGTACAGGTAGTAATAGTATTATTGGTATGTTGTTGTGTTGCTAATCCTTGTATTGTATTTGGATCATTTAAATGTACACAGGGCATATAGCATTTTGTCACTGCAGATGTCATCTCCAAGTGAAAGTTGTTCCTGAATATAATCTTCACTGATTTGTTTATTGACATCGATGGTATGTTTCAATATCAAAATGATAAGATACAATACAGTTTATAAATTTTGTAGGTGGGATTTGGGATCGCGCACCTAAAACACTGGATTTGACCCCAAAATATAATTTTCGGTAATTTTGAGGGGTCAACGTGCCCTCAAATCATTGAAATAACGTCAGAATCAGATTCCCCAACCCCTAAAACCCCTAAAAAAATGTATCATATATGATTCTGGCTCTTTTAATTTCTTCACTGCGATTGACCTCTGACCCAGATGTCGGCCATATTGGATTTGTCCAATATGGCCGCCCCAGAGGGCGCCCATCTTGGCGGCCGGCAAAAATCGGAAAGGTATGGTATGGGGCAGCATCTGGGCCAAATTTGGTGCTTTGGAAGAATCTGAACCAAAATATCCCTTAACACCCCTGACTAGTATAAGTATTAACTAATATCTACCGTACCCACTTGGGGGCGCACTTTTAGGGGCTTTTTCAATCTCTGGGTTCGGTTTGTCTTCGTTTTAGGATCAAGGGGATTTTAGCCTACTGCGAGAACTCCAGCCACATTATGGTGCCCTGTTGTGCTTCAAGAACATTCAATCAGTTGATATGAACCTATACAAAAGTCGGATATTTATATTTCCTTCATTTGTATTTACTTCTCAGTGATTCCGAAGCTCGCAGGCGAACCGAAGCCGAAGACGCGAAGCAAAGGTTTAAGTACGCGTAGCAGACGACCAAATGCGCGGCGCAAGGAGATCTTTGCCAGAACATTTCACCTTGCATTTTAATTGTGGTTTTTCATTCATTTTACCATAAACTGAACATTTTATTCTTCACTTCCAAAACACACGGAAACAATAACAAATAACTTCGTGGAAATATCTACTGTTATCAGTTGGCTGTCAATCAAAGTTCAAAGACTTGGGATTTATTATTTGAATTAATTCGACGGTGGATTAAAACACAATTAATTCGACGGTGGAATAAAACAACATACCGGCACCTCCGATTGAATCTGGGGCTTAATACTTTCAAGATACTTGATAAATACTTTTCAAGATACTTTTCCGTAACTTATTTGAAAAAGTAAAACGGATAAAACCTTATCTCATTAATTGTACAGGACACCGACAAAAATGCAGATGGGGAATTATTCCAGGTTTTCTTGTGTTTCTAAACCACATTCAAAATCCTTTGCACCATTTCGTTTGTGGAAATAGTTTTCTAATAGTTTCCAGGGATAACATTTTTTGCGAATTATTTTCACCAGAAAGAATTAAAATTACCAAGCTAGTATTAAATGCACTTTAATTCCTAAACAAATTATCCATGTTTAAATTTTTCGACTTGACAATTGTTATCGAGTAAATAGGCATGTGTTAGAGTCAGGGGGACCAATGCGCCCCGATGTAAACCACAGGGTTTTCTCGAGAACGGTAAAACATGAGGTTGGTTTCCTTTCAACCAAGACATTTGAAATAGGATAAGTAAACAATCCAAAACAGGAAGACGCTCGCCGTCTGGGCTTGTCATAATTATGCCGGCCGCATGATATGCTGGCCGTGCCAACATCTCCTGTGCACTCGCGTTGACGTTTGTATAATGTGCATGCTAAACACCTCTAATAATTCTTGACTTCAGTAATGTCCCCCCCCCCCCCCCCCCCACATTTGAAATGGGATTGACGCCATGCACGCAGCGCTCTGCAATCTTTGCTTTTTATTTTGCCCATAGATATCTAATATTAAAAGCTAGACACGACATGTGTATACATTATACAAGTCAAAGGTAAAATTGCTCTGAGAGCATAATAAAAGGGCCAACGGGTTTCCAGTTAAAGTAAAATGCTGTGCGAGCATTCCAGCTAAAGTAAAATGCTGTCTCAGCACTGCACTCGCGTCAAAAAGGAAGTGGACAAGAGAATGCCAACGGGTTTTACCTCTTACCCCCCCAACAAGCGCAGACCGAGCGAAAGGTCAGCAGGTGTGGGCCACTAGTTCGGTGTGGGCGGGTCGAAACCGTTGCCCTCCCACCTCGCCCCCCTCCTCCCATAGCAGCATGGACTCACAATCGGGTAGTCTAAAGCACCGACTCAATGAGCCAATGAGAGAGAGACACACGCATTGGAGGGGAAAGCGCTGCACTCTCTGCGAGAGAGAGAAGGCCGCAACGCAAGAGAGTGGGAAAGCGATCACCGGCTATGTAACGCGGTCGGTGGTCACGTAGCTAAATAACTGGCACGAAATGGACGGCGCGTAAACAATAACTCGTGCTCGCGCGATAGGGCGGATGAGCACGAGCTTATAAATAAGCTTATAATGGGCTTATTAACGGATAATCTCGACGCGCGCTGTGGGCCCACGGTGAAGTTCACTTCTTACCCGCTCTGTGCGCGCTGTGTATCAAGTAGTAAGTATGCTGCTGTTGGCGCTCACATGTTTCCGTGCAAAAGTTGTTGAGTATTGAAGCAAGGTGACATCGGTTTTTTTGGAATCCGGCACACGTGTCGGATGAATTAGAAAAAGCGTGCGTTCGCTGTGTATTTGCGAGCGTTTGTGAGACAAATGCGCGCAAGGCACAGCTACGTACGGTGGTCTAAAGGCGGAGAAAGAAGGCGGTGCTAAGTAGAATTGTCATTGTCAACTGACGTGATGACCTGTTGCAGTGTATGAAGTGCAACCATATGCAGGCACCGGCGCTCATGCATTAGGTGTAGCTGACAGATGCTGAAAGTACGCCGGCGCAGATGTGCATGCAAAGCGGAGCGAAGGCTGTCAAGTGTCTTGGGCTAGCTGGAGGGTGTAGGTTAGAATTATGGGCGTAGCTAGTATGCGCAGAGTAGAAGAGCGTGCATAGCGGCACCTAGGACCTCTCAGACAGTGTCGTCAGTGCAGGAGAGCGCGCAGCGTATATCGAACATTGGTGATAGTACTCTTTATAGCAACGCAAAACCAAAATTGAACTCCATCCAAGCCGTAATGGCTATCTTACGATGACCCACCAGCATTAGTGTATGCAAATAAATGCAGTGATTACGGTACGGTGCTATAAACCAGTTAACATCTACTGCTCGGTGGGAGGGCAACGGTTTCGACCCGCCCACACCGAACTAGTGGCCCACACCTGCTGACCTTTCGCTCGGTCTGCGCTTGTTGGGGGGGGGGGGGGGGGGGGGGGGGGGGGGGGGGGGGGGGGGGGGGGGTAAGGTAGAGGTAAAACCCGTTGGCATTCTCTTGTCCACTTCCTTTTTGACGCGAGTGCAGTGCTGAGACAGCATTTTACTTTAGCTGGAATGCTCGCACAGCATTTTACTTTAACTGGAAACCCGTTGGCCCTTTTATTATGCTCTCAGAGCATTTTACCTTTGACTTGTCCACTTCCTTTTATTTAGTAGCTTGTGTTTGAACAGTAAGAAGTTTGCATGCGCGCTTTTGGCTCGGGATCATCGGGTGCAGTCCCTCCACCCAATCGCTCCGACTAACTCCACATCTGGCGTCCGGGGTTTTTTGTTTATAGTCGAGCGAGCGCCTTTCCCCGGCCGATTGCCCAGATGTGGGTTTTTTTTTTTTGTGTACTCGCCGGCAGCAGCGCTTTGACGCCCGTGTGCGCCCACCACTGCGCATCCTCTTTGAAGAGGCGGGCGATACGCCGCTTGTGCGTGCGCAGTCGGCGCATTTTCTCGTATGCCGCGTAGAGGCGCGCGCAAATGTCCTCGGAGGGGAAGACTTGACCCAAGTCGGACTTACCATGGAGTTAAGACTACCAATTTGCTTTCGTCAATCCGGCCGAATAGTTATGTGCTTTGTTGGCCTTAGAAAAAAAGGCGCCGTCATCTGGTTGTCGTTCCGCTATCGGCATCAACGCCGATGTCATCATTTCAGTGCAGTAAATCCGACTTGACGGATCGGCCAATCAAACCCCCCGCGGTGATATGTAGTTATTCATAAATTATTTGCATACGCATCACATGGTTATGCGCGATGTATGCCAAATAAGTCCGCCAATCGGACTCGCTAGACCGCTAACGGACTATGGAGGAATGGTAGGCAGTACTGTCACTAGATGCCTTTTTCAAATTAAATAACTGCGTCCATACTTCGTTTACTTAGTTAGAGTATGGTATAGTGCAAACTTAACGGGCCGGACAATGTACACGATAGCAAGACTATTAAACCGTTTGTACATTTACACATAATGTACACTATGTACATGTTATGACGAACTTGGAGCGCCGAGGGCGCCTCTCTCCGACAAGTTAACCTCTGACTAATACAGGATTTTGAACTTTAACTGCTTTATTCTCATTCCTGTGTCGTGGGTGGACCACATGAGGTAAAACTGAAAAACAAGAAATACAAGGAAAATACACTAAATAACCAAAGACATAAAAATATTAATGAAATACTTAAAGATCAAAAAGCAATGACAAACAGATGAATGTACATGTATAAGAACCATCGCAAAGGTAAGTGCATAACATTATCTCAAAACACTCCAAGGGATTGTAAATTCACATTAGACAATCTATAAAATTAACCTACAAAACTGTGCTCTCCAAAGGATGAAGTGTCCTCAAACTGCTTATGGGTCTGGAATACTGAAATCAGCAACCTAAAACAAAGAAAAAAGGCATAGTTCCTAAATACACCGTAAAACCCCGCAGCACTACTGCAAATTCCAAATAAGGATACGCTAATGCCAAATATAGAATCCAGCTCATGAATATTCATAACACGTGGAAAAATGGCGAGTACATGTTCTTAGGCAGGCCTCGTGTGCACACAAAAACTAAGTTATTAACCTTATATAACCTTTAAAATCCTCGACATAAAGACATAAAATGACCAAACACCCAGTGTTTCCTGACCAGAAAACAGTACTGATCATTACAATCATGTCCCCTAAGAAACCGGGCCTCGATATTGAGGTAAATTCTAAGGCACAAAAACAAGGAAAGAGTATTCGCAAGGCACAAGAAAATTATCGATGCGATACAGAAAATCATGGTGGCAAAATGTGACTGAAAATTACGATACAATTGCTCATCAAATAACGATCAATAATCACTAAAACAAGTATAATTATAATCTTAAACTCACCAGTGATCTTCTGGTGCGAGGCTATCGGAATAGGGTGGTTCCAAAAGGATGGAAACACGAGCACTAAAATGAACTAAAACTTGGCGTGACTGAATAATTGTGCAACTTCTGCGAAAACACGATCACCACGAGAGGGCGCAATACTACATTAAATCGCAACTCGCACTGCTAGGGGTAAACATAACACTCCCCCCGTGGTGATACCTCATCACAAAGTGCATACAATACAAATACATCTAATAAGGTTACACTAAAACAGTAAAAACGGTTTATAACAAGCAGAACCGTAAATTGGAAACAGCGCGTAAACACTTTGATAAGCGGTGCCTACGTGTCTAAGTAGCATCTGGTATAGTCCAAGCTTCATGAGTTCCGCTGGACCACGGTGATCAGTCAATCTGAGGGAATCAGAAGAACCAAGTCGCTTATTGGCCGCAACATTGTCTTCTTCGTCAACTCACGGGCTGGTCGTAGAAACAGGCTTCTCTGATCCGCGGCTACCATCTCCACGCTGGCTTTCCTGATGTGTCCGTCTCCACTTGCTTCAACACCAACAACCTTGCCCAGAGGCCAGTCGTTTCGCCAGGAGTCACATTTCACGATGACAACATCCCCTTCCTTCAGGTCTCTCTTTGGCTGCTGCCACTTCGCTCTAGTCTGTAGCAGAGGTAGGTAGTCCTTCCGCCACTTGTCCAGAACATATTGGATAGGTGCTGGACGCGTCTCCACTGGCTCCTCATGAGATCTTTGAGATCAAATGGTCCTTCTGGGGCTGTCACCTGCGATGGCTTCATTGTGAGCAGCATATTGGGCGACAGGTTCAAGGGTAGCTCTGGGGTGTCGCTGTCTGGCAGTAACGGTCGGGAGTTGATTATGGCAGAAGACGGCACTTGAGTCGAACACCACCCTCACCTTGTCCGGCTTCTGGGGGTGGTATACTCCGAAGTGTGGGAGGTACCAAACTTCTTCACCAGCAGTAGTTGCCTCATCCAAAACCTGCTTAGCAATTCCCTTCTCCAGAATCTTTCTCATGAACTCGATGTAGTGCTGCTTTTTCTTTTCGTCCTTAGCAAGGGAGCTGGCCAAGGTTTTCATTCTGGATACCGCTTGGGCCTTGTTGTTTGGCAGTCTTCTTCTATTTTTTCTGAGGGGCAAAGGTGCGGACCAGTTGCCATCTCGATCTTTCTTCATCTCGCCGGCGATCAGCTCCATGAACTCCCTGTCGTCGGAAGACGGCCCAAATCGTTCATCAGCACTGGTGCTGATGAACACTTCTTCCCCCAATTCAGCTGCTCTAGGCATGGTGTGAAAGACCTTTACTGCCTTGTCACATGGCTGGAATTGGGCGGAATGGCGACCGTTTTTCAAGACCTGCGTAAAGTAGGTGCTGATTACGTCTTGCTGCAGGTGGGAGATGTCTGTCCGGATGTGGGCACCGTTCAAACAAACCTCACCGACAACAACCCAGCCTAGATCGAGACGGTGCGCCCATGGCTGGTCATCTTTGCCGTTGATCACCTCTCTCACTTTATGGAACCGCGGAGCATCTCTGCCAAGTAGCACTGCTATTTCGGCATCTTTGTTCAGTTGTGGTATCATCGGGGCAATCGGCTTTAAGTGATCAAAGGCTGCTGCCACTTCCGGTGTGGGTATCTCCGCCACATCTCCCGGAATGTTGTTGCACTCGAACAGTGTAGGCGTAGGAGCAGAAACTGTGCCGTCCATACTCTCGATGACTAGGCCAGAAAGTTTCCGACCGTGGACTTCCTGGAGGCCATTAACCGTCTTGACAGCATACGTTGACTTGTTCTGCTTGACTCCTAATCTACCGAGCAGATTTTTGCTGATGAGGGAACCATTGCTTTGGTCGTCGATGATGACGTATGTGGTGATAACATGGTCCGGCTTTTCTTCTAGGTAGGCTTTTACCAAACAAATTTTGGCGCATGACCGGCCTTCTTTACCACTACCACATACTCTGGTGCATTTAGGTGCGACGATAAACTGGGGCCGGTTGTCGTACTTCGTGGTAGGGGTTTTTTGATTTGACGCTGGTGGAACTTCTTCACTGGGTGCAGGCCTGTGCATGACTGTGACATGGGACCTGCCACAGACGTCGCATCTCACTCGGGTCTTGCAGTTCTTAATGATGTGGTTGGCCCTCAAACACCGGAAACACAGGCGATTCTCTTTCACAAATGATATCTTCTCGTCTATGGATTTCTGTAGGAAGACCCGGCAATCCTGCAGCTTGTGTGCTGTGTTGTGTACCGGGCAACGGGATATCTCTTTTTCTGCATACCCTTCCTCCACCCCAGTCTTTCTTACGGTGAAAGAAGGCCTTGACGAAGAGCGTTCAGCCACACTCTTGACAGCATCAGAAAACTGGAAGCTCGGGTCGCTTTGCACTCTGGCATGGTGCTGAATGAGCTTAACAAATTCCTCAAAAGGCGGGAATAGGACTGCATGCTTCTTCTTATATTCAGACCCCTTCTCTCGCCACTTGTTCTGTAGCCACTCTGGCAATTTCTGCACTAGGGGCTGCAATCCCCTCGAGGAATCCAACGCCAGCAACCCTGGAAACTTCTCCGACTCCTTCAGGTATTGGACCTCAAGGAGAAGATATCCGAACTCTTCTAGCTTGGTGCTGCCTTTCGGCGGGATCTTTTGGAACTGCTCTAGTCGGCCTGTGATATCTCGTTCCACTGCCTCTGGGGAGCCATGTTTTTGCTCCAGATACTCCCAGGTTCGCTTGAGGCCCTCTTCTGGTCTGTCAATGTGGATGGCATAGATCCTTTGGACGAACGATTCTGTCTCGCCCTCAAGGGAAACCAGGACTAGGTTTAACTCCTCACATGGCTTCAGCTCCAGGTCCTTCATTGCTTGTTGGAAGCTGCACTTCCAGGCCCGGTAGTTGCCCGCACCGCCTTTGAATTTTCTGATTCCACTCTTTATTAGCTCTTTCTTTACCAACATGTTACTGATGGAGTTGAGACTCTCCTTAATGGGTGGGCTAGGGGGCTCCGGTAGCTTGCCATCTCTGGGGATAGACTGTGATGGCAGTGCAGGCTTGGTTTCAGCATTATCCTTTTTGTCTCGTATCACAGGATCAAATTCTGTTGGGGACTTTTCTTCGATCCTGATTGCTGGTTTTTCTTTCTCAGGCAATTCTGTCTCAGGTTCCCTGAAGTGGTGGGATAAATAGTCGCTGGTGCGGACAGCGGAGTCAACGACTGGCAACTGTAAATCTTCTTGGATACTGGCGGAACCTTCCTTCAAGGCGACAGACTCTAAAAATTCTGCTTCTGCTTCTGCCATTGCATACTCCTTTTCTGCGCCCAATAGAAGAAGAGAATTGGCGACGTCTTGTTCTTGCCGCCGAAGCTCTGCTTCTTTCTGGGTGAATTCCACCTTTGTTTTCAAAGACATGGCTTTAGCACGAGCCAGAATGGCTGCTGAGCTCGTGTTTGACTTCAAGGAACTTCTGCTGGTTTTGCGTGATGCCGGTGTTCGCTGAGAACTGGCGCTGGTTGCTTCGTCTGAGTCGAGTACTTCGATCATCTTGAAAAGTTTTTTTTACTATTACGAACTTGGAGCGCCGAGGGCGCCCTCTCTCCGACAAGTTAACCTCTGACTAATACAGGATTTTTGAACTTTAACTGCTTTATTCTCATTCCTGTGTTGTGGGTGGACCACATGAGGTAAAACTGAAAAACAAGAAATACAAGGAAAATACACTAAATAACCAAAGACATAAAAATATTAATGAAATACTTAAAGATCAAAAAGCAATGACAAACAGATGAATGTACATGTATAAGAACCATCGCAAAGGTAAGTGCATAACATTATCTCAAAACACTCCAAGGGATTGTAAATTCACATTAGACAATCTATAAAAATTAACCTACAAAACTGTGCTCTCCAAAGGATGAAGTGTCCTCAAACTGCTTATGGGTCTGGAATACTGAAATCAGCAACCTAAAACAAAGAAAAAAGGCATAGTTCCTAAATACACCGTAAAACCCCGCAGCACTACTGCAAATTCCAAATAAGGATACGCTAATGCCAAATATAGAATCCAGCTCATGAATATTCATAACACGTGGAAAAATGGCGAGTACATGTTCTTAGGCAGGCCTCGTGTGCACACAAAAACTAAGTTATTAACCTTATATAACCTTTAAAATCCTCGACATAAAGACATAAAATGACCAAACACCCAGTGTTTCCTGACCAGAAAACAGTACTGATCATTACAATCATGTCCCCTAAGAAACCGGCCTCGATATTGAGGTAAATTCTAAGGCACAAAAACAAGGAAAGAGTATTCGCAAGGCACAAGAAAATTATCGATGCGATACAGAAAATCATGGTGGCAAAATGTGACTGAAAATTACGATACAATTGCTCATCAAATAACGATCAATAATCACTAAAACAAGTATAATTATAATCTTAAACTCACCAGTGATCTTCTGGTGCGAGGCTATCGGAATAGGGTGGTTCCAAAAGGATGGAAACACGAGCACTAAAATGAACTAAAACTTGGCGTGACTGAATAATTGTGCAACTTCTGCGAAAACACGATCACCACGAGAGGGCGCAATACTACATTAAATCGCAACTCGCACTGCTAGGGGTAAACATAACACATGTCAATACCGCAAATGGAGGGCTTTAATGTAAGTACACACTCACATACTGAGGACACCTTGCAAACCGAGCGCGTCCTCGGTATGAAATATTGTGAAAAATGGCACTTTCGTGGCCGTTTTTGACTGTTGGTTAAATATCAAAGCGTTTGGGAGGAGTCCTCGGTTGACGCATAAGACCTGACGTGAGGCAGTATGCACATTTTTTTCCCCATCAAAAAAACCGCAAACGGGATTACTCTGAATGGCATAGCGCCCTCCGTTGGTTGCGCGTGTGAAAATGACGTAAATGTAAACATGTACAATTACATGTGTACATTACGTGACAACACGTCTCTAATTAAACTCGTTCAGACATGTCTTAACTATTATAACGTTGTTTTGGCCTAAGTGCATATTGTAGTGTATGCGAAGACGTGGTCATTTGCAGCTAGCTAGGTGTACCATGGAGCTGGAATAAATGGTAAGTACAGCAATTGTATTTGGAAGCTTGCATGTTACTCGCTATGACTGAGTATGAATGTAGCAGAGTATGACATATATGACGTGCTCATTTACGTTGTAATGTAATTTTTAGTTATGGCCTCGATCTGTTACTCTAGTCTATAGGATGATATGGTAAGTGAATATGCCTAATTTCAGAATAATTAGAAGTTATAACCAAATTTAACTGCTTTATTTTGCCAACGCAAGAGTTGTTGAGCACCGTGCGAACAAGAAATAGTTAATTGTAGTTATTGTATAAAAAACAAATAAGTAGCCACAATTATTAATATTTAATTGTATAAGCCAATTTGGTATTCCAACTGCACATGCGCACATTTTCCCTTGACGATTTTTCTTTCGATATAAACATTTCATCGATTGCGTGCAAAAGCATAGCGGGGTACCAGCAAATTTCAAGAGATCGTCGTGTTTTAAAGTTACTAAGTAACATATTTTTGTTTACGTTTTGGTGTTTTCAGCCGCTTTGTGTGGCCAAACTTTTGTTGGAACAAATATTATTTATTTTTTTCGATTTCACAAGAAAATGAAAAAAATGCGGATTTGGTTACCACGTCCCCCATAGCCTTGTGTGCATTTGTCTGCCGTGTTTGTATCACTTGACCTCCTTGAGAAAAATTGTTGAATCTTGTTGTGCACATGCGCAGTCGGAACTCCAAAGTGGCTTATTATCAGTTTAATGGTATATTGTTGTTGTATTGTTGTGTAGTCTAGGTGTGGCTGACAGAACTACCATAACAAACATGAAACGAAGTAGTCGTCTTGATGGAACCTTGACAAATCACCAGCATCATGAAGGGGAGAACGTAATCGCACTGTGGCCTCCAGATTCATCATGGTATCCTGCCGTAATAATCTCTTTCACCAAAGGTAAGTGCGGAGCCTCTAAAAGGACATATGACGAAAACAAATGGAATGCCCTCGTAATTTGTGGGTTCACGTTAACGTGAACCCACATTAGGGTTGTGGGTTCCGTAGGTAAGAAATGTAATCCATAATGTAGAATCCCATTTGTCACACATAAATTAAGACAGCTGTATACCCTCTTACATCTCCCCATGACATGTACCACATGTAAATAAACAATGCCATTTTTCCTAAACTTGATTCCTCCCCCCCCCCCCCCCCCTTTCAGAACCAAAAATATATATGATCTGTAAACAACAAATACTTTTCAACATTCCACTCCCAATTGCATGTAATCCCTTTAAAGTTTAATTAGTTGAATTTGTGGCTTTCTTATCAGGAAAGTACTGCGTCCGATACACTGATGGTGTGACACGCTGCCTATTTGAGCACCAGGTGAGAAAATTACCATAGAATGCATTAATTAAAAACAGACAGGTTAGGAAGAATACCAATGAAATGCGTAATTCTTCCAAATAGGCACTTGGGGAGACAAACTAGCGTAATTTTTTAGGTAATAAGGAGACAGTGGCACTTAGGGAGACATTTTAGTGTCTCCCTAAGTGCCTTAGAAGTCTTAGAAGTCATATAATGAATGCACATGACACAAATTCTCATTTGAATTACATATCTTTTTATGAAGAGGATAAATACCGGTATGTCGTCAGTTAAGTTGCACATCAAGGGCGAATGTTGTTGCTTGTGATGGTGTTAAAATAGATAGTATATTTTATAGATAACACAAAGAAATTGTTATTTGTTTAAAATTAAATGTGATTTTGATTTGATTTCTATGCCAGGTGGCCCATCCGAGTTTCTTGAGTCCGCACTTAAATGGTTCAGACAGTCTACAAAGCAGTTCCATTTGGGATGATGGCCCACAGGCTGATTCTGGTACAGGACCTGGCGTTTGTACTGCTCCATATGAGGTAATTCACACACACTCAACTTGTTTTCAGAACCCAAATATTCACTCTGGGTGCCCAGAAGCCAGAAACAAATTTATAAATCAAGTGTTTTTTTTGCAAGCACCCCCCCCCCCCTTTCACCCCCCCCCCCCCACCCCACACCCCACCCCTCCCACCCCTACTCCCAACTCCCTCTCCTTCAGAGGGGCAACTAGTCCGAGGCAATTAGGCATATGCGTCTACCCCGAAAGAAAATAACAGTGGTGTTTTGGTTTTTTTCCAATCGTTCTAAATCATAAACGTTTTCTGCATCCGGCAACATAGAAAGTAGTAAGATTTTGATTCATTAGTGAACTTGTTTTCTGAACCCTATCAAATATTCACTGTGGGTGCCCAGAAGCCAGAAACAAATTTGTAAATAAAGTGTTTTTGGCAAGCACCACCCCCCCCCCCCCCCCTTCACCCCCCCCCCCCCCCCCCCCCCCACACACCCACCCCTCCCCCACACACCCACCCCTCCCCCACACACCCACCCCTCCCCTCGCCCTCCCACCCCTCCCCAAAGAAATTGTTATTTGTTTAAAATTAAATGTGATTTTGATTTGATTTCTATGCCAGGTGGCCCATCCCAGTTTCTTGAGTCCGCACTTAAATGGTTCAGACAGTCTACAAAGCAGTTCCATTTGGGATGATGGCCCACAGGCTGATTCTGGTACAGGACCTGCCGTTTGTACTGCTCCATATGAGGTAATTCACACACACTCAACTTGTTTTCAGAACCCAAATATTCACTCTGGGTGCCCAGAAGCCAGAAACAAATTTATAAATCAAGTGGGTTTTTTGCAAGCACCCCCCCCCCTTTCACCCCCCCCCCCCCCCCCCCCACACCCCACACACCCACCCCTCCCCCACACACCCACCCCTCCCCTCGCCGTGTGGCAGATCCTTCAAGTCGGGATTTCTGAACCACACATGAGCATGGGTGGCGCATGAAGGCGCGCTACTGATAAGCGTGGACGTGACGCGAGGCGCACAGTGTGGATGACCATGAGCAATGTTACCACATAATCCCGACTTGGATCAAGTCTACTCGGAGGGCAGCTGGCTGCACTTGCCGGCACACTTCTGTTTGTGCGGCAGTGAGGTGCCCTTGTACTGCGGCGGGCGGTTGTTGCAGAGTGTCAGCTCACTCTCTCGCTTGGTGATGGTGAGCGGCGCCGGCGCATGGAACTTGGGGCGTCGCTTTCGACGCGGAATGCGCGCCATGCGGTCGCGACGCGCGTCCAGCCATATGTGCATGAACTGCGTGTAGAGCAGCTGCACGTGCTGGGCCGGACGCGTGTCGTCGCGTGGCTGCGCGGAGTGACTGCGCCGACGCCGATTGATCTTATGCGCCCTATCGCGCGAGCACGAGTGCGCCCGCGCGCGATGCGCCGATGCGGCCCGGTGTTGTCGCCGCAGGGCGACTTGGGCATGTGCGCTTGTATCTCGTGCGCGTCGCTAGTGTACTGCGACTGGCTGCTGTGGCAGCTCACTCTCCCGCTCCCCGTAGGGTTTGCGACGCAGTCGGCGACGCCTTGGGCGGCCGTCGCTTGTCGGCCGCACTGCGCGCCATTATTTTTTTTAGTTTTGTGTTTTGTTTTTGTTTTGAAGGTTTTTTTACGTTTTTTTTCTCTTACCTCTTACAAGCAATCGTCTATCGCTTGTTGTGCCCGGAAATCGATGCGTAGATTCCGAGCGAAGGAAACCTTCCAAAAAACACAATGTAAGTTTGCCGATGTGCGAACAAACAGCAAACGGTTGTTGAGTATAGATGCAAGTTGACACCTCGGTACAAGTTGTTCCCACACAGAACAGAACCACGTACCCGTTACAGTTAGTCGAGCCCATCTACTAACCTACCCGACTCTAAATAAACCAATCAGCCTACTTTGCCGTCAGACCTACGGTGTTGCGTCTTGCCACAGACCTACGGGCTACTATGTATATACCATATAGTACTGTACACCATTACATTGTTCTCCGTATACTCATTAGCTCCTACCCTGTGAGGAGATAGCACTAGCTGCTACTTCGTTGTTTCTGTCTTAATTGTCTAAATTGGTCACTTTTGAAACCAAAATACGTTTTAGCTTCGTTATTTCGGGTGTTTTGTTACTTTTTTTAACCTCCCCCCCCCCCCTCCTGCGAGTCGGCGTCGTCGTTGTCATCGGCGAACGTCTGCGATTGTGATGATATTGTCCAGCGTCAAGTTGCCGTTGTGCTTCACTACAAAAGGCACACTGTGACTGCTGCAAAAAAGCGAAATAGTTTGACAATTTTCAGCAGGAAATGAAACAAAATTGCGGCAGAAGCAAGAAAGTTAGACAGAAACACAGAATTGACCGAAATTGCCGATAATTTGAAGCGATTCAGACAGCGAAAATTATTACCAGAGCTGAAATTTGTGGTTGTGTGCGCAAGCGTTTTGGCGGCATTTGCGCAGCGCACACTTGCAAACAACGCCGCACAATTGCGCAGTACATGCGCACTGACACTAGCAAATGCTAAAACGCCCGAAACTCACAAAAACGCAAGAAATATCACACATTCTTGCACCGAGTTTCACCGTTAGGTATGCATTCATTCACAGATGCTTTTAGTGCCGTTTTCGTCGAACTGAGGAAATTCACATGTCAGATGGTCAGATTCGTATGACAACCCCCTCTGAGAAGTCGAAAATCAAACTTCTGTCCCAATATAACTCATGCCCTTGATTTCTCGAACATTTTCGTTATTGGGTTCTTTTCGATTCCGTGGAGCGATCGCGAGTTATTCCAGTCGGACTGAAGAAGAAAGAAAGAAGAATAAAATTAACGCAAAATCGGTTCACTGGCAAAGTAAGGGTGCCGCGGCGCTGCCACTTCCAGCCGGGCGAACCCGTTGGGTGTGACGCTCCCGCGTCACCCTCACATGTCAGATGGTCTCTATCTACCACAGACATAAATAACCTATAGACGGACAGCAGGGGGCGCCAGAGTGAAATTTCATGAAAGCCACAAATCGTGGGCAAATTGCTTAATTTCTGTAAGAACTCATTATTTTTGACAATTTTTTTTTTTTTTTAGAACTATGCAGCATTTATATAGTTAACAGCTGAAAGTATTTTTAGTCGACATCAGCTGCGTTTTCAACCGAAATTACCGATTTGTATCCGTCCTCCCGAAGTTTGTCCATAGAGTCGTGCACATTTGTCAATCACTTCCGCCCACGATTTCATACTTAGTCAGGCGCCGTCGAAATTACGGTACCTGGACGTTGATTTCCATAGGCGCTGTCCGTCTATAGGTTATTTATGTCTGTGCTATCTACGGCTCTGGTCAGATTCAGAGCCGTAGATAGAGCCCCTCTGTCGTCGAACTGAGGAAATTCATTCACATTGTTGTCATTGTCAGATGGTCAGATTCGTATGACAACCCCCTCTGAGAAGTCGAAAATCAAAATTCTGTCCCAATAGAACTCATGCCCTTGATCTCCTGATCATTTTCGTTATTGGGTTCTTTTTGATTCCGTGGAGCGATCGCGAGTTATTCCAGTCGGACTGAAGAAAGAAGAATAAAATTAACGCAAAATCGGTGCACTGGCAAAGTAAGGGTGCCTTAGCGCTGCCACTCCCAGCCGGGCGAACCCGTTGGGTGTGACGCTCCCGCGTCACCCTAGATGCGGATCAATTTTCAGAACAGTTTTGAAAACGCATGTCATTATCTAGGTTTTATTTAGATGTCTATGATTTTGCCGCGCTCGTACCCGACGTCTATATGCGCGCGGCCGGCCGCGGGTGAAGGCCGGAAAACACAAGAGGGCGTTTCAACATATTTGACAGAACCATTATTTATTCTTGATGGAGCCGGTGTGAAAGGTAATTCTGTCTCCCCTGGTAAATGTGTCCCCCCGGACAGACTTACCAGGCCGTGACCCGGTAAATCTGTCCGGGGGGACACATTTACCTAGGTATTTCTGTCCCCCTCCAGGTAATTCTGTCTCCCTGCCCAACGTTAAACGTGTCCCCCTGGTAAAATTGTCCCGTGCAACGTCACAAGTCTAGCACCCACTAGACGCAACAACCAGTGTAGTACAGGTTCACCCCTTCACGGTGCATCATTTGTGGCAGACTGTAGGATGTGTAGCGTACTACAAATTACAGGTGGTCAAACGTGCTGCCACATTTCGTGCTGGGTATATAGAATTTGTACGCGTGCAAGAAGTCTGAAAATACTGATTACCGCTAATTTCCCTTTCGCGCAGAAACGTAGATCGGTTGGTTTGATTAATACAGTTATTTATATTTTTATTTTCATTTTGATAAATCGATGAAGGGAACAGAAGTCCAAATAATAAGTACCATGTGGGCTTTTCATTGAAATAACATCAAAATAACCACTTATGTGTGGAACATTGGGGGACAAAATTACCTAGAGAGGGGACAGAATAAACTGGAGGGGGACGGAATTAACGGCTCTAGGGGGACACTTTTACCTAGGTAATTCTGTCCCCCCGGACAATTTTACCGGGGGACAGAATTACCGTCCACACCGGCAGGAGATGCAAAATTTGTTATCAAAAAACTTACACCGGCCATGGACTAACCGTCATACTCCAGTCCAGGTTTCAATATTATTTCTCTCTTGTAAAAGTGCATTGCAAGCTTTTGTTCTTGGTGATAATAATCACTCGGTTATTCCGCTATAAAATTCTCGGTGTTTTACATTAATATTTGTGTACGTCGTCCGGAAATTGGGCACAACAAGCCACAACAGAAAATTGAGGAACAAGATAGAAGAACCAGACCAATGCCAATTAAGCCATGGCTAAACGTCAGGACGTCGTTTTCAAATATAAGGTGTTTTTTCATTCAGAAGGGGTTAAACTGTTAAAACAATTTTTTTTTTTAACCAGTTCGCGCCGGATGACGTATATAAACGCAAAAATTTCCCCAAATTCAAAACGGATGACGAATAAATACGCCAAGTTCAAGTTCGGAAATGTATGTCAGCAGCGCGCAAGGCCGGAAATGCGTGGGTGTGCTACCCAGCACTATCGGCCTGAACACGCTTCGGATCGAGTTTCGTTAAAAATAATCCCGCCCGTCGGCTCGGCGATGTAAAAATAATCCCGGCGCGAACTGGTTAAGGCCGTTGCTATTCTTACGTGACCGTATTATCCTACGTACTTTTTCTATTCTTGCGCGAGTTTCGGTAGCACATGCGCAGTCCCTATACTTTAGTACTTAATTGTATACAGTCCCTAGTTTTTCGTATACAGTCCCTAGTTGTTCGTATACACGACTTATACCTTTTTCTATAAGACTATAAGTTAAGACCCTATCTAGATGAGATTATTAACCAATAATTTTAGTTAATAAAAAAAGGTTACGTAATGAAATAATACCAAAAAACAATGGAACTAACTTATTACACATACATACAATAATAACCTATTCCTATTTTTACCTACTGAACACTTCACTACAAACTTAGCTATTGCCGTCGCTTTTTTGTCCACGACGAAGTCACAGCTAGTTTTTTATGAAAAATGTAAAAATTTGAATACGAATGAAATGTAATGTGAATTTTTCACTATGTTTGCATTTTGGACTAAATACCACAATTTAACATCGACTATTGCCAAAACAAATTTCCTGGGTGGTCTTCATACATTCCGCGAGTATTGAGTTTCCCTTGTCTGTGTCGGGAACCAGTTAAATCACGTAAGAATAGAAAAAGTATGTAGGGTTACGGTCACCAACAGCGTTTTTTTAAATGCTATCCGGCTGTGCCGTGGAAAACTGAACACAATCAATGGAAACAATGCAAGTGAAAAGTTCTCCACGGCACAGGGAAATGCCAATCAATTTCTATGTATCCACAAGGCACAAGGCTCTACGAAATAGATTCTTGGAGTTTTACTAATGAAAAACTAGGAATTTTCAGGGCATATTTATTTGTCGCAAATATCTTTGAGTTTGAGGTAAAGGGGTAACCCTATTGGGTTACAGAACAGGAAATTAACCCTAGTTGAAATAGGAGAACCCCTTTGAAAATGGCCCTTGACGTTACAAACATTTTGTACACAAGAACACAGATTCTTTTTGTACATTGCGTTATGGGGACAATCTATAGGGTTTGTGTGCTAAGGAAAATCTCTCTAAACTTAAACTTGGAACATTCTAAAATTCCAAAATTTTCAACATCACCCTAATTTTTCTTTTTGATTTTCTTTCATTAAACCCTAACCCAATTCTACCTCTAGACCCCTTTACTGGGGACCCAACACGCTATGGGGACACGAAAATGTCCCCACTACTCGGTCTGTTTTGTCCAAACAAAATAACCTGTCCCCACAACTAGGTGGAGGCTAGAACAAAACGATGTCCCCACAAGGATATACATTTGAGATTAGAGATTCAAAGTGTTAAAAATGTTTTTTGCATCATGACATTGTGTGGTTTTTGTTTACAAGGGTTGACAGAAATATCCGCATTACTATCAGCATCATATCCTTAAATTAAAAACGTCAAATCTTTAGACATAAAATATTTGCATTTCTCTTTCATAGGCCCCTAAATGTAAAGCCTGAAGCCTCGAGGAACCAGTGTGTCTGTGAGAGAAAATGGCTGAGGTCCACGTGATTGGTCAGATTATCGGAGGAAGTGGGTTTCCGAGCCACAGTTTGTTCTGCAAATGGGGAATACATGCAGGTATTTTGGTCCAAAGTTAGGGTAGAGTTACGGTAGATAGTTCGCTTCTTGCCTTCTAGTATTAACCCTAACCCTCCAGGGTATTTTGGCTAGAAACCCTGCCAGACGCATCAGATTGCATACTTTGTCACATTGACTTGTGTGCAGAGTGCAGCAAGGTCAAGCAGTCGCCACAGATGCACTGTGCTGGTTCTGGCAGGGGCAGGGTTAGGGTTATGATACAATATAGTATGGTACATTGCAATACATACGGTACAATAATAATGCATTATTGTGTTCCTGATGTTACCAGGGGGTGCATGGAAGGTGATAGCTGGCGCTAGGGAGGGACAGACACAGGTTGATCTACCACAGAATGATGCCTTCGCTGCTTGGAGTCATCCCATCGACATACACTTTGCAACAAAGGGCCTTCAAGGTACGGCATATATGGCACAAATTCGTCAGTATATTGTAGTGCCAAGGCAGACAGAGACCTTGAGTTCTGAAAAACCATGCAAAATAAATTTATGCCTACTTTACTCACTCGATCTTTAACCCTAACCCTGCCAGATCCAGCACAGTGCATCTGTGGTGACTGCTTGACCTTGCTGCACTCTGCACACAAGTCAATGTGACAAAGTATGCAATCTGTTGCGTCTGGCAGGGTTTCTAGCCAAATTACCCTGAAGGGTTAGGGTTATAAAGCTGACACAATTTTCCAAATTTTTCATGAGGCAAAAACAAGGTCTTCTCACCAGTCATCAAGTTTGAAGTCTCAAATCTATTTTTAACAATTTGCACCTGGTGCGAAAGCCACATGGTTTCATGTTGAAGGCTAAGACTAGACTTGTGCATGTTCATCTGTTTGACCAGACTGATCGTGGTTCTTTTGACACGGTTTTCTGACTCGGCACTAAAAGCCAGGCCCCCAAAAAAATATACTTCTGTTTTATGGTAGAATAGTATTTTGGAGGTTGCAGATTTTAAAATCCCATTTCGTTCAATTTTCTTAATATTCAACACTTTCGTGTTTTATCATTATTATGTTGTTTTTGTCCTCGCTTTAATCAGGTTGGCCAAAATTGAAATTTGAGGTGTACCACCAGGACGAGTTTAGCCGCAACGAGTTATACGGGTACGGGTTCTGCCACCTGCCCACCTCCCCTGGAATGCACAGCATTGAGTGCGTGACCTGGCGGCCAGCAGGCACAGCTCGGGAACAGATCGCGCAGTTCTTCATTGGCGGGGCACCCCAGTTGCGCAACCCTGACATGGTACACAGTGCCGAGCGGTACGCCCTGAGCACCACAGCCATGGGAAAGGTCCACCTACAGCTGGGCATCATCTTCAGGAACTTTGACCGGTACGGAGTGGAGTGCTGAAATGTTATAATAGACCCTCTTTGTGGGATTGTTGAACCGCAGGTGTGGCATAGAGTAGTGCTGTGTCAAATATGTGACCCGCTCCATCGTAATCAGGAATAAGTCGCTGGGGCCGTTTTACGCAATCGGCCGTTGAAGTGAACGCATGAGTGAAAATCGTGACCAAGTCGTTTTTCTGAACATTGTATTTTTAGGAAGTGTAGTTATCACAGATTATTGTCATTAATGTCTTGTATGTAAAAACGATCAATAACGATGAAAATGAAGAGGATTTGTGTGCGCTGTCCGTATGATTTTTGTCAATTTTGTTTATTTCAAAGCTGTTTTTCTCGGAATGTGGATTCGGCAAATAAATATACACCTGTCATCTTCATCAGACCATAACTCGTTAACCTAAGAAGATACACGCTTGTGATGGGTATCATTAAAAAGCTTATGAAATTCCCTTTATCACTATGTGCTTATCTCAAAAAGTCATTTTGAGACTTATTCCTGATTTTGATGGAGCGGGTCACATATTAATAATCAAATATTTGATCGATTATCAAGTTGTAGAATATTCTCTATTTATTAACCAGTTCGTGCCGAAAGACGTATATACACGCAAAGTTTTCACCAGATTCAAAACGGATGACGCATAAACACGTCACGAGCAAGGCCGGAAATGTCTGTCGGCAGCGAGCAAGGCTAGAAATGCGTGGGTGTGCTTCCTGGTACTATCGGCCTGAACCCACCTCGGATCAAATGTTGTTAAAAATAATTCCGCGCCTCGGCTCGGTGATGTTAAAATAATTCCGGCGCGGACTGGTTAAATATTAGAGATAAAATGCAATTCTGAGATAAAATTGCATTCTGAGAGCTTTTTTGGAGGTTGCCAGATTCTGAAAATCTGCTGTCAAAGAATATGGATGAAGATTGATCTAAGATAATTGAAATTTATTGTGCATACCTATTTCAATTAGGTTGACCCCCATGAGAAGAGCATTGAAGACAAAATCAAGTTGTAGAATATTCTATATTTAATTATTAGAGGTAAAATGCAATTCTGAGAGCTTTTTTGGAGGTTGCCAGATTCTAAAAATCAGCTGTCAAAGAATATGGATGATACCTGCTATTTCCATTAGGTTGACCCCATGGCAAAGGTATTGAAGACGATATTACCAAACCACTACTTTATGTAATACATGTAAGGGTCATTTTAGGCAATAACTGCTCGGACAAAAATTACTTATTTACTACTTGACTCGTACATTATTCGTACTCGTAACATATTTGAGATGTTTCGGGCACCATATATTAAAATGTTTATAAAATAATTTATATGTCGCTGTATATATGAAAACAATTAATTTTCAGTGTAAATATCCCTTCGCAATGATTGTTTATAACATTTATAGGCTATAGTCTAGTTCCAATATTTTTTTTTTGTATAGCATACATTTTTTTTATTTATTGCACGTGTGAATAAAAGATTACTCACTTTGTAATACAACAAAATCTAGTGTTCTAATACAAAATTATTTTCAGTGCATTTGATCGTACGATGAGTCACGAGATGCGACGCGTTACTCTTCGTAACTTGTGTTGTGACGTGTCGCAACGTTAGTGAAATCAGCCGGCTGGTCGCGGTATGCAGCATGCGAAGGCCACCGAAGCAGGCGCCCTCTAACGTACGCCGTAGACCACGCCATGTCCTTTGAATAGGACGTCTTGACTAACTGACATAATCGTTTGAAAATTTTTGAGCAGAATCGTGTCACATTTGCATGCACGTATGACGTTGCGTGTATAATCACGTGACGTAACGGGTATAATCGCTTGACGTAACATGCATAATCGCTTGACGTAACGTGCATAATTGCTGATATTGGTCAAGTTTCTGCACGTCACGTAATATGTAATTATGCACGCAACGTCCCACGCGCATGCAAATACGACACAATTCTGTTAAGCGAGTCAGCAAGCCAAGACGTCCTATACGAAGATCATCATCATCATGGGGGCCTTTTTAAATCCCTGGCTTCGTCTTCGTCTTAAGGCGATTTTAGATTCCCAACTGCGAGATTTTAATGACACATTTTGATGTCTGTTGTGCTTCAGAAACATTCACTCGATTGATGTGAACCCAAAAGTTAGACTTTTTCTATTTGCTTCTCCAGTGATTGGGAATTCGGAGGCAAAGCCGAAGACAAAGCAAAGGTTTTGAAAAGGCAGTACAACGGCGTACACGATTTGGACCGCGGCTTGCAATCAGTGCCCGAGACCAAGACTACGACACAAGTCACAAACATTGAGGGCGGGCTACTGAAATGGCGGCCAGCGCTACCAACAACGTAGTTTAGTTGTAACTGAGTGAAGCGCCAAGATCGCCGATTATTTCAACCTTTTGTTGGAGCAAATTTTCAGGTATTTTTTTATTTAGAATCAAACTTCAGTTGTTTCTCAATATTGTGGTTTGTCTGTATTTAGGAATTGTATTGTACATGGTTCGATTTGGCCGACGGAATACAATTTTATGCTTTGCTTTGCGGCCGGGTGCGCGTGCGCGTGAGAAGCCTTTTGCGTCGTCGTAGTTCCTTCTTATTCCTCCATTTCCATGGTTAGACCATGGAGGAATAAGAGCAGACTAAGCACCCGCTTAAATTGTGCATTCAAAAAATTTAATCATGATTTAAAAAAAAAAATTTTTTTGTCTTGGTTATATTTTCTCTCCCAAAAACATTGCCTAAAAATAAAAAAAAATGCCAATAAAACGTGTTTGAACGCCCCCCCCCCCCTCTCCTTTTATTAAATAAAATGACTCACTAGTCCTTGAGAATGTCGGTCATTTCGTACCCAGGTCATTTCGTACCCAGGTCATTTCGTACCCAAGTCATTTCGTACCGGTAATCATTGACTCGTATTCATGTGATTGATGTTAGTAATCGTGTTTCTCTTTTTCTTGTAGTTGTTTGTAGGACCTTTTAGTTTTATACAGATCGGAAGGATTCTGAGTAAATATTTATCAACCAACCAGGTCTCCAGTTCCACCAATTATCCCTCAATTGTTCTGTCCAAGACACCGCCAAAATAAGGAATGCGCGTACACCGCAACTTGATCGTGAAACATCTCTAGTGATGTCGCCGACATTCAGCGTCACCGGCGCGCATCACAGGCACGCGTCGATTGCTTGATTAGTTGACTCAATTTACAACACAATTGCGCACCAAGAAAGAATGATCGACAGTCCTATTGTTGTTCCAAAGGCCTAGTTAATTTTGATGCCGTACTTAATTTACAACTGCACACCAAGAAAAAAAGATTGGGTACGAAATGAAATATTTTCTGGTATTTAATATGAAATCAAATCAAATACAATAATTAATGGTGGAAAAGAAGCACTACAAAAAAAAGGGGGGAAACAATAATTTGTTTAATAAATAATTTGTTTAATAAATAAAAGGCACCTCCCCCATTCTTTTTTTGAAAAGTCCGGACGAACAACTGTTGTTTTATTTTACTTGGCCTTAATCCATGTCGATAACTTGGGGAAAAAATTCAAATAAAAACAGTGCTCAGGATCTTGTTATATCCTTGCGACCCGTCAGAACGAACCCGATCCTACAAGAAAAAGAGAAACAAAATTACTAACATCAATAGTCAATGATCGTAGGTACGAAATGACTTGGGTACGAAATGACTTGGGTACGAAATGACTTGGGTACAAAGTTTTGGGTACGAAATGACTTGGGTACGAAATGACTTGGGTACAAAGTTTTGGGTACGAAATGACTTGGGTACGAAATGACTTGGGTACGAAATGACTTGGGTACGAAATGACTTGGGTACGAAATGACTTGGGTACGAAATGACTTGGGTACGAAATGACTTGGGTACGAAATGACTTGGGTACGAAATGACTTGGGTACGAAATGACTTGGGTACAAAGTTTTGGGTACGAAATAACTTGGGTACGAAATTACTTGGGTACAAAGTTTTGGATACGAAATGACTTGGGTACGAAATGACTTGGGTACGAAATGACTTGGGTACGAAATGACTTGGGTACGAAATGACTTGGGTACGAAATGACCTGGGTACGAAATGACCTGTTTCCGTCCTTGCGACGAGAAAGTTTCCCACACGCACTGCATGTATAGTTAGTTAGCCTCTTGCTCTATGGCTAGCCGGCCGTGCGGGCTGCGGCCTAGCCCAGGCGGCCCAGCGCTAGTCTAGCCCAGCCGGAATGCCACAATCAAATGAACGAGCTACTTGCAATCAACAGATTGCCGAGAAAATGATTGAGCCGAAAACTGATTTGTCCTTATTTAAAGTTCGTTCTTGCAGTTAAGCAATGGGCTGGAGATGCAGCTGAAGCCAGGGTTCTGGAAAACAACCTTGATGGCGTCGCCCCGTTCGAGCATTGGTACTTATTCCTTACCTTTTTTTCAAACTGAAGTTACAGCAGTCAAGATGCCGTGTTGGTACTATGATAAGGAAGACCTCGTGGAAACGCCTTCAAGACGGGATGGCATTGATGCACCTACAGAGGCCAGATATCGCAAAGAAGGTGCTCGTTTCATCATTGATGCTGGCACAACACAAGGACTGTATCCTTTACTCTAGCATGTGTAACTTCTATAGATGAATAGGTCTCTACAGGGGCCAATTTCATAGAGCTGCTAAGCACCAAAATTTGCTTAGCATGACAATTCGTCCTTTGCAAAAACAAGGTTACATTCCAAATTTTCATGTGATCTTTATTGTTTTGGATTTATAATCACCTGTTTTTTGCTTAGCATGAAAAACACGTATAATTTTGGCTGGTAACCTGTTTTTAATTAGCAAGACTTTTTTGTGCTAAGCAAATTTTTGTGCTTAGCAGCTCTATGAAATTGGCCCCAGAATTTTGCAAAATAGTTTTTTTGAGTTTTACTCAAAAGCTATGAATATTTTTACTGTCGCATTTAGTCCCAAAATGATCTTTGAGCTCTAGTGAAGAATAGGTAAGTGGTATAGCCCAGGAAATCAAATCTAGGATAAATAAGACTAATTTGAAAATAGCCCTCGATTTTAAAATAATTTTGTACACGAGAACAAGGAGATGTCTCCACAAATTTTGGAATATATGCACACAGATGTGTGATGCCATACAAATTAAACAGCTGAATTACAATTAGACCATAATGGGATAATCGTTAAAAATGTTTCAAATCGTAGTTCCCATTTTGCACCACACAATGTTAACTAAATTTGGTAAAAAAAATTAATACAACAAAAAATGTTGTTGCTTGTTTAAATTAAAAAAGAACATCGTTTTGCGAACAAAGTTTTAGGGAAAAGGTACAACACGTAGTCTTTTGGCCCGGAATCTACCAATACAATTATGCGTCGACCAGTCTCTTTCACATACTTTATGAACAAGAGTGCCTAAATACAAAACGCCTAAAATACAATCACCCCTGGCACCAACCTGCAGCTAGTTTTTGACAAATACACCTTGACTGAAGCTCAGTGGAGAATGTGCATTGAACATAAGCAGTGTAAAAAACCAAAGTAACAAATAACATCAATCCTTCAAAATTCTCATTTGGATAAAAATACCCAAGTAACCTCAATCCTGCAAATCATCCAGCCTTAGTTTAGGCCTTATGGCCTGGATCCTGCATTATCCTCGGTGGCAAAAACCCCAAATGCCCCAAATCCTGCAATTTGCAAAGAGGATTTTAGAGGATTTGGGATGGTTAGGGTTAATTATTAGCATATTAAACCTAACTCCCCAGCGTAATTTATTAGGAGCCATACCCATCTTGGCAAATGGTACTGATAAAATGTACTGTTGGACTTTCATTCTGGTGGTACGCCAAACAAATATAACCTGATATCTTCCTTGACCAAGCTGACACAGACGATACGATACCATGGCAACTGGTGTCGTCTATTTCCATCGCTTTTACATGTTCCATTCCTTCAAAGATTTCCCAAGATATGTAAGTACCCCTTGGGGTTTACAGTAATCTTTCCTTGTTCTTAATCTTGTATAAATTTCCAATATCGTTCGATATTATTACATTTGGCAGGGTACCGTAATTTCCTGCGGTAAAGACGCGGCTTATCTGACTTTCTAGACCACAAAAACATCGCCGCGCCTTATCTTTCAGTGCGCCGTATATGATGTCGCTTGAGTTCAAAGTGATGGTCTTTGTGTGAAGAATTCTTTGAACGCCGCAATCTTACTCAATAATGCGGTCAACCATTCCTTCTTATTCCTCCATGGGTCAACCAATTAGCCCAACTCTCCGGACATTGTGACCGTGTTTCCATTAACAATGCCGCGATGTGTTGATCCCCCTACGACCGTACATGTATGTGATTTAGCACTCGGCAGCGTGCGTAGTCTTGTTTGCAAGACGTTTTTCGCGATGCGGGGCGCCCTCTAACGTACGCCGTAGACCACGCGCGAATTACCGCATCGGCGGCCTACGCGCGCTGCATATACCGCGATTAAGATCGTCTTGCAAACAAGACTACAGCGTGCGCTGCATGACGCGTACAACAGCGATAAAAAGCTGGCCCGTACTATGTGGCCTTTTTCTAAACGTTTTTTCGTCTACGTTCCGGCTTCATGCAATTCACCATCCGAACTACACAGCGCGGAGCATTCACAACGACTGGAAAAAAGACTAGGGGGTGTCGCAATAGGATACCATGCACGCGATCGCTGCATGTGATGTACATGTACATGTGCATGCAGTTTATACTGCAGTGATACATGATATGTATCGGCAAACCTCGTGCGATATTGTGACTACTGGTTTGAAGTTTTCATAAATTGTTTGCGTGCCAGATGAACTCAAGTACTCAGCAAATTCTTGCTTGGAATAGTGGGATCCTTCTAAGGCAACAAAATGACCCCTTTGTGGCGATGTACCTACACCGGGTGGCGCCTGGTGTTCTTCTGGGTGCGTTCAAGCATGCGCCTTATTCGGCAGTGCGCTTTATCTGTTGACGTTTGAAAAAATTTTGGGTGATTTTAGGGACCTGCGCCTTAACCGCCGTGCGGCTTTACCGCAGGAAATTACGGTACCTTTAGGCTCCCTAAAATGTATTCATCCATGGATCTGGGGCAATTATTAATTTGGTGTCCAATATTGGGTCAACACAACCTGTGATAATAGTACTGTCAAAATGCCATTTATTTACGACCCCTGGTGAAATACAAACTGCATGCATCAGGAATGATGAATGGGCACCGTAACAACCAAGCCATCTGCCATGTTAATTCTTTCATTTCTTTTTTTTACAAACTACCAGCTACCTGTACCATATTCTAAGACTTTTTAGAAACAAGTTTGGAGAGTATTGAACTGCATAGTTCCAAGGCTGTTAATGGTTGAGCACTGCACAGTGTAGCATACCAAAAAATGAATGTTTATGCTTACAATGGTGAGAATAATTTAATGAAGTGACAGATTGAATGTTCAGAAAATCCGCCAAAATCCGCCACTCTCTGTGCTGCGTATGGTACATATGATAATTGAACCACCAGGGAAGTTGCGGTTGATGTTGATGAACTTGGTACTGCATGATGGACAAAATAAATCGGATTTCCCCAGCAGTGCTTCAGGCCTCCTGGCCCAACCCTAACCCCTTGAGTACTTTTTACTAGAAAGAATTCTGAATCTGCCAAAATCCACCAATTTTGGCATGCACAAAAAGTTGGTGTTGGTGACTTCGCAATATGGAATTATCCTGAATCCATCAAAATCCTGCAGTACCGCTAGGCATACAATCCTCGATCCATCAAAATCCACACATTTTCAATATGGAAGTATCCTGAATCCGCCCAAATCCTCCAAAATGGGGATGGGATTTTGATGGATTCAGATACCGGTAGGTTAGGGTTAAAATTCATTCACATCAAGCCTGTAGGACCAAAACCCCTAAAAATGGGCGATGGATTTTGATGGATTTGGGAAGATGGGGGTTGATCTTAAACCTAAATGCTGTCTTGTTGACGTCTCTTGCTCAGGTCACGGGGGCAGCCTGCCTATTCCTGGCAGGGAAAGTGGAAGAAACTCCCAAAAAGTGCAAGGACATCATCCGCATGGCTAAGGTCATGATTCCAGAGCAGCACTTCAGTACATTCGGCGACGATCCAAAGGTAGTGTCATTATTATTATTATTATTATTATTATACATTACTTATATAGCGCCAGAATCCAAAAAAGCTCTAAGGCGCTTTACATTAAACTTAGGATAAAAACATACATCATACGTCAAAAACAAAAAATACATTAAAACAAACAACATATACTAGTTAGTTAAAACATTTAATAAAAAGATGAGTTTTCAGCACTTTCTTGAAGACACTGACTGATCCTGCCAACCTCACACCCAAAGGCAGTGCGTTCCACAGATCAGGAGCCACCTGTCTAAAGGACCTCTTTCCAAAACCTTTTGTTTTTGTTCTTGGAACTGACAGGAGTATTGATCTGCAGAACGCAGAGCCCGAGTTGGTCTGTACTGCTGGATCATGGAAGTAACATAAGTTGGCGTTTGTTCATTAAGTGCTTTATATACCAACAATAAAATCATGAGACAATTCATGTTTGTGTCGCCTAAACCACATTAAATAACAGACATAAATCAGCGAATGCGTACAGTGTGTTCCTTATCGGTTCTTGCAAGTACAGTGAAACGCTGCTATAACAAACATCACTGGATTCACAAATTTTGTTTGTTAAATCGATCGTTCGGTATAGCGATTTTCAGCCACAGGTCCATCAGGTGCCCATTTTTCAAGATGCGTCTGTTCTTGAAAATAGCAACCCTCTTGAAGGGTCATACTTACAGTTTGTGGTTTTCACAAATTAGTGGCGCAATCTTTAACCAGTTCGCGCCGGAGGACGTATATGTCTGTCAGCAGCGAGCATGGCCGGAAATGCGTGGGTGTGCTTCCCGGTACTATCGGCCTGAGCCCGCCTCGGATCGAGTTTCGTTAAAACTAATCCCGCGCCTCGGCTCAGTGATGTTAAAATAATCCCGGCGCGAACTGGTTAGAGTTGGGATACACCATTGGTAATTGCATGAATTATCATGAATGGGTGGATTTGGGGGTTGTAATTTATAGCAAATATCGTTTAACTGACCTGTCCAAAGTTTTACAATCATGAATGCTGAGAAAAGCAAGAAAAACGGCGTTCGTTTTCAACCGGCGTCGGGCAGTGGTTTTTATGTCGTTCTTGTTTTTTTCGCGATCGACGTTTTGCGATCCATCCTGCCAAATACTGTCCGAGCTAGATGAATATCCTGCAAAATACTTTCTATCATCCTGCTAAATACTGTCTGCTGCGGTTCCAATCCTGCCAAAATTATAGCCAATGTTCATTCTTTTGTTGGTAGAACTTTGCATGCACGTACGTACGTATGGCATAACTGCGCTCGCTTGGATAATATTTTGCATCGTACACTATTTGGCATGTACTACGTGCCATATAGCGTGTGTAGGGTGTGTAATCTGTGTGTAAGTGTCCCTTACTATGTACCCTTGCTAATAGAAGAGAGGAACTTTGTTATAAATTTGTATGTAACCTACTTAAAGATGATACATTTAGTAGCTGGCTTCCTGAGCAAAGAACACAAATTCATAGTCATAAATTAAGAAACAGTATCACCTTTCTATTCCTCGTTGCAAAACTAACCGGTATAAAAACAGTCCTGTACCTTATCTCTGTAGGCTATGGAACACAAATAATTAATTAATTTGTTATAGTGTTTTATCCAGTTTTTCTTTTTAAACTGCGAATGGTAACACATGTACCTATTGCCTATTTACCATTGTTGTTTTTTGTTGTCATTGTTGTTTTTTGTTGTCATTGTTGTACGTGTCTGAGCAGCTGTACTTGTGTCTGAGTTTCTGTTATGGCTGTCCATGTCAGTTGCTGTCATTTCTGTTCATGTCTGAGTTGTTGTCACTTTTGTCCATGTGTGAGTTGCTGTCCTTTTTGTCCATGTCCGAGTTGCTGTCATCATTGTTGTGCATGTCTGAGTTATTGTCATTGTTGTTATTGGTAAACAAAATTTAAAAAAACCCAAATATATATAAATTCATTAGCTTCTATCTATTTTTATGTTTTAGTTTTTAGTTTTTTTCTAATATTGTAAAAATTAAACTCATTTCGGCCTCCTTAAGGCTGTGAAGTTTTTATTTCTGAAATAAACCAAACAATAATAATAAATAAATACTCTCTGCATGGATATTTGCATTCAGTCTCAATCCTACATATGTATCTATTAGCTCACCTAATACTTGCATTGGCTCCATTTGCAGGAAGAGATTATGACCTACGAGCGCATCCTCCTTCAAACCATCAAGTTTGATCTACAGGTTGATCATCCATACAGCTATCTACTCAAGTATGCCAAGACACTCAAGGGAGACAAGACCAAGATACAGCAGCTCGTGCAGATGGCATGGACGTTTGTCAATGACAGGTAAAGTGTGGCCGCTCATTTTGACATCTTGGTAGTGATACGGGATGAGTTCCGTGGCCGATTTCACTAAACGCTGCGACGTGTCGTAACTCGAGTTACGACGGGTAATGCGTCGCATCTCGCGACGCGTCGTACGATTCATTTCACGAAACTTTCGTTGAACACAACACAACTTGCTTGACAACGGTTTGAAACACGTCGTGAGTTTCGACGTGTCTTTAGGTCGTTGTAAAATAAGATGCGTCTTCTAACCCTAACCATCCCAAATCCTCCAAAATCCTCTTTTGAAAATTCCGGATTTTGCAGGATTGAGGGCACTTGGAAGTTGATGCATCGAAGGATTTTGCAGGATTGAGGGCGCTTGGGGTTTTTGCCAATGGAGGATTATGCAGGATCCAGGTCATAAGGCCTAAACTAATGCTGGATGATTTTGCAGGATAGAGGTTACTTGGGTATTTATCCAAATGAGGACTTTAGAGGATTGAGGTTATTTGTTACTTTGTACTTTCACACTGCTCATGTAAGGTGTAAGTTATGTTTCAAGAAGAGGAAACGTTTGCATACCAAGGGTCATGTGTGCAGACCCTTGTTGTAATAGGGCATTTAGCAGTTGTTTGTTCCATGTTTATAACTTTATACCTCAATGGTAAACCCAATGCAGTGGTCAGGCAGTGCTCACCAGTAATAAATATCCCAGGGTTAATAGCCAGTTTTATGCTGTGAAAATTTAATAAAATAAACTATAATACCGGTACAATGTGTTAGAAGTTGTAAATGGAACATTCACTGTTGTCAATATGAATAAAACTTGAATAGTGAACTTGAAATGTCAAATTAGCTAGAAGTCTATTTTTTTTTAAATAACTGCATCATACGTCAGCCATTTTGATTTACGTTTTGAAAACTTTCCGCGAAGAGATTCGGCGACTCTTTGCTGAATATCAGACGACTATTTACTGAATGTCAGACGACTATTTAATGTGCATTGAACAGTCACCGTTTTGTGCTGTAAATACACCTACGACGCGTTGCAAATACGGTATGTTTGGTGAAATGGATTTTAGGACGTGTCGCAGCTGCGACACATCGTAGGGATACGACGCGGCGCAGCGCTGCGATGCATTGGGTGCTGGGGGCTGAATTCACGAAAATTGTCATATCTTGCAACTCATCCCAGGACTAAAGACTAGACAACACAAAACGGATTATATATGACCTGCTCCAACGAAACCCTGACAAAGTTGACAATTTTTGTTATTTAGATTTAGCTTTTTTCAAATTCTCTATGTTCTTAACTTGTAAATGATGTATCATTTACATGTACCTCCCAGCCTATCTCTCCTGGGAAAGGATCTAGCGATAAAACCCTGACAACCTAATTATAAGAGAAACAGCTTTGAATTTCAGACAATCGTATTATTTCTATACACAAATGTTTCACAACATCGACAAAAAAAAACACTTCTAGGTGGCGAATTATGTTCAAATTTGGTGAGATTGTAGATTAATAGTTCGCGATTCAGGAAAACCCAAAACCTCAAAATGGTAAAATCCACCCCGAAATGACTTCACAAGTACTTTGTAATAAAATACATTGTTTGACTTTGTCCGTTGGAACAGGTCACATATCTGTTGCTAGCTTAATTGTCTTTTCCTTGAAATGTATAAGGAAGTTTTTAAGAATTTGTGACCGGCTCTACAAAAAGGGGTCTTAAGTCGCGCTGTGCACTATCATGTAATGGACCGCTCAACGTTGAGAGGGTAAACATTTCATCAAAATGTGTTTTTTATTTGTTGTCATGAATGAAATCTTTAATACCTATAGTTTAAGGTTTCATTAAAAGAAATGTTGATTTTGATGAATAAAGTAAAAAAACGACCATTTTGTGTGCATCGTTCTGTTGTAGTACAGCAGAGCCGGCTATTTCAAAGCCCGTTTTCTCAGTTGTGTAATTTGAACTCCGAAAAAGTAATCAATATGTAAACACGTCGTGTGTCCAAAATGGGAGGGGCTATGAATCTCTATTATATACTAAATGAAAGCTTACCTTGTGGGCTTTCTTACCACGTATATACCCGGTAACTCAATTTCATTTTTTCGCGACATAAGACACCTTTTTGTAGAGCCGGTCACATTTATAGAATTGAAAATGTTAATACTGTTTGCGTATGTGAACTCTCCTCAGCCTATGCACAACACTGTGCTTACAGTGGGAGCCCCACATTGTGGGCGTGGCCTTCCTGTATCTAGCGGGGCGTCTGTCTAAGAGTGACCTGTTGGAATGGTCAGGCAAGAACACCAAGGTGAAGTGGTGGGAACAGCTGGCTGATGACGTGTCATTGGATATCATGGAAGGTTAGTATGAAAAGAAGATGAGAGCTTCATACACATTGGTTTGTAAAATACCTACAACTTTTGTCTCGCCTGAACGAACTGAACAAAGTTTAGAAAGAGACTGCAATCGTTATATCTGTACGTAGTCTGTCTGTTTGTCGGGCTATTCATCCATATGTGTGTATGTGTCATTTTGGTAACATTTTAGAAAAATTTGTCTTATGTGATAAGTTGAAGTTCAATTCCAATCAAACTTGGGTCATGGATGCAACCTTCTAGTGTAACCTTCATATCATGGTTATGTTAGAGGTCAAGTGCCATTTGAGGTCAAGTTGAGGTCAATAGACTTGAATTGTAAAACTTGTCTCATTTGAAAAAAAGAAGTTCAATTACACTTAAACTTGGATCTTGGATGCATGTGATAGTGATATTCTAGGTCACATACTAAGGTCAAAGGTAATTTGCGGTCAAGTTGTAAAATAGGGTAATCGCGAAAGTACATGTAGGTGAGACTTGTGATTCTTGTTTCCCTTAACCCTAAACCCTCCAGGGTATTTTGGCTAGGAACACTGGCAAATGCAGCAACATGTACTGTTTGTCGAAATGTGACTAGCCTGCCCAGTGCATCGCAGCCATGTCCATCAGGTCAACATTCTCACAGCCAAAATGCCTCAGAATTTGTGGTCACCCAACGCAGCAGGATCCATTTCTAACGTTGTTAAAATGGGACTAGCTCTCGAAAGACTTTGACGTTTATGCTGAATACATCAAAGTATAGTAGACCTTTCCTCCTGATACACTGTGCTGCATCTGTCAGGGTTGACTATTTAACCAGTTCGCGCTGGGATTATTTTAACATCACCGAGCCGACGCGTGGGATTACTTTTAACAAAACTTGATGAAATGTCCTGCTGACAGACATTTCCGGCCTTGCTCGTGTCGTGTTTATGCGTCATCCGTTTTAAATCTAGGGAAAACTTTGCAAGTTAACAAGTTATATTCAATAGCCACCCATTGTCTCTTGCATATTCCTATAAACTGCAGATATATGTCACCTACTTTTGGATCTGTACTCTACTGGCAAGGAACCCAAGCCATCCGTTCTGACACCAGTCAAAGCAGCGGTCAAACGCCCAAGACCGGTATGTATACATGTCCAGTATGAGTCACTACGGTTGTAATGGCTTTGGTGAAGACAGTTATTTGCTAGGAGACTCTGGAACCAACAAGAGTAAATGATAAATACTGTATGTGAAATTTGTAACGCTTAAATCTAGTATACCATTTGTGACCCACTCTGCAAAAAATGAGTCTGATGTGTTAAAAACAAATTTTTTCAATTTTACAGTTGGTCAGAAAAGCAGGAAATAAGCTTTCATTTGATATATGGCACAACTCTGTAGTGTAATGCATTGGTCTTTTACAACTTTAGAAAATTTGCATTTTCTCAGTTAAATTTAAAATGTCTTTGGAAGAAATGAAGATTTACAATTGTAGTGCTTCATCAGATGCTATGGTAAGAGAATGACAAAACCAGGGATCAAAACAATCTTTTCAATCGATCAGATCTGAAAATATAGGTGTCCTATAGAGGAACCAAAAAGCCTTTAAAAAAATTATTTGTTGAAAAAAAATCACCTCCGAGACAATAAACAGCCTTTTACGTAAAATTGTATTTTGCGACATGAGATTCTTTTTTGCAGAGCGTGTCACATTTGTCAGTTGTGCATTTTTATTGTGCATTTATTCAGCTTTAAATAGTCTTCTTGTTGGCGTTAATCGTAGAGAAAGTTCCAATTCATTTGTTCATTTAAATTATGGATTTATACAATTGGCAAAGTTATGTGTTATTGTGATAATGTGTCTTGCCTATGAACACAAACATGTTTTTCCTTTGGCTACATTTTGTTTACAGAAAACACCCCCAGTGGCTGGTGCTGAGAGTAGCAAAAGCTCAGGTGAGTTTGAGATGTTTATGTATGATCACAATATTTTAATAGTCTAAAAGTACTCTGCAGTAAGCTTGGAGCAAGTTCAAATGCTGCTGAACTCGTCACGCATGCGTGGTCTGTTTTTCACTCGAATGCGTCGAGTCGATCGATGACGTCAAATCAAGTTGTTAACAAGTTCGCACCAAGGACGTTTATACATGCACAAAGCATTCGCTGCTAACATTCGCCCAAGTTGAAATGTGTTCAACTTTTGCGATTTCGCAGCGCAAAAACTTACTGTAATGTCACAAATTGGCGTTCGCTTTTTGCTTTCGCACGGAGTATGAACCGGCCTTAACTCCTGTGTGTAGCTACAATATTGGTATTTGTCTTTAAATTTAAACAGATGATTCTCACGCATCTCAGCAGTCAACATCCAAAGCAGAAAAACCACGGGATGGCCATTCCTACTCCCAGTCCCGGCCTCCTCCCCCTTCGTCATCTTCTAGCCACGGTCAAGCTGGGGGGACTGACCACTCCGACTCCAAGCCCTCCAGTTCCAAGGCCCACCACCCTCCCCCAAGAAAAATCAAGAAAGAGTCGGCCGCTGCCGCGTCTCAGCCAAAGGGGCAAGCAGCCCCGCTGCCCGCACCTTCCCTAGTTGCTCAGTCGGCACCTCCGTCCAGCCAGTCCTATCAAGGACCCGTCTCGTACTCGGAGACTGCCCCGACGTCATCCTACAAGGTGCCACCACCACCGCCGCCGGTCAGTCAGGGCTACCCACCAACTGGGTTCCACCAATCTGCGCCGTCCGGCACGGCGGTCAGCACTCCGCGGCCGGGCTACAATCAAGCGCCATACCAGTCCGGCTGGAATTATGGCAACCAAACGCAGCCGCCAGCTAATCCAGTTGGCAACTACGGACAGGCTGGTTACAATGTGAACCAGCCTCCGCCAGGCTATATTCCCAATGTACCTCTACCACAGAGTGGGGTTAACAACGCAGTACCTCCACCATCACTGCAGCAGCAGCAGCAGCAGCAGCAGCAGCAGCAGCAGCAGCCGCTGCCACAGCCGCTGCCACAAGGACTCCCGCCAGGACCCGCTCAACAGCAGTCCTACAACCAGCCTTACAGCCAGTACCCTCCACCTGTCCAAGGTCCTCCTCCATCCAACATGCCACCCCCACCAATGAACGTACCCCCTCCCCAAGTCAACATACCACCTCCGCCGCTCAATATGTCCGTCCCCCCACCCAACATGAACAAACCGCCACCCATATTGTCCAAGCCACCACCACCTCTGATGAGCCAGCCGCCCCCTAACCAGGCCCCTCCCCAACCCTTTCCCAGTTTCCCCCCTCCACCGGCTTCCAATCAGGGCTACAATCAGCCGCCTCCTAATTTTGACATGATACGGATGCCCGGTCCCTCGGGAATCCCCCCAGGTATCCCACCAGGTATCCCCCCAGGTCCCCAGTCGGAAGCCAGTTTTGCCACGAACGTCCCGATGAGTCTGGCCACAGTGCGCATCACAGGACGGGATACCAGCTGGAGTGCACAGAGGCGCGGTGCCCATGGGGGAGCCAGTGGTACCACCAGACAGGCATCCTGGTCGGAAAAATAATCCAGAAGTAACGAGGATTAACTGTCCCTGAGACATGTGGGATAGTACCCAGAATTGCAAGTACACTGTATTTCTGTAATTTGATTTTCTTGAAATTCCAACTATTTTCTTACTTTTTTTCTCCTACCACCCTAAAAAATAAGTCTCATTGAATTTTTAGGTCACATTAAAGGAGCAGTTTTCCCCTTAGGATTTGTACACATTTTTTTTTACCAATATATCTTTGGCACTTGGGTAAATCCGATCGACTTCAAACTTTGCAAATACTTAGACCACCACACACATATTGAAAGTAATTTTAGACACTTGAAACAGCGCTGTGTTTGTTCACAAACACATTTCTGGTTTTCATTGGTGTTGCACACTCTCGTATGTAAATAACACAATCGAAGGCTTTGGGTGCAGTTTTTCAGCTGTACTTCCAAGAGCTTACATGCAAACGTACAAGTGTTACGAGTACAGTTGACTTCCGTTAGTACGAAATTGGATATAGTAAAATTTCTCCACTGTCCTAACAAAAAAATCAAGAAAAAAAACAATTTTTTTTTTTTTTTAATTTGCTATATCGGTTAAAAAAACACAATTTATACCTCCTTTACAAAATCATTTAGCTACCTCCTCTGGTAACCCCTCATTTTTTTTCCTTCTTTTCTTCAACCAACCACAATCTTTGATAAGAATTGAGTAAAAAAGCTTTATGCCCCGTTGTACGTTAAAATATCCAATTAAAATGTACAGTTAGGCTACTTACTGTCTCATGAGGGTGCTTATATCTGGAAACCTGGGTCGTTTTCTAAACCCAAAATTTGTCTCTGCTTCGGCTTTGTTCATGCAGTTTGGCAAAGGCGATGGAGCTGCAATGGGGTTTGCAAGCTGGGGTTTGAAAAATGAACACTTTGATGTGGTCCCAAGGAGTTCGTTATAACGGGAGTCGACTGTACATGATATACCAAATGAGGTTCATGATGCTGTGGACATGGGTATCACTAAAGACTACTCCTGAAATCTTGCAAAAGTTCTAATTTTATCCTGATTTGCCATCCAAAGTCCTACTTTTATCCTGATTTTGTCCTCTAAATAGTTTAAGTTTTTTTCTGCTATTATTTTCATCTAGGTCTGCTCAAAAGCCTGAGTACCTTGTAAATATCATTTGTTGTTGTTGTCTTATACTATTAATTTATATTAATCGACAGTGAACCTGAAAACAAGAGTTTAATATCGATAGTAAACATTTTTAGTAATTTGTTTTTCAATTTATTTTATGTGAAATAGTTGTGAAACTTCTAACCACCCCAAACCCATCAAAATGTTTTGCTAGGTTTTGGCAGGTTTGGTACCAAACATTAGCAACTTGCTGTTGGACTTTGTTTGACTCTGTACAAAAGGCCGAGGAAACCCTGTTGAAATCTGTGAGATTCAAGGCAGAAAGGCATGAGACTTGTAAACACAAAATACAGTTCCTGGTCAACTGTTAACTGTATGTACATGTACATTATAAGTGTCCCCACTGAACTGAACAATACATTGACCCATCTGTACCAAGTCAATTAAACATCAACTGTTCGAGTTTGGCAGGTTTAGAACTGTTATAATATTCAGTACAGTGTACCAATAATTACTGAACCTGTGTGAGCTGTTAACGTTTGGTTTGCTTTCTTGTGCGAGAGCCTAGGGGGTTAGGGTTCCAATGAAATAACTTTGTAAGAGAAAAGTGGAGTGCGTAAAGAAAGATTTTGATACTATAATAATTATAACCTTGTTTCAAGTGTTCTGTTCTGTTTATCTTTATGCCTAGCTAAATAACGTAACATGTAATAAGTATTTTCATATTTTGTTTTGCTGACAAAGTATTTTCCAAATAATGTATTTGCACATAAATTTTCATTAGGAATTTCAACAAAAAATTAAAAACATTAATTACAATTTGTTGGTTTTAGGAAATCTTGAAACCTTGAAACGTACCAAATTATCTTGCAAGACTTAAATTTAAAATAATTTTGGTTGGTGAGAATAAACAAGATTTATACCGAAGTTTTTTTTTTTTAGACCAAAGAGTGTATGTACATGGAAGAGAAAGAAAGCAAATGCATACCATGTTTTTCCTATAGACTTAATCGATCAAAGAGACCGCCAACCTAGGGCAATATAGCTCAGTTGGTAGAGCACTGGTCTGGTATTCCGGAGGTCGCAGGTTCGAGTCCCGCCTTGCCAATTTCTTTGTTCACTGTGAAATTTACTTAAAATATCTGGTAAGACTGGAGTTCTTAATACATGTATTATAATTATTGTTATTTTGAATCGTCGGTCTGTTGGCATAATTTTGTCTACACGGCTTCGGGTGGTGTAGTATAACTAGCCTCCCGAGGTAATCCATGGAGTGTTCTGTTTACCAAGGCATAGCCAAGGAAGTAGAATGCTCTATGGGATCACCAAGGGAGGCTAGTTTTACACCACGCGTTATTAGTCAGTATTTGTTTTATACACCAACCCCCATTGATTCTGCTTGATTTTAACCAGTTCGCGCCAGGATTTTTGTAACATTCACTGAGCCAAGGCGCGGCATTATTTTGAACGAAACTCGATCCGAGGCTGATGGTACCGGGAAGCACACCCACGCATTTCCGGCCTTGCTCGCTGCTGACAGACATTTCTGTTTTTGCGTGTATAACTGGCCAAGAGATTACTAATTCATTATAAATCCAAATACAATTAGTTGAAAATGTGCTTGTACTTTTTCCCATAAAACTTCTTCACATAATTTTTGAACCAAGCTCTGTTGCCACAGCAATTATTTACATATGGCTATAGCAAAAATAGCGAATGCCATGTGACTTGATCACAGCGGCAGCCAATCAAGACACAGAATCTGTGGGTGAGGTGTTATAATTAAAGATGTCGTCCTAAATTGGACAATTGGTGCAAGTGTTTTATTTTATAGTTTCCTGATTATACCAAAAAATCGAGACACAAACAGAATAACACCACTCTTGAACCAATCGTTTCTTTGAGCCGTTTGTATTTTTGTCCCATTATTTTCAAATTAAACAAAACCATAATACAAATGTAATTTGAAGCTTTGCACAGCGTAAAGGTCCTCGTGTCAAAATATATTTCAAGGTGAACCCATAATAATCAAATTGACTGCTGGATTTTGGCGAATTTGGTCCAGTACCCCGGATCCAGAGAGGCAATTATCACCAATAAGACCCGCTCTGCAAAAATGAGTCCGATGTCGCAAAATACATTTGTACGTAAAGGGCTGTTTATTGTCCGAGGCATTTTGGTTTCTCCGACACTATATTTTCAGATCTGATCGATTGAAAAGATTGGTTTGGTCTCTTACCATAGCATCTTATGAATCTTCATTTCGAATATAACTGAGAAAAAGCAAATTTCCCAAAATTGTAAAAGACCAACCAATGCATTACATAGTACAGAGTTGTGCCATATATCAAATGAAAGCTTATTACCTGCTTTTTCTGACCAACTATAACATTGAATTTTTTTTTTTTTTTAAACTGACTCATTTGTGCAGAGTGGGTCACATATGTGATCTACAGTAAAAACATGAATTATTTGCCCTTGATTTGTGGATTTTCAATAGAACAAAAATAGCACCAGCTTGTATGCAGCAAAAAATACAGGCAAGATGACTTGTAGTACCGTAGAACGCCGCTATATCAAACATCACTAGATCCAAATCAAATAAGTTAAGAGGGTCTAATGATCTTCAGAGACAAAATGGCTGGATCCACACATTTTGTTCGGTATAGCAATTTTAAGCAGTCAACACCAAGAAACTGGATACCCCCGTCGGTCATCACTTCAATCAGCCTAACCATTGCATTTATGATATGATTCTACAGGGCATAGAATCACTTGGCCATCGATCGGAAAGACTCGGTCCGCTTCAGCCGGGAGAAAGTTTGGATGAATCGTCTTCGGACTATTTGTTGTTGCACTGGACTCTGTACATGCTTTGTGTTTCTCCCGTCAGCTATGATGTGCATCATGCTGTATGTTTGTTTCTTGTACACAGTCATTATGTCTCTGAAGAAGATCTTGTTAAGATTGAAATATGAGGCCCTCTTAACTTATTTGATTCGAATTATTATTCAACACAACTAGCAACTTTTGGCTTCTATTAATTGGGGAAATAATAGCCACCTTGCACGTTTGGGGATCTGTCGCAGAACCGTATGTAGTACAAAAGGTCTATGAATTATTGGGTTAGAAGATACCGTCTGTTTGACGTCCAGAAATATAACACGGCCTAAAAATAGTGTTTGATATGCCCAGTGAAAATCTGTTTTCAACAACAACGTTTGAAAGCAAAGGATCGTGTTCGGTATAGCGGTGTTTCACTGTATAGCAAATTCTTATATTTGTTGTAAACCAATTAAAAAATATTCCTGTTTATATCATCATCAATTAAGATAAAGATGGCAAAACAAATTCCGTTGTACAGAAAAACCTATTACTTTTGGAAATCCGTCACAGAACAATGTAGTACAAAAGGTCTATGTAAAGTGTAGGGTTAGATCATACATTGCTGAAACACACTGTTGAAAGTGGGGGAGGGGCAAAGAAGTAGAAAAGGCTAGGTGGGGGGGGGGGGGGGGGGGCAAAGAAGTGGAAAAGGCTAGGTAGCTTGCTTGCCCCCCCCCCCCCCCTGTTCTGCCGCCCAAGTATGAGACCAATGGTTTCTGGCTCAAAGAGATCTCATGACAAAAAAACAAAAGGCTAGGTAGCTTCATGGGTTCCCAATTTTACAGAGTATAAAATGTTTCCATTCACACACATCCTACTGTAGCACGCTCTAAAATGAGCAATGCCACTGTTAGTTTATAAAAATGTACTCAAAATTTAAAACAATTAAATATTTCAGCCAAAAAGAACCCTCAACCAATGTTTAAACCTGAAGAAACCAAGCAAATACTGATATAAACCGCACCAACCAATAAGCTATTAACAAAATTAAAACTATTGTACATTTTAACATAAGATGGAATTTGCATTGTGGTGATATAAATAACATTGCTTCCTAGAGTGTGTGAAATTTCGTATTGAAATTGATGGATTTGGCATTGTTAGCACCAATCTTGTCAGCATGGAGGGGGATTTGAATTAAAGCTGTTATTCATCTACCCAACTTACAGATGTTAGAAAATGGGGCAGATTCAAAGAACTACGGACCAGTACAATAAACCTGAAGCAGGTTATTCAAAATAATAACCTGTCTATATTTCATCTCAGTACCTGTAGAAACTTTGTTACAAAATGGTGTCTATATGGGCTTCGTGTGGCGTCGTATGAGGGCGCTGTTTACCTAGCAACAACTTCCTATGGGCACTACCAATACAATTTCACTGGTATTACGCACTGTGCTCCAGCCTCGTTCATTTGATACTCGTATACCAGTGGGATTGCTTTGTCTGTTTGACGACTCTTTTAATTGCAGTTCCATTTAAGAATATCATTGCGAAGACCAGTTACTTAAATTCAGAGTTGTGTTCGAGTCCCTGCAAGCCCGCATCACAAGTCCTTCAGTCTCAAGTCAAGTCACTAGCTATTCAGATGAACTGTTACCAAAAGCATTCCTTTGTCATTGTTCAACCAGTTACTTGCGACTGGCTTAATAATAATTGGGATGCTAATCATCCTTACTCGCAGCTAGGATGCTGAATTGCGAAGGACGCGGTTACAACGTGGTCGAGCCGCTGGCACGTAAAGGCGCTTATGGCAGCCGGCCACATCGACTCATATATGACTACGGAGCACAGCCTGAGATCGAAAGTGTTTGATTTTTCAGAAGGGAGGAAAACCGGATGACCTGGAGAAAAACCCTCGTGGCACAGGAGAGAACCAACGCACAACTCTACTCACATATGGTCCGGGCCGGGACTTGTGAAAGGACTTGCAGGGACTCGAATACAACTCTGCTTAAATTGAAGTCGGGTAAGATGCCGTCTTTATTTAAGAGGTTCGGCAAGCTAAGAATTCAAGTCCGTGTCAGTATGAATTCTGCGTATACATGACGTCATCACTCTTTGTGCACTTTCACTTTCATACGTCAAATTTGATACGGAAATGCACATGTGAAAGCCATCTTATACGGGAGCTGTATGTATGAACGTTTCTTGAATTTACACCCAAAATGTGCCAAAAATGGTGTCCAACTTAATAATTACATGACGCATAATACATCTTACATTGCTTTGGGAGTGATTTTGTGGGTAAATGTTGCGGGAAATGTGGAAATTTTCAAAAACTTTTGAGGCATGACAGTTGTCTGGTTGATGCATATCGTTTTTGCGTTTCGTTAATCAAAACTGAAATTTGCGTTCCAACACGTATGCGTATACATGTGAAGTCATATGGATACGTTCATTTTTCCTGTTTGCCGAACCTTGACTCCCCAACTCTCTTTTTCTTTACGCTGAGGGAGTTATTTGTGCACGGAGCCCATAGTCAACATTTCAGTGCCACCCACTTCATAATTAACAAGGGAACACAATTTAACAGGTTACATCATATCTCATAGGCACGCATCGGTTAATATTCCAACCATATGTGATGCGATCAAGCAAAATCAGTCTGAAGTAGGCCCTGGTAATTTTGGGGATTTTAACATATTCCTTTGTAGCGTACTTCAGGCCCCATTTCAGAGAAAAACCATGTGAATACGAACTTTGGTTAAAAATTACAACCATTTGAACACCAGCACGTTAAAAATAAAGAAACTGAGAAAATCATGTTTTTGTATCACTTCCCTTCTGAATTTGGTTAATCTTTTAACATTTTTCATGTAAAAGAAAAATATTTTCCCCTTCTGTTTTTGTAAAAAAGTCAATTTAGATTTGTCCACCCCTACGAACATATTTTGGCCCTATCTCAAAACAAGAATTGCCGAGTTCCGACTGATTTAGCTTGATCGCATCACATATGGTCCTAACAAGTCAACTTCATTTATTTAATTTGTAATCAAGAATGCACGAATACCATCCAAAAATGTTTGGAATAAAAAAACAAAAAACATGCATTGGACCCAATTCCCAACACCTGCCAATACAAAACATTTTCAAATAGTCCTTTTTTACTACACCAGCATATAAATAGGAAAGCAAGCTCCATTAAAAAAAAACCAATTTGTCTTCTTTTTTTAAAGAAATTTTACAAAATAAAAAACTTGTGCCACGAGTTGGTATAAAAATATATGAGTTTTGGAGGATATTACAAGCCTGCCATAGTACAGGCTGTGGATCCTGCATTCAATGCCTCCAGCATTACTCTCACTGTAGAAAAGGTTTCACACACTAGTGGTAGTGGTATTGCATCGGACTTGGGTGTAGCCCTGGTAAAGGAAGAACAAACAAAATGTCAACAGTATTCAGCTGGCAGGTAGCCTATATAGTTTTAATAAATACCTAGGAGAGTTGCTGGCTTCTGATTGATCGAGACTCGATCACGTGGAGTGGATTATCAGGTAGTAATATCATGGCTTTCAAGAAGAAGCGAATAAATGTTCCCTGAACCAGCATTAATCAAGCATCATGTAAGCCAATGATTGGCCGAATGCAACAGTTCTACGGTAACTTGTAACAAGGACGCGTCAAATCTTGATACTGCGCGCTATAAATGTAAGCATCATGTAAGCCCATGATTGGCCGAATGCAACAGTTCTACGGTAACTTGTAACAAGGACGCGTCAAATCTTGATACTGGGCGCTATAAATGTACGCGTAGAACGTTTGTATCTATACGCGCGGCATTTTTTAAAATGCGCGTGTCGTCTGTTAACGCTAGCCTTCGGCTCTATCTATTACCAGCGGTCATCCCCCAACCCGGTCATTATCACGCAGTAATAATCGGGTCCTCACACTGTTATTCCCTTGACTTTCCTCATGCAGTGTTGCCAAACCTCAGATTCTTTAAGTGCTTGAATTATCATGAATGGGTAAATTTGGGGGGTTGTATTTTATAGTAAATATCGTTTAACTGACCTGTCCGAAGTTTTACAATCATGGATGCCGAGAAAAGAACAAAAAACAGCGTTTGTTTTTAACCGGCGTCGAGCAGTTATTCTTATGTTATCTTTGTTTTTTCGCGATCGCCGTCCGGCGATTTTTCTTTATAAAATTTTATTTTTCAGAATAATTACAGGATATTATCTAGCGCAATCATTTTGCTGGATGCCTAGAATCATTATTTACTTTCAAATGAGTAAGATATTTTTTAATAATTCGGTATTTTTGATATCTGCAAATGGTGTATCCTACCTTTAAAGGTAGGATACACCGTTTGCAGACATCAAAAAATGTTACTACCGAATTATTAAGAAATATCTTACTTATTTCAAAGTAAATAATGATTCTAGGCATCCAGCAAAATTATTGCTCTAGAAATCCTATAATTGTTCAAAACATTTCTTAACAAAAATTAAGATCGCCAGACGGCATTTGCAAAAAAAACAAGAACAATTACATAAGAACCACTGGCCGACGCCGGTTGAAAACGAACGACGTTTTTCTTGCTTTCTTCGGCATCCATCGATATTTACTATAAAATACAACCTCCGAAATTCACCAATTCATGATAATTCAAGCAAATACCAATGGTGTATCCTACCTTTAACAATGCTTGCTGTTAAGAACAATTTCAGTGTCATAAAATTTAGTTCGAAATAAATAACAACGGTGGCGTCTGGAAATGAGGCACAAAATCGGTGTTCCCTGACATGGCGCACACAAGTGAACAGTCAAGAATTTCTCCTAAGTTCACAAATTCTGATAAACCATTATTACCTACACCCACTTTCCCTGGTATTCAAACACATTTTGAGCAACAAGCACGCACTTTATTGCATAGAATTTGCAGTTGCTGTACTTTGAAAGAGATCTATATTCAGTGGCGAGTCGAGAATAATAATAATAATCCTCCTTACTGGCAGCTAAGAAGCTGAATTGCGAGGGAATGCGGCTAAGTGGTCAAGTCAATGGCATGTAGACAGCCATAATACGACCCTATCTGACCACGGTGCACAGCCAGAGATCGATTGAATTTTGCTTCCAATTATTTTTCCTGTTCATCCGGAACGAGACCATTTCTGCAGCAGCTCGAGATCAGAGCAATTTGGTCTCTGCCTTCCCAGGTACCCATTTATACTTGATATAAAATGAGAGACAATAAGCCGTTTGCGTGTTACCCCGAGTTAAATTTGAATAACATCTGGTACACTGACTTGCTCACCGTTGAACTTTGAATTCTTAAGACCAAAATACACTGTTGCTATATCACATGATTTGGGGAAAGCCTTACGCTAGCAACCCCCAGCTACGGAATGGTCTGGTGTCTTTGTGCCATTCTCACCCATTGTAAACAATGTATTAGTGCTGAACGTCTGTTACGTAACTATGCAAGAGTTTGCCCCGAATCATGCAATATAGCAACAGTGTCTTTGGTCTGGAGAATATAAAGTTCATTGGTGCCAAGTTGTGTGGCCAAGTCAGTGTACCAGATGTTATTCAAATTTAACTCGGGGTCACGCGCAAACGGCTTATTGCAGTAAAGTATCTGGCCCAAGAACACAAGCACCGTGTTCCCGTCAGGATTCGAAACCCGTGTGCAATCACACACGAGTCAAACACTGTAACCATTGGAACACAGCCCCTCACATAAGTGGCAGGGCAGTAAAGTAAAATATGTTCACATAAAAAAAAGTGGATTCCTCTCCCAACTATTTGGGATGAGAACAATAAGTGTTTTCTTACCGGCGGATGTTCATCCAGTTTTTCATGAAAGTAGAGAAGTTTTCGGGACCCCCAGACATTAATGCCTCCACATCCAATATATTGTTCTTGGGTATGTGACCTGTGACCTCTTTACCAATGGCGTATATTAGACCCACGGCCACACTGTAGGCTACAGAGCTGGAAACCAATGCAACAAACATAGGGATGAAAGATCATTTTTTTATTACAGCGGATCCTCAATGTGCATGCAATGATATAATACATATTGGAGGAAACCTATAATGTATTAGAAATAAGCCGGTTTGGTATTCTAACTGCCGCGTGCAAAACAAGAATTTTCTTTCGAGATAAACGTCCAACTAGGAAATGATTATTAAACTTTTTACATTTTTTCTTTTTCTTAATCCCTTGCCAGGATTTTGTTTTGTTTGTTTTTGTTTGTTCTCACTCCTCTGGTTTCTCCAGTCCGTTTACCTTTTTACACCCCTTTTTGTAATACTGTTGCCCACTCCCCCCCCCCCCCCCTCCTATGCAGTCACACTTCTTATGTTAGTTCTTCCCTTTGATCTTCACCCTGGACCCTTACCTTGTGGTTTCACCCCTTTCTTGTTTGTTCCCCACCCAGGTTTTTACCCCCTTTAGTCTGTCTTTGATCCTACCCACTCTGACCTCTATATATATACGTATATACACGCAAAGTTTTTCCCAGATTCAAAACGAATGACGCATAAACACGTCACAAGCAAGGCCGGAAATGTCTGTCAGCAGCGAGCAAGGCCGGAAATGCATGGGTGTGCTTCCCAGTACCATCAGCCTAAACCCGCCTAGAATCGAGTTTCGTTAAAAATAATTCCGCGTCTTGGCTCGGTGATGTGAAAATAATCCTGGCGCAAACTGGTTAATATCACTATATCTCATACATATTAATGATCTAAAGCCAAATTCTCACTGGTCTATTCACCATTAGGTGAAGACGCTATTTGTGTTGTTTACCAAGCATGCACGCGAGTATTCATGCACAGGTTAAAAAAATATACAAGGTAAAGAACTATTGCATGGGTAACCAGTGCAATAGTCTACTAGTCCCCTTGAAGCATTCAATATTCAATACTATTGCCTTACCTGGAGCCTCTGGATAACGGCATGAGGTTGTAGAAGTAGTAGACAAGGGACAGAATCAGATGAATGACCGAGTTAGTATCCTGAAGATAAGAAAACAAGATACATGAACATACAACTGAGCATAGTTCAGAAAGCACCATTGAGAAAGTTCGGTTAGGCGCGGTCTCATAAAAGACCGACTGTGCGGCGCCCCGGGAAGTCTGGGGGATACCCAGGACCAAAGTTAACAAAAGACCCCTTGACAACCCGGTATAACCCCGTCTGGAACGGTCATTTACATATCAAAGAACATGAATATTCCCGTCTTTCCGCGGAGGCGCCGGGCTACTCTCTGCGCCCAGAAGGCTAATTTAAATATGAATGGTTCATCACGGGGCCGACAGTCCGCAAAATACCGGCCTGCCAAACCACAAGTATTTCGCGGCATTTGGGTCTATAATACTAGAAATGCCGAGACAATCAACGTACGTACGAGTTGAATAAAAACAACTTCTCAGTGAATTTACGTGTACATAATGAATGCACCACCAAATAAATTGTGCACGTACGTACCTTTACAAGTAATTAGTTCAAATTCGCTGATGATTTAAAGGCGGATTCATACATACATACTTCACGAGAATGCAAATGCAAAACAAATTTCATATGTCATGAGACGACATTTTGCTTGAGAAATGTGTTCTATCTGTTCTACGCAAAAACTTGATGAAGGGAAGGGAAGTCCAAATAATAAATACCCCGTTGGGCTTAATTCATGGAAATAACATCAACATAACCACTTTATGTGTGGAACAATCAGGGGACAACAATACCTAGACAGGGTTTCCCCTTAACTTTTGTTTTCACTAGCCGGCCGGGCCAGTTGTGTTGACTTGTTACTAGCCCGCCAGCATTTTCATTGGTCCGCCTGGTTTTTTTTCACCTTTTAAGCTACCGCGGCCGGCCGGCCGCGGCCCTGAACTGCACTCAAAGGCAATGTAAGTGTTAAATATATAGCGTGGTTTCGTTATTAACTGTGTCTTCTCCATCCCCCCTGTATCTACCCACATCAAAAATAAACCATCCCATAAAAAAGAAACGTCCAATCTTGTTCTTCCTTCTAACAATCTCTTCTTTTCATTGGGTGTAATTGTATGCCACAAAGTGACATTTCCCAGCCTATTAAAATTCCAAAGTAATGGTCCGCCACATGTTGGCCCGCTTGCTACAATGAGTACATTTTGTAGGTCAGCTGTCAATCATTGTCTGAATTTCTTGCCCCTATTGGAATATATTCGGAAAATACTCCCGAATAAGTCTCCCCTCAGTTTACTTTATTCCTCTTGCACTATAAAGCGTTTATTATGTAAAATTATACCACGGAACCATTATAAATTAAAACATGTAACAAGCTCTCTCAATTTCCACGAAATAGATCGTTTTGTTAAATACAAAAAAAACGGAAAATAAATCGTATTAAATTTCCCCCTTAAAACTGTTAGAAAAATGTTTAGGAGCTCAAAATATTAGGTGTTAAGGTTCCGTTTATTCTTTTTCTCTTCCTTTTTAAAAACAATGAAACCAGAAATAAATTTTTATAAACTTGGAATTAATTTTGCTAGCTTCGTAATTTAATGGTCGGGTGTATGTCGATTTTATTAGATATCAGAAAACCAAGAATAAATCGTATTATTAATTACCCCTGAAATCGGTTGAAGAAAAATGTTTGAAGTTCATTCACCGTCCACAGCGGATTTCTTCTATTTGCAAATGCACTTCATCCGAGAAATAAATATATCGAAAGTAGTACCCCCCCCCCCCCCACCTCATTCGCGTCAGGGAATAAAACAAATTTATCAAGAGAAAAAGCAATTTAACAGTGGTTTCCTTGACAACAATGTTGCTATGCAACCATCATTGTTTTGGGCGGCCCTAATATTTGGGCCTTTATTAGCATCTTCAGGCCGATAATCTCATTGGTGCTACAATTTCGTCTCCATGACAATTTGCTGTCTTGCACTTAATTCCCACGGTCATTTACTTGGCGATGGGCCAAGAAGTTTCCCGCGCAAAGCATCGGTTGGAGTTGTGGACGGCTGTTTGCTGTGCAAGTAGTAGACCTAGTAACATAATTATATAATTGAGAGATAGCTTTCCTACATGTTACAGCATTGTCGCCATGTGTGTTTTTCTAATCATCCTAAAAATAACAATTATAAAATCAATATTTATTTCTAAAATTCCTGTAAACATTAATAAACAACGGATGTTCACAATGAATATATATTAGATAAGGCCTAACAGGGTATACTTTCGGATTGTGCAAATGTGGGGTAAGAATAAAGCAACCGTTGATTATCCGTCCAGAGGCCTGCTACAGTGTCGAAAAGCACATACGATCTGCACCCTACCATCAACATCGGGGAGAATTAATTTGCTTTTATTTAGCAACTTGGGGAGGAAACTTCTGTTCTGGAAGCTGTGCCACACAAAAATTGTCTGTTAGAATTAGTTGTGCGCTTCCCCTATCTTCATTTTTAGAGTGCATACATAAACTGTCGTCGTGTTCCCCGAGCTACATACATGTAGCAATATTACCGCTTGAAATATTGCGTGCCAGCGGGGATTTCCCGAGGCCGTTTTTCAAACCCCAACTTCATCTCCACTGGGGCTTTGTTCATGTAGTTTGCCAATAGTGATGGAGCCCGTACTGGGCCTAGGCTGGGGATTGGAAAACGACCCGTGTGTTTTTAGTCCCGAGTTGTGCAATGCATGACAGGCGTGGATTGCGTGCGTGGATCCCGGTGAGTATTGAGCTCGCAGCCGGCCACGCACGCGTGCGGTAGCACCAACAATTTCCCCTGTAATCTTTCCAAAACAAGTCTCGGTAAACGTTACTAGATTTTCGTCATTGACCAACGAAGAATTTGAATGTTTTGTGCTGAATTAAGATGCAAAATATAAGACCGTTATAGACACGGCAGTTAGTATTTTTATGAGGTGTAGTAAACAAATGGGCCTACAACATGGTTTATTTCTGTAGAATAGTGGGAATTACTGGTCTCTCGGTGTAGGTCAGCTCGAAACTATGTACCAGATCCCAGTTGCAAAAAGTACCCGCACAATTTATTACATTTATTTATTAAAGGCACGTTCTAAACCTGGCGTGCAGTCCGCGTGTATCCCGTTCGTATGCATGAGGTCAGTAGTGGGATCATGTTTATTCATTTCACCATTGAAGCGATGACAATAGCCTCGCTCATTAAACTTCGCCGCGCTTGAGCGCACACCCCGTCCAGTTCGCGGATTCCCGTTCTCCTTGACAACGACGGACCGATCGGGAAGAACGGGGTAAGAACGGGGCAAGAACACACAGTCTTTAATGAGACCGCGCCTTAGGCGACTATATCGACTAGACCTAACCATATTAAAGTCAATCAAGAGCAAGTTCTAGTTAACTATAGTTAACCATAGTTCAACTAATTTCACTCGAAGGCAGGATGGTTAGACTTTCTAGTCGACTATTTGGAACCAGACCCCGGGGCACGGTTGCGGCTGGTTGACAATAGCCTCTTTCCATAAGAAAACATGGAGAGAACCAGTGACAAAGAAAAAAGTGATAGCAGTAGTTTAGTCGGACGGAGCATAGAGTAAGAAACAAAACAATAAGTGAAAATCTGGCAAGCCTAATGCTATTTTGTTCTTGTTTTTTGGACCAACATGACTAACGTTATGACTTATTCTACTTATATGCGTGGAGAATAGTGCCAATACCCATCTCATTCATGTTGCAAATGTAAACAAAGCGGTTGCCATCTTTTCAACAATAGTTCGACTAGAGCCGTTCGAGCGAACTGCATTTGAGCATGCGCATCGGTAAAGCAGAGACTGACTAATAGTTGACTATAGTTCGTGCCCGAACTTGCTCCAAGTTGTCACTCGAACGCTGTGTGGTTTGACTAGCTAGTCCAACTAAATCTACCTAGCCCCAGACCATGGTTTCTCTAGTCACTCGCAAGTTATGTCATGGTTTCAAAATAGCGGAAAGGGTAAACTGGTGCAAGCTTTGCAAAAGTTTACGATAAATTTCTCCACTGATGATAACTCTTTGCAATAAGATAATTATTTATTGCACTAAATTAAGTGGGGAAAATAATTTAAAAAAATCATTAAAAAAAAATATACAAATTACGTGCCAACAGTTTGTTTCATTCACAACGTGAAAGCATGTCCTTTGCTCATACACTACATTTGACGTCATCGATCAACTAGACGCGTTCGAGTTAAAAACAGAACACGCGTGCGTGAAGGGTAATCGGAAACCGACAAAAGAGACTAGATCAGCAGCGCCCAAACTTGCTCAATGGTAAATGTACAATTGAATGCTTAGAAAGACTTTCCAGCCTCGCCTAAAGCTGGCCCGCTTCCACGAAACCAGATTAAAGTTGACATTTTGATATATATAGTTAAGTCTAGGTATTTCTAGCTGCCCAACCAGACTTGCTCCAATAAGAAATGATATCCTTGTAAGCTGAGATTGGCTATATCTATGACAGACGCTCATGTCAAACTCACTGTTTCCTTATTGGAGTGAGCCTTTTTCATTTCCTCAGTCAACAACATCCAGATGTAATCCATCTCCGTGTGGAACTGATCCGTTCGTTGCTTGGTCGATGCTGTGTCTATTGAAAACAGCACATTACCCGAACTACAAAAAGTAAACAAAAAACAACAGATTTACATGTATGTGAAAATAACCCTCAGGATTTTGAGCATTGACAATTTTGGTGGATTAAATTTGTAGTGTGCTGAGGCTGTGCTGTACAGGGTGTGTGTATATGTCAAGTTACAATATTAAACACATATGGACTGGCAATGAGGTCACTAGAGCACGTCTATTCCCCGAGGGACTGTGAGTGACCAGAAAGGGGACCTATTTCCCGAGGCCGTATAATTCAGACTCCCCTAGCCCCACTCACATATTTTCAACATCCGAAAATAGGAAAACAAATTGAAAATATGAACAGAACAAACTACACTATACTTCACCAAGGTGCTGCAAACAAGATTAGTATATGCAAACGTAATAGCGGGCCAGTGAAAATAGTAAACGTATTCAGATTAATAAAAACAATTTAGTCCAAGTTTTGAAATATCATGTGTTGTTTAACAGATGCTACAATTCAATTGCCGGCCTTAATACTTACATGGCGCCAGTTAGTGAGAAGATGGATCCTTCCAGCTTGTGTCCTTTCTCCCTGGAGCTTGGTATCTTGGTGGACACCATGAAGCCCGGCGTCACGCCATCGCCAACCTTCTGCTTCTTCACCAGCTTCAGCAGATCCTCGCAGGTGCCGACCTTCTCCAGGGCCGATTGGAGCTTGCTCTCCTCTCGCGACGACAAGCTCCCAAAACTGCTGGCGAGAAATCAGGGCTTGTGGGTGATCTCGACAACATACATTTTGAAGCCTTTATTAATTCCAGCCCGACATTGTCACATGTACCGTAATTTCCTGCGGTAAAGCCGCACGGCGGTTAAGGCGCAGGTCCCTAAAATCACCCAAAAAAATTTCAAACGTCAACAGATAAAGCGCACCGCCGAATAAAGCGCATGCTTGAACGCACCCAAAAGAACACCAGACGCCACCCGGTGTAGGGACATCGCCACAAAGGGGTCATTTTGTTGCCTTAGAACGATCCCACTATTCCAAGCAAGAATTTGCTGAGTACTTGAGTTTATCTGGCACGCAAACAATGTATGAAAACTTCAAACCAGTAGTCACAATATCGCACGAGGTAATACTTTGCCGATATATACATTGTATCATGTATCACTAGCACTGCAGTAAACTGCATGCATATGTACATGTACATGTACATGCACGTGTACATCACATGCAGCGATCGCGTGCGTGGTATCCCTAATTGCGACACCCCCTAGTCTTTTTTCCAGTCGTTGTGAATGCTCCGCGCTGTGTAGTTCGGATGGTGAATTGCATGAAGCCGGAACGTAGAGGAAAAAACGTTTAGAAAAAGGCCACCTAGTACAGGCCAGCTTTTTATCGCTGTTGTACGCGTCATGCAGCGCACGCTGTAGTCTTGTTTGCAAGACGATCTTAATTGCGGTATATGCAGCGCGCGCGCGTAGGCCGCCGATGCGGTAATTCGCGCGTGGTCTACGGCGTACGTTAGAGGGCGCCCCGCATCGCGAAGATCGTCTTGCAAACAAGACTACGCACGCTGCCGAGTGCTAAATCATATGTGTGTACATGCACACACAGGGGTGTACGGTCGTAGGGGGATCAACACATCGCGGCATTGTTAATGGAAACACGGTCACAATGTCCGGAGAGTTGAGCTAATTGGTTGACCGCATTATTGAGTAAGATTGCGGCGTTCAAAGAATTCTTCACACAAAGACCATCACTTTGAACTCAAGCGACATCATATACGGCGCACCGAAAGATAAGGCGCGGCGATGTTTTTGTGGTCTAGAAAGTCAGATAAGCCGCGTCTTTACCGCAGGAAATTACGGTACTTGTTTGCGACTTATGGAAAAGCAGTAAGTCTCCAATTAAGCCTCAGTCTGAAAATGGCATTTTCTCAATGGCTATGGCTGCAGGATCATGATCAGGGCCCAATTTCATGGCTCTGTTAACCACGGAATTCCGCGCTTACGGTCACCATTTTCTGCTAACCGCGATAGCAGAAAAATTCTGTGCTCACCCTGTAAGCACAGAATCCTTAGTTACGGGTTGTACGCATGCTCAGAGACCAAAATTCCTTGCTAACACGTGAAATACGTTTACCGTAAGCACCGAATTTTCTGCTATAGTAAGCAGGGATTTTTCGCTAACGGTAAGCAGAGCCAAGAAATTGGGCCCACGATCAGGATCAGGAAAGCTCTTCTTCCCTAGAATCTGCTTATATTAAACTTTTCGTTTGATTGTGTGTTATTCAGTGCAGAATGAACCAAAAGCTAAGAACGATCAAGGTAACGTTCTTCATGGGGTACATATACCTGATGAGCACAAGCTTTCCAAGGAGGTCAGAAGCTAGGCTCAGGTGCTGGCATTAGTTTCCCGAGGCAGCGCAGATGCAGATGTCCAGGTACTCACAGGGGGACCACGTGAAGGTTGCCAACTTCCCCCTCCATGGGGTACATCAGTTTTTAAAAGGGATGTACTCTAGGTACATCACTTTTGGAGTAACACATACACTTTTGTAATATTCCAAGTGACCAGGGATCGACCAATCGGATCTCACAATTTAATACCATGGTATAACAAGAGATGATATACGTACTCTTGTCACATGAACAGTTCTCAACCAATGAAATTTCACAAACCTTCACAAACATCCCTGAGATATACACTCACTTGTGCTGCGTTTTCTGAACCATTTTCTTGGTGAGATTGAAGATCACATCAAAGTACTTGCTGAATCGTATATTGAAGACCTGTCCCCTCAGAAGGTTCATGTGGTTGTTGAATCCAGTCTCTGCGGTGGTTGCTGGCATCATGTCAATCCAAAACACAGGTTGATCTGGATCCACTAATCTGCATAGGATGGAAGACAAACAACTACGGTCAACTCTTGTTAACCAGTTCGCGCCGGGATTATTTTAACATCACCGATGACTGGGTGTAGTTTTCAGGATTCCATGACCACGGGTTCTTTACAAAAACACTGTAGAGCTTTAATGTGGGGGGAAATGGATGGGAACTCTCTTGTCAAATTGGCAAGCTAAAAGGAAACCACTAGTAAGTGAAGGCAGATTACAATCAGAGACCATGAAGAAAATTGAAGCATGTGCAGTTGGTTTTTAAGCTAAATACAAATTGAAACTAAATAGTGGAAATCAATTCTGTGTTGGTCGTTGTGTTTTTCCGGAATCTCAGAAATTCTTTTCAATTATCTAGGGGGAGGGGGTGTTAACCAGTTTGTGCCAGGATTATTTTAACATCATCGAGCCGAGGGGCGGGATTATTTTTAACGAAACTTGATCCGAGGCGGGTTCAGGCCGATAGTACCGGAAAGCACATGCACCCACGCATTTTCGGCCATGCTCGCTGCTGACAGACTTTTCCAGCCTTGCTCGTGGCGTGTTTATGCGTCATCTGTTTTGAATCTGGGGAAAACTTTGCGTTTATATTCGTCATCCGGCGCGAACTGGTCCAATCTCAACGAAATGGGTAAACAATTTTGAAGGATTGAGATTATTTTTACTCATGCACTATGCACATTCTCCATAGAGCTTCAATCAAGGTGTATTAAAGGTAGGATACACCATTGGTAATTGCTTAAATTATCATGAATGGGTAGATGTGGGGGGTTGTATTTTATAGTAAATATCGTTTAACGGATCTGTCTGAAGTTTTACAATCATGGATAAAGAAAAAAGCACGAAAAACAGTGTTTGTTTTCAACCTGCGTCGAGCAGTTATCTCCTTTTACCGTTACACGGTAAAAGGTTTTATACACAGCGAAAGCTCATGCGGCCTCCTTACCCTCTCATGGCATTTCTTTGACATTTACACCCTCATCGAATTTAGCACTAAGTGCAAGGTCAACAAACTCTTGCCTGGGCCGGCGGTAGAAATTGAATTTTAGTTCATGTCATGCTATCCCCATATAAGGGTTAATTATGCAAAAGGTAAAAAGGTCAGCAGTATGCAAATTTGTACAGTTAACTTTTGGCCAATGAGAATCATGGGTTCCGCGTGGGTAAGCTGGGCTTTTGGCGGGTTAGAGTTTTATAGCCACTCTGTCACAGCCGATTCCAGAGTCAACATCTCAATTTTTGTTCAGCAAATTTTATCAAAAGAAACATTTTCTCCGTAGATAGCAAAATATCCGGTCGGATTTCTACTGTTGTTTCGTTTTCTTTTAAAAATGTACTGAGTAGAGTGTCTCATAGACATCCCAGGAACAATATTATTGGGTTTGATGATATTATCAGTGGCTTTCGTGACCTTTTGAAGGCATCGAGTATGGACCTCCCCAGTTGCCGGTTACCGTTAGGCCTAAGCTGGGCTCCGCTTGTTGTAGGGCGATACAGCCGCAGAAAAAAACACCGTAAACGTAAAGAGCCTACACGTTTTGTCACTTGAATTCCTCTTCTTTTCGATTCCTGGGATGCTCCAATTATGCTGCTCCAGCTGAAGAAGCCGTCACATAGGCTTACTCTTGGTTAGTGGTCGTCGCTGCCTGATAAGTCAAACAAAACTGTGACCACCGATGGATCCCGTAATAAACGCGGATGTACTCCGCGTCACAGCCCCGGTCTACGCACCGCCGTTCATAGCTGCAGTCGACGGTCGACGGGCGGCTTGTGTTCGCACGCCCAGTGCCCACCTTGTTCGAGCCACTCGGAGCAAGCATGCATGGTTCATTTTCAAAAACTTACAACCCTAGTGAGTGGTGGGCTCTTCAGTGATGTTTTCTCACTTGTGAGTTCATCGTGGCGTGAATACAGAATAGCTTCAACTCAAGTTCAAGCATGTCAAATTTTGTGGAATTCGAGGTGAGGGTTTTCCAATTATCATAAGTCTAGCCCGCAGTCTGGGCAATGTTTTGTTGTTGCAGTTCGTCCGTCATTGTCCGTGTTTACTGTCTGACAGTGACGTGACTTGATGTAGGCTGTGCTGCCACGGCTTAACTGGCGCAAATATCTTGTGATTAGTGCGTTTGAACCGGAAAACATGACAAAAAATGATGTTAAGCTGCACATGCCTGTTCGTCTAACGTTAGTTAGAATTACACAAGTTAGTTGAATTAAAAAATTGTTCCAAGGGATAGCCTAAATTTAAACAAGGTTTTCGGAATACTGAGGAGTATATGGGCCTAGCCCTAGGCTACCTAGGCTATTTGATTTTACGTTTGAGTTCTAACAAATGTGCATGGCCATAGACTGGGTAGACTCATTCATCGGGCCCTAGTTGAAATAATAATGACAGGCTATGCCTAGGCTGTATCAATATGCCTAGGCCTACATATGTGCTTGTATAGCATGTATTGCTTGGCTTAATTAGCATATTCAGTTCACAGCTAACATAAGCAAGCGTTGACCACAATTCCTGCATTTGGTTTGTGATATAGGGCCTAGTACTAGTAGTAAGGCCACCTTTTCCTTTGCTGGATTAGTAAATAGGAGCAAAGCAATTTTGGTCACACAGGCATGAGATTTTCGACTAAAAATAGGCCTAAAAGACGTGAATAAAATAATAATAATAATAAAAAATATAAAATAAATAAAATAAAAATAGATAAATAAATAAATAAATAACAAAAATAAATAAATGGTCTCTTTGCGATTACATGCCATTTAAAAAGGGGTAGGTAGGTAGGAAAGTATTCCCCATTCATATACAGTATATAATTATTGCAGAATTGTATAAACTGCTTCTAAGGTTGAGGCAGACCTCCATTTAGCTGCTTGTGGTTTCTTCTGCTTACTCGTATTGATTTCGGTCGGTCTTATTAGCTCCATGGTGAGCTATCTGGTCACAGGTTCTTAGGGTGGTCATGGCTTGTAACATTTTGTGTCTACTAAATATTTGAGCGCCTTGTATTTGACAGTTGTAATTTTTCTCTTATATAATTATAGCACTTGGGCTTGCTTTTGTCTACAATCATGTGACAATTGTTCCGAAGTTCGCTATTCACTTCCTAGTCACATATTTACATTTGCTAATTTTGTGGCAATTTTGTACGCAGGCGACAGCATTAATTGTTTAATTCTACGAATCTACTGTTTGAAACGTATTTGTGGCAGATCTCTGCCCTGTGTTTCGATGTTTAATCTTAATTAAGAAATAAAAAATAAATAAAAACAAAATGTCAGGATTAACCTGAAATCCGGGCCAAGAAGTCCTCATGCTTATCATTAACAATTACAAAGAAAAACTGTGAAACCCATAGCCTGCATTTTTCCAGTAACAGAACTTGAGCAACACAGCCTATGTACTTGGCAACAGACAACTGCTGCGTTGAGTTTTCTTTTTTGTTTGCAGGATGGCCAGACCACGCGGTTCCAAAAAGTTCATCAAGAACAGGGACTAAAGGGCAGGCTAAAGTCAACGTTCCACGATCTCAAACATTCACCCGGACACAGGACATAAACATCGGTTGCAGTGTGGACATTTCTCGCCCTCAAGTCCGACCTGTTTGGACAGAAGTTTGTCTGATTGCTTGATGGATTGATTTGGATTTCGATTTCAAGTTGAAATCGGTGGATAACCGTCGTCAAGTGCGGGGACAATTTATCTCTAACTACTACTGGAATTTGATGGAAATATGTCGACAAATGTATAAGTATCCTTTGTATGATTTTAGTTATAATAGTTAATTGGTTCTTAACAGGTAGAGTAAGCTATCGTGGCAAAACATGCAGTAATGTATAGCCCACCATTACTACCTGAGCTATAGTGGCGTCATCGCTAGTTTGTTTACATGTACGTTTTTCTATGGGAGGGAAGTCGAGACGCCAGACGACGTAAAGACAGACTCATAGAGGGGCGCGCATGTGAACGGAGCGCGACGTCATTGCTTCTCCCGCCATTTGACCTTGAAATGTAGCAAGTTACACGCGCAGCGTGTATGGCATGCATGGGCCGTTCATAGCGGCGTGTATGACCTGCATGTAGGCTAAATGTATCTTGTTTGTTACAATGTATCCTTTTTGACATGGTTTGTCGTTTAATCCTAGCCTACGTTGATGCATGTAGATGTACATGTGCATATATCTGTAATAACAGTAACACTTATGTGAATATATTTCAATGCGACACATATAAGTTTGATTTTTGTTTCGAGTTCATTCGGGTTACAGAGTTGCACGAATCTCCTGTTATTACATTGTTTTTATTGGTGTACAATGTACTTTAGAGGGTTGTGTTTAAGGATTTTTAATTTTATTGCACGGCTACCGTTTGCCTATAGTTATACCAACTTATTTGGTTCACATGGGAGTTTCATGATACTGAGTCGCCGCCACTAAGGACTGGAAATACGTTTAGCCATTTGTTTCTCAATCCATATGCGGTTTTCCTGCAGGTTTTTGTTATTTGCCTTTCCTTGGAGCAGTGCACAGTTACGAAGCATTGTCTTCTTGTGGAACATGTACGTGTAATATCATTATGATATCAATAGCTGTGTCACAGCCTTTAATATGCGGATAATGCATAACAATATGTAGCAGGTTTGTGTGTGCTATAAATGCGACTCACACTGTACACAATATATTTCTTAAAGTTCACGCTTCTTTTAGGTAAACAAGGTTATTTTTATTCTTTTTCCAGACTAGTTTTAAAAGGGGAAGATTTAATTACGCTGTTGCGTGTAATGTACTATCTTTCTGTAAGATAGTAAGCACACAAGTTATATACCCAGTTGGTCTCGACAAACATTACACAGTAAAAATATACATAAATGAAAAGATTATTAAATTATTAAGTTGAAATGGCCTATCTTGCTGCAGACTTGATTGAACTCCGACTGAACTCCAACTGAAGGGGGGGTCTCTGGGGACTTGCAGGACAAATGGTAGAACAGGTCACACAGGTGGACGAAAGTTCTAGGAGTTGAAGTTAATGTACCAGGGTAGCTTGCTGGAGTTCGGGACGTAGCTTTTGTTCAATCCTTGATCAGAGGATGAACTTGTCCTGATAAAAGCAGATCCGAACAGCCACGAACCACTGTCTAGTCTTGACTACTCTAACGGTACTCTCTGCTGTTATGTTCTCCGCAGATAATGTGTTTGTACCTAGAGCAGGACAGGGGACGAATTTTATGAGTAGGGCAGGTTCCAATGTGGAGACAGGAGACAGATTAACTGGAGCAATTTCTCCTAACAGTCTGCCTCTAATGGAGTCCAGTGGCCAAGTGAATAATATACTAAAATAATATAAACTAAAAAGTAACAACAAATATATATAGTGCATGTTTTAAAATCAAAGTGTCCCTTTAATAAGAACTTGGGTGAGGCCAGGTCATGGTTACTACCGCTGGTCAAAGCCCTCAGCCGCAGCACCATCCTACAGAGAAATGATTGATTACTGCCAAGGACATAGGCCAGAAACTGTAACCCTAAACATAAGAATATTGCCACACAATGTCTTATAAAAGCAACAGGTGGTTTTGTAATTTATCACATTTACCACGCACAACACTTCACTGAAATGACTAAAGTACCTTCAGAATTAAGAAAGTTTAAAAGTAATAACAAGGTCGAAAGTGAATAAGTATTGGACTGTTCAAATAATTAGTCATCAACAGTAAATTTAAAAGGAACATAGAGTAATTAAGAAAAATGCTAAATATCAAACTATAAGCTAAAATATCAAAATGCAACACTGTAGTAAATATCAAGTATAATAACTATAAATTCACAGAACTGGTACTACAAGAACCACACACTTCAAAATGTAAAAGTCACAAAAGGAAACTGTTATTGGGAATGGATATTAAATAAATCAGAACTTATAATACATCATGTCAACGATAACCAGATGCAGTGGGATAGTCTCTTGGGAGAACAGTCGAGGTTACTAAAAGTTCATTGGTAATTTCTGGGAAGTGCAGGAGCAAGGTGTGGGTCTTGTAGTCCAGTCCTTTAACTTCTAAAGTGTTACTGTATTTAGACTAGAGTCGCCACAAGTCACTTATAAAACAATGGCAAGATAAAATAGAATTTAAAATCAATTCGAATAGCTGATGTTCCGTAACATCGTGGAAAATAATAAATCGTAATATATGCCACTTTCGGAATGCATCGTCCAATCCCGATAAAAGAGTATCCAATATAGAATCATAGATCAGTTCAAATATCAAAGGGAAATGCAATTTACATGTTGCTTGTCTAAACTTTGTAGAAGTAAGGCAAATCACATTTACAACTCATTAACTAGAAGCTTTGTGGCGCAACATGGGTACTAGTGATGTGGGCAACTTGTAACTAGCAACTTAAGTTTGAAACCACTAAAAATACAGTGCCAACATAACAGGCAAAAGATATACATAAAGCAATGACGGATGGCGACTTAGTCTAAACTTTCAAGGAAAGAATGAACCTTCAACCTAGGAATATAAGTAAGATAAAAGTAATATCAAACTCACCTAGAGCAGGACAGGGGACGAATTTTATGAGTAGGGCAGGTTCCAATGTGGAGACAGGAGACAGATTAACTGGAGCAATTTCTCCTAACAGTCTGCCTCTAATGGAGTCCAGTGGCCAAGTGAAAGGACCGGTCACTGAACTGGACATTCCCTCCTCAAGGGTCTGTGGTTGGCTGCAAGGTCTGCTGCCAACCGCCCACTCGCGCTGCCAAACAACCAACCCATTCTTAATGATTTATCAACCTAGGACTGTGTGGTCTAGGTTATCAAAAAAAAGGGGGGCATACAATTTCATCCCGTTACACTCTTGCCTGCTTTCTGAATGTCGTCCCGACATAGAAACAAATATATATATGCCTTAAAAAAATTAAAAAAATAGTTTAGACCCACAGCCAATACCACCTCCATAAGCTCTATCTAGTTCGCGCTAATGAGATTAATAATTGCTTCAATACAAGTGTCCTTTGCTTGTGCTCCAGGGCCAAGTTGGGTTATTATGGAATAGAGGAACTGCGCTTTTTCCTTCCACTCTGGCACGTTACTACTATTTGCCTGGGACGCAATATGTAACTGGGAAAATCCCAAACGGTCAGGGGGTTTGATATGCCTACGTGGCCTCAAGGGGCGTTCAGTGCAAGAACCATCAGTGGAAGGGGTATTGTGCTCTACAGTATCCTCCAATGCCTCCCCCGAACTGACCGTGGCACGTTCAGGTTCTAGAATCTCTGCATGAGTCGGGACATCACTGTCATCATCATCTGACGATGCAGCGTCGTCAATTTCAAGTGGTGGGGAAATTCGGCGTTTGGCACTGGGTGCAGAGGCTGGCTGTGGCAAAGAGTTAAAGGGCAACAGCAGGTTTCTATGGAGTGTCCGAGTTGAGCCTCCACCCTCCCGTTGGACGACATACACAGGGATGTCAGGGTTCACCTGCTTTACCACCTTGTAGGCACTTGCCTCCCACCTGTCCGCTATTTTGTAGTTGCCAGTTGGGGCAACCACTCGGACCAGGACTCTGTCTCCTGGATGGAGAGTGGCAGCCCTGACGTTGATATCGTGACGAGCCTTGTTTCGATTATTTGCCGTCTTGGCATGGGCAGAAGCCAACTTGTATGCGGCGGCAAGACGCTGCCTAAGTTGTTCCGCATATTCATGCTGGGTCCTTGTGGACGGTTCTCTGGTTTCCAGGCCAAGAAAGATATCAACCGGAAGTTTTGGGTGTCTCCCATACATAAGATAGTAGGGGGAAAATCCGGTGGCATCGTTTCTTGTGGAATTGTACGCATGCACCAGGGGTGCAACATACTTTTTCCAGACTACTTTCTTCTCCTCTGGCAGTGTACCAAGCATCTCGAGGAGAGTTCTATTAAACCTCTCTACTTGGCCATTGCCTTGGGGATGGTAGGGAGTTGTTCTACTCTTTACAATGCCGGTAACTTTGCAAAGATGTTGAATCACCCCAGACTCAAAACTTCTTCCCTGATCTGAATGTAGCCTGCCTGGGAAACCATAGTGGACAATAAAATTGTCAAACAAGACTCGTGCTGTCGTCTTTGCGGTTTGGTTTGGGACGGGGATGGCTTGCGCGTAGCGGCTAAAATGGTCAGTGATTACAAGAATACTAGCCTGTGAATCTCCAGATGTCTTCAGAGAAAGGTGGTCAATACACACCAATTCCATAGGCTCACTCGTCATGATACTGACCATAGGTGCCGTACGGGCAGCAGCTGGAGGGAGCTTCCTCCGGGTACACCGTGGACATGTCCGTATTCTCATGTCGATATCATCAGCCATATGGGGCCAAAAGAACCGAGAACGAACGAGGTCCAGGGTGCGTTCACGACCAAAGTGACCAGCCTCATCATGAAGAGCCTTGAAAACTAGGTCACGATAAGTCCTGGGGAGGAGCAGTTGGAAAATCTTCTCCCCATCTCGCTCTCGGCGTTGTCGGAAGAGAACACCATCTCGAAATACTAGTTTGTCCCAATCTCTTAGGATAGAGAGGACATCGCGTTGTTCTGATTGTTTTTGTCGTCTATCAGGACGGTCGCCACTTTCTTTGTACTCGATAACCCTAGCTAGAACAGGGTCACTTTTCTGGTGGTTTATCCACTCCTCCGTGGTTACCTGTGGCAAAGGGCTTTGTCCAGGCCACAGAGGAGGATCATCCATTGCAGCAGGAACAGCACTACCTTGTAAGGCAAGTGCCTCGACGAGTGGGACATGAAGGGTAGGAGACTGTCTGGCCAAGTTTGCGCCCTGAGAACCTACTATAGCCTTAAACACCTCATTACCGACCGTCGCTATGGTAGTCTGTTCCGATTTGGGAGGGTGGGGACGTCGGGATAGACCATCTGCATCACCGTTCTGCGTGCCCTTTCTGTACGTTAGTGTGAAGTTATACGCAGAAAGCGCAGCTAGCCAACGATGACCAGTGGCATCTAGCTTGGCAGTTGTCAATACATATGTTAGGGGATTGTTGTCAGTCACAACCTTGAACTGATTTCCATAGAGATAGTCATGAAACTTATCGGTGACTGCCCACTTGAGGGCGAGGAATTCTAGCTTGTGAGCAGGGTAGTTTTGCTCACTCTTTGATAGGCCACGACTAGCATACGCCACAACACGCTCTTTACCTCCCCGGAGTTGGTACAGAGCAGCTCCAAGTCCAATGAGGCTTGCATCAGTGTGCAGGATGAACGGTTGGCTGAAGTCGGCGTATGCCAGTGCTGGCGCTGTCGTCAAGTGGGCAATCAAAGTCTCAAAGGCTTTCTGACAGTCAGGGGTCCAGGTGAATGGTGGGGGTTTATGTTTCTTGGGAGGACGGGTTTTCCGTTTAGTTGGTAGCCCAACTGTTAGTGTATGTAGCGGCTTGGCTACCTTTGAGTATCCTGCAATGAACCGCCGATAGTACCCTGCAAACCCAAGGAATGATCGAACCTCCTGGTGATTTTGGGGAACTGGCCAACTCTTCAAGGCAGCCATTTTATCCGGGTCTGTCTCAACACCATTGGCCGATATGACATGGCCCAAGTACTTGACAGAGGTGCGGAATAGATGGCATTTGGACGGCTTAAGTTTAAGCCCATGGTCTTGGAGACGAGCAAATACTGACTCTAGTCGTTCGAGATGTTCCTCAAAGGTGCTCGAGAAGATGATGATATCATCTAAGTAGACAAGGCACGTCTTTAGGTTGAGGTCACCAACACACCGTTCCATGAGCCTCTGGAACGTGGCAGGGGCATTGGTGAGCCCAAACGGCATACGGTTGGCCTCGTAAAACCCAAGTGGGGTTGTAAAGGCCGTCTTTGCTTTGTCTGCTTCTCGAACTTCGACCTGCCAGTAGCCCGACTTCAAGTCCAGGGAAGAAAACCATATAGCACCATGCAGGGCATCCAGGGTCTCCTCAATTCTTGGCAGTGCGTAGGCATCACGTATTGTCCGGGCGTTCAGCCGACGATAGTCTACGCAAAACCTAAGGGAGCCATCCTTCTTTCGTACCAAGACGACTGGGGATGCCCAAGGGGAATGAGACTCCCTGATAGCTCCGGCATCAAGCATATCCTTTATCAGTTGCCGCACCTCATCGTACTGGGCAGGGGGGATGCGACGATGCCGCTCTTTAAAGGGAATGTCATCCGTAAGCTTGATGTCGTGCTTAACAGTGGTGGTGTGGCCGAGGTCAGTGTCGCCGGTAGAGAACGCATCCTGCCGTTGGGCAAGGAAATTCTTCACCCGGGCGAGGTCTGCCATTCCTATTGGGGATTTCGAAAAGTCAAACTGGTCAAGAAAGGCATCAGCTGTACATGAGGAGTTGGGCGATGAACCCTCATCTGTGCATTCCGTCGCTCCATTAGATAGGTGCTCAATGGAGGCAACATGTTCCGCCTTGCATAGAACAGTTCTCGGCCCGATGGTTATTGCTTTGCTACTCACATTTCGGATGGCAACCGGAATACTGAGTTGGTTGGCATCGGACCTAAGGGTAGCAACAGTAGGAATGACTTCAAGGTTGCCAGGTAAGGTGCTTTTATTTGATGGTTCAACCATCACCTGACATTTTGCTCCCAATGGTCGAGCTTTTAGGAACCCAGGGACAATCACCATTTCGTTGGAGTTAATTAAAATGGTCTGATTGCTGGCTGCACGTACGTCTCCTAGGTCTCTCCTTTTGTCAACCTCTTGGGCCTTGAGAGATTTTAGTGCAAGTCTCCAGGCATCCGGCATGGTCAGCCTTTGGGAGAATCGTGTTCCATACGATTGAAAACACTGTGACTTGCACTGGGTAATGACATTAGTACCAACCAGTAAGGGAACTTCAGCATGGTAAGACGTGTCAGGGACTATAAGTGCCAAAGTCCAAAACGCAGCTGGACCATTTCTGAGTTTGATAGGGAAAGAGATTTGAACCTCAATGTACCCGAGGAAGGGAACAGACGTACCACTCGCGCCCTGGACATGAAGAAGTTTACTTAGTGGTTGGATTGGAACATGGGGGAGGTGGTGATTGTAGAACGAGTGCGAAAGAGTTGTAACTTGGGAACCTGTGTCAATAAGGCACCGACACTGGACACCCTCAACAAAAGCATCGGCTTCATTGGCACCTCCTACCAATCTGGGGATTACATTCGTGGGGCTGTGGGGGTCACTGGTGGGTGCTGTGCCGCTGCCTGCCACATTCCCCTCTGTGGAGGCAGGGATCTGTTTAACTGCCCTGATGAGTGGGGAGTGTTGGCTTGTTTGGGTGGATTACGGCAGCCTTTGGAGATGTGACCTTTTTGACCACATCGAAAACATTCGATAGGAGTTGCTGGGCCTGCCACAGGCTTCTGAACAAGGGGAAGACTCATGAGAGAAGGAGGGTTGGCAATTGCAGGTGTGGGTTTCATGGCCACTTTGAGCTCTGCCAGAGTGGTGTGTATCTCAGAAAGAGCATCAGTGAAGGCTTTGGTGGGGGGTGGCACGGGCGGGGTGGGGGCAAGGTGTTGTTGAAGGATTGGTGGGCGTGAAGACTGGGCCTTTGCGGGTCGCCGGGTGATCGTTTGCACCTCTTGCTCACCCTTTCGGACCAGACGGACCAGGTGGTCAAAATCATCCGCTGTGTCCCTCAAGTGGCGACAAGCATGTCGCACCTCTGGATCTCGGAGTCCCCGCCAGTAAATCTGGCGAAGGACCGTGTCCATTGATGTCTGGGGTAGGCCACCACGACGGCAAGCATCAAACACCAGGAGTTTCAAGCGCCTGCCAAACGCTGCTGCAGACTCCTGGTCCTCCTGCTGGCTGTTGTAAGCCTTCTGCAGGAGGGCTGGCCCATCTTGTACAGTGCCGTAGCTGGCTTCCAGCTCTTGGATCAGCTGGTGAATCGATGCATTGGGACCAAGCGTTTGAATGAGGCGGCTGGGCTCTCCCCGAATAGACTGTCGGACGTACGGCACCAGAACTCTCTCAGAGTAGGTACCATCCCGAAGCAAAGACTCGACCTCATAACGCCAACTATCAAAATCTACTCCATGACCTTTATTGACATTGTCCCCCATGAATACGGAAAGTCGGGGTGGCTGAATGTAGCCAGTGGGCAGAGGAGGAGGGGCAAATGCAGGATATGTTTGCACAGGATGTTGAGGTCGTACACTATTTGTATGCCACGATGAAGGTGGAGGTGGGGGGAGGTTGGGGGCAGGGTTGGGCAAGTGAGCAGGATAAAGAATTTGCCGGACCTGCTCAAGTATGTCGGCTTGACTATGAGGTTGCGAAATATTCGGTGCTGGTGCACTAGTGTGGCTAGCAGTTGGGTGCTGCAAATGCAGTGATGGTGGCGCAGGCAGTGGGGGTGCAAATGCATGAGACTGAGTTGTAATGGGCGCTGAAGGAAAGTTGGGGTGCAGTACTGGCACAACTGGTGGGGTAGCCGCAGCAGCTTGCGGCGCTATGCTGATAGGTCCAATAGATGGCGAATGGACTAGCGGCTCGTATGATTGCGGTTGGTCAGAGGTTTGTACTATTGGAGGTGGCGTTGGCGGGTGAAGTACCGGAAGAGAGGGCAAAGACGGAAAAACATTTGTTGGAGATGGGAGAAGCGAAGCCATGGGAATTGGCTCCGTCCCGGGAGGGGGTGGTTGCCTAAGTGACGGCAAGACACGTGGGTAACCATTGAGGAAGGGTTGTCTGTCTAAGTTCTGAATGGCATTATTGGCTGCATCAGGGAAGCGATAATGGCAGTATAAGTATATGCCATAGTCGCCAGCCGTATGATGCAATTTGCTTACGGATTGGACAACACCTGCCCAACTCATGTGCCGCTGTACCTGCTCAACAGTGGCATGACTAGGAATGTTTGCTACAAGTACAGAACTGCGTGTAAACCTTCGCAAAGGTGAAACTTCCATCTTAAAATCAATGCACGATTAACAATGCACAAAAATACAAATCTAAGTGTAAAAGGAAATATTCGAACTATAACCCCGAAAATAAAAAAATAAAAACAGTTATAAAATAATATTGGATAGAGGGGATAAACTGAAAAAAGAAAACAAACTAAATCGGTTAAATCGCACAAAAGTGTAAGAAAGCCAGTGGGAAATTAAAACAATCCCAACAATAAAAGTGCAACACAAGGTCCTATCAATAAAAAATGAAGACGAATGTCAAGCAGCAAAAAAAATATAAACAAAAATATGGCAACTGGCCAAATTCAAAAATAGAAAAATGTCGAGAAAGAATTTGTGGGCCTTAAAACTAGCCTTCGAATGGTGTAATTTCGGAACACACATTCAGTTTGAAAAAAAATACAGCGTAAACCTCACATTGGGCGCCAATTATGTAGCAGGTTTGTGTGTGCTATAAATGCGACTCACACTGTACACAATATATTTCTTAAAGTTCACGCTTCTTTTAGGTAAACAAGGTTATTTTTATTCTTTTTCCAGACTAGTTTTAAAAGGGGAAGATTTAATTACGCTGTTGCGTGTAATGTACTATCTTTCTGTAAGATAGTAAGCACACAAGTTATATACCCAGTTGGTCTCGACAAACATTACACAGTAAAAATATACATAAATGAAAAGATTATTAAATTATTAAGTTGAAATGGCCTATCTTGCTGCAGACTTGATTGAACTCCGACTGAACTCCAACTGAAGGGGGGGTCTCTGGGGACTTGCAGGACAAATGGTAGAACAGGTCACACAGGTGGACGAAAGTTCTAGGAGTTGAAGTTAATGTACCAGGGTAGCTTGCTGGAGTTCGGGACGTAGCTTTTGTTCAATCCTTGATCAGAGGATGAACTTGTCCTGATAAAAGCAGATCCGAACAGCCACGAACCACTGTCTAGTCTTGACTACTCTAACGGTACTCTCTGCTGTTATGTTCTCCGCAGATAATGTGTTTGTACCTAGAGCAGGACAGGGGACGAATTTTATGAGTAGGGCAGGTTCCAATGTGGAGACAGGAGACAGATTAACTGGAGCAATTTCTCCTAACAGTCTGCCTCTAATGGAGTCCAGTGGCCAAGTGAATAATATACTAAAATAATATAAACTAAAAAGTAACAACAAATATATATAGTGCATGTTTTAAAATCAAAGTGTCCCTTTAATAAGAACTTGGGTGAGGCCAGGTCATGGTTACTACCGCTGGTCAAAGCCCTCAGCCGCAGCACCATCCTACAGAGAAATGATTGATTACTGCCAAGGACATAGGCCAGAAACTGTAACCCTAAACATAAGAATATTGCCACACAATGTCTTATAAAAGCAACAGGTGGTTTTGTAATTTATCACATTTACCACGCACAACACTTCACTGAAATGACTAAAGTACCTTCAGAATTAAGAAAGTTTAAAAGTAATAACAAGGTCGAAAGTGAATAAGTATTGGACTGTTCAAATAATTAGTCATCAACAGTAAATTTAAAAGGAACATAGAGTAATTAAGAAAAATGCTAAATATCAAACTATAAGCTAAAATATCAAAATGCAACACTGTAGTAAATATCAAGTATAATAACTATAAATTCACAGAACTGGTACTACAAGAACCACACACTTCAAAATGTAAAAGTCACAAAAGGAAACTGTTATTGGGAATGGATATTAAATAAATCAGAACTTATAATACATCATGTCAACGATAACCAGATGCAGTGGGATAGTCTCTTGGGAGAACAGTCGAGGTTACTAAAAGTTCATTGGTAATTTCTGGGAAGTGCAGGAGCAAGGTGTGGGTCTTGTAGTCCAGTCCTTTAACTTCTAAAGTGTTACTGTATTTAGACTAGAGTCGCCACAAGTCACTTATAAAACAATGGCAAGATAAAATAGAATTTAAAATCAATTCGAATAGCTGATGTTCCGTAACATCGTGGAAAATAATAAATCGTAATATATGCCACTTTCGGAATGCATCGTCCAATCCCGATAAAAGAGTATCCAATATAGAATCATAGATCAGTTCAAATATCAAAGGGAAATGCAATTTACATGTTGCTTGTCTAAACTTTGTAGAAGTAAGGCAAATCACATTTACAACTCATTAACTAGAAGCTTTGTGGCGCAACATGGGTACTAGTGATGTGGGCAACTTGTAACTAGCAACTTAAGTTTGAAACCACTAAAAATACAGTGCCAACATAACAGGCAAAAGATATACATAAAGCAATGACGGATGGCGACTTAGTCTAAACTTTCAAGGAAAGAATGAACCTTCAACCTAGGAATATAAGTAAGATAAAAGTAATATCAAACTCACCTAGAGCAGGACAGGGGACGAATTTTATGAGTAGGGCAGGTTCCAATGTGGAGACAGGAGACAGATTAACTGGAGCAATTTCTCCTAACAGTCTGCCTCTAATGGAGTCCAGTGGCCAAGTGAAAGGACCGGTCACTGAACTGGACATTCCCTCCTCAAGGGTCTGTGGTTGGCTGCAAGGTCTGCTGCCAACCGCCCACTCGCGCTGCCAAACAACCAACCCATCTATACTATTAATCCTGAAGATGTGGCATGGTTGGCGCCATCTTGTGGACGGTTCCCCGTGTGCCGTGTACCTGTTTGCGCGCGGAGGGTGGGAGGGAGCCCGTCTATCTGGCCGCGCCATTTTGGGTCTGGTGTCCTGTTTGCCCGCCGCGGTATAGTGTGGGGTAGCGGATGTGGGGGCCCGTCTTTTGCACGGGCCTCCCGTCGGAATTGCGCGGTGGCTGCGCCGGTCCCGCGCCAGTTTGCGGTGGCGACGCAGAGTATGGAAAGGAGCCTGTCTACTGTCGTGCTGGATGATATCGCGTTCGCGTACGTGTATGCAGTACCGGTTATACCACACTCACTGACGGCCGCAGTGAGCACAGAATAGTACAACCAATATTGCTCTCCCTCTGCCATCCTTTTCCAGGTATGTACTACTAAATTCCTTGATTTTGAATAACTATATGTGTATATTAAATCTAGAAGTAGGCCAATGACCTTTTGAGTTGACATTATTGTACATATCTAGGCTGTCGTTTAAATAAGTTCTAGACATAATCAACTGTCAATGTCATACTCTGGGTGTATTACCACAGCACAAGCTGAATTGTTAAGTTTGAAACACGAAACGTTTTATACATTATAGATTGATATTTACATGTAATAGTCAAAGGATTTATTATATCCCATGATAATTTAGATCTTTAACTTGGTCAATGGTAAGCGAAGTAATTACATTTTAACTTGGAATCAGAACTTGGATTGCATTTAGATTCAGGCAATAGGGAATGTAAGTATATTTTCTGCTTTTGTCTTACCAATATTATATTGTAGGATATAGTTTTGTAAAGTTTACAAACCCCCAATATAATAATTAATATACACTGTGCATGTGTGCTATGATGGGACTAGCTAGAGCATAAAGGCATAGCATAGAGAAAGGAATAGAAGTTAGAACTGTTCCTTTCTCTATGGGCACAGCAGCCGGAGCCCAGTCCTGACATTCCGGTAACAGGTGTCAATCCATTTAGCAGGACCCTGGGGTCTAGCCAGTGGCCCTTTTATGACCTAGCCTGGGTTAATGTCTTTGAATCGACTTCTGCTGCAGAAATACTGCTTCAGACCTCGGAGGCTATTTCTCCATGTTTAGACTGACAAAAGTAACTACATTTCCTATAAACATTTTGCTATATTTGTTTTTAAAGAAAGAAACATCTGAATCTATAGTAACCATTTCGAGTAACAATTTCGCTACAGTTTCCCTCTAAAAAACAATATTTGTTGGCCTTTCAGTTCCTATAAACTCTTTGCTGTTGTTAGATTGTATTTTGCTGCCTTTCAGAAATGTTGCTGCCTTTCAGAAAGTGCAGTGACAGTATTCTCTTTAATTCCCCTTCAGCGCAATGTGTTTTTGTATAGTTTTTTTTAAAGAAAAAAACATCCGAGTCTAACTTTCCTCCCTAAAAAAAAATTGTAGGCCTTTCAAAAAACGAAGAGCATTTCCTATAAACATTTTGCTGTTGTTCCAATAAACATCCTATTTCTTCTCCCTTCAGACATCTCGCACAACAACTATGCTGTTCTGGCTGCAGCAGGCTGGTCCGACCGACATCAAAGGTATCTCTGCATCTCTCTACTTTTAAATGTTTTACTTTACACAGATTCTAGATCTTGCCCATCAAATAATAGAATTGATGATTCATTATGTACAATCATAAATTTACCCCTAAACCTTTTCCAGTTCTTTACACTACCACACACATTCCACGTATACACGAAAACCCCAGCTTCTTCAGCTTTCCCTCTTTCACCTATTTTGTTTCCAATCACAAGTCCACCTTTTCAGTGCATCTCAACCTACCTATACCATTCCCCTATAGAATCTTTACCTACCTATCCATATTTTTATTGACTCTTTGGACAGCACTACCAGACGCCACTTTTACCAAGGAAGACAACGCGCAACCCCCCCCCCCCCCCCTACTACCAAACCTGCAAGAGGATGACATCTCTGCTGCTTCACAACTAGCCATCGTCGAGTAATTTCCCAACCTCACACTAGGCATTTCAGTGACGTCACGAAACCTGTTGATTTTGCACACACAGGGCTCAACACGCAATGTTCAGAACAAACATTTTTTTGTATTAATGATAACTCCGCGGTTCCTTACATCTGACAATCCTGTACATTGATAAGTTCACTTTAATTGTGCAAAACATTGAATGAGTTAATAATATACTTTCGTAGTAATTTGTTCTCATTATTTATGCAAATGGCTGTGTATGAGTTGATCTTTAGAATCACTGTTCGGTGTATTTGAGAATTACATGTACCTTTTAGAGACTAACAAAAAAATAGAAGTTGCAAAATGTGCAAAATCCTTACATTTTCCATTATTTTGGTAATTAATTATGCAAATTAGTAATCAAACATTCAGTTTTTGTTTGAAATTGTAGTAAATAGTAAATAAGGGCATAAATAATGTATGTACACAATTTAAATGATAACAAATAAATAATTAATCATTTATGACAGAAAAATGCTCCGATGTTTGCATTTTCTTGGTGCCATTGCCTGTATAAAGAAAAACATAGGAATAGGGCAAATGTCAACTTCAATTTGTTCTCCTAATATGCTTAAATTGAATTGACATATCTTAAGAACCGCTTTGCCAATTTTGAAAATAAATACATTTTTAGAATGCTGAAGACATGCTCTTTCGCCTCATCTATGTATTGAAGCTCTGTGTAATATATTTCAAGATCACCTGAAATACTTACCAGCCTTTTACATCCTCTTTCTGGATTGATTCAGCCTTCCAAATCAAATCTACACACATTACCCTTCTCCAGTACTATTAACCACTACCAAAAGGTTTTATTTTAAGTACATTTACTCTTAATTTCACACTATTTTATTAATTTATACTATTAATTTCGGTTCTTTTCATTACCTACCATTTCCTTTCCAGAACAGCCACTACCCCAGATCCTCTCAAAACAAAAATTACTTAGCACCCCCAACCGCGCGGCCGACCCACCTACACAACTTCATTTTACCCTTCACTTGCAACACCTCCCCCCCCCCCCCCCCCCTTCTTTGACAAACACAGTTCCAATCAAAACTCCTACCAGTACAGTCCACGTAGCCACATCTCCATTTTCTATTTATACTTGTCACCGTATTTGCATACTACTTTATACGGTCCACTCACTAGCGGGTGCCGCGCAGTTGCTTCAAATCGAAAACTTTCTGATTTATGTACAACTTTTCAAAACATGAAACAAACATTTTCGTCAGATTTGAAAAGCATCATGGAATGACAAACAAGCAAGTTTATACACACATCTAGCTGGTACTCTACTCGCTATGTTTCGCGGTTTGTTTGTCATACAATCCATTATGTTTTTAGGACGTCAACAAGGTTTATCTGTAAGTTACAATTTCACCCAGCTAGCGGGTGCCGCGCGAAGCGCGGCATCCCGCTAGTTCTTAATGATTTATCAACCTAGGACTGTGTGGTCTAGGTTATCAAAAAAAAGGGGGGCATACAATTTCATCCCGTTACAAATACATTGTGCTCCTTTTGCATTGTGGGACTTTTATTTGGGTTGATAACGGGCCTCGGGCATTCGTTCTCGTTTCCAAAGGGAAAGGGTACCAGTAAATTCCGTGTTAAATAATTTGAGGCCCATGCCGGTTCATATGATGTATTACCCCTATAGGGTCGTTTGGTTAAATAGGGCCGAAACAGCTAGGGCTCTCGTTGGGTCCAGGTCATTTGGACAACTGTTGAGTGACAGCAAGTTTGTGTATGGTATAGTCAAGTCCGCAAGACTTGAGCGCTCACTCTTGTATGAGCATTTTGCCAGTGCCTCCTGTTAAAGGTAGTATACACCATTTGCAGAAATCGAAAATGATTAATACCGAATTATTAAGAAGTATCTTACTCAGTTGAAAGTGAATAATGATTCTGGGCATTCAGCAAGGGGATTGCGCTAGATATCCTGTAATTATTCCAAAAAATTGAATTTTATAAAGAAAAATTTGCGATCGCCGGACGACGATCGCGAAAAGACAAAGATAACATAAGAATAGCGGCTCGACCCCGGTTGGAGGCAAATGCTGTTTTTCGTGTTTTTCTCGACATCCATGATTGTAAAACTTCGGTTAAGTCAGTTAACCCTGACTCCCTCACCATTGTTATTAAACACCATACAATTCCTTCAAAATCCTCCAACTTCCTTTGTTGTGTAGGGAGTTGGGGTTAAACGATATTTACTATGGAATACAACCCCCCCCCCCCCCCCCCCCCAAATCGACCCATTCATGATAATTCAAGCAATTACCAATGGGGTATGTTACCTTTAAGGTCGGTCAGATGAGACGTTGTTTGTCGTTTTTGCCTGGTATCAATTCTGGAGTATGCATACTCGGCTGCCAATTGGAGCCGGAAGGGAATTTCCTCCTGTTTTTTCTCCTCAAATTTTATGATTAAGTCAGAGCTTAAAATGAGGTTTTGTCAGGAGTTTTTCGCCCTTCCCATAATTGAATATCAGCTTGGTGGAAGTTAATTACATGTATAAACGCGGCAATAAGCCTCAATTTTATTATTTGTGTACATAACACTGCACAGCAATATATAGTGCTCCTAAAAACGCTATGGGACTTTCCTTTGGGTTTATTACGGGCCTCGGGCATTTCATTGTTCTTGTTTCCAAAGGGAAAGAAATGTTAAATCATTTCATGCCCATGCGGCTTCAATAAATGTATTACCCCTGGGGTCGTTTGGTTTAAGAGGGCCGAAACAGGGCTCTGATGGGGTCCAGGCCATTGGGACAACTTAACTGTTGATAGGATCTGAATTTCGCGCCCCATGGCCTCCATCGGCCATGCTAATTAATAATTATTCATTTGGGCACTAACGATTTGTCGGCACTAATGTCCACTGGAAAGGCAAGGGTGGGGCCGGCGTGGGGGACGCTTGTGACCTTCGGGATGAGTTGGGTCGAGACCGATATGATTATCCGGCTTACATGATTATTGTTTACAATGGTGTCCGACTATGACTGGTCCGACATTCTCCCGCGCGTTTTTGTTTATGCTGGGGCTCACTCTCTCTCACTCCTGTTTTGTTTTTATGGAGGGTCCCTGTCCGTCTTCTCCTGGTGGGCGCGCAGGCGCGTGTGGCAATTTATTACGGATTCAGACAGCCAGTAACGCAAGTCCTCACATTTAGCGGCCTAATAATCAAATCCGGCAGTAAATTATATTTTATGCAAATTGCTCTGTTGTCATAGCGCTCGCGAATTTCCCGAGGCTAGATTTTCCTGACCGAAGTTAACATCGGTAGATGGAAGCAACTTTGTGGTTGCATGACGGTTGCCTCTTTGGCAATGGGCATTTGGTTGCCCTGTGTTGGTGGGCCTGGTGTTGCCCATAGGGGATTGGTGTTCCCCTTGACCGGTCGGGCCTGGTGTTGCCCATTTTAATGGTCGGGCCTGGTGTTGCCCGGGGGCCTGGGTGGCCCAAATTGTTTATTTGTTGAATTGTTTCCTTTTGCTACCGGTATGCCCTTTAACTGGTATCCGGAATAAAACATACTGCCATTTTCGAGGCTGTGGCATCACTCAATAACTTGTCTCCTTTGTGGTTTTTTTGAGTCGAAGTATAACTCCTTTTACCGTTACACGGTAAAAGGTTTTATACACAGCGAAAGCTCATGCGGCCTCCTTACCCTCTCATGGCATTTCTTTGACATTTACACCCTCATCGAATTTAGCACTAAGTGCAAGGTCAACAAACTCTTGCCTGGGCCGGCGGTAGAAATTGAATTTTAGTTCATGTCATGCTATCCCCATATAAGGGTTAATTATGCAAAAGGTAAAAAGGTCAGCAGTATGCAAATTTGTACAGTTAACTTTTGGCCAATGAGAATCATGGGTTCCGCGTGGGTAAGCTGGGCTTTTGGCGGGTTAGAGTTTTATAGCCACTCTGTCACAGCCGATTCCAGAGTCAACATCTCAATTTTTGTTCAGCAAATTTTATCCCACCACCACCCCAATGTCTCCACCAATTTTTGAGTTGGTTCCCATTATAGCATTCGCATAGGTGTCATGCGGTCATGTTGATGTTGCATTATGATGTACATATTCATAATTAGATTCTAGCAATTTTATCTTTTGTTCACAATATAGCGCTCGCATGTGTCATGAGGCTATGTTCAGGGTACTCACAGATTTCATCAATTCTGGGGTTTATGGTGACATTCCAATATACACTGTAGCGCTCGAAAGTTTCCCGAGGCTAATATATGATTTATACTGTACTCATAGATGTCCTTGGTTGGCTTTTTATAGTTTATAATCCTAAATAGCGCTCGAACGTATCATGAGGCTATAATATGTTCCCAATATTGCTGTACTCAGCATAAACATCTCTGCTTCTAATATAGCACTTACAAATGTAAAGGTCCCCTTTTTACTCATGGAATTCACTACAGTGTTTGCAGGTATCATGAAACTATTTTCATAGGCTGTAATAATGAATTTATCTTTGGCATTAAATATTATGTTTTCCCCTGCCTGGCAATTTATTACGGATTCAGACAGCCAGTAACGCAAGTCCTCACATTTAGCGGCCTAATAATCAAATCCGGCAGTAAATTATATTTTATGCAAATTGCTCTGTTGTCATAGCGCTCGCGAATTTCCCGAGGCTAGATTTTCCTGACCGAAGTTAACATCGGTAGATGGAAGCAACTTTGTGGTTGCATGACGGTTGCCTCTTTGGCAATGGGCATTTGGTTGCCCTGTGTTGGTGGGCCTGGTGTTGCCCATAGGGGATTGGTGTTCCCCTTGACCGGTCGGGCCTGGTGTTGCCCATTTTAATGGTCGGGCCTGGTGTTGCCCGGGGGCCTGGGTGGCCCAAATTGTTTATTTGTTGAATTGTTTCCTTTTGCTACCGGTATGCCCTTTAACTGGTATCCGGAATAAAACATACTGCCATTTTCGAGGCTGTGGCATCACTCAATAACTTGTCTCCTTTGTGGTTTATTTGAGTCGAAGTATAATCTTATGTTATCTTTGTTTTTTCGCGATTTTGTGGAATAATTACACGATATCTAGCGCAATTATAGCTGGATGCCTAGAATCATTATTAACTTTCAAATGAGTAAGAAATTTCTTAATAATTCGGTAGTAAATATTTTTGATATCTGCAAATGGTGTATACTACCTTTAAGTTATGTGTCAAGGATAGAAAACGTTCGCATATACCAAGGGACATGTGTGTAGGTCCTTTGTTGTAATAGTGCACTTAATAAGCAACTGTTTGTTCCATGTTTGGCTGCTTTATATCTCAATGGTAAACCCACTGAAGGATTTTGCAGGATACAGGCAGTGGTCACCAGTAATAAATATTGGAGGATTTTGCAGGATCCAGTTTATGTGTAAAACAAACCAGGGTGGGGTTAATAAACAGAGGGAACACCATGGAGTCAAACATATTTACGAACAAATGGTTTCGAGTCTGATGACAATGTCATCGTGTACAATGCCATTGGCAGTATTGGCAGTGATGACTCCTGAAAAGGTTCTGTGATTATTTTAGCCCTCTTTGTAGCTGGCAGTGGTTTATTGTGGATTGGCTAGACAAAACGTATAGTTAACCAGTTCGCGCCGGAGGACGTATATACACGCCAAATTTTCCCAAGATTTCAAACGGTTGACGCATAAACACGCCACGAGCAAGGCCGGAAGGTGTGCTTCCCGATACCATCAGCCTGAACCCGTCTTGGATCGAGTTTCGTTAAAAATAATCCCGCACCTCGGTTCTGGAATGTTAAAATAATCCCGGCGCGAAATGGTTAAAGCTGTAGTACTTACATTTTGCAGCTTATCCCAAAAGTAACAAACTAAAAAGACTGTTGAAAAGCTTACATGTTGTAAAAATATTATTGACACTAAACTCCCTTTGAAATTATTTCTTCTGACATGCTGTCATTTTGAAAAAAATTATATAAGAAGGTAAGTTCTAAAGATGCGTCTCAGGGAGGCATTTTTGAAAATTCCCATCAGTAGTTAGCCTCGGATTCGAACCCGGGCCATAGTGGTGGAAGGCGAGGAAAGAACCGCTACGTCAACCTGACTTCCCTTATCATCAATAGTCAAATCATCCATGCAAATTTTTTTTTGGGTGGTGCTCATTATGCTAATAGCCCGAGGAAATTAGAGAGAGAATCTAACTTGCCTTCTCCAGTTGACAGCCATTTCAAACATGTCCCTCCATCCAAAGCGTTTACCCTGACTATTCCTGAAGACCCTGTTCATACTAGCTTTCTCCCATACTGCCTTCATGGTTTGAGTCACCTGGATGCTAGCTAGTCCCATGGCTAGCTGAGCCCTGCGGTTTGGCAGGAAACCCTCAGCATCCACCTGCCCTAGCAGACCCAGCGGCGCTGCCTGACATATCAAGCGTTGAGCCTCGCTGCTGAGCTCAAAGAAGTCCAGGTTCTCAACGTCGCTATGACACAAGAAAAATGCAATGCTTCAAATAAACCACAAAGAGAAACTGACTAGTTGCCGTTATAATATGTGACCCGCTCGACAAAAAGGTATTATGTGAAATATACAGGGTGTCTCTAAAAAAAGTATACCCATTTTTTAATTTGTATTATTGCAAAACTACTGAATATTTCAGAAAAAGACAAACGTCTGTGGAACGGGAAAGAATGTTCTCTGTCCAATGGTTTAAAGGTAGTATACACCATTTGCAGATATCGAAAATATTTACTACCGAATTATTAAGAAATATCTTACTCATCTGAAAGTAAATAATGATTCTAGGCACCTAAGGAAAAATTCGCGATCGCCGTCTGGCGATCGCGAAATAACACAAATAACATAAGAATAACTGCTCGACACTGGTTAAAAACGAACGCCGTTTTTCGTGCTTTTCTCGGCGTCCATAATTGTAAAACTTCGGACAGATCAGTTAAATGATATTTACTATAAAATACAACCCTACAAATCTACCCATTCATGATTATTCAAGCAATTACCAAGGGTGTATCCTACCTTCGAAGTTTCTGCATTTGGTTCCACACAGTTTATGCTCCGAGTACAGGCCCGTACGCAGGATTTTGTATGGGGGGGTGCGAATTTGTAATGATGGGACCAAAAATGAAAACAAAACTTTTCTGGCCAGTATCGTTATTTTTACATCAAAATACCATTATTTACCCCGGAAAATGTGGACCTTTTGGTAATTTGGTGGGCGAATTTGTACTGATGGGACCAAAAATGGGACCAAACTTTTTCGTGTGCCTGCAGTACAGTTATTTCTACATCAAAATACCATTATTTATCCGGAAAATGTGGACCTTTTAGTAATTTGGGGGGTGCGTACGCACCCGTCGCACCCCCCCTGCGTACGGGCCTGGAGTATTCTATATAAACTTTTTTTCCTAATGCAGTTATACTAAAAAAGTGATAAAACTTATCACTGTTAACTTCACAACAGTAGCTGCCTACCTGATTTCTGGGGAGAGGCCTGGCATTTCTACGTATCCTTTGGTCTCAAACGGTTTGCTCTTAACCCATCTACCCTTCATAGTGCCGTCCAGATCAGCATCAATGTTGTACTCATAAACTGGTGTATCAAGGCGAGCATGGAGGTAACGGGAAAACTCTGACAAACAAACAAACAAACAAACAAAACTTACGTCTCGTCATGATCATCAATTGATTGTACATTTCTACAGTGATAAATAGTCGGAACTTAATCCTGACTACCCCAAGCCCATCAAACTCCAACTGCAGGTTTTGCTAGGTTTTTGGCAGGTTTGGTACCAAACCTTAGCAACTTGTTGTTGGACTTTGTTCGACTCACAGTACAAAAAGACCCAGGAAGACCCTGATCAATTATGTTAGGGCAGAAAGACATTAGACTTTACAAATGTTGGAGTTTGGGGGAATGCACAGGCATTTATTCGTGGGTGAGCTCAGGCTGGTCACGGCACAGTTCCTGGTCACAGCACAGTTCCTGGTCACGACACAGTTCCTGGTCACGACACAGTTCCTGGTCACGACACAGTTCCTGGTCACAGCACAGTTCCTGGTCACAGCACAGTTCCTGGTCACAGCACAGTTCCTGGTTAACTGCAAGTGTCATGTGTACACCCTGTGTGTCCCCACTCAAACGTACCCCAACACACAGAATCATAGTCCGGTGGCTTAGTGAAAAAATCGTGACCCGCCGGATTAAAGCACCAAACTTGGCACACTTGTTCTATATGACCCACTGAACAATTCTAGAGGGGGGTGCCCGGCTTAGGTGACCTAGGTCAAGGTCAGCATGAGGTCAAAGGTCACGTGGCATGTAATTATGTTTGAATGCGGATATTGATGGCAAATCAAGGTTGAGAAGCAATTTTTTAGACACTAACTTGTGTAGAGTTGTTCTATAGGACCAACAGAACCATTGTAGAAGGGATGCCCGGCTTAGGTGACCTAGGTAATGGTCAGCCTGAGGTCAAAGGTCACGTGGCATATAATAATGCTGTTTAAATGCACATTATGATTGCAAATCAAGGTTGACAAGCAATATTTTAGACACTTAATTGTGTAGAGTTGCTCTATAGGGCCAATAGAACCATTGTAGAAGGGGTGTCCGGTTGGGATGACCTTTATCGAGGTCAGGCTGAGGTCAAAGTTCACAAGGCATATAATACTGCATAAATGCAGATCTATGATTGCAAATCAAGGTTGACAATTAAGATAGGCTTTAAATCTTATACTTGTTTTCAAGGACCTAAAGGACTATTCTTGATGGGGTCCCGGTTTGGGTGACCTAGGTCAAGGTCAGGCCGAGGTCAAAGGTCACATGGCATATAAAACTGTATAAATGCAGATATGATTGGTTAAGTGAAAAAAATCAAAGGTTCCACAAACATGGAGATTCTTACAAATTAAGCTACTTAACAATTTAAATCAAAATTTCAAATGTTTATTTGAATAAATCCAAGATGGCGGCAATATATGTTGTAGAGTTTTTTAGATTGAAATGTTCAAACAGAAAAAGTGATGTTGTTTAAGTGATGGCTTAAAGGCACTGGACAACTTTGATAATTGTCAAAGACCAGAATTCTCACAATGTTTTTGTGTTTATTGGGAAGCAGCGGTTTTTTTAATTTTTAGAGCGATTCTCGGTCACCTGGGAAGGACATTAACGTGAAGGACGTGTAATACTGGGTTTTGTGGAATTTTCTTTCTTTTTCTGTGAGGCTATTATAATTCTAATGGAGTGCTTTTGCAAGAAGGTATAGCACAGAGAAACCAGTTTATGCAGGCATACTTCAAGGAATGATCAGTTAATTTTTGTGTCTTTTTTTTGATCAATTCTAGAGTTAGCTGCAGTGAATCAGAACTCATTCTATGTGGGAAGGGGAGGGTGTTTATGGGAGTTGTCACAAGTCAGAACTTTTTCTCATCGTTTTCGTAATTTTTTTTGGAGATGCTGAAGCAGTTCTGCTGCGTGAAGTATCATTGGATTTTAGGTGGTGGCTTGGTCTACAGAGATAAATCTGTATAATTTATGATGTGCTGGTATGCCAGCAGTGTGGTTGGGTAACTATCCCGCCCAGAGCGTAATTCTTAATTTAAGTTTTTTTTCTAGTGATATACGCTTCATGGGAGGTCAGTTCAGGCCACATTTTTTTCTGCGAGATTGCAGTCTGTAGGAATGGGGGGGGGGGGGGGGGGGGGGGGGTGTTTCGTGTACAAGTTTCAAAAGAACCCCTCCGTGCTTTTCGTTATTTTTTTGAGACGCGGAAAAGGTTCTGCTGACAAGTATCATATGAATTGTATTTGTGACTGATCTGCCGAGATAAATCTGTAATTGTACGTTAACTAGTGGGTATGCTAGAAGGTGGCTGTTTGACTGGTCTCTCCAGAGTGTAATTCTTAATTCTTTTTTCCTTTTTTGTGTAAGACACGCATCTGGGGGTCAGTTTTAGCCACATTATCTCTGCTAGATGACAGTCCGTGGTTGGAGTTCGTAGACGGGCAAATACATCAAACGTCTGCAGGCCAATTGGGTTAGACATTCCCTAAAAGCGGGAGTTTCAAACCCTGTCTCTGATTTTGGCGACGCAATGACTGGTTTGTGTATTGCCACAGTGGTCCCTTTGTTTTTAGTTCACACAGTGATTGATTATTACCGGTGATAATATGCCGTCCCCTCTTTTTTTTCCTTTTTTGGAAGGGGAGCAGGGCATATTTTCTGTGCTATATCATGCACTTCATCAGCCACCCTCTTATATAATTCATTTTGCTTTCCTTGTTTTTATTTGTGTGTCGGTTTATATGACGCATGGCAAGTACAAGGGGGGGGGGGTTGACTTATTTATTTTGTTTTAGTCTTGAGATCCATTTCTTTGATCATTGTTTTGTTCTTTCAATAGTTCCAATAGAATTTGCAGATTCTCCTCATCAAGATTTTGTTCCTCTTGGTTGGATTGTGGAGATGCTTTAGTCCTAGATCGAACAAGTTCATCTTTTATGTTTTTGTGCCGTTTGTATGCCAGGATGGGTTGGGTATCAAATAGCCTATTCAGATATTCGTTTTCGCTAATCAAGGGCCAGTGTTTGAGGATAGCCCGTTTCAGGGCTGGGTGCGCGACATGTGGGTAGTATGGTAGGACGAACACCAGTGGGATATTGTTTTTGTTTTTTTCACGCTTAGGGTCCGCGGGAGTCTTTCCCCTTTGAGAAAGGAGAGCTAGGTCTTCGTTTGTGTATCCGCGCTTTTGAAGTTTGTCTTTGAAGAATTCAACCCTCTCCTCAAAGTCTTTTGAATGGGTACATATACGTTTGTATCTGGTCACTTCGCCCTTGATTAATCCGCCAAATACCGACTTAGGGTGTGCTGAATCTCGAGCTAGGTACTGAAATGTATCAGTTTTTTTGGTAGCGACTCGAGTATCCAATATCCCTTCATGTATAAATCGTTCGCCTTTGTAGATAATAAGGTCGAGAAAGGTGACTTGGCGGTGCGAGATCTCAGACGTGAACTTCAGCGTAGGGTGCATTTTATTAAGTGATTGCACTAGGTCAACAGCCTGCTTTTCATTTCCGTTAAAGATTATGAGAACATCGTCTCTATATCTCATGTAGCTCACAATTGAGGGATTGTGAGGGAGGATTTTGTCTTGTTCGTATTTGAATGCCATTAAATTCAAACGTGTTTAGACGCATAATGAGTTCAAGGAGACGTCGCGCGTGGTCTGTTGTGGGCTTGGGTATTGCGTATAGTCTGTCATCGGCCATTGCAAGTGCGTCACAAACTGATTCAATTGCCTCATCTTGTGGGCAGTTAGTGTACATGGATACTATATCCAGTGTCATCAATAAGTTATCTTGCTCCAATGTCAGGTTTTTTAGTTTTTCAAGCACATGCCCAGAATCGCGTGTGTATGTGCTTTGCTGTTTGACAATTGGGAGCAAAAAATTGTCGTATTTGGATATGGATTGAGTCGGTCCTCCGCAACCACTAATGATTGGCCTCCCCACGAACCGTGTTCCTTCTGGTACTTTTTTGTGAACTTTCGGTAGGAGGTAAAGGCAAGGTGTTTTAATGTCGTGGTTGCGGGGGTTAAGAAACTCCGATATGTCTTTCGATATAAGTCCGTCCACGTAGAGTCGGCGTATGGCTTGAGAGACTAATTCCGCGGTTTCATCGGTCAAGTCCCTGTTAATTTCTTCATAGTGGGGGCCTGTTAATTGTCGTGTCCCTTCACGTATGTAGTCTTGTTTGTTAAGGACGCACACACCGCGGCCTTTATCGAATTGTTTGATGATAATATCCTGTCTTTTCTTAAGGCCAGATAGCGCAACACGTTCTTCTTTTGTTATATTTAGTTTGACATTTTGAATTTTCAGTCTGGATAGTTCCTCCAGAGTGCCTTCAATATATGACTCTAGGTTTAGATTGAAGGTAGGTTGGGGAGTCCAAGTTGAAGGTAGTTTGAACGGGTGTGAGCTTATAGGTCTGACTCTCCCTGCCATTCTTAACCGTAATCTCATCTTTCTGAAGAAGGATCGGGAATGGCGAAGGATGGTCGACCTTTTTGGTTTTTGGGGGGTCGGGATGAAGTTAAGGCCCCTGCCCAATGCTACCAGTTCAATGTGGGAGAGTTGAGCGTCTGATAGATTTTTCACATAAGGCATACTTTTCTTGGCCCTCACTTTTGGTTAGAGGTGGTATGCACAAAAACTTTGATTTGCAATCATATCTGCATTTCTACAGTAATTTCTTCAGTAATATATGTCATATGAACTTTGACCTGACCTTGACCTAGGTCACCAAAACTGTACACCCCCTCTAGGGTGATTATGTTGATCTTATAGAACACGTGCAAACAATTTAGTGCCTTCAAATCTAGCTTGGCAGCCTTTATTTTCAATCTTATCTGAATTTATAAAATATTATTTAACATGTGACCTTTGACCTCGGCCTGACCTTGACCTAGGTCACCTAAGCCGGGCACCCCCCTCTAGAATTGTTCAGTGGGTCCTATAGAACAAGTGTGCCAAGTTTGGTGCTTTAATCCGGCGGGTCACGATTTTGCCAAAAATTGGCGCTAAGCCACTGGACTATCAATGGCCAGTCATCACAGCCCTGATCCTGAACACTGAACAATGCGTAGACCCATCTGTACTAAGTCGATCAAACTTTATGAGGACTGTTAGGTTCAGTACCAATAATTACTGAACTTGTATGCAGTTGTTGAAGTTTGTTAGGTTTGGTATGCTTTCTAGTGTGAGAGCCTAGGGGGTTGGGGTTCAATAAGGAAATCAATGTGTGCTGGCTGGTTTTAAATAAGCATTTTTTAAATCGAGGGATGCGATAATGCGTCCCCGGTTTTAATCATACTGGTTTAATTCAAGTCAAGCACATATTCAGAAATACCTGACATTTCGAACAATTAGTGTTTAATAAGCAAATGCTGTACATTCCCTTGAAGGTAATTTCCAATCTTCATTTTGCCATTTTGAAGGTTTTTTTGGTGCCCTTTGGTTTCCAGTTTAACCTTAACCTTCTCAAATCCGTCAATATCCACCCTCAACCCAGGGGAGTCAGGTTAGCGCAGCAGTTCTTTCCTCGCCTTCCACCACTATGGCCCGAGTTCAAATCCGGCCTGGGCCAATATGTGGATTGGGTTTTCAGTCCCGGTCTGACTCCGTGGGTTTTCCCCAGGATATTCTTCTGGGGTTTTCCTCCCACCTGTACCTTCTCATTATCTTCTCTTATCCTGTAATTGGCGCAATAGCGCTGTTGGGTGTTGAAAGAAAGAAATAAAAATAAATAAATACAATTTTGAATGACTTGGTCCTGCAGGCATGAGGTAGGTAAATTTTGATTTGGCAAAACTTTTGCATCATCAATATCTTTGCAATGTACGTACGACGTGTATCTGTACAAACCTCTGACATACAGGACCCGGTCTTGCTCAATGCTGCCGGGCTCTGGCATGTGTAGTACTTTGAGCTTGGTGTTGACTTTAATGGAGTTGTAGAACTGGCCCAAAGCTGCGTAGGAGAGTCCCTTCATGTACTGACACACTTTGTTGTGTGGCTCTAGGGAGGTACAGGCCTAGGGAGGTACAGGGAAAGGAAGAAGGTTGTGGAAGAAGAGTGGCGAGTTTGGATTCTAGTGATCAACAGTGCACAGATGGTTACGTTTGAGAGCTCCAGTGGGCGAATGTTTCTTTTTCAATTTACTATCTTGTGGAGACCGATATCAATAAAGAACAGTATGTGACCGACTCCACAAAAAAGAGCATTAATAAATCGCGCTGTTCATTATCATGTAATGGCTCGCTCAATAATGAAACGGTGAAAGTTTTTGTCAAAATGTGATTTTCATTTTTTGTCATGAATGACATCTTTGATACCTAGTTTCAGGTTTCATTCACAGAAATGTTAATTTTGATGAATAAAGTGGAGAAAAAACTCCAATGAAGTAATCAATATGCAAACATGTTATATCTCCATAACGGGAGGCGCCACCAAAATCAACCATAGCTGATGGCAGGGGACATGGTGGCTCAGCGCTGGTTGCACTTTTTTTTACACACACTGTATAGACTCCGGGCAAAAAAATTCAAAGTTCTCAATTTCAGTTCAAAATTTACCGAGTCATAATTTAAATTGCTTTCGTAATTGCAGATGATTTTACCTTGAAGTCCGGCAGTGCTTCTCTGGGATGCCCTGCCTGATACAGCAAGCTGCCGCGCAGCTGTAGTGACTGGACATGATTGGGGTTGATCAACAAGGCTGCGTTAAACTTCTCCAAGGCCTTATCAAAATTACCAAGCTCCCTTAAAACAAAAAAAAGTAAGTTGTGATTGAACACACAAGTCTGAAAATCAGTTTTCTGTGTTAGGGCCGGATCACCCTTTACGTGAATATAAATTCAAAGCGAAAATTGTGAGGCGTTCTGACAAAATGAGACGGAACTGGGCACAGGGCATAGTGGAGAAAACTGCCAAAAAAATAATGAATAATGGGTGATTTTGTTTGTTTTCAGATTTATTGATATTTGTTATCTTTGGTATGCCTACTAACTATATTTTCTTAAGAAATAGTAAGGAAGTAGTGTAAAAAGTGTTTTTAAGGAAAAAAACAATTGCCTTTTTTCATAATCACATGTACAAAACTCTAAACTTCAAAGGCCCTTTTTCTCAACAATTTACTTTTGCAACATGTTCATAAATGCGAAGTTTAAACAGCCAAAACGTTTTAACGGAATGTCCAATGGAAGTGCAAAAAATGGCATTGTAAGGAGAATTTTATTCTCTTTTCTAATAACCTAGAACCCTCATTTCAACCTCTGCCCAGTTCCGTCTCATTTTGCCAGAACCCCTCACACTGACATGATAAATTTGAGGCTGTATGGTGCAAAAAGAAAAGAAAAAGGGCATGGAAAATGAGTTTCGCCCTAATCCCTGTGGGTCTACTTTTTAAAGGCATATATAGTTACTTGTAGCTACTTAAAACACTATACTAAAAGTTCTCCAAAAAATATCTCAAAGGTGAGAAAAGAACTACTACGCCAACCTGATGTCTTTAACTTCTGCGAATTTGCAGTGCGAAAACTTTCCCCTGACATCACAAATTTGCGTTCGCATTTGCTTTCATGTTGAGTCTGAACCAGCCTTTATTAGGTTTGGTTTTGTTCATAAAACAATACCGGTACATGTACTACTTTTCAAATTGTATATTGAAAGGTGGTTGTATCTATTCAATATGAACACGCATGTGGGTAGGTTCAAAGTAAAAACATTCCAAATTTACATACAGTAAGAACAAATTAAAAAGTAAACAAGTATTTTCAGACCTTTCTGAGAAATGGATATTTGCACAAAGTTTCACTGTAAAATTCATGTGATAGGCCTTTCACGCATTTCCCTATTAACCAGTTCGCATCATTTTTTTCTTTCTCTCTTTTTAGCGCAGGATTATTTTTCACGAACATCGACCCAAAAGGGCCTAGGCCGGTGGTCTGTGGGCAGCACAGCCACACATGCCAGCTGCGAGCCAGTCGTTGACATATATTCCCGCTTTCACTCTGAGTAATACTCGTGGCGTGTTTATCAGTAATCCAGTCTGATTTTAGAAAAAAAATGTGCATGTATACACATCCTCCGGCGTGAACTGGTTAATTCTAAATTTAGACCTAAACAAATCAGTCAATACCCAAATCGTATTAGGAATGCTTTACGGCTACAATACGCTTGGTACTTGGTACTTGGTACTTGGTAGATTAATCCCTTTGCAGTTGTAGACAACTATACTTGGATGTGTAGTGAGTGACGTACGGAGCACAGCCAGAAACACCGGGGCAAACCCCTTCTCTTTAGCGATAAGTGTTACTGGGTTCTTTTACGTGCATTATAATGATTATTATACAATACACTGGACCTACGGCTTTACGTCCCATCCGAAAGACGAAGCAATAGTGGTTCCAGTGCCTTGCTTAAGGACACAGGTGTCGAGACAGGGATTCGAACGCATGCTCTGCAGAACAGAAAACCGGGTTCTTAACTGCTCGGCCACAACACTCCATGCTGATGGATACAAATAATGTGCTGATCTTCATAAACCCCAAGCATAAATATAATTAAGTTAAGACAGTTAAATAGAAGTTGCTGTACCTGTAAGCATGAGCCAGGCTTCGTAGACAGTCTACAAAGTTGGTGTTCAGTTTCAGGGCTTCATTGTAGTACTTGATGGCACCCTGAAAATACATGCATACATATTCACAAATATTGGCTTCAATAACAACTCCTTGAGAGTATATTGTACAAAACAATGGAATGATTCCCACAACATATATTGCGAGTTTAACCAGCTCGCGCCGGATGACGTATATAAACGAAAAGTTTTCACAAGATTCAAAACAGATGTTGCATAAACAAGCCACGAGCAAGGCCGGAAATGTTTGTCAGTAGCGAGCAAGGCCGGAAATGTCTGTCAGCAGCAATCAAGGCCGGAAATGTCTGTCAGCAGCAAGCAAGGACGGAAATGTCTGTCAGCAGCGAGCAAGGCCGGAAATGTCTGTCAGGAGCGAGCAAGGCCGGAAATGTCTGTCAGCAGCGAGCAAGGCCGGAAATGTCTGTCAGCAGCGAGTAAGGCCGGAAATGAGTTGGTGTGCTTCCCGGTACCATCTGCCTGAACCCGCCTCGGATCGAGTTTCGTTAAAAATAATCCCGCACCTCGGCTCAGTGATGTTAACCAGTTCGCGCCGGGATTATTTTAACAACGCCGAGCCGACGGGCGGGATTATTTTTAACGAAACTGGATCCGAAGCGTGTTCATGCTGATAGAGCCGGGAAGCACACCCACGCATTTACGTCCTTGCGCGCTGCTGACATACATTTCCGAACTTGAACTTGGCGTGTTTATGCGTCATCCGTTTTGAATTTTGGAAACTTTTTGCGTTTATATACGTCATCCGGCGCGAACTGGTTAAAATAAACCTGGCGCGAACTGGTTAAAGGGAACAGGCGGTGTTTTATCAACTCCTTGAATCCACTCACGTAAAAGGGCTCTCACTAAAGTATTTATGAGTAAATTATCTTACATGTAGGTATAAGGAAACATATTTCAAATGTGCCTTCTAGATGAAAACATAACCATTTTCACCCCCAAAAGGAGTTTTGGTACTTGCCTTTATTTTGCCTTGGTGGTACAAGGCCAGGCCTAAAAGGTGATATATCTCCGGCTGGTGTCTGTTGATTCGAATCGAATCCAAGAAATCATTGGTTGCTCCAATATAATCCTGGAATTAATGAGACAGTTCATGCATTAGCGGAGATTGGAACAAACACATTTTTATGTATGTACAATGTCACTAATCTCCTCTTGCCTAGATACATTTCTTACACAATTTTCATTGTCAGTTTCGTAAACAATGCTCTCAAGAAAAAGACTAGAAGTTTGGGATGAAAAAGACTAGCTTTTTTGGAATGCCTCTAAAACAAACAAAAATGACTTTTTCACCCAAAATGATAGAATTCGTCAAGTTACTTTAAAGGGTTCGTAATACGTTTGGTAATTACTCCAAACATTAATGACAATAAAAACGTTATACTTGGTAAGAAGTACAGCAGCTTTGGATAGTATAATCCTTTTTTAGAAACTTTACACTTCAAAGTACTGCGGTTATGGAAAAAGATACCACTTTTTATCCCCAAAAATTTGAATCTGAAAAGTGTTACTGCAGTGACATTTCACATTGTGTATTCCAATGCAGATTATTCTTCCTGCGTGGACATAACCGCTCCAGATTTTCGGCAATATCTCAAAATCGCTACCACTTTTTGAAATCAAATTTGTACAGGTTAGTTTTATGGTATATTTTTGACTATGCGCGCTTAGAGCGACCGTTCGCAGTAATTTTACAGTATTGCGACGACCACCGTCGTTAGAACGACCGTTTGCCGGTCGTCCAAGCGCCCAAGTACTTGATAAAATTTTTTATTTTTTTATTTTATTGAATATGTCGATAGATTTGGGTACATTATCCTAATGGTTTTTAATTTTGTGGCAAAAGCTCTAGGTAAAAACGATTAGGTTACAAATAAAAACCTAAAATTTTGCGTGCGTCTCTATGGAGCGGTCGTGCTAATGATGGTTTATCAATAATATATATATCTATAACTATATAGGATTGAAACAAAAAGTGGGTTCCAATTACCAAACGTATACGATCCCTTTAAGGGATAAATGCAAGGGGTCATATAAGCTATTAACCTTATACCAAACTCAACCCATCCAAATTCAACTGTACATGTATGTTTTGTTGGAAGCTGTTAGGATGGGTACTGGACACTTAAACTGATTGTTCTTTACATTGGTTTAGGCATACCACCAGAATCAGAGTCCAACAGTTTGAGTGTAGAGTTTACCATCGGCAAGGATGGGTATGGTTCCTAGTAAATCACAATATGGGGTTACACAGGCGCGGCGCTACAGGGGGGGCGACCGCCCCCCTATGAGTTTTAAAAAAATAAGAAGAAGAAGAAGGAGGAGAAGAAGGAGAAGAAGAAAAAGGAGGAAAAGAAGAAGGAGAAAAGGTGGCGGGGGTTGTGTTTGTCTCAGTGCTTACATTTCCAAGGACCCGGATCTGAAAACACACTGACACACCGAGGACTTTGAGCAGACTTTGAGCAGCCGAGCTGTTTAGATGTAGAAATTTCGTCTTGCAAACAATTATTATTTCTTTTTGCGAAGTATCATTTAATTTTTTCTTGCCGATAAGTTCGCCAATAATTTTTTGGCGTTAATATGCCCCGTACCCAGTCGAAGCGACGGGTTGCCTCTGGGCCGGTGGATGGAGCCAAGCGGCCGCGGGGACGGCCTCGTTCGTCCTCCCGGCAGGATGCTGTCGTCGGTGGAGGCGATGCAAGTTTAGTCGAGCCACGGGCTGCACCGACGGCCAGCCGCGGCGCTACAGGGGGGGCAGGGGGGGCGGCCGCCCCCCCTATGATTTGAAAAAAAATAAGAAGAAGAAGAAGGAGGAGAAGGAGGAGGAGAAGAAATAGGAGGAAAAGAAGAAGGAGAAAAGGTGGCGGGGGTTGTGTTTGTCTCAGTGCTTACATTTCCAAGGACCCGGATCTGAAAACACACTGACACACCGAGGACTTTGAGCAGACTGAGGCCCTAAAACGCTAAAAACGCCCAATAATGCGCATGCGCTGGTAAAGCCGTGTTGCCAATGGAAGATGCGCTTCCTGCAAGGTGGTAAATTTCAATTTCCGCCCGGCACGCCGTCAGTAGGCCGTGCACAATGACGAAGCTTTTCAGACAATTTCGAGGGCAAAGTCACGAGCAAATCACGACCTGGGATGCATGCTGGAAACGTTCGCAAGGAATTTCAACTTTTTTGAAAATCCCGCCGAACTAAAAACGACTCCCGCAAACAATTGACGACGCTTTCGAACCCCCGAATTTGTATTCGTGTACCAGTACTGTTATTTCTACATCAAAATACCATTATTTACCCCGGAAAATGTGGACCTTTTGGTAATTTAGGGGGGTGCGTACGGCGCGGATCCAGGGGTGGGCAGCGGGGGCACGTGCCCCACGGGTAAAATGAGTAAAAAAAAACAAAAACGGGGGTGGGGAAAAAAGGGGGGGGTGAGAGGAAATGAAGAGAGGAGGATCGGATCTGAGGATCTGCTGTCTAATTTTTGGCATATTAATATAATACTGACAAAAAAAGGGTTATCAATCCATGGAACCCCAGTTTGCGACCCACACCCGTTCAGTTTGTCCATGCACATGAAGCCCTCTCATCAGGGTCTCTACTTGCAGCGGGAGCCCCGCGGCCCCACGCCGTAAAAGGCTTCGCGCCCCGCGCTCAATTTTGGGTGTGCCTCACATTCATCAATAAATGTATATGTATTATATATTTATATATATATATTCTCTATTATAATCTCCATAATTCTCCATATTATCTCCATAGATTTATTTTACATTTTAGCTAAAAAACGTAGAGGAAAGTGGCTATAAATCGCCTCAGATTGCACCACAAAGCATTATATATAGAATCCAAAATTTTCCGGGGCCCTTAAGCGGGCCCCAAACCCCACACTTCGCGCTCACCCGCATTTTCCAGTTTTGGGTGTGTCAAACATTCATATATAAATGTATATATAGTATATATTTATTTTCTCCATTAAAATCTCCTTAATTCTTCATTTTTTCTCCATATCATTTGTACAACATTTGCTAAAAATGTCATAGGAAAGAGGCCAGGAATCGCCTCAGATTGCACCACAAAGCATAATTATAGAATCTAAAATTTTACGGGGCCCTTAAAGCGGGCCCCCGACCCCAAGTCGTAAGGGCTTCCAGCTTTGCGCTCGTATTTTCCAGTTTTCGTTGTGCCCCCCGTCTAAAAAAATCCTAGATCCGCGCCTGCCGACCCGTCGCACCCCCCCCCCTTCTCCCCTGCTTACGGGCCTGTGTACGTTTGGAACTAGTAAAAGAAGAATGTTGGACTTTGCAATTTGATTTGCGTGCCCTGTGAAAACCCACCCTAACAGTATCCCGCTACACATGTCTTCTCATCATCTGTTCAGTAGTTTATGCGTGAGCAAAAAAGTGTGTGATATCAATTACTGGTTAACGTGATTGCATTTCAAATTTCCAGTTTAATAATAATAGACTAAGTTACAGATTTAGAGCCTATATAATTAAGACTGTACATTTCTGTTTTATTTAAGATGCTGTTACCGATAGTATAGTGTTATTCCAGGCTGATGAGTTTTAATGAAGTAGTCAATGCGATTGCCCTAAAACCTCCCCTCAGATTAGAGTTCCTTTTTACTGAATGAAATTAGTGTGGGCTTACAAGATCAATAGTTATGATTTGTTTGATTAAAAAAAAAAATGTTCTACAAGTGTGCTATTATGTGTGTTCCACAACTTTCTATGTGTTCTAATGCTTTCTATGAACACATGCCTGTGTTCAAAAAGCGTAACTTAAGAGAACGTCCGAGGTGTTCCGATCAATTTGCAGTGTATGAGGAATGGAAGTCGGTGCCGGTAGCAAAGTTGTTTTCCGTAGCCAACACTTTGAATAGGGACCTCAGAGTCAGCGACAACATTCATTATTGATTTAAGATTGTATTCATAATATTCAATATAGTAACCGTCTACTATGTATACACTCTATATCATAATAGGAATATAGATTTATTCCGTAAGAATTATAGAATTTGTGGTAGCTCACCCTCTCTAGTATAGTGGTTAGGTAAATTGGCATATTGCTCAGTGTTCTGGTTCGAATTCCACTCCAGTCTCATTTAAAAACTAAATTTTACAATATATTTTACAATAAATAATTAAAGTAAAAAAACATATAACTATTGCTATGTGTTGTGAGAGACCGAAGCAAATGTTGACTACGGTAGCTTAATGGATGATCCAAAATCATGGTCGAAAAAAAAAAAAATAACAAACCAAAAGCGTAAAAATGCTGCATAAAATAGCTTCATTTTAGCTTCGACTTTGAATTTGTTTCAAACTTCGGCGGGGGGCACATTCCCCCACAGAACCCCCCCCCCCTTCCGCTCCCGCGTAGCGCAAGTGCGTCGGCAGGCGCTAACGCGCCGTAATGTTAACCTTTATTTCGCCCCCCCTATCAAAATACCCTGGCGCCGCCCCTGGGGTTACAGGTAAAGGTAGGATACACCATTGGTAATTGCTTGAATTATTATGAATGGGTGGATTTGGGGGGTTGTATTTTATAGTAAATATCGTTATGACCTGTTCGAAGTTTTACAATTGTGATGCCAAGAAAAGCAAAATAAACGGCATTCGTTTTCAACCAGCGCCAGGCAGTTGTTCTTATGGGTTTTTTTATTTTTTTTTTTTTGTTATTATAAAATTCAATTTTTCAGAACAATTATAGGATTTCTAGTGCAATGATTTCGCTGAATGCCTGCAATAATTATTTACTTTCAAATAAGTAAGATATTTCTTAATAATTTGATAGTACCAAATTGCAATATCTGCAAATTGTGTATCCTACCTTTGAAGCCTTAACGGGCACATTCCATTCACCAGTTGTTCAACAGTGTTCATTTCAATCACTGTTATTAATGTCTATGCTCACCTCTTCCCTGAAGTAGACTGTAGCTCTGTGTGCATATAGCTTAGCAGACGGCTTGATGGAGATGGCTTTAGTCATGTCTGACATAGCTTCCTTATGCATTCCAAGGGATGAATATACCTGCATGGATAAATAGTACAATGTCAAAATGCTGTTTTGCCCTCATTTAACGATGGGTATTCATTTGAATAGCTAGTGGCTTCACTTGAGACTGAAGGACCTGCGATGGACTTGCTGTGGCTACGTGGTCGATTTGTCACCGTCACCACAAAATGGCACTAATGTCATGGCTGAATCGCGAAGTAACGCAAAGCCCATTAGCTAATACACACGGATAGGGTCACTTAGTCAAAACTCGATACGCGGGGCCATTTCTGGCGTTTTCACAAAGTAACACAAAGCCCATAGCTAATACACACGAATAGCGTCACTTCGTGAAAACTCAAAAATGGCGTATCTGATTTGTGAGTTTTCACGAAGTGACGCTATCCGTGTGTATTAGCTATGGGCTTTGCATTACTTTGTAAAAACGCCAGAAGTGGGTCCCGCGTATCACGTGACATTAGTGTTACTTCGTGGCGACGGTGAAGAATTGAGAGCTTTGATTTTGCAGATTGTGGGTTCGATCCGAGTCCAGCCTGGTGTAGGGGTACGTGTACCCTGGAGTAAAATGGGTACCCGTGAGGGTACAGATGGTTATTATTGTTATTGATTCTAGCTGCTTTAAATGTGCCAAAATGGCATCATCAAGCTTTATACACCTTAATCACGGTTAAGCCATTTTGTTATCGTGCTCCCTGAATCACATACGCGATTTTGTCGAGCGATAATGTCCGCGTAATTATAGACACGCGTATAAACCAACAAACGTGTTTCCATTACGCGACAAAGTCGTGCGCCTTATCGCACAAATATTTTTAAAATTTCACTATTTTGGTCGTTTACACCTGTGCGCGTACAACATTGCGACAAAATCTAGGCCTTGAATTGGATGGTGCCACACTATTTATGCATCCCAATGCGTTCCAATTATGCGTTAAAATTTTTCTTTAAATGTTGGTTAAAAGCTTAACGTATCATTAATCGCAAATTTTACATTATTCAATAGAAAAAAACAGTATTAATTTGCAGGGGCATAGCGAGTACATTTTCATTGGGAGGGTGTGGAAGTGAATTTGCCGACTCTGAGCCTAGCGAGCGCTAAGCCATGATAGATGCTCTGTGGTGCAATCTGAGGCATTTCCTTGCTACTTTCCTCCGACTCTTTGAATCAAAGTTGCAAAATCAATCTTGGTATTTTTTATTGCATAATTTGTCTTCTGAGCGGAACTCATAAAGGGAGCGGGGATGACTGGCGTCATGATCAAAAGGTGATCTACACCAAGACATCATCGCCTTGAACAGTTCACTGCAAAATCGCCTACTTTTATCAATTCAGTGTAGTGTACACATTGTGTAGGCCTATTTCACCAATCAAGGTTAACATTTCAGATTTATAGTTCTGTGGAAACTTGGAATGAGATAAGGACATTAAGATTTACTGTTATGTGGTAACTTTGAACTTCCAGTGACCTGCCTAATGGTCACTTGGTCTCAAGTCTCACAATAACGTAGGGTCAAATGGGGGTCAATGTACACCTGATGTTAGACGAATAAAGTATGCTAGAGAATTACTAAGAGGGCTTTCTGTGTTATTTCCCTCAGTCGGCATTTAGAGCCTCGGTTGGCAAATGGGCCACCAAATTATTAATTTGGTGGCCCATTTTGTCGACTAAGTTTTGTGGTCAAGTTGCCGACTGAAACGCCCCTGTTAATTTGTAATTAACTTTATTTCATTACTTTCATTTAGATTTTCAAGTTCCAAAAATGAAAATTTTACTTCACTGTCAATTTAAGATGGCCAACCCGTGAATAAGGTGTATATAATTACTACCTCTAAAAAAGGTTCTGTTATAGTGCCCTCAATTGTTAACAAATAATGTTGGGTCAAAAGTCAAAGGGTAATGAAATAGTACACTGACCTCTGCTCTTCTTTCCCATCCTTCCTGTGCACTGGGGAGGAGCTCGATAGCCTTATTGAAGTCCTGTAAAGCCAATTCTGCATTCAGGGGAAACTGAGGAGGACACAAACAACAACATGATACAGGCCAATTTTTGCACAAATCGAAGGTACTGAAATAGGATTATATCAATTGGCCCCAAAACAGTTAAAATTGGAACGAACACAAATTCACCTGCAGGGTTCTAGCTAGGACCTTTTCAGTGGCCGGGTAAATTATCAGATTGCGAAGCGTTGTGAGCGCAGCGAGCGTTGCTCTCGCGCCTCACGGCCGGGGGTCCAGTTCATTTTTGCATGTTTTTGTGAAAGTCTAGCTAAGTTAATAAAATAAATTACTACATGAACATGATTAACGTGACTTTGTATCTCCTCTCTTTCTTTTGTGCCCATAATTTTATTTAAAAAAAAAATAAAATAAAATTGTGCTGGGCGGCACCAGCCAATTTGAACCCGAGTGCCGGGCAGAAATATGCAGTGCCAGGCGGTACCGACCTGGCGCCGCCCACCGTGGCTAGAACCCTGTTCACCTGCGTAGTAGATCATGGCCAAATAATATGTAACAAAGTTTGCATTGCACATTCGTAAATTTATGATGTAAATGAGTTTGTCAAGAGTTAATACTGTGGACCTAAAAAAAAATATAACTTTAAGACTATAGTTTTTTCTCAAATTTTCCACTTTCTCAAAAACAAATTTTAATACTTCCCATTATTAACGGTAGAATACACCTTTGGTAATTGCCTGAATTATCATAAATGGGTGGATTTGGGGGGTTGCATTTAAAGGGAAAATACACCATTGGTAATTGTTTGAATTATCAGTAATGGGTGGATTCGGGGGCTTGTATTGTATAGTAAATATCGTTTAACTGACACGTCCACAGTTTTACAATCATGGATGCCGAAATGTTTTTTCTACAATTTCATTTTTCGGAATAATCACGTAATATCTAGCGCAATTATTTTGCTGGATGCCTAAAATCATTATTTAATTTCAAATAAGTAAGATAATTTTTAATAATTCAGTAGTAAATATTTTCGATATCTGCAAATGGTGTATTCTACCTTTAAAGTAAATATCGTTTAACTGACCTTTTTCGAAGGTTTACAATCATGAATGCCGAGGAAAGCAAGAAACAAACGGCAAGTTTTGAAGACATACCCGAACACCTTTCTTTGCATATGCTGCACCTCGTGTGTGGTAAGCCCCAACAAGATCAGGGTGTTTCTTCACCACTTTATTCATGTGCGCGATGGCATCATCAAAATGGCCAGTATTGAGAAGAACTACTCCATATGCTGAACGGGGAGATACAAGTAAATGGAAACAACTTTAACGAGTTAAAAGGATCGTATACGTTTGGTAATTACTCAAAAAATTAATGGCAATAAAAACTTAATTGGTACAGCAGCTTTGGATAGTATAATGCATTTTTAGAAACTTTTCACTTTGAAGTACTGCGGTTATGAAAAAAGATATCACTTTTTATCCCCAAAAAATTGAATCTGAGAAGCGTTACTGCAGTGGCGTTTCTCAGACAGTGTATTCCAATGCAGATTATTCTTCCTGCATGGACATAACCGCTCCAGATTTTCGGCAATATCTCAAAATCGCTACCACCTTTTGAAATGAAATTTTTACAGGTTAGTTTTATGGTATATATCTATAACTATATAGGATTGAAACAAACAATGGGTTCCAATTACCAAACGTGTACGATCCCTTTAAGCAGTATACAAATGAAAACACGTCCCAACTAAGGGTCTGCATGTATGGGTAGTTTGGGAACATGGGGCCAATTTCATGAACGTGTTAGCACACAAACTTGCTTAGTAAATATTGTATAGTAAATATCGTTTAACTGCCACGTCCGAAATTTTACAATCATGGATGTTGAGAAAAGCACGAAAAACAGCGTTTGTTTTCAACCGACGACGGGCAGTCATTCTTATGTTATTATTTTTTTTTTCGCTATCGCCTTCTGGCGATCGCGAGTTTTTTTCTACAATTTAATTTTTCGGAATAATTACAGGATATCTAGCGCAATTATTTTGCTGGATGCCTAGAATCATTAGCATAAAAAACTATTGCTCAGTAGAAACAGGTTATCCGCCAAAATTCCATGTGCTTTTGTTGCTAAGCGAAAACCAGCTGAATACCGCTTGCAAACAATACATCACCTGAAAATTTGGTTTGTAACCCTGTTTTTGTTGAGGATGAATTTTCATGCTGAGCAATTGTTTGTGCTTACACGTTTTATGAAATTGGCCCCGGGTACCCAATTACCCCCAAAACATGGGTACCTTAACCAGTTCGCGCCGGATGACGTATATAAACGTAAACAATTTCCCAAAATTCAAAACGGATGACGCATAAACACGCCAAGTTCAAGTTCGGAAATGTATGTAAGCAGCGAGCAAGGCCGGAAATGCGTGGGTGTGCTTCCCGGCACTATCGGTATGAACCCGCTTCGGATCTAGTTTCGTTAAAAATAATCTCGCCCCTCGGCTATTTAGACCCCAATCTTTTTTTTAGGGTAGCTAGACACTTGGAGAGACACTGAAATGTCTCCCTAGTGTCACTGTCTTCTTAGTACCTAAACACTTACGCTATTTGTTTCCCTAAGTGCTCATTAGGTGTAATATTTATAACAACGATAATAATAATAATAGTGGGCTAATCATCCTTACTGGCAGCAGAGAAGCAAAAATGGTGAAAAATGTAGCTACAACGTACAAGTAGTTGAGTCGATGGCATATAGACAGCCGCAATACGACCCTATACCCATGGAGCACAGCCAGAAATCGATTTAATTTTGCTTCCAATTATTATCCCTGTTCATTCGGATCGAGACCATTTCTGCAGAAGACCAAGATTAGCGCAATTTGGTCTCTACCTTCACAGGTACCCATTTATATTCCTGGGTGGAGAGAGGCAAGTACAGTAAAGTATCTTGCCCAAGAACACAAGCACCGTGTTCCCTGTCAGGATTCGAATCTATGTAACGTCGCACAAGAGTCGAACACTGTCCAACACTGTTGGACCACAGCACCTCACGGGTACTTGAGTACCCAGCTCTGATGCAAAGCCCTAACCCCAACTCACCTAGCTTGTGATCCACCTTCCGCTTGCCTGTGGCAAAAGGGACTAGACCCTTCTCTACCATTGCAAGAGAATACGTCTGAAAATAATTAAAGATTTAGTTAACTGTTACATTTCACCTGCCCTTATATCTTCATGAAAGATATACATGTAGTGATTGTTGATGTTTGAATCCCTTATTAACACGTTGACTACCGGGCATAATTTCACAGGGCGCCCCTATTTGCCAAGCATTGTAGGCATGCGCATACTTAATAGGTACTTTGAAGAAGAAAAAAACCGGGAAACAATTAATTTGAACCTAAACGTATATATGTGACCTGTCACCACAAAATAAGAGTAAAGTTGCACAATGTGATTTGGAGATATGGCCATCCAAAGTCAAAATATGAAGGAGTGGTCAATTTTGAGATTTTGCATAATTTGGAAAGCCTTAGTCCTCCTCTACATAAACCTATTTTGGGGGTGCAATCAGATGATCGAAAACCTCTTAAATTACGTGATTTTGAGTAGTGTTTGCGTAGTTAGTGTTTGGATTAAAGTCCATCAGTGGTCTAATTAACACGGTAATTAAATATGCAAATTAGGTCTTTGTAACTGGCCCACGTTTTCGAAAGTTTGATATTATGTTGATTATATACTAGTTTGTATGTGTGGGAAGTTTTACGAAGAAATAACGATTAGAACATGTATAGCTGTTGCTATGCTCAACCGAACCTTACTTGTCCTTTTTGGCAATCTTTTGTGTGTATTGTTTAGGATGTTTATAAGTAAGTTTTCTCACAAACACGTTTTTTGAAACCCGTGACTTTCTGGAGCGCTGTAAAGTGTATTTATAGCAAAACCCCCAAGTGTTATATACCATTGGAAAGCTCTCTTTCTCAAGAAATTGAAAATACCAATATCAAAATTTTCAATTTTTCCGACTTTACTCTCATATTGTGGTGACAGGTCACATATATCCTCACCACTGCCAGCAGCGTATTCGTTGCGTTATCATTGATGCCAGTGTATACAATTTACAATACAAACACCTTTCATTTTCTATGAGTATACTCGTAGTGACAGGATCCGGTACACCTGTAACTACGACTATACTCGTAGTCAGCAGTCAACGTGTTAACCCCTTGCATATGGGTGCAGTACAGTACATTGTAATTAAAAGTTAACATAAAAATGAGAACCTCTTTTCACACTTTTTTTCTTCCTAGGGAATTCATTTTCATTTTACATAAAATGTAAAAACATTTTCCCAAAGTGAGAAACTTGTTTACACCTTTTCACAAAAGTGGGAAAAAATTTGTTAACATCACCGAGCCGTGGCGCGGGATTATTTTTAACGAATCTCGATCCGAGGCAGGTTCAGGTTGATGTACCGGGAAGCACACCCACGCATTTCCGGCCTCGCTCGCTCGCCTTGCTTGTGACGTGTTTATGCATCATTCGTTTTGAATCTGGGGACAACTTTGCATGTATAAACATCCCCAGCCGCGAACTGGTTAACAAAAGTGGACAAATATTTACACACATTTTCACGCAGGTGAAATAAAATATGAAATGTGAAAAATGAATTGTGAATATGAATTGAAACACTTTTCAAAATTCAAAATTGTTCATTCCTATTCACAGTGCTACATGTAACTTTCAATTACAATGTAATGTACTGTACTGGTGGTGTGCTGTGTGCCAAGTTTTAGAAAGCGCTGTTAGTCAAGCATAGCCAAACAGTAACCATGCGGACAGTACTGCATGCGGAACCACCAGCTTTCGTGTGAATAAAAGTACTGTAGCCGGATATCTCAATCTAATTCTAAAACTCCCATTCAAAAACGTAGTGCAACAAACTTTTGCCTACTAGAAGATTTGTTATTCAAAGCTAAATCCCAGGGATAGGTTCCGTACGTGTTGGAATGCAGCTATACATGCCAACTATCCCCCTAAACTCGTGGCTAAAGCTGTCAGCCGGCCTCGGGGTTGTTAGAAACGAAACAACTTTGAACATGTTGAACAAATTAACTGTTTCTACTTCCTTTGTTAGATTTTTGTCAATGTACACATTATTGCAACACTAAAAACATTTCATTGTGAAACCACAGCTCTGGTTTTAACTGGCTTTTTTGCATTTTTTTTATATGTGACACGATCAAGCCGAATCTGTCGGATGTCGGTGAATCCCAAAATTGCACTGTGTTCTTCGTTGGTATTTAAACAGATTTACATAACTCGACAACAAAACATCGTATCAACTTGGGGTTTTCAGTTTTTAAAACGTACAGATGCCCTCTTTGAAACTACATGAACACTCATTTTTTTTGACCGGGGCCGACTTCCGACTGATTTCGCTTGATCGTGTCACATATGTACAAGTACAGATTGTAGTGAAGTTTGTCAAATGTTCTTGCAAATCCTCGCTAGATTTGTTTTCAAATGTAATTAAATAGGCCATCAGCATAGCTTCGGTTCAAAAATTGAGAGACTGGTATCACAAATAATTAAGAAGTAATGTTCATAGTGTTTTTTGGCAAGATACCGGTATGCACACCTACTTTGTACATTGTAGAGTTTGAAAATGTGTGACAGCATTGCAGCATAAAGCCCTGTTCGCACTGGACTTAAAATGATAAAACGTCCCTAGACGATGGGTCCTTTACCCATTTTAAGTCCAGTGCGGACAGCCCAGGACGTTTTCCTCTCAGGTACTTCTCCCGAGTCCAGTGGGTACTTCTACCGGCCAACTGCTGCCCGGGAAAACGTCCCTGGTCGCTTTTCCCTAGACGATAAGTCCAATGCGAACAGCGCGACTCGGTAAAAGCGTCCCAGGAAAACGTTAATCCGGCCCCCTAGTGCAAGGTCACGCTAAACAAGACACTGCGCATGCGCTCTTTGCATTGTTTACGTGAGGGCACGCTGCATGCAAATCGCATCGTGATCACATTCGCATGTGGTTCTGCAAAAAGTTTACGTAGAGTTGGGGTTCCTTTGGTCAATATTATGGCAGATATTATTATTGATACAGTCGGAAGATTTGAAGCGCTTCGGGACAACAAATAAGAACAAGAATAGAAGAGAGCGTGGAGTAGTTGTTGCAATACCGTACGGCTAGCGATGGCGTCAATGATGCGATCGGGAAAAAAAAGCGCGCGCGCGATCACGGGGTCAATGCAGAAAGGTCACGCAAAGCGCCCTCACGAGTCATTATAATGACAGCTCGGCTACTTTTCCCACGGTCTCGGTAAAATTTTCCTGTGTCGAAAGTCCAAGTGCGAACAGTGGTCAAATTTGACCATTTTTATTTGACCATCGTCTCAGTAAAACCTTCCCAAAAAAAAGTCCAGTGCGAACACGGCTTAAGTGGTTGCAGCATTTAAGGTGTTATAACTTGATATTTTTTTTTAGAAATGGCCACCAATATGCTTGTTACCGGATTATTTATAGGAAGACACTTAATACTAAACAGTGTAGCGATTCGCGATATATTTTTTTTTAGGAGGGGAGTGGTGAGTGAATGTGAGAAAGAGAAATGTCACTACATTAACCCTAACCCTACCTAATGCTACTTTTTACTACTAGTAGTAAAAAGTAGTATGCAGTACTCTCACTGACTTGTGTGCAATGCCTGTAGTAATTTTTAGTATTGGGTACTTTACCCCTAATTGCACTCGTAGTACTTTTTAGCCTTAAGTCCCTCTGCTTGCTGAGTGTGCATGGCCCATGTATGCTGTGTAGAGTGTTCTAAACTCTACAGCAAAAATGTCACTTGGGACACAGCAATGGGTCAAGGCTGGACTACTGCATTTTTTGCCAGGTAAGTATTACTGACCTGTATTGCCACTATTAGTATTTTGTAGTTGGCAGTATCTGTACTCTGTCGGTACACACCCAATCATCAGTCATGGAAAGACCCAGTGCTACAAAATACTAAGTAGTATTCTGTAGTACGCAGTTCTTTAGCCCAAAGTATTAGGCCTAGGGGGTTAGGGTTATAGCAAGACACTTAATACTAAAGCAGTGTAGCGGTTCGTGATATTTGTTTCAGGAGCTGGGTGGTGCATGAATGTGAGAAAGAGAAATGGAAGCTCATATACATTAAAGAACTATAATAAATTATAAAGAACAGCTTCCTCAACCAACTCGCCAATAGCATAGTTGGTAGAGAGGAGAGCTATGGATCGAAAGGTCTGTGGTTCGAATCCGACTATCGTTAACGTTTGTCTTTTTCTTCAACAAATTGTCTTATGAGTTATTATAACCATAGAACAAGGTTGAAGGGAAAACCGGGTTAGGGTGCATAAGTGCCTTGAAAAATACAAGAAGAACTGCTACACTGGTTACATGTAGTTCTTAGTGACTTCCTTATTTATATGTAGTTAACAAGAATATTGGCGGCCATTTTTTAAATTTAAACGGGGATAACACCCAAAAATCTGTAACCGCTGCAATGCTATCACATATTTTCAAACTACAGGGATGCATACCTTGCCAAAAAATCCCCATGAGCATTATTCCCCTTATTTGATACTGACCAACCCGCCCAGGCTGATGGCTGAAAATAACTTTTTTGTTCACGTCTTATTAGGCCAAACAAAAAGAAAAAAAATGTTTAGCGTCACCGCCCGCTTTCCTTTTTAAGGCTGCCTCCTTTTTCTTTTCTTTTTTTTTTACCGGAAAAAATGATAAATGTTGTTATCTTTTTTTTTTTTTTTTTTTTTTTAAGATAATAAAATTTAAAGATTGTATTTTAAATATCGTATTTTTAGACTTTAGCATCACTGTGTACATGCTGTGGAAATATAATGTTTTTCTAATGGGAAGGCTAGGGTGTGACGTGTATGATGCATACATGATCGACCCACATGAATTTAGATTTTTAATCGTGGGTGAGCCATGTTTTAATTTCAAATAGGAAGATAGGGTGTGACATGTTCACTACATGAATTGCGTCAAAATGTGTCGGGCAACCATTTTGAAGAAAAATAAATAAATAAAAGGCCGCCTCCTTCCTTTAAAAAAAAAAGGCATGACGCTAAACATGTTTTTAAATTTTATTTGGCCTTACTTGCTACTGGACTCGACAGCAAGAATCAAATCTCTGTGATGTAGTATTATTTTTACCTCAACAATCTTGGGGTTGTTACTTTCCTCAACCCAGGATGCCGCCATCTTAGCACATGCTCCAGGAACCAACCGTGCATCTCCCGATTCTAAATATGGCAAATTACAAAACAGAAATCAAGGTAGAGGGAATCTCAACACACAAAAATGAAGAACAAATATATAAAATTGCACCGCAAAAGTTTGGAATATCATCCTATGTATGTGTCAGTTTAATTTAATAAGATTAAGACTGCTGCAAACTGCTTACTGGCTGGAATGAGGATACACCATTTGTAATTGATTGAATTATCATAAATGTGTAGATTTGGAGGGGGGGGGGGGGGGGTTGTCTTTTATAGTAAATACTGTATAACTGATCTGTCCGAAGTTTTACAATCATTGATGCCGAGAAAAGCGTCGTGCAGTTATTCTTATGTTATTTTTTGTTTTTTCGTGATCGCCGCCCGCCGATCGTGAATTGTTTTTTATACAATTCTATTTTTCAGAATAATTACAAGATGTCTAGCGGAATCATTTTGCTGGATGCGTAGAATCATTATTTACTTTCAAATAAGTAAAATATTTCCTAATAATTATTCCGTAGTAAATGTTTTCAATATCTCCAAATGGTGTATCCTAGCTTTAAATATACAAATTAAGAGGGCCTAATATTTCGATCTTAACAAGATCTTTTTAATTGTTAGCTTTGTTAATAAAGCTCATCGACATTTGTTTAAGGTGTAAGACGAGGAGTTATTTATTCCTCTTAACAATTTTCTTTGTTTGGTTTTCTACACGAATCTCAATCGAGGACGTCCTCGATTACACATCTAACCCTGATTCACCGACGTGGTGTCAGAGATGTGTCCTCCATTTACACCATAAACAAACGCACACATATACATGTACCTTCCATCGTAGACCCCTATTGTCCCATTTTTGTTTGTACTCTAACGTTTTTGAAAGGCCTCCCATATGTTTTGCACACAAATTTTAATGGTGGACTTTCTGTCAATCGTGGACCCTATTGTCCTCTATTGTTCTACGTCTACTATACTATTTGAATGCAGATTACAAACCCCAGACTATTACATGTAGTACTACACCATTTGCAGATATCAAAAATATTTACTACCGAATTATCAGGAAATACATTACTCATTTGGAAGTAAATAATGATTCTAGACATCCAGCAAAATGATTGCCCTAGATATCCTGTAATTATTCCGAAAAATTGAATTTTATAATAAAAAATTTGCGATCGCCATCAAACAAAGATAACATAAAAATAACTGCTCGACGCCGGTTGAAAAAAAAATGCTGTTTTTCGTGCTTTTCTCGGCATCCATGATTTAAAAAATTTGGACAGCTCAGTTTAACGATGTTTACTATAACATAGAACCCCCCAAATCTAATCATTCATGATAATTAAAGCAATTACCAATGGTGTATCCTACCTTTAACACCTCCTTCCCCTAGATAATTTTTTTTTAAATCTGAGATTCCGGGAACACAACGACCAACACAAGAGAGAGAGAGGGAGGGGGGTGGGAAAGGGTGGGTTTAAAACTGAATTTTGTAATATTTGGTTTGATTTCCACTATTTAGTTTCGATTTTTGTTGTGCGACACGGCTTAAAAAACAACTGCAACAAGCTTTAATTTGATACATGTTCTCCGATTGTATAAATCTGCCTTCACTTACTAGTGGTTTCCTTTTAGCTTGCCAATTTGACATTAGAGAGTTCCCATCCATTTCCCTCCACATTAAAGCTCTACAGTGTTTTTGTAAAGACCCTGTGGTCATTGAATCCTGACAACTACACCCATTCATTGAGAGGGTATTTCATGCAGAACCTCACTCATCACTTTTTGTTGGCATGATTGTGAGCTGGATGAGAACTTCCGGTAAAGGAAATTAGGATAACCGGAGCTTGAAATTTCTAATTTGTTTTACCACTAGTTCCCTATGCCTTAAATACATGTATCTTGCTTCATACATACATGTACGAAGCTCAACTTGATTTGTAATCTCCATTCTATAGCAGAATGGTAAACCCACTGCAGTTAGGGTTAAAGGTAGGATACACCATTGGTAGTTGCTTGAATTATCATGAATAGGTAGGTTGGGGGGGGGGGGGGTATTTTATATAGTAAATATCGTTTAGCTGACCTGTCTGAAGTTTTACAATCATGGATGCCAAGAAAAAAAAGCAAGAAAAACATTGTAAGAAGCAAGCAAGAAGTTTATTGTAATCTTTTTGATTTCCAGTGGAAATATACTTTTAAGATCCATTAAAAGTAGATAGTTTTAGTTTGTGTTTGGCTTTACTATTGGTTTTAGTTTGAGAAAAAAAAACCTGGCTCCAACAGGTTTACAAATGTTGAAAAACAGCATTTGTTTTCAACCGGCGTCGAGCAGTTATTCTTATGTTATCTTTGTTTTTTCGCGATCTCCGTCCGGCGATCGCGAATTTTTCTTTATACAATTCAATTTTTCAGAATAATTAAGGGATATCTAGCGCAATCATTTGGCTGGATGCCTAGAATCATTATTTACTTTCAAATGAGTAAGATATTTCTTAATAATCTGGTAGTAAATATTTGTTATATCTGCAAATGGTGCATCCTCCCTTTAAAGCACGTACTGCACTGAAAAAAGGTCAAAGGTCAGGGCTGCTGGAGGTGTATTTCACATGCATTTGTATACATAGTTTACGGCTAGCTGGCTTTTTATAAAGCATTTTTTGTTAATAGGCGAATAGTAAAAGTACAAATGTCTAGAATTTGAAAAGGATTTTATTGCTTGCACTGCCTTAGTAGGAACTGCAATAGCTATTTATAATAGGAAACCTACGATTTTGTTGATAATCAAGTTACAAACATCATTATGAATAAAGTAAAAAAATAAAAATAATAATGTCCCAAAAATCAAATTTAGGTTTTATCATATACTTATACACACAATTTTGGGGTCTGCGTTTACAGGTTGTATGGGAATTGGGTACCCAACTGGAACAAAATAGGTACATATCAAAGAAACTCAACCCAAGAAATTAATTGTGGTTGTTGCTGTAAAAATTATTTATAAAGGTCTACAAGATAATACTCTACCACATCGGTCTATGTATACAGCTAGATTTTGTATTGACCGATGTGGAACAGTACAAAACTTGTGTACAATCGTGTTCAATGAACTTAATGTAGCTTGTGAATCTGTAAACAAAATCCATGTAACTTTTTTTTAAAGTCTGAAAGCGCATTTGGTCCGATTCCCATTTAGCGACACAAAGTCAAAACGACAAAGAAGGCATGGAACAATTGCTATATTCTCCCGAAACACTCACTGCACATGTATCAGTGTCAGTGTCAAAATATCACCTGTCTTAAAAAAAATTGGTTTAAAGGTAGGTAGGATACACCATTTGCAGATATTTAAAAAAAATTACTACAAAATTATTAAGAAATATCATATATTAATTTAAAAGTAAATAACGATTGTTGGCATCCAGCAAAATGATTGCGCTAGGCATCCTGTAATTATTTTTTTTAAATTGACGGCGATCGCGAAAAACCAAGAACAACAAGAACAACTGCCCGACGCCGATTGAAAATTAACGCCGTTTTTCTTGCCTTTCTCGGCATCCATGATTGTTAATCTTTAGACAGGTCAGTTCAACGATATTTACTATAAAAAAACAAAACCCCAAATCAACCCATTCCTGATTATTCAAGCATTTACCAATGGTGTATCTTACCTTCAACTGAAATTACTGATGACATGGCCACATACTTTCTTTAAAATAGCAGATAATCAACCCTGTAAGACCCAAGGTCACAAGTTGCGAGTGCTTGGATTCTCCATCTTGTCAAAAGAAATCTTGTCCTACAAGATGGGGACTCGAGCTAGACTCCAACTCGACTCTTCTAACCTAATAACTCGACTCGACTCAACTCGAGTCACTTCTTTCAAATAACTCGACTTGACTCGAGTCACAAAAATTCGTGACTTATTACAACTCTTTTCTGTAGCACGTGTTTATTTATTGTATCAAATATTTGTGACTCGAATTGACTCGAGCTAAAGGCCCGAGCTAAAGGCCCGAGCTAAAGGCCCGAGCTAAAGGCCCGAGCTAAAGGCCCGAGCTAAAGGCCCGAGCTAAAGGCCCGAGCTAAAGGCCCGAGCTAAAGACCCGAGCTAAAGACCCGAGCTAAAGACCCGAGCTAAAGACCCGAGCTAAAGACCCGAGCTAAAGACCCGAGCTAAAGGCCCGAGCTAAAGACCCGAGCTAAAGACCCGAGCTAAAGACCCGAGCTAAAGACCCGAGCTAAAGACCCGAGCTAAAGACCCGAGCTAAAGACCCGAGCTAAAGGCCCGAGCTAAAGGCCCGAGCTAAAGGCCCGAGCTAAAGACCCGAGCTAAAGACTCGAGCTAAAGACTCGAGCTAAAGACTCGAGCTAAAGACCCGAGCTAAAGACCCGAGCTAAAGACTCGAGCTAAAGGCCCGAGCTAAAGGCCCGAGCTAAAGGCCCGAGCTAAAGACCCGAGCTAAAGACCCGAGCTAAAGACCCGAGCTAAAGGCCCGAGCTAAAGGCCCGAGCTAAAGGCCCGAGCTAAAGACCCGAGCTAAAGACCCGAGCTAAAGACCCGAGCTAAAGACCCGAGCTAAAGACTCGAGCTAAAGACTCGAGCTAAAGACTCGAGCTAAAGACTCGAGCTAAAGACTCGAGCTAAAGACCCCAAGCTTTTGGGGTGCTTGGATTCTCCATCCAGTCAAAACAAATCTTGTCCTACAAGATGTTTGTAAGCCAATAGATACATACCACATGCTTGGACGAGTTCTCCTATGTTGATTGATGCCATGAGATGTGGTGTGACACTCAACCCGCAGTGAGCACAGCTACTCTCCTTGTAATCGGCAATGCCTGAATTACCCAACTGGTTCAATTCTTGGCTACCTGCTAGTGTAATCCTCTGCTGAAATCAAGTTAGCATACATCATAAAGAAAGTGTCACATTCAAATTCATGCAAATTTATACTACTGAAGTTAGATTTTACCCTGAAAAACTTCCTTGGTCTGTTTTCCAAATCCAAACCCCAGCTTCGTCTATGTCTCTGGCTTTGTTCATTCAGTTTGGCAATTGTCATGGAGCCTCGAGCTGTCGACTCGAGCCGTCGACTCGAGCCGTCGACTCGAGCCGTCGACTCGAGCCGTCGACTCGAGCCGTCGACTCGAGCCGTCGACTCGAGCCGTCGACTCGAGCCGTCGACTCGAGCCGTCGACTCGAGCCGTCGACTCGAGCCGTCGACTCGAGCCGTCGACTCGAGCCGTCGACTCGAGCCGTCGACTCGAGCCGTCGACTCGAGCCGTCGACTCGAGCCGTCGACTCGAGCCGTCGACTCGAGCCGTCGACTCGAGCCGTCGACTCGAGCCGTCGACTCGAGCCGTCGACTCGAGCCGTCGACTCGAGCCGTCGACTCGAGCCGTCGACTCGAGCCGTCGACTCGAGCCGTCGACTCGAGCCGTCGACTCGAGCCGTCGACTCGAGCCGTCGACTCGAGCCGTCGACTCGAGCCGTCGACTCGAGCCGTCGACTCGAGCTGTCGAACTGGGGACTCGAGCTGTCGAACTGGGGACTCGAGCTGTCGAACTGGGGACTCGAGCTAAACTTCAACTTGACTCTTCTATTACCTAATAACTCGACTTGACTTCACAAAAATCTGTGACTTATTACAACTCTTTTTTTGTAGCACATGTTTATTTATTAGTTAACTATTCTTACCATCAAAACACTCACAAACATCCATTTGTATACTATTATTAAAAACTATTCCGATTTCATATTCTAGCGCTAGGCTATATATAGCTAGCTATATGCATCTGTTTTTGAATTGAAAAGTTCTACAAATGTAAACAAATCAGGATATTCCCCATCCTTTCCCACCTGTGTTTGTACATTTTGTCCTTGTAATACTTTATCCAGTACTTCTTTGGGGATGCCATGGCGTAGCGACACTTTGTGCGTAGCCTGCTTGCACTGACTTCCGTCTGGGTAGTGAACGTCCATAGTCCCGGCGCCCAAGTCGAAACTCAGATGCACGGGGCCCCCAGGATCCTCAGCCGCCAACACGACTGTAGCAAACCATGGGGCAATAAACAGACTAAGAAGACTGCAACAAACAACTCGAGGCAATTCTGACCCTGACATGTTGGGTTCTAACTCGATATTTGACGATCAAAAACTCCTAATTTCGGTCGACATTTCATTTACTGAGTTTCAAAACACCTGCACTGCAGAGCTAGAATTGCGAGAAAGCAAGTGTGATAATGATGCGAAGAGGTCGGATATAGTACGTGGCCTTTTCATTCATACGCTCGCGTGTATTTTAAATGCCACATGTTTTAAACTTGTAGTAGCCGCTTATTATGTAAAAAAACACACAAATGATAAACAGAAACGAACAATAAGCTTGATTTTGCCAGTTTGTTCCTGGTGAATACTTCATACGGTATCACTAATGTTTTAGCCAAATTTTGTGTTCCTAAAACCAGTTAAATGCGAACATATTGATTAGAAACAAAACGCAGAGTACTGAATCTAAGCGAACGCAGGTGAGGTGACTCTGGCCAGTTTATTAAATATGGCAGCGCCCTCGACTGCAGCAAGATCAGAGTAAACGCGTCGGACGAAATATAGCTTCTTCTTTTATCCGGTAATTTAGTACATCCCTCTAAGATCATAGTCCAGTGGCTAACCCGATTTTACCGTGGACACAATGTTCCTTGATGGTTTCTATGATTTTGTGACCTGCTGATTCTGAAGCTGGATGATGCCGCGCGACCTCGCTGACGCTGGCATCGCGTTTATCGGCACCTATTCAAGATGGCCGCCATTATTTGCATACACTGCGCAGCTAGTACTTAACTTGTACTTAACTACATTACAAATCATAATTAGCTATAGCCTTGTTGCCATTTTATAATTGGACAACTAACGACGTTTGGCTAACTTACGGGCAACTAAACTGTAAAATTAATAAGTGACAGTATTATAACAACGATTGCGAGCAGTCGTTCCATTATCGAAAAGTGGGCGTGTGTGTGCAAGTTATTTCTAGTCCGGTATGATAGCGCTACGGCCTACCCAATGATCATTTATCATTATGTGGACTATATGTATATGTACTTATGTGTGGAAAGCACGCATTATGTGAGCTTGATGAGCTAGCTTGTTGCAGCAAATGAACCTTGTTGTAATAATAATTATTGTCCAATCAAAAAATCATAAATGGCAACAAGAAAGGCTAGGGCCATTGCGCATGTACCATAAAAATAGTGATCCACAGAAAGCCCATAAACGACTTTGATTGGTAATTTTGCTCGTAAATGTGCGTTTTAGTGATCAGTGGATACATTTACAGGACCTTTTAAATACTTTGTTATTGGCTTTTTGTGCAAGTACTATGTGTGGTTATGTGTATATTTGAGCTGGTGCACAACCAAAGAAGTGATGGCAGGGTACTACTACTAGTATAGGTACCGGTACAATCATCAAATTTCAAAGTTGATTTGATTGTTGTTGAATTGATTTCCAAATGCAATTAAATAAGAGGTATTCTAGCTTCATAGGGCAAGCGGTTCTTAAGTTATCACAATTTTGAAGTCGTATTTTTTCCTTGAAATGATGGCCGTTTTGGCTGAAAAAAATGTGACCACGTCATTTTGATGTGACCACGTCATTTTGATGTGACCACGTTATTTTGGCTAAAAACCCTGCCAGACGCAACAGATTGCATAATTTGTCACATTGACTTGTGTGCAGAGTGCAGCAAGGTCAAGCAGTCACCACAGATGCACTGTGCTGGATCTGGCAGGGTTAGGGTTAATTAATGTGTACAAACATATGAGAAATTTACACACACTTTTGAAGCATTGCTGTTTTTGTGGAATCCATAACTTTTGGGGGCAACGTGACTTTCTTACAAACCAAACTTTCTGAGGTCAACTACACCCTGTAATTCTTCTTTTTCGACGTTTGGAGCTACAACCTTGACTTGTACGTGTACATTGATGCCGTCACACAAACTGAGGTAATTCTAGCCATTAAAATGGCGCCACCAACGTCCATGGTGGTGAATCAACATACATCCTTTCCTGAATAATTTTTGACTCTCTCTCTCTCTTTTATAGGCACAGGGTTCTAAAAACTAGTCAAACTTTCCACACAATTGATGACAGACTGCAATTAGTTTGAGTTCATAGTGGTGAAAAGGTTGATGACTTCAGCCATGACGGCCAATATTAGCAGCGCCTGCAGATCCTACCTTTTGCAAGGTTCTTCACGTTTGACACAGTACTGCAGTGTAAATAAGTGGTGGTCGTCATGTAGATTGGCAAAGAGGCTACATCATCATTCAGCAGTTCAATGGCAGAAGGCTCAAAGTGTGGTAAGTTTACAATATACAGCTGAATTCCATTGACTGCGTATGTGACCTGTCACCACAAAATAAGGGGGAAAAGTCGGAAATATTAAAAATTGAGATATTGGTATTTTCAAATTCTTGAGAAAGAGAGCTTTCCAATGGTACATAACACTTGGAGGGTTTTGCGATAAATACTTTTTACAGCGCTCTAGAAAGTTATGGGTTTCTCAAAACCTGTTTGTGAGAAAACTTACTTTAAACATCTTAAACAAAACACGCAAAAGATTACAAAACAGGACAAGTAAGGTTCGGTTGAGCATAGCAACTGCTATGTTCTAATCATTATTTCTTCCTAAAACTTTCCACACATACAAATTATTGTATATATACAATAAAATATCGAAATTTCGAAAACGTGGGATACTTACGAGGACCTGATTTGCATATTTAGTTACCGTGTTAATTGGACCACTAATGGACTTTAATTCAAACACTAACTAACTACGCAAACACTTCTCAAAATCGCGTAATTTAAGAGGTTTTCGATCATCTGGGGCCAATTTCATAGAGCTGCTTAAGCACAAAATGTTGCTTAACCAGTTCGCGCCGGATGACGAATATAAACGCAAAAATTTCCCCAAATTCAAAACGGATGACGAATATATACGCCAAGTTCAAGTTCGGAAATATATGTCAGCAGCGCGCAAGGCCGGAAATGCGTGGGTGTGCTACCCAGCACTATAGGCCTGAACACGCTTCGGATCGAGTTTCGTTAAAAATAATCCCGCCCGTCGGCTCGGCGATGTTAAAATAATCCCGGCGCGAACTGGTTAAGCACAAAAACCCTTGCTAAATAAATCGGGTAAAGGACCAAATTTCTATGCGATTGTTATGCTAAGCTAACAACAGCTAAGGTACCAATCACAAACAATATACATCACATGGAGTTGTGGCTGGTAAGCTGGTTTTACTAAGCAAGAATGGTTTGTGCTTAGGCATTTTTTATGCTTAAGCAGCTCTATGAAATTGGCCCCTGATCTCAACCCAAAAATGGGAATATGTAGAGGAGGAATTGGGCTTTCCAAAATACGCAAAATCTCAAAATTGACCACCCCTTCATATTTTGACTTTAGATGGCCATATCTCCGAATCACATACCGGTACATGTAGTGCGACTTTACTCTCATTTTGTGGTGACAGGTCACATATAGGACACTACTCTTACTCTTCACTCACGCGAGGAGATATGGATTAGTATTGAATTTATTCTACAAAATACTTTGGTCTGATTGAGCTAGAAATTTGCACGAATTCTGTTTATAGCTTGAGTAACTCCAGCTTACAATACTCAGGACTTTTGGAATTTGCTTAGCGCTGGAGGCAAATCACAGGGTGAAGTGAAAAACTTACTCCACAAAACGGTCCTTTTCCCCTGTACTCACGAAAAGAATACCTCATACTGTGCAGCATTGAGCAAGTTTGGGTGCTGCTGAACTAGTCCCTTTTTTTTATTTCCGATTCAACTTCACTGTTTTTCACTCCAATGCGTCTAGTCGATCGATGACGTCAAATCTAGTCTGTGAGCAGACGACGGGCTTTCATGTTGTTAACAAAGCAAAATGTTGGCACGTAATTTGTATTTTGTAATGATTTATTTATATTATTTTCTCCACCTAATTTAGTGCTATAAACAAATATCTTATTGCAAAAAGTTATCATTGGAGAAATTAATCGTATTTAAAAGTTTACATTTTCTCCATCTTGAAACCGTGACGTAACTCGCGAGTGATAGTCTGGTGCTAGGTTGATCTAGTTGGACTAGCTAGTCAAACCAACCAGTGTTCGAGTGACGTCTAGATTGACTAATGGTTAAGTCTAGTCGATCTAGTCGCCCAACCAAACTTGCTCAGTCATTCAGGAAGCAAATGATTCACTGAAACAGAATAACAGTTTATACTAAAAGATGAACAATATTGATGATTTTGATGGCTTCTTGAGAAAAAAAATTGCTGTGCTGTGAAGTATCATGACTGCATTATGGTCATGTGACCGGTGGTTGATATGCGCTTGTGCACATTCAGCCTGACAGGTGACCTCATTGACCTAACAAAACTGCTGGATCATACACCTGACTAGTGTGCATGTACCTTCATGCAGTGTGCGCGATTTTGAGGCCGACTCTTTGTTTCTTTTCTTTTTTCTTTCTTGAAAATTATAAAATTTATTAACTTTTTGGGAAAAAATAAGATCGTATTTTTAAACTTTAGCATCACTGTGTACATATGCTGTGGAAATAGCCCATTAGTACGTACGTCTGTTGGAGACCATCTTCAAAAATAGCCCGGCAGGTTGTCAGACGGCCATTTAAAAAAAATATTTTAAAAAGGGCCTCCTTCCTTAACAAAAAAAAGGCAGGACGCTAAACATTTTTGTTTTTTATTTGGCCTTACAGCAAGCGAAAGTGAAAACAAATACATTTAGGGAAAATAAAACTTGTTTGACAAAATTATTGGGCTCAGTATTTCACAGGCACTATAGTGGTTGCAATACTGGAAATAGGCCGTTACGTGATTTTTTTGGACCACCCTGTATACCTTGTAGTTTATCTAAGCATTTGTGTTTTACATTTTTAATATCTGCTCCAGGTGCCTTCAACAGAGAGAAAACCCGGATTCTTCGGGGAGGACAAGCTATTGCCATTCTCAGCCTTTCTTACAGACTCATTCGGCAGACAACACAACTACCTGAGAATCTCACTGACGGAGAAATGCAGTCTGAGATGTGAGTCTATCTAGCCAGTATGAGACAAATCTTGTCCAGTAATCTTGTACAAAAAACTAAACCTCGGTAGAAGTATGCATTATAGTACAATGTACAACACACAGAAATGATGATTAACACTAACACTCCAGGGTATTTTGGCTAGAAACGCTGCCAAACACAACAGATTGCCTTATTTGCCAAAGTGACTTGGCTGAAGAGTGCAGCGAGATCCATCAGGTCAGAACTCTCAAGGCCAAACTGCTTCAGAGTCTGTGGTCACAGAACACAGCAGTATCCATCTCTGTCATTGTTCAATGTGAATTAGCTCTCATGGTCTTAGACTGTGGTTGTTTATACACTGTTGTTGACGGCTAAATGCATCAAAGTGCAGAAGACTTTTTTACCTGATGCACTGCGCTGTGTCTGGCAGGGTTAGGGTTGATGCCCGCGATCCGATAACCGCCCGTTTTCCAGATGTTCTGGGACAACCACCGCCCACTTTGAGCAATCGATTGGGACTAATTGGGATTAACAGCCTGTGTTCAATATGCCTGAAAAATGATCATATGCATTTTAGCGCTTTTTTTACTGGAGCCAGCCAGGGGCCAATTTCATGAAGCTGCTAAGCACAACAATTTGCTTAGCACAAAGAAGTCTTGCTCCATAAAAGCAGGTTACCAGCCAAAACTCCATGTGCTTTTCATGCTTAGCAAAAACCAGCTGAATAATGGTCACAAACAATAAACATCACCTGAAAATTTGGTTCGTAACCCTGTTTTTGCCATGTAGAATTTTAATGCTAAGCAAATTTGTGTGTTTAGCAGTTTCATGAAATTGGCCCCAGGTGGTAGTGTTGGCAAATCTGCAAAAATGTGGCGTTACCTTTTCATGCGATTCGACCATGAAACTGATGAAAGTATCTCCGAATATGCATAGCGGCTTCACGCAGTCAACTACCCATTCAGCAGTCGTGCGGGCCTGTGTTCCATAATTAACGCTGCTTCAAGGAAATTTTGTGTAACATAATTGTTATGTCTCTGGTCTATTCATGTCAACCGTTGGTTAATCTTGGGTGATTACATTTAGCAACATAGGAGGTTTTCAAAACCTTAGTTTCAATTTTGGATGAAGAATATATTAGGCCTCGGAAATGGGGGACTCCTGCACAAATGGCTCCATCTAATATAACAGGAACTCTGCAACATATAATATGAGACCTACATGTACCGCAAGTTAGGAGTGTAGCTGTTGGATTTCGACATGTACATGTATGCACTTCACGATGTAATTGCGAAACTAGCGCATGGGTGTAATACATGCGTGAACATCACCCAAGCTTCACATGTTAACCAGTTCGCGCCGCAGGACGTATACACGCACAATTTTCCAGAGATTTAAAATGGATGACGCATAAGCACATCACGAGCAAGGCTGGAAATGTCTTTCAGCAGTGAGCAAGGCCAGAAATGCGTGGGTCTGCTTCCGAATACCATCGGCCTGAACCCGCCTCGGATCGAGTTTTGTTAAAAATAATCCTGCGCCTCTTCTCGGGAATGTTAAAATAATCCCGGCGCAAGCTAGTCAATGAGCGATGTCTTGGGCTCCTGAAATTGCAATTGCAATCGCAACTGCATGTACATGACGTATAGTAAAACAAATATAACATGGTTTATTTCAGATGGATAGTCGATATTAACTTCCCTTGGAAGTCTGCAGCTCGAGTCTCCAGCTCGACAAATTTGCCTCAGGAGTCAGGAACTGGTTTGTCAACTTCCAATACCTCAGGGAGCTAATATCGACTATCCGCCCTCAAACCATGTTATATTTGTATACTAAATGATTCTGTATGATTTTGAAGCATGTGATGTAGCCAAAGCCATACAGTTTTCAACAGAGATGTAGTCGAGTCCATCACAAGTCCCTGCAAGTCCCTGCAAGTCCCTGCAAGTCCCTGCAAGTCCCTGCAAGTCTCTGCAAGTCCCTGCAAGTCCCTGCAAGTCCCTGCAAGTCCCTGCAAGTCCATCACAAGTCCATCACAAGTCCTTCAGTTCAAATTCAAATCACAAGCTATTCAAATCAGCTTTGACAAAAGCATTCCTTTGTCATTGTTCATCCAGTTACTTGTGACTGCCTTTATAAAGGGACTTGTGACTGGCTTTACGAAAGGACTTGTGAACGGACTTGCAGGGACTCGACTACAACTCTGGTTTTCAATAGTCTATTGACAGTGATATCCTTACGTTTCTGATGAGCAGGTCAGTATTGCATGCCTGAGGATGGGGTCGAGTTGTCACCTCAGAAGAACCTCCTTACCTCCGAGGAGATCCTGCGAATCACGAGGCTGTTTGTCAAGGAGGGTGTGGACAAAGTCCGGTTAACTGGAGGTGAACCAATGGTCAGGAAGGATATCATTGACATCGTGGGTAAGTCTTATGGGTATGTGCTGGCTCATGCTGGCAGGAATTTGGATAGCCTGTGTCCTTTGGCAGGACAATTTACTGCAATGTGAGACTTCAGGGATGAACGAGTTAGGTTTTGGCAGTTGTCATGTACATGTATATGTGGCCTGGTACGTCAAAATCAGGCATTGGGGCAAGTCAATATTTGAGTTATCGCATTGCTAGCAAAATGGAGACCTTGCTCTTTCCACAAAAATGGTGAAAACCTTTTGAATACGAAACACGATTTTGTCAATAGCACTCTTTCAGTTAACTGATTGTTGGAAATCACCTATATTTCTTGATTTCTTCTAAATGACAACAAGCCAGACAAAATAATTTCACAGGGTATTTAGTACTACATGTAGTTCGATCTTTAACCCTAAACTTCCTAGTGTAATTTACTAGGAACCATACCTATCCTGGCAAATCCCAACACTCTATGGACAATTTGTACACACAAACTGTTTGACTAATTCTGGAGGTATGCATGAACCCAGTGTAAAACACTGTTAGTTTATGGTCCAGTACCCATCCTAAACAGAATCAGATCCCAACAAAACCTGGTATTGGAGTTTGACTGGACGGGGATTGTTTAAGGTTAATCCAAGTATTTTTTACCCTCCTATGCTCTGACAGCACAAATATGCACAAATATCAACAGTCCAGTCTTTTGTATGCGTCTCCTTTATCATGGAACACAATTCTCCACAGCTTTAGTGTACATTGTGTATGCCGTTGTTAGACAGCACAAAATGACTCGCGCTGATTTGCGCTGTCAATGGGTTGTGCCGTTTTGGGTTGGCTATATGAACAAGAATGATGCGCGATGATACTAGAAAATGTGTAAATAATAATAATAATAATAAATAACATTTATATAGCGCTTAATACAAGTGTTTCTAAGCGCTGGGATTTTCCCCGGTCATTGGGCCCATAAAAAACATTCCAAATACCATCTCAGCTCCCTGGGGAGATACAGCTCGATGCTGCCATTTTCGGCGCAAAGCAGCTAAATCAACCACAATAACCATCTCTGCTCTCACAGGTACCCATTTACTCCTTGGTGGAGAGAAGCAATGAGTGACAAAGTGCCTTGCCCAAGGGCACACGAACCGTAGTCCGAGGCCGGACTCGAACCCACAACCTTAGCTTTACCTACAGATTACAAATTAAATGTCCCAGACCACGAGGCTACGGCATAGACACGATCTGGCAAAGTGTCCCTGCATGCCAATGTGATCTGAGAAGAGATTGCTCTACACTAAATTGTGACCAAGCTGGAGTTATGATTGGAAGTGAAACAGTTTGGGCCAGAAACAACAGAAAAGAGGGAGGAATACAATGCACTGTACACATTTAGAATGTCAAGTGGCATGGAGTATTAGGTTGGTTTTAGTTTTTTTCTAAATCAGGTGTCTATGTGGTACTGTTTTAGATCTCATTTTTCCTCATGGCATGCAACATTGTGTGGACTGTGGGGTAGTGTTTTTTTGTGGAAATTCCCTTCACAGGTGCCCCATGTGGCAGAATTCAATTCCAAGAATATTATATTGTGAACAGTTTTGCCAGATATTATACGAGGAACAGAATTTTACATTGTCCTTGAAATCAATACACATTTATAATTTACTAATTTCATTCATTCCGTTGCTTGATCAAACAATGTTAATTTTTTTTAAATCCAAAACTGTCTTTTTTTAATCCAATCCCACTGCAGATGGTTAATACAATTATACACACAATAAGTCTTGTATCCAAAATTGATTTTTGTATGGGAAAAGGGAATTTTGTGCAGTCCATAATCTGCTGGTGCAAATTTAAGGGTACTGTCACAATTTGTGATTCTTGCATGAGTCTTGTGTTTTCTGTGTGTGTGTGTGTACCATCTTTGTATAGAGCAACTAGGTAGGTTAGATGGGCTCAGAACGCTAGCAATGACGACCAATGGCGTAGCATTACACAGGAAGCTAGCCAAGCTGAGAGAGAGTGGGCTGAACCTGCTGAATATCAGCTTGGATACGCTGGTTCCTGCCAAGTTTGAGTTCATCACTCGAAGGAGAGGTTGGTGTCTTAAAGACTTTGTCTCTCCCGCCCCAAAAAAAAGAAGCCCTAATTCGGTTTCCTTTAGTTAACCTGCTAACGCAACCAAATCATACATAGTTGAAACAACCCTGCTGAGTGAAACAAAAAGCAGGTTCTGTGGCAGATTCTGTGGCAGCTTCTGTGGCAGCTTCTGTGGCAGATTCTGTGGCAGATTCTGTGGCAGATTCTGTGGCAGATTCTGTGGCAGATTCTGTGGCAGATTCTGTGGCAGATTCTGTGGCAGATTCTGTGGCAGATTCTGTGGCAGATTCTGTGGCAGATTCTGTGGCAGATTCTGTGGCAGAATCTGTGGCAGATTCTGTGGCAGATTCTGTGGCAGACCAGCGTTTGAAAAGACCAGCGTTTGAAAAGACCAGCGTTTGAAAAGACCAGCGTTTGAAAAGACCAGCGTTTGAAAAGACCAGCGTTGGAAAAGACCAGCGTTGGAAAAGACCAGCGTTGGAAAAGACCAGCGTTGGAAAAGACCAGCGTTGGAAAAGACCAGCGTTGGAAAAGACCAGCGTTGGAAAAGACCAGCGTTGGAAAAGACTGACTTTTTCAAACGCTGCTCAAAATTAAACCACATTTTCTTTGCATCCGACCTTATAATTACCCAAAGTCTATGAATTGCTCTGTTTCATCTTAAGTAGAGTCAGGATCCCTGACTACAAGAACATGAATTGTTTTCTTGATATTTTTAGCATTTGCAAACCCAAAACGTCAAATAAGTCAGTGTAACATTATTTGCTATACAATACTATTTCATCCATTCCTGAAAATTACAGCAAAAGCAAATGATGTACATTCCCTTTAACCAGTTCACGCCGGGATTATTTTTAACGAAACTTGATCTGAGGCGTGTTCAGGCCAATGGTACCGGGAAGCACACCCACGCATTTCTGGCATTGCTCGCTGCTGACAGACATTTCTGGCCTTGCTCGTGACATGTTTATGCATCATCTGTTTTGAATCTGGGGAAAACTTTGCGAGTATACGTACTCCGGCGCAAACTGGTTAAGCCTTCTGTAGTTCAACACCCCACCCCCCTTCTCTTTTTTCAATCTTGTAGCCCCTCCTCCTCCCTATTGAGACTACAGCGATGCAACTTGAATATATTACAATGATTCTGTGTTTGAACCTGAGCTAATTAGCCTTACAAGTACAAACTGAACACATCACAAAAATAACTCCTCTTAACAATTTCTTGACAGATTACACCTAGCATAGAATATACCTTTGGTTAGGGAAATGTTGTGTGAAGATTGGCGGCATCCATAGGTTTATGGTTGACTGAGCACAGTTTGAAGACAAAATCACAAGAGTGATTTCATAACTTTATTTGATTGTGAAACAACAGTATTGGGTGTATCCACCACGCTTTCCAATGACCTCCAGGTATCGTCTCCTCGTGGTATTGATGAGTCTGCTCACCCGCTACTAAAGAATAGCCATCCATTCCTACTGCAAAAATTGTGCATCTTTGGGACCAGCTGAAGTGTTCTGTGAATGCTTGAATCAATGAAGACTGCACTCTGGCTGACTTAGCACATTTTTTGCAGGAGGAATGGATGGGATTTAAAACCACATTTTAAAATTCCACTATTCGGTTTCAATTTAGAAAACCAAATATTCGAAAACAACCCCAAATAGTTTAGTCTTCAATTTTTATGTGGCACAGGCTGAAGAAAACAATTGTAACATTTTCCAATTTGCTCCATGGTCTCCGATTGTACTGTACAGTAGTTTCATTATTAGCCTGCCCATTTGGACTTATTTGTGAGTTCCCATTCATTTTCCCCACATCACAGCTCTGGGGTGTTTTTGTAAAGACCCAGTGGTCACTGAATCCTCCCTACTATAACCTAGTTATTGAGAGGGCATTTCTTGTGGCACCTCACTCATTACTTTTTGCTGGTATGATTGTGAGCTGGATGAGAACTTCCGGTGAAATCAAATAATCGGTATTCGGTTCGAACAAAATTAGGATAACCGGATTCCAAAATCTCTGATTTTGTTGTTTTGTTGTTTCACAATCGAATGAAGTCATGAAATTACTCTTGTGAACTTTGAACTTTGGGTGATTTTGTCTTCAATTTGTGCACATCAGTCAACCATAAAGTCATGGATGTCTTCAATCTTCACACATTTCCCTGATAACCATAGGTATATTCTATGCTAGGTGTAATCTGTAAGAAATTGTTACTTTAGAGTTATTTAGGGGAACTTACTTTTTGTGATGTTTATATTTTATTCAATAATCAAAACCTAAGAAAAATTTGAAGAAAAAAGATCTATTGTTATGTGACATTGAAGTATTGTTTAGCATGTTGTTGCACTTTTGTTTAGCTAATTTCAGTGTTAGATTTGTTTGGCATTTTTTTTTTGTACCTGCATGTTTTGTGTATTAATATTAAGGTACAGTGGGGGATTATCTACATTTTTGTATAGAGATCACCCTTTTTCAGATCCCCCACGCACATCCTCACCCCCACCCCACCAGGAACCCACAAAAAAAAGTGGTGATTTATAGTGGAATTTTGTATGTATTATTTTGCAGTCCGGAATTGAAAGGGCACCACGCTAACTTTATCAGATAAAACAGTTGGTACCGCCATTTTGGGCTGTGAACATTTATCTTTTCTTGATCCCTGCACTATTGAATGGGCCCCTAAACTAACGCATGCAATAAGCCATTTGCGCGTGACCCCGAGCTAAATTTTAATAACATCTGATACACTGACTTGCTCACACAGCTTGGCACCGTTGAACTTTAACCAGTTCGCGCCGGGATTATTTTAACATCGCCGAGCACACGGGCGGGATTATTTTTAACGAAACTCAATCCGAAGCGTGTTCAGGCTGATAGTGCCGGGAAGCACACCCACGCATTTCCGGCCTTGCCCGCTGCTGACATACATTTCCGAACTTGAACTTGGCGTGTTTATGCGTCATCCGTTTTTAATCTGGGGAAATATTTGCGTTTATATACGTCATCCGGCGCGAACTGGTTAAAATCTCCAGACCAAAGACACTGTTGCCATATCACATGATTCGGGGCAAGCTCTTGCATAGTTATGTAACAGACGTTCAGCACCAATACCTTGTTCACAATGGGTGAGAATGGCACCAGACCATTCCGGAGCTGGGGGTTGCTAGCGTAAGGCTTGCCCCGAATCACGTCATATATGGCAACAGTGTCTTTGGTCTGGAGAATTCAAAGTTCAACGGTACCAAGCTGTGTGAGCAAGTCAGTGTATCAGATGTTATTCAAATTTAACTCGGGGTCACGCGCAAATGGCTTATTTGGTAGGAAAATTAACAATTATATTTTCAGTTTTTTCAAAAACGTGCGATCTTACATTTTGTACACTTACCGGTAAGTGTTGATAATTATGAATTACCCCTTAGCACAATTTGCTTAATTGTTGTCATGCTGTTTGACTTTCAAGGTTTCAACCAAGTCTGGAAAGGCGTAGAGAAGGCAATTGACCTGGGTTATGACCCGGTCAAGATCAACTGTGTGGTCATGAGGGGTCTGAATGAGGACGAGATATGCGACTTTGTGGCACTCACCAAGGACATGGTAAGACCGTGGCTCAACTAGGCCAAGGAACTGTGACGACGATTTCAGAATTTAATATTTCACAAGCACAATGAGAATCTGTTTTGCGGCTCGCACAGGGTCAAAGGTCAGAGTTTATTTTGCTTGAGCTTGTGCTGAAATTTTGCATTTTTCTTTTTTATTTGTAACTTCAGGTAATTTCTTACATTAAGAGCTTTAATTTAAGATAACAATAAGTTTTGTCCGGCGTTCCTAACTGAAGATAAAGTACCGCTGTTTTGGCCAGTGTGTAAAGCGAAATAAAATATGTTTTAAAGTTTTCTTACATGACCAAACAAATCCAGCATATTTAAAGAAATCTGATTGACTGCAAAAATTGTTTGATTTGACAAGGAAAGACCCAGATGTTGTTTATCCATTTCGCACCGGATGACGTATATAAACGCAAAGTTTTCCCCAAATTCAAAACAAATGACACATAAACACGCCACAAGCAAGTTCGGAAATGTCCGTCAGCAGCGAGCAAAGCCGAAAATGCGTGGGTGTGCTTCCCGGCACTATTGGCCTGAACCCGCTTCGCATTGAGTTTCGTTAAAAATAATCCCGCCCCTCGGCTCGGTGATGTTAAAATAATCCCGGCGCGAACTGGTTAACCTTGAACCAGTTTGCGTTGGATGCTGTTTATACATGCAAAGTTTTACCGGACTTCAAAACGGGTGACAGATAAACACGTCGAGAGCAAGGCCGGAAATGTCAGTCACCAAAAGGCTCGCAGCAAGCGAGGATGGAAATATCAGGGTGTGCTACCTACATATGTCGGCCTGAACCCATCTCGGATTGAGATTCATTAGAAGAAAAAGAAATCCCGCGCCTGGCCCCTGTAAATGTCAAAATAAATCCCGGAACGAACTGGTTAAGCTGTCATAAAAACAATGGTCTAATCTAATGAACAGGAGAAACAATTATGAAGTGCTTTGAGACACTAGCTTTATAGGTGCTGCACAAGCACCCCTTTATACTTTTCATGAGTTTGAGCAATACAATTTTTACCCCAGCGAGTGACTTTAATGTACCATTTACTTTCAGCCGCTTGAAGTGCGCTTCATTGAGTACATGCCCTTTGATGGTAACAAGTGGAATGACAAGAAGATGCTGGGCTGTAGCGAAATGCAGCAGACCATTAGGGAAAGGTGGCCCGAGTTTGCCCTACTGGAAGAAGAAGAGCCAAATGCGACTGCCATGGTACGTATTGTCCTCAGTAGACGGGGCCGCATTTTGGCAACGCAACCAAAAACTGCGGTTGTCAGTCATTAGTTTAGCATTTTAGTGACCTCGGTTGTGCTGTGATCAGGGATCGAGGATCGTGGTTGGTTAACCAGTTCGCGCCGGATGACGTATATAAACGTAAAGTTTTCCCCAGATTCAAAAAGGATGACGCATAAACACGCCACGAGCAAGGCCGGAAATGTCTGTCAGCAGCGAGCAAGGCCTGGAAATGCGTGGGTGTGCTTCCTGGTACTGGCGGCCTGAACCTGCTTCGGATCGAGTTTTGTTAAAAATAATCCCGCGAGTCTGCTCGGTGATGTTAAAATAATCCCGGCGCGAACTGGTTAACACACAAATCAAAGATGGCAGAAAAGTAAACATGTTGCAAAATTTTTCGAAATTATATTTTTAAAAAGTTTTTAGTTGTTTTATTTTGAAAAAAATATACTATTGAAAATTATAGTCGTGTAGAGAAAAATTAATCAATATATGACAACTTCAAACTCGTTTAAAAAGAAAAGAGAAATGTCGTCTGCCGAGTGTGTTGCTTGTAGTGTTAGAGCCAAGGTGGGTGACAAACAACTATCGGTCATGCGTTTTCGTGCGTTGAACAATATTTGTTTCCAGTCAAAAGTTATGACGTCAGAAAAACAGCTAAGAGTGCTATTGAATCATTCATAAAGTGCTATTTGATTTTATATTTGTGACCATCCAAGACAAAAGGACTGTAAAGTCGCCAGAGCTTATTTTGAGAAAAAGACCATTAAAATATGTGAAACAACAATAACAAACAAACAATTTTTATATTCAGTGTTACTTGTTGTAGCTAACCATAAATACCAACTATGTCTTGTAAAACATAATTTTAAAGCTTATTTCTTGTAGATTTCATTTCTCTAAATATTTAAAAACGTCAAGATGCCTACTTTACAGCCCTTTCGTTGTGGACGATCACATTTATACTTTCCATTATGTTGCCTTAACCATTCTGCGCCAGATTTTTTTTTAAACGAAACTCGATCCGAAGCAGGTTCAGGCCGCCAGTACCGGGAAGCACACTCCCGCATTTCCGGCCTTGCGCTTGGCGTGTTTATGCGTCATCCGTTTTGAATCTGGGGAAAATTTGCGTTTCTATTCGTCATCCGAACTGGTTTTAGTAAGTCTGTGCACGTGTGCTTGAATCAAAGCTTGGTGTATTGCCAAGGGCAAACTAATGCACAAAACCAGCCACTGGGAGCATCCAATGATAAAGGCGACCATTGTCAAGAAAACAATTTTGTTTACCGCATTGTACTAATACTGCGTTCTCAGGATCATGTCTCACTGATATAACAACATGGCATCAGTGTTCCGGCACCACATAACGACCGAGGGGCGAGACACAAAGGAGAACAAAGGAAACAAAAGCCCCTCGGTCGGCGGTATGAATGGAAAAATTTGGTCCTCGATCGACGGTGCAAGCGCAAAGCAATGGGGATTGGGTATAACGTAGGAATAAAGGAAAACACAATATCGAGCCTCGATCGTTATGTGGTTCTCGACTGCGTGTACTGGTTTGTGTGAACACAACACAAAGTATATGCAATCAATTCAATGCAAAATTCTAAATGTGCACAAAACCACTGGTCTGACCCACCTCGTCCTTTCTTACCAAGGTACCATTGAGGGGATACAAGGAGCCCCATGGGGAACAAGTTTAGGAGATGAATCCCTCTGTTGTTATATTTTTGAACCAGTCAGACCCGCTAACTTCAGGACCCAATTTCATGGATCTGCACCATCATAACAAAATCCCTGCTCAGAAATTTCTGTGCTAAGGGTTAGCATATTTCACAAGTAATTTTGGCTTATTCTGTTTGTACTTGGTCAGCAAGCAATATTTCTGCTAGATCACACTTAGCACAGAATTTTAATTATAAGCATGGAATGTTGTGGCGCTGGTTAGCAGAGTCATGACCCTGGTTCGTAGAAGCATTGGTTTTAACCCCTTAATTCTTCCAAATAGGCACTTTGGGAGACAAATTAGCGATAGTTTTGATTCACTTGGGAGACAGTGGCACTTAGGGAGACATTTCAGTGTCTCCCTAAGTGTCTAGCTACCCCACAAAACGATATTTGGGAGTTATTTTTGCTCGGAGAAGACAGATTTGGGTCTAAATAGCATAAATATGAAATTTCGTGGAAAAAGCTCCAGGTAAAAACGGGTTAGGTTACAATAAAGATTGTGCACGACTCTATGGGATTGTCTCCCAAAGTGCCCATTTGGAGGTATAATAACAAGGTTTGTTATTTTCGTCAGGTGTACAAGGTGCCTGGATTCCAAGGTACTGTGGGTTTCATTGCATCCATGACCAAGCCATTTTGTGGGTCATGTAACAGGTTACGGCTTACTGCTGATGGCAACCTGAAGGTAAGCACAGCATAGCCATTGCAATGCATACATGTCATGTCTGTCTTCACATTTTAGAGCTATCCTCGCTTTTCGAGCCTGTCCTCGCGTTCAATTCTGTTCTTGTGTTTTAAGCCTGTCCTCGCCTCTGAAGTCTGTTCTTGCTTTTCAAGTTTGTCCTTGCCTTTCAAGTCTGCTCTCGCCTTTCAAGTCTGTGCTCGCCTTTCAAATCTGTCCTTGCCTTTCAAGTCTGCTCTCGCCTTTCAAGCCTGTCCTCGCCTTTCAAGTCTGCTCTCGCCTTTCAAGCCTGTCCTCGCCTTTCAAGTCTGTGCTCGCCTTTCAAATCTGTCCTCGCCTTTAAAGTCTGTGCTCCTCTTTAAAGCCGGTCCTAGAGTTTCAAGCGTGTCCTTGCCTTTCAAGCCTGTCCTCGCTTTTCAAAGCTGGCTTCGCCTCTCAAGCCTGGCCTCGCCTTTCAAGCCTGTCCTCGCTTTTCAAGCCTGTCCTAGCCTTTCAAGCCTGTCCTTGCCTTTCAAGCCTGTCCTCGCCTTTCAAGCCTGTCCTCGCCTTTCAAGCCTGTCCTCGCCTTTCAAGCCTGTCCTCGCCTTTCAAGCCTGTCCTCGCCTTTCAAGTCTGCCCTCGCCTTTCAAGTCTGCCCTCGCCTTTCAAGCCTGTCCTCGCCTTTCAAGCTTGTCCTCGCCTTTCAAGCCTGTCCTCGCCTTTCAAGTCTGCCCTCGCCTTTCAAGTCTGCCCTCGCCTTTCAAGCCTGTCCTCGCCTTTCAAGCCTGTCCTCGCCTTTCAAGCCTGTCCTCGCCTTTCAAGCCTGTCCTCGCCTTTCAAGCTTGTCCTCGCCTTTCAAGCCTGTCCTCGCCTTTCAAGTCTGCCCTCGCCTTTCAAGCCTGTTCTCGCCTTTCAAGCCTGTCCTCGCCTTTCAAGTCTGTCCTCGCCTTTCAAGCCCGTCCTCGCTTTTCCAAGTCTGGCTTTGCCTCTCAATCCTGGCCTCGCCTCTCAAGCCCGGCCTCACCTCTCAAACCCAGCCTCGCCTTTCAAGTCTGTCCTCGCCTTTCAAGTCTGTCCTCGCCTTTCAAGTCTGTCCTCGCCTTTCAAGTCTGTCCTCGCTTTTCAAGTCTGTGCTCCTCTTTCCAGTCTGGCCTCGCCTTTCAAACCCGGCCTCGCCCTTCAATCCCGGCCTCGCATTTTAAGTCTACCCTTGCCTTTCAAGTCTGCCCGTCCTGGCATTTTAAGCCCGTCCTCGTTTTTTTCAAGCCTTTCCAAGTCTGCCCTGGGGGTGTGCACACATGAAAAAACATGGGTACCCTTAGAAGAAACAAACCGTAAACATTTGAAGATAACCTGTATGATGAGATATAATGTAGACTGATTGAAGTTTGGATTTATTGTTGTCTTTTCTTCATTTGGTTGTGGAATAGTCAATATGTTGTTCAAACTGCTCATCCTAGTTTGTAGCAGTGTGATAATTTTGTTTAAAGGGATCGTATACGTTTGGTAATTACTCCAAAAATTTATTGCAATAAAAACTTACTTGGTAAGAAGTACAGCAGCTGTGGATAGTATAATGCTTTTTTAAAAACCTTTCACTTCAAAGTACTGCGGTTATGAAAAAAGATATCACTTTTTATCACCACAAATTTGAATCTGAGAAGCGTTACTGCAGTGACGTTTCTCAGATTGTGTATTCCAATGCAGATTATTCTTCCTGCATGGACATAACCGCTCCCGATTTTCGGCAATATCTCAAAATCGCTACCACCTTTTGAAATGAAATTTGTACAGGTTAGTTTTATTGTATATTATTGTATATATCGGATATAGGATTGAAACAAACAGTGGGTTCCAATTACCAAACGTATACGATCGATCCCTTTAGGCCTGTTGTCTGTAATACGACTATTTGACGCCAGTGTACAGATTGAAGCCAAGGTAAAATGCTTGTTTACAGGTATGTTTGTTTGGCAATGCGGAGGTGTCAATGAGGGATATCATGAGAGAGGGGGCCAGTGATGAGGACTTGCTGGAGGTTATTGGTGCTGCAGTCGGCAGGAAGAAAAAACAGCATGCTGGTAAGCTCGCGTGAAACATTTTATAAAGCTGCTAATTAAGAACAAACATTTGTGACCCAACCCAGCAAAATGAGTCGATAGTCGCCAGAGCTACATTTTGTACATGTACTTTTGAGTAATAAGCCTTTTTAACATTATTCCACACAATAGAAATCAATGAAAACAGTCAAACACTTTCACCCGAATAAGATGCCAACCTTAAGCGCCGGTCACAACCCGCCGTACTTGCAAGTGCGTGCTGTCTACTTGCAAAAACGTGGGCAAAATTTGGGAATCCGTACTTGGTGAGTACTGCCTCAGTACAGATTTGGGAGCACGCAGACACGCCGTAGCACTTTTAGTGCACGAGGAACTTTCGCTGCGTTCGGGCTACGGATTCACCCCCAGTACGGGTGACGCGCGTGCCCTCTACAGCCAATGAGCGCACAACGCACTGACTCCGTGAGTCTTTAAAAAAAAATTCCCACGGTCAGTTTCTTTACGGACGGCGCACTTAGCACATGCGTGCTGCGCACGTGATAAGTGCGTGGTCCGTGCTTACGCGGCACTTCCCCAGTTCAACTGTCAAATGAGCACGCAGAACTCACAGGGACCGTACGTTGTAAGCACGTTGTGAGCACGTACAACTCACCACTTGCGCAAAGTACGATGCACGCAACCGCTCACGGCCAGGCGTGGTGTGCGGGCCACGTACTTGCACCTTGCGCAACCGTGCGGGTGACGTGCGTTGACGTACTCCCTCCCTGCTCTTGCCACTCTCTCCACAAGTTTTCAGAAAAACGTGGCGGCCGTAGCCTCCCCAAAAAACATACGGACTAAAAACACGCAGGGTGGGTTGTGACCGACGCTTTAGTGATATACCAGCAAATGGTGTGCTTATGTACTGCATGTGAAAAACAAAAAACTGACAATTTGTCCTTAAGACTCATTTCTAAGGGTTTAGGTTACATTTGCAGAGATGAAAACGATCGTGTTTAACAATTTTATCTCTTGTTTTTAAGGAACGCCCCTTCAGCTATTGTAAGTGTATGTGCCTCACGCATATGTGCGCTTATATTGGGATAGGGTGTGACATTGGGACTAGTAATATTCAGACTCATTTTTGTATTGTGATGCTGCAGGAGGTTTCAACCAACGAAAAGGTCAGGGACCAGACTACATAGGGGTCCAAATTTAATGTGACACCGAAAAACTGTTCAAAACCAGCTGTACTATGTATTATTAATGGAATAAATGTGTGTTCGAGAGGTTTTAATCACTCTGTTTAATACCGCTTGGGGTCTGGGTGCTGGTAATTATCAGCACCCAGACTCGAAGCGGTATTAAACAGAGTGATTAATACCGACCGAACACACATTTATTCCTATTCATAAATACCTTTTTGAAAATTCAGCCAAAAAAGCCCCGGAAAATTGTCGCAAGTAAATTTTGGTGTTTCGCCATTCTGTGTGTGTCAAATGACATGTTTCCGCCTCTGTCGTTCTACACAATACATGCAATAAAGCGTATTTACTATGAACCAGACTATTACTGCCATTGGCAACCTCGTTCTCAGGGTGTCGAGCTGTACGCGCCCAACACTACCCGCTCTTACTATTGGAGACGAGGTACGGTTGGAAATAAAGTAAGCCCTGGGGACGGGTATAAGGTTTTGTTGCCAGCTGGTTTTAAACACTTCCAGCCATGTCTTTATCGTCTGTTTAATACCGGCCACGTGACGGGCTCTCGACCAATAGGAATGCCTAAACTGTCCCAGGTATTTATTAATGGCCATTTAAACTTGCCCACCTATTAGGCTCTCTACCAATAGGAATGCCTAAACTGTCCCAGGTATTTATTAATGGCCATTTAAACTTGCCCACCTGTCAGGCTCTCTACCAATAGGAATGGCTAAACAGGTATTTATGAATTTTGGTTTATGTGCTTTTTAAACTCAAGCTGCTTTCAATTTTTCTTCCAACTCCAGGGATGTTCAACATTGCCAAGATGAAGAATAGACCGATGATTCTGATTGGTGGGTGAGTTATTCATGTTGTAACTTCCTTGCTAAGACAAATACTAAGGCCCGAATTCATAAACGGTGACCCGATTATTTTAGTCACGTACAACTATACTGTGGCTATTCTCCTGTGCAGGCGCGGTTCTAGAGCCAATATTTTTGAGGGGCTAGACCCGTCGCACGTGACATCAACTTCTAACTTTTGCAGATCTAGTATATGTATTTTGCAGAATGTACTTTTTATTGCAAAGTTTTGAAGCTAAACCCCCTCCCCCCCTCCCCTAGCAGCACTTGTCACTCATTGCTTCTCCCCACCCAGGAGTAAATAGGCACCTTTGAGGGCAGAGATGGTTGTTATAAGCTGCTTGTTTAACTATTAAAATAGTACCTTGTTAAATTTACAACAGTACCTTGTTAAATTTACAACTGCTAATAATAGTTATATTTGTTTTTCCAGGTAATCAGCATCACGTTAAACCAAATATCAGTAGAAGAGTTGTTTTGGATACGCCCCCCAATATGGACAACATTGTAAGTAGAAGCCAAGTAGCAAGGCCACTCTTTTCACTAACCGTGCCTTATATTAATCATTTCATCGCACCCAGTCATGGAAACCCTACAACTAAACTTGTCCGGCATTTGTCCTCATTTACAAGTGATTCAGACTCTGAAAACTCTCCCCAAGTTTCTAAAGCCGACATTCGGTCAGGTCGGGTACCTGACCTTTCACCAACTGACCTTTCTCCTGAAAACTCCCCAATAAACCTGGTCTCTGACGGACCTGCACAAGGGCCCAATCGAGCCGTTTCTTTTAAATCAACTTCAAGCTCTGTGCCGTCCACCACCACCAAAGGAGCACCCCAACCAATTCTAACCCACGTGAGCGGAACCGGCCAAGCTCGGATGGTGGACGTGGGCGACAAACCAGGAACCTCTAGGGTGGCCGTAGCCTCCGGAAGGGTGCTCCTGGGACAAACGGCCTTCGCGTTGGTCCGTCAGAACAAAATAGCCAAAGGCGACGTCCTATCCGTGGCGCAGATTGCCGGCATCATGGCGGCCAAGTCGACGAGTAGCTTGATCCCGCTGTGTCACAATATCCCGCTATCCAAGGTAGACGTGAGGTTGTCCATGGAAGAGGCAAGCCACAGTGTGCTGGTGCGTGCGGAGGTGAGGTCAGTAGGAGTGACGGGTGTGGAGATGGAAGCGCTGACGGCGGTATCTGTGGCGGCACTGACTCTGTACGACATGTGTAAAGCTGTCACTCACGACATCGTTATCAGCGATATTCAATTGATTATGAAGACAGGTGGTCAGAAAGGAGAATTCAGACGCTAGTGGAACACACAGCTAGTATTCTCTCTTGTTCTGTGGCCAACCAGCATTCCAAGCACTCAGGGACGAATCTCTTTTTTGTCTTCATGATTTTATATGCATTTCAAAACATACATTTTAGAATATTTTTTTGTTTCCTTTTACGATTAAGAACACAAATTACCAATCATTGTTTATTTAACCTATCGAACAAGGACCCAAGGAGTTATAGCACCATGATCATCGCCGACTGTGCCCAGTGGCTAGCCGGCCATAGTGCACTATTGGTAAATCAGTGTGACAATCCAAGATGGCTGCGCCTAGTACTGTACTGCACAAAAGCCGTAACCTGTTGCTATTTTGTAAAGGTTTAACCAGTTCGCGCCGGAGGACGTATATACACACACAAAATTACCTAGATTCAAAACGGATGAAAATGTCTGGGAAATGTCAGTCGGCAGCAAGCAAGGCCGGAAATGCGTGGGTGTGCCCACCGATACCATCGGCCTGAACCCGCCTCGGATCGAGTTTCGTTAAAAATATAACCAGAAAATTTTAACAGAAAACTAGTCCGCGCAATACAATCACGTACGGTATTTCTGCACGTTCTATAAACGACAGTCACATATATGGTTGTCGCAAAACCGGTTGTTGGTTGCCACCATCAGTTAAAAGCGGTGATGCTCATCTGGTACAATGGACCTTTACGGGATGCATTGTATGGCCTGAGAAGTTCAAACTCCTTGGTTCCTTGCTCTATGCCTTAACAAACCCTCACCGAATACTACCAGTAGTAAATTGTAGTATACAATAATCTTACTACTCGGGCATCGTAGTATATTGTACTTTACCTAGGATGCCTAGGATGTTAGAGAAAATATGCTGATCTCTCCCAAATTGTGTTTTAATGAAATCAAAAGACAGGAATTACACATTTAATTCTGCTGAAAATTTAAGGTCAGTTCCTATTTAAATGAAATATTTTTAAGTTATAGTAATATTATTCACATTTATTAATTTTATACAACGAAACAAAAATCAAGTTTTATCAATATGTATTTAGCTCAAGAGTTTTATTAGTAATCTGAAATTCAATGTTATCACTATTTTAAAGTTTTATTTTCATTTTTCATTAATCAATCATTTGAATTCTGATTAAATCTAGGGGCCTATATCATAGTGCTGCTAATAAACAGCCTATTTTGTGATTAAAGGTAGGACACACCATTTGCAGATATCGAAAAATAATTGTAGGCATCTAGGTAAATTGCACTAGATATCCTGTAATTGTTCCTAAAAATTAAATTTTATTAAAAACACGATCGCCGTATAAGAAAATTGTCGACGCAGGTTGTAAACGAACGTCGTTTTTCTTGCTTTTCTTAGCAACTACGATTGTAAAACTTCGGAAATGGGTCAGTTAAACAATATTTACTATAAAATCCACCCATTCATGATAATTTATAATTCAAGCAATTACCAATGGTGTATCCTACCTTTAACACTAAACACAGGGAAAAGTTGCTTAAAGGTAGGATACACCATTGGTAATTGCTTGAATAGGTGGATTTGGGTGGTTGTATTTTCAACCGGCGTCGAGCAGTTATTCTTATGTTATTTGTGTTTTTTCGCGATCATTTTGCTGGATGCATTATTTACTTTCAGACGAGTAAGATATTTCTTAATAATTCGGTAGTAAATATTTTCGATATCTGCAAATGGTGTATCCTACCTTTAAATCAGAAGTAATAGAAGTACATGTATCTATGTGCATGCAAGCTTAAGTACGTCCATGTAATAAAAGTGCTTAAAGCAGCAGCATGGTATTCTGCTACAGTACCCAACTTTTCTTTTACCGCTTAATCAGTGCTATGACATTGGGCCCGGCCAGATGACGATGTTCATGTGTATTAGTAATATGCCATCATGTATTAAAATGCACAAACCTTTAAATGAAGCAGAGGCTATATTTATACTACGTGTGTGTTGCGCGCAACGCAGGCAGTAAATTATATCTGTTTATAATTGTAAACACTTATTGTAAGCTGTATATTTTATTTTCAAATTTATCAAATTAAGAAAAATAAATGTTTACAAATGATTTCTAGTCTAATGTCATTTGAGGTGTCTTGCGTATCATAAAAGCCCCCATTTCACTGCAAGATACATGCAGGGAATTCAGTAGAAATCTGAGAACCCCCCTCAACAAAGAAATTAAAAAAAAGTGCACTTGGTTAAAAAGCCAACGAAGACATTGATTATACACCATTAAATGCTTTTAGAACATTGTATCTGAAAGCATCACAAACTGCATATCGTCAAGGAATAAGGCAATCTACAAGGTTTACATTTGCAAATTGTTGTTCCGCCTGTATATGAACCTACCGGTACTTGATATCTGTGCCCATAGAGTACCTGATCATCAGTACCGATCGTCCTGTATCAAATCTAATGTTTCCAATACACCAGCCTGTTGCGGCTTCTCATGAATCTTTAGCTGTAGAAATGGCGTTTATTTAACTTGGTAAGAACCACTCACAACAGTGTACACCGCCGCTAGTAGATATTATAAGCTTTTGTCCAAAGCTTCATATATTCAAATTATATTACCGCTAGCTTATGAGCTTATGTTGTGCAGACCCTGGGCCAACCACATAAATCTTGGTTTGTGATCGCTTCCGCCTGACAGCCACGCTTACAGGGACCGTTTTTGCAAAAAGAAAATCGTAATCTTACGCGAAGAGAGCAACGGAAATCAATACGTCGACCCAGTAGACAATTTATGCATTAGAGGTCTAATTTCATCAGTCTTAGGCCAACATCAGGGATGAGAAGTAAAATTGCAAGTGAACCAGATGGATCAACACAAAATGGTGATTTAATAGACGACTTTTTTTCGGGCCGCAATACGCATCTTGTATGCGCATCCAATACAATTAATGATTCATTGTTAAAAAGAATGACGACACAGGGAATAACAACAGCTGAACAAATGTTTTAATCTTCCATCTGCGTTGACTTTATTTCAGTTTGTCGAAATAAGATAGCAATCGCATACTGGTATAACAAAACACTGCACAAAATGTTTTTAGCGATAAAACACTTTTCTATAAAACACTTGCTATAAGTTTGTAAACTTGTTTACATGCTAAACATGTTTAGCATTTGGACGGATAGTTGGACGTTTATAGGAATTGGACACGTGAGCTTAGCTTCTAAACATGTTTACAAACTGATGGCAAGAAAACAAAACAAAAATGAAGGTTTAGTTGTCCACGAGACACTTTCTGTTGGATCTACTACTATTGCATATTTCGTAAAACAATAGCATGCTACAGCGCCCTCCCGCGATAGCGCCCCAAATAGTCAGAGTTCGCGCCAATTTCTTCTTTTTTTCTCTTGGCGTGTGTCACCTGTAAATAAGGCGCCAGCTGTGGGGGAAAGGTGGGCGGGGTGGCTGAACAGGTAATTATGTCTCTCGTGGACAACCAAACACTTCAGTTGGGGGGTTGTCCACAAATTCGTTTCTATTCAGGTTGTTGGACCTATACTATTGCATAAATTAACACCGGGATAGGAGGAGGGAGTTGTAATCGAACTACAAAAGTATACCCGAGGAACCTCCGAGGAACAACAATAAACACCATTACCTGAATAACGCCCACCTGAGCATAACTCGCCCTATTGCTAAGTTGGTGCTGAGTCGCCTCTGGCTTGCCGATGGCATGGTGGCCGACACTTGCCACCTGCCTGGTCTGCCCCTCTGCCAAGAGGACACCCTTCACGTAGCACGACGAAAAAGTCGTCGCTGTTTTCCAGCATGCTGCCTACATTAGGTCTTCCACCGGAACACCCCGTCTTGTCATGGGCATGAGCTGTCTGAAGGGACTCGTTTAGAGGACTGACTAGTGTTCGAACTCGTGAAATAGTATCACGAGATGCTGATGGGCGGTGAGTCGTCGTCGAGGTTATAAAAACCCGAGACTACCTACGTACCCCGGAGAGGTTTCACGCGAGCTATATACCATTTTAGAGCTGCGCATATTTCTTGTCTTCCAGAACTGATTTTAATTCCGGAATAAAATTGTCCATCGGGTGGAAGTTATGAGAGTGGTCCTTAGAACGGAAGTACTTCGAGGGACGAGTCGTACTCTGTGCGGCTCCCCATCCGTTATGTGGCCCTTGTCCAGGGACAATGCATGGAGCTCGCTCCGCCGTTGCTGCAGCCGGAAGGAAAGCCACTTTGACCGACAAATCCAGAAAGAGAACCACCGCAAGAGGTTCATAGGGGGATTTGCCAGTGTGCATAGGACATTTCCTAAATCCCAACAAACTGGGACCAGTTTACACAGAGGACGCGTACCCTTGAGAAACTGAACAAGTGCAAGTGTGATGGCCGACTTGTAATTTTGTATTGTTGCATCGGCTAGCCCCGAGTTATTTACCAGGTGTAGGGGGAAGTCTCCAACCGTGGTTACAAATGCAGAGAGAGAATCCACGTCTCTCCCGTCGCACTACTTCTTTGTTTTAGGGGGGGGGGGGTATTCAATTGGCACACCCAAAACAAGAACAGACTCAGAATTACAGACAAGGAAAAATACAACACGTACAATGTACATTGTTAAATAATGTGATGCGAAAACCAAACGTTTATTATATTACTCTCGTCCAAAAACACAGACTGTAAATCAGAAAACACAACCAATGCTTTTGAAGATCAATATGTGTTGCAAATCTGGAAATTACAGTTATAAACAGCGGCAGGTAAGAACGCTCAACGAGCACCAAACAAAAACACGTCCCACTACGACCGCTAAAGTAACAAGAGGAAGATAATTGGCGCGGGCTCTGACTATTTGGGGCGCTTATGGTCACAAGAGGGCGCTGTAGCACGCTATAGCCAATCTTTACTTTAGCGGTTATTTTGCGTATGTTAATATACACGCAAGTACAAGTAGGGATAAAGTGGACAGTGTTTCACTAGCTAAACACAGTTTTTAGAGTGATAATTATAATGCTCATCTTTAACATTTGGCTCATCGGAAGTTGTGCACATTAAGCCGAATTTTAACACTGTAACCCTCTACGATTATGAACTCTCATTTTAGCAATGATAGAGCTAGTACAGATAATGATGTCTCGAAGACACAAAGAAAACAGACCAAAATTACTTAATATTTGAATAAATTAATCTATTATGAGTTTTAGATGCTGAACTAGTACACCCCTAGCCCCTTCTTAACATAATTCTGTTTGAATTGGAAAATTAGAGACAACTATAAACTTACTCCATTATTGTATGAAAGGGGAGTCGTGCGGTTCTTTCCTCGCCTTCCACTACTATGACCCCGGTTCGAATCCGGCCTGGGCCAATATGTGGATTGGGTTTTCAGTCCCTGCCTGACTTCGTGGGTTTTCCCCAGGATATTCTTCTGGGGTTTTCCTCCCACCTATACAATTGTACCTTCTTCTCATTGTCTTCTCTCTACAGGTTTCTTCAGGCTTGCGAGCTACAGTCCCCGTGGGCGCTTTTAAGGAATCTTGGTTTTATTACCAGAAATAAGTATTAAGAGGCTGTATACCTGAAAACGTTTCCTAAACAAGGATGGTTCTCGAACTACTTTCACAATTACCCTATTTTACTTGACCTAACCAGTTCGCGCCGGAGGTGTATACACGCAAAATCTTCCCGAAAATCAAAACGGGTGACTGATAAACACGTCACGAGCAATTTAAAGCGAGGCCGGAAATATCTGTCAGCGACCGGCTCGCAGCTGGCATGTGTGATTGTGTTGTCCACGGACTGCCGGCCTGGGCCCGCTGGGGTCGATGTTCGTAAAAAAAAATCCCGCGCCAAGCAAGGTCCAGGTACATTTTTTGTTTAAATAACTGGCGCCAACTGGTCACAACCACGATATTAAGGTTACAATATTGCATACATGAACCAAGTTAAACTTTGTTTGGAATTGGACTTCAATATTTATTGTTTTCTATGTTCAATTAGCCTATTGTCGCACTGAAAACAAGTGAAACTTACCTCTGATGAACAAGTACTATGTTAGTGAAAACATCGAGTTCGCACACGTACCTGTAAAAGGAAGAAGAGCGGTTCGATTAATAACACAAAGTATTATAATTCACACGTATAGTATTGCCGAGTCCAAGAACTCCTGTGTAAATTATCGGACCCCTTTTCCTTGTTATTGGTTAAACCCTCTCATGTGACCGGTCACTGTCCTAAATTTCCCAATTATACCGTGTTTCATAGTCGGAAACCACGCAAAATATACATGTACCGGAAAGATATGCTTAGAAACTGGCATCGTGTGCAAAACAATAGCATGACGAGCCCTGCAGCTAACGCACTCCGAAAGGCAGTCTGGGACGAGCGCCCTCTTTCACAGGAAACCACACAGCACCTACCACCAAGGCATCACCACTCTATGCTCTGATACATTCTCACCAACTGGCAGCCAGAAAACGGCCACAAGACCACAAAGCGTCGACACGGTGGACCAATCAGGTGCGACATCGTTTCTGAAGCCCGTAGTTCCGACGGCAACTTGTGAAATTACCAGCCATTCTGCAATTAGAGATTATTCACCGATTTGGAAACACTAAAACAAAAAAACAGAGTTTGTTCTCTCCGAGATCTGTTTCAGAGGCAGGTTATACAAACTCATCTTGGTGGAGGGAAGGAAGGTATCAACTGATAAACGATGATGTATATGTATTCAACAGGATTACCTTTTGTCCCTTATTACCCGATACCGCCATCCTATGTACATATCCCTCCTCAGTGCACTAGGCAGACTTATCAGCACCCTTCTTCCAACATCACACGTGAGGAGTTGCTTCTAAGTGGCTACAGGAGCTTAAACTGTCCCACGGGCATACTTGCCGCTCCTCAAGAACCACCACCAGCGACCGATGAAGGGTCGAGCTGCGAAGCCGAGCGGACAACCGCCGGTCGAGTGCTACCGGACGACGGCTGCTTATCGCCGGCCGGTAGCGGAGCGGAGAAAGAGGCAGGCCGTGATCGCTCGCCCTCGGTCCAGGACAATAAGCAGCTCAAATTTGGCATCGACACGATTCTTGGAAACCACAGGTCTTCTGCAACAGAGAGAATAGAGAACAGGAAAGCTGTTGGTGAGTTGAAATTGGCTACTGATTTTCGACAAAATGTTGCTTTATCATTTTGGGTCGATATCAAAAACTTCATGCACTAGAAAAACATTTTACTTGCGCAGCGCACCAGATAACTCGATTACTTGTCTTAATTAGTTAAACAAGGAACATTGACAGCATGCGCACGATTTGATAAGCCTATAGGCCCTATAGACAAAACAATTCAGATGTTTTTCCTGACATATACGCAGGTATAATTGGAATGATATATCGGGAAAGAAAGATTTATAGAAAGGCCTTTAAAGCAGGCAAAGCCATGACAATCATAAATGGAACTCGAACTTTTGGCAAAAAGAGAGTAAAACAGTTCCATTATTGCTAATAATTGTTTGCGGGGTAAGTTGGTTTTTAGTGCTTTGTTTTAAATTTGAACAATCAGCTCGTTGTTCTCATTGCCACGAACCACAACGGCATTGAACATTCCATCCTGTCCATCGTCTAAAACTGAAACTATCCGGATATTAGTTATCAAAGCGAAACACACAAAAACCTACATACAAATTAAAAACAAAATGTAATTAATATGGTGAGGTAGAGCTTTTTGTAACTATAATGGAATTCGTCACTTTGTCTCTTTCATTCTGCGTGTGTTTTCCTTGACGATTTCCATTAATAAAATCGACATAATGATTAATAAAACGCGCACCGATGGCCTGTTTCAATTGCAAACAAAAATAGTTCAATAAAATCGTTTTGAGTATGAAAAAAATATTTTGTTCGTTAAAGTAATTTTGCGTTCCAAACAATGTGTTTAACAAACTTGAAGAAATTGGCGGGGAAAGAAATAACTTTAGTTCAGTACTGTGAATGAGCTGGCATCGAGAAATTGAGGTAAAAACTCAATTCATCGAAGAAAATAATAATCAGCTGTCGGTAAAACGTGAGAAAAGTATTTCTTCGTGTCTGGACAAATTTTGACTTGTATGCTTTAGTAACAACTGATCGCTTGTTACCTTCAACAGTAAATTAACGTTTACAAGCAGTTGTCTTTGCCTTTGGCAAAGAACAGTCTTCTATTAATCGGTTCCCTATATTTTTTTTCTCCAACAAAGAAACAATCGAGACGATACCCCGATACACAACCAGTATTAGCGTTACAGGAGCCGATAAATATGTCAACGAACTCAGAGCGAACACGGCCGTCACCGGCAGCGGCTGGCCGAGTAGCCGTAATGAGGACGATATCCCGGGCTACGTTGTGCAGTGCAGGGCCGGTCATCACGCGGGGACCCAGCTGCAAGAAGTCCCGTCGAAATTCAGCTCTGTGACCGACTTGTGCCAGGGCTGTTATCAAGGTGCGTTCACACATTTCACATTATGCAGGCAATCGCGGAAAAATATTGCTAAATATGTGCAATGTTAACGATTTTGACAATTTTAGCGGCTGTGGGTGCTTAGGGGTGTTGCTTAGGGTTGCTTAGGGGGTGCTGCGGGCCTTGCTGGGGCGGGGTGCTTGGGGGGGGGGGGGGGGGGGGGGTGTGCTTGGGGGGGGGGGGGGGGGGGTGCTTGGGGGGTGCTTCGGGGTGCTGTTGGTTACCGTGTTCGACTCGTGTGCGATGGTACGCGGGTTCGAATCCTGACGGGAACATGGTGCTTGTGTTCTTGGGCGAGACACTTTACTGCAATTGCCTCTCTCTAGACCGAATCTCGAGCTGCTGTATTACATGTAATAGTTTCGTTCCTGATGAACACGGACAATGATTGTAAGCAAGTTCAGACGATTTCTGGCTGTTCTCCGTGGTCAAATGTAGCTGTAGGGTCGTATGGCGGCTGTCTACATGCCATCGACTCGACCACGTTGTAGACGCGTCTTTGGTAATTCAGCTTCTTAGCTAGCTGACAGTGAGGATGATGATTAGCCCCGAATTATTATATTATAGTAGCGCAGAGCCAAATATTGCGAAAGAAAATTAGTAGGATAAGGGTATGATCTCATTATGTCCCAACCCTTGTGCAGTGCGTACCGGGTCTGGGTAACATGACATAGGCAACACATTTCCAGAAGTAAAGTTTACATGGTTGCGCAAGGGACATTACATCGTAAACATATTATCACATACACAAACCATGGAGGAATAAGAAGGAACCAAACGACAACCATGGCGCACCATACCTCGGAACAAAACAGTGTTCAAACGCTCCTAATAATTACACCGCACACTTTACACAACGACCACATAATCATTATACACGTATCCACAATATTGCGTGTTCATCGCGACTCGACGAAATTCAATGCTGATTTTGCAATAAAAAACCACAATGGCTTTTGGCTGCAACGCAATAACCCACATTCTACTGCTACAGGGCCTATCCAAAATGTATTACATGTAGATACATGTAGGCCTACAATTAATATGTGAGCTTGGTAAAACCTAGTTTGGTTGGGGATGCAGATATTTTCAGAACAATAGTGACACTGTTGTAGTCGATTTTCCGAGTACCAGCTTAAAGGGATCGTATACGTTTGGTAATTACTTCCAAAATTAATGGCAATAAAAACTTACTTGGTAAGAAGTACAGCAGCTTTGGATAGTATAATTCATTTTTAGAAACTTTTCACTTCGAAGTACTGTGGTTATGGAAAAAGATATCACTTTTTATCCCCAACAAATTTGAATTTGAGAAGCGTACTGCAGTGACGTTTCTCAGATTGTGTATTCCAGTGCAGATTATTCTTTCGGCGTGGACATAACCGCTCCAGATTTTCGGCAATATCTCAAAATCGCTGCCACCTTTTGAAATGAGATTTTTACAGGTTAGTTTTATGGTATAGGGCCTATATCTATAACTATATAAGATTAAAACAAACAGTGGGTTCCAATTACCAAACGTATACGATTTCTTTAACTACCAGATATTAAGATGGTTTTGTATTGATAAAGCTGCAAGATAGTACAGACAATAGACAGTAAATACTAAAGAAATTAAAAACTTTGGACAATCTGAATCTTGTATGAATTCAGCTTTTAAGACAAAATAATTCGGTGAGTATTCGACCGAGTACTATTCGAGTACTTCTGTAACAAAACTTTAATTAAAAAGTATATTTATGCATCTAAAATCCTAGGGTTTTTTGGTTTCCAACAATGACTTCATTTGTTGTCTAGACTATCGATGTTTCTCTTGCTTTGCTCACAACAAACTATCAATATTTGGTACTAAACATACTCGTTGAAGGGATAGTATACGTTTGGTAATTGGAACCTATTGTTTGTTTCAATCCTATATATAGTTATAGATATATACCATAAAACTAACCTGTACAAATTTCATTTCAAAAGGTGGTAGCGATTTTGAGATATTGCCGAAAATCTGGAGCGGTTATGTCCACGCAGGAAGCATAATCTGCATTGGAATACACAATCGGAGAAACGTCACTGCAGTATTAACGCTTCTCAGATTCATTTTTTTTGGGATAAAAAGTGATTTTTTTTCCCATAACCGCAGTATTTCGAAGTAAACAGTTTATAAAAATGCATTATACTATCCAAAGCTGCTGTACTTCTTACCAAGTAAGTTTGTATTGCCATTCATTTTTGGAGTAATTACCAAACGTATACGATCCCTTTAAGTACTCCACTACAACACTGAATAAATAGCGATCGACCAAAACAAAAATGACATAAATAAGCGAACAAAATCACAAAATGTAATGCAAAATTATCATCGAATTAAACAAATCAATATAGCTTATTAAAACTAACCCTCGTGAAGTAATACGACACTACGGTATATAGGTAAAAACCCAAGTAAACATCATTGGCACATACAAACACAGGAAACCGTAGGCTATCTATAACAACACATCGCAATCGACCTGCTCATTTCCTTTTAACAATCAGCATTAATATAAGTGGAATGTTAGTTCACCAACATGTTTGGTGACACACATGAATAACTGTTACTCTGAAATTACTGGGTGATTCACCATTTCCTTTTGTTTTAAGGGGCGGGTCAGGTTTGGATAGGGGGGGGGGGGGGGGGGTGGTTAGCTGCCAAGATGTAGTGAATTTCTGCCCAATTTTTCTAAATTGTGTTTGTACAACACTGATGTTTGTTTGTCCAGTAAATTAAAGTATCGGTTGGTTCATTTAAAACATAAATCAGTGATGATATTATGTTGACATAACAGAAGCATTACATAGGGGCCTATAGTAAATTGTGATTTTTCTCGATATCTTTGGTGTATTATAAAGGTAGAATATATCGTACATCATGTGCAGCTATCTACAAAGTAACAAACCAAATTATTATTGAAAAGCTTCCTTGTTTTAATGATACTAAATGACACTAAATTCCCTGTGAAATAATTCCTTTGGCATGCTATTATTATTTTGGGATTATTTTCCAAGATTTTGATTTTGAAATCAAACCAACTATGGGCCTAGTGCTACTAATGAAAATTTTCCCCAAATGCGTCTCCGATACGAATTTTATTTATTTCTTTGAAATGACAGCATGGTAGAAAAAAATAATTTCGCAGCCTCACGTGGAGTTTAGAGTCATTAATATCTTCACAACAAGACTTGCTTTTGTCTAGTAATAATTGGTTACTTTTTGCTTAGTTACAAAATGTATACTATTCCTTTAACGTGGTGTTTCTAAATTCGGTACCCTGTGGAGACCTGAACACAATGTGGACAATGAGAGTCAAAAGGTTTCCACATGGTAATTTCTATAGATAAATAGGTCTCTAAAAGAAATTTCACGAAATAATTTTTTTTGATTTTACTAAAATTACTCAAAAACTAGGGATAGGGTTAGTGTTTGGGTTAGGGTACAATATAGGGGAATATTGGGTCGAAATTTCAACCCAGGAAATTAATTGTGGTTGAAATAGGAGCATTTTGAAATAGGAGCATCCGTGCTCGACTTTCTAACCATTTTGTACACGAGAACAAGGAGATGTCTCCACAAGGATACAAATTAGAGGAAGCGTGCGCGTAATGAGTACGACTTCGGGCAGCAGGGTGCCAGAGCGGTATGATACCTATCGGTCCATAGTGGTTTCGACTGGCGCCTTCTTAATATGTTACATATTACACCCTCTCCCTTAGTTTCCTATACACTATAAACACTGTGTTTAGCGAGGAAATACTTTTCTTGCTAATATCTGGGGCCAATTTCATAAAACATGTAAGCACACAAATTTGCTTAGCATAAACATTCTTCTTTTGGGAAAAAAACAAGGTTACAAATCAAATATTCGATTCAGGTGGTGTTTATCGTTTGTGACTGATGATTCAGCTGTTTTTTGCTTAGCATGAAAAACACATGTAGTTTGTGCTGGTAACCTGTTTTTACTAAGCAAAACTATTTTTGTGCTTATAGTTTTATGAAATTGGCCCCAGTTTGTAAAGATATTTAGAAGATAAACGCACGTGTCCAATTCCTAAACATCGATGTTCAGTGGCTAAACACGACCCATCCTCCTGCTAAACATGTTTACAAACAGGGGCCAATTTTATAAAACATGTAAGCACAAAAATTTGCTTAGCATGAACATTCTTTCTAGGACAAAACAGGGTTACAAACCAACATGTCGGTTTATGTTTATAGTTTGCGACTGATATTCAGCTGTTTTTTGCTTTGAATAAAAAGCACGTGGAGTTTTGGCCGATAACCTGTTTTTACTGAGCAAGACTGTTTTGTACTAAGCAAAGTTTTGTGCTTACATGTTTTATGAAATTGGCCCCTGATAGAAAGAAGGTGTTTACTCGCTAAACACAGTTTTTTCAGTGTATTGCCTATTATTATTGTAAGGCCTTTGGTAAACAAATCACGCGACCTAAACAACAACTCAATTCAGTTATTATCATGCACTGTCATTCATTTTGTATAGGTTTGTACGTGTATCATTTCCGCTCGCTTCTTTTATTGGCGCTTTGGTGAACCACATTGTTGATAAATGCTCCAGAGTATGATGACCTCTTGTCAAATATCCTTTCTAAGTTTCGACTTACGATTGCGGCAACAATACCGTGGGCGGTCTGTAAGTAATATACGTGTTTATTGGGTCATATTTTAATTTGGCAGGTCATTTACACGAGCAGAGGTTAAACAAAATCAGAACTTGGCCGTCGGAAATTTTTCACGTATTTATTTCGACATCTTCCGATTCAGAATCAGCTCATTCGCACTTTATACAATGTAATATTTCACCTCATGTAAGAATAAACCGTTTCCTGTAATAAAAGCTACTTTAGAAAATAAATTTGCCAAACGGATAAGATGTCCTGCTTTCTTAATGTACAGAAGGACAATTATGTTGTGTATCGGGCAGAGCGGAGATGCATCTCTATAGGCTATTACTGAAGATGGTTTTTTTTATAATGCATTTTTTTCCTTTGTAGACAAATCTGCACTGCCTTCCATTCTGAATATATAGTATTTTAAAACAAATTATTTCATTATGGCGTGTCAGTTTGAAATGTTAAAAGTTAGTAATTAATTATTTCTGGTAATGGAACTAAGGACCTCTCAAAAGTGCCCAAAATAGGCACTGTAGCCTGTAGCTCGAAAGCCTGAAGAAACCTGCAGAGAGAAGACAATGAGAAGTTACAGTTTTACAGGGGAGAGGAAAATCCCAGAAGAATATTCTGGGGGAAAGCCACGGAATCAGGCAGGGACTGAAAACCCAATCCACGTGTTGGCCTCATCCTGAGCCACGCAGAGTTTAACGGGCTCTTGAATCGTCGCCCTGGTAGAAAGCGCGTAAAAGCGCTGCGTGGCTCAGGGTGGTTGGCCTAGGTCAAACCCAGGTCACAGCGGTGTTACATAATTATAGGAGAGCAAAGAACCGCTATTTTTAATGTAAAAGAGTGAAAAACTCACTCTCCAAAAGAATGAGTGAAACGGCGTTTATTTCGGAACGAAAAATACTCCAAATGGAGTGAAAACCACCTAAACATAGTGACATTGTCACTCTGTTGCCAACCCGATGACTCCCCAGTTATGATAATGCACATTCTTCTCAGTTTAATTGTTATCTTTAGCATTTCGTTATGTTCACGAAGGATATAGACTTACACGTAAATCCTGAAAATACAAACAGATTGTCATTGTGACACCGCGGTGACATCGCACAACCTATAGGGTAGAGTGGAGATGCATAGATTAAAGGTATTATTACACCATTTTGCAAACATAACAAAACAAAACTACTGAATTCTTATGAAATACCTTACTTGACTGTAAGCGAATAACAGTTTCAAGCATCCTGTGAAATCACAGCATCTGATGTGCTGAGGTTTTCAAGGAAAGTGGAATTTTGTATCAATTTCCAACGATTGCCAGCCAGCAATTTTGAAAAAAACTATTTTTAAAAAAAAATTGCTCCTAGTCCTAATTTATCAAATTGAGTCAGTCCATATTTTATTTGCAATACGGTTACACGTGCTTGAATGGGTGTAGTCTGGTTTTCTAACCGGCCGATAATTCCCTGACGAAATTGCTGTTTCGTCTGAAGGAAGTCAAGGAACCAGACTGCAAGAATAGCATTGTTTTCTTGGTTTTTCCAGCTTTTTTCTATGAACACAAAACTTCAAAACAGATATTTACTATAAAATATGAATCCTCTAAACCCATCTATTTTCAAAAATTACAGCAAAATAAATGGTGTATACTATCTTTAAACTTTGACCTGAATTCATTATTTCCTTTGTAGACAAATCGGCACTGGCTCAGCACCGATGTGAGCCGTGGTCCTACGTTCCGTACACCTACCGTCTAGACCCCAGCCCACCCTACTCCATCAAGGAGCCCCACCCTAATTCACACCAGCTAACCCACCCACAGCAACCACCGCACAACACACGGCTAGCCGGACGGAGGAAACGAAGCTGGTCACGGGCGGTTTTCACCAGTCTACAGCGCAAGGGACTCGAGAAACGATTCGAGTTGCAGAAATACGTCAATAAGCCGGACCGAAGACAACTGGCTGCGGCTCTGGGTTTGACGGACGCACAGGTAGGTTATCTGAACAAAATAGTCACAATTTTGCGTCCAAATCCTTATATGCAAAGAGCAACGAGTCTGGTGGGTTAGAATTAAATAACGGGTTCAAAGGTTACGCTAACCCTGGTCACAACTTTAAACGGAGTTGCCTGGGTTGCCTGGTACCTCCAAATAGGCACTTGGGGTGACAATCCCATAGAGATGTACACAAACTTAAAACAGTCCTAACTTGTTTACCCTAACCCTTTTCTCTAAGATCTTCAAGATTTATGCTATTTAGACCAAAATCTGTCGTTCTAGGACAAAAATAACCCTAAAATATTGGGGTTTTTTAGGGTAGCTAGACACTTGACTTAGGGAGACACTGAAATGTCTCCCTAAGTGTCACTGTCTCCTTATTACCTAAAAACTTACGCTAAATTGTCTCCCCAAGTGCTTATTTGGAAGAACTAAAGAGGGCGAAATGGATATAATGTCTGAAAGCACAAAGAAAGAAAAATGACAAACTATAATACATAAGAGCTTCCAGTTCACAAATTCGGATAAACTATTATTACCCGCCGCCAACATTTCCAACTAGAAGTTTGTCATAAAATAATTTTATTTTTTGGGGGGCACGTTTTAAAGGTTTTATTGTGCACCTCAAGATTAAAATCGAAAATTCACACCAAAATAAATGTCCCTGTTTAAGGCCTACTTTAAGGTAAACTCAAGGTTTATGAAAACCAATGTTTGTAGCTCCATGAAATTTCACTCACTGTGGAATTTGAGGTAAAACGGTTGCTCTAGCAAGGAACGAGAGTGCGCCACGTTAGGGGCCGCGCCACGCGTCAACCTTAGGGTACAACAATCTACATGAACATACATTGTGCATAAACGAAAATGTGTGCATAAACGAAAATGTGCGTCTAATTTCGCCGTCCGAAACCAGTTTCGTTGTTATACGTTCTGTAAATTATTGGCATGTTAAATTACATGTTGTGTTAATGTCGTTCGTTCCCCAGGTAAAGGTTTGGTTTCAAAATCGGCGGATGAAGTGGCGGCACTTCCAGCGTATACAAAAACAACAGCAGCAGGCCGCCGACACGTCGTCTGCGGGAGCCGCGACGCGCTCGACCGATGACTGCAGCGGGACGGACGAGGATGGCCCGACCGAGGAACGCCGCGTGCTCCCAGTATAGGCAACAAGGACAAATTCCAGCCCGATTCGGCAGCGTGGACAACCGTGGCATTGTAATAAGGACGCCCGCTCCGGGCTGCCCAAGCCCAAGTGATTGCTTTGCATATAATGCTAGAACTCTGAACAGTTTGTCATCTTGACACGAAATCCATTATATGGAAATAACACTTATGCTGTCAATGGGTGCAGAATAACAAATATTATGCAGATAATATTGGCAAACCGTGTGATTATTATAAAATCACCACGTGTTACGCCAAAATAATTACCTTACTAACAAACGGAAATAGGTACAAGACGAACCCAATGGCGGATATAAAGGGGTTAGGGGAGCGGGGGTTGCACCGGGGATGCGGAGCAAAGTTAAATTCAGAGGAAAGTGGCCAGAAATCACCTCAGATCGCACCACAGAGCATCTAGAATCCAACCGTATAGTGTAGTTTTAAAACATGTCCATTGTTAGCAGCATGTACATTGAGCCCATATTCTGGGGATCAATTACGAGTATTCGATTTCGTGTACACCCGTTTGCTTGTACACTTGTTTCCTAGTCAACAAACCCACATCTACTCGGCTCAATGTACATGCATACTTTCAGAAGCCCATTCCTTACAAGCTTTGCTTCTTTATGGGCTCCTCTGCAGTATCATCCATCTTTTAAACAATGTACTTATGTTTTGCTTTATCTACCTTTAATCTAAATGTTTTTCTATGTTTTTGGTACTGTGAAAATAAACTGAACTGAACTGAACTGAACAACCCTATTTTGTTTACTATAGTTCAATTCGAAAATGCACCTTGTGAATGACTGTCAGTGACTTTCAGACTAACTTTGGAGATTTATTTTTGTATCGGTATATTTCACCTGTTTTAGCAGTTAAGGGGTACGCAATTCACGACACAGTCTTTTCATTCAATTACATGGAGGTGTCCCAAAATACACTTTTACCAAGAAAAAGAAAGAGCTTGCAAAATTATACAACAATCTTTAAAAAAAAAGCTTATTAAATACTTCCGTTAATTTGTACCGAAATAATTCTTCAAAGGATAAAGAATTAATCCGCGGGTTTTTTTTCTCGAAATGCGCGTCTGGACTATTATGTCCAGACTGCTTTAAAAATTGTCCTCCACATTTGTTAATGATTAAAGTATTGTTTGTCCAGGATTTGCTGTGTAAATTAAATTGTTTTTCTTTTGTTTTAAAATTTCCTTTTTGTTTATGTTTTGCCAAATGATAATATATAAACGTAGGCCCATGAATGGGTGGATTTGGGGAGTTGTATTTCATAGTAAATATCGTTTAACTGACCTGTCTGAAGTTTTACAATCATGGATGCTGAAAAAAAAGCAAGAAAAACGGCGTTCGTTTTCAACCGACGTCAATATTATGTTGTTCTTGTTTTTTCGCGATCGCCGTCCGGCGATAGTGAATTTGTTTTTATAATGAATATATACAATTTTAAAACATTTTTCGGAACAATTACAGGATATCAAGCGCAATCCTTTTGCTGGATGCCTACAATTTTTATTTACTTTCAAATAAGTAAGATATTTCCTAATATTTCGGTAGTACATTTGTCCGATATCTTATAAACTTTAGTGTGACGATGTTTGTGCGGAATGACCTGGACTTGCTTAATAAAATCACCTTTCAAATATTACATTTAGCATGGTGCATATTTCGTTGTTAAAATTAAAATATCTTTTAATTTGATTTGATTTATTCGCAATTTGATCCACCAAAATACATCAACATCCAAAAATTGCTGTAACATTCATTTTACCCTAACTAACGATATTATGTGTGCAAATTCCCACTAAAATACTCCCCCAACACCAAGACACACACACACACATATATGTATAGACCGGCAATCGTGGACGGGGCATTGTCCGACCGTCTTACCTCTTTTGTTTGTACTTAACGTTTTCGGATGATCGCCATAGGATTTGTACACGAGTTGAGATCGTGGACGTTGTGTCAATCGTGGACCCATTGTTTGACTCGCAATTCATTGTCCGACGACAACGATTGCCGGTCAATACAAACGCACAAAAACATAGAAACTTGGTGATAACTCAAAAGACTTTTGTTTATAAAACCCTTTTAACTGATTTCTGGGGAAAAAACACTACCATTCAGACACAACAACTAAACGGCGAAAAAAGAAAGAAAGTTACAATCCAAATTGTTTGAGCAAAATTGTGATTGCCAGCATACCGTCGATAATGTTTGGCCTTTCCTTCGAGCTTCGAGGGAGTCTAACCGCGTTTCCAATTATCACCTTATAACCGTGCCGTTAATGTCATCAATAGACACAAACACTGTGGAATTATGGGGCTCAAGTGCCCAATTAGACACGAACGTTTGTTTTGTACTGCCAACCGAACGAGATAAGAATGTTCAGGCGTACTTCCAAGTATCTTGCCCCGATCTGACTGGGCCGGTGGCGAATTTTTTTTCCCCAAACGTGATTGCAAAATTTCATGAATTATTCAGTAGTTTGGATGAGAAGTTATGTTTATTCATCGGAATAAAACATGACGTCACAGCATTGTTGTTATTTAGTTAACTAGTTACAATAAATCACTTTAAAGAACAGCTGTTGTCGAGCTGCTATACGTAGTGTAGTGGATAGTGGGATGGGCTATGGATCAAAGATCCCTGGTTCGAATCCTGCTGTAGTAGGTCACCTCGTTTTTCCTAGTCAAATTGATATCTTTAGAGTATGTTTAATTTAAGGGGAAAAGGAGACCTAGAACCTAAGTGTTGTACAGCGATCAACGCAACTACTGAATAATTCGTAAAATTTGGCAATCACGTTTGGGAAAAAAAAATTCGCGGGCCGGTGTATACATGTCTTCAGTCCATGCCAAGTGTTGACTTGTTACCAGAGGTCTAAGCGGCATGTGTGGGCTGGATAAATTTGTGTATACATCACGAAATGCATCATCATCATTCATGCTAAGCCCCCTTGGTCCCTGGGCCCATAAAAGACAGAGACGGTCAGCCGCTATTAATGTAACTGGCTGTTAGTGTTAAGCGGTGAGGAATTTGACAATAATGGGTGCTGCGAAATAAATATAGCGGGTTATTTACGTGGATTTACCCTTGAAAATGACAGCAGAAGTAAACCTTGTAAGTTAATACATTTAATGAACAGTTACAGAGTCCGTTTTTGGTCAAGGTTTTGCAACACTGCAGTTGGGGCACAGCGCTTATTTCCCGAAATCAGTTGTTTGTGGTGTATATTATCCCCCCTACAGCAAGAAATCCTATAACCGCCACGTGCGCGCGCATGGATTCGTGTCAAGTTTCAGAATTGAGACCTGATACCCAACCGAGATATATCGAAAAAATATCGTTGCGCTGGTCTGAAACTAGGCCTACCCAAATCTTATTGAATACAGCAGTTTTCTTCTCAGATTATTTACTTTATGTTGCGTTTTTATTAGTAAATACGACGGGCAGACCGTTTACAAAAGAATCAAACATATAACCACCTATAAAACACTTGGGAAATGCCCATGTGTAAATAAAAAAGTGGTTTTTTTTAGTGTTATTTTTAGCCCAATTTAAAGGTTCTGCATTTGCAAACATAACAAAAATATAATAATTCGAAAAACCTGTGATATTGAAGTCTGAAGCATCCTGTTTAAATTATTATGGCACCTGGTGTGCTGTCATTTTTTTATCCCAATTTATCAATTTTATTTAGTCCATATACGATACGGTTTGCATAAATAATAATTGTTGCGTTTATAGCGCTTTCCATCGTAGCGCTTTACAAATTATATTACCCCGTCCATGGACCGGTATATAGGGGCTCAACCAGGCGCGATTCTACGAATGCAATACCAAGTACATTCTTGAAAATACGTATACTGGATCTGCGAAAGTTAGGTCCAGCCTAGCCCAGCCCGGTCCGGTCCGGTCCAGTCCCAGCCCCCCACCCCCCCCCCCCCCCCCCCACCTTACAATATTGGCTTTATAACCGCGCCTGTGCTCAAAACATGATCAAAGCGCATAACAAAAGAAAGGATAAATTAAAACAAACTAGAACAAAACTTAAATCTACTATTTAGGAAAAAGATAAGTTTTAAGTTTACTCTTAAATGTAACAACACAAGTAGAATCAAGGACACTAATTGGGAGACTGTTCCAAAGTTCAGCAGCAGAGTGTGAGAAGGCGTGTTTGCCATAAGATAAACTTGAGTTGTGAGTGTTAATCAATTGGTTATTTTCAACCAATCAGTTTTTAGGGTGTATAGTGTATTGATTATTAATCGAAACGTTTTCAAAAAACAATTTGAATTTGATAATATCACACGAATAGCAAACGTCTTATGGCCCTCATAATTGTTACCAAGTATCAATGAAAAACAGCAGTAGAGGAGCAGCCATGTATTTCCCTTTAAAGGTCTACATTAATAGGCGGCCGTACCACAGCCAAAGAGAGCATCCCATTCCCAGCGGGTCTTGTAGCAGTTGAAACATTGTCTGTTTATGTTCGAGGCGGCGGCGAAGAGAGACAGACATTGTTCCAGTATTATGATTTCCTCTTGTTAAAGGGATCGTATACGTTTAGTAATTGGAACCCACTGTTTGTTTCAATCCTATATAGTTATAGATATATACCATACAACTAACATGTACAAATTTCATTTCAAAAGGTGGTAGCGATTTTGAGATATTGCCGAAAATCTGGAGCGGTTTTGTCCACGCAGAAAAAAATAATCTGCATTGGAATACACAATCTGAGAAACATCACTGCAGTAACGCTTCTCGGATTCAATTTTGTGGGGATAAAAAGTGATATCTTTTTAACCGCAGTGCTTCGAAGTGAACAGTTTCTAAAAATGCATTATACTATCCAAAGCTGCTGTACTTCTTACCAAGTACGTTTTTATTGCCATTAATTTTTGGAGTAATTACCAAACGTATACGATCCCTTTAAGGTCCACATATTTTTTTTCTTACGCATGACGGATAATATTGCGCCGTTGCCAGCGGGGTTATTTTGATATTACACCACTCTGTATTTACCACCCTGTGCGAGACAGCTGAACCAATCCAAATGGTTGCCCTTGCTGTCGAAAATGGAATGCATCGACAAAACTTTAACCTCACCCATTCCAATTTACCCCAACCCAACCACGGACGTTTAGCCGCCTTTCAAAGCAGCCGTCTTCAATTAGAAACTATCTCGAATAAGGTCATATCTTATAACGCAACATAATGTTCATAAAGAAACTTCAGATTGAGAGCTATAGCTATACGTAAGAGGAACTAAATAGGGCGGATCCAGGTTTGGATCAAGGGAGGGGATACACAGTGGTTGCCGAGGGGACTTTGTTGTGTTTTTGTCACGATTTCTTCATTTTTGGAGTTGCAGCGGAAGGGATTTTAAACCCCTCCCTAAACATCGTCCACTGAGAACTGTGCTATATAATGCCACAAGACAAACAATTCGAACTTTACTAAGATACTCTCTGAATGTGAACAAGCAAAAAGCTGACTTTAAAAAAAAAGTGAATCTCTAAAACCACTGCAAAAAGACTGAAAACCATTTTAAAAAAATAAAAATTGATGGACAACTTAAAAAAGAGCTGTCCTCCATGGCTCGGTCCTCAAAAGAGAGAAAAATACCTATTATTTGGAGTGATTTACACTTTTCGGAGTTTATATTTTCACGCTAAAAAACTCAATATCACTCTTTTCAGAGTTGTTTACACTCTAAAAAAATCTCGGAGATTAACTTTTTTTGTTTAGAGTGAGCTAGTCATACACTCTTTTACATTCAGAAAGTAATCTTCCAACGAAGTAATGTGCCTCCGTCTCAGCTCATGCAGCTATAGTCGAAGTAAATCTTTACTATCTTTTTTCAAAGTTACATTGAATTCATGTTCGAGCTTTAATCGTAAGGGGTCATGCTTTACGACCTATAGTTCAACCTTCTTATTCCTCCATGGTACAACAAAAATCGAGTAACAATACAAGAGATAATTGCCGATAAATATTGGACTAATGGAAAACAGCTTTTGTTTCAAAGACGAGACAATAAGTTGCCGTCTGTGTGTTTGTATTCGCCGCTGCGGGTATTCCAATTCACACCTGTCTTCACTTCACCAAGGTTAAACGAGTGTCATACTCCGTGTACAAAAAGAACAAATAAATAAATATCCATGCCAAAATGACACCATGCGCCCTTTTGCAAAATATACAAATAAGGTTGTCGTCGGAATGTGCAGCACGTGCCCGCGCTAAAAGGTGGCCCGCTGCGGCTTCATTGAAGCTCTCCGGTTTCTGAGGATTTCAAGACTATTTTGGTTTTGTGTGATCTTTGAGTTACATAACGAAACACACAAATCATCTTACCGGTAATCCTGATCTGATGTGTCGTACCGCGTGGGGACATGATTAGGACTGAATACGTCTCCGCAGGGTAATTATTTCTATGGGTGAAAAGGTCTTCACAAACATTTCACGAAATAGGTATATGGATTTTATTTACAATCTTAAAAACTTACCTTTAGTCAGTTTCCCTTGTGGTTTATTTGTGTATTAAAGAAAAAGGGTTAGTGTTTGGGTTATGATATATAGGCTATATCTGGTTCATTTTCTAACCTAGGAAAGTAATTGCGGTTCAAGTAGGAGCATTTTGAACAAACTTTTTGACAGTCCACAAATGTTGTACACGGGAATAACGCCATGTCTCTACAGTGATACACTAATTTCACGATTGTATGTGTGACCCACCACGCCAAAACCAGGCAGAAGTCGACAAATGCCATTTCGAGATACGGCATTGTACACAACAAATGTGTTGCCGGTCGATTTTATTTTTTTCATAAATCGTTAGTTAAAACTCTAATTTATAGGCCGTTCATGTTTGAACCTTTAAAAAAATCCCCGAAAGTGATAATATCGGCTTTCTCCTAATTTTTGCTCAATAATGTATGATAATGATGAACGACTTTAGTGCTCATTTTCTCAAAAGCATCCCTTGACACTACCTAACTTCAAAAAGAAGTAACTTCAAAAGTATACCACCTATTTGAGTCCACTATAGCTTATTTTAAAGATGGACTACAACGGAATAATGATAAAGGCTGTGTTGCTGTTTTTTGTTCGAGAAATGTATAATGATTACTAATATATCATTAGTATTCAATAAATCTTGTTCCTTCATGCAAAAAACAACAAAATTGATCGGCGTTCTACGACCCAGAAAAACTAAGTTTCAGCAAAAGCCCTTAACTCATGAATAATTCATACTTTGTGTGTGACGTACTACCCATGAAAACGCATACATATGGTGGCCCTGAAGGGACTCCGCAGATCGCGAATATTGACGTCAAATTTGACGTCAATATTCGCGACTTTTGGGGAAAGTCGTGAATATCGACGTCAAATTTGACGTCAAATATTCGCGACTTTTTTGGAAAGTCGTGAATATTGACGTCAAATTTGACGTCGATATTCGCGATCTGCGGAGTCCCTTCAGGGCCACCATGTATGCGTTTTCATGGGTAGTACGTCATCACTTTTCGCTGGTTTACAAGTCCGCTGGTACTATATCGTTGATTTCATTGTGGTTTTCAGTGGATCTTTGCCGGGAACCAGTACAGGGCGGGAAATTTCAAAATCGAAGAATCGAGGTCTAATTTTGTCGGTCAAATTGCAACAAAATTATTTAGAGAAAAACATGACCGTAACAATAAAGTGTTACCTGAACACAACATAAACAAGGTCCGATAATAAATTTAATGTGTGAGTTTTCGTTGTAGTCCATCTTTAAATCTTAAAACGCTAGCAATCCAATTCTATAAAAATCTCTCATATAGTCAGGTTCACTATGTTAAGAAAGACAGTTTCGTTCAATTTTTTTGGAGATTAGCAAACTTATACATTTTTAGAATCTTCAGAGCATGGAAAATCAGAAAATCAATGTTGGCATTTGCGTAGACACCTGCATGGCGGCCATCTTGGATTTTCAAAATGGCCGCAATAACATACATAATTTGCGCTGTTTTCGGCTTCTAGTCAACCAAAAAACATAATTTAAGAGGTTAATCCTATGTTTTCTGGGTCAAGGAATATATTAAAAGCCACACAATAGTGCGCAGAATTATAGAAAACAACAAAAAAGGTATGTGAAAACCATTTTCTTTATATTTGTGACATATCAGTGTTACGTAATACATATTTTGCGCTATCTCGGCATCTAGTCAATCTATAAACTTATTTCAGTATGTAATCTTATATTTTCTGGTTTAGGGAATTCAATAAACTCCTCAAAATAGTGCCCAGGATTATATAAAAGCAATAAACAAAGGTAAATGAGCACCACTGTCTTTATGTTTGTGATTGACTATTACATAATACATGCCGCAAGTCATTTGAAGTTATAGGTACATGTACTGTTTATAAAGCAAAACAGAAAAGCCTTGTTAGTTATTAGCTTGAAATATAACTTTCTTACACAGGATCTACTAGGTCGAGATTGTTCACGATTACGCTTTCATAAATCTTCATCACTGTCCTGAGTGTCACTTTGGGCAATACAGTCCGCATCATTTTCGCAGTCACTTCCACACAAACAAAGGTCTGTGTACCCGAAGTTTTGTCTCCTGCATGAACACCTCTGGGATGTGCAATGGGCTTTACACTAACATCTCACCAACTCTACAATGGCCTGTGGTGCAGGTGGAACCTTCGTGGTCATTCTGATAATAGCCATGTTTGCGTGGGTCAAACTGACGTTGCCACGTCACGGAGGCTTGGCACCACACCTTACTCTGTATGTGCACACGTTCAATGTGCTCCTCAAGGGCACCAACTGTAGGAGGCAACTTGCTGCTTTCTGCCAGATGTTTACAAAACAGATGCCATCTCAGGTCAGGAATACTTGTTATATGGATTCCCTTCGGGCAGTACATTAGGCATACAAACTTGGCTAATGCATCATTCACCTCCTGTGTTAGGTCGCCTTCCTCTGTCAGTTTTATCAGTGCTGAGATGATGTCCCTGTGAACCTTAATGTACTGTTGAAACCACTTGGTTTTTCCTACACCAGAGAATCTTCCAACATTGTCCGCTCCGGTGAATGCATGGAATACCAGTAATGTTACTGCCTTGTCAGACCTATAAGCTCACACCCGTTCAAACTACCTTCAACTTGGACTCCCCAACCTACCTTCAATCTAAACCTAGAGTCATATATTGAAGGCACTCTGGAGGAACTGTCCAGACTGAAAATTCAAAATGTCAAACTAAATATAACAAAAGCAGAACGTGTTGCGCTATCTGGCCTTAAGAAAAGACAGGATATTATCATCAAACAATTCGATAAAGGCCGCGGTGTGTGCGTCCTTAACAAACAAGACTACATACGTGAAGGGACACGACAATTAACAGGCCCCCACTATGAAGAAATTAACAGGGACCTGACCAATGAAACCGCGGAATTAGTCTCTCAAGCCATACGCCAACTCTACGTGGACGGACTCATATCGAAATACATATCCGAGTTTCTTAACCCCCGCAACCACGACATTAAAACACCTTGCCTTTACCTCCTACCGAAAGTTCACAAAAAAGTACCAGAAGGAACACGGTTCGTGGGGAGGCCAATCATTAGTGGTTGCGGAGGACCGACTCAATCCATATCCAAATACATAGACTATTTCTTGCTCCCAATTGTCAAACAGCAAAGCACATACAGAGTTACACACGCGATTCCGGGCATGTGCTTGAAAAACTAAATAACCTGACATTGGAGCAAGATAACTTATTGATAACACTGGATATAGTATCCATGTACACTAACTGCCCACAAGATGAGGCAATTGAATCAGTTTGTGACGCACTTGCAATGGCCGACGACAGACTATACGCAACACCCAAGCCTACGACAGACCACGCGCGAAGTCTCCTTGAACTCATTATGCGTCGAAACACGTTTGAATTCAGTGGCAAGTTTTTCAGACAAAACAATTGGCGTGGCCATGGGCAGCGAATGCAGTCCGGAGATTTGTGACATAACCCTCCCTCACAATCCCTCAATTGTGAGCTACATGAGATATATAGACAATGTTCTTATATTCTTTAACGGAAATGAAAAGCAGGCTGCTGACCTAGTGCAATCACTTAATAAAATTCACCCTACGCTGAAGTTCACGTCTGAGATCTCGCACCGCCAAGTCACTTTTCTCGACCTTATTATCTACAAAGGCGAACGATTCATACATGAAGGGATATTGGATACTCGAGTCGCTACCCAAAAAACTGATACATTTCAGTACCTAGCTCGAGATTCAGCACACCCTAAGTCGGTATTTGGCGGATTAATCAAGGGCGGAGTGACCAGATACAAACGTATATGTACCTATTTAAAAGACTTTGAGGAGAGGGTTGAATTCTTCAAAGACAAACTTCAAAAGCGCGGATACACAAACGAAGACCTAGCCCTCCTTTCTCAAAGGGGCGAGACTTCCGCGGACCCTAAGCGTGAAAAAAACAAAAACAATATCCCACTGGTGTTCGTCCTACCATACTACCCACATGTCGCGCACCCAGCCCTCAAACGGGCTATCCTCAAACACTGGCCCTTGATTAGCGAAAACGAATATCTGAATAGGCTATTTGATACCCAGCCCATCCTGGCATACAAACAGCACAAAAACATAAAAGATGAACTTGTTCGATCTAGGACCAAAGCATCTCCAAAATCCAACCAAGAGGAACAAAATCTTGATGAGGAGAATCTGCAAATTCTATTGAAATGGATCTCAAGACTAAAACAAAATAAATAAGTCAAACCCCCCCCCCCCCCCCTTGTCCTTGCCACGCGTCATATAAACCGACACACAAATAAAAAACAAGGAAAGGAAAATGAACTATATAAGAAGGTGACTGATGAAGTGCATGATATAGCACAGAAAATATGCCCTGCTCCCCTTCCAAAAAAGGGAAAAAAAGAGGGGACGGCATATTATCACCGGTAATAATCAATCACTGTGTGAACTATTATGGACCACTGTTGCAATACACAAACCGGTCATCGCGTCGCCAAAACCAGAGACAGGGTTTGAAACTCCCGCTTTTAGGGAATGTCTAACCTAATTGGCCTGCAGACGTTTGATGTATTTGCCCGTCCACGAACTCAAACCACGGACTGTCATCTAGCAGAAATAATGTGGCTAGAACTGACCCCCAGATGCGTGTCTTAAAAAAAAAAAAAAAAAAGAGTTAAGAACTACGCTCTGGAAAGACCAGTCAAACAACCACTTTCTAGCATACCCACTAGTTAACGTACAATTACAGATCTATCTCTGTAGACCAGTCACAAATACAATCCATATGATACTTGTCAGCAGAACCTTTTCCGCGTCTCAAAAAAATAACGAAAAGCACGGAGGGGTTCCTTTGAAACTTGTACAAGAAACCCCCCCCCCCCCCCCATTCCTACAGACTGCAATCTCGCGAAAAAAATGTGGCCTGAACTGACCTCCCATGAAGCGTATATCACTAGCCAAACAAACTTAAATTAAGAATTACGCTCTGGGCGTGATAGTTACGCAACCACACTGCTGGCATACCAGCACATCATAAATTATAGAGATTTATCTCTGCAGACCAGCCACACACCTACAATCCAATGATACTTCACGCAGCAGAACTGCTTCAGCATCTCCAAAAAAATTACGAAAACGATGAGAAAACAGTTCTGACTTGTGACAACTCCCATAAACACCCTCCCCTTCCCACATAGAATGAGTTCTGATTCACTGCAGCTAACTCTAGAATTGATCCAAAAAAAAAAAAAAAAAAAATTAACTGATCATTCCTTGAAGTATGCCTGCATAAACCGGTGTCTCTGTGCTATACCTTCTCGCAAAAGCATTCCATTAGAATTAAAAACCTAATAGCCTCACAGAAAAAGAAAGAAAATTCCACAAAACCCAGTATTACACGTCCTTCACGTTAATGTCCTTCCCAGGTGACCGAGAATGGTTCTAAAAATTAAAAAAAACGTGAGTGACATGTATGATTACGCTGCTTCCCAATAAAAACAACAAAACAAAATGTAAGCGGAATAGTATTGTTCCACTCTGTGGCGTAACATAGGATTAGCATATATATTACAAATATAAAGAAAATGGTTTTCACATACCTTTTTTGTTGTTTTCTTTAATCCTGAGCACTATTGTGTGGCTTTTAGTAGATTCCTTGACCCCAAAAACATAGGATTAGCCTCTTAAATTATTTTTTTTGGTTGACTAGAAGCCGAAAACAGCGCAAATTATGTATTTTAGGGCGGCCATTTTGAAATTCCAAGATGGCCGCCATGCAGGTGTCTACGCAAATGCCAACATTGATTTTCTGATTTTCCATGCTCTGAAGATTCTAAAAATGTATAAGTTTGCTAATCTCCAAAAAAATTGAACAAAACTACATAGTGAACCTGACTAATATGACAAATTTCGACTTCAGCCTGGTTTTGGGGTGGTGGGTCTTGGAAAATTAACATAGCTTGGGGCTTCCTTTACCTGCAACAAACGATAAAGCCTACGCATATTATAGTACCGCAAAGTTACTGAAGGTAACGGTGTAAGTGTGATTCAGTTTCTTTTTGACGAAGGGCTTTGTCTTAATTCAGAGGCAAGACCTCGCCAATATAAAATATCAAGTTTTTAAAGTTTTGTTCATTTAAATTACTTCCAAGATTCAAATGTTAGTATATACATGTATGCCTAAAATGAGAATACAATTAACAAGATGCTTATTTTCCCCCTAAATCTCATCATTAAGTCAAATGTTGGGCAAATATAAACAACAGCAGGTACCGGTACAGGCTACACCAAAACACAGACAACTAAACAAATGAAAATGCAGTTAATCAACAGGTATATTTATTATACGAAAGGACTTTTTATTGGCGACATTTTGTTAGCTTTAGCTGGCGATCGAGAGCAGCAACCAGTAAAGCTCCTGTACTTGAGATGGTCACTCAGCAGAGCTATAAATATCACGGGGTATTAACTCCAGGGCCTACAGCGGCGATTAAGCCTGGAGGCTGTGTGGATCTTTTGGGGTCTCTGCCTCTATTATTACCCCCGAGTTGAATCGTAAACACCCCGGGGTGGTCCGTCGATATTAGCCCGATATGGATTGCATCTCGTTCAGATTGTTGTGTCTCTGTAGTTTTAAACGTTTATGGCGCTAGCGTCTTCTGGCTGCCCGCCTGGCGCAGGGCAACACACTCACCATACCACACACAATATCGAGAACACAAATTCATGAAATTGAGAGCTTTAAAAATTGTTTGGATCTTAAATTGCGAGGCAAAATGACCATGACTGAAAGCTCTACACAATTCATTACAATTATTATATGATTGTCAATAATTAGAATACTGTAAATTGAACTGCATCCAGCAACCAGGAAAAACGGGGTCGCATTTCCTGTGCGAGTTCGTTGATAACACTATTTTGTATCATCCCGTAAGGAGAGTCGCGTATGGGTTAGGTTTCCGAGAAATACAAATCCATCCTAACATATTAGATTCTGTCGGGGGGACCAATCATAAATACCGCCAGATTTCCTGCGTTTCTTCTAGGTCAGGGCATGGAGGAATATTTCTCCATGGTTAGGGCAACCAATATTTTGAAAGTTTTGCGTAAACGTGAAACCTATATCGAGCTGGCCTGCTGCACAGAGAAAAGTCCGCGCACATTTTTTTTTATCAGCAGCAAAACAAGCCTGCAGAAGTAAATATTTGTAGAGGAATCAACAAAGTTAGACCAATTCGCTCGATTTTATTTGTTACAAATCAATAAAATATCCACCGGCAAGGCCAATGTGGCGCTGTATGCACCCCCGCAGACGACATTTTCACAAGGGCTGCGTATTTTGGCGCCAAATAACGACGGCTCTTGAGCACATTCTGGCCGCCATGATTGTTAAGACTGCGCTGGGCTAACGAGCTGCAAACGTTCCGATTGCCGCCGCTAGGACGGCTCGTAAATCCGTCAGCAGGTGAGCCACATTGGCATCAACTCCTCTAAAAAAGCTACTATTTGTTTTTTACAACTTGAAGTGATTCAGCTGCCACTGACCGCGCGCTCATGGTGGTGCGAGGGGATAGGAACAGTTGCTCCGATTCCACACAAATTCACCGGTGGTATTTCTATAAACTGCCTAAATATAATAGGCCAAGCGGTCGCGAAACGCTACCCATTCCAATCAAAACTTCAATCAAGCGATCCAACGCCTACAATAATGTGCCAGTGTGGTCAAGTTTCGCGGTAGCTCCACACTTTGCATGAAACATCTGCTTGAAAAAAAAATGCACATATTTTCAGAGCTTAATGATTAGAACACACCACAATTTGGCATCAGAAAACACTGAATATAATGTCATGCATAAATTACAATATCAATAGTACCGTACCTGTTTTGCAGACGATGAAGATGATAGACGGATGGCATCCCTAAAGGAAAAACAATCCTCACGTTTAAAAGTAAAAACGTGTCAATGAAATCAGACTGATTATAACATGATTATGGTAAATCATCAGATTTAAAGCATAGCAGTAAAAACGTATTTTTCGTGTCTTTCACCCAGTTTCACAATCAAACGTGAATTAACCTTGTAATACAACGTTGATGATAGTTAAAGCTCTCGACATCTTTTGTCACATACATTCCTACATTTTAATGGCACACATTCCATGTATCTATAGACAAAACAGCGTCATAAAATAGACCACACCGCGCGTTAAAGTAAAAGGTTATTTATACTAATTTGTCAAATCTAATAACATTTACACTCTACAGTAGTAACAGAAAGCTGCGAGGTGGTCCTATATAGGGACCATGAATTTATTAGAAACGACTTTTGAAAGAGGGACGAATGGCAGAACGTTTGTTTTTATTTGAGATACTGTTAGTTTGATGAGGACAGCATCGTTTTCTACGTCGATGCATGTACATGTACGTGTATATATTTCTACTGAAAAAAAAATGGGTGAATTGAATTCCTTTCACAGTTACCTTGAAATATACAGTCAGTATAGTTACAGATGTTGACATTTAGCCATCATAAGATTTAGTTTTGTTGATACTTTCAGAGTGAAATTCCGATAAACAAAGTTGTAATGCAAATGACACATACGACAAATGCCATAGGCCTAATCTAAGTAATTGGCATATTATACCCTAACGGTCTTGATTCCACCAATATTAATAGGAATTTGTTAATCAACAGTCATGATACTATTATGGATGTACATGTACTTCAGATAAGTCTAACTATTTTGATCGAGCACTGTATACTGTGTTGTACAGTACCGCGATTTGTTTTTAGAATCTAAATGATTAAACATGTACAAAACCCGACCTGGAAATGTGTCCACGTATTCCCTCAATGTGCCACTATACAGCAGATTGATATTACAATGGTGTATCCCAATACTATCCATGGTAATTCATTTTAACTGCGTTTTTACTTCCTTGAACTTATACTGCAAAACCTCAAACCCAACTTGCCTTTTCTTCACAATTTTCAAGTGAAACAATACAATATTACAATATTAGTCTTACAGACCAACGAAAAAAATCAATAAAAGCCACCGAAAATTCCTATCGATGAATAAGATTACAACTACCTACTGCAAAACTAATGACTACACACAGTATTTAATTATCATGTACATGTATAACAATTAAAAGGGGGGAAAAACAACTGCTTTTCACAAATATAGCTTCAAATGCTGTTCCTTAACAACTCAGTAAAAGAATAGTGCGCGGACCAAAACGTGTTTTCACCAAGAGATATTAATACGGATTACACTACAGAAGGAAAAGTCATGACATATACGTAAAGAACTATTCTGTTTTTCTTTAATAATCATTAATGTCTATGCTGTTATAAAATTATGCTATCATTTTATCATCGTAAATGAACGGTTAGCCACTGTGCTATTCCGGACGACAGAAGATGCAAGCCACGAAAAACGTACTTTTTATGAGCTTATATTTCTAGTTTCTTTCTTTTTCTAATTAGTATGGTATCAAGTTAAAGGCTTTAAAATACGGACCAAACAAAATGAATATCTAACAAAAGATGCACCAACAATAAAAATCCATTGTTACTTTGCGCTAAATCCATTGTTACTTGTTCACAGTGAAACAAACATTATCTTCACACTTTATAAAGTAAAACTTGTGATTCAATTAATAAACTGCACGAGATTAAACATGAAATAAAGAATGAAGATTTGCGATAATTGATAGGTAGCATACTTGCTGAATTTTTTCTGGAGTTTTTTTTATTAACTACTTGTAGTTTATTTGAAATATTAACTAAATTGGAAACTTGTCATCAAAATACTCAACATATTCATTCTTAAACATCCGATCGTATCGAGTATTTCATTAACCATTTTTCGTTAGAACAATTTGTTTGGGGGTCTTACTCGTTTGAAAGTCGTTCTAATCTCTCCAACTAATTTGGAGAGAGTTTGGTTATTGAAGAAAACGCATAATTAACCGAACTGCAAAATCTACAAAGTCTGATATGACATAAAGCATAAAACTGTGAAAGTCCTCTCTACAAAAAAAAAGGGAAAAAAACCAAAACACCCTAAAGTCCCAACTTTTAACAGATTTGACTAAGAATTACATTTGAGGATCTGAATAAACATTAGGACATCATCCTGTACTATATACATAAAGATGGAATTTGCGTCGGGGTGATGTACATTCAATGTTGGGTTGAACGATAAAGAGCCAAACCCAATACTAGGGCTTCGAGCACGGTTAAATGAGGGCCCTGTTCACATAGCAACCATTCTTCCCATCAGAGTTGTACGTCGCCAGTAACTACGCGCCGCGCTACGTTCATTTAATATCGTAATACCAGTGGGACTGCTTTGTCTGGTTGCTGACTCTCTTCACTGTGAGTATCATAGCGGGAACCAGACACTTAAATTGAAGTCAGGTAAGATGGCGTCCATGTTTAGCCCCCAAATCGCCTTTTCTTTCCGTTGAGGGGTACTTGTGCATGGAGCCTATACTGCCTCTCACTGGCGTTGACCTAGGTGGTGGTGGTGCTCAGAGCGTTAAGCTGCCTTCCTATATGCTCATTTTTAGATCATTTTGTGTCTGTTTCGTAGTTAGGTTTACTTTGTAGATTGGCCTAAATATGCAGCAGACACTGAGGATATATGGAAAGTCAGCAGCAGGTGGTTATCCATAGCCTCTGCAGACCACCAACGCCGCCTGGTCCCAACTTGTGGTTCAGTGCATCTCCCTGCTACTGCTCAGTGATTAAGCACTGCAAAATAAACAATTAGAAACAGGGATGTTTAATGTTTCATATAAAAATGTACACGGTTAAAATATCCGTTTCATATAGTAAATTCACGTCACCAAACAGTTTCTAAATTTGGTACCCTGTGGAAATATAAACACAATGGAGACAATGGGAGAGGAAAGGTCTCCATAGAGTAATTTGTATAGGTTAACATGTCTCCACAAGATTTTCACGAAATAGATATGTGGATTTTACCCCAAAACTAGGGTGAGGATTAGGGTGAGGAATAGGGTTATGGTTAGTGTTTGGGTTAGGGTATAATATAGGGTACATTTGGTCTAAATTTCAACTCAGGAAAGTAGTTGTGGCTGAAGTAGGAGTTACCTTGAAAGTAGTTTTTGACAGTCAACAAATTGTGTACAGGAGAACAAAAAAGATGTCTCCGCAGGAATACAAATTGCGGGATCTTTAATGCATCTCAGATGATTTTAACGTCCAGTGAACTATAAAGTGAGGTCGCTTGTGTATTTCGCCTGCGTGAAGAACCAACCTTGCAAACGCTGTGTGGACCTTCAAACAAAATATGTCCACACAATACACAAACCAAAAACCTTGTGTGGACTTGGCCAAGTCTACACAAGGTTTATCCCTTTTTTGAATTGAAGGTAGAATTGGGTAAGGGTTATATTTGGAAAAGTGATATCACATAATACAAATGTGGGTTGAAAGAATATTCCCAGTGTGAGTAAAATTAGTATTTTGGTCGGGGATTCTTAACTACACGAATTCAAAGGGATGTCCACAACAAGGTATGTAAATATGTGACCCGCTCTGCAAAAATATGACCCAGCACGAGTAAATGAGACACTTTGAGGCAAAAATGAAAATTGAGATTTTGATTTCATCATTTAAAGCTAAACAAGCTTTAAATGATTATATCAAAATCTCAATTTTTATTTTTGCCTCAAAGTGTCTCATTTACTCGTGCTGGGTCACAAATGAGTCTGATGTCGCATAATACATTTTCACGTAAAAGACTGCTTATTGTCTCAGAGGTGATTTTTCTTTCAACCAATTTTTTTTGGTTTTAAGAAATGTTGGTTTCTCCGACACCTATTTTTTTCAGAACTGATCGTTTGAAAAGTTTGTTTTGATCCCTAAAGTAGATTTAATCAAGGTTTTTGTTATTCTCTAACCATAGCATCTAATGAAGCACTAAAAATATAAATCTTCATTTCTGTTCAAAAACTTGTTTAATATAACTGAGAAAAAGCAAATTTCAAACAATCGTAGAAGACCAATGCATTACACTACAGAGTTGTGTCATATTTTAAATGAAAGCTTATTTCCTGCTCTTTCTGACCAACTGTAAAACATACAAAAATATTTTTAACACATCAGACTAATTTGTGGAGTGTGTCACATATAGGCCTGGGTGTACTTCGAGAGATTATTAAGAGGATTCTATTCACAGAGTATGATTTTCTTAGGAATGTGAGCCTAATGATCCACCATATGCAAGTAAGTTCTGTATGTACCCACCTCAGAAGTACTTGGTGCGATTGAGAGCTTTCTCTGCAAAGTTATCATCAGTGATTTTAGCCCAGTCTTGCGCCGTCTGGCCGACCACAAATCCCAAGGCTCGCTTTCGCTCCTGGTCTTTCCTCTCTTCAATGTCAGCCCAGCGTACCTACAGTCGCAACAAACCGATAAGGATGATGCATTGGATTTATACCTTGGTTCTCTAGGATTCCACTTCCTTTAACATATTGCACTGAAATCGCAATTTATAAAGTGCATTGCAATTACTATCCCTGTGGGGCACTTGTGGTCCAGTGGTTACGGTGTTTGACTCCTGTACGATGGTACGTGGGTTCGAACCCTGGCAGGGAACATGGTACTTGTGTTCTTGGGCAAGATATTTTGCTACAACTGCCTCTCTCCACCCAGGAGTAATGGGTACTTGTGGAGGTAGAGACCACATGCGCTGATCTTGAGCTGCTCCAGAAATGGTCTCGTTCCTGGTGAACAGGGATAATAATTGTAAAGCGCTTTGATACACCCACATTGTGGAAGTCTAAAGCGCTATATAAGAACCAACATTAACAGTAAAAGTCATCAGGAACAAGACCATTTCTGCAGCAGCTCGAGTTCAGCGCATGCAGTCTTTACCTTCACAGGTGCCCATTTATACTCCTGGGCAAAGTGAGATAATTGTAGTAACATGTCTTGCCCAAAAACACAAGCACTACGTTCCCTGCCAGAGTTTGAACCCATGTAACACCGTGCACGAGTCAAACACTCTTACCACTGGACAACAGCACCCCACATGGCTTTGGGCATGATTCCAGTATACACGTATACCGGCTTTAACAAAGACCGACAATATTGAGAACCACCAACATAGGACGGTTGCTGTTAAAGTCACCTTCTTTAATCAATTGACATTATTGCCATCCATGGCCGTTATCCAATCGATGCGCCTGTTGACCATTACATGATATTGCAAGTCTTGGACAAACAAAAACCATTCCAAATACGCTCATTCTTCAGACGCATGTGCGCACTGTTCATTGAAACACAATACACGAATACATGTCAAATTTATCGCGAACGCTAGACTAGCCTATTATCACGTTTCGTTACTAATCTTGTTTGCAATGTTTGCAATGTTTGCATCACATTGGCTAAGCTCACTTAGCATAGTTTGTTCTGTTCATATTTCTTTAGCGGAGGCGAATGTGGTCCGGGGGAGTCTGCATTATTCAGATAAGCGTTTATAACAAACGACTGGAAAAAGTTTTTGTGATAAGTGGTTGCACGACAGTCTGTATTTACACGTGGGCAAAGTTGTCTCAGAAATCTGAGACACCTCTCGTATCTGGTCAGAGAGCGTCAGTGTTGTATTTGAGTCCCTGCAAGTCATTTCACGAGTTTAGTCGCGAGTTCAGTCACGAGTTCAGTCACGAGTTCAGTCACGAGTTCAGTCACGAGTTCAGTCACGAGTTCAGTCACGAGTTCAGTCACGAGTTCAGTCACGAGTTCAGTCACGAGTTCAGTCACGAGTTCAGTCACGAGTTCAGTCACGAGTTCAGTCACGAGTTCAGTCACGAGTTCAGTCACGAGTTCAGTCACGAGTTCAGTCACGAGTTCAGTCACGAGTTCAGTCACGAGTTCAGTCACGAGTTCAGTCACGAGTTCAGTCACGAGTTCAGTCACGAGTTCAGTCACGAGTTCAGTCACGAGTTCAGTCACGAGTTCAGTCACGAGTTCAGTCACGAGTTCAGTCACGAGTTCAGTCACGAGTTCAGTCACGAGTTCAGTCACGAGTTCAGTCACGAGTTCAGTCACGAGTTCAGTCACGAGTTCAGTCACGAGTTCAGTCACGAGTTCAGTCACGAGTTCAGTCACGAGTTCAGTCACACGAGTCCTTTCATAAAGCCAGTCGCAAGTAACTGGTTGAACAATGACAAAGGAATGCTTTTGTTAACAGTTCATCTGAAAAGCTAGTGACTTGACTTGAGACTGAAGGACTTGTGATGGACTTGCAGGGACTTGCAGGGACTCGAATACAACCTTGCAGAGCGTATATGCGAAGACTCACTGTAATACGCTACTGTGCGTTTTGTGCATCGCATCCATGTGCTGCACGTGTGTAAAGTTGTCTAAGGGATGTGGCTAACTCACAAACAACGACAGGTCAATTTTTACAATAGAAAAAATATAAAAATAATAAGCAAATTTGATGACCAACCCGTTTGGCATTAGGATCCCTGTGTGCATCACGTGCGTAGTCTGACGTGCTCAGATAGTCCTCCATACTCTGAACTTGTGATTCGTCTGCAGAATGTTTACGTTTGCCGTAGGATCGTATTCCATCAAGTTTGTCTGTTAGACAGAATGACAAATACACGTAATAGCATTTCAAGCAATCGCAACAAAAATCTCTTTGAAATCTCTTTGCACATACAGTATATTTTATAAACCATATTTGATGTGTCCTGTAAAAACAGACGGGCAAGACGTTTTGTTTGGGGCATGAATTTTTGATTTTTATTTTTCAAGGTTTTTTTTGGTCTTTATTTGGCCAATCTGTGATCCTAAACTTGTCTATATCCTGTAAGTTTTAGACAATGATTTTTAAAGGTGCATTTTACATGAAATACATAAGCCCAATCTGTAAAAGGCAATTTATCTATATCAATAATTGTGACATCACAAACTTGCTGTAATTATGCCAAAGAAGTCAGTTTCCAAAAACCAAGCAATTACTACAATATTTTGGGCCACTTGCCACGATGAGTGCTTTTGACTGAACACGTCATATTAAATGTTATCTTGAGTTGCAAGAAACAGTGTAACTTACCCAACTTGCTTTCAAAGAATTGACTGTCATAGATAGACTACATTGCAGACACATTTCCCCCTTGTACTGCTTACATACACACCACCAAGTATTGGCATATTCAGTTAAGTCACTAAACCCCAGCAAACACAAATAGTCCATGGGATGATCGCTAAAAACATTCCTTTTTCCGGAGTTTCGTGGGTGCCTCCTAATGCAGCACATGAATGTTGGCATAAAGAAGGTTTTAAGTGTGCAGATTCCAATTACAAATGTTATCCTGTAAAACCGCACATTTGTATATCGCAAAAAAAAAATTGTGTATAAAATAATGATGAAAAACAGTGGGCAGGGACTAGTTGCAAGCCAGTGTCAGTGTCCGAAACGAGTGTATAGAGCTACGGTCTACAGCTACGGTCTACAGCTACGGTCTACAGCTACGGTCTACAGCTACGGTCTACAGCTACGGTCTACAGCTACGGTCTACAGCTACGGTCTACAGCTACGGTCTACAGCTACAGCTACAGCTACAGCTACAGCTACGGTCTACAGCTACAGCTACAGCTACGGTCTACAGCTACAGCTACAGCTACAGCTACAGCTACAGCTACAGCTACAGCTACAGCTACAGCTACAGCTACAGCTACAGCTACAGCTACAGCTACAGCTACAGCTACAGCTACAGCTACAGCTACAGCTACAGCTACAGCTACAGCTACAGCTACAGCTACAGCTACAGCTACAGCTACAGCTACAGCTACAGCTACAGCTACAGCTACAGCTACAGCTACAGCTACAGCTACAGCTACAGCTACAGCTACAGCTACAGCTACAGCTACAGCTACAGCTACAGCTACAGCTACAGCTACAGCTACAGCTACAGCTACAGCTACAGCTACAGCTACAGCTACAGCTACAGCTACAGCTACAGCTACAGCTACAGCTACAGCTACAGCTACAGCTACAGCTACAGCTACAGCTACAGCTACAGCTACAGCTACAGCTACAGCTACAGCTACAGCTACAGCTACAGCTACAGCTACAGCTACAGCTACAGCTACAGCTACAGCTACAGCTACAGCTACAGCTACAGCTACAGCTACAGCTACAGCTACAGCTACAGCTACAGCTACAGCTACAGCTACAGCTACAGCTACAGCTACAGCTACAGCTACAGCTACAGCTACAGCTACAGCTACAGCTACAGCTACAGCTACAGCTACAGCTACAGCTACAGCTACAGCTACAGCTACAGCTACAGCTACAGCTACAGCTACAGCTACAGCTACAGCTACAGCTACAGCTACAGCTACAGCTACAGCTACAGCTACAGCTACAGCTACAGCTACAGCTACAGCTACAGCTACAGCTACAGCTACAGCTACAGCTACGTCTATGTCTATGTCTAAGGCAAAAGAAATTCGGATGCGGCTACAGCAGAGCCTGCGGCTAGTTATTGCGCCCTGAAGCGATGCTTGAATTTGTGTTTGCAAAATTATGATGTAAGAATTACAACAATTATCGTCTGCTCGATGTTATGCAATGTTTGTTTACAGCCGGTGGAAATACCTGATAATATATTGCTGTCTTTATTGGTTTGTTAGTTGCAATTCAATGCACCATCATTACAAAAAATTGCTCCAAATTTAACGTTGGTGCTGCCGCCATTTTGTTTTGCCTGTGCCAGAACACTTCTCTTACGGCTAGACTTTAGTGACGTTGTAGCCATAGTTGTAGCCATAGCTGTAGCCATAGTTGTAGCCATAGCTGTAGCTGTAGATGGCATTTCGGACAGCGCTACAAAATGGCCGCCACAGACAATAGCTGTCGCTGTAGCTCTAAATGCCCTGCTTCGGACACGGCCTTAAACTTATTAGGCATTCTGCATTTAGGCTTTGTTCATAAAGTATGTGAAAGAGGCTGGTCACTGCGTAATGTTATTGGTGGATCCCAGGTCAAAAGACAACATGTCGTACTTTTTCCTAAAATTTAGATCGCGAAACGATTGTCATTTTCTTTTTAAATATAACAAAATTAATATGCTGGACCTTAGGCAAGCAACATCGTTTGTAGGCATTTTCAGATTTTTACCAAATTTTGGTTAATATTATGTGTGGTGCAAAATGGGCACCACGATTTGGAACATTTTTAGCGATCATCCCATGGTGTAAAAGCTTATATTATTCAATGTAAGGCTTAGAAGTATATTACAATATATGTAACATGCTGCTGCCTTAGTTGATTTAAAAACTAAAATAACGGACATAAATAACCTACAGATGGACATCGGGGGCGCAAAACCCGCAATTTAAAAAAAAAACTTGAGCAAAATGGTCTTCACACATCCATCCATGTACACATTGGCTCTCAAATTTCTAACAGAAACACTATTTTAAGGTTACCATAAGTCATGAGCCTTCTACAATATTATATTAACCAGTTCGCGCCAGGATTATTTTAACATCACCGAGCTGACGGGCGGGATCTTTTTAACGAAACTCGATCCGAGGCGGGTTCTGGCCAATAGTGCCGGGAAGCACACCCACGCCTTTCCGGCCTTGCTTGCTGCCGACAGACATTTCCGGCCTTGCTCGTGACGTGTTTATTCGTCATCCGTTTTGAATCTGGGGAAAACTAAGCGTTTATATACGTCATCAGGCGCGAGCTGGTTAACAAGGAACAGAATCTGCAGAGAACTGGACCCCAACTTTTTCGACCCCAAGTGACGAGTCCTTTGTATAGACAAGATATAAAATAAATGTAACGTTTAATGGCTGATGCATCTATGCCTATAGGCGTAATGCCATGAAATAACGTTAGGCCTGGAAGTGGGCTCAAAGTTCTAATTTCTGTAAGAAAAAACAAAATTTTTTACAAATACAATATACAGCATGATGAAGTGAAAAGTTTAAAGTGTTTTTAGTCAACATCAATGCGTTTTCAACCGAAATTACTGATATGTATTCGTACTCCCGATGTTTAACCCAAAGTCGTGCATATTTTTAAACAACTTCCGCCATAGTTTCATACTTAGTCAGGCGCCGTCAAAATTACGGTACCTGGACGTTTCCATAGGCGATGTTTGTCTATTGGTTACTTATGGCTGTGACTAAAAAACTTTTTCATCAAGGATAAATTTAACTGCCTAGTTACTCAAAGGGAGCCACTTAAAAAAAGGGAGCCACTTAAAAAAAGGGAGCCAGTTAAAAAAAGGGAGCCAGTTAAAAAAAAGGAACCAGTTTAAATGGCACTTGACTATGGCTACGACTAACAACTACCATTATCTCTAATTGATACGTAATCAGATTTACAAGTGTCCGTCTATTGGTTTATTATGACTGTGACTAAAAACTTTTTCACCAAGGATAAATTTAACTGCCTAGTTACTCAAAGGGAGCCAGTTAAAAATGGGAACCAGTTTAAATGGCTATGGCATATGGCTATGACTAACAACTACCTTTATCTCTAATTGATACTTAAACAGATTTACAAGAATGCTGCGGAAAGAAAATTGTGCAAACTAGATCTAAAGTTTTTTTAACTAAACGAAAAAGCTAAATTTGAAAGAAATTTGTTTTAAAGAAGTAGAAATAATTAACAGAATTTTCAAAAGGCACAAAAGCCGCTAAATGCTACTCCCATGAAAAATGAATTTTATGAATATCAAGCTCAAGTCCCAACTTCCCTAGTATAAACAAAATGTTTTTTTCTACTGGCATTTAGCGGCTTTTGCACCTTATCTCTTCAAATATATTAAAGACAATTGTTTAATGTTATGCAGAAGCCATAAATGTGACCTGCTCCCACAAAAACAGACATAAGTGTTGGGTTTTTTTAAGTGAGATATTGTTATTTCCATTTAGTACACATCTTCAGCTTTCATTTGGTACCAAAACCATCTTTATACCATACATATTCCAATTTTATGAGGATTTTATCTTGATGTGTTTGGGAGATAAATTACCACTTTTTGGACACAGTTCGCCTTAATAAAGCATGATTTGTTTGTACTTTCTCATAAATAAAGGTGATTTAAAGTATACAAATTAAAGAATACAAAAATAACGAAAAACAAAAATCGATGTCCGCCAGATTTTTCACCCCATTTCAACTTTGACGAGCTGTATCTCGAAATAGCCTGTGCGACTTATGTCGGGTTTCGTAGGAACGGGTCACAAATGAACTTAATCTCGAGTTAGAACCTACCCTGAACAAAATGGACTTTATTGACAGCTTCGATGATGCAACTGAATGTATTGTTGTATACATCTAAGCAGAACTTGTTTTGGCGGAGAAGATAACTAATAAATCCAGTAATTTATATTAGTAGCAGGCAATCAATGCTTGCATGAGATATATACCGATACATGAAATGCATGAATAGATCCCCATAATGTGATTGGTGGGCCATTCATTATTAAAGGTAGTATACACCATTGGTAATTGCTTGAATTATCATGAATGGGTATTATTTGGGGGTTGTATTTCATAGTAAATATCGTTTAACTTACCTGTCCGAAGTTTTACAATCATGGATACCGAGAAAAGCACGAAAAACGGCGTCTGTTTTCAACCGGCGTTGGGCAGTTATTCTTATGTTATCTTTGTTTTTTCGCGATCGCCGTCTGGCGATCGCGAATTTTTCTTCATAAAATTAAATTTTTCGGAATAATTACAGGATATCTAGCGCAATCATTTTGCTGGATGCCTAGAATCATTATTTACTTTCATATGAGTAAGATATTTCTTAATAATTCGGTAGTAAATATTTTTGATATCTGCAAATGGTGTATACTACCTTTAACTCCTCATTGAAGAATTCACCCAAACACGACTGTAAATAATAGGTTCCATTCCATTGCACAGTCACACTACTGGTTACACGATAACAAAAGGTATGGTGGTTGGCACTGATGCTGTCAATGTAATGTACTGTAGTACCACTTTTAGTTCCAAATTAGATGAGGATTTCTTCAGCCGTTGTGAAAAAACCAAATGTTTCAGATTTGTAAAATGTTTTGGATAATTCAATGAGGAGTAATGCAGAACAACCCACCAATCATATGAAGGGAATATATTTCAAGTGTATTTTAGTAGTTATGTGGGAGCCGAAATCCATGGGAGATCAGTGCATTTTTCTTACTGAATGCTTTTCTCTCACCGAATGCATCACCCAGGAAAAATAATAAAGAAAGAAATAAAGAAATAATAGTTTCATTTGATGATTGATATGTGGAATGTTCCATTTCACTCAGCTTCACCTCGTGAAATGGAACGTTCCACTTGTCACCAATAAAATCCTTCCCAACTTTGCAATCATAAACATTCATTACTTGTATACAACTATACTACAGTCCCATAAACACAGCCATCAGCTTTTGGTAGTTACTATGGTTACTAAAAATTAATTTGTGCAAAAATATTAACAGTTACTAAAAAAAAAAAAATCCTCATTATCCACCAAAGCAGACCATGTCTTACCCTCAAAAATGGCCGAACACACAGCTTCCAGTTTCTGCCCTTTTGTCTTTGCGCAAAGTTTAATAATTAGCCGCCGACAAAAAAACCGAATTAAACGACCAAGAAAAGCGCACATGAATACCATGCATTTATGGTGACTGCAAACGCCCAAACAAACTTTTCAGTCCACATAACCATCTACATAACCAGCGGCAAACGCTACATTTGTATTTTTTAAATATTTTTTTAAAAACTCCGTGTGTGCGTTACGCATTTCGAGTAAACTTCCTGGATTCTTGCGCAAACCTGTGTGCTGGTGGACCGCACAGCAGTGCCCCACGTAGCTTGCCAGCCGCATACTCACCAAGTTTCTCTCCAGTCGCTGTCTCCCATTTACTCTTCACGAAAACACCCTGGAACAAACAACAGAAAGTAAGAATGTATCATCAGTGATAATACACACGCAGGCCTACACTACTAAACTTCCTGCACCGTAGCACGTATGAGAACATTTGTATCATAATGAACAAAAGTCTTTATTTTCTCAGAACTCCAGTACCATATAGTTCTGACTCTCATAAGATGCCATAAGGTACCGACCGGTAAGTAACTTGTCTTAAAGGTAGGATACACCATTTGCAGATATCGAAAAAATTTACTACAGGAATATTAAGATATATCTTACTAATTTGAAAGTAAATAATGATTATAGGCATCCAGCAAAATGATTGCGCTAGATATCCTGTAATTGTTCCCCAAAACTGAATTTTATACAAATAAAACGATCGCCAGACGGCGTTCGTGGAAAAAACAAGAACATCATAAGTACCACTGCCTGACGCCAGTTAAAAACGAACGCCGCTTTTCTTGCTTTTCTCAGCATCCACGATTGTAAAACTTCCGGACAGGTCAGTTAAAAATATTTACAATAAAATACAACCCGCCAAATCCACCCATTCCTGATAATTCAAGCAATTACCAATGGTGTATCCTACCTTTAGGTTGAATTTGCAACTTTATATACCTACATGTAAATATGCAAAAGTACTAATGTACAAATCTTGAATAAGATTTAACCTTTATGTACAAATCTTGAATAAGATTAAAACTTAATGTACAAATCTTAAAGCAATGTCATGAAAGGACATAATTAGGAACTGTACATTTTGAAGTAAGTCTTGCAAAATCAGACTCTTGTTAAAGCTTCTAGAAGCATATTGCATGGTCAGTCAAGAGATCCAGGTGGAGAAATAGTAAATCTTGTCATTGACAAATCAGTAAATTTTACTAAAATTCAAAATATGCCATTGTGTTCTATAAGTGAATTCTTGAATGATCAGTTGATCACCAAGTTCTCAACTACCTTGTCCAATTACATGTATACGGAATCAAAATTGTACACACTGGTGTTATCATTGTAGAGGTCTCATTACAGTTCTTCCAGTGTAATACTATGTGAAAACAGGCTCATGTAGTCGTGTTTTACATAATGACCGAGGATACCCTATTATGTTTCCCTTTGTTCCCATACTATAACCCATAGACTTAGCATACACTTTAAAACCAGAGGACAACAAGTTTTTTGTTCACCAATTGTGCTTCTGTACTTCACACATTGTGCCTATGTTCGTGGGGTTATGTAGTACATGTACATGACCTGCTAAACCTACTGTATGTATTTGCTTTGTAGCTCACTACAGGGAACTCCATGTGATAAATGTATAACACACAAGTAATACTTTTTACAGTAACATTGTTGTGCATACAGTATACAGTGCAATTGAAAGCTAACCTTAGAATGGAAAATTCTTTTCACATTTTTTTCCTCTCAGGAAAATTCTTTTTCATTTTACAAAGTGTGAAAAGGAGTGAAAAACATTTCACATTTTCACACTTTTTAACACAAGTGGGAATTTGGGCGCGAATTTACAGTGTTAACTTTCAATCGGCACTGTGCTGTACTAACGCACCATACGCGGATCACCTCAAAGGGCTAGTTTTACTACACCACTCAAAGCATTCAATAATTAGTATACTACATGTATAAGACAATGGAGAAGCATGTACTAAAGACTATTGTTTAAAAATCACTCAATTATAAACAAAATGAAAACTGAATATCATTATCAATAAAGTGTTGAAAGCACACATTTATCATACTGTACCTCATTCATCTATTGAAAGGATTACAGGATTTGATGCTGAATTGTCCTCTTCATTCATATGTGCTGCTGAATATTTAACCGGCTCTTCGCTTACTTGGAGTATTTGACCAATGTCCGACAACTATCGCGTACAACTTTTTTCCGGTTTTTTTCTTCGTTTTTTCGACTTGATTTTAGGGTTTTTTTAACATAGAAATTAATGGCATGTGAATAATGTTAACCATCTTAAAGTCATGTAATTAACTTTGAAAATACTATTTGTAATACTCACCTGTTTGGCACCTGCTTAACCATATAATATGAATTTGTCCTCTTAGTTTGAACGGAGGAGCATATTCCAGATAAATTTTAACATATGTAACACGCACGTATTCGATATATACCGGTAAACAACATTTGTCATTTGTCGAAGACTACAATGCATTAATCCTACAGCTATAGATTAAAGCTTAGACCTATACCCTATGGTGTGTGAAAATTCGTATTGAAGTTGATGGATTTAGCAGCGTTAGGATAAACCCTTCATCTTCTATATGTCATTTGTTGACTTTACAAGCAACAAATACTGAAGGGTTTTGGAGTGTAGAGCAAAGCAAGAAGTTAAAATAATATGGACTCCGTGCACTATTACCCCCTCAATGGTTTACAAAGAGAGAGTTCGGGAGAACACCGAGGGATATTCGAATGCATTGGTGCTGGCACTTGATGTTTCTAAATTCAATACCCTGTGGACACAATGGGGACAATGGGAGTCAAAAAGTCTCTACAGGGTACATGTATACCGGTAGTTCTATAGATGAATTGGTCTCCACAAGGTTTTACGAAATAGATTCATGGATTTTACTCAAAAACTATGTGTTTGGGTTAGGGTTAGTGTTTGGGTATAATATAGGGTAAAGTATAGGGTATAGTATAGGGTATAATATATGGTATAAATGTTCTGGAGATAAGACAAGTTTGCATATTGGTTACTTCCTTGAAGTTCAAATTACACAACTGATAAAACAGGCTTTGAAATAGCCGGCTCTGTTGTAGAAAAACGATGGACACAAAATGGTCGATTTTAGTTTGCTATCGTAACAGTTTACATGTAGGTGAAAATGGTGTTGGTGAAAATGGTGTGGGTACCAATGATACAGCTGACATCCTCATAATAGCACGCATGTGATATCTATCACACTATTGAGTGTGCCATGCGTTTTTTGTATAGACCGGACAGGTGATCGTTCTAGGCCAATCAAATTACAGTATCTAAGCACACGATATAACAATAACAATTGTGATGTGGAATCAGTGTTGTATTCAAGTCCCTGGAAGTCCTTTCACAAGTCCTTTCACAAGTCCTTTCACAAGTCCTTTCACAAGTCCTTTCACAAGTCCTTTCACAAGTCCTTTCACAAGTCCTTTCACAAGTCCTTTCACAAGTCCTTTCACAAGTCCTTTCACAAGTCCTTTCACAAGTCCTTTCACAAGTCCTTTCACAAGTCCTTTCACAAGTCCTTTCACAAGTCCTTTCACAAGTCCTTTCACAAGTCCTTTCACAAGTCCTTTCACAAGTCCTTTCACAAGTCCTTTCACAAGTCCTTTCACAAGTCCTTTCACAAGTCCTTTCACAAGTCCTTTCACAAGTCCTTTCACAAGTCCTTTCACAAGTCCTTTCACAAGTCCTTTCACAAGTCCTTTCACAAGTCCCTTCACAAGTCCCTTCACAAGTCCAGTCACAAGTCCTTTCATAAAGCCAGTCGCAAGTAACTGGTTGAACAATGACCAAGGAATGCTTTTGTTCACAGTTCATCTGAATAGCTAGTGACTTGACTTGAGACTGAAGGACTTGTGATGGACTTGCAGGGACTTGCGGGGACTTGCGGGGACTTGCGGGGACTTGCAGGGACTTGCAGGGACTTGCAGGGACTTGCAGGGACTTGCAGGGACTTGCAGGGACTTGCAGGGACTTGCAGGGACTTGCAGGGACTCGAATACAACTCTGTATGGAATGTGTTAATATTAACAACTGACGTGCTACCGGTATGCATCCCTGAAAGGGTAAATAATAACATATCCCATATCACAGCTGTCAACGACTGTTTTGTTAAGTCCTGCCCCCTCCCCCAAAAAAGATAAACAGTTGGAACTTACTTTGCAGAGAAAAAAAGTCACTGTGGTGCAACCCTTGGTAACTGTAGACTTGAGACCGAGCACTAGCGCTGCGTTAAGCTGGAAGTTCTCAGGCCGTTAGCGGGCATGCATTCAGGTTCTACACGCGTGCGCGCAACGCGTATTGTATAAGAGCTTAGTCATGATACATGCAATTTTTTTCCATCAGACCGGACATGTTGCCGTTCTCAACCAATGAAATTACATTAAATCTAAAGCAGATAATATAACAGATAATATAACAATAGTTATTATTTTTTGTATGGACTGAGGTGGTAGATTCATGTAAATCGTCAGGAACGAAAAAGCAACAAAAACTAAGATTTTTTTATTATCACAGTTCACCCCAATTAATAAAAACTCAACCGGACCTAGCAAAAGTGTTTGATCTATCAGAGTTTTGTATTAAGTGGAATGTCGGTCCCATTCACTGTGCACATTAATGCAGAATCGGGACTCAGGTTTTTGTTTGCTGTAACCAGAATTTGTATTAACAGCGTTTGTATCAACGAGAGTTAACTGTACTGTGCAGCTTATCATGACCGATTATCAACTGGTATAATTACAGGCCCTACCATTTGTGACCCAGCACAAGTAAATGAGACATTTTGCGGCAAAACTAAAAAATGAGATTTTAATTTCATCATTTAAAGCTTGTTTAGCTTTAAATGATGAAATCAAAATCTCAAATTTTATTTTTGCCTCAAAGCGTCTCATTTACTCGTGCTGGGTCACATTTGATCATACGGGTAAGACGGTTATGAAATTGTTACGAGTGAACAATTCTGTCTTGCAAGGAAAATATCACAGTAATATTAAAAAAGCTACATCTAGGCCAGCATAATTGAGGCACAAGAATTTGTAATCAGAAACTGCAATTAACAGCAAAAACAGAATTCCTGCCTAATTAGAAGGATTTAAAACAATCAGTTACATGTTATTCAAGACAAGATATCAACTCACCTTCTCTATCAGTATCAGATGCCAAAGATCTGCTCACCATACAATGGTTTTTTTTTTATGACATCTTAAAAAAAACTCGCTATAACACTGATTGAAATACTAAATTCTAAAGATATATCCTACTTGACAGGAATGTACACGTCTATGGTCAATTGTTTATCTGATCAATATAATCTTTTACTTACATCCCATACATACATGATCGTGAGCCAAATCCTCAATGGTCCATTCACCATCACGTGCCAGTCGCTATTTTAACCGTTTGTGTTCACAGACGGAGCAAATACGCATGCGTGTTTACCCGTGGTTCTAGTCTACTACGCATGCGCTTTACGATGCAAACATTAGAACTAGCACACGTGCAAACAATGCCCAAACCAGTCATGAAAAGATGGAAGCACATGTAAATGTTAATTAGATTGTTTCCAAGCTCCTGAAATTGTAATGAACTGAATATGTACGAGGGATAGTAAAACAATATAACATGGTTTATTTCGAGTGGGTAGTCAATATTAGCTTCATTTGGTATTGGAAGTTGTAAAACTAGTTTTCTCGGCTTCATCACCTCAGAAACTAGTTTGTCAACTTCCAATATCGTGGGAAGCTAATATGTGACCTGTCATCATAAAATGAGCGTAAAGTCAGAAAAATTAAAAATTGAGATATGGGTATTTCTAAATTCTGTTGAAACAGAGCTTTCCAATGGTATATAACACTTGGAGGTTTGATACTCAATATTTTATTTTTAATTTTTTTTAGTCTGGAGTCTTAATACAGAGATTATGAGAAAACGGGCATTTCTTGCGAGAAATTGTGTGAAAGGCATGGAAAGGCATAGTCAAAATTGTCTCAAAAACTAATTTTGTTTTTATCTGATCGTCCTGAAAAATTGGGAATTTATTGTTGGGGATTTAGTCTTTAAAAAACCCATATAATCTCAAAATCGACCACCCCTTCAAATTTTGACTTTGCCTGGCCGTACTGGGAAATCACTCCGTGCGACTTTACGCTCATTTTGTGATGACAGGTCACATATCGACTACCCACCCTCAAATCATGTTACATTTGTATACCATAAGCACAGGGTCATCACAATTGTGATTTCAAAGTTATTTGACTAAGACAAATAATTTATCAATAACAGCACTTAAAGGTAGTATACACCATTGGTAATTTGTTGAATTATCAGGAATGGGTGGATTTGGGGGGTTGTATTTTATAGTAAATATCGTTTAACGGCCCTGTCCGAATTTTTACATTCACGGATGCCGAGAAAAGCATGAAAAACAGCGTTTGTTTTCCACCGGAGTCGAGCAGTTATTCTTATGTTATCTTTGTTTTTCGCGCTCGTCGGACGGCGAGAATGAATTTTGGTTTATACAATTCAATTTTTTTGGAACAATTACAGGATATCTAGGGCCCTTATTTTGCTGGATGCCTACAATCATTATTTACTTTTAAATAAGTAAGATATTTCTTATTAATTCGGTAGTAAATTTTTTCGATATCTGCAAATGGTGTATACTACCTTTAACACCCGAGTCTTTATCATCGAACGCTGTAAAGAGCTCTAACTGTACAGAAAGCCTAGATACTGTCTCCTGAAGAGACTCTAATCCTAGTCAACTACCTGGATCTGAATATAACCCGTAGAGGATCATTAGGAATCTAGACCTACCAGTTCATCTTCATCTTCTTCCTCTTCTTCTCCCTTCTGTCTCGCTGCCTCTGCCTCCTCGTCAAAATCCTCCATCTCCACCTGCAAGAACGGACCCCAATAGTCTCATCAAATATCATCAGAAAAGTATATTTTGTTAACCCACCTATATATAGTGCAGTTGCCACAGAATTGTCTGACCTTTCAAAACCTTCAAGTTTCCTGGACTGAAAGGTTTTGAAAGGTGAGAAAACTGTCTGACAAAAGGGACCTATGAAAGATTTTGAAAGGTAAAACAACTCTCTGAACAAACTGGTGTGAGAAAAAAAATACCTTTCAAGTTTCTTGGACTGAAATGTTTTGAAAGGCGAGAAAACTGTTTGACAAAAGAAACCTATGAAAGATTTTGAAAGGTAAAACAACTTTCTGAACAAACTGGTGTGAGAAAAAAAATACCTTTCAAAAGGAATTGAAAGGTGCAGTAGTGCAGTAGCAACAAATTCTGGAGCGTTTTGAAAGGTTCATACTTATTTATAGCCATTTTGTCAAGTACGCAGATTTTGAAAGGTTTTGAAAGGTAAAACCATAGAAAGGCTAAAGAGTGCGAAGACTGATCTGTGACAGACTTTTTACAAACACTATACAAACTGTCTCATTTATATGTGACCTGCTCCCACGAAAACGGCATAAAGTCGCGCTATGCTATATTGAGTTACGATTGAAAGTAGCCGATTTGACAGTGGGGAATCGTTATGGGGGATTTGGCATGATACAATTCCCACATATGTTTTCTTTCAAACTACCAAGTATTTTTTCAAAAAATTTGCAGAAATCTAAATTTAATTTTACTGAGCGTACCTAAGAAGTAAAATGTAGCGAAATTAATTTTTTAACTATTGTTAATTTGATGTGTGTAATGAACGCTGATTTTGCTCAATATATATATTTTTTTAAATACCCTACCCAATAAATTATATATTATTTTAAAGCTATAAATTCAAGGAATCTGGAAATACCAATATATCAAACTGTCAAAAAATCAACTTTACTCTGATTTCGTGGGAGCAGGTCACATATATTGATAGATTTCAATAACACAAGTGGCCTTGTGGTGAATCCCTCTTTTTTTGTTGAAAAGGTCCGAAGTATGCGACCAGTATTTGACAATAAAAGAGTTCGTAAGTATTTTTTGTCTTTCTATTCCTTTCCTTTGAATTGACCCCTTACGCACAGTATAAAAAAGTGAGGTGCTTCGTAAGAGCTGTCAGTCCACTCCACTTGCAAAGACAACTTCACTTGAGTGGGCACTGCTGGCACAACGCGTCGACCACTAATTGTAAATTTATAGTGAGCTTTAATATCGACTGTGTGGGTTCCGATACTGGCTAGGTGGCGTTTGCCTCTCACAGAAGACAGAGTTCACATAGTTGTCTACCTATAACTCGGCCGTTTCCCTTGGAGTCTTCATTCTTTGTTTTGGTAAAGCCTCAGCAGTTGCGGGCAAGTCTTGTATTAATTTTGCAATAATCCTCCGAAATCAGCGAGCAAATAGTCTATTACTCTAGTAAGCCTCGGCAGACGAAATATGTATATTTTTAAGAACCTCGATTGTGTTTGGTTTAAGTATCATAAAATTAGCCAAACCCACCAAAGCCTTTACAATTGCAAGCATAAGTGACTATTAACCAGTTCGCGCCAGAGGACGTATATAAAGGCAAAGTTTTCCCTAGATTCAAAACAGATGACGCATAAACACGTCACAAGCAAGGGCGGAAATATCTGTCAGCAGCGAGCAAGGCCGGAAATGTGTGGGTACCATCGGCCTGAACCCGCCTCGAATTGAGTTACGTTAAAACAAAGTCCTGCGCCTCGGCTCAGTGATGTTAAAATAATCCCGGCGCGAACTGGTTAAGACTCTGGTTTTGTACCCTACCTCTTCAATACAATCATCTTGTAGGAGAGAACGCACATCAAGTCGGGTGTAGTCAGCCGGCAGAGGTTCAAAATTGCGAATCATCTGTAAATCAAATTGCGAGTTTAAGAAGTTGGAATATCGCAGCACTGGATGTAAGTAAATACAAAGAAAAACCAATATCTAACCTGTTAAAATTATTGTAAGACTACCGTTTACATACAGCAAACTATGGAAATATATTTGGATATTCTGGGATGGAGAAAACTGCTACACATACCCCGACATTCGATAGCTAAGATAGCACTATAATAATCATAGGCTACTCACCGAGACATCAGGTTTATCTTTCGTTTAAATCATAAAAGCATGATCATTTTCCTTGATTGTTGCTAGATATTGGTACTCCGGGCAACATTTATTCAGCGCGGCGCAGAAAAAGTTAATGCTTTTTTAACAAGTTAGACCCAAAGCAAGCGCTAGACTTTCACTGAATAGGGCACGTGTACAATCACATGAGCGTAACGCACAAAACGATATTTTTTAATAATCATCAAATGCTGTGCAGAAATCTAGACAAAGATACATACAAAAAATGACGGAAGAGGCTCACAGGCAGTCACCAGAGGCATGACTATTTTTACTGCAGTAAACATTTTTGCAGATTGTTCACATGTCAATATGTATGTGGTAATCAAGAACTTTTCAGGGAAAAAAAGACCACAGATTCAGTACAAAAGTGATCTTTAAATACATAGCCCAATATCATAGTGCTGCTTAATTGCAGCCAATTTTGTACTTTAACAGTAAGCACAGGAAAACATGTTTAAAAAAAAAACAGTTGCTTAGATCAGTGACGTAACAATATAAATCTATATGCATGAGCAAGCTTAAGCACGTCCACGCCATTAAATAATGCTAAGCAGTAACATGGTTTTCTGATACAGTAAGCACAACTTTTCTGCTATCCGTTAAGCAGCGCTATGAAATTGAAATAAAAGTTACAAACTAAAAACTTTAAAAATCCAATAATTTTTCAAGAGTTTGAACTGAAAGCAAGGACTTGACAAACCTTCTGTATATCAGCCAGACCACGATTGTGAGTGTCTCGTTTGTGACAGGTGGCAGCATCAGCCGTCATCTCCACAACAAACACCTGTATATATACAAAATGTAATTCATCAAGTGCAAGCTTATAACCAACCGCTGTACGATTGTAGTGACACGCACACTGAAGAAAACAGTGAGAAAAGCCAGAAATGAGAAAAGCCAGAAATGGAGTTGGGAAAGTGATCGACAAACAAACAAAACTAAAGTGATTCAGCTTCCTAGAAAATGTTGGTAAAATAATGGTGTAAACTTCTGTTAAAAATATTTTCATCAAATTTCCCATACACCAAAATGAGGGTAAATAAGCCAAAATGAGAAAAGCCAGAAATGGAAAACTAATCGACAAACAAACACAACTAAGTAATTCAGCTTCCTAGAAAATGTTGGTAAAAAAATGTTGTAAATTTCTTTGAAAAAAAATTTCCATCAAATTCTTCATACACCAAAATGAGGGCAAATAAGCTGTAAAATGCATAAATCACTAAAATATGGCCAGAAAAAAAACCCAAACAAAAACACCAAACGGTTTCACAGTATCTTATTCGCTTAGCTTTTTGCTAGCAGCAAAAACTAGATCTTGGGTGTGAAAAAAAAAATGATGTGTGTAGTTTTCTAGCCTAAAGTTGCCCTTATTCTAGGCAGAATTTGGAATTTTCCTCACTGTTATCACTCGCCATTACCATTTCTCACTTTATTATTAGCTGAAATAATTGCACATTGAATGTGCAATTCTTCCATGGTATAATGAATGAAGCCCTAACTCTAGAACGTGCAAAAGTAGTACTGAGGTTTTTGCACACACTGCGGCAAACCAACTACACAGCACGTACTTCGAAATTGCTATAGTTAATACAAGCATGTCTGAGATAATAAATCTTATTTTATAAGCAAGTTGAGCAAGTTGAGAAACTTTGAAGTTCATCCACTTCATTTCTGAAAAGATTCTTGTGCTTCCCAAAGCGTGGTGGGTCTAAACCAGAAGTGCCTTGCAGATTACTGGCTTTTTATTCGTTAGCCAAAACAGCACAGTGCCCTCTACTGAATCAGAGTGTATTATTCGTTTAGAAAATTTGAGGATCTATTGACAAGAGGAAGCGGTTTTATCAACACGACCAGTATAAAAATGTAATAGCTGAGTTTTTGTTTTTTTCGTTATAATATCTAAGATGCATTGCTACACATAACATAAAAATAGCATAATAGCATTTGTAAGGCGCACAGTATCTGACAATAACAGCCATTCAAAGGCGCGGGGGGTCAGTGAAAAGTCAGTGTGCGTGAAAGTAGTGTAATTGTGCTTGAGAGGGGAACTGATTAAAGAGGTAAGTTTTGAGATTGCGTGTGGAGAGATGATAACAACATGATGCATCATGTTTGGACTTCAAAAACTTCCTAGAAAATTTCATGTACATGTAAAATTAACAGTTGAAATGCCTATGGTGCAATGCTCACAACAACCACCTTTTTCGAGTTTCGAGAAACCTTGAGCAAAACTGTAGTAAAAACGCTTACATATTTAACGCACACTGTTATTTACTCAGCACAAACTTGTGTGATATAAATATTTACTGTGCATTTCAGTGAGTGTTCATTACCAAAATAAATAAAACCCTCCCTCTATGAGGGCAGATCACTGCATGGCATGGCACATGCAGCTGTGTACATTGAAAGATTATACTAAAACTAGAATATACAATGGTTTGTTTTGGGGTGCATATTAGAGTGTGTTTAGGATAAACAAGGGCAAGGGTTAATACTTCAAACTACACTACTGTGAGGGATAAAGTTCTAGCAAGCCTACCTCAAAGCCTTTGAGTTTGCTGTAGTTTCTGAATGGGACCACATACTGCATCTTGTCATTGATGGCATCTACTATGATGAAATCAAAGAAGCCGTCGTCTACAGTCTTCTTGAAGGACTTCAGTAGACTGGTGCGATAAGCAATCTCCATGACTGCTTCATACTCGTACTCCAGAACCTTCACATCACAAAGAGAAATCATCATGCTCTACCCTCCTGTTATTTTACCTTTCAAACCTTTCGAAATCTGCTTACTGGGCAAAATGGCTATAAATAAGTATAAACCTTTCAAAACACTCCAGAATTTGTTGCTACTGCACTACTACACCTTTCAATACATTTTGAAAGGTATTTTTTTCTCAAAGCTTGTTTCATAGGTTCCTTTTGTCAGACAGTTTTCTCACCTTTCAAAACCCTTCAGTCTAGGAAACTTGAAAGGTTTTGAAAGGTCTGACAATTCTATGGCAACTGCACTATATATAGGAGGGTTAAGACTAATTCCCTACCCCATTTTTTGTCTTACACATAAAACCTGAATCCTGTAAAATCCTGCAATTCCAAAGTGTTAAAACTCTGTGTAACCTGAATCCTGCAAAATTCCCCTAATATTTATTACTGGTGACCACTGCCTGAATCCTGCAAAATCCTGCAGTGGGTTTACCATTGAGATATATAAAGCAGGCAAACATGGAACAAACAGCTGCTAAGTGCGCTATTACAAGCGTCTGCACACATGACCCTTGGTACGCAAACGTTTTCTATCCTTGACACATAACTTCAGAGTTGTGTTCCTGCAAGTCCATCACAAGTCCTTCAGTCTCAAGTCAAGTCACTAGCTGTTCAAATGAACTGTTAACAAAAGCATTCCTTTGTCATTGTTCAACCAGTTACTTGCAACTGGCTTTGCGACTGGCTTTGCGACTGGCTTTGCGACTGGCTTTGCGACTGGCTTTGCGACTGGCTTTGCGACTGGCTTTGCGACTGGCTTTGCGACTGGCTTTGCGACTGGCTTTGCGACTGGCTTTGCGACTGGCTTTGCGACTGGCTTTGCGACTGGCTTTGCGACTGGCTTTGCGACTGGCTTTGCGACTGGCTTTGCGACTGGCTTTGCGACTGGCTTTGCGACTGGCTTTGCGACTGGCTTTGCGACTGGCTTTGTGACAGGACTTGTGACAGGACTTGTGACAGGCTTTGTGACAGGCTTTGTGACAGGCTTTGTGACAGGACTTGTGACAGGACTTGTGACAGGACTTGTGGACTTGTAACTGGACTTGTTACTGGACTTGTTGCTGGACTTGTGAAAGGACTTGTGAAAGGACTTGTGAAAGGACTTACAGGGACTCAAATACAACACTGCATAACTGTAATACATCTTGACTGAAGCTCTAGTAAACTAGAGAGTAACCTGCGATGGACTAGCATCCCGTCCAGGGAGGAATACAAATAGTCTCAGTTGTTTCATGCTTCTGAAACCGGAGTTTAACACCGGCCTGATGAGCCATATTAGCTGGGGACACACTCTGTGTTTGAATCTGCCTACCTTGAGGAGGAACTTCTTCCCCGTTTCTGGATCTGTCGCCATCCTTTCCACTTCCGTCATGAAGTAGTCATCCAGGCACAGCATACGGGGTACATGACCACCCATCTTAGTCTCTAGACCCTAAAAAACGAGAAACACACCGTCCTGTTACTACGCCGTTACACTGTTACTACGGCGATCGCGAAAAAAACAAGAACAACATAAAAACCACTGCCTAACGCCGGTTGAAAACGAACGCCGTTTTTTCTGGCTTTTCTCAGCATCAATGATTGTAAAACTTTGGATAGGCCAGTTAAACGATATTTTAAAATACAACCCCCCAAATCCACTCATTCATCATAATTCAAGCAATTACCAATGGTATATCCTACATGTAGCTTTAAACTTTGGATCAAGAGTATTCAGGATCACAGATCAAATTAGTTTAAGCTGTTGCTTAAACGAATTTGATCTGTAATGACAAATATTTTTGACCTGGCACTTAGAAAGGGTGACCAAACGTTTAAATGATAAGTGACTAAATTGGTTTGGTAAAAGCCTGTGAAATGTTTCCTTGGAGGAAATTGAATGTGAGAGTTGGTGAATTTGTATAACAAATGTTTTAAAATAGCCGGGAAAACCCATAGTAGGAATTTCAATAAAAAAATTGAGAAAAGTAGGAGCAATGTTTTAAAAAAATTGGGAAAAAGTAGAAAAAGTAGGAATACTTGGTCTTTTTAAGAGCTTAGAAATGTAGACTTCCTAAATGTAGACTACCCAACAGTTTTTATTTTAACCCCTTGGCGCCGGTATTAATTCCTTACTCAATTCCTCACCCGATTATACACATGACTGTACAGCAGCCTTTGTCCAGCAGTTGCACTGCACAATGAACCCGAGCGTACACCCGTCACACAGCCCGTGTGCTACAGGGTAGCACAGCTGACCAACAGCCTTCCGGACGGATTAGCGTGCCGCGGCCATGGCTGCTCACCGTTATCAAGGGGTTAATTAAAAATCAAGAAAGGTAGAGGATCCAACCTTTACAATTCGTACCTTGATAAGCTTAGAGACGTACGTCTTGCCACTGCCTGGAGGTCCTCTGAGAATGATCACAATCTGTTTGGGGCGATGACTACGACCGGGATTCTTCAGCAGATCCTCAACAGGAACACCCTTTGGTTTGGGCTTCTCAGCTGCAGCAGCAGCAGCAGCGGCAGCAGCAGCAGCAGGAGGCGGGGGTGGAGGTGGTGGATAAAGCTGCAACGGCTGCTTTTCATCCACAGGGTAAGGACTGTCGTAGCCACTCACGGTTGGTGGATAACTTGTTGAAACAAACATACTGTTGGCAAACCCACATCCACACACGTAAAACAAAAATATATGTTTCAAAGCGTAAAATGTCAAAGCAACCGTTTTTGTGTGACTTCTGTCTTGCATGTAGTTTTGTCACACAACCCCATTTTTCCAGGTACTTCTGTAAACCAAATCTTGAATGGCAGGAACGCGCTTGAATGGCAGGAACGTGACCTATGAACCTAACAAGAGTATCCTCTTCTAGGTCAGACCAGAAGTATACTTGAATCGTGCTTGAAATCACGTGACTGATTAACCCTCCTATGGTTTTACCTTTCAAAACCTTTCAAAATCTGCTTACTTGACAAAATGGCTGTAAATAAGTATGAACCTTTCAAAACGCTCCAGAATTTGTTGCTACTGCACTACTACACCTTTCAAAACCTTTTGAAAGGTATTTTTTGTCTCACACCAGTTTGTTCAGAGAGTTGATTTACCTTTGAAAATCTTTCATCAGGTCCCTTTTGTCAGACAGTTTTCTCACCTTTCAAAACCTTTCAGTCCAGAAAACTTGGAAGGTTTTGAAAGGTCAGACAATTCTATGGCAAATGACCTATATATAGGAGTGTTAAAGATCCCGGAAAGGTATAACGTTAATTTTCGGAATCGAGTTTGCTTTTGGACTTTCCTTAGGCCTGTCATTTTATTTGTTTTATATTCGTGTATGCCTAATTATTATGATTATAAAAAAAAATAGTTTTAATCTTAACATTTAACGAGATTGTCAAAACTCGAAAGAAAATGTTACCTCTCATCCATATCATACGAGTCCCTTCCCTGGCCTGCCACATCTTGCTCAAACTGCCTGGGTTGTTTGCCGTAGCTGGGCGATTCCTCGTCGTCGTACTGACGATGCTTCGGCTCACTCTGCCGCGCCTCAAACCTCTGCCGCTCCTGTTGCTGTTGCTTTTGCTGCTGCCATTCTGACGGCGGTCGCGGGTCATCGCGAGGCTGAGGCTGAGGCTGATGATTGTAATCTCTACCATCGACGTCCCGCGCCCCGGCGTCCCTCGCCCCGGCGTCCCTCGCCCCGGCTTCTCTCTCATCATAACGTCTATCTGCTTGCTCGCTGTACTGTCTACCGCCGCTGTCCGGGTCCCGCTCGTATCTCTCGCGGTCCCGCTCGGAGCGGTCCCGCTCGGAGCGACCACGACTCCTGTCGTCTGGCCCCAAGTCTCTGCCCTGATGATCCCTGTTAAATCCTGCAGGGTCCCTTTCTCCAGAGAATCTTTCACGCTCACGGCCCATCTCTTCCGGATACCCCTCTTGAATACGGGGGTCTCTGTCATCATAGCGGCTATCTCCTCTGTCGTACCTTTGTTCTGTAAAATCATAAAAATCAAGGTACCTGTAGTTTACACTATTTGCTTTTGTTGTAATTTTGTTAAATGGATGGGTTAGGGGGTTCAAATTGATAGTAAATAGTGTGAGGCTGACATTTTTTTTGAAATTTTATGTTCATAGATGCTTAAAAACCAATAACATTAATGCTGTTTTTGTAGTCTGGTTCCTTGACTTCCTTTAGATGAATCAGAGCAATATATAGACATCGGGCAATTATCAGGTTAGAAAACCAGACTAATTGAATTGCACCTATTCAGAGATGTATTAAACAGTATTGCAAGTATTACCTAATTTAACCAGTTCGCGCCGGGATTATTTTAACATCACCGAGCTGAGGCGCGGGATTATTTTTAAAGAAACTTGACCCGATGCGGGTTCAGGCCGATGTGTACCGGGAAGCACACCCACGCATTTCCGAGCCTTGCTCGCTGCCGACAGACATTTCCGGCCTTGCTCGTGACGTGTTTATGCGTCATAAGTTTTGGGTCTGGGAAAAACTTTGCGTGTATATACGTCATCCAGCGCGAACTGGTTAATACATTTTGGACAGTGTTTGAAAATAGTTAGGTATTGCCTAAGGTATTGATATAAAATGTGACCGGCTCTACAAAAAGGTCTATTAAGTCGCGCTATGCACTATCATGTAATGGCCCGCTCAACATTGAGAGGGTAAACATTTCATCAAATTTTCATCAAATGTTTGTTTGTTGTCATGAATGACATCTTTAATACGTAGAGTTTCAGGTTTCATTCAAAGAAATGTTGATTTTGATGAATAAAGTGGGGAAAAAACCTAGCATTTTGGGCGCATCGTTCTGTTGTAGTACAACAGAGCCGGCTATTTCAAAGCCTGTTTTCTCAGTTGTGTAATTTGAACTCCAAAGAAGTAATTAATATGTAAACGCATCATATCTCAAAAATGAGGGGCTATGAAGCTCTATTATATACCAAATGAAAGCTTACGTTGTGGGCTTTTCAACCATGTATGTATATGTATACTTGACATAATACACCTTTTTGTAGAGCCAGTCACAAATTCCACTTTTCTTAAAAACCACAGCACACCAGATGCTGTGATTGCACAGGATGGATGCTTTCTTTCACAGGAAGGTTTATTTCTCATAAACAAATTGCAATATGATTGTACTAAAGAGCACATTATTTACTATTGGTACTTACCTGAGTGTGGTGAGTCGCCTCCTTGACCGTGACCATAGTCAAAAGTCTTCACCAGCGTCTGAGCTTCTATACCTCCCTGACTTCTTGGCTCAACTGCGGAAAAAAACTAGTTATGTCATTTCTTGCAAACACCTTCCTAATTCGTTAACTTTTAGGTATAAATTAACGCATGCCAGCTAGGGGTTCTGCAAAGCCCAAGTCTCACTAGGACCTGTGATTTTCTGCGACTAAGTTCAGTCGTGCGACTACAGCCGGTCGTGGGTAGTCGTGAATATTTCTTGCGATTTGAGCCTAGCAGTCACATTGTAAGACCAGTCGTGTGACCTGCAGAAGACCTGTAGAAGACTGGTAGCACCACTATTCGCACTGTCACACTACTACCCAAGACTACGTACGAGTGGTAGGTCCTGTTGCATGATTGGCTATGACTAATCGTGCGACCGATCGTGAGACCGATCGTGCGACCGATCGTGAGACCGATCGTGAGACCGATCGTGCGACCGATCGTGCGACCGATCGTGCGACCGATCGGTCGCACGATCGTGCGACCGATCGTGCCACCGATCGTGCCACCGATCGTGCCACCGATCGTGCGACCGATCGTGCGACCAATCGTGCGACCGATCGTGCGACCGATCGTGCGACCGATCGTGCGACCGATCGTGCGACCGATCGTGCGACCGATCGTGCGACCGATCGTGCGACCAATCGTGCGACCGATCGTGCGACCGATCGTGCGACCGATCGTGCGACCGATCGTACGACCGATCGTACGACCGATCGTGCGACCGATCGGGCGACCAATCGTACGATTGGTCGCACGATTGGTCGCATGACTGGCTGTGAATGATCATGCGACTGGTATAGTGACTTGCTGCGACCGGTCTGGACCAGTCACGCGACTGGTAGTGCGACTATAAATACAGGGCACGCATAGCAGAGATTTCAGGGTTTGCCGATCATCTTGGGCAGTGGCACGACCGACGCAAGACAACTCATCACTTTTCATATGACTTGTCGTGAAGTCGCACGATTAGTCTTGCTTAGTTGGGGAAACTAGTCGTGCAATCAGGTCTCATAGTCGTGCAACTGTCGTACGACAGGAAAATCCTTTAATCAGCCACGACAATGAAAGTCCAATGACCATCACATGAACGTCGCATGACAAATTAAGAGTAGGCTGCGACAAGATGCGACTACTTCAGTCACAGCCAGGTTTTTTAACAAGATCAAACAAGGTACGGTAGAATTCCCACCAATCAGAGTTCTCCTGAACCAAGTCACAACTGGGCGCTGTCAACACCGAGTATGATAATTCAGTCGATTAATCCTGACAGTGCATCAGGTAGAATTTTACTGAATTTTTATTTTGCCAATTCCCATGAATCTGTGAATATGTTTGTTTAAATACCAACCTATTGTATAGCAATGCAGTGACAAACCATCCATGGAAGCTTGGAATGCACAGAAATTTGTCTTGAAAATGTGAGCAAACAGTATGAACCAGGGCCCAATTTTATGGCTCTGCTAAACACAGAATTCCGCACTTACGGTCACCATTATGTGCTTACCCTGTAAGCACAGAATCCTTAGTTAGGAGATGTACGCATGCTCAGAGACCAAAATTCCTCGCTAACGCATGAAATATGTTTACCGTAAGCACCGAATTTTCTGCTATAGTAAGCAGGAATTTTTCGCTAACAGTAAGCAGTGCCAAGAAATTGGGCCCTGATTATTTCTTCATTCTAGCTTATCACTTACCAGGGTGTCTGGGATAGCCTGGGTCTGGTGGCCTATCATATCCTCTGTCTACATTGCGCCTGTAGGAATAACAAGGTGGCATTTATACCATTACTAAAAAAACTGAATCTTTTCTTTGGAAATGAAACTCTGGAAGGGCAAATGCAAATAGAATAGAAACCTTCCTACTGTACTTCAAAGAAACATTCATACCCATTTTTGCACAAAATGAACGTCATACCTTTGGATGACCAAATATAGTGAACAATGCGCAACTTCGACATTAATGGATTTTCCATAATAACTAAGAATCATCATCATCTTTTTAAGTTATTGCAATGTACACAAGTTTATATAAAACTTTTCCAAATTACTCCAAGGCAGAAACCTTAATATAATTAACTCAATAAGACGAAACAAATCCAGTCATCTTGTTGTATGTATGCAACAGGGAGGGGACTGACATTTTGTTTGCCTTTTTGAGGTAAATGTGAAAGCAAACTTTATAGTGCAAATACCGATATGTATAATGATTGGCAGAAACCCCTGAAATCATTAAGGTAAAGACTTTCATCTCCGATTCAAGTTTAGAACAAATGCTCATTGGATTTGTTTTAATGACGACCTCAAATGATCCCTAGATGACCATTGCCCTCCAATTTTTTGAAGAGTTGTAATAAACCCCCACCCAAGGATCACTCCATCCAAATTACATGAAAATCCATCAAATTCTGAAGACAAAGCAAAATTTGAAGCATATTTGAACAACGGCCTCTAATGACCCCTACACGACCTTTGACCTCAGTAATTCGATAAAGAATTGTGTCTTCCCACCCAAGTGTCACTGCATCCAAGTTCCATCAAAATCCATTAAAGCCTGTTCATGTAGATGTTATAATCTTTCTCCAAAAAACTTGACCTGAAAATTTAACATGCACGTCAGACATGCAGTCATACAGAATTTAGGACAGGGGCCAATTTCATAGAGCTGCTTAAAGCATAAAAATTGCTAAGCACAAAACATTCTTGCTTAAATAATAAAACCAGCTTACCAGCAACAACTCCATGTGATGTATATTATTTGTGATTGGTATTTAGCTGTTGTTAGCTTTAACGATCACGTGGAATTTTGGCTCCTAACATGATTTACCAAGCAAGAGTTTTTGTGCTTAAGCAACATTTTGTGCTGAAGCAGCTCTATGAAATTAATGTAACACTATGAACATCTAACAAGGGAAAAACGGTGCACTAACAATGAAATTCCATTGTTACTTGTTCACAGTGTAAGAACCTTCATTTAATACCTATGATAAAAAGTTCAGTTATACCTTTCAAGTTCAAATCGTTCTCGTTCACTTTCTCGTTCTCGTTCTCTTTCTCTTTCTCTTTCTTGTTCTCGTCCAAATCCAAGTTCCATGTCCAATCTCCGCTCTATATCACGTAGCCTCCCAACACGAGCCCTTTCTTCGTAATCCCAATCCTCAGGTGGGTAAGGGCGGTGAGGACCCTCAGCAAAAGATTCCCTTCGGTACGAGTCCTCCGTGTAGCGTGGTGGGCCCCTCCTGGAAGGGCCTTCCCGGTCATAGAATTCTTCCCTGGGTGGGTAGGGTTCCCCTTCGCCCCGGTAATGTGCCGGCCCCTCATGTGGTGGCCCTTCAGGACGGAATCGTCCCGCTTCCATCCCACCTCTGTACCTGTCTTGTTCCGGCCTGTCCATGAAATGCTTTATTCTCTCAGGATCGATTCTCTCACGTTCTGGAATAAGTTTATCAACCTGCGAAGATAATACAAGACAGTACCTTGGGTAATTTATGAAAATGAACACATTCCTTTGAGCAGTCTCTCAGCTCAGATTGTATGTGAAGCCACGACTCTTCAAATTTTACATTCCCTCACCAAATTGTTTTACAATTATGCAGTTAAACGGTTGAATTCTCATTAACCCCTTGCTTCTTGGGTACGGCCAGCCTTACATTCTACTCCTCTCAATTTGGAGAGCATTACTAGATGCAAACAATTAGGAACTTAATACAAATGAAGTAATAAGCCATTTGCGCGTGACCCCCGAGTTAAATTTAAATAATATCTGGTACACTGACTTGTTCACACAGCTTGGCACAGTTTAACTTTAAATTCTCCAGACCAAAGACACTGTTGCTATATCACGTGATTCGGGGCAAGCTTTTGCATAGCGTAAGAGACGCTCAGCACCAATATATTGTTTATAATGGGTGAGAATGGCTAGCGTAAGGCTTGCTCCGAATCACGTGATATAGCAACAGCGTCTTTGGTCTGGTGAATTTAAAGTTAAACTGTGCTAAGCTGTGTGAGCAAGTCGGTGTACCAGATGTTATTCAAATTTAACTCGGGGTCACTCGCAAATGGCTCATTTGCAGAGTGCGCAGTTGCTTTTCAGTAGATTAGCTTGATATACATGCATCTAAAACAGCTCAACCTTCTGAATGGCTATAGTTATGCCAATACAGTTGATGTGACAGCTGGGTTTAACAGTTCTCAAAAAGGTTATTATTTGCCAGATTTATATTTGTCATATTTGTCATTGGATACCACAAACGTGAAATACAACAATACATACGCATTTAAGTTAAAATTAAATCAAAGGGGCTAAAATGCAAAGTTAAAAGGTCCATTAACGTCCATATACATGTTTCGAAAAAAGCAAATGTGCATTATAAACATGTACTTACTAGCAGATCTTTAATGGGTGCTGATCCTCCTTCTGGGCCTCCAGGAAGCAGTTTCTTCTGCTGTTCTCTGATCATTTTCAACTCCTGTGCAGCTTTCAGGATAATGTTGTGTTCTCTATCACTTAATTCTTGCACAGTGGAGGCAGTGGTTACTTCCTGTGTTGCCGGAGCCTTAGAATGAGGTGGGGAGTCGAGCCTGTAGCTCTTTGGCAACTCAGACTGCCTACCGCTTGTTCTTTCAAGATCTCTCTGAAATGGCTCTCTTCTGTCATGACGATCATGATTTGGACTTCTGTTACGAATTCTAGTGGGACTTCTATAACGATCTCGGTAAGGAAACTTATTGCCACCCCGGTGAGGACTCATGTTGCGACTACGATCTCTGCCAAAGTTGCGACTGCGATCCCAGCTCCTACGGCTCCTGTCACGGCCTGCACTTCTGCTGCGACTTCTACTCCTACTGTAACTTTTGCTCCTTGTCCTGCTTCGACTTCTGTTCTTAGTTTTATTTCTTCCCTTGCTCCGACTCCTGCTTCTGCTTCTGCTACGACTTTTGTTTTTGCTCCAATTTCTGCTCTTGCTCCGGCTACGACTCCTGCTTTTGTTTCGAATCGTTTTGCGAGGGCTTTTGCTGCGGCTTCTACTCCTACTTTTGCTTTTACTTTTGCTTTTACTCAGCCTTCGCCGGAAACGCTCCCGATTTCTAAGCGGAAAGATGGAAGTGTAGTTCTTTTTGCTCAGCTTAATGTAGGACTTGCCTTCCTTTTCAGCATCTTCTACAAGTTTTAGGGAATTATACTTATCTTTTACACTTGAACTAATTTCTTTTTTCTTCAAACTAGTTTCACCTTTCTCAGTGTCTAGTTGCACTGTTGTATCCGATGCAGCTTTCGAGTCACCAAACTTTGCAGGAGGTTCCGTCGTCTCCAATATAATAATCTCCTTTGCATCATCCAACGTTGAATCGTCTAACTTTGAGTTAGATTGCGACTGCTCAGGCTCCTCTTTAGAAGCTGATGAAGGCTGGTTGTCAGAAACTTTGCCAATCTCTAAAATTGGTTTTATAATAATGGGTGGTTCTTTCTTCACAGATGGGTACTTTTTCGTTGGAACTTTGCTAGCTTGGGATGTAGGTGGCCAAGCAGATATCTTGTCCGAATCAGAAGCCTTGACAGAATCTTCTTTCTGGGACTTGGTGGCTTTCGCAGGTTTAGAGTCTTCTTTCTTAGCTTCGGCAATATGTATCTTGGGTGGAGGACCAATTGTTGGAGGCGAAAAGAAGTCCAAACCTGGTGGTACTAAATTGGGTTTGGCCTTGTCTTTTGAAGCATTTTCTTTGGGTGGATTGCTAGGTACAACTACTTTTACTTTTGGCTCAGGTTGCTTTGGAATAGACATGACTTCCGTCATTACTACCTGTGAAACAACTCCTGGCATTCCAATGTTTTGTGTTATCATCTGCTGGTACTGAAAGCCACTTTGGCCTACCCCTGGTTGCAGCATTCCCTGCTGCCATACTCCTTGTTGGCCTATCACTTGCTGGGGTGCAATGCCTTGCACTCCCATTTGCATGCCCACAATTTGTCCACCCATGCTGGCTGATATTCCTACTCCTTGAGGATGCATAACACCAGGGAGCATGCCACTATTAAATCCTTGAGGGTCATTAACAGGAGGTGGACCCATGCCATGTGTAGGTCCTCTAGGACCACTTGATACAATTTCAGCTGGACCTCTGGGACCAATAGGTCCAGGGCCTCTTGGGCCCAATGAACCAGGACCTCTTGGACCAATACCACCAGAACCCAATCCAATGGGACCACCTTGACCCAATCCAATGGGACCCCTTGAACCCATTCCATTAGAACCCATTTGCCCAATTCCACCAGGAGCAGCTAAGCCCATGTCACCTGGACCTCTAGGAACCAGGTCGCCAGGACCTCTAGGAACCATGTTACCAGGACCTCTAAGAACCAGGTCGCCAGGACCTCTAGGAACCATGTCACCGGGACCTCTAGGAACCATGTCAACTGGACCTCTAGGAACCATGTCAACTGGACCTCTAGGAACCATATCCCCACGACCCATTGTAACCATATCACCTGGACCTCTAGGAATCATATCACCTGGACCTCTAGGAATCATATCACCTGGACCTCTAGGAACCATATCACCTGGACCTCTAGGAACCATGTCAGCCGGACCCATTGTAATCATGTCACCTGGAACTCTAGGACCCATGTCACCTGGACCTCTAGGAACCATGTCACCTGGACCTCTCAGACCCATATTACCAGGACCCCTCATAATCATATCACCAGGACCCCTTGGACCCATATCACCAGGACCCATTGTAACCATGTCAGCTGGAACTCTAGGAACCATGTCACCTGGACCCCTGGGACCTCCCGGTATGTCACCTGGACCCCTCGGACCCAAGTTACCTGGACCCATTGAGCCCATGCCACCACCTGGACCCCTGAGACCCATATCACCTGGACCCCATGGGCCCATGCCACGTGAACCCATAGGACCCATGTCACCTGAATCCTTCGGACCCATGTCACGTGGACCCCTTGGGCCCATGTCAGCTGGAACATGTGGGCCCATGCCACCTGGTCCTCTTGGATCTATATCACCTGGACCCATTGAACCCATGTCACGTGGACCCATTGAACCCATGTCACGTGGACCCCTTGGACCCATGCCACCTGGAACTCTAGGACCTATTCCATCAGGGCCTCTTGGACCATTTGGACCACGACCTCTTGAATTCCTTCCACCAGCAAATCTTGGGCCCATTTCCCTTGGACCTTCCATACGCATTTTTCCAAGGCCACCTGGGCCCCTTGAACCAGAACCTTTAGAATCCATGTCACTAGACCCCATCGCACCAGGGGATATAACTCTCGGACCTCTAGGAGGGACACCACCTGGACCTCTTGGACCCCTTCCAATTAAATCTCTCATGCCAACACTATCAGGGCCTATCTCTCGTGAATCCATATGTCTTCGTCTTCTTGGGTCACGTCCATGAACATGTGATCCTAGTTCCCCAGGACTCTTTCCTGGTCCCATTCCTGGTTGTGCACCCATGCCCAAATTCCTTCCAGAATCCATTCCTTGACCTAATTCTGGACCCATGCCTGGGTCCATGCCTGGACCAATGCCTTGACTCATGCCTTGACTCATTCCCGGACCCATACCCTGACCCATACCTTGACCCATACCTTGACCCATACCTTGACCCATACCTTGACCCATACCTTGACCCATACCTTGACCCATACCTTGACCCATACCTTGACCCATACCTTGACCCATACCTTGACGCATACCTTGACCCATACCTTGACCCATACCTTGACCCATACCTTGACCCATACCTTGACCCATGCCGGGACCCATGCCGGGACCCATGCCGGGACCCATACCTTGACCCATCCTGGGACCCATGCCGGGACCCATGCCGGGACCCATGCCGGAACCCATGCCGGGACCCATGCCGGGACCCATGCCGGGACCCATGCCGGAACCCATGCCGGGACCAATGCCGGGACCAATTCCTGCCTCCCTACTCTGCCCTTGTTCTCTTCCACGACCTCTTGAACGCGACTTCTCTGGTGGGACAACCATTCCCTTCGACCGAATTGCATCTTCTTCACTAACTATTTGTTGCTGGATTTCCTTCAGTGTACTTTCCATCTGCACCTGCCATCCTTTCCATAAATCAAGATAACTGTTAAATTGCTGCTTGTTGGGATGGCCCATATGGTCGTCTTTCCATTGCTTAAATTCCCTCTCCCACTTTTGAAGTTGGTCATTGAAGTCCATTCGTCTTTCCCGCAATGAAAACTGAAAGAAGGAGAAAAATTGTTTTTAAGCATACATGTGTAAAGCAACATAATTCCCTCACCGTTTTCACGAAGAGGCGAATTGAGCCTTTCACAGTCTGAACTTTCGAGAAAATCGCTTGTAAAGTTCGTCCTTTTTTCGTTTGGCAGTTTGAAACATAAATATCAATAGAATATACAAGATTAAGGTATCATGGGAAAAAAGAGATTTCAATCTTCTTAAAAATAGCAAACGATAAGAAAAATAGGTGATTAGTTTTGCAGAATTAATCAATTAATAGAATTGCCTCTTCGTGAAAACGAAAAAACGATACATTAGCAAATTCGTCCGTGGCTGTGAGAGTCAGAATGTATACATGTGGGTCTCTCCATGCTAACGAACCCATTGTCACTGTTGTCATGCATAGCCAATTTAAAAGTCACGTTATTTTCGGCAGGACTGAGATTTAAAACCACAAATGTGATTAATGTTGTTGTTAATTTGTCATTAAATAAAACAAACACTTTTGACCATGTCTGGTTTTGTTTTTAGTTTTATTTAAGGAAATTTATGAGAAATGTCCAGTAAAAAAGTTGTGCCGCAGTGTGACACTTCCGTGCTAACAAACTTTAAGGGGTAAAAAAAAGAAGACAACGGCTCCCAAAATTTAAGAACACTCGGGAAATGTGTAGAAAATGTGATATCCGACATCTGTGTACTTTTATACTTTATGGGAAAGAAAATTAAGTAACAATTGGGAATATTTTATTTAGAAGTTAGGTTCGTAACGGCATCCGTCCAGAACGTTACGAACGGTTTTTGTTTCAGACGAAAATATTATAAAGTCGGACAATTGCCGTAATGGAATTTCAAACTAGCACATAACTGACATTAAATAATATACCCGACTTTTTTGAGAATCATCTTGTTTTAGTTTTTAAAAAATACAAAATAATATTTTAGGGATGAATTCCGTCAATTTTTATTAAGTTCGTAACACACCAAAATCTCCCGCCAGTTTCCACATTTCGCGCCAAACACCTAAAGTGTAAATCGCATTTGCCAGATGATGTGTGATATAAACAGGGTACCAGTCTATTGTGAGTTTATTCGTGCGTGTAGGAAACTTTTAGGATTACGTGTTTTTGTCAGTCCAGCACGTCAAGGAATTCAGGTAAGTTTACGAACGTAAAAAAACGTTACGAACCTAAATATTGGCATGTCCATAATACGCAATAAAATCTGTATTTTCTCTCGGATGACCAGATTGCGATGTCTACCTTTTGTTTTAGAAATATGCTGGGTTTTTACGATAAAGTTTTGTTACAAAATGTTCGTTGGTGACCCTATATTGATTATTGACGGACACACACACGCATACCTGCGAGCTGCGTTCGTAAACAGGACGGAATGAAAGCATGCATGTTCGTAACTTGGACAAAATGTGTTGGGAACCATAGTGGTGGTGCGGTGGTACTATCGCCCCCCGGTCGACGTCGTGTTGCGCTACCGAAAAAACAATCAGATTTCACCCTAACAACGGCCATAAAAATAGACACACCACCTGAGATATACAATGGCAGCCAACGGACAAGACGTGTGTTGTGTCAGCTCTCCGAGTTTTCTATCAAAACTCGACACTAAGATACAGGATATCGTGTCTAAATTCCAAGTGTCGCCGCCTATGCCATTGCGGTCAGTGCTAAGTAGTGATTTTACCATTGATGAATTGTTACAAGCGAGGATTGTGATTTTTGAAGCTGCGATGGAGAAGTACCGTGAAGACGTCCAAGATAACGACGAAACGGGCGACTCGTCAAAAAAGCTAAGTACAGTTTTTTCACTTAAATCCCGTAGATCTAATCAAACAGCATCCGATGACATCAAGGACCTATGTCTGTATATTTTTGGTCATCGGAACACTTTTCCCATGTCTTGTCTTAGTTCAGCTTGTCAGATAAATTACAAGCAAACAAGGCATACTACAGATCGGGACCTAACAGGTGTCACAACCCCCGATCAAGTCCCTGAACCCACCCCACAGGTCATTTATCAAGCCATCATACAGGTCCAAAATGACATAAAATTACTTGATCAGAAATTTTCAGACCAATTTGCAACACTATCTGGCCAGATTTCTCGATCTTCTTGTTCCCAAAGGGAAACAATAGACCACCTGAAGAAGGAATGTGACGCTCTCCATTCTACCATTGATATGCTGATGAGTCCTTCTTCTCGTGAAGCCCATGATGATTCAGAACGCCCGCCGAGTGCTCTGAGCCGGAACCACCCATGGACGCCCACAAGTCTAGCCAGTCCAGCGAGCCACCGTACAGCGGATCTCAGTCCAGCGAGCCACTGTACATTGGATGTCGGCCCAGCGGTTCTGGTACCGACAAGCAACCGCTTCGCTGCATTGGCGACAGAGGATCCCGTCATCACCGACTCCAGCACCGGTGATTCCCGGACCGAGGCCGAGTTGGTGATCGACTCGTACTTCGAAGTCTTGCAGCTAAACGGCCAGCCTGACACCGAGGAGCAGGGATCCTCCCCAACCCCAAACCATTTGCCCCATCCCTCAAAAACTAAAATGTCCTTAGAATTTGACGAGCAGCTGAATCAATACCGGAAAAAGCACAAGAAGCTGACCACTGCAAAGGACAAACCGGCACCTAAAGTAAAACAATCAGCATCCACACCAACGGAACACCACTGTGCAGATGTGCTTCTAATCGGTGACTCGATGATAAAACGGCTTCAGCCCAGGAGATTGAGCAGGCAAAAGAAAGTGATGTGCCACACCATGCGTGGAGCAAAAATCCAAGATCTTGCCCCCCACGCCATACAGCTGTCGACCAAGCACGACGTATCTCGGGTAATTCTCCATGTTGGGACCAACAACACATCCGACAACCCGGAGACTATTGCCGCTCAGATCACCTCCCTCGGCGAGTCACTACAACCAAGATCAGTGACAATATCTTCGATCATACACCGTAAAAACCAAACTGTGCCACAGTACAAGAGAGTAGATGATTCTAATAATCTGCTCAAGTCCATAGCAAAGCAAAATAACTGGGGCTTCATTGACAACGGTAACATAAACTCAAACCACCTTGTGTCGGACGGTGTGCACCTCGACTCAGCAGGAGTGCGCCTACTTGCCACGAACATTATCCAACACATCAAAGGACCACCAAAGACCTTTGATAGTCGCATTCCACATCAGAAAACCCCTTTCGGTCAGAGTTTGTACTCTGATGTCCTGACGAAGCGGACTACAGCGACCCGTGATGTTCCGACGGGTTTTCTAATGGCCAACCAGTATTACCCGCATCCCCATCCGAAACGGCACCAAATCAACCTCAATCAACGACGGCAGCCAGTATCCCAGACCAGAGCACCCGCCCCGACACATTATCGAGGCCAGGAGTGGAACCAACATCTGAAAATGGTCAGGGAGCTGCTCAACCCACAAGGCAAGGTTCTAAAATAGACATAACAGATGGTATTATCTGCAATCAAAGTTCAGAGGGTTTCTCATTCGCCCATCTTAATGTAAGAAGCCTCATAAACAAATTTGACCATTTTAAGATTGTAATGTCTAAAAATCCATTCGACATCATCTGTCTAAACGAAACTTTTTGCGACGCCTCAATCTCTGATGACGAAATAACTCTACCAAATTATTCTATTGTCAGAAAAGACAGGAACCGACATGGTGGCGGGGTTGCAATTTACATTCGAGATACCCTAATGTTCTCTCGTCGTGAAGATCTCGAAATAGATGATGTCGAGTGTATATGGGTTGAAATTAAGTGTAAACAAAGACAGCCTGTTCTTATCAGTTCTATTTATAGGCCTCCTTCAAGCTCTGTCGAATTTATGGGAAAACTGAGTGATATCCTTAATAAGGCCTCGTGTGAATGTAAAGAAATTATTACAACTGGGGACTTTAATTGTGATGTTTCAGAGGAATACGATAGTATGCAATCAAATCCAATTATTTCTTGCTTTAGTTTGTTCCAAATGGCGCAACTCATACATGACCCAACACGTGTCACTGAATCTACTAAAACTACCATCGATCTCATTTTTAGTTCCCACCCAGAGCTCATAAAGGACTGTGGTGTTTTACCAGTCCTAATCAGTGATCATTATCTTGTTTATGGGCTACACAGTTGGAAAACACCAAAAATGAAAGGTCGTTCAATAAATTTTCGATGTCTAAAAAATATAAACAGTGATGCATTTACGGACGATCTCCGTAATGCACCATGGCAAGATGTTTTTGGTTGTTATGATGTGGATAATGCATGGTCTATATGGTACTCCATATTTATGAGTATTATTAACCTCCATGCGCCAGTCAAAACCAAACGCATTCGGGGTGCCTCAGTACCGTGGCTCGATAGCGAAATTCTTAAACTTATGCGGCAGCGCGATCGTGTACACAAAATTGCAAAGCACACAGGCTTACAAATTCATTGGGATTCATACAAAAACCTGCGGAACAATGTTACTAATAAAATCCGCAGTAAAAAGAGTAATTACTACACATCCGCCATAGAAGAAAATAAAAGCAACTCTTCTATGCTGTGGAAAACTCTGAAGGAGGTACTCCCTAAGAAACAAAAAACTGTACCAAATTCGATTACTTCCCCAAATGGGGAAAATATTGACAATATCGCCGACATTGCTGATACATTAAATGAACACTTTTCAACAATCGGCAAGCGTACTGCTGGAAATTACCCTTTGCGTGAACTTGAAATAGATGACAATACTGACGCCTCTATATTTGATTCTGTTGATGAAGATTGCGTAGTACCTAACATTACAGAAGAGTTTGTTCGAAAGCAAATATCATCCATGTCGGTTGGGAAAGCAACAGGTCCGGATGGAATTAGTGTTAAAATGATTAAAATTGCTTCACCTTATATCATTAAATCTTTAACTCATATTGTTAACCTGTCTATAAGATGTGAGCGATACCCTAAAGATTGGAAACATGCTTTAGTAACACCAATTCACAAGGGAGGAGATAAATGTAGTACAGGTAACTATCGTCCAATTTCTATACTGCCAATTATCTCTAAGATTTTAGAAAGATGGGTGCACTCATCGGTATATAGATATCTTGATGAAAACAATCTGATTCCTAGTTGCCAGTCGGGATTTAGACCCCTGCACTCAACTGAAAGCACCCTACATGACTTGACAAACAAGTGTTTTGCGGCCATGGAGAATGGACAAGTTACAGGCAGTGTGTTTATAGACCTCAGTAAAGCATTTGATTGTGTTGATCATGAAATCTTACTAAAGAAACTAGAAAGGATGAACATGTCATCTTCTGTAATAAATTGGTTTAAGTCGTACCTAAGTGAACGTAGTCAGTCTGTGAATATTGGCGGCACCATATCAAAGGTCCTGTCCGTAAACACTGGTGTTCCACAGGGGTCGATACTAGGTCCACTTTTATTCATTGTTTATACTAGTGACCTTCCATTTTGTATTGCCCCAAACTGCAACTTATTTATGTATGCAGATGACTCAACATTAACGTGTAGCTCCTCCAACATTAATATAATAGAAAGTAGCTTAAATACAGCTCTTACTAGTTTTCACAACTGGTGCGGAAGAAACAAGCTAGCTTTAAATGCCACCAAAACCAAATGCATGCTTATTGGTACTAGGCAGAAAATATCTAATGTTAATTTAAATGTATGCATTGCTGGTAGTCGTATTGAAAATGTGAAGTCTTATAAATGTTTGGGTGTAATTATTGATGAAGCATTAAGTTGGGGCCCACATGTCGAATACGTAAGAAAAACTGTGGTGTCGAAATTAGGTATACTAAGAAGAATCCGTGATTGTATTCCTCAGCACAGCTTGCACACACTATTTGTAAGTCTAGTTATGCCAACATTAGAGTATTGTTGTACTGTGTGGGGAGGAAGGTACATATCTCACGATAATATGTTAAACAAATGTCTCAAAAGAGCCGCGCGGATAATCCTTAAATGTCCCTTCCTCACCCCTTCAGAGGATATGTTTGCTCGTCTTAATTGGACCCCTTTTTCAAAAAGAGTCAAGTCAAAAAAGGCTATTCTTGTCTTCAAAAGTATCAACAAAATGACTCCTTTGTACATGACAAATATTTTCAAACCACTTACAGTAATTCGCGAAACAAGGCAATCAACCCACACGGCACTGAAAGTTCCTTTCGCCAAAAAAGAATGCTACGCCACAAGTTTCGCTGTGAGTGGTGCAAATATTTGGAATAATCTGCCCGAACAATTGCGAACATTGGACTCATTAAGCACATTTAAATCAGAGCTCCGACATGCCATCTGAGTGTTAGATATTATGCCAATTGCGCTGATCTACGGAGTTAGAACTTGGTTGCCACTATAATGTGGAGCCGGATAGGAATTTCCCCTTCTTATTTTTCACCTAAAAGGTTTTTTATTTGGCGGGTTTTTGCCTATCTCGTAAATCGGAATTAGTATTAATGTTTAGAATTCCTGTAATATCCTTGTATTTATAATATGTACTGTTATTTTATTTGATGATGTATGCAGGGCCCCAATGAAAACCAGTTTTAAACTGTTTGGGCACACCCTGGGTAAAGAAATGGAATAAATAAAATAAATAAATATTCATCGATGATTAAAATCATGGTACTACTAGAACTTTACGATCTTCACGAAAAGTGAAATTTCCAGTTCAATTTTGAGAGCTCTCTGCCGTTTCAATGACCGTTATTTTTTCAATGACTGTAAACCTCGGTCACAGTTAGCGCGCACGCAGTGATAAGTAAACGTTACGAAAACGGGATTTGGTTGCATCAAAACTGTTTTCGAGATCGAGTGTGAAAAAATCGTTGCCTCGTGATTGCATCCGACATTGGTTCACTTCATTATTAATGTTGACCGTACCGATTCTGACGGGAACCAGTGTACGATATTCTTCATGCATGCGCGACATATCATTCATCACGTGCAAACGATTTTTTCCACACTCGATCTCAAAAGCAGTTTTGGTACAATCAAATCTCGTTTTCGCAACGTTTACTTACTGCGCGCGCTAACTGTGAGCAAGGTTTATACTCGTCTCATTTTATATTGCAAAATTAATGGTCAAAAACTGGCACTCGGCAGGGAGCTCTCGGCTCGGAATTCAACTGAAAATTCGCTTAAGTCTACTTACGATCTTCATTTAAACTCAGTACCATGATTTCAATCATCGATGACTATTTATTTGTATCTCCAGTGGTGTGTCTAGTAAATTTTGGGGCCGTTTTGAGGGTAAATTCTGATGGTTTTTTTTTTTGTTTTTTTTTAAAATTTTTATTTTGTTATTGCAGTTTTATGAAAAGGTTTGTCTCAGACTATAGCCACATCATGTCCAAATATTTGAAATGTTCCTTTTTTTTCACCAGTATATTTTTGTTGTCAAACTACTTTGTATTTTTAATACTTATTTTCAATGATTATTATTTTTTTTAATTTTTTTTTTTGGGGGGGGGGGGGGGTGGTGAGGAATGTTTGTGATTCCATTTTTACTCTCATGAGGCCAATTAAAATAAATAAATTGATTTTTTATATAGGCCTATTGTGATTTTTGTAATTTGTTTTTATTTGAAGGGTAAATTATGGTAAAACTCAGAAGCCATAGGGAGGATGGGGAGCCTGTATGTACCGGTAGGCGGACAAAATCTGAAGCTGCATCTTCAGCTGTTAGGAAGTGGCTGCAGATAATGAAACAAAAAAAACCCTCAAAATACCTGGAATTTCGAGCCAAAGAAACACAGCGCCTTAGGGATTTCCGAAAACAAATGTCAGCTGAGACCAGAGCCCGATACAATGACATGTCGAAACTGAGAATGCAAAAAGCGAGAAAAGGGAAGAAAGAAGCTGCAAGCAGACCTATGCACCAGCAAAACCGAGTGACAAGAGCCCAAGTTCTCACCCAAAAGCAGAAACAAGTGAAACAGAGGGACTACTGGAAAATTAAAAAACGAGAACAAAGAAGTAAGTTGACAACCCAAAAGAAACGCCGAATAAAGGAAAAAGACAAAAAGAGGAAGCAGGAAAAGCGAGAAAACCTGGAAAAGACACCAGCATGTGCATGTACTTCAGAGCCATTCTGTTCCGAAGCGGCAAGAAGACAAGCCCTCTTCAGATGCAAATCCAAAATACCCCAAACATCTGACAAATATGCAACAGTAGTTCAAGGGTTAATCACAACGGCAAGCCCCAACAAAAGGGTTGCTTTGGAACATAGAGGAATTCACTTACAAACTGTATTGAAAGCCAAAGAAGCAAGGGAAGTTGAAGAAATATTGACACCTGTAAGAAACACATGTAGGGCATTCAGTAGAAGGCAACGACGCAGCTTTGTCCACCAGTTGGGAGTAAACTTAAAACAATCCAGACATGGTACAAAAGCCAAGATTTGTAGGATGTTTGGCTTTGAGAGGAAGTATTTGAAGAAGTACATAAGCATGCAATATCTCAAGGAAGTTGGTACCCGTTCCGATGCAGTGAAAGAAGACACCAAAACAACTGTTAAAGAATTCTACACAAGACCCGACGTGTCAACTGAGCTCCCTAATAAGAAGACTGTGTCAAAACAGTCAACGCAGAAACACGTCCTCCAGAGGACTTTAGAAGAAACATTCAAGAACTTCAAAACAACACATCCAACAGTTAATTTGTCGCAGTCAAAATTTGCTGCTCTTCGCCCAAGGAACGTCGTCGTTCAAAGTAAAGCAAAGTGGATCCAATGTCTGTGCGAATATTGCGAGAACGTCGACTTGAAGATTAAGGAAATCAACAAGTGTGCATCATCTCACGAGCAGAGATGCAAGGTAAAGGATAGATACCATGCTTCAGATCTTACCATCTGTGATAAATCTCACACATATGGGGATCTAAAGTGCATCGACAGAAAATGCAGAAACTGCGGTGTGCAGAATATGGGCTTATTTCTTAAGCCGGTGCTTGATCTTGCAAGAGACAGTGATGTGACTTGGCGAAAGTGGGGAACTGCGTTGTACAAGGGTAAGCAGAAGAAGAGCATTTTGAGAGTAAGTGGCACCCTACAGGATTTATTGTTGGAGCTTGAAAGTGAGCTGAAGACTTTCTCGGCACACCTCTTCCAGGCCAGGTGGCAGCAAAGTCAGTTTTCATCCATCATTCGGAATCCTCCGGCAAAGTCTGTCATTTTGGTCATGGACTTCGCAGAAAACTTCACATGCAACCAACAGAGGGAAGTCCAAAGTGCACATTGGACCCAGACACAAATAACCCTCCACCCCATGGTATCGTTTTACAAGTGTAACACGTGCGATAAAGATGATGCAGTAAGGGAAGCGATTGACATAATCACGGATGATCTAATACACGATGCACACGCCGTCAATCATTTTCTAACAGTTGCGGTATGGTACCTCAAGAACCAGCGAGGGCTAGACGTGTCAAGACTCATCCAATGGTCTGACGGATGCAGCTCGCAATACAAAAGTAGAACCCCGTTTATGGACATCTCATGCTTTGCTGAAGACACTTCATTGGGATCTGTAGAGCGCCATTTCTTCGGAAGCAGGCACGGGAAAAACCCATGTGATGGGGAGGGGGGAGTAGTGAAGAGCAGTGTCACAAGATCAGTCAAGTCAGGAGATGGTGTGGTGATAAATGACACTGGGTCTTTCTATCGGCTGTGTACTACAAAATTGGCCAGGGGAAGTATCGATGAAGATGGAAACTGCCATCACACAAGAAGAAAGTTCTTGCTAGTCGAAAAACAGGATATCAGAAGAGACAGACCAGAGAGAACGAATGTCACCACGCTGCAAGGCACTAGAAAGCTGCATGCTGTTGTTGGACTGGGTGCATCACAACTGAGTACTCGAAGACTTTCCTGCTTCTGTGACAGCTGTGAAGAATCACAAGGGAAAGAGACGGCAGTATCTTCTTGCATCAACTCTGCCTATGTAAGCAGCTGGGTGAAGAGGAGACTAAAAAAACCTGGAAAAAAGGCGCAGAAGATGGAACATGCAGGTTTGTTGAAAATTGTACCTTGATTTTACATGTTGTTTTTTCTTCGTTTGTGTATTTTCTTTTGTGAAATAAAGATTTATAGATAAATGTATTTCAACTTGGTTTTCAAATTGTTGTAGATATGACAGGATGTCTAACTAATGATGAAGAGTTGTCCGAGACAGAAGAGATGGAACTTGAAGGTAAAGCCTCCGAAAATTTTGAAAATTGAGCATTAAATTGAGGATGGTTCCTTTTTGCAAGAAACCATCCTCAATCCTCAAATCAACAGTTATTTTTTAAATTTGTTCAGTGGAGAGGTGGCCATTGCCTCATTCCTCCAAAATCCTGCACCTATCACTGTATGGGTTGTGGCAGTGCCGATGACATTCAGAAGCAGCTAGTGCGGATGATATCGAGCATAATGCAGGGCGCGATTCTGCGTGACTAAACATAAACAATGCTGGGCACTACAGCCTTTCATTCTCAATCCTCCAAAACCACTCGGAGGATTGAGGAGGGTTGGGGTTAGAGGCTAATCCACCCAGGACTGTAATAGCAATCTATGGATCAGTGTCATACGTTTCATTCTTTTTCTGGTAAGCGTTTACTGTTTGCTACTTTGTACTTGTAGAGGAAAAAACAGTGACCGAGGATGCGTCAAGCGAGGACAAAGCACATGATTCGTCAAGCGAGGACAAAGCACATGGTATGTTAATATAGTTGTGGTATGCTCCATTATGATTAACGTACTGTTGCTAAACTGAGATACCTGCAATGCATAAAGTCTCCAACAAATCTGTACTGTGTTGATGAGTCCCATCTACCCATTGATTGATTGATTGACTTCTTCACTCAAGTAAGACATTTGTCCTAAGTTTATAGACGATGTTCCCTCTGTTTACATCTATATTCAAATGGGCCCGGCGGTATGCGCAGTGCGCACGCATCGTGTTTTGCATAAAATTTGATTGAGGAGTGACGTCGCAGTTCAGATCGCCTTTAACCAATTTTATGTAAAACACGATGCGCAAACCACCGGGCACATTTGAATATAAAACAGAGGGCACATTGATAATTATGTCCTTTTACCTTTTCTCTTAAAGAAGACCTGAATGACAACCTAGATGCCATTATGGGTGAAATCCAAGAAATACTGGAAGAGTCTGACACAAGGGGACACGCTACAGCACTCCTTCAGATAGGCGATTGGTGCAGTGTCAATTATGATGAAGTAACATATCCTGGTGTCATTGATGACATTGTCGGTCGTGACTACAAAGTTTCAGTTATGCTCAAGGCTGGGAGAGACATGTGGCGGTGGCCTGACCCACCTGACTCCGTTTGGTACGAATGCAAAGATGTCATCAAACAGATATCACCGCCAAATTTGATTGGTTCGCGTGGGCTTTTTAAATTTGCACAAGGCAATGAGCCTTGAACAAACTTTTCACTGTGTAATTTGGTTACGAGTAATCGATTCACTTATCCGGTGTGCTAACTTCTCCGGCGGGAAAATTTTGCTTCAACACGCATGCGGCGGATAATTGCAGAAATTAGCACAACGGATAAGTGAGATTGTTACACCAGAACCGGTTCCAGACATCAACGGTCGGGTACTCAGGTACCGATGCACACGCGTGCACAGCCCTAGTTTTGGATTGTTACATATTGAAGTAACTGTTAATTAGTGTTAACTGTTAGTGTTACCTGTATTTCAAGTTAGTTAATCTCATAAATGTCGACATCAGCTGTTCGCAAGGTTAGATGAATTCTTATCTTATCAGCAAAAATGTGGTTCAGAGTGTCAGCCAGGTGTGCATGCCCAATTGTTGCTGTTTTTGGCAAAAACCAGTTAAGATATTTCTTTTTATTTATTACCTCTTAAAATACCTTGTAGGACCAAACAAAATAAACGGTGTGTTTACGGTAACAGCTTGAAAAAATCCAAGTACATGTAGGTAGGGAAATAATTTTATTTTGTCTCTTTTTCCAAATCTAGTCAAGTTTTAAGTGTGGAAAATGATTATGTTTGTAGCAAATAATTAAAACTATCAACTAGCAAAACGGCAAAAACAAGTTTGATGTCGGCAATTTTGCGACCAAAAATCCAGGTACATGTAGGTCGGGTTACCGTAGACTCACCATTGTTTTTGTTTGGCCTAATTTTTTTATAAATTTTAAAATAAATTGTCAATGAATTTTTAATGAACTGTTTTTAGCAATGGTTATTCTAATAAACCGTATTTTACTGTACTGAAGCTAATTCTGTATTTTACAGTAGTTGAAGCTAATTTTGAGGCCATAACAGGGGGGGGGGGGGGGGGGGTGGGGGTCAGGCCCTACAGATTTGTACCTTTTTATTACATGTAGTACTATTGTTGTCGGAGCCTGCCCCCCACCCCTGCACATAAAGAATACAAGAAATTAAAGCTGATATACGGTACAATTGACGTAATTTTTTAATAAATTTTAAAATAAATTGTCAATGAATTTTTAATGAACTGTTGGAAGCAAAATTATTTAAGCAATGGTTATTCTAATAAACCGTATTTTACTGTACTGAAGCTAATTCTGTATTTTACAGTAGTTGAAGCTAATTTTGAAGCCATAACAGGGGGGGGGGGTCAGGCCCTACAGATTTGTACCTTTTGTATTACATGTAGTACTATTGTTGTCGGAGCCTGCCCCCCCACCCCTGCACATAAAGAATACAAGAAATTAAAGCTGATATACGGTACAATTGACGTAATTTTTAAATAAATTTTAAAATAAATTGTCAATGAACTGTTGGAAGCAAAATTAATTTAGCAATGGTTATTCTAATAAACCGTATTTTACTGTACTGAAGCTAATTCTGTATTTTACAGTAGTTGAAGCTAATTTTGAGGCCATAACAGGGGGGGTCCAGGCCCTATAGATTTGTACCTTTTTTATTACATGTACATGTAGTATTATTGTTGTCGGAGCCTGCCCCCCCCCCCACCCCTGCACAAAAAGAATACAAGAAATTAAAGCTGATATACGGTACAATAACTTTATTGTTGCACGTCTGTCCTCGTTACAAACATAATTATTGAATGTCCGTCCTCGTTACAAACATAATTATTGAATGTCCGTCCATGTTACAAACATAAATTTCTTAAGACATTTTACCTTCTTATAACTCCAGAGATACTTATGCGATTATCTTTAAATTACACAAATATATCCTCTGATGGGTAAGTATACCACATACCAAAAACCATTAGAAAAAAAGCAAGTTTAGTTTGGGGTGTCTGTGTCACACCAAATGTACCCATTAGTGTGTACAGACCCACGTACATTTCCCTATTGCACCCCGAATTCGCCTCTTCGTGAAAACGCTAAAAGCCAGTATGCGCCCAATTCGCCTCTTCGTGAAAACGATAAAGTCAATACGCGCACCAAAGTGCCCCTTCATAAACACGTTGAAGTCAACGCTATTTCAAATTCGCTTCTCCGTGAAAACGCAAAAGGGCACTTGAAGACCAATTTGCCCATTCGTTAATTAGGTTAATTAGAATTTTAAAGATTTTGTTGATGTATAACTTCACCAGGTTGTAAAACTTGCAATATTTAATCGTTTTCATAAAAAAAAATTATTTCGATAAATAGATGATTTTTCATGAAATTCGCCCCTTCTCGAAAACGGTGACGAATTGTGACTGTTCTAACTACATGTATGGTTTGGCCATAAAATATATATGCTCCACATGTATGGTATAAGAAGTTACTGAGTAATTTGTAATGTTGGAGACTGGAAACTGGAGCCTGGAGCCTAAAACCTGTTCCTGACATCAGTGATTGGGTGCTCGGATACATATAAAGCCCTGTTCGCACTGGACTTTTTTTGATAAAACTTACCGAGACAATGGGTACTTTTCCTATTTTAAGTCCAGTGCGGACAACCTAGGACGTTTTTCTCTCAGTTACTTTTCCCGAGTCCAGTGGTTACTTTTACCGGCCAACTGTTGCCAAGGAAAACTTCCCAGGTAACTTTTCTCGAGACGATAAGTCCAGTGCGAACAGCGCGAGTCGGTAAAAGCGGGCTTAGGAAAACGTACATCCGGCCCCCTAGTGCGAGGTCATGCCACACAAGACACCGCGCATGCAATCTTTGCATTGTTTACATGAGCGCACGCTGATGCATGCACATCGCATTGTGATCACATTCGCATGTGGTTCTGCAAAAAAATTACGGAGTGTTGTTCCTTTGGTCAAAATTATGGCAGATATTATTATTGATACAGTCGGTGCTGTGCTACCAGTGCATAATTTCCAGATGATAATAAAGAACGTCAACGTGTCTTACGACGAAAGAAAGCACGACAACGGACAACGCAAAGCGCCCTCACTAGTCCTTATACTGACAGCTCGGTTACTTCTCCCGCGGTCTCGGTAAAACTGCGAACAGTGGTAAGATTTGACCATTTTTTATTTTACCATCGTCTCAGAAAAACCTTCCCCCCAAAAAGTCCTGTGCGAACACGACTTATGACTTACCAGAAGTTCAAATTCTTTTCCTTGCACTTGCTGCTGCACATTTTGATGTTGTTGCAGTTGTTGCTGCAGCTGCATCCACTGTTGAAAATCTTGCTGAAACTGATTCATCTTAACGTCACTGTGGTCCGTTCTATGTGTATGTGTGCCTCTGCTTCTACAGTCATCAGTGTGCCATCTTTAAGAACTGTAACACAGTTTAAGAGCAAATATTCAAATAGTCACTACAATGAAAACTTGTGTCACACATTCAGTGATCATTTACACTTTTTTTGTAAATTGAAACAGTTTCGCAATATTTTGTACTAGAAGTGCTCTTGGGTGCTCTTGGGACAATATTGTCTATTATAAATAGTTTGAAAATTGTATAAAATGCATGAAAGGTGCGATTTGTTTTATATAAAAATAATTTCTTTTTCCCAGACTCAAATCTCATGTTATACTAAAGTCTGTAAAATCGCTTTAAAATTTGCAGATCTCGAAAAAATTTACTACTGAATTATTAAGAAATATGTTACTCATTTGAAAGTAAATGAAGATTGTAGCCGCATCCAGCAAAATGGTTGTGCTAGATATTAGTGCTATTAGATATCCTATAATTGTTCTGAAAAAATAATTTTTTATAAAAATAAATTCGCGATCGCCGTATTAAATAACATTAAGAACAACTGCCCGGCGCTGGTTGAAAACGATCGCCGTTTTTTTGCTTTCTTTGGCATCTTCGATTGTAAAACTTTAAACAGGTCAGTTAAACGGTATTTACTTTAAAATACAACCCCCCAAATCCATATATTCATGATAAGTCAAGCAATTACCAATGGTGTTTCCTACCTTTAAATATAAAGACAACTTCCTGTTAAACACAAAACAGTATAATACTAACAAAATTCTTACTAAATAAACAATAGTTTAATTTTGGATCATTTTTTTTTCTTTCATAATAAAGGTTATAATTGTTTGGGTTTTTTTTACCACGGAACGATGCCTGTGCCAAAACGCTAAATGGCCGGCCGTGAGTCACCTGTAGGCAAAATCTCGCTTCACACTATGCTGCAACATGTGACTTGTGTACATACACAATGCACTAGGGCTGCAACGGTTACACGGTTACACGGTTAACCGACCGTTCGAACGGTTACACGGTTCCCTTTTTTCGGTTCGGTTAACCTTTTTTTTTTTTTTTTTTTTTTATATATATTTTTTTTTTAATACAACAAACCTACATGTACCAATTGTCAACTTTGTCCGAGTTTCGTTGGAGCTTTGGTTGGAAAAAGGGATGGTTTTGTTGGAGCAGGTCACAAATAGTACAACTGATTAAATTGTCATTGTGTATGGACTGATAGCTTATCTAACATATAGATGCAGACAATTACATGTAGCAACCGCAGAACTGCTCAAATTAGCAGCGCTATGCATTACAGGCCCTCTTTTTTTTTCATTTTTTTTTTTTTTCATTTTTTTTTTCTTCATTTTTTTACATTTTTTTTATTTTTTTTCTATTGCTACGGTTACGGTTAACCGTAACCGTAAAACAACAGGCTTACAATGCACATATTCACTGTTTCTGCTTAAAATTCCCGGGAGCACAAGCATGCAAGATAAAATCCCTTATGTTGTCTGATTACATTGTCTGTGCTGTCATGCCTTAATAAAATGAAAAGAAACTATTTCACATGACTGAACTCACTGCTGAATTAATTTACGATCCCACCAACCCAAACCTGGTAGTGGTTTTGAAACCTGGGGCCAATTTCACGGAGCTGCTAAGCACAAAAATTTGCTTAGCACAAAAAAGTCTTGCTCACAAAAAACAAGTTAGTAGCCAAAATTCTACGTGTTTTTCATGCTAAGCAAAAAACAGCTTATTATTAATCAAAAACAATAAAGATCTCGTGAAAATTTGGTCTGTAACCTTGTTTTTACCAAGGACAAATTTTCATGCTAAGCAAATTTTTGTGCTCTGTGAAATTGGCCCCTGATATTTGCAGGAGAAGTACCTGTACTTTGTATGGCTTCCATATAAACTCTGCAGGCTAGGGACATCTGCGGGTCGGTCATCAGTTTTTGCTACATTTCGTTTCAGCTCACTCAAAGGATTTAGTTTGTTGAACCGTTTTATTTGGGAATAAGAGTGCCATTGTAGGCGTGCCATTGTAGGCATGCAATTGTAGGGAGCGCTGCGCAAGTCAATTCATTACGTGTTGTTCTCGGTACCATATGACCAAAACTTAATCGGTACTTGTCAACAACCATCGCTTGCTAACAATCACTGCTCCGTACTCGCGAGTATTTATTGCTACTCGGGCTGGCACGAGTAAGCAAATCATTTTTTAAAATGCGAGAAGCAAAAACTGATCCTGAGTATGCGATTACTTGAGTTACTCGAATTACTCGCCCAACACTGGTTACAACAATGCTTGTAATAGCATTTTTTTGTTTTTTTCTACCCACACATGCCAGTTGCGAGCCGAAAGTTGAAAGATATTTCCGGCCTTGCTCCGAGTTGCTTGAGACGTGTTTATTTAGTCATCTGTTTAGATTTTTTTTTAAATGCACATACACGTCTTCCGGCATAAACTGGTTAAGTTTTTAGATTTGAAACAATTATAATAATTGAGACTTTCTAATATAAATTTTTAAAAGCTCAAACTATCAAACAGCATTGCAGATTTTTTTGTTTAAATATCACTGGGTAATTCCCGGTTACTTCTACTATTACATAATTTTGTACCCGACTCCCACATATTGAAATGATGTTTGGTTTTATAGTTGGCCTACATGTGTATGTTACTGGCCTACATTGCACAAATGTTATTTGGTGGTCAAATCCCCCCCCCCCCCCCCCAATTCCAAAGCGTGTAGTTTTGGCGTTTACAAACAAAATCCTGCTTAAATCTGCGCAGTGGGGCGCTTCATGGAAAATCTACGGTGTCCGGGCCATGCAACTCGTGAACAACATTTTTTTACTCCTAAATTTTTGTAAACAATATTTTTTTGAACTTTTTTAACATACATTTTTTCCTTTTCTTTTTTTTCTTTTTTTTTCAATGCCAAGGTACACTTTTCGTAATTCAACATAATGGTTAAATTCGCAAATAGATAATTGTTATTTTTTTTTTTTACAAAGGCACATTATTTACAATAACAATTCACATACAATTTATACATTTACCTATTTAATATGTAGACCCTAGTTTGTATTGTTATCATTTAATTAAGAAATGTAATAATAAAGTTTGAAATGTACATTAATGATTAAAATAATTAATTCAATTATTTTACTTTAAATATACATGTAGCAGAATTAGCTGTACACAAATGTTCACGAATCATAGTCTCAGTCAAACTAAACTAAAGACTGCCGTGCTCTAAATTCATACTAAAATGTCTCTTTATGTATTAAATAGTCAATACAAAATAGTTTTACAATATTATTATTACAAATTGTCATCGCAGTTGTTCAAAGCCTCTCGTTCTAATATTAATAATCTTTATGGTAATGGTTTATACAAGGTACACCCAGGACCAAGTTGTGCGTTTTATTGTTCATTTCAAGTAGCAATTGGTTCGCAGAGTTTTTAGAAGGGTGCATAAATAAACTCAGTTGTTGATTAGGCCTGAATAAATTAAAAATACAAATTGTCAAGATGTCAGATTTTAATAGTTAAGAAACATGTCTTCTTTGTTGCACCACAAGTCTTATACCGGCCCCTTTAAAAAAAAAAAATGAATTACATGTACATTGTATATAGGACTAGGTAGCTATAATACTGACGACAGAGGGCGACCAACAAAGCTTACCGTGCGGTCATCTTTTCGACTTCTGCAGGCCCGAAAGCCTCTACCAACAATTGTATCTTTAGCTGTAAAAAGCAGATTTTTTTTCAATTTTTGCCCTACTTACTGTTAAAACATTCACTTTACGCTCGGTTCAGACAGGCGTTCCACAGTCGCGCCGAACCAAATTGAAATCAAGTCTCTCCTGGGTCACTCTAACAACTCCAGCAGTCGATTGTTCGCCGTCTGGCGCGCCTTGTCGCCCTTATTCGTTTCAGACGTCGGACTCAATTCACTCATTTGGTTCGGCGTGACTGTGGAACGCCTGTCTAAACCGAGCGTTACATATTTTGTTGGTGGTTGTAAAAGTTCATGCATCAAAGAATACGATCCTAGTTACGGTACATCATTTTTAAGACGCGCGCGTTCCCAAATTAAAATTAAAGGCGAGTGCACAGAAATAGGACCGCATAGTTTTAGGGGTCTGACGATATATAAATAAATAAATAAATAATAACTTTTTGCTTCACATTCCAATTTTTTTACCATCAAAAATTATAATTCATTCTCTGTCCAAATCTTATGGTGAACACAAAATATAATCCACTCTTGCACACAAAAAACAATACAAATAAAAACATACACACAGTCACAGATCACGTGTTCAAAAACCAAAATGGCCACGTCCGTGACTGAAAGTACCGACTGATGAAGTTGGTGCTAGTTTTACAGCTACACCTACCAAATACCATGATATCTGCAGCATTTTTGTATCAGATGAAATAAAACACGACTTACCTTGTGGTAGTTCAGCAGTAGATCCTCCTCGCCGTATTTACCATTATTCCAAAGCTTACATTAATCATCTTTTAAAGCGAGAATTAGTGCATGCAATCCTCGTTTTTCATTTTGTAACGACAATACGCAAAACGAGAATTTACCACGCACGCGCACATGCGCCCTCTCGCGAGCTGAACTAGTAATATACATTATAGGACCACGGTGAAACTGAAAGTTCCTCACAACTGTCTGTACTGGGTGGTCTTGATATTTTGCTAAATAAAGTTTGACTTTATTATCCAAAAAGCATTTTCTCAATATTCCACTAGGACTCTACAAACATATAACAGTCTTTACACATAAGCCATGATTCTAATGTAACTGCTTATCAAAAGAAAAATGTATTCAATGTCAACCATTGTATGGTTTCTACGAACTTTTTTTTTTCAACCAACAAAAAAAGTCCCACAAAGGTCAAATACTCGGCAAAACTCCCTAGTTGATTTAAATTACGCCTAGGAATGGGAAAGCAAAATTTTAAATTGGGCAATACTTGAAAAATGTATCAACTTGAACACAAAATATTCACTAGATCATTCAAGTACAAGAACTGAAAACTGGGCAACATCACAGTTCGAACAAATAACAAAATGCTTGTAAAAGCAGCATGAGTTAAAAGGGTAGACAAAAATGTATAGGCCTACACCATTTTGCAAACATAACAAAACTACTGAATTGTTGTGAAAGTGAATAACAGTCTCAAGATTCTGCAAAATCATGAAACCTGGTGTGCTGAAAGAAAATAATTATTGCCGGCTGGCAATCGTTTGAAAAACCTGTCTATTTTCAAAACACTGCCCCCAATTTATTTAATTTTTGTTCACACATACGTGAATGGGTGCAAGTGCAACTAATCTGGTTATTAACTTGATATTTCCCAGACGTCTATAAATTCCTTTGTTATTGCTGAATGAAGTCAAGGAGCCAGACTACAAGAACATTTTTTGTTCATGGTTCTTCTAGCATCTTTATTCCAAAACTTTAAAACAAGCTAGCGTCACAATTCTTACTATCAAATATGAATTCCTTAACCCATCCATTTTCATAAGATGTCAACAACAAACATTAAACAAACACATTTTAAGTAAAATGCACAAATGTTGAATATTTTTCACATAATTTGTTGTTCTAGAACTATTTTTAACTGTATAGATTTACAGGGTGGTTCAAAAAAATGGAACGTCCTATTTTCAGAACCCTTGACCAGAAAAACTAGTTTGGATAGAAAGGGAAACTTTCTAGATGAAACATTTTACCAAATTCACCAGATTAGTTTTCATTCTAGTGATCTTTTTCTAGAACAAAAGTTGTTTAGTTTTTGGGAACACCCCATTTTGTGCACCCCAGAACCTCCCCTTAATTTTCGGGGGAGAACAACTCCAGGAGGTTTTATGCAGTGTTTCGGCCAAGTCCATCACAAACCGAATCATAAGAAAAATGAGAAATAAAATCCAAGTATAAATATATAGTATATATTGCCCAATCGCACAAATAAGAGACAAACAAACATTATCACATAACATTTCAGTGTTATCTAATATATATGGGTGTGGCTTATACGTGTGAGCAAGCGATATAGCTTGAACTAAAAATAATAAATTGCAAGTTTTTCTGTAATTCAGTAATGATTTCACATTTAAATCATTTTTGAAAAATATCAGAAATATTTTTTGAAAAAAAAATTGGTAAATCTCGGGGAAAATATTTCAATTTTGGAAAGTGGAAGCACTGACCATTCGCATATTACAAACCAATGCTTGTTTCCAAAAATGCATCTGAGATGCATCTTGGAAATGATTTTCTGTTATTATTTTTTTTAATATCATAGCGAGCCAGAAAGAATAATTCCTTTCCAAACTCTTGTCACGCATTGTGGCTTATCTTGAATACAGGTCACACAGCAAGCAGTATGGAATAATTAATTTGAGGCAGACGTTTATAAGTTTGAATATTATACTTGATGACTACTGCGTCTTCCACAAAAAGCTCTTTAGAATACAATGCTTTCTGCTAATCTGACGGATCAAAAGACAACTCTTTGTCCATAACGCTAAACAACATTATCGTTATTTACACCAAACCAATACATATAACTAGCAGTGTACAGCTATCTGTTGCTACATGTATTAGCCACAAATTTAATGCATATTCAATTCAAAGTTGCATTCCACCTGCTTTTTCCAATTTCGCCTCAAAATATATTTTCCAAAGTGAACAAAGATATTGGCAAGGCGGGACTTAAACCTGCGACCTCCGGAATACCGGAACAGCGCTCTACTAACTGAGCTATCTTGCCCTATGTTGGCAGTCTCCCAAATTGTCAGTATCTTTGTTCGAGGGTGCTAGTCAAAAGTCATAAACACCAGAATGCCGTGTGGCCAGGGATCACGCCAAATTTTTTGATACAGCCTGGGAATTAAGCGGCATTGTGGAGATCACTTAAAGAGATCGTATAGCGTATACGTTTGGTAATTACTCAAAAAATTGATGGCAATAAAAACTTCCTTGGTACGAAGTACAGCAGCTTTGGATAGTATACTGCATTTTTAAAAACTTTTCACTTCGAAGTACTGCGGTTATGAAAAAAGATATCACTTTTTATCCCCAAAATTTGAATCTGGGAAGCGTTACTGCAGTGACCACAAGAGAAACTGACTAGGTAAAATAAACAAAAAAATTGGCAAGGCGTTTGCATTTGCTAACAATTTAGAAGTTATTTACTTTTGAATAAAAATACTTTGACAGTTAGTAATTAATTAATTTTGATTTTGAAGAGCATGGGGTATGCAACTTTAAACAAAGATTGTAAAACATTGGCCAACACCATATATAATTTGCTTGACCTTCACATGATTAATGCAATATAATATTATCAGCATAAACTTAAAGATAAATTAAAACATTTTAATTAAGAATACTTTCTCACCCAATGCAATTTTTTTTATAAATACATGTAATTTGGTTTTCTAGGAGAGCAAATAATTATGTACATAAGAACCAATCCTGCGTTTTGTTTAAAGGTCTATGCAGACCTTTCTGGAAGAATTGCCGTTTAATAATCTAAAGTATGCCTTGGTGCGCAAGTAACAAGACCAGGGGTGATAAAAATGGTATAAAATGACTTTTGGGTTAATTTGGGTTATTCAGCGTAAATGTAATTACCCCCTCACTAATATGTTTAAACACTGACAAGTGGTGGCGCTGTTTGTGAACTACATTTGGTAACCAAAAAAACCCACAGCATTATAGTCTGGCACCCGACCATAAGTCATCCGGACTCTGTCAGCCGGACTTTGACAGTCCAAATTCGTCTATATTTGGGTGTCGGTTAGAAATGTATGCATGCTCACGCTATCTTTATTGGCGTTGCCGCAACCTGCAGCAACACATCTGGCTGGCATTCTTATTTTGAATAAGCAAATTCAGAACAAATTGATTGACAATAACTTAGTGTCGAGTGGCACGTGCTGCACGGCCCGGTTGGCCGGTCGAGGTGTCCTCGAAAGTACGTCACGATTATTCAAATTATACATGTTAATAAGCTCCCATTCTAGGGGCGTGGCCGTTTCCCCAAAACACATTTGTGACCCGCTCCATCGTAATCAGGAATAAGTCGCTGAGGCCATTTTAGGCAATTAAAGTGAACGCATGGGTGAAAATCGTGACCAAGTCGATTTTCTGAACATTGTATTTTTAGGAAGTATAGTTATCACAGATTATTGTCATTAATGTATTGTATGTAAAAACGATCAATAAAGATGAAAATGAAGAGGATATGTGTGCGCTGTCCATATGATTTTGGTCAATTTTGTTTATTTCAAAGCTGTTTTCTCGGAATGTGGATTCGGCAAATAAATACAACTGTCATCTTCATCATACCATAACTCGTTAACCTAAACAGATACACATGATGGGTATCATTAGAAAGCTCATGAAATTCCCTTTTTCACCATGTGCATATCTCTTTCCTAATTTCGATGGAGCGGGTCACATTTGTTTTCTCATACATATTACTCAAAACATAAACTTTGATACACTGGAAATCACTCAATTAAATATAATCTTTCATTTAAACTTAAATACAAATTACATTACATGGGCCCTTTAAGATAAAAAGATATATTTCTTTGGCTTTGAGATGATAGCATCTTCCTGCACCTAATACACTTTTCGTCTGTTTACGGTGTAAATAGACCATATTCTACCATGCAAATTCTACCATTTGAATATAGGCATCTTTTTCCTCGATTTTTTCCTCAAGCCAGTTTTTGAATTCTCCGTTTTGTATTGCGATAGACGGTGGTACAAACCATGTAAGCAGAGCGAACGGACGTGTTTTTGGTGGTGGCTCCCGGCAATTGCACATTTTCTTCACATTTTACCGGTCTACCACTTGATGTGAGGCTTGAATCGTCTGATCCTTTTGCTCCATTGCAAGTGGCTCTTTTCGGCGTGTTTTCGTGGTTTCTGTGAGCTGATGTTTCTTGATCAAGATGCCAAGAAAGCCAGCTTCGACTGCTACCGGGGATTCCACTGCAATTGATCCTGCCTCCCTGACGGTCGCTATCTCCGAAGCCCTCCAGTCCAGGACCCTTCTGGACATTTTAATCCCTGCACTTACGGAGGCTATCGCCGAATCTATAACTCAGGATATCCACAAGGCTCTGGAATTGGAACTAATCAATCGAGATAAGAAGATAGCCAGTCTTGAGAAAGATGTCCGCCATCTTAGTGAACGGCTTTCTGAACAAGAACAATACTCGCGACGTAACTGTCTCATTGTTCACGGGATTCCAGAGACGCCCCAACCCGAGAACACTGACCTGAAAATCACTGAAGCAGCTAAACAACATCTTGGTATAGAGCTTCGCCCTGAAGCCATTGATCGAACTCACCGCATAGGACCACGCCTGGATAAAACGGGTAAACCACGGACAAGACCAATAGTTGTAAAGTTCGTTGACTACAACTCACGGGCTGCATTCTATCATGTGAGAGCCAAATTCAAAGGTTCAAACATTTACGTCCATGAGAGCCTTACCCAGGAACGTCAGCACTGGCTCGCCACTGCTAAGCGGCATTCGTTGACCGACAGGGTATGGACCCTAGATGGCCGGATCGAAATACGTCGTAAAAACGGATCTCGTCTGATTGTGGCATCCAAGGAAGACCTTCAGAAATTGTAATGTTGATATTAATAAATCTGAATCCATTACATTTTTGCCCTCACATGGGTAAGTGTTTAAAGTAGCGACCTTCGTCGTTTATTGTTATTTTGTACACCATTTTTGGTGTTTGTTGCCACCCCTTGTACACTTATCTTGCGTAAATTGCATCGTTTTCTATATTGCTTTGTTTTCTTTTCTTACACTAAAGTATATAGACCTACATAAATAATAATGTCCTTGTCTCGTCTTGTTTTGTCTCGTTTTTTGGTCATGTTTTGTTCTTGTGTGTATTTCTTGTGCAAACCAAGTTATCACGGGATATGTGTGCCTGCTTTAATTGATATGATCCCTCAGAGTATGATATTTTGTTTATTTTTTGTTTACTCATATTTCTCTGTATAGTGTCAACGTATTTCATCGTTCGGTACTTTCGATATGAATGCTGATCTAAGTCATAATTTTGACGAGTCCTTCGTTTATGAGGGTCTTAATCCTGTTATTGATCCTAACAATCCCAACCATCATAATATTTCATGTGGTTATTTTAATGAAGTAAACTTAAACACGACTTTTGATTTTAACAATCATTCAAATTGTTCTTTTCTTCATATGAATATTAGAAGTCTCCCTAAAAATTTTGATCGAATGTTAAATTATTTACATTCTCTCCATTCTGAATTTTCTGTTATAGGTCTCTCGGAAACGTGGCTAAAAAATTGTGACGTGCCGTTTAATATTTATTCCATTCCTGGGTACCAGCTTGAGACCGTTAACAGAACGGACAGAGTGGGGGGTGGGGTTGCCTTCTATATTTCCTCTGATCTTCGTTATTCAGTCAGACGTGACTTATCTTGTTCATCCAACTCTCTTGAATCAATTTTTATTGAAGTTGAGAATCCTAATAACAAAAATATTATTGCCGGAGTTATATACAGACCACCATCAACCTCATTTAACGACTTTATTTTGACCTTACAGGTTATACAAGATCGTATTTCAGTAGAAAATAAGTACTGTCTTATCTCTGGAGATTTTAATATTAATTTGCTTAATGTTGATGACCACAGCCAGACTCAGGAATTCATGGACTCTATGTTTGCCCATTCATTTTTACCACTTATTGATAAACCCACAAGAGTTACTCCAACCTCGGCAACCCTTATTGATAATATTTTTTGTAATATTCTCCCCTCTCCCAATTCTGGTATTTTAGTTTCTGATATTTCGGATCATTTTCCAGTTTTCACATTTTTTTCTTTTAAGGCAAAAACTCAATCTTATTTTCCTGGTAGTTTTCGTAAAACTACTGATGCAAACCTTCATAGGCTTAAATCTGCCCTGGATTCCTGTGACTGGTCTGTGGTTTTCAATACTGATAATCCTAATGTTTCCTTTAATAAATTTATGAATATTTTTATTAATTTGTATGAAAAACATATCCCTCTTATTAGGACTAATCATTCCAATAGAAAAACCCAACCTCGGTCGAAATGGATTTCGCCAGCTTTGCTGAAATCTATCAATTATAAAAATAGACTTTATCGTAAATATCTTTCTTATCCTAGTAATCTTAATCGTTTAAAGTACACCCGATATAAAAACTCACTCACAACTATACTGCGTTCTGCTAAAGAAAATTATTTTACTCGGCAATTTGATAAAGAAAAAAACAACATTAAAAACACTTGGAAAATAATTAACTCAGTTTTGAAAAATAGCTCGTCATCTGAAGTTCCGAGTATTAAGATTAATGACCTGTGTACGAATGATCCCCTTTTAATTGCAGAGCATTATAATGACTACTTTGTTAATATTGGTTCCAAACTTGCCAATCAAATCCCTCCTTGTGATTCGAATTACCATGATTACCTATATAATCCCAATCCCTCTTCTATTTTCTTTGATCCAGTAACCGAACATGAACTATATACTATTGTTTTTAATTTAACTAATAAGCAAAGTTCTGGTCATGATACGATTACTAGTACTGTTATCAAAGCTGTTTTTCTTGCCATTTCCAAGCCTCTTGCTTTCATTATGAATTTGTCATTAAGTACAGGTATTGTTCCCGATTCCATGAAAATTGCTAAAGTTGTTCCCGTTTTTAAAAAAGGTGATTCCCATTTAGTTAATAATTATAGACCTATTTCCATTCTGACAACCTTTTCTAAAATTCTTGAACGTATTATTTACGTTCGCACGTCTCGGTTTTTAACCAAACATAATATTTTATCTGATTCGCAGTATGGGTTTAGGGAGAACCATTCAACATCTCATGCTATTTTACAATTGATAAATACTATTATTACTGGTCATGAACAGTCTTCTCATACTTTGGGAATTTTTCTGGACCTTTCCAAGGCATTCGATACAATAGATCATGATATACTTTTGGCTAAACTTTCCTTTTATGGAATTAGAGGGGTTGCCTTGGAGTGGTTCAGAAATTATCTCACTAATCGTAAACAATTTGTACTTTTCAATGATAACCAGTCTTCACCTAAAGAGTTGGTTTGTGGAGTTCCTCAGGGATCCATTTTGGGACCACTTCTTTTTTCAATATATATTAACGATTTTGAGAAATCTTCTAGTACCTTGTCATTTATTTTATTTGCAGATGACTCGAATTTATTTTACTCGCATAACAATTTGGGTACACTGGTTAACGTCATTAATACAGAACTCATTGGTGTTTCTAAATGGATTAAAGCCAACAAATTATCCCTCAACATTGATAAAACCTGTTTTATGTTGTTTAGCAATACAGCCAGTTCAATTCCTACTGATATTTTGTACGATAATTATCCTGTTAATCAAACCAACTGTACTAAATTTCTTGGTCTTTTTATTGATGAACAATTATCATGGAAATGTCATGTAAATTATCTATGTAAATTAATTTCAAGAAATATTGGTATTATTAACAAATTGAAATATTTTTTTCCCTCTCATATTTTGTATAATATTTATAATGCGTTAATTTTGCCTTATATCTCCTACGGTATTCTGGCCTGGGGCAACACAAGCTCTTGTCTTTCTAATAGAATTTTGGTTTTGCAGAAAAGGGCATTGCGTGTTATTGACCGTGTGGAATTTAGAGCTCATTCTAATCCATTGTTTTTTAATCACAATACTCTTAAAATTAATGATATGTATTCACTCCAGCTAGGAATATTTATGCATCAGCTTGTAGCCCATAAATTACCTAATTCATTTGAACGAATGTTTGTGACTAATGCAGTTATTCATCAATATCATACCAGACAGTTTAAAGATTTCCATGTTCCTTTTATACGTACTGCTCTTGCAAAGAAATTTGTCATTTATCAGGGTACAACATATTGGAATTCATTAAGTCAAACTCTAAGAAGTATTCGTAGTCGTCTTTTATTTAAGAAAAAACTTAAACTTCTGCTTTTGGAAAAATATCGTTCTTAACATTTATTATAATTAGCTGCGATACATGTAGATTCATTGTACGATCCCCTGTGTAGGTTATATTGTACAATTGTATTTGTTATGTCCTGTTTGTGTTGGTCCTTGTCATTTTATGTGCAACATAAGTTTATTTCTGTGTAGTTAAAATGGAACCCGTATAATTCTATTTATCATGACATAATTACTTTCTTTCTACACATCAAGGGCCTTTCCACTTGACAAGCTTGCTTTTTGGAGAAGCCCACCGCTTAATCGTATACGTTTATTTATACCGTCTGTAAATCATTTATTTTTGATTAAGTGGAAATAAATATGATGATGATCTTCACGCAGTCAACTACCATTCAACGGTCGCGCTGGCCTGCATTGCATATCTAATTAGCGCTGCTTCACAAAGGAATGTTGTGCGTGCGCTAGTACGTGTTTATAATCGCAGTTCTGCGATCGCTGATTGGCTCCCTAGGAAAGCCCGCAGAGAAATTAAGAAAAAGTTTAACCACCAGAAGCAATTTGCAAAGACCTATGTGTGAGCAAAGGAGCTGGTCTGTAGTCGTGTCGTTAACGGGCGCACTGCGCGAGTACGTGACGTACACGATCGATCAAATGCATTAGTCTTTGGCAGAGACTACCCTTAAAATATGTGCTTCACAAACAACTACACTAAACACTGCAGCACTGTGCGTAGCTATATACAGGTTGGTACACATATATTCCATCTGTGTATTGTCATCCTCAAGTCTTCTAGGAACTAGACAGGGGGCCCCTTTTCCATCTTAGGGGTTATTCCCCCCCCCCCCCCCCTCAATTTTGGCAGTTCCAAATCAGAAAAAAACATAGAAAATACGCTCCTTAACCCCTCCCCCCCCCCCCCCCCCCCCCTCCAACTTTCAAAAATGTTTCGCCACTGCTGCCTATAGCTGTATGTACAACATGTACTTCTGCATAAACCTCGACCAATAAAACAAAACCTTTCCACATAACATAATCTTAACTAAAAAGTACGCTATATACAAATATAAATGCTTGATAAAAAGAATACAGCTTCCCTGATCTACCAATTCATAACAACTATATTTTTATATATTTTTTAAGTAGAAAATATGGTTAAGAACACTGTAGGCCTACTAAAGAAAACCCCAAACCAAATAAAAAACCAAACACAAAAAACACCCTAAACCCTTGCTCTCAAGCACTTCAGTACTCGCACAAAAAATGCCTACAGGTACATGTATATAATCCTGCCATGCAGTAAATAGTTCTAATAGAGCAAGGGCTAAAGGGTACCTGAAATACAAAACTTTAATATGGCGAAATATACGCTTTAAAAACGCTGAATACCAACTGCAAAAACTTCATATTTGTTTACGTTCGCTCATTAATCGTGGCCCTAAAATGAAAAGCAATATGCGCCGTGCCCCGCCCACAAAAGATGACGTCAAGATAAGAACATAGCGTGGCTATGTCATGCATAACCTAGCCGGTGTACGATTGATCGCGACATTGATGCACGAGTGTGTGTATTGTGTAAACGTACACACAGTCGTGAACCACATAACGATCGAGGATCTTCTATTGTGTTTTCCTTTATTCCTATGTTATACCCAAACCCCATTACCTTAGCGCTTGCCCCAACGATCGAGGACCGAATTCGGACAATCAAACCGTCGATCGAGGATCCTTTGTTCTCTTTTGTGTTTCGACCCTCGATCGTAATACGATACAAGAGCACCTATACGTGTACACAATATACACACACGCGTGCATGCATGTCGCAATCGATCGTCAACCAGCTACATGTAGGCTGTGCATGGTATAGCCACGCTATGTTCTTCCCGTGTTCTTATGTTCTTACCGATCTTTTGTAGGCGGGGCACGGCGCATATTGCTTTTCCTTTTAGGCCATATTAAAGTTTTGAATTTCAGGTATCCTTTAATAATATACAAACAATTTTAGTAAGTATCGTGAACAAAAACATACAATACGAATTACGGTAAATTGATCAGAACAGTGGTTTAAAGGTAGGATACACCATTGGTAATTGCTTGAATTATCATGAATGGGTGAATTTGGGGTGTTGTTTTTTATAGTATATATCGTTTAACTGACCTGTCCGAAGTTTTACAATCATGAATTCTGAGAAAAGCAAGAAAAAACGGCGTTAATTTTCAGCTGGCGTCGGGCAAATGTACATATTTTGAATAACAGTCGCAAGTATCCTGTGAAATCACAGCATCTGGTGTGCTGTGGTTTTCAGAAAAAGTACAATTTTGTATCAATTTTCAACGATTGACGGCCCGCAATCGTTGGAAATACCCGACTATTTTCAAACACTGCCCCCAATTTAATATATTTAGTTTACTCTACATTTTATTTGCAATACTGTTGCACATCCGTGAATGCGTGCAGGCCAACTAGTCTGGTTTCCTAAACCTGATAATTCACTGACTTCTATAAATTGCTGTTTTGTTTAAAGGTGGGATACACCATTTGCAGATATCGAAAATATTTACTACTGAATTATTAAGAAATATCTTACTCATTTGAAAGTAAATAATGATTGTAGGCATCCAGCAAAATGATTGCGCTAGATATCCTGAAATTTCAAGAAGACAAATTCGCGATCGCCGGCTGGTGATAAAAAATAACATAAGAATAATTGCTCGACGCCGGTTAAAAACAAACGCTGTTTTTCGTGCTTTTCTCGGCATCCATGATTGTAAAACTTCGGACGGGACAGTCAAACGATATTTACTATAAAATACAACCCTGCACATCCACCCATTCATGATAATTCAAGCAATTACCAATGGTATATCCTACCTTTAAAGGAAGTCAATGAACCAGACTACAAAAACAAGCAGTTAAGGTTCTTGGTTTTTTTAGCATAAAAAACCTAAAAAATTGGTCAGCGTCACAATATTTACTATAAATATGAACCCCCTAACCCATTCATTTTGTTTAATTACAGCAAAAGCAAATGGTGTACTGTATACTTCCAGAAAATCATCAGATCTGGGGAAAAGTTGCATGACTGATTATTTGTAATACCTCATTCAACCGACAAACACTTAGACGCCTTTCCTATCCAGGCTCCCTGTGCTGCCAGAATATTTGGGAGGTGTGCCAGGGGGTCCAGCTGACCCCCCCGGGTACCGCGAGGGTGCAGATACTAAAGGGGCAGACTGATTCCTTTGCCGAGTAGGATCATCGCCGAGTTTACGCCATACCACCTGCAAAATGACAACAGAAAACAGAAAATCAAACAAAGTCGACATTTGTTACACAGAATTCTATTATTAACCCGTCTATATTCTAATAATAAATACCGTAGAGAGTTGATAGCTCCTAATTGGTCGACACAATCGATCCGTTATCACGTACCGGTAGTGAAGACCAGTTAAATCAGAAAATTGGACAAATGAGTTGAAGCAAATAAAACTGAAGCGACCATTAGAAAAAGCAACTTTAAAATGATCTACTTGATGAATCATTACTTCTTTTTGACGAAGTTCCTACCACGCAAGCATCATCTAGAAGAGTATAAGCCAAGTCGTGTATTACAAAATTTATAGTTCACAAGCTGAAATTGAAGAGTTGACACCGAGTGCGAACGCAAGACATGACATCAACAGTTACCCTCGACAAATCATTGGTCCCACGGCAACAGTTTTGACGGACTAATTAATGCTCTGTCACATGGAAGCTAGTGACAAAAGAGCTCTCGTTTTTTTATATTCATCAAGAAAACTGTATGAACAATCGTAAAATAGCAGATGTACTGGTAGGGAAGACATTGTTCAACAGAGTTCAGTGATTCACCGTCTTTTTTAATTCGTAAAAATAGCCCAGTAAATATTGAAATAACCTGTGTACGCAGCACATCAACGTTATGTTTCCTTTTTAATTCCTTAAAATTTAAGAAAAATTTGTAAGCTGAAAATTCCAATTCGTAAAAAATGAATCAAAACATGACGAGGTTTACTTTTTGTACCACCGTGGAATGACCGAAGTCTTCATCCGAGTGTCGACGCGAATAATACGGTAGTAACGCTGTATAATATTGGTCGACAGGGGGCGCTAGTCATATATGGCAAAAAAAAGCTCTGAAACGCTGAAGCTGAAACATGCATCAGTTTGACAAAGATACATGTGCGGACAAATTTTGAGCATGTTTTGATGGTAAATGAACGCTTACAACATTTGTTTGATACAAGAAAATTTGGTCATGTCTGGGTTATGTACGGTTTTAAACCACTGTACAGCACCCCGAGTACCAGTCTTAGTAGATACCGGTCCATGCACTATATAAGAAATAGTCATGTTTGCAAGGCCAAATAAACTAAGGGTGTGCATTTACGGGTAGTACGGGACCCGGGTACCCTATTCCCGTCACGGTCGGGTACCCGGGTACCCGTGACTATTATTAGAATCATAACAAAAACCCGGAAGTATACACCGTGTCGGCACGTGCATGTACATCCCAGCTCACTCCACTTGCAAGCTGCATCACGATTGCCGCGCTGGCATGGCATGCTTACTTCCCCTGCATTTCGCAACTAAACAAATGCACGGGCCTACTTTGCAACTCAGGGTTCGACGCAAACAAATTATAGTCACTCAAAACAGCGGCGGTCTAGTCAAAACCCTTTTCTAAGTAGTCTGGCGGTCCAGTGAAAAAAACAAAAAACAAGATAAGTTAAGTGCGCGGTTTTCAGAGCCAGATTGTCAACAGCGATCCCGTATTGCGTGGAGTTTACTCTCAGCTTGTAATAAATGTTTGTAAATAAATTGACTTGCCGCTCCCCATAATTGCACGTCTACAGTGGCACGTCTTTTTCCAAAATAAATAAGGTTCAATGAACTAAATCCTTTGAGTGAGCCGACACGAAATGTAGCAAAAAAGCCGACCGCAGATCTGCCGGCTGGCCGCAGAGTTGATACAATAGAACCAAATACCTCTCCTGCAGTATCAGGTTTCAAAACCACATTCCAGGTACAGGTCTGTGGGATCGTGAATTAATTCAGCACAGTTTCCAAAAAGTAAACCTCGGAAAAACTTACTCAAAGGACAACTGTAACAAAACACTGATACAATGTCAGCCGCAAGTTATAGCAGCTGTCAGAATTGTCGGTAAATAGACTTCAAAGGCATTTTTTTTATCACAATGACTACAAAGAAAGCACAATCATCCGTTAGGCTGCTATCTAGACATCGGGAAATTGTCGGTAAAGACGTTTTACTCAGATGTTTTCTAACAATTTATCGGCACGCAATGAACATAAAAGACGCTTGTCTTTCTGAAATAATGTGTCAACATTTACAAAGGCAGTTTCGGGTAATAAAATCGATAAATTGGAGCCGGGTACCCGCAATCAGTGGTCGGGTTACGGGTACCCGGGTACCCGGCACGGCCTTAAAATAAACAAATAATAATGTTTAGCGTCCTCGCCCTGCTCTTTTTTTCTCTTCTTTTTCCTAGCATCACTGTGTACATGCTGTGGAAATAGTCCATTAGTATGTATGTCTGTTGGAGACTATGTTCAAAAATAGCCTGACAGATTGTCTTGAAAAATGTGTCGGGCGGCCATTTTGAAAAAAAAGGCCTCCATTTTTTTTGTTAAGGCACGATGCAATTTTTTTAATTTTATTTGGCTTAATGTCTTACTTACATTACACATTTCTCTGACAATAGCTTTGTGATTGTCATTCATGTGCTCTGTATCGCTGCCACTCGGTGTCCCATAGTCAAGTTTATCATGCACTTCCAGAACCTACCAAGCAAAACAAACATGTGGAAAGCTTTACTATTGACCCAACCATCCAGTAAGTTAGGGCTGCGCATCGGAACCGGGTTACTCAGGTACCCGATCAATGATGTCAGGAACTGATTCCAGATTATGGAATAGAGTATCCGTAGCCAAATTAACTTTTCAGATGATGAAAGCGAAAGGTTTTGTAATGAGTCACAGGTTTTTGTGACTTGAGTAGAGTCGAGTCAAGTCCTTTTAAAGAAGTGAGTCGAGTCGAGTAAGTCGAGTAAGTAGGTCAAGAAGTTTGAGTCGAGTCGAGTTAAGTCGAGTCGAGTTAAGTCGAGTCGAGTCGAGTCGAGTCGAGTCGAGTCGAGTCGAGTCGAGTCGAGTCGAGTCGAGTTAAGTCGAGTCGAGTTAAGTCGAGTCGCGTTAAGTCGAGTCGAGTTAAGTCGAGTCGCGTTAAGTCGAGTTAAGTCGAGTCGAGTTAAGTCGAGTCAAGTTGAGTCGAGTCAAGTCTAGTCGAGTTAAGTCGAGTTGAGTCGAGTCGGGTCATGTATTTAGCTCGAGTCAATTTGAGTTTAAAATATTTGAATACTGTAATAAACATGTTACAGAAACACAAGGTACAGTCCACGACATGGTGTATGTTTGTTGTATCATGGAGTGAGGAATACAGACTACCGCTAAAAATGTTTACCATGTATGTACATGTACTTATACATGTACGGTACATAATTATATACATGGTTGGAAAGCCCACAATGCAAGCTTTTATTTGGTATATAATAGAGCTCCATAGCCTCTCCCGTTACAACATATTTTGCATATTATTTACTTGGAGTTACCTGTACAATATGGATTTTGGAAGCCTCGTTTTTTCGCTCCAAAACCTGTATCTTACGTTGTAGAAGGTCGATATGAGTAGGTACATTTAATAATAAATCCTTGCTGTTTGAAATGATTGATTCTCCAAAATAACAATTACAAAATGTTAAAATGGCGTCACGCATCGACTGCAGTCCTAATTCAAATTTGCCAATATATGACACGTTTTAATTGAACAATTTCAAGTGTTAAGATCGGGCTAGGACTGATGGGACAATATGGCGCAGTAAGATCGTTGCTATGGTAACGAGGTTGCCATTTGTATATGTGCCTTGCTCGCGTTATTCCGTATAATGGAAAATAATTGGCGCGCGCGTGACGCGAACCGCAGTGCAATGTGACGCGGAACCGCCGCGGCGGTTCCGCTGCAGTGTGAATGTAGGACTATGAAATAGGACTTTTTGCGCATGACAACACAAAAACACCAAAATACCTCGGAGAAAATATTAAAAATTCGGGCAACTTTTGTTACTAAAATCACTGAAAATTGAGAATTCTGCCTGAAAATGTATTTATTTATTTATTTTGTTAAAATATCTTTAAACAGGATAAAAATATCAGCACAAGCTGTTTTACATCAGTGTCCTGTACAAATATTTAAAAAAAATAGGACAATTTAAACAGCAATACAAAAAGCAAAAGTTAAAATCATTTTAAAGTAGAGTTTCTCATATAAACATTTAAAATTATAAAACGATGACGACATAACCCGTTTGATCATGAATATGAAAAAAAAAGTTTTAATAGGACACAGCGGGTGTATTTTGAAGGGCTATCTGAACATTATTTACATTGTATGGCCCCTTAAAACCAGTTCGCGCCGGATGACGAATATAAACGCAAAGTTTTTCCCATATTAAAAATGGATGACGCGTAAACACGCCAAGAGCAAGGCCAGAAATGTCTGTTTCACTGGGACAACGAACCAGCCCAATTATAAACCTGCCCGGGTGATGCCCTTGCCGCGTCAAATTACAACTGAGAAAACAGTCTTTGAATGGTAGATGTTTTCCACTTTATTAATCAAAATCAACATTTCTGTGAATGAAACCTGAAACTTTATGTATTAACCCTAACCCTCCCAAATCCTTCTAAATCCTCTTGTACAAAATGAAGGATTTAGAAGGATTGAGGTTATTAGGACATTTCAGTGGAGGAGGATCCAGAAGGATTGAGGGCAGATGGGGTTTTGCTATGGGAGGGATTGAGAAGGATTGAGAAGGATTGAGGTTATCGGGCTGTATTTGACACAAGAGGAAAGAGAAGGATTGAGGTTGTATGCAGCTTGCCCAAAATAGGATCCAGAAGGATCTAGGTTATGGGGGAGGGGGCTTGCATTTGTGTACATTGTAATGGCATGGGGAATGCATGCTTCTGACTTGGTTATTTTTAGGGCTTGCATTTGTGTGCATGGCAAATGTGTGTACTGGAAGGTAAGTGTATACTGCAAGGTCAGTGGGTCAGTGCTGAAAGGGTCCCTGGACAATGTATGTTTATGTATCATCAATATGAAACACATGTGCATACAATGGAATTTCTGTGGCCCTTGTCCTGGTATGAAAAGGTCATTGTACTGGGCACTTCCATTTGTTTGAGGGTAATTTGTTGGATAAGTAATCAGTTTACACAGACCCCCAAAAACATCCCCCAGCAGGCAGGAGGATCTAGAAGGATTCAGGGCAATAGCCATACTAGCAGAATTGAGAAGGATTTAGAAGGATCCAGGTTCCTTGAGCTTTTAACTCTTTACTACAGAAGGATATAGGAGGATTGAGGTTATGTCTTAGCCAAACGAGCCGGGAGGGTTAGGGTTAAAGATGTCATTCATGACAAAAAATGAAAATCACTGAGTGGGCCATTACATGTACATGATAATGCACAGCACGACAAAATACTCCTTTTCGGTGGAGCCGGTCACATTTAATAGTTGAAACAACAGTGGACTTATTATATTTTCTGGTGGCATTCAACACTCTTTAATTCATTTGTATTTGTTTTTCTTAGACATGCAGGTATCTGTACTAACATTCTAACAAGTATAAATGTGATTGGCTCTGCAAAAAAAAGTAATCTACTGATTACTAGCCTTCATTGCTAAACGTGCAGGTTGCGCATTTTTATTGTTGCATTCCACTCTGCGCGAAGTCAGTGTGGTTTAAAGTTGTTCCAGCATACACCTAGTTGTGTGGACAGGTTTTTGGTATGGGAAAAAGGTGACCGAATAGTGGGGACATTTTGGGTCTTGAGGTAGAATTGGGTTAGGGTATAATAAAAGAAAATGGAGAAGACGACAAATTAGGGTGATGTTGAAAATATTAGGTCGAAGGAATTTTCTGAGTTTGAGCTTAGAGAGATTTCCCTCAGCACACGAACCCTATGGAGCGTCACCGTACACACATACGAACTGGATTGGGATGCTGACATTTTGAATATTGGTTTCGCGGAATAAACTCTGACATTTACTGACATGACCGAGATAAAACCTCACCAGGTTACATGTATTACCGGTAATTTACCCTAACCCTCCAGGGTATTTTGGCTAGAAACCCTGCCAGACGCAACAGATTGCATACTGTGTCACATTGACTTGTGTGCAGAGTCCAGCAAGGTCAAGCAGTCACCACAGATGCACTGTGCTGGATCTGGCAGGGTTAGGGTTAATAGTCAAGCACCTTTCTTTAGATTCTGAGCAGAACATGAGAATGCACTACATAGGGATGTCATCAATGTGTGTGTGTACCATACCTTGAGTGCATGGGTCATGGAGTCTGGTTTATTAGGCACCTTGGGCTTTCCCAGCTTTGGTTCTCCATTTTGCAGTCCCGGTGCATACTGCTGAACTCCATGTGACGTCTAGACAACAAACAACACAAAATACCAACAGAGACATTTTACTACGTGTTAAGGGCGCCGACCAGATCACATTTTGCATGCCCAGGAAATAATTTTCTAAAGAGCATTTTGAGAGCCATGCATTTGAAGGATTGTAAAAATACAGTGTACCACCTCGGTCAGGGATATGAGCTTCTAATTCTGAGCATTTGGGATGAATCTGGCCCTGGAATTGGCACTACTTGGCTCTTGAGCGAGAGGGTATTTTTTCAAAATGGACGCTATGCAGATTGGGCTTCAGCACTAGTTTTAGGGGTGTTCTCCTTTGGAGGGAAATATCACCCAAAAGTTATCAGATGACCCCACACAAATTGAAAAGAAAATGAAAGATGGTGAAATAAGTTTCATTTTGGTGTATAGTTTAGTCACCTTGGGGGGGTTGTGAGTATTTTTCCCAATTTTTTGAAGTTGGGGTATTTATCATTGTTGTCTATGGGACTTTATTTGCACATATGTGCGCAACCTTAATGATGCGCAATACCGACCCAAAACCGACCCAACCCAGTTTTCAGGTCGAACGGGTCGGTTTAACCATCTTGTAAAAAAAAACTTAAATAAACCAAAATAAATAGAGACTGGTCTGAACAATTCCAAGTGTTTTGTTTCGATATTGTCTGAGCTAGCCCAGTACATGTAAATTTAAAAAAAAATAGGACATGTTATTGCTTTTTGGTGGCTGATGGGTCGAAGTAGGAAAACAAATTGTGATATCTGTGTATGGAATTCTTTCCTTAACCACTTTGATAGTAGTCTGATTATCATAACATTGTTTAACGATGCCATCTCTGAACCAACGGTTGATGTGGACGTGTAAACGTATGCGACCCCGTGCGCCAGCCAATCAGAGTCCACACTGTAACGCTGCCGTGTTTTTGGCTGACGTGTTTTTGTAGCAACATAGCAATGGGTTAATTGGAAGACGCGATATCGTGATGGAATTGGAAAGCGCCTGCTGAATGGACAACACTTGGCTGCCGTGCTTTTGTAAAATAGCAACGGGTAACGGAATCTGACTCAATCGTGATCAAACATGCCTGCTGAATGAACAGCCTTGTTTGCACTTTGCATAATTAAACACCAAATCCCATATCATAGACGCTTGTCCTCCAATGAGCAGATATACATGTACATGTAGATTAATTTAACAGAAGAAAAACATAAGTTAACCAGTTGGCGCCAGATTACGTATACTATATAAACGCAAAGTTTTCCCAAAATTCAAAACGGATGACGCATAAACACGCCAAGTTCAAGTTCGGAAATGTCTGTCAGCAGCGAGCAAGGCCGGAAATGCGTGGGTGTGCTTCCCGGCACTATCGGCCTGAACCCGCTTCGGATCGAGTTTAGTTTTAATCCCGCCCCTCGGCTCGGTGATGTTAAAATAATCCCGGCGCGAACTGGTTAACTTCAATTACAATGTACATGTACATGTACCTGGACCACTTGTCGCCTCTCCTTCTCTAGCGCATGTACCCTGTCTTCCAGCTGACGAATGTATGTACTCTGATCATCTGAAGTAAAATAAGAAAAACAGTTCACAGACTGGAGACAGGATCAGATTTGACATTAGACAACGAATTAACCCTCACCCTCCAGGGTATTTTGGCTAGAAACCCTGCCTGACACAACAGATTGTATACTTTGTCACATTGACTTGTGTGCAGAGTCCAGCAAGGTCAAGCAGACACCACAGATGCACTGTGCTGGATTTGGCAGGGTTAGGGTTAACGTTTATGAGTGCAATGGTAAGATTAATTTCACGAGGTGACAGATGGCATGTTCTATTCAACGAGACGAAGCCTAGTGGAATAGAACATGCCATCTGTCACCGAATGAAATTATTCTTTCCATTGCACGAATGTAAAATATTCATTAATTTTTTTATACAAATTTGATTGGTAACTTGTAAACTGGTTCTATCAATGCGCACGCACCGTTTGATAGAACCATGGGATAGAACGTTTTGGACGGTGCGGGTTCGCGTCGTGTTAATGGGTCGAATAATTCAGTGCACATGATCAACAATCCACCAATCGGATGGCGGGAATTTATTCAGGTGTTGTATAAAGTTATTTATGGACATTCTTCAATTTCAAAACCATTTAATATTTCAATGTAATCTATCCCATTCATAATTTTGGCGGATTTGGGACAGTTAGGGTTAAAGGTAGGATACCAAATTTGTAGATACACAAAAAATTACGACCGAATTATGAGAAAAAAAAATCTTTTTTGAAAAGAAATAATGATTGTAGGGATCTAGCAAAATGATTGCGCTAGATATCCTGTAATTTTTCCACAAATTTGAATTTTATATAACAAATTCATGGACGGTGATCGAAACAAAACAAAACTAAAACAACATAAGAACCACTGCCAAATGCCGGCTAAAAAAGAATGCTATTTTTCTTGCTTTTCCGAGCATCCACGATTGTAAAACTTCAGCAGGTCAGTTAAATAGTATTTACTAAAAAATACAACCCCCCAAATCCACCCATTCGTGATAATTCAAGCAATTACCAATGGTGTATATCCCATCTTTAATGTGATGTACATATGTATTGTTACCTTGGTTCTCTCTGGAAAAGTAAGGTCCTTCCTGTCTCATCTCTGGAAGACCTGACACACCGTTACCATAGCTGCCATCGCCCTCGGCTCTAGAAGCCAAATTCATGGAGGTGTTACACTGGCTACAGAGTGAGTTACTCCTGCTGGCCTGCCGCTCTTTATCAAGCAGAAAACATAGCTCCTTCAGTTCCAGATTTTCCTGCAACAGCTGGTGCTGCTGCGATTCCAGTTCATTGAGTTTCTCTTGGTACCCGACGACCTCAGTCCGCAACACACCGGCAGAGTACTGGCCAAATCGCTGCCACTCCTGGGCCAGGTTGCGTCCCTTTTGGCGGTCGTCGTCCAGGAAACAGCAGAGATCGCGCAGCTCCTGGTTGTCACTCTGCATTTTGGAATTGCCGTCGTTGGAACCGCTGCGGGGCTCACTCCTCAGTGCCTGCATGCGACGGTTCACGTCTTTCATGATGTTGCTGTGCTCTGCTATCCTGCGTAAACGGTCGCCCTCTGTCCACCGCAACCTACGCACGATCTCTTCTCGAGAAAGTCGAGCAAGTTCATCCTCTGACGGGACTCTAGGTGGACTAGATGGCGGTCCATTGAGTCGACCAGCCATGTCTACGCCAAGTTTTCTTGACTTTTTTTTTGGCCAGAATCTTCCCAACAAGTCATCAATTGAGTTATGTCATTACCATCATGAGGTAGCCATAACTTGGCCTCAACGAATCATTCCAAGGGCACATCAGTAGATTCTGACAAAGAGACCTGTAGAAACAAATTAACATTATACATTAACTCGAACCCTGCCAGACGTAGTCTTGGTCAAGACCAAGCTAGCCCGTTCATTTGTTCCGCGGCGCGCCGTCCGTATTATCTGGGCTTATTGAGGGCGCCCTTAAATATCGCCAGATTCCTGGATTTGTTCCACTAGCTTGTTTGTGGAACAAATCCAGGAATGTGGCGATATTTAAGGGCGCCCTCAATAAGCCCAGATAATACGGACGGCGCGCAGCGGAACAAATGAACGGGCTAGCTTGGTCTTGACCAAGACTATGCCAGACGGAGCACAGTGCATTTAGTAAAACAAAGTCTGGTGTACTTTGATGCATTCAGCTGTCAACACCAGTGCATAAACAACCACAATCTAGGACTATTGAGAGCTAATCCTATTGAACAATGCTAGATATAGATTCTGCTGCACTCTGGAAGTTTTGACCTTGAAACTTTTGACTTATTTACTGTCAGGGTGTGTGCAAAATCCTATTGATTTTGGAGGCTGCCTATAATAAACGTGCATGAAAATCCCAATTTTGTACGCAAGGAACTGTTTAAATTATACACAAAACATGTGTCATTGGAGTTTTGGAATGATAAATAACACCCTTTAGTTTTACTCTAATTTGATCAAATCAAAACTTACAGAGAGTGGCCCGTATATATGCGTAACATTCACCACACCCGTTGAATACATGAATGCATTTCCTCTTCGCCCCATGTAAATTTGTAAGAAATGGGGCAAAAAAGTGTTATATTTCTAATTCGAACGACTAAAGTAATAATTGTCCGTTTCTTGGTCCTAAGTTTCAATAAACAAGGCATCATGGCCGATTTCCGACAGTAGGAAGGATCTGTTTTTTTCCTTTACTTGAACACCCATTCCCAACACAGTCAGAACTTACTCATTGGATGGCAATTTATTGACGTTCTGTTCCTCAATGCAATCCACGCACGATAGAGTACTGACGTATCCGGTCACTTCGCAATTCGACACCTTGTCAACTCGACGCCCACCAACTCGACACCTTGCCAACTCGACACCCGGACAAAAACCAAGTCGACACCTGACCAAGTCGGCAGCTAACCAACTCGACACCCCCGATAAAATGATAATATTAGGAGACCTTAATAGTTTGGCTATTACGCCAAAATGATTCTTATCTGAACGTTTTTAATAAAGAATGAGGGCATTTCTTTTTGTTCTTTTTTTGCTTGACGCATTTCCATGGGCTTTATGGATTAATATAGCATCGCGTCACACCCCGTGAGTGCGAATGTGAAATTGACTCAAATTTTCGTCCGTTTTAATGAAACAAATATACAAACATTTTGAGCTCCAGCCAAAAAGGATGCAAACAAAGAGAAAATACTGTATTTGTTTTAGTTGGCCTTAATTCATTCCCATTATTCATCACTTTAAATGAAGAAACCACGCGTACATAATTTTGGTAAAGAATACACCAGAACAAAAATGATTTTATTTTAATTTCCAAAATGTTGATACACACCGACAGGTATATACATGTTATGTACACTCATCACAAAAAGTATAAAGACACTTAAAAATGAGCCAATAATTAACGGCCCGAATAGAAAGGGTATGGATTAATCGAAGCAAATGACCCAGTGCATAATTTTGCAAGATTGTTGAGATACGATGTTGCGGAGCGGAGTTATTGTCATTTTAATGCTCGTATAGGTTCAGTTTTAAAAGTGACAATCATCCCTGTAGAAGCAAAAGCGCATGAAGCAGAACCTGACGGGGTCTTTAAAGTTGGTTTACCCTATAAGCTTACCCTAATATTATCATTCATTGAGCCTAGTAATACTTTCCGAGTAATAAACATTTAAAGGTACTAGGATACACCATGCTATATTATCAAAAATGGCTGGATTTGGGGAACAATCATGGTGCCGATGAAAGCAAGAAAAACGGAAATAGTTTTCAACCGGCTTTGTGCATTGGTTCTTATGTTGTTGTCTGGATTGTTTTTGTTAATTCAATTTGTTGAAACAATATATAGGGCAATCATTTTGCTGGATGCCTACAATCATTATTTACTTTCAAATAAGTGAGATATTTCTTGATAATATGACCCCATATGACCAGCCAGTTTGCGGCTCAGATTGGTAACCGATTTGCGGTTTACAAATTTTTGCCAATTTGCGGCTCTAAACGGCACTCTATTTTAGTTAGGTTATATTACTTGTCATTGTCAACAGTGCGTTGTCATTTTGTTACTACATGTACTTATCTATTTTATCGGCTTTACAAATTTACTTAATCACCCATTCTGCTTTCTTTGGTGTTACCACGACCACACCAGCTGTACACCATGTTCTTGTGTTTCACATCGTGTAATTTACTGAAGGAGAATTTCTTAAGCATACCCCATACCGACATTGTTCAGTATCTCATTTTGTGCGCAGTAGACCTGCGCAGTAGACCTGCGCAGTAGACCTGCGCAGTAGACCTGCGCAGTAGACCTGCGCAGTAGACCTGCGCAGTAAACCTGCGCAGTAAACCTGCGCAGTAGACCTGCGCAGTAGACCTGCGCAGTAGACCTGCGCAGTAGACCTGCGCAGTAGACCTGCGCAGTAGACCTGCGCAGTAGACCTGCGCAGTAGACCTGCGCAGTAGACCTGCGCAGTAGACCTGCGCAGTAGACCTGCGCAGTAAACCTGCGCAGTAAACCTGCGCAGTAAACCTGCGCAGTAAACCTGCGCAGTAAACCTGCGCAGTAAACCTGCGCAGTAAACCTGCGCAGTAAACCTGCGCAGTAAACCTGCGCAGTAAACCTGCGCAGTAAACCTGCGCAGTAAACCTGCGCAGTAAACCTGCGCAGTAAACCTGCGCAGTAAACCTGCGCAGTAAACCTGCGCAGTAAACCTGAATAAAATTATTCAAACTCAATAAAATTATCCTGCGAAAAAAACCACGGAATCAGGCAGTGACTGAAAACCCAAACCACATTATTGGCCCAGGTTCGAACCATGGTCACAGCGGTGGAAGGCGAGGAAAGAATTAAACCGCTACGCCAACCTGACAGTTTCAAAAAATTACTTCTGGTTCCTGTCTTAGTTGGCGCTATATTGGTGTAAGTACAGGCGGGCCAGCATGTGCTGTGCTAGCCTTTAAACAAGGCCACATGTCTGATAAACGCCGAGCGACTAAAAAGAGACTAATCGCGAAAACCTGAGTGACGCCCAGACAAGTGGCCTTTATCAATCTGGTTTGGATTTCTTATGTTAACCTTTGTTTCCGACTGGAATCGCTACCGAAATGGTAGCGTCCAATCAGCGAACGTATCTCCGCGTGACGTCAGCTTATATTTGAGTTGGACTAGTTCATTTTACAAACAGGGAATGTCCAATCATGTCACTTACAATATTTAGCTCAAATCATTAGTTGCTTCCTAATTTATTGCAATTTTGCATGTAAAATAGATTTAAATGTGATATCTTGTATTTATCATTCATATATTCAACTCAGAAGCAAAATTTATATACGTTTTTTTACCTTTTCTTACATGCTTTGATATTGAACGAATCACGAACGAAGCCAACTGGGAGATCGCCGTTCTGATTGGGCGTATTGGCATGCTAATATGTATCTATGAATAATTCATGCCGAGCAGTGAAACTTACATTGCAAAAGGCCTCGTGACATTCGTCACTCGGTCGCGCGTTCACCCCGGGTATCTAGACTCATCTCAGCCGCTTAGCCAGAGTCACGAGGCCTTGTCAAAAGGCTAGTGCTGTGCTCGCCGCGCGCCTGCCGCCGCAGGTCCTGTGCCGCACACGGCTCGCGGGTTAAGGTTGGCGGTGGAAGCCGGCCAACCCGCCGGTATCAGGTACCAAACATATAGGACTGTAACCCGCTGTTGAATCGGTATATGCTAAACTCACTCTGATTGAAGGCCCATAATTATGTAATTAAAAAACACTTTGGGATACACCATTTGCAGATATCGAAAATATTTACTACCGAATTATTAAGAAATATCTTACTCGCCGGACGGCGATCGCGAAAAAAACAAAGATAACATAAGAATAACTGCTCGACGCCGGTTGAAAACAAACGCTGTTTTTCTTGCTTTTCTCGGCATCAAAGGTCCGTTAAACGATATTTACTATAAAATACAACCCCCCATATCTACCCATTCATGATAATTCAAGCAATTAAAAATACAAGGGTGTATCCTACCTTTAACCAGCTCGCGCCGGATGACGAATAAACGCAACAATAAAATAAGTTTTCCCCAGATTCAAAACGGACGACGCACGCCACGAGCAGGGCCGGAAATGTCTGTCGGCAGCGAGCAAGGCCAGAAATGCGTGGTTGTGCTTCCCGGTACTGGCGGCTTGAAACCGCCTCGGATGGAGTTTCGTTAAAAATAATCCCGCGCGTCGGCTCGGTGATTTTAAAATAATCGGCGCGAACTTGTTAATAGTCTCTGCTAGTGGTTTGGGCACATGCGCACCAAGGTTTTTAGGGGAGTCAGGTTCCGAGTTGGTCCGGTGTCGAGTTGGTGAGGTGTCGAGTTGGCAGTCGCGCGCAGGCGGCAAAATCTGGGTGTCGAGTTGGCTAGGTGTCGAAATGACCGACATCCCTTACTGTACTACTGAGTGACAGTCTGGCGGGTGTATAATGACCAAAATGCGCCGCGCAGCGCGCGCTAGCGGCGCTCTATAGACATTTTCGAAACCCTGGCTTTATTTTCGGCTTGGGATTTACCTCCGAATTCCGAATCACGGAAAAGTAAATGCAAATGGAAGGAAATATAAATATTCGAACCTTTGGTTCATATCAACAAATTAAATGTTTCTGAAACACAACAGGCACTAAAAATAAGGCTGGAGTTTCCAAAGTTTGCAGCCTAAAATCGCCTTAAACCGAGTAAGGTACAAAACGAAGCCAGTGATTCGAAAAAGCCAGTAGCCCCCTTTGGTATACCATGCAACATATGGGACGGAAATTCCACACCCTATATGTGTGTAGCTACACTACACTTATCTACACAGTGTAGCGCAGCCTACAGCACAGCCAAACCTCGTTACCATGGCTACGGTCTTGCTTCGCCTTGTTGTCCCATATTAGTGCAGTGTGAAGCTTAACAGTTATAGGAACGCACAGTCTAAAGCAATAGCTCTCAAATTTGTATCCTAGTGGAGACACATTGGTGGTTCTACAGCATCTACACAGTGCTAAAGAAGTCTACAGCATCTACACAGTGCTAAAGAAGTCTACAGCATCTACACAGTGCTGAAGAAGTCTACAGCATCTACACAGTGCTAAAGAAGTCTACAGCATCTACACAGTGCTAAAGAAGTCTACAGCATCTACACAGTGCTAAAGAAGTCTACAGCATCTACACAGTGCTGAAGAAGTCTACAGCATCTACACAGTGCTAAAGAAGTCTACAGCATCTACACAGTGCTGAAGAAGTCTACAGCATCTACACAGTGCTAAAGAAGTCTACAGCATCTACACAGTGCTGAAGAAGTCTACAGCATCTACACAGTGCTAAAGAAGTCTACAGCATCTACACAGTGATAAAGAAGTCTACAGCATCTACACAGTGCTAAAGAAGTCTACAGCATCTACACAGTGCTAAAGAAGTCTACAGCATCTACACAGTGCTAAAGAAGTCTACAGCATCTACACAGTGCTAAAGAAGTCTACAGCATCTACACAGTGCTGAAGAAGTCTACAGCATCTACACAGTGATAAAGAAGTCTACAGCATCTACACAGTGATAAAGAAGTCTACAGCATCTACACAGTGCTGAAGAAGTCTACAGCATCTACACAGTGCTAAAGAAGTCTACAGCATCTACACAGTGCTAAAGAAGTCTACAGCATCTACACAGTGCTAAAGAAGTCTACAGCATCTACACAGTGCTGAAGAAGTCTACAGCATCTACACAGTGCTAAAGAAGTCTACAGCATCTACACAGTGATAAAGAAGTCTACAGCATCTACACAGTGCTAAAGAAGTCTACAGCATCTACACAGTGCTAAAGAAGTCTACAGCACACAGTGCTAAAGAAGTCTACAGCATCTACACAGTGCTAAAGAAGTCTACAGCATCTACACAGTGCTAAAGAAGTCTACAGCATCTACACAGTGCTAAAGAAGTCTACAGCATCTACACAGTGCTAAAGAAGTCTACAGCATCTACACAGTGCTAAAGAAGTCTACAGCATCTACACAGTGCTAAAGAAGTCTACAGCATCTACACAGTGCTGAAGAAGTCTACAGCATCTACACAGTGATAAAGAAGTCTACAGCATCTACACAGTGATAAAGAAGTCTACAGCATCTACACAGTGCTGAAGAAGTCTACAGCATCTACACAGTGCTGAAGAAGTCTACAGCATCTACACAGTGCTAAAGAAGTCTACAGCATCTACACAGTGATAAAGAAGTCTACAGCATCTACACAGTGCTAAAGAAGTCTACAGCATCTACACAGTGCTAAAGAAGTCTACAGCACACAGTGCTAAAGAAGTCTACAGCATCTACACAGTGCTAAAGAAGTCTACAGCATCTACACAGTGCTAAAGAAGTCTACAGCATCTACACAGTGCTAAAGAAGTCTACAGCATCTACACAGTGCTGAAGAAGTCTACAGCATCTACACAGTGCTAAAGAAGTCTACAGCATCTACACAGTGCTGAAGAAGTCTACAGCATCTACACAGTGCTGAAGAAGTCTACAGCATCTACACAGTGCTAAAGAAGTCTACAGCATCTACACAGTGCTAAAGAAGTCTACAGCATCTACACAGTGCTAAAGAAGTCTACAGCATCTACACAGTGCTAAAGAAGTCTACATCATCTACACAGTGCTAAAGAAGTCTACAGCATCTACACAGTGCTAAAGAAGTCTACAGCATCTACACAGTGCTAAAGAAGTCTACAGCATCTACACAGTGCTGAAGAAGTCTACAGCATCTACACAGTGATAAAGAAGTCTACAGCATCTACACAGTGATAAAGAAGTCTACAGCATCTACACAGTGCTGAAGAAGTCTACAGCATCTACACAGTGCTAAAGAAGTCTACAGCATCTACACAGTGCTGAAGAAGTCTACAGCATCTACACAGTGCTAAAGAAGTCTACAGCATCTACACAGTGCTGAAGAAGTCTACAGCATCTATACACAGTGTGATAAAGAAGTCTACAGCATCTACACAGTGATAAAGAAGTCTACAGCATCTACACAGTGATAAAGAAGTCTACAGCATCTACACAGTGCTAAAGAAGTCTACAGCATCTACACAGTGCTAAAGAAGTCTACAGCATCTACACAGTGCTAAAGAAGTCTACAGCATCTACACAGTGCTAAAGAAGTCTACAGCATCTACACAGTGCTAAAGAAGTCTACAGCATCTACACAGTGCTAAAGAAGTCTACAGCATCTACACAGTGCTGAAGAAGTCTACAGCATCTACACAGTGATAAAGAAGTCTACAGCATCTACACAGTGCTGAAGAAGTCTACAGCATCTACACAGTGCTAAAGAAGTCTACAGCATCTACACAGTGCTGAAGAAGTCTACAGCATCTACACAGTGCTAAAGAAGTCTACAGCATCTACACAGTGCTGAAGAAGTCTACAGCATCTACACAGTGCTAAAGAAGTCTACAGCATCTACACAGTGCTAAAGAAGTCTACAGCATCTACACAGTGCTGAAGAAGTCTACAGCATCTACACAGTGCTAAAGAAGTCTACAGCATCTACACAGTGCTGAAGAAGTCTACAGCATCTACACAGTGCTAAAGAAGTCTACAGCATCTACACAGTGCTGAAGAAGTCTACAGCATCTACACAGTGCTAAAGAAGTCTACAGCATCTACACAGTGATAAAGAAGTCTACAGCATCTACACAGTGCTAAAGAAGTCTACAGCATCTACACAGTGCTAAAGAAGTCTACAGCATCTACACAGTGCTAAAGAAGTCTACAGCATCTACACAGTGCTAAAGAAGTCTACAGCATCTACACAGTGCTGAAGAAGTCTACAGCATCTACACAGTGATAAAGAAGTCTACAGCATCTACACAGTGATAAAGAAGTCTACAGCATCTACACAGTGCTGAAGAAGTCTACAGCATCTACACAGTGCTAAAGAAGTCTACAGCATCTACACAGTGCTAAAGAAGTCTACAGCATCTACACAGTGCTAAAGAAGTCTACAGCATCTACACAGTGCTGAAGAAGTCTACAGCATCTACACAGTGCTAAAGAAGTCTACAGCATCTACACAGTGATAAAGAAGTCTACAACATCTACACAGTGCTAAAGAAGTCTACAGCATCTACACAGTGCTAAAGAAGTCTACAGCACACAGTGCTAAAGAAGTCTACAGCATCTACACAGTGCTAAAGAAGTCTACAGCATCTACACAGTGCTAAAGAAGTCTACAGCATCTACACAGTGCTAAAGAAGTCTACAGCATCTACACAGTGCTAAAGAAGTCTACAGCATCTACACAGTGCTAAAGAAGTCTACAGCATCTACACAGTGCTAAAGAAGTCTACAGCATCTACACAGTGCTGAAGAAGTCTACAGCATCTACACAGTGATAAAGAAGTCTACAGCATCTACACAGTGATAAAGAAGTCTACAGCATCTACACAGTGCTGAAGAAGTCTACAGCATCTACACAGTGCTAAAGAAGTCTACAGCATCTACACAGTGCTAAAGAAGTCTACAGCATCTACACAGTGCTAAAGAAGTCTACAGCATCTACACAGTGCTGAAGAAGTCTACAGCATCTACACAGTGCTAAAGAAGTCTACAGCATCTACACAGTGATAAAGAAGTCTACAGCATCTACACAGTGCTAAAGAAGTCTACAGCATCTACACAGTGCTAAAGAAGTCTACAGCACACAGTGCTAAAGAAGTCTACAGCATCTACACAGTGCTAAAGAAGTCTACAGCATCTACACAGTGCTAAAGAAGTCTACAGCATCTACACAGTGCTAAAGAAGTCTACAGCATCTACACAGTGCTGAAGAAGTCTACAGCATCTACACAGTGCTGAAGAAGTCTACAGCATCTACACAGTGCTAAAGAAGTCTACAGCATCTACACAGTGCTAAAGAAGTCTACAGCATCTACACAGTGCTAAAGAAGTCTACAGCATCTACACAGTGCTAAAGAAGTCTACATCATCTACACAGTGCTAAAGAAGTCTACAGCATCTACACAGTGCTAAAGAAGTCTACAGCATCTACACAGTGCTAAAGAAGTCTACAGCATCTACACAGTGATAAAGAAGTCTACAGCATCTACACAGTGATAAAGAAGTCTACAGCATCTACACAGTGCTAAAGAAGTCTACAGCATCTACACAGTGCTAAAGAAGTCTACAGCATCTACACAGTGCTAAAGAAGTCTACAGCATCTACACAGTGCTAAAGAAGTCTACAGCATCTACACAGTGCTAAAGAAGTCTACAGCATCTACACAGTGCTAAAGAAGTCTACAGCATCTACACAGTGCTGAAGAAGTCTACAGCATCTACACAGTGATAAAGAAGTCTACAGCATCTACACAGTGCTGAAGAAGTCTACAGCATCTACACAGTGCTAAAGAAGTCTACAGCATCTACACAGTGCTGAAGAAGTCTACAGCATCTACACAGTGCTAAAGAAGTCTACAGCATCTACACAGTGCTGAAGAAGTCTACAGCATCTACACAGTGTGATAAAGAAGTCTACAGCATCTACACAGTGATAAAGAAGTCTACAGCATCTACACAGTGATAAAGAAGTCTACAGCATCTACACAGTGCTAAAGAAGTCTACAGCATCTACACAGTGCTAAAGAAGTCTACAGCATCTACACAGTGCTAAAGAAGTCTACAGCATCTACACAGTGCTAAAGAAGTCTACAGCATCTACACAGTGCTAAAGAAGTCTACAGCATCTACACAGTGCTAAAGAAGTCTACAGCATCTACACAGTGCTAAAGAAGTCTACAGCATCTACACAGTGCTGAAGAAGTCTACAGCATCTACACAGTGATAAAGAAGTCTACAGCATCTACACAGTGATAAAGAAGTCTACAGCATCTACACAGTGCTGAAGAAGTCTACAGCATCTACACAGTGCTAAAGAAGTCTACAGCATCTACACAGTGATAAAGAAGTCTACAGCATCTACACAGTGCTGAAGAAGTCTACAGCATCTACACAGTGCTGAAGAAGTCTACAGCATCTACACAGTGATAAAAAAGTCTACAGCATCTACACAGTGATAAAGAAGTCTACAGCATCTACACAGTGCTGAAGAGGCCTACAGCCTCTACATTTGTATCCATCCAATATGCCCTTACACAAATGAGACTATTAATTATCTTATCATCATATGGCCATGATTGAAAGTTCCTGATGCGAAATGTTATGTTTGTTGTGTTGCGCATGATTATCACATGCAGGTATGTCCATAAAAGTCTAAGATGATAAAAGTCAAGTGCAAATTGTATGCAAAATACACGTATAGCTATAGCATAGGGGACCTAACATTATTTCCAGAGAGGGACCGGACATCCAGGAAAAGGTCTAGTTCTTAAAAAAATACACGGCATGGTTTGGGTGATAAAGATGTCAATAATAAGTGATAAAAATTGGTTTTAAACCAGAGTTGCAACAATTTAGTCGAGTCATTTTAAAGAAGTGACAAGTTGAGTTGAAAAAACACAAGGTGGAATTCCACCACACGGTGTTTGTTGTATCATGGAGGAAGGGAAACAGACGGCCACTATACCATATGTATTTATGTACATAATTATTTGCTAACAAACATAACGTCAACATAGATCGGCACTGGCGTAAGTCATAGCAAATATTGTTCTCAACGTTTTTGCTTTTATTTGACTGCAGTGACTTGAGTTGAGTCGTCGTTTACCCGGCCATCAGGTCTCGAGTCCAGTAGCAAAAAATGTGAACTGAGTCATTACAACTTTGTTTTCATAACTCTTCAAAACAAGCTTGTCAACAATTATTTTTCAAAATCACACAACAACAGATCACACTGGATAAATCACTATTTATTTGTAATGGGGAATTCTTTTCCCTTTTTTTCATTAACATTTATTTCTTTCCCCTACTAATGCTAGACTCTGCTAAAATGACATATGGTCAGATAACAAAAACGGTCCTATTCGGCGAGCCATGTTATAGATACATGTATATACCATAAACTAACCTGTACAAAATTTATTTCAAAAGGTGGTAGCGATTTTGAGATATTGTGAAAATTCTGGAGCGGTTATAATATCCACGCAGGAAGAATAATCTGCATTGTAGTATACAATCTGAGAAACGTCACTGCAGTAACGCTACTTATTAGATTTAATTTTGGGGGGATAAAAAGTGGTATCTTTTCCATAACCGCAGTACTTCGAAGTGAAAAGTTTCTAAAAATGCATTATACTATCCAAAGCTGCTGTACTTCTTACCATGCAGAAATAATTTCTCCATGTTCTTACAAACTAAGTTTTTATTTACATAAATTTTTGGAGTAATTACCAAACCTATACGATCCCTTTAAAAGTGCTACCTACAATGTAATTACTGTTAAATTTACTACTGATTCTGAAAGACCTTACTTGACTGTAATAACGTGTTTGATTACTTCCCCTGCGCTTACTCAGTCAAACACGACACCGTTAGATTAGATGCTCGCGTGACTAAGTGACTTCTTGCGATTACTCTGGCCTGGCGTGAGTATTAAACCGGCCAAGCTAGTTATAGTATCTCATAATAAGGCCATGTGAAAACTTGGCTGCCATGTTGGGCGATGGTAATTTCAAAAAGTTGTTTTCTTTTCTTAATTAGTGTGGACGATGCAGCGACATTGAGAGTTTATAAGAAAGGAAAATACATGTTATCACTCTTAGATGTGGCTGAGTACATACGAACGCCACTCATCGAGTCAAGTGTCCCGAGGTCGTTCGTGTATCTTGAAGATAGGAAACATGCTCTCACGTACTATGCATTTATAACCGTTCATCGATTGAAAAAAGAAGCACAAGGGTGGGTGACTATTAAAATCAAACCCACTGTTATAGTGGATAACATCATAACAGTTTCAAGCGACATGTTGTTTTTTCAAGAAGAGCTGATTTTTGAGGAGAGTGGAGATCCTACAATCCTACACCATTATACACAGTGCAACAAATCCTACATAAATTGTATACAATTTTATAAAATGTACGTGTGTTTACACCTGCGACGAATAATAAATATAAACATCATTTATAATTTCCTTCCATTATTTACCACACTTCTTCTCCCGTCACAATCATGACAATTGAAGATTAGATTTCCTGACCATAATTCTTCAATGGTTAACAACGGAAAGAACTAACAATTTACTTTAATTCTAGCCCACATGACATCAGAGAAATTTCATTCCGTTAAATTGTCATCAACAGATTACAAATTAATGCCACCACAAGCCCTCACCTTGATCGGGTACTTCTTACCCGGAGAGGCTTATTGGATGGCGCATGGTTTGAACAAGATAAATGAATTATTGGAATAGCAAGTACGTACGGTGTCTTCGTTTGGTGGAGGGAGGATTTGCGTTTTACAAATTCTTAGGAGTTTTACCGACGGTGTAACTTAGTGTGTCTTTTATGATTTATAGTTGATACTTAACCCAGTTTTATTTGTTGACTTTAAATGGTCCTTTTAAATACCCTTAGTATTTCTTACTTGTGTGACCAGTCGACTTTATCGTCAACGATCACGTAGTTGTGAAAATATTTAAAACAAGTATATATAAAAATAAAAACATATGGTGCGCCCTCTCGTGTGCAAAAAAATCATCACTGCTGCGGCACTCGAGGAAGGCATTCGTTCCTCGAGTTCACGTTGTTCTTTTGTAGGAGTTATGTAACTTAGGTGGGGGTTCTCCACATTGTTGGTCAAGCTTTTATTTGACTTGGTAATAGTATATAAACGGACATCTTGCGGGGCCTTGTTCTTTCATGCTTCTTGCCTTGGATGTATCCATACTTCCATGTTGCTGCTATCAGTTTAGCGCTGCTCACCCATCAACTGTTTCGTCTATACTTGTCGATGACATTTTAATAACGCATAACGCTAGCCCGATATTGGGCCGTGGGCTGTTTAGCCTGTTGTTTTCGGCTTGTTGCCGAATGGCAATGTTGAAATTAGCTAAGTGTGGGCAGCCAGGCAGTTTGCAGTGGACCCTTGGTGAGTGAGTATATCTAACTTTAATAATTATTTGGTCCTTTGCGATGTATATATTGTACATTGTATGTTTTGGCATTCCTGTTAACATTGCACCTATATTGGTGGTCGTGCATTGATTTGGAATTGTGGCATACTTGTATGCATTGGAAGAATTGATACCGATTTAGTATTGCAAGTTTGACGCCTGGATGCAGGTAGTCCACACTTTGTATTTTGAACATATTTAGGGTAATTGATAATGTCGTTATAAACATTTGTGTATTTGATGTTTGGCTTGGTATTATGTCAATTGATATTTATTAATTACAGTGGATGCTACCGTCATCACCTATGTATTTGCACTTGCACCTACACCTGGAGCTTGAGCAACTAGTTTGTTTGAGCACCATGCTGCTTTGTGAGTAGTAAAAATTGTGTTTAATGTATTTTGATTATTGGTATTGTATCTTATAATAATTTATAATATTTGGACACTGTCAAGTCTTATAGGAAGTATATAAAGATGTTTGGAATTTCCAAACATATGTAATGGACTAGTTTTCTAGCAATATTACCTTTTCCTCCAACTGTGAAATATTGACAGTGTTGAATCATTTAAAATGTGTACATTTTCTCCTTAAAATTACAGATTGTCATGCCACTTGACTGTCGTTTAACTTGGGGTAAAATTTTACTGTCTTTAACTTGGGGATTATTTGAATAATCGTGTAATTTGGGGTCAAAAATATTAACTGTATTTACTTGTATTGAACATAAAGTTTTGCAATTTAAATTCATTCGACCCTTGTGTAAATTGGGGTTAATTATTGTGAATTGCAACCTTGATATCTGAGTTAGTGGTTGCTAACTTTTACAAATTTTAGGGGTTAATTGTTATTAGAATTCACTTGTATATTTCGTGTGAGAAAATTCAATTAAAATCACCAATACATCTATTTTTCCTAAATCATTGTCCTTCAATGTTCTTTACTGTGCATAACTGTTTCTTTAAAATTTATTTAGGGTCTGGACGGTGGTATGCCATTATTGGTAAGATTACTTCCAGATTCTAGACCCTTCCTCATCTAAAAATCACCTCTCGGTAACACTTAGTATTGCTTTTAGTCCAGTTTCCTATGCCGTGATCTATATATGAAGTTTTAAAAAATAATTGCGAGGCTCTCTACCTCTTACCTTTTGCCATTTCTACGTTTAGCGGTGCTACCTTAACTTTTGATGTTTTTCTAAATTTGTAACCTGATAAAGGCCGAATGGTCGAAAAGTTGTTTTAAAAATAAACTTAGCCGTGTTTTAAACCAGAACATATTGCCCTCTTTCCTTGTATCTTTTTATTCTGCCTATTATATATATTAAATAAATATTTGTTTATTTATTTATTTTTCTTTCTTTCTTTATTTTGTATTTTTTTTATCTGAGTGGAGTTCTGGGCCGATATTCATGAAAGCCTGCTAAGCCTAGTTGGCTGCTAAAATGGCCTCTAGTTGACAGCTAAGCCAAGTTGGAAGCTAAATGATATCCATAAAACTTTGCTAAGCTAGTTGGTTGTAAGTAGGCTGCTAACGTTATAGGGTTGATCTGGGGTGTCTCTATAAGTCACTAGTTGGCAACTAAATAATTTGTTACCGGGTATTTCACATTGAATAACATGGTTCTGGGATTCGGATTTGTGTATTGAGAGCCTATTTTTTAGGTCTCCAATGCTCTATTGAATCTAGCCCTATGCTGGGTGAGGATAACTCCCCTAGCATCTTTCTTCTTGCGATTGGTGTTGACATCTTTGTGCTTACTCCCAAGAACATCTTTCAATTTATCAAACTTTTCCGCTATAAAGAAGTTGTTTTCAATCACTATATATAATTGGCTTTACGTTTCTTTCCTTTGCCATGGGCCTTTACTGATGCCTCATGTATCAGATTTACTGATGTTCCTAAAAGTCATTTTACCCATCCAAAACCACACCATCCTATTGACAGTCATGCAAATTGACATTTTCCGGTTTTGGGGTTTGACGAACTGCCAAATGTCTCATCTAGCTGCCAACTATAGCGGGCAACTTTCTTAGCAAGGTTTTATGAATACAAAATTTGTTGGTAACTACGGAGCAGCAAACTACGGATTTAGCAAGCTGCTAAGGCCTAGTTGGCTGCTAAGTTAGCAGGCTTTTGTGAATATCGGCCTTGCCAACTACATGGCAACATTCTTAACAAGGTTTTATGCATACAAAGTTTGTTGGTCGCCACGGAGTAGACAACTCTCTAAATTCCAAAGAGCGAAACTATAGGGACTAGACGTTTTAGAGAGGATCTCACTCTAAATTTAGATTGAAACACACTTACAAATTGTACCATTTCAGTGGAATTTGATTAGATTTCAGTGGAATTTGATTAGATTTTGAGTGAATTAATTTCTCTCTTGGCGTCTGGTCCCTCATGAGTTCCAGACTGTGGGAGTGAATTTTCACTCGAATGGAGTGAATGTTCTCTCTTTGGAAATAAAACTCCATGGATTTACACTAGTTGGCTGCTAAGTTAGCAGGCTTTTATGAATCAAAGAAAATCAAAGAAAATAAACATCAAAAGGAAAAACGTACAATGTACACATTTTTGCCCACAAAATGCGAACAGGACTCGCAGCAACAACATGTTTACAAAAAATCAATGGAGGAGGAGGAGGGGGAGGGCAAAATGAAAACCCCAAACAGATTTCACCCAAGTAATTACTTAACGTGTAAAAACCACCCAAAACGGGGGGGAAAAAAGGCCAATTTAAGATTCTTCTCCTCGTTCAGAAACCACAGTGCAAGAGAGTAGATGATTCTAATAATCTGCTCAAGTCCATAGCAAAGCGAAATAACTGGGGCTTCATTGACAACGGTAACATAAACTCAAACCACCTTGTGTCGGACGGTGTGCACCTCGACTCAGCAGGAGTGCGCCTACTTGCCACGAACATTATCCAACACATCAAAGGACCACCAAAGACCTTTGATAGTCGCATTCCATATCAGAAAACCCCTTTCGGTCAGAGTTTGTACTCTGATGTCCTGACGAAGCGGACTACAGCGACCCGTGATGTTCCGACGGGTTTTCTAATGGCCAACCAGTATTACCCGCATCCCCATCAGAAACGGCACCAAATCAACCTCAATCAACGACGGCAGCCAGTATCCCAGACCAGAGCACCCCCGACACATTATCGAGGCCAGGAGTGGAACCAACATCTGAAAATGGTCAGGGAGCTGCTCAACCCACAAGGCAAGGTTCTAAAATAGACATAACAGATGGTATTATCTGCAATCAAAGTTCCGAGGGTTTCTCATTCGCCCATCTTAATGTAAGAAGCCTCATAAACAAATTTGACCATTTTAAGATTGTAATGTCCAAAAATCCATTCGACATCATCTGTCTAAACGAAACTTTTTGCGACGCCTCAATCTCTGATGACGAAATAACTCTACTAAATTATTATATTGTCAGAAAAGACAGAAACCGACATGGTGGCGGTGTTGCAATTTACATTCGAGATACCCTAATGTTCTCTCGTCGTGAAGATCTCGAAATATATGATGTCGAGTGTATATGGGTTGAAATTAAGTGCAAACAAAGACAGCCTGTGCTTATCAGTTCTATTTATAGGCCTCCTTCAAGCTCTGTCGAATTTATGGGAAAACTGAGTGATATCCTTAATAAGGCCTCGTGTGAATGTAAAGAAATTATTACAACTGGGGACTTTAATTGTGATGTTTCAGAGGAATACGATAGTATGCAATCAAATCCAATTATTTCTTGCTTTAGTTTGTTCCAAATGGCGCAACTCATACATGACCCAACACGTGTCACTGAATCTACTAAAACTACCATCGATCTCATTTTTAGTTCCCACCCAGAGCTCATAAAGGACTGTGGTGTTTTACCAGTCCTAATCAGTGATCATTATCTTGTTAATTATGGGCTACACAGTTGGAAAACACCAAAAATGAAAGGTCGTTCAATAAATTTTCGATGTCTAAAAAATATAGACAGTGATGCATTTACGGACGATCTCCGTAATGCACCATGGCAAGATGTTTTTGGTTGTTATGATGTGGATAATGCATGGTCTATATGGTACTCCATATTTATGAGTATTATTAACCTCCATGCGCCAGTCAAAACCAAACCCATTCGGGGTGCCTCAGTACCGTGGCTCGATAGCGAAATTCTTAAACTTATGCGGCAGCGCGATCGTGTACACAAAATTGCAAAGCACACAGGCTTACAAATTCATTGGGATTCATACAAAAACCTGCGGAACAATGTTACTAATAAAATCCGCAGTAAAAAGAGTAATTACTACACATCCGCCATAGAAGAAAATAAAAGCAACTCTTCTATGCTGTGGAAAACTCTGAAGGAGGTACTCCCTAAGAAACAAAAAACTGTACCAAATTCGATTACTTCCCCAAATGGGGAAAATATTGACAATATCGCCGACATTGCTGATACATTAAATGAACACTTTTCAACAATCGGCAAGCGTACTGCTGGAAATTACCCTTTGCGTGAACTTGAAATAGATGACAATACTGACGCCTATATATTTGATTCTGTTGATGAAGATTGCGTAGTACCTAACATTACAGAAGAGTTTGTTCGAAAGCAAATATCATCCATGTCGGTTGGGAAAGCAACGGGTCCGGATGGAATTAGTGTTAAAATGATTAAAATTGCTTCACCTTATATCATTAAATCTTTAACTCATATTGTTAACCTGTCTATAAGATGTGAGCGATACCCTAAAGATTGGAAACATGCTTTAGTAACACCAATTCCCAAGGGAGGAGATAAATGTAGTACAGGTAACTATCGTCCAATTTCTATACTGCCAATTATCTCTAAGATTTTAGAAAGATGGGTGCACTCATCGGTATATAGATATCTTGATGAAAACAATCTGATTCCTAGTTGCCAGTCGGGATTTAGACCCCTGCACTCAACTGAAAGCACCCTACATGACTTAACAAACAAGTGTTTTGCGGCCATGGAGAATGGACAAGTTGTGTGTTTATAGACCTCAGTAAAGTATTTGATTGTGTTGATCATGAAATCTTACTAAAGAAACTAGAAAGGATGAACATGTCATCTTCTGTAATAAATTGGTTTAAGTCGTACCTAAGTGAACGTAGTCAGTCTGTGAATATTGGCGGCACCATATCAAAGGTCCTGTCCGTAAACACTGGTGTTCCACAGGGGTCGATACTAGGTCCACTTTTATTCATTGTTTATACTATATAGTGACCTTCCATTTTGTATTGCCCCAAACTGCAACTTATTTATGTATGCAGATGACTCCACATTAACGTGTAGCTCCTCCAACATTAATATAATATAAAGTAGCTTAAATACAGCTCTTACTAGTTTTCACAACTGGTGCGGAAGAAACAAGCTAGCTTTAAATGCCACCAAAACCAAATGCATGCTTATTGGTACTAGGCAGAAAATATGTAATGTTAATTTAAATGTATGCATTGCTGGTAGTCGTATTGAAAATGTGAAGTCTTATAAATGTTTGGGTGTAATTATTGATGAAGCATTAAGTTGGGGCCCACATGTCGAATACGTAAGAAAAAATGTGGTGTCTAAATTAGGTATACTAAGAAGAATCCGTGATTGTATTCCTCAGAACAGCTTGCACACACTATTTGTAAGTCTAGTTATGCCAACATTAGAGTATTGTTGTACTGTGTGGGGAGGAAGGTACATATCTCACGATAATATGTTAAACAAATGTCTCAAAAGAGCCGCGCGGATAATCCTTAAATGTACCTTCCTCACCCCTTCAGAGGATATGTTTGCTCGTCTTAATTGGGCCCCTTTTTCAAAAAGAGTCAAGTCAAAAAAGGCTATTCTTGTCTTCAAAAGTATCAACAAAATGACTCCTTTGTACATGACAAATATTTTCAAACCACTTACAGTAATTCGCAAAACAAGGCAATCAACCCACACGGCACTGAAAGTTCCTTTCGCCAAAAAAGAACGCTACGCCACAAGTTTCGCTGTGAGTGGTGCAAATATTTGGAATAATCTCCCCGAACAATTGCGAACATTGGACTCATTAAGCACATTTAAATCAGAGCTCCGACATGCCATCTGAGTGTTAGATATTATGCCAATTGCGCTGATCTACGGAGTTAGAACTTGGTTGCCACTATAATGTGGAGCCGGATAGGAATTTCCCCTTCTTATTTTTCACCTAAAAGGTTTTTTTATTTGGCGGGTTTTCGCCTATCTCGTAAATCAGAATTGGTATTAATGTTTAGAATTCCTGAAATATCCTTGTATTTATAATATGTACTGTTATTTTATTTGATGATGTATGCAGGGCCCCAATGAAAACCAGTTTTAAACTGTTTGGGCACACCCTGGGTAAAGAAATGGAATAAATTCTGAGTAGGCTTGAAAAGACTCTGTACGTACTAATTCTATTCATTTCCAAACACAAAAGGCGTTTCTAGTTCTGTCCAAAATGAGTGATGATATCATCATGGTCAGAAACATTGTCAACTAGAAATGGATTTGTGGACGAACACAATTTGCTTTGTGTAAGTATAGGCCTACGGTTTGGTTTGGTAATGACTTCAAAAGTGCGCCGAACTCTACAAAATGCTCAGACCCGATCATAGAAAAAAGTGTTTATGTATATATGTCATAAACAAAAGGTTAAAATTATCAGGGGGTCGTACACAGAATAACCCAAACAAAATGTGTTTTTGTTATGTAGATTTTTTAACATATCTTCTTCTATTCGTTTAATTTGTTTTTCATTCCAAATCGCTCTAAAGGGGTGTATAACGCAGAATTAGTGTGAAAATGAATTCTCGTCAGAATACCTTTACATACACAGAAAGCACATACTAGAGAAACGATTATGAATGTAAACATATACAAAATGTTGGCCAATTAAATTGATTGGTTGACCAGCCTCTTGCTGTTGGCTTTTACGAAAGTGAATGATCTTTGCGACCTCGTGAATTTAAATTATCTTATTTGGCCAATGACTACCCTAACTGCTGAAATGAATTATTCCTTTTGACTGTTGAATGCTGATGCAACGGACAATTCATTTTAAACAAAATTGAATGAACTGGGTATTAAATTGAATTCATTCTTGTTATTAAAAATTGGTCGGGAAAACCTATAATTTGATAGTAACCATCCATTTTAAATGTGGGATACACCATTGGTATATTGTTAAATTATCATGAATGGGTGGATCCTTTTTTTTTTTTTGGGGGGGGGGCGTATTTTATAGCAACTATCGTTTAACTTACCTGTCTGAAGTTTTACAATGGGTGCCGAGAAAAGCACGGAAAATAGCGTTTGTTTTCAACCGGCGTCCGGCAGTTATTCTTATTATTCCCGGCAGTTATTTTTGTTTTTTCGCGATCGCCGGCGTCCTGCGATCGCGAATGTTTGTTTATACAATTTCATTTTTCGGAATAATTACAGGATAACTATAGCGCAATCATTTTGCTGGATGCCTAGAATCATTATTTACTTTCAAATAAGTACATATTTTCGATATCTGCAAATGGTGTAACACGCGCCTTCAAAAAGCTCAGTTGAATGCTGTATTGTTGAACTTGTTAAATTTGATGGTTATTTTGTCAAATCTAATAAGCACAACAGCACATTTACTTCTTAATATTTGGAATAATCTGCCCGAACAATTGCGAACATTGGACTCCTTAAGCCCATTAATTAAATCGGAGCTGATATTATGCCAATTGCGCTGATCTATACGGAGTTATAACTTGGTTGCCACTATAATCTGCTTTGGTAGGTTGAACCAGCCCACCGTCGGAATATTTTCGGCCCGTTAGTACCTGCTGCATCATCCATAAATCATGAGGTCCAACTTATGCCCGTACTTGTCAACTTCTGGCAGATTCCAGACATCTACACTAATTCTTGTGAATACCGACATTTTGGGAACTTTCCTGTATGGTTCAAGTGGTACCGCGTCCACTTCTCTTTTTCGATTTGCAATACACAGTGGTCAGTGGTTGTACAGAAAAGGCCTTTAGGAATGGCACCATTTGGAATTTTCTTAATTGACACATTTTTCTCTAATACAGTGTAAAGTACATGTAGACACATGTTTTATCCTTGCACTGGTAATTATGATTAAACGTGTAATTAACACTACTTAAAGATCTTCCCAATCAGACTTTGCACTAAATATCATGTTCTTAAGCTTGTGATCAGTGACTGGTTTATAAACCGGTGATAAACTGTTGATAAACACATAAATGCAAGTTGCACTCAACGTTATGGTTAATGGTGTTTATTGATTTCTAATGTTCTTTGACCCTTTCTTAATTAGGGATGGCACCACTTGAAACTTTCTTAAGTGGCAGATTTTGCTCCAGCAAGGTGTCAGTTACACATTGACACTTGTTTTATCCTTGCATTCGTAATTATGAATAAACGTGTAATGAGCACTAAACGAAGACATTCTTAAATTGACTTAGCACCAATCATATTCAGTACACGATAAACTTTCTCTCCATGAAGAAATTAGGTTTGCACTCAGTTTATGATTAAATCGAATTTTGGGGGTCTGTCGGGGGCTCCCCGCTCCTAACGCACCACTCGCCTATTAACTTAAGAAAAAACATATTTCACGCCTCAAAACTTTTGCATTTGAAATTATGATTAAACCTGGCTAGGTTGGGCCCCTGGAATAAATAGTTTAGCATGCACAGTGCAAAAATAAATCGCGAACAGCGACCTCACGCGGCCACTATGGACATCATCTGATGGCCGGCCCCAGTTGATTTGTATTGTGGCCGCGTGATGAGTTCGCTGTTAAACCATATACATGGAGTTTTTTTTCTTTTTTTTTCTCCTTGTCTATGGTTAAACTATTTTAATAGTTTAACCATAGACAAGGAGAAAAAAAAAGAAAGAAAAAAATTAAAAGTTTTAAAACTTCATACAGCGCGCGAGTGAATTTCAGACAAATAAACGCCTTTGCTATACATGTACATGTACATGTACATACATGTACTACATGTAGTGATATACTTTATAGAGCTCGGCCGCCCTTGGGCCGGGCGCGGGCGCTAGGGTAACCGCGCTGAAACGGCTTAGCACTGGCAAGGAGAAAATTCGTCCCGCCCTGGTGGGGCAAGGGTAAAAAAGAGCCACACAAAATTATTGTTTGTCATTTTATTCTTGTCGGCACTACACATTCTTCTGTACTCACTTATTTTTTCGATATGGGACATAACATTGCAAAGTGACATTAAAATAAATAGAATCACTTGAGAATTAACAAATAAATTTTCACAATTTGTGGCCCTGTACCGACTTTTTTGGTTGTTGTGCCCCACCCTACAGTTTTATTTGACACTGGATCTGTAACCTTACTGGGAATACTAAATTGTTTGTGATTAAAGTCAATGTTGCAATAACATTTGAAATGACAGAAATGGTGAATTGTATGTACAATTTGCAAATGATAATTACATTTAAATTTGTGTAAATGCCTATTTTTAGTACAATATCTTCTCAAAAAGAGGGATATTCCTACTCCATAATGGATGTTTCAGTATGTAGTTCCATTAAGTTTCAACTAGGTTACACTTTTCAATTACATGTAGAAAGAGCCTTGAAAATAGTTGCCATGTGGAACAGGAAAAATGCAAGTTAACTGAATGAAAAGAATGAAGTGTCTAAAATGCTTCCCGACTTGTCCTAAATATTGTCAGTTAGTACACAAAAACCAGTTCGAGAATAATTCTCTCAACTTTTCCATTAAAATTAGGAATTACATGTATATCATTCTCAAAATCACTGAAGTGAGCACATTAATGTTACAATTTTCACAACTCATGCAATTTTTTGCAGATACTGCACATGGCCGGTAGGACATGCTTCTAAAAGCCCCAGTCCCACTGAAGCCGGATATGCTACGGATCGCCCCGGTTCGCCCCCGGATGAAACAGACGTTTGATCCGGGGTCATCCGGGGTGGTCCGGGAAGGCAATCGAAAAAAAAGTGGCATGTTCCCCGGTTCTACTACGGTTCCGCCACAGATGGGCCCGGATCATCCCGGATGGTCACGGATTCACTACGGTTCCGCCACGGTTCATCCCGGATGTGCCACGGTTCACCCCGGTGAACCGTGGCACATCCGTGGTAAAACCGTAGTGAATCTGTGGTGATCCGTAGTGTATCCGGGGTCATCCGTAGTGTAACCGTAGTGGAACCGTGTGTGAACCAACTCCCGTTTCATCCCGGATAAACACGGTTACACTACGGTTACGATACGGTTTATCCCGGATACACTACGGATCATCACGGTCGCACTACGGTTTCACTACGGTTTCACTACGGTTTCACTACGGTTTCACTACGGTTTCACTACGGTTTCACTACGGTTTCACTACGGTTTCACTACGGTTTCACTACGGTTTCACTACGGTTTCACTACGGTTTCACTACGGTTTCACTACGGTTTCACTACGGTTTCACTACGGTTTCACTACGGTTCTCCCTCTCCCTTCCCGGATGGCCCCGGATCACCCCAGATGCTAGATGTTGATCTGGGGTGACGCTCGACTTCCCGGACGTACTACGGATGTCCCCGGATGGTCCCGGATGGTCCCGGATGGCCCCGGATGGTCCCGGATTGGCTACGGTTTATCACGGTTTGACTACGGTTCCACTCCCGGATGACCCCGGATATGAACCGTAGTGCATCCGGGGTGATCCGTAGCGTATCTGGCTTTCGGTGGGACTGGGGCTTAACGTTGGGGCTTAGATGGTAGGCTGGCACTGGATCTGAGTAAACACAAGTCTTCCTTGTAGGTCTCATCATCACTGCTCGTCTCCTGATTAGCATCTGCATATAGGTTGAATATGGAGAGAAACAAGAAGGGAAAAATACAATCAATGATGGATTTTAGCGAAATGACTCAATACAAAAAAAAAAATACCAAATAAAAACAAGGTCAATATAACCCCACTTTGGGCTTCATTCATGCAGTTTGGCAATAGTGATGTAGCCGGACCGATACATAGAAGCCGGGGTTTACAAAAAGGCTTTTGGGTTACAAAATGACAGTTACCATTGCACTGCACGGTGCATTTCGTCCAAGTAAGAACAGATGCCAACATTTCTCTAAATTTTGGTGGCGAGATTTAAGCATAAATGCAAATAGTAAAAAAGCTGAGCGATTTCACTACAGAACACATCCATTATAATTACAACTCTTACCTTATTCCTCGGACAAATTACGCGCGGCAAAGCAAGCAGTTTAACTAACCAAAGCGTGTCCAAATGTGTGGCCCCGTAAAAGCACGGCTTACCAGGCCACACTAGTGAGGCGAAGGTCATTGTTATGAGAATAAGGACTGTGGTCTTATCACATTACTTATTAGAGTGTCAAAATCTTTTTAGGAGCCACACAAAAGAAACGAGGTGTTTTGAACTTCATAATCACCCTGACAAAGTCAAAAGTCTCAAGTAGCGGCAGGATCATGAATTCTTAAAGGAAGAAAATAAAATCATAGAGAGGGTCTAGGCCCTAAACGTTTATGTAAACATGCGACATTTACCGGTTTCGGAGATTTCCCTTTGTCGTTTCTCTTGGACAGCTGTGACTTTCTCGATCTTATTCATATCCTTGAACCAAGCGTAGCAAGATAGACGATATCCAGCATTGTTTGGTGGTCCGCCTGCCGATGTTACACCATCCGCTTTCTGCCACTGCACTGGTCGGAGTCTAGACCTTTGAACGTTGGCCAGAATTTCTCTCTTTATATTCGATTGTTTTCCCTTCAAAATCTTCCATTTGTCTGCAAACTCGAGGAAGCGAGACCACTCAGACCAGCTTTGTATGGAAAATGGTGAAACACTGCTTTTGGCTCCTGCATCACAGTGCAACATGCATGTAAACAGAGGCGAGTCTTTGAGATCGGCGCGGTCTCCCGTCTTCAGAAGCCGCCATGTTGTACAACGGGTCAGAAACTGTGCGTAATGAGAGCGCTGATTGGATGCCGATAGTCTCTATCATAGAGACTCATAACACAGTATTTCCGATTTGTCACAATTTAGGTTTAGTCGCAAGCAAGTGCCGTTTTGTTAAACGAAATTGTGTTTCAGTTTTGGCTTTATTCATGATGCAGTTTGGCAATAACGCTGGACATACACGGAACGAAGCCTAGCCCTAGGTTCAAGTAACAGCCAAATGAACATTCATTTTTGTATTTAGCAACAACTTCAATGAACTTCGATGTTTTCATTGCCTACCAAAAATAACATCACGAACAAACACAATAATCGGAATCGTCCCAGGCCATTCCCATTCATCTTGAATTCCCATTCAAGCCCACAATGACAGTACATGTACCGAGTTACTGGCCTCTAGTTATCGCTCTTTTAACATTTGGGCATTATCTTGCGCTATAGAGGCCGAGCTAGACGAATATTGACAAATGATTTAATATCTCTTTAATGTGGTTCAAAATGTCGCCAAAATCCACACAATTTCTTAACAATAACAGTTATTATTTACCTAAAAAATGGTACGCCGCTGAGTCGCTGACATGGGAGGCCGAGAGTTTATCAGCTATTTGCATTAATTGCGTCATTTACAAATTTCATACCATATCTGCTCACCAAGAAGACTGCAACTATATGTGATTATCAAGCTTATTTATAAGGTTGAACATTTTTGAAGTCCGTCTCGAGTAATTTTATGAACCGTAGTTTCGAGAAAGCCTTTCTGACTTTGCCTTAAGCTTTTACCCACGTACGTCCGTAGATGAGATCATCACTCAGTAGCATTACGGAATTTCGACATTCTATCACTATGTCCAGCACGTTGCGTGGGCTATTCTTCAAATGCTACCATTTCTTAGCTAAATAGTAAAACAAGTTTGACACAAAGTCAGAAACGGACAAAAAAATCGTGTCGTGAACAAGCGGCAAGCTCTCCCATTCCAATACACGGAACAACAATGGCCGTTACATATTTACATGTGTATGTGTATGGGACATACAGCGGCAATTTGTTACTGCGCGCATGCTCAAATCTGTGTAGTGTGTAGTGTAGCTACGCCATACAGGGTGTGTACCGCCGGTCCCAAATGTTGCTCCAAATGCCCTTTGGCGTTACGAGTCAAGTACGTCAATGACAAAAGATCAATCAAAAAGCTAGAACGCGGTGATACTATATACCGGAAAACACCGGAAAACACCGGAAAACACCGGAAAACACCGGAAAACTACCGGAAAACACACTAAATACCGGAAAACACACTAAATACCGGAAAACACCGGAAAACACTTACCTACCGAAAAACACACTAAATACCGGAAAACACACTAAATACCGGAAAACACCGGAAAACACCGGAAAACTACCGGAAAACTACAGGAAAACACCGGAAAACACCGGAAAACTACCGGAAAACTACCGGAAAACACACTAAATACCGGAAAACACACTAAATACCGGAAAACACCGGAAAACACCGGAAAACTACCGGAAAACTACCGGAAAACACCGAAAAACACCGGAAAACTACCGGAAAACTACCGGAAAACACACTAAATACCGGAAAACACACTAAATACCGGAAAACACCGGAAAACACTTACCTACCGGAAAACACACTAAATACCGGGAAACAACCGGAAAACACACTAAATACCGGAAAACACCGGAAGACTACCGAAAAACTGCCTGAAAACACTTTCCCCAAACACTAAATATCGGAAAACACCGGAAAACTAAAGAAAAATACCGGAAAACTACCGGAAAACACTTTTTTTTAAAACACTAAATACCGGAAAACACCGGAAAACTACCGGAAAACACAGGAAGACTACCGAAAAACTGCCTGAAAACACTTTCCCCAAATACTAAATACCGGAAAACACCGGAAAACTACAGAAAAATACCGGAAAACTACCGGAAAACTACCGGAAAACACTTTTTTTTTAAACACTAAATACCGGAAAACACCGGAAAACACAGGAAGACTACCGAAAAACTGCCTGAAAACACTTTCCCCAAACACTAAATACCGGAAAACTACAGAAAAATACCGGAAAACTACCGAAAAACTACCGGAAAACACTTTTAAAAAAAACACTAAATACCGGAAAACACCGGAAAACACAGGAAGACTACCGAAAAACTGCCTGAAAACACTTTCCCCAAACACTAAATATCGGAAAACACCGGAAAACTACAGAAAAATACCGGAAAACTACCAGAAAACTACCGGAAAACACTTTTTTTTTTAACACTAAATACCGGAAAACACAGGAAAACACAGGAAGACTACCGAAAAACTGCCTGAAAACACTTTCCCCAAACACTAAATATCGGAAAACACCGGAAAACTAAAGAAAAATATCGGAAAACTACCGGAAAAACTACCGGAAAACACTTTTTTTTTAAACACTAAATACCGGAAAACACCGGAAAACACAGGAAGACTACCGAAAAACTGCCTGAAAACACTTTCCCCAAACACTAAATATCGGAAAACACCGGAAAACTACAGAAAAATATCGGAAAACTACCGAAAAACTACCGGAAAACACTTTTAAAAAACAACTAAATACCGGTAAAAACACTGGAAAATACTTGGAAACTACCGGAAAACCTCCCCGCCCTAAAAATATTAAAAACGCAAACAAAAAAGTAAATCGACCTTCTGAAAAACACCTACAAACACACTAAACATGCCTATATGTAATATTTATATATATATATATATATATCTAGAAAAACAACGCACAACAAAATAAATATTACATTAAATCCCCGAAAATACCCCCCTGGTATGATCAGCAATATACCTATCTTATTTTCCTCCCCTTTTTTCGTTGTTTGTTTGTGCCCTCCCCCCCCCCCCCCCCCCCCCCCTTCCTCTCTTCCTTTCCGGTCGGGTGCCCGGCCAAACCACAAGTAAAGACCGGGTGATAAAGCCAAGATTGCACATTCGGTTAGATGAATTGTGTTTGGGGTTGGTTTGTTTTTGTATTTATGTATGTATGAATTTGTTATTTTTTAATTTGTTGTTATGTATTTAGGAATTAATGTATTTATTTATTTTACCCAAATTTTTACAGTCGCGTTCCTACTGCCGAGGACGCCCTATAGACGCCCTCTTCAACGCAGAGGATTTTGATAGTCCTCTTCGTACAGAGGAACAGAGATTGTGTTTTCAATCAGCTTGGCAAAAATAAAACGCCTAGGTTTGACAGACTGACCTTGGAGTTTTTTGCGTTTTTTGTTTGCGTTATTTTTTGCGTTATCTTATCATAGATATTCTGAATACTGCCGTTATTTCTGGTTCCTTCCCCGTTCTCTTCTGAAAGCTGTGATTTCCCCTTATTCCTAAAAAGGTGATCTTTCTAATATTTCCAACTGGAGTCCTGTCTCCCTTCTGAATACTGATTAAAATGTTTACCAAGCTTCTTGCGAATAGACTTAAACAATTTGTTGGTAATGTTATCCAAGTAATGTTATAAGATCAATCTTACTGTGTGCTGATCGCACTATTTTATTTGATTCGTGATGTTATTAATTGTTGTAATGTAAATGACTTACCCTTTGGCGTGGTCAACTTTGATCAGCGCCAAGCTTTCGACAATATTGACCACGTAGCGACTATCGTTTTAATGTTATAAAAGCCATGGGATTCGGGAACAAATTTTGTTATCTTTATCTCAAGATCTTTCAATAACAAGCTGATTTAAAATGGGATTCCCAAGTAGAGAGTATACAAACTTAAGCAAATCAGAAAATGTTCATGTTGCGTAAATTAAAAAGTGCAATATATAATAATAATAATAATAATAATAATAATAATAATAAATCTTATAAAGCGCTGGTATCTAGAAAAAACTATTCACTGCGCAAAAAAAATTGACCAAGGGAAAAATTAATGGTAGGCTTGACTGAAGAGGTAAGTTTTGAGATTGGATTTGAATGAAGAAATGCCAGGTTGTGATCTAAGGGTGAGAGGCAAGCCGTTCCACAGGCGGGGGGCTGCAACCGAGAAACTTCTATCCCCATAAGTTTTCAACCTGGAAGGTGGAACGGCAAGCAAGTTGGCATCACTGGACCTTAGTTGGCGAACGGGCTTATACGGCAGGAGAAGCCTCTGCAAGGACAACGGGGATGAAGTCTCTGTCATACAACGGGGAGTTTGAAAATGATGCGTTGCTCAACGGGGAGCCAGTGTAATGCTTGAAGAACCGGGGTGATATGCTCAAACTTTTTTGAGCGTGTTAGGATACGAGCTGCAATGTTCTGGATTCTCTGAAAGGTGATGCAAGGTGGAAGCTTGAAGTCCATATAAGAGTGAGTTGCAGTAGTCGAGCCGAGACGTTACAAGTGCGTGAATGAGTTGCTCTGCTGTTTTGTCAGAGAGCAATGAGCGGATGTGGTTTATGTTCTTCAAATGGTACATGGCGATGATGCGGGAGGAGTTTTTGACATTGGTTGTGAAGTTCATGTGCCTGTCGAAGATGACACCAAGGTTTCTAGCTGTGTTGCTACAAGGAATGACATGGCCACCAATCAGGATGCTGTGAATGGTGTTGTGGCGATGAGTTTCTTGTCAATGGCACCAAGGATGTCATTTTGAACACACAGGAGCGTAGTCGTGAACTTCTAATAGTTTACAAAAGTTATATCAGGCCAGTACTAAGTCTTGAGTACGCAGTTCCATTATGGCATGCGGGTCTTACTCAGAGACAAAGTAATCAAATTGAGATGATCCAGAGGCGTGCCTGTAGATACATCCTCGGTATACAGCACACATCCTACCAAGAATCCCTAACAAAACTGAAACTGGAACCTCTTCATGTAAGGCGAGAGCAAATTTGCAGATTGTTTTCAACAAAAGCTTGCTCCTCTCAGCAGTTCTCTGAGTGGTTTCCACACTCTGAGTACGGATCATCAATGTCGCTCAGAAATCAACCTAAATTCAAACCTTACAGTAGTCTTGGCCAAGACCAAGCTAGCCCGTTCATTTGTTCCGCGGCGCGCCGTCCGTATTATCTGGGATTATTGAGGGCGCCCTTTATTATCGCCATAATTCCTGGATCTCTTCCTCTAACTTGGTCTTGGCGCATCGATCACGTGAACCCGGAAAATTCCGAGGACATTCCAAGCATAGCTCAAATAGCTACTCGCCCCCGCATGCGCACTAAGTCGTTTTTGTTTAATGTAGTGTTCGATTATTATAGTCTGGTTCCCAGACCAAATATTTCTGACTATTTGTGATTTTTCATTTATTATTTAGCCGTTAATGTCACGTGACCAAAAACTGGAGGAATTGCTTAACGTTCGCGATGTTCGAGTGTTTCTAGGTATTTATAAAATAAAACTCACATTAGCAAAGGTCAACACCAGACGAAATGCCTAAGACTATCACAGTCATTGTAGTCATTGTGCTATTTTTGGGTAAGAGCCGTTAGAATTTGAATTGTTGCGTCGTCATAGCTACGCTGCTTGTATCGCGTCATTATCTATTTTTTGTCGCCGGCGGCTACCTGACCTACACTACAATTTAGACGTATAGCCAAATGTGGTTTCTTACACGTCCGGTCAGGTAGCCGCCGGCGACAAAAAAATAGATAATGACGCGATACAAGCAGCGTAGCTATGACGACGCAACAATTCAAATTCTAACGGCTCTTACCCAAAAATAGCACAATGACTACAATGACTGTGATAGTCTTAGGCATTTCGTCTGGTGTTGACCTTTGCTAATGTGAGTTTTATTTTATAAATACCTAGAAACACTCGAACATCGCGAACGTTAAGCAATTCCTCCAGTTTTTGGTCACGTGACATTAACGGCTAAATAATAAATGAAAAATCACAAATAGTCAGAAATATTTGGTCTGGGAACCAGACTATAATAATCGAACACTACATTAAACAAAAACGACTTAGTGCGCATGCGGGGGCGAGTAGCTATTTGAGCTATGCTTGGAATGTCCTCGGAATTTTCCGGGTTCACGTGATCGATGCGCCAAGACCAAGTTAGAGGAAGAGATCCAGGAATTATGGCGATAATAAAGGGCGCCCTCAATAATCCCAGATAATACGGACGGCGCGCCGCGGAACAAATGAACGGGCTAGCTTGGTCTTGGCCAAGACTAACCTTACAGGTGTAACACTACCAGATTCAAGACAAGCCCTCTGCCTTACATGACTGGGTTGCTGAATGGAAAATAGTGCAATATTGTTGTTGTCTCTCGCAGTCCACCTTAATTATGTTCTTGTGTTCTGTTTTAAGTTTATCTCCCAAACTTAACTTACTTTGATTATCTGTTTGCTTTTTATAGTGTGCATTTTTGTATATTTTCCTCTGATTGTCTGAGTTTTAATATTGTAACTTTCAATATTGTAAATTTAATGGAATTCAGCTTTTGGCTGCAATGTGATTTTATAAATAAACCAAATATATAAGCTAGCAGATCTGCAGTTTGTTCTCAGTGAGAATTCAGTCGATATAGCTGCCGTTACAGAAACCTAGTTGAATTAAATTTACCATACAATCTGCTGACATCCCTGGATTTCATTACAAACACAAACAATGGGTTGATAATATCGTGTTTCGTCACTTTCGCGCTTCTGGAGACGCATCAAAGATAGTCTAAATAAAACGAAAAACTAAAATATAAACCGCAGGATGGAGTTTTGGGATCGTCGGTAATTCACTCGGAAATTTGTAAATCTTCTGTTAGAGATATCTGAATGCACGTACTTTTCTCTGACGTTGCATCAAAATTTATAAATTCGGTTACTGGTACCCGACCCAATAAAATAGAACCGGTTCTTATCCTTCGCGGACGGCTACCCGGGTACCCGCGCACAGCCTCCGAAGATAGGAACCGGTCAAATTTTGAGCTTGCCGTACTATAAGTTGGTTGCTCGTTCCTCGTTTGAAAGTTGAACCACGACGTTGCCTGTCCGTTTTAGAAAACCATACATATTCGCTCCACAACTGTCCAGATTTATAAACACACCGAGTATTGTAACAGTATCATGGCGGCTTCAGTTGGCACCGGGGGGGCCGGAGACTCGTTTCATGCGCCTCTTGGGCACCGGTGGCCCTGCACACGATGCCAACGAAAATGTAGCGCTGAAACAATCCAGTGTGGCGATTGTAAAAAATGGACGCATAAAGAATGTGCTGGAATTGCGTCTCTTGTACCATGGGCCTCTGCTGGAAGTTTTACCTGCCGGGACTGTGCAACCACTGACAACGGTTCCTACAACATAGATGCTGCATTCGAAAGGTATGGTAATATTATTGGAGCAACAGCTTTGACCCGCAAGGACCACTCTTTGGTCATCAGACTGATAGGCTTTGGCCCTAAAAGCCAAGGCAAATATTTTAATAAAAATGTACAATTTCTATAGCCACACACGTCAAGGGTCTGAATTTTGGTATCCACAAAAAGATGAATGGATCCCTCTTCTCAAACTGAAACTTACCGTTGTGTGCCTGACAGAAGGGCATATATGCGTATGCCCTTATGCGCAAACGCGTTATCACCAAAACGTTCCCAACAAAATGGCATATGCAATAAAGCTGCATATAATTTAATTAGGTAATAACAGTGTGGGGACCCGGTTATTACTGCGTGATAATGACCGCTGGTAATGGATCAAGCCGAAAGCGAGGTCCATTACCAGCGGTCATCCCCCAACCCGGTCATTATCACGCAGTAATAACCGGGTCATCACACTGTTATTACCTTTAATACATACCTTTTAAACGAGAAAAAAGGTGAAAATGCTCCAAATGTCGTAACTTTTATCGTTTAAAAAGTATTTTAAATGGTAATGGTAATGGTAATGAACCTCTTTTTCGGCTCGATCCATTACCAGCGGTCATTATCAGAGGCGTGTGCAGGATTTTTTCCTGCGGGGGGCTGAATCAAAATCGTTTCGGTAGAGCGAAGCGAGCGGAGAGTCTAACAGCGTTTGGTCCAGGAGGTCTGGGCCTGAAATCGCCTTTTCTTTCAATTTTCAGACAAGTTTTTCTGTTCACTGCGTGCCGATAAATTGTTAGAAAACATCTGAGTAAAACATCTTATAAGTCCATTTACCGACAATTTCCCGATGTCTAGATAGCGGCCTAACAGATGATTGTGCTTTCTTTGTTGTCATTGTGAAAAAAAAATGCCTTTGAAGTCTATTTACCGACAATTCCCGACTGATACAACCTGCTGTTGACATTGTATCAGTGTTTTGTTACAGTTGTCCTTTGAGTAAGTTTTTCCGAGGTTTAAGTTTGTATTTTTTCCCCCTGTACTTATTCGTTGAAGCTTTAATTCGCTAATCTTTAAGATAATGTTTTATGGGACACAAAACTTTTTGCCATTTGTTTATGATTGTATAATAATCTTCTGAGTGTATCATTGGAAAATGTGCTGAATTATTTCACGGTCCCACGGACCGGAACCTGCAATGTGGTTTTGAAACCTAATACTGCCAAAGAGATATTTGCCTCTATTGTATCAAAGTCACTCTGCGACCAGCCGAGCACATTTACGGTCGGCTTTTTTTGCTACATTTCGTGTCGGCTCACTCAAAGGATTTAGTGTCGGCTCACTCAAAGGATTTAGTGTCGGCTCACTCAAAGGATTTAGTTCATTGAACCTTATTTATTTTGGAAAAAGACGTGCCATCATTGTAGGCGTGCAATTATGGGGAGCAGCAAGTCAATTCATTTCCTGTCAATTCATTTACAAACATTTATTACAAGCTGAAAGTAAACTACACGCAATCCGGGATCGCTGTTGACAATCTGGCTCTGAAAACGGCGCTTTTTTTTCACTAGACCGCCGGACTTCTTAGAAAAGGGTTTTGACTAGACCGCCGCTGTTTTGCAGGGAAGTAAGCATGCAATGCCAGCGCGGCAGTCGCGCTGCAGCTTGCTAGTGGAGTAAGCAAGGGGATGTATACTTGCACGTGCCGACGCGGTGTATACTTTCGGGTTTTTGTTATGATCCTAATAATAGTCGCGGGTACCTGGGTACCCGACCGTGACGGGAATAGGGTACCCGCGTCCCGTACTACCCGTAAACGCACACCCTTACTTGCAAGTGAGCTCAGTGGGTTTATATTGAGGCCGTTAGGTCATCACTTCTATGTCATAAGCTATGCGTGATGGTCTGTGCTGGAGAATAGACAAGACATCACAAGCAAATTGCACAGAGTAACATGACAATTAAGAAAAATAAATACCTGTTAGTGAGGTGGATTAAGGACAAAAAACACGAAGATCGTGACACGGTGGACAAAAGCACCAATTTTTTTTTAAAGACTCCTATGGGTATGTAGATTAATAAAATCCCATGCTCCAAAAAAATTGCAATGACCTTGACCTAATTATGACGTAATATATTCAAAATGGCCGCCATTTCCTTAAAACGGCATGTTTTTAGTTATATAATGCCGAGGCAAGTGATTTTAGTAGCGAATTATATGTATCAAAGGCCAAGGAATCGCATGGCAACGTTTGTGTTGCGCTGAAACAAACAGTTTCATCATTTTTGTATTAAATTTGTCTATATTAGCATATGATGGTATAAAATACATCATCATCACCGTGGGAAAATCAGTGGTTTGTATTAAAATATTTTAACATGTTTCAATTTCAGCTCATGGTTGTGTTGTTGTATAGTGAACCTAAAGTCCAACTACATTCCCTAACGTACCTCACGATACGCCAGACGTTCAGACAGTCGCCGTAGAAGAAAGTGGGATTTAAAAACCGTTCGGGAATGTGCCTGTTGGTGGACTTGACGACCGGTTATAAAAAATCCAGTAATGTCAAACCCGGCACGAGGGGATAGGTAGTTCAAAGACACAGAGATCACACATAGAGGAAACAGTAAGAACTCAAAATGCACGCGAAGTACGGACAGTTCTATGGTTATAATTTATTACATTTCGATACAACTATATTTTAAATCAATTAGATGAAGGAATTATGTTTCTCTAGAAAGAACTACGGTATTAATTCACATTTTCTTTAAACATATTATATTTAATAAATTAATAAATTAGAAAATATGAATTAAATAGTTTAAGGATATAAACAATTGTTCAATTTGGAAGTTAGCAGATATGGTTCAGATATTTCTCGAGCCTGTAATAATACACTTTTTACATTAAAAACTCAAAAGATGAGTTTCAAAAATAAAGAAATGAATTAAAATTATACAGTATAGTGTATAACCAATGTGTATTTTAATTGACATAAATCAATCTTTAATAATGAATTGTATAAGAAACTTATCGTGTAATTTAGACTTAATACTAAAGAATTTTATTTTATTTTATGTATAAGGGCGTGTGGTAAATTATCGGAAAATTATGAAAACATTAACCGATATGTATGCGTAACTTAAAAACTTAACTTAACATGGGTAGAGCTTAAACATCACGTCTCACATAGTGAACAGCTGCCCGTTATATAGTTGAAAGTTGTTATTTAATTGAGTAAAAAGTGATCTTTTTAATATAGGCATACATGCCCGTACAGCAATGGCTGTCGGCGAAATTATGTTATAAGGAAACACGCGTCTACAGACTTGTGGTTCTCGGAGGATAATTTTAAGAAGGAATTACCCGTCCACAAACCTGTGGCTCTTGAAGAATATTTTTAAGGAGGAATTACGCGTCCATACACAAACTTGTGGCTCTTGAAGGATAATTTTAAGAAGGAATTACGCGTCCACTAACCTGTGGTTCTTGAAGGATATTTCTAAGAAGGAATTACGCGTCCACAAACCTGTGGCTGTCTGAGGATATTTTAAAGAGGGAACCACGCGTTCACCAACCTGTGGTTCTTGGAGGATATTTCTAAGAAGGAATTACGCGTCCACAAACCTGTTGCTGTCTGAGGGTATTTTTAAGAAGGAATTACGTATCTACCAACCAGTGGCTTTTGTAGTAAATTATAAAGAAGGAATTACGCGTTCATAAACCTGTGACTCTTGGAGGATATTTTTAGGAAGGAATTACGCGTCTACAAACCAGTGGCTCTTGGATGATATTATTAAGAAGAAATTACGCGTCCAATACCAGTGGCTCTCGGGGAATATTTTTGAGAAGGAATTACGCGTCACAAACTTGTGATAGTCGGAGGATTTGTTTTGTTTTATTATATTCTTGTTTTTATATTAATATTATACTTTGAAGTTATCAATCTTCCTGTGCAGTGTGCGGCTGGTACAAAACAACTGTTTTAGCTTAGGGTTGTTGGTGATAGAGATGTTAACGCCGTAGTTGGGGCCCAGTAGACCAGTGTATTTATTAAGGATTCGTTTAGCTTGTCTGACGTTGTAGCTGGCTTTGTTGAACGCCAATTTTTTGAGCGACGATCCTGCCCCTTTAAGTAGGTGGTTAATAGTAATAAACTGTAAAAAAACACCTAATAACTGTAACTGTAAGATGCAGTTAAATAAATGGTAACACACTATAATCCCTCGTATACACAAACCAACTGTTATATGCGCTATTCAATATAATAAATATCCTGTCATAACCTATATCCGGTCAGAATCATTGTGTTTCATTGTGTTAATGTGTTATTGTTTTGGTTGATAGTTATTGTTTATTATATCATAATGACATCATGGTATCTTGTAGATCAGTGCCACGGTAATTATACTGTTACCATTTTGAACACCAAAAAAATAGCATTTTGGTGAAAAAACGGCAATAAAATCTGTTTTTTTCAAATGTTGTGTTATTTGTGTAGTATTGACGATGATGACGTCATATTTACATCAATATACATGTAGTCACCATAAAGGATATTAATTTTTTACAAACTAATACCACCCTCATTGAATTCCTTGACCTCAGAAACATAATTTTGGCATGTAGAAATCCCACCATGGCTTTTGCGTTTGCTTTATTACATAACAAGAGGTTATGACGTCATAATGACGTAATTCAAGGTTAACAATTCTCAGATTTTTTGGAGCATGACTTTTTTGAAATCTATGGGTCAAACTGATACTTTGGTGAAAAAATGGTGCTTTTGTCCACCGTGTAACGATTTTTTCCTTAATCCACCTCACTATGTCCCATTGTCGCCAAGTCACTGCATAGTCAGCCGAGCTGTTACGTTTGTACTCGGGTCCGAGTGAAAGTGCACAAAAAATTGCAGTATCCTTGAATGTTTTCTAGTTCAGGAATCTGGATTTCAGTAGTATGGCAGGGGTCTACTAGTACTAATTCGTTGACATTGCGAACGTCATCAACGTGCCTACACCATTAACATAGAAAAAAGCGCACCGTACTACGTACCGGTTGATGAACCTCTGTTGTGTCTGTATTGTGGTTTCCGGTCGCGGCTCGCTAGCAGCGATAATGTTACAGTCAAACTCAGGCTGAAGGAATGTTGTTGTAGTTCCCCCCCCCCCCCCCCCCCCTGGTGCTGGTGGTAAACGAGCAATAAATATTGGGAGGGGGAGGGGGGCATGTGTCCGAGCATGTGTCCTTACATGGGTAGTTTGTGCTCGTTGCGCTTAAGGAACTACATGTAGGCCCACATGTCATATAACCCATTTCCACACAATATTATACGGCAACGTTTTATGTATACTCTAGGCCTACAAGTTTAAACAATTTCATCGGATGCAATCCGAATGAGTGAAGGTCTTCTGCTCGGTGGGATCTAGGTCTAACATCATTTATGTCAAGGCTCACATACTCACTAATTTGTTATATGGAAAGAGGTAGGCCCCCCTATAATGATTAAAACAATTGTTTTACTTACCGTTTAACGCTTGCTTGAATAGAATGTTTCGAAGCAAGTGGCTATATTTCGGAGAATCTTTTGTAGCTATGATCAAGTTAAGTTCCAAATCTCCTTGACACCTTACAACCATGTGGACAACGATGAAAACACGTTGAACAATGAAAATCATTCAGCTCGTATTAACGTCATTATAGCCAGCACGTCGCCAATTAAAACTATCAACCAATTGAATCATCATGTTCAGTCAAAGCCGATTGGTTTGATCACCAGTTTCTGCCGATTTAGTAATTTTTCTTTCTTTCTCTCTCTCTTTCTTTCTTTCCTTTTTCGTATATATATATATATATATATTTTTTTTTCGTTTTTTCTTTCGTTTTTTCTTTCCTCCTTTCCTTCTTTTTTCTCTTTCATTTTTTTTTGGGGGATCCGCGCGTGCGGGGGGCTTCAGCCCCCAAAGCCCCCCCCCCCCCCTGGACACGCCATAGATTATCAGGCAGTAATAACCGGGTCCTTGCACTGTTATTACATAAATCAGTGATGCGCTCACACGCTCCTCACGCGCTGGCATACGTTATGAACCCGTTATTAATATCAACGATTTATGGACACGCTGAAACCACGGTTCCACTTGACTTTTTGTGTGAAAGTTCAGCGTTTGTCAGCGTATCAAATTGTTTGTATCAACGTTGATTTGTACCTCATTCGTTTTTCCACGAACACAGGCACACAGACCGCTTTACCTTACATACGCACTGTGGACATTCCTTTGTATTCGTGTAGTTAACAAACTTTGACTAAATACTCATTTTTCTCGCTTCCCCAAAACAAATTTCCCCTCAAATTAGGATTATGGGCCTCTCAGCTGTCCCTTCTATCTTTTCTATATATAACCCTAACCCGTTTTTCCTCTAGCGCTCTTTTTCGGAAACTGAAAAACGGATTGTGGACGTGTGCAATTCCACACACCGTAACCTCTTCCCGCATCGTGTGGACCTATATTGTTCGGAGGTCCACAGTGCGTATGCAAGACTAACTCATCCACACCTACGTACATGTACGCACTTACTTTAGACCCGATTCCACTCAACTCTACTATGAAGCCGAATCAGTGTCAAAAAGATCGGACGTGTTTTTACAACTCGGATGCTTTCTTATTTCGGATGTATTCCTAATTCGGATGCTTTTTGCAAACTCGGACGCTTTTTTAATTTGGATGAATTCGTAATTCGGATGCTTTTTGTAAACTCGGATGCTTTTTTAATTAGGATGCTTTTTTAATTCGGATGCTTTTATAGCTCGGATGATTTTTATAAACTCGGATGTTTTTTTAATTCGGATGCTTTTCTAGTTTGAATGCTTTTTGTAAACTCGGATGCTTTTTGCAAACCGAACATATTCGCAAATCGGATGCTTTCCCAATCCGGCACTAGGGTGGCCCTGAAAGGACATCACACATCGCAGATTCTGCGATTTCGCGCATTCTGCGCGAATTTGAACGATGACAAACATGTTATCGTATATATCTAAGCATATATCTGAGATGTGGAAGATTTTATTGTAGATTTCTGCACAGATTTATGTGATAATGAATATTTTCTGGGCAGATTTTTTTAAAAGTCGCATATTTCTATTTTAGATTTCAAGTTCTGCGCAGATTTCTTAGTACGCAAATTTGTGCGATGTCGCACGGATGGGCACTACATGTACATTTTCATTGCACATTTCATTATGCGCAGCTAGTGTCGCACTCACGTACAGCAGATTTATATGCAGATTTATGTGCACGTTTCTGCCGCGATGTGTACGACGTTTTGAAAGTTGAACCACGACGTTTTGAAAGTTGAAGTACGACGTTTTCAAAGTGTTGAATGTTATGGTGTTCTCAAACGGTTGTTTAACTTTCAAAACGTCGTGGTTCAACTTTCAATAAAGTTAATGCATGTCACACGCACTTCCCGACAGCGCCCCCAATGAGGTCTAGTTGCGTAATCACGGCATATACTGTCTGCACTTTATTTTTGTTTGACCTCACCGCTCGGCCGGCCCGGTTGTTCGTGCGATTAGCGCGTACGCGTAGCGCGCGTGACGTCAATGCAACCCCTTTATTAACGTCGTGGTTCAACTTTCGCGCGCTTTTACCTGGCTCAAGGTAGCCGCGTATTCTGCCGGATTTCTGGCCGCGGATTCAGTTATGCATTCACCAAAAGCCGAAAATATATATACATGCTGCAAAAGGTGATGCATTTTCCAAAAGGTTTATGTCATTTTATATAAATATGTTTTTTTAAATAAACGGTAAATAATAATATTTTTTCAAACCGTTTCAAATCATACAACATAAGCTAAACTTGTTTAATCTTTCCTGTAACTCTGATGACAAATTACAGTTAAATTACTTCAAGTTATTTGTCAAAACTTTTATAGAAATTTCAAACAATACGGCAACAGTGTGGTTTTACAAATTCAAGACCTGCTTTTATCATTGCTGTACTTTCTTTTCCTTTTGCCACATGAATTGCAATTGTACATTTCTCTAAAGCACACCTGCAAGGACAATATTTCCGTGCCCCACACTTTCTATCTCAATCTGGCAAGTGTTCTTTCAACGCATGTATCTTGATAAAGACCTTCAATCGTGGACGGGGCATTGTCCGACCGTCTTCCCTCTTTTGTTTATACACTAACGTTTTCGGATGATCGCCATAGGATTTGTACACGAGAAAAGATCGTGGACGTTTTGTCAATCGTGGACCCATTGTTTGACTCCCAATTCTTTTGTCCGACGACCACGATTGCCGGTCAATACAAACGCACGAATGGCAGTGCGGAGTTTCCAAGATTCTTTTATATGCTAATTTTGACATATAACCTTTGTCCTTTGTTTACATTTTATGTAGTTTTGATAATATCTGCTTATTTGCACTCGACATTAGAAACTTACATTTGACCCAAGTGTGCTATAGGCCTATATCGCAAAGAATGGGCGATATTAGGTGGAAATTAAAAACAATTATGGACACGGTCTGAAACCGGTCTTTTACCTAACGATCTAAGCTGACAAACTACTAGGATCCATCTAATGATGCAGAACTTAGTTGAAGGGCTGTTGTGTTATTAAAAAAAGGAAGAGTTATCGTTCTCATAAAATCTCGCGTGGTGAAATTAATTTTTAAAATTGTTGATTGACGGAACTGATTCACCGAGAACATTGCAAATAAGCACAACCAAGTGCAAGTGCACTAATTACTGTTCGGCTGAAGCCTATATACCAAAATTAAGTGTGCCCAGAAACATGATCTCGTAGATCATGAAATACAAATATGAGGTTTGAATAACATGTGATGTACACTTTGTCAGCTAGTCTGGTCTCAAGGGTAATAATAGTAACAAGACATATTCAAGAGACAGGGTATATGCATTAATATATATGGCCCCTGAAATCGAACTCTTTATTAAAACATGTATCGCAAAAATAAAAGGGAATAATGAGGACCCGGGCCTTCAATGCATGAATAACGCACCGGGTTGGGGGTGGCCGCTGTAATGGATCGAGCCGTCTTTGGTATACGTAACATCTTTTTACCAACAACCTTCTCAAATGCGACATTATAGAGTGATGGTCACTTTTTGTCATTCTATTTGCAGAATGCAGAAAGCAGTTCGGCGTGGAGCTCACAGAAAGACAGGAGATGCACAGGCGCATGCTGAGGCTCTGATGTTGGGACTTCACAACGTATTCCTCCCAGATACAACCGATGGATGGAGAATAGATGCACCGATCTGCAAAAGTACTGCAGAAATTCTTAAGAGAACAAATCCAGCTATCCTAAAATCTCGTAAACCAATTCGTATTTACGGTGATGGTAACTGCCTCTTCCGGGCAGCGAGTATGGGATGGTTCTCCAGCCAAAATGAACAACTGCTCTTGAGGTTGATGACCGCCTTGGAAATGCTTATGCACCGTGAATGGTATGATCCTCAGCATCCTGAATTCAAGAATCAAATCCAAGATTCCCGCATTGTGACAGCCCCCTACATCGAGGCGGTGCGAGATGCATGCAAACCAGGAAAGTACATGGAAATCACTCACATGTATGCACTGAGTGCTGTGATGAAGAAAAGCATCCGTTCGTTTTTTCCACAGACTGACGAATGCTATCTCAGTGTTCCCTACAACCGTATCATTGAAGGTCGGGATGTCCGCGCCGATGGAAACCCAGGATTGTGGCTCATGTGGACACTTTGTGACCACTCTGGATTTGATCTCAACAAGGCTTATATACCTAACCATTTTGTATGCCTCGTGTCCAGACAGCCACCGCAGCAGCCAGAACAGGCCAGCTTCATTGAGGTGATTACATTACACAACAATGTGCTGATTCATACTTGAGGTGAAAGCGAATACGATGCGAATTTAAGTGCCAGATTAAAACAAACAATTGTTGAACTTTTGCGAATTTACATCTTAAAAATCTACCGTGATTTAGCATTCGCTTTAAAGCCAGCGGCGCCATAACGATTTTCAAACTGGAGGCAAAACAAAAAGGGCACTTGTATAGAAGGAAATCACCTTTAGTGGGTGTGACAAAAAGTTACTACTCTCTAAATGCAAAAGAGTGAAAACGCCACTCTCTCGCCCGAGTGTTAACGGTTTAACTCTTTTGTGAGTGGGATTCACTCTGATTCGAGTGAAGAAAGGCTACAAAGTCGTCTAAGGGTAATCACTCTTTATCGAGTGAGCCACTATACCACTCACTTTTTAGAGTGATTCCGATGACTACTCTTTTTAGAGAGAGTGCCCTATATTATTTGCCTATTCGCGGTATATGTGCGGCGAATGCAGCAAGCATTTTACATGCTCGAATTTTACAAACAGCCGTTATTCCAACTTGCATTTTTCCAACTTTCTATTAATTTTGCATTCAAAAATTCGAAATAAAGATTCGTTTGTTTCCGACCCACACTGCAAAAACTGTGGTGTTAAACATTTAACACCAATGTTTTTTAAAATCTTTTGGAATGAAAATTGGTGTTAAAATGGAGTAAAATGATTCTTGAAGTATTAGCTTAAAATCAAGTACTGGTGTTAGATACCTTAGGTGTTAAATTTGACCTAGTGCGCATGCGTGTGTGAAATAAAGCCCTCGGATTGGTCGATAGGAAATTATTGGATATCGCTGTGTTAACAATAGTCGATGTTAAATTGTTGTATTTAGTCCAAAAAATCATGTTTTTACCATAATATGTAATTATTTAAACAATTCCATGATTGAATTTAGATTTTTGTGCAAACATGGTTAAAAATTCGCGTTACATTTTATTCGTTTTCAAATTTTGACATTATTCATAACAAAATAGCAGTGACTTTATAGCGGACAAAAAAGCGCAGTATAAAACTAACTAACGGCAATGGCTATGTTTGTACAGTGTAGTACGTATTCAGTAGGTAATATCTAATAGGAATTATTGTATGGATGTGTAATGTGTAATAAGTTAGTTCTTTGTATTTTTTCATTACGTAATTTGTCCATGCAGTTAATATGTACACAATTATAGTGTTAAACCAGTATATCTTTTCTCTAGAATGACGAGCAAATGACGTGATATCCACGTGAAATGTTGCTATCAGGGTGTATACCAAAATTGGTGTTCAAATAATTTGATTCCCAAACTGGTGTTATTGAACACCGAAATCCTTGCCCAAAATAAACACCAGGAAATAATCAAATTTTACACCATTTGCGTACAATTTAACACAACAGTTTTTGCAGTGTATTCACTCTTAAAAAAGTGATTTTTATAGCACTCTTGTCACTCTGTTCACTCTTTTTGAGTGTTTTTTCCACTCTTTTTGGAGTGAATTACAGCATGTTATACAGTCACTCTTTTTTTCCACTCGAAAAAGAGTTTTCCCCCATATGGCTCTTTGGTCGAGTGACACTTTCACTCTTTTCGAGTGGTTTTTCACTCTTTTACATTTAGAGAGTATGAGATTGCCTTTTTTTGGGAAACACACTTTATAGCGAAGCGAAAGCTTAGCGCAGTACTACACTATACAAAATAATCGTAAAATAACGAGTTTTCTCACCTGTAAAAAACAACACATTCGCTGTATTTTAGTTTTATCGTATTTTGGACGTGATATTTTCAAGGCATACTATCGTAAAGTTACGTCCAAAATCCGTTAAAATAGAAATACGGCATTTGTTTTGTTTTTGACAGGTGCAAAACCCCGTTATTTTACGGTTATTTTGTACAGTGTACTTGTCAGATCACTAGATCTTAGCGATGTGTATGGTACTTACGAAGGTTCCGCAAAGCTTTTGCTAAATTGTTGAAGCCTTCGTGAGTTTGGGCCCATTCGAAATTTGTGAAATAGTACATCAATGTGTGCTGCCAAAAATAGTGGAAAATGTACTTGTACATTTTGACCATCATTGATGGAAATTGTTTGAAATTAAATTAAACTGAGAATTTAGACACAACGGTGTCTGTCAAAGAAAGAAATTAGTAACAAATACTAGATACAACATTTTTTTCCAGAATTTTTAATGAAACGTGGTTTCATTATGTTGTAGAGTGACGACTATGGGAGTGAGGATACCGTTGATTTCCACTCTGGGACAACAAAGCAAACAGGGACGAAAAGGAAGACTGCGAATAAGCCAAGATTCAACAAGAAGGGAGGCATGGCAGCAGACAAGCAGAGAGGCATGGCAGCAGACAAGCAGAGAGGTAAACCATCAGACAAGCAGAGAGGCATGCCAGCCGACAAGCAGAGAGGTAAGCCACCAGACAAGCAGAAAGGTGTGCCAGCAGACAAGCAGAGAGGTAAGCCATCAGACAAGCAGAGAGGTGTGCCAGCAGACATGAAGGGGGGCATGGCAGCAGACACGCAGGGAGGCGTGGCATCAGACAAGCATGGGGGCATGCCAGCAGACAAGCAGAGAGGTAAGCCATCAGACAAGCAGAGAGGTGTGCCATCAGACAAGCAGAGAGGTATGCCAGCAGACAAGAAGGGACGCATGGCAGCAGACAAGCAGGAAGGCATGGCAGCAGAGACACGGGGAGGCGTGTCAGCAGACAAGCAGAGAGGTGTGCCAGCAGACAAGAAGGGAGGCTTGGCAGCTGACAAGCAGGGAGGCATGGCAGCCGATACGCAGGGAGGCGTGGCATCAGACAAGCAGGGGGACAAGCAGAGAGGTGTGCCAGCAGACAAGCAGAGAGGTGTGCCAGCAGACAAGCAGAGAGGTGTGCCAGCAGACAAGAAGGGAGGCTTGGCAGCTGACAAGCAGGGAGGCATGGCAGCCGATACGCAGGGAGGCGTGGCATCAGACAAGCAGGGGGACAAGCAGAGAGGTGTGCCAGCAGACAAGCAGAGAGGTGTGCCAGCAGACAAGCAGAGAGGTGTGCCAGCAGACAAGAAGGGAGGCTTGGCAGCTGACAAGCAGGGAGGCATGGCAGCCGATACGCAGGGAGGCGTGGCATCAGACAAGCAGGGGGACAAGCAGAGAGATGTGCCAGCAGACAAGCAGAGAGGTGTGCCAGCAGACAAGAAGGGAGGCTTGGCAGCTGACAAGCAGGGAGGCATGGCAGCCGATACGCAGGGAGGCGTGGCATCAGACAAGCAGAGGGGTATGCCAGCAGACAAGAAGGGACGCATGGCAGCAGACAAGCAGGAAGGCATGGCAGCAGACACACGGGGAGGCGTGTCAGCAGACAAGCATGGGGGCAAGGCAGCAGACAAGCAGGGAGGCATGCCAACATACAAGCAGAGAGATGTGCCAGCAGACAAGAAGGGAGGCATGGCAGCAGACACGCAGGGAGGCATGGCAGCAGACAAGCAGGGGGGCATGCCATCAGACAAGCAAGGCAGAATGCCATCAGACAGACAGAGAGGTATGCCAACAGACAAGAAGGGAGGCATGCCACCAGACAAGCAGAGAGGTATGCCAGCAGACAAGAAGGGAGGCATACCAGGCATGGCAGCAGACAAGCAGGGGGGCATACCATCAGACAAGCAGAGAAGCAAGTCATCAGACAAGCATAGAGCCATGGCAGCGGATAAGCAAGGAGGCATGGCAGCAGACAAACATGAAGGCAGTCCAGACGAGCAAGATGGTTGTGGAGGCAGTCCGGACGAGGAGGAAAGAATGACAGAAGAGTGGGAGAGCAGTCAGGACGAGGAGGAAAGAATGGCAGATGAGTGGGAGAGAAGTCCGGACGAGCAGGAAAGAAGGGGAGATAAATGGGAGAGCAGTCAGGACGAGGAGGAAAGAATGGAAGATGAGTGGGAGACAAGTCCGGACGAGCAGGGAAAAACGGCAGATGAGTGGGAGAGCAGTCAGGACGAGGAGGAAAGAAGGGGAGATGAGTGGGAGAGAAGTCCGGACGAGCAGGAAAGAAGGGGAGATAAATGGGAGAGCAGTCAGGACGAAGAGAAAAGAATGGAAGATGAGTGGGAGAGCAGTCAGGACGAGGAGGAAAGAAGGGGAGATGAGTGGGAGAGAAGTCCGGACGAGGAGGAAAGAAAGGGAGATAAATGGGAGAGCAGTCACGACGAGGAGGAAAGAAGGGGAGATGAGTGGGAGAGAAGTCCGGACGAGGAGGAAAGAAGGGGAGATAAATGGGAGAGCAGTCACGACGAGGAGGAAAGAAGGGGAGATGAGTGGGAGAGCAGTCAGGACGAGGAGGAAAGAAGGGGAGATGAGTGGGAGAGAAGTCCGGACGAGGAGGAAAGAAGGGGAGATGAATGGGAGACAAGTCCGGACGAGCAGGACAAGGTATCAGATGACGAGGAGGATGACGTTGAAGGGAATTATGATGATTGTGTGGATTACTATGGTCGGGAATACCCACAAATGCACAAACCTGGTAAGAACATGTACTTGGATTATTTGCAATTGATTATGTATATGTGAGGGGTTCTGGCAAATGAGACGGAACTGGGCAAAATTGGAACTGTGGGTTCTCAGGTATTATAAAATATGATAACATTCTCCTTATACTACTTTTTGTTGTTCTTTAGTCGGACTTTTTATTAACAAGTTAAGGCTGTTAACAACCTTATTTATCAACATTTTGTGGTTATCAATATTGAGAATTTGTTTTTGAGTTTCTAATTTTGTACATGTGATATAAATTAAAAAGACGTGAGCAGATATACTTAAATATTAAATTAATAACTTTGCCATGTAACCTCAGCCCCGTTTTAAGGCTACTAACCTAGCTATTAGATGAGTGTAGCCATGAACTAACCCAAAAGGCGCCGGTTCGTTTCCACAAGTTAATGGACAAATTATTATTTGGACATTATTAATGTCTGTCATTCGGTTTATCTTTTCAGGAAAATCTAAATCTATCCCGCTGGTGCATGGTTTCCTTCAATACGAAGAAGTAATCAACCTGCTTATATCCACTGATCAAGAAAAGGTATGGAAAAGAATACCAAGCGGCCCCAAATGTAACGAAGCCTTTGTTGTAAATAATGTGCTGAACTCCGACAGAAAAGCACAACATTTACATTCCCTGTATCCAGATGACTGTGGGCAATGGAAAAAAGGCACTTGCCCAACGTCAACTTACCAGCTATCACCCGTGAAGCGGTTGTTGTTTGTAAAAGATGGCATCTTCAAAATCTACAGGACAATAGATGGGGTAAAGCGCCTCTACCCCATAGAACCCCAGCCTCGCAGTGAAGATGTGGTGAAAATGTCGAGGTATTACGCCATCTCCGCCAATAAAAGAGACTACCAACGCCGCATTACAACGATAACAATCGGAGGAAAACGGCAAGAAAGGGCTTTTGTAGAGTATGTAGGGCAACCGCCAAGCTTTAGGTTATGCCACGGAAATGCAGAACCTGCCTCTGGTAGCAAATACTTTCGCACAGAGCCAGAAGTACTTGAGAAGATTAAGGAAGACGTGACATTTGGGAAACCAGCATACGTGTATGCAGAGGCCAAAAAACGTTCCCGATCAGCAAGGTTCGCACCTCGAAACCGAAAACAGGTAGAGAATGCCAGGTACAGAGAAAAGAAGATGCGTGGTGAGACAGGCAGTCGTAATTTTGCAGACAACATTCTAAACATCGAGAAGGGTCTCCAGGATTCTCAGTTTGTGAGATATGTGATTCGTGGGTCTGGGAAAATCCCATCAATCATATTGTATACAGATAGTCAGATACGATGTATGGAACGCTGCTGTTTTCATTACAATTGTGCAGAAGAAAGTAGTATCCTGGGCGTTGACAAGACCTACAACTTGGGACCACTGCATGTAACGATTTTGACTTACAAAAACATTGCTGTTGTCAGGAGAAAAACCCAAGAACCACCAATATTTCTGGGACCAATTTACCTGCATGGGCAGTCCACACGCATGGAGTACAACCATTTCTTTGATCATCTACGATCAAAAGTGCAGGGAAAATCTACTCCCTTCATCGGCAGCGATGACGAAAAAGCTCTCTGGCATGCAGTCGAAGACGCGTGGCCAAACTCCAAACGTCTATTCTGCACAGAGCACTTGAGAAAAAACTGCAGTGAAAGACTGGCCAGAAAAGAAGGGCTGAATGACAAGAGAAGAAAGAAAGTAATGAAAGTCATTTTTGGAAAGCAAGGTTTGGTGACTGCAAACTCTCAGGCCATATTCAACACTAAACTGTCTATCGTGAGAAAGTTGATCCGGGGACTGAAGCAGTTTTCTACATACTTTCAGTCCATTGTGCTTCCAAAGATGAAGGTAAATTTCACCAATACCAACCATGCAGCCTGCCCAACACACACTAACAGAGGTACAGGCTGGTCAAACAACAATGCAGAGAGTATGAACCATGTGCTGAAGACGATCACAAATTGGACAACTTTGCCACTGTCTACACTGATCAAGAAACTGGAAGACAAAGTCAAAGATCAGGAAACAGAGATCGAAAGAGCAATATTTGACACGGGTGACCTAAAACTCGCAAAGCGCTTTCGAAGATTTGAGGTTCCCCGCAATACATGGCTGCAAATGAGTAAGACTCAAAGGAGTAAGCACATGAGGAAGTTCTACAGAAAGGTCAACATAAAGAAGAAGACAAGCGTAGCATCAAATCGTGCGAAAACAACTATGGAGATGCCCAGCCATGGTGGGAAAAAGCAAGGGATGCGTAACAGGAAGCGCGCAAACAGAACCAGACATTTTCTGTAGCAAACACAATTCACTGAAAGGGTCTGCCATAGTCATTTGTGTTTGAGGTGGTGACCTTCACAAGGCAGTCGAGATTTAAGGTTTCCTTCGATTCATTGATGCTGGTCAGAGTGGGGGCATAGGTGCTGATAAGTGTCACATGCTAGGAGGAGTTGACAGGAAACACAGAGTTTCATCAAGCGCTCGTTGATGCAAGTACAGGGAGGTCTGACAGCTGGCTAGCATTTGTCATCTTGTTATTGCAGAATAAGGTGCAATCGCATTTTGGTTCAGCAACAGATCCGTCCTCTGCCAGCAAAGTACGTCTATCCTGTACCGTGCCAGTACTATACTGCTATGACGACTTTCTCCGTTTAGGTCTTGTGAAGGTTTCTATGAGTGTTGGGACCTTCCATGCACCAAACATTTTCTTCTTTTTATTTATGTTTTCGACCGCTACATCGGTGATACGGCCAACCGTGGGTAGCTGGCTAGTTACCAAAAGCTAGTTTGAAAAAGGGATGTTCAATGACCTGGCAGAACGCTGACCTCCTATATTTTCCCGGGGTCAGAGAGAGAGAGCAAACATTATCACCAGGCCGCGTGGTATGTGCAGGATCGAGACTAGTAGAACTCCTATTGGTCACACCCATCTGTTGCTTTTGCCCTTTCGCGTGCAATTTTTTCCGTAGTTATAAGTGAGTCAAAATTCATGCATTGATCACTGTACAACACTTGGGCTCTAGGTCTCTTTTCCCCCTAAATTGAAAATACTCCAAAAATATAAATTTGACACAAAAAAACGAGGTGACCTACAGCAGGATTCGCATTAGTGATTTCGGATCCATAGCTCATACCACTATCCACTACACTAAGTATAGCAGCTCGACAACAGCTGTTCTTTAAAGTGATTTAATGTAACTAGATAAATAAATAACAACAATTATGTGACGTCATGTTTTTTTCCGATTACTAAACTAAACTAAACTAAACTACTCATCTAAACTACTGAACAATTTATGAATTTTGACTCACCCACCTGCGGGAAACAAATTCACCTTCCGCATGGCCACAGGGCTTTGTCGATTATAATTTGAAAGTCGATTATTTACATCAGGTTTTACACCACATTCACCTGCATTATAGAATATGAGGCATATGTCAGTACTCAAGCAAGGGGGGCAGGTCGGACAGACAAGAAGGGAGGCATACCAGCACACAAACATGGAGGCGGGTCAGACGAGCAAGAATTAAGGGACTCTGGAGGCATGCTAGCACACAAGCAGGGGGCGGGAGGCAGGTCGGACATACAAGAAGGGAGGCATACCAGCACACAAACATGGATGCAAGTCAGACGAGCAAGAATTAAGGGACTCTGGAGGCATGCTAGCACACAAGCAGGGAGAGGCAGGTCAGACAAGCAAGAAGGGAGGCATGCCAGCACACAAACATGGAGGCGGGTCAGACGAGCAAGAATTAAGGGACTCTGGAGGAATGCTAGCACACAAGCAGGGAGAGGCAGGTCAGACGAGCAAGAAGGGAGGCATGCCAGCACACAAACATGGAGGCGGGTCAGACGAGCAAAAAGAGACTAGCTTCTAACTCTTCCGGATTTTGCGGAAGACTCCCGGAAAATTGTTTAATCTCCCCTCCCGACTCAACTGAACATCTCCTGGATTGTCAATTTTGTATACTTTTTTATCTCAATTTTATAACCGCTGTTATGTGAAAGTTAATAAAAGTTTGTTTTAATGCACTATGTTGTTTCACGTTTCCTATAACTCAAAAGAATGCGTGCGTAAAATAATTACTTTGTGGACGTATGTATAGCGTCGGCTGGCCAGTTATAACGCAAACGCGGGAATTACGTTCATGCATATAGAGCCAGACTCCCAGTTCAAATCTCTGGGTTACCTCAGTTTATGCGCCATACAATTTGCATTCATATTCGGAATGTCAATTAGGGGTTATGCATCTTGCGCGTGCATAGTATATTACCAGTGAAGCCCTTAACGCATTGCAAAATGTCCATGTACATGTATGTATCTGAATCGTGTTGGCCAGAGGTAGAAATGGCATCGAAAATTAAGAAATATCTTTAAAAATACAGGGATATGACTTCAATGCCAAATGGCCATGCACACGGAAATCAAAGAATGAAGAAGGGGGAATTTTTTATTGTGAACTTTTGGCAGTTTAATATGGCCTAAAATACTTTCTCCCTCACTTGGGGGGGGGGGGGGGGGTGGTGTTTCTTCGTTTAACTTTACAATACAACTGCAGAATCATATATAAACCACATAGGCGGATATAAAGCCAAAGCCTTTTAATGATCTAGCAAGGCAGCTGTGGTTTTAGTGCTTAAAAAACAATATATGGCAAATTGCTTGCCATCTAGTATACTGTCATTCAATGAGAACTTGGAATGGAAACTAAAAGCATATATTTTTCAACGGGTGGTATTAAGTTTGAAAATACAACCAACTGTTGATACGTTTGCCTCTCAAATTAGTTTATCAATTGCAACCGTTTGTATCATGGCACCCTGACCCCGAAGCATCATTCTGCGGTGATTCTCTGTTTAATAAACGAACGAAATTGCTTATCGCTTTCCTCCGTTTGCTCTTATTGGAGAGGGTTTTACAAAGGTAGAGAGAGACCAGGCCACGATTATTTAGATTTTTCCACATTGGCCAACACAGACTTGGTTACCGAGACTTCTGCGTGCTCTCATCAGGATACAAGTCATCCTCTCTGTGACCAGCAAGCTGCTGCACCTTCCTCAGGTACCGGAACGCCGACATCCTCTTCATGGTCGTCTAGCGCTGTGTGCTGGACTACTGTCCGGGAATCCCTCAGCTCAAGAGGACTTTCGCACAAAACTATCGACATCAGCATCGAGGCATGGAAACCAAGCACTAGGAAGCAGTACTGCTCGGCAATTCGAATTGTTGTTTTATAACGGTGTTGAGTATAGCACCATAAAGACAGCTCGTAGTGCCCTTTCTGTCATTTTATGGGAAACTGTTCAAACTAAATTAGAAAGTGGTAATGACCCATTAGTTACTATATTTATGCCAGGAGTGTTCAACATTAGACCCGAGTTACCTCGATATTCCCACACCTGGGATATCAACATTTTGCTATTAGGTATATCAGCAAATTAGACCTGCAGCCGGTTTCACGAAACATGGCGCAATGGCGCAAGCCAGCTTGCGCCACAAAATATTGCGTAAGCTGCGCCACTTTTGTTTGCTGCGCAATATTTCGCTTACGACAGTTTCACGAAAGTTGAACAGTGCGTAAGGCCGCGGCTTACGCAACAAATTATAGCGTAGCTTGCGCAGTCAATTTAGGTGGCGTAAGATATGGCGTAGCGACTGAAAATGACCTATTTTACCAGCAAATCGTAATTGACGTGGAGCCCGTCATTGCTCAACGTATTAAGATTCATGAAAGACACTCACAGTCGTGATGATTGAAGTAAATGAATTTCTATTTTACCCGTGATCTTTAACGTTGCCGCACGATTTCGCGAAAAGTCGGACAAACTATTTTAAAAATGGTGAGCGCAGGTGGTACAACGACGATTCCATGAAAGAACACAATTGTACGCAAACAGTCGTCGTAAACGCTGTTTAAAACGTTGCGCAGCTACGCCAAGTTTCGTGAAATGCTCCGTAAGGAAATGGCGCAGCTATACCTAACATTTTTGTTGCGTAAGCCTTGCGCCACTTTTAAAAATGGCGTAAGCTACGCACTTTTTGTGAAATCGGCTGCTGTCGAAGCAAGTAGTCTAAAACCGCTTACCTATAAACTAGTACATTTTGTGTGCACTCTTAACGGGATAGCGGGCTCGAACACTGTCATTGTTAATTCCCAAGGCTGAACATGACTGTAAGCAATGATTCCCTTAAAGTATATTATTCACAGAACGCACGAAAACCTCTTAACCCGGTAGACTGCAACCAGTCATTACCATATTAACACATTCCGAAGCTAGAACTTGGTTTGTAGTATGAGCCCTTGCAATGTACTGTGACGTTCGTCGTTTGCGTACCAGTCCTCCTGCGTCTGACTGGTTCGTTTGGTAGCGTGTCGCCTCGACGGTGTCGTATCCCAGCGGTGTTGGACCACAGCACCAGGCTATCTTCTTTGCTTGGAGGACAGGACCAGTAGACTGGTGAAGCAGAGCCAGTGGGAATGGGGCGTCGGAATGTGGAAAGTGGGAATGTGGTGGAATGTGGGAATATGGTGGACTCGGAATGTGGGAGGAGTCGGAATGGGGTGGGGTCGGAATGTGGGAGGAGTCGGAATGGGAATAGGTTGGAGTCGGAAGGTGGGAGGAGTCGGAATGGGAATAGGGTGGAGACGGAATGTGGGAGGAGTCGGAATGGGAATAGGGTGGAGTCGGAATGTGGGAGGACTAATAATTGGTAATCGGAGGTTTCTCATCAAGAACAGTGGTCATTGCCTTTAATCAGTCATCATCCGTCATGTCATTCCATTATAATCAAGAGCCTTAGTAATTATTGATCAAGCAATCAACTGCCTAAATATTAGCCCTGCATCGCCTTTTATACATTTGGAGACCCCATAGACTAAGTACAAGTTCTCTTTACCATACGGCAGTGCATCAACGCAGTTGACCAATCAGATACCAGGATTCCCTAATATGCAAAGTGTAAGTGACTTGCAAGGCCTTTAAAACATACAGTTGGTGACTTTATAATTCTTATTCCGTCACAGTACACAAAACGCACTAAAAGTTGGCGTTACAAGAAGACAAAGATATTTCTAAGCAATGTCCCTCCATCCATGGAGAAATAAGACTTATTTCTCCATGCTCCATTTAAGGAAATAAGTACAGGAATCATATCCAGACGGTTAAAACAATCGCTTAAAGAGCATGTTGTACGAGCTGCATATACGTCGGCAGCGGCGAATGAAGGAGTGCCAATTGACATCATTCTGACAACATTCTGACAACCAGCGTCGACGTTTGCCAAGTTCTCCTTAAAGGTAGTATACACCATTTGCAGATATCGAAAAAATTGACTACCGAATTATTAAGAAATATCTTACTCATTTGAAAGTAAATAATGATTCTAGGCATCCAGCAAAACGATTGCGCTAGATATCCTGTAATTATTCCAAAAAAACCTATTTGCTATACGCACCAAACGCAACACAAATCAACAATTGTTGTCAGTGTTTAATCTATTCAACCTATGGGTTGCGAACTGAACTTATGCCCCCCCCCCCCCCCCCCCCCCCCGTCCAATATTTGCGATCACCTGCGTACGAATTGCGTGCGAGTTGCGTGTGAGTTGCGTGCATAACTTACGGGTTGCGTTTTAGTTGCGTTCGACCTGCGTGCTAGTTGCATGCTCGTTGCGAATATCTTTTGTTTATTCTATTGTATGTGTTGGAGTGCTAAATTGACCAGATTAAAACCGATGTCTAATAACAGCAAGAGGTAGCTCTATGTTTTCACCTCTAAGGTCCACAAACAACTGACAGCGATCTATAATTCACAGAGAATGTTTGAACATATTCAAAATTTATGAACTTACTCTGCGTGTGTCTGCAATCACCTGCGTGTTTGTTGCGTACTTCAAACCTATCAAACCTGGCACTAGTTGCGTGTGAGTTGCCTTAGGAGCTTACACTGACCAATCACAACTGTTATCTATTTCATTTCTTTACCCAGGGTCAGTGCCCAACTACTGGTTTTCATTGGGGCCCTGCATACATCGTTAAATAAAATAACAGTACATATAAAATCAACATTTACAGAAAGTTACAAACATAATATTTACAGACGTTGATATTTACAGAATCCAAAACATTGATATCAATTCTGATTTAAAACTGTTTTAAAACTGTTCCTGTTGAGCACGTCACATACGTGCCAAGGGGGAAACCTTCACTGGTTTTATAACTGAACTGTTTTAATTCAACATTCATAAATACCTGGGACAGTTTAGGCATTCCTATTGGTCGAGAGCCCATCACGTGGCCGGTTTAAAACGGACGATAAAGACATGGCTAGAAGTGTTTAAAACCAGTTGGCAACAAAAGTAGCCCCTGCACATGGACAACTCAATGGACATCCTTCTCCGGGCACTTCACTGCTGCGCAGACCATTGTTCTTATCTATTTTGAACCATTCGGGTGCAAAATCCTGTTTTCCTCCAAATATGACGAATTTAAGAAAAAAAGTCTTCCACTTTTAAAAAAAATTTCATAAGTCGTGCACAAACGCGGTCGCGTCACGTTCGTTCTTTTCCCTTTGAAAAAAACACGCGCGCGTACGCCATTTAGACGCGGAGGCCTATCCAGTCTATATAATGGAGATCAATGGTAAATACGCTTTATTGCATGTATTGTGACGTAGAGCGACAGAGGCGGAAACATGTCATTTGACAGTGGCCCGTGAACATGGATAGGGGAAAACACACAGAATGGCGAAACACCGAAATTTACTTGCGACAATTTGCCGTGATTTTCGGGGCTTTTTTGGCTGAATTTTACAAAAAAGATATTTATGAATGGGAATAAATGTGTGTTCGGTCGGTATTAATCACTCTGTTTAATACCGCTTGGAGTCTGGGTGCTGATAATTACCCTCGCCTTCGGCTCGGGTAATTATCAGCACCCAGACTCCAAGCGGTATTAAACAGAGTGGTTAAAACCTCCCGAACACACATTTATTCCCTTAATAATACCTCACTAAATTCAACAATGAGCAATTCAATCCTCTTTCTCCGCAATTTCTTCCTCAATTAGTGGAGTAAATCATCGAGGTTTGTTGACAGGAGTACGATCGTGATCCGATCCACTGCGCAATAGCCCTAGCCTTGTTGCCACTTTGTGATTGGACAATTAACGACGTTCGTTTGCTAGTGATGCAGTGTTTTCATATCTCCAGTGAGCGCGCTAACTCAGCATATGCATGCAGCAAGCTAGGCTGCGCGCTGCATGCTTTCTAATTCCACACATGTGGTATCCAGGGCCCAATTTCATAGCGCTGCTAAGCACACGATTTTCTGCTAACCGAGCCTCCGTCTATTTCATGGGGACCGTAAGCAGTAAGCACAGCAAAAGGCACGCTTAACCTAGCGGAAAAATTTGCTTAAATCAGTGACGTAACAATAGAATCTACATGCGCGCGCAAACGTTAGCACAAAAACGCCGTGAAATAGCGCTTGAGGTTAGCAACTTTTTCTGCTAAAGTTAGCACAACTTTTCCGTTAACTGATAAGCAGCGCTATGAAATTGGGCCCAGAGCTGCACCATAGAAAACTAAAAAGACGCCCGTACCACGCGTACCGTACCAGCCCCAAACGTCCGCTTTTCGATATATGGAACGGCACCTCGCAATCACTGTCATTAATTTATCGTTGTCATTAATTAATTATACACTTGATGAGTTGCCCGTCTACGTCAGCATTAGCAGAACGGCGTTATTTCGTCACCAACACCACGAAGTAGCACTCATGTACACACAGCGAATAGTTTTGATTTGAAGATACACGCGTTTGAATGTTTGCAAGGTTTTTATCCCGCAAATAAAATGTGAATTGAAAACCTGTTTGGGATTTATATAAAGTACTACATTAAAACGTCGTGAATGTGTTACTTATGTTTCCATGGGTTAATTAATAACGAATTAATTAAAGATTTAAGAAGAGGGTTACTTCGTGAAAACGAAATCTGCAGGAAATCCGTACAGTGCGCATACACAAAGATATCAGTGCTACTTCGTGAAAACGAAAACTGCAGGAAAACCGTACAGTGCGCGCACATACAACTCAGTGCTACTTCGTGGAAACGAAATCTGCAGGAAATACGTACAGTGCGCGCACACAAGCATCAGTGCTACTTCGTGAAAACGAAATCTTTGAATGCAACGTCGTTTTCAATAATGACCGTGAAGCGCGTACAATTCTTGTACACTGTAAAATATCCGTGTACGTGTACATATGCGTGTACCCCTGGGGACGAGAGTAGAGAGTTACTTCGTGGAACTACACAGACATGCAAAGTGCTCAGAATCGTTTTCACGAAGTAACACTCTACAGAGTGTTACTTCGTGAAAACGAACAATCCACCAAACCGCGTTATTTTACTTACACTCATTAACATAATTACCATAATAATTAACTTTTTAAATTGTAGTATTTAAAATATAATAGTTTTTGTCTTACTAATATATTTAATGCATTTTTTTTTTTTTTTTTTTACTGCATGGAAGTATGGTTGAGTGCTACTTCGTGGTGTCGGTGACGACTATTTTGTCCAATCACAAAATGGCAACAAGGCTACGACTATTGCGCAGTTCCGATCCAGACGCCGCCATTTTTGTTATATTGAGATGAGTATGACAAACCTCCTGCGGGCGCTGTATCCAGTCAACATTTTAAAGTCTATTGCCCGCTACGGGAACTATTTCCCGCAAATTCACGGTTTCACAAATATCATGCACTATCCGAAATTAGTAAACACCGCGTGACCGTGTTTCAGCCAACCAAAATACAGCAATAGGTGTGATATAATGTTGCGCGACTGAATTAAGCATAATTTCATTATGTTCAGCGTGCCTTTTAACATGCTTACTGCATAAAGTCTCCATAAAAAAGCAGAAGGCTCTGTTACTAGCCAAACAAATTGTGCTTTATATCAGCGCCATAAAATTGGAAGAGACTGATAATCAACCGTGGGGCTCAGTTTCGGTTGGGTTGCTCGCTGTCGGATATCACCTGCCACAGGAGAACTCTGGTGGATAAACTCGAACGCCGACGGGGGAATGACGTTACTTTTTGCAGGAACAATCTCCTGCCCAACAGTGACCTGACACTCGACATGCCAAGGAGAAGTCAACAAAAGGGAGCAAAACGTATTAATTCGACTTGTTAAAAACTAAAGCGTTAAATTTGACTGCATTAATTATAGGGCGTGTTCTAGTCTAAACACGTATGACGGCCAAAACGCTTCAATGCAGAGAACTCTTTTAAAGCCACGCACGCGGAACGGTGGCTCTATTTCAATAACTGAAAGCACCCAACAGGCAACATAATCGTCACTGTTTTCACGAAGGGGCGAATTTCTCGAGAAATTATATTTATCGATATTTATTTTTTTGATGAAACTTGACAATTAAATATTGCAATATCTACAACCTGGAGAAGTTATACTTCCAAACAATCTATAAAATCCCAATTAACATAATTAATTGATGGGCGAATTTATCCCCGAGTGCCGTTTTGGGTTTTTCACGGAGCGGCGAATTTAAAATAACGTTGACTTTAACGTGTTTACGAAGGGGCGCTTTGGTGCGCGTACTGACTTGCGTTTTCACGAAGAGGCAAAATTGGGCGAATTTGGCGGGTACCAGGGTACTGCTTTTAGCGTACTTTTGAATAGATTCAAAAGGTATATTACCTTTTTTTTGGGGGGGGGGGTGGATGTTTTACACAACTTTTCCTCTTTTTCCGTGTATTTTCCGGTGTTTAGTGTTTTGGGGGAGTGTTTTCCGGTAGTTTTCCGGTAGTTTTCCGGTATTTTTCTGTAGTTTTCCGGTGTTTTCCGGTATTTAGTGTTTGGGGAAAGTGTTTTCAGGCAGTTTTTCGGTAGTCTTCCTGTGTTTTCCGGTAGTTTTCCGGTGTTTTCCGGTATTTAGTGTTTTAAAAAAAAGTGTTTTCCGGTAGTTTTTCGGTAGTTTTCCGGTATTTAGTGTGTTTTCCGGTAGTTTTCCGGTAGTTTTCCGGTAGTTTTCCGGTGTTTTCCGGTGTTTTCCGGTAGTTTTCCGGTGTTTTCCGGTGTTTTCCGGTGTTTTCCGGTAGTTTTCCGGTGTTTTTCGGTGTTTTCCGGTGTTTTCCGGTATTTAGTGTGTTTTCCGGTATTTAGTGTGTTTTCCGGTAGTTTTCCGGTAGTTTTCCGGTAGTTTTCCGGTGTTTTCCGGTGTTTTCCGGTAGTTTTCAGGTGTTTTCCGGTGTTTTCCGGTGTTTTCCGGTAGTTTTCCGGTGTTTTTCGGTGTTTTCCGGTGTTTTCCGGTATTTAGTGTGTTTTCCGGTATTTAGTGTGTTTTCCGGTAGGTAAGAGTTTTCCGGTGTTTTCCGGTATTTAGTGTGTTTTCCGGTATTTAGTGTGTTTTCCGGTAGTTTTCCGGTAGTTTTCCGGTGTTTTCCGGTGTTTTCCGGTAGTTTTCCGGTAGTTTTCCGGTGTTTTCCGGTATTTAGTGTGTTTTCCGGTATTTAGTGTGTTTTCCGGTAGGTAAGAGTTTTCCGGTATTTAGTGTGTTTTCCGGTATTTAGTGTGTTTTCCGGTAGTTTTCCGGTAGTTTTCCGGTGTTTTCCGGTGTTTTCCGGTAGTTTTCCGGTGTTTTCCGGTGTTTTCCGGTGTTTTCCGGTGTTTTCCGGTATATAGTAACACCCCTAGAACGGTGATACATGTACTTTGCGTGATGTACTACGGGGCCATCTCGGACTGAATAACATGGAGGAATATTAAGTAATACTGTTCTACAACTAATCTCAAACATGAGACATGCCGAAGAAAGGTTCATTACAAGTTTTAACAACAACAGGTAAGTAACGTTTTATCACTCATCACTCCATGCACTCACTCAGTGCAGAAACGGGACGGTGCCTCAGTCACAACTTTGGAAGTACAGTCTGTTTCCAAAGTTGTCAGAGCTGAGGCACTTTATTCACGGGTAACTGCGCAATACATATTCACTAACAAAAATTACGACCGAATTGTGGGCATCCAGCAAAATGATTGCGCTAAATATTCTGTAATTGTTCCGAAAAATTTAAAATATCTTGCTTATTGTAGACATCCAGCAAAATGATTGTCGCCAGGGGGGGGGGGCAAAGGGGGGGCGGAGGGGGGGCCCAACAAAGTGCGCCACCAACGTTGAAATGTATCTCATTCATTCTTCCACGCTCATGAGCCACACATCTCACACAGTAAATACGTATAGATCGCTAGCTCGAAGCGCACCATTGAAACACGTACAAATTTGCTCCGTGCTCGCTCCCCGAATTCAGTGATTTATACAACGTCCGCAAAGCCAGGTACACAGGCACGATCTACACGAATTTTTTTGGGGGCGATGTCATTTTCTGCCATTTTCGTTCGAAAACAACACGATAAAACGCAAGGGGTTCACAGGCAGATTTTTTTTTAAATTCAGTATATCACTGCTACATCCTTTTTTAACGTATCCATGGAAAAAAATGAGTGTGTTCGAAGCACGATTTTTCACAATTTATCGATTATTATTGCCCTTTTTAGGGGAGGTATTTGTTAACGTCGTTTGAGTATTTGTGCACAATCTCCACGCGCATCAACGGTAGGTCAACGCTTAATTTTTTTCGACTGCTTTTTTTATTTTCAATACAATTTTTGTCTTTGGATGATAACAATTAAGGTAAATAACAACCTTTTACAACTACAAAAGACAAGATGTTAAGATTGGATGCCAAAAACTCTTTATTTTTCGCGTGAGAAAATTGTTCCCCCCTATTTTGAGAATGGACGGTACATCAGCGTTTCGCAATCACAGTCTCGAAGGGCCCCCCCCCTCCGCCCCCCCCCTGATTGTCGCTAAATATTATGTAATTGTTCCGAAAAGGTGTATTGCCCTAGCCTTGTTGCCATTTTGTTATTGACCGTACCATTCGTAATCTCTCACACGTCCGCTTTTCGATATATGGAATGGCAGCTCGCAAATTATTGTTATTATTATACCGCTGTCTTGGATACTGTATTTGTATTAGTCTAGAAATATCACGTGTCTGTTGTATAACGCATATATTAAACATTTTACTTTGCCTAGATACTGATCAAGCTTTAATTAAATTAACGAGCGAAATTAACTGGAGATATGCCAAAAACGTTGTCGGGAAGTATTATTACCCAACAAACACTTGGGACAGCACTGATACAGTGTCTATGAAATTCCTTCACTTATTAAGAACAAGGCATTGATCCCCAAGCCAAGGCCCTAACAATCCATCCTTAACCCTAACTGCCCCAAGCCCATCAAACTCCAACTGCAGGTTTTGCTAGGTTTTGGCAGGTTCGATACCAAACATTACATGTAGCAACCTGTTGTTGGACTTTGTTTGACTCAGTACAAATGGCCCAGGGGAGACCCTGTTGAATTATGTGAGTTTCAGGGCAGAAAGGCATGAGACTTGTAAACATTTTGGAGCTTGGGGAAATGCACAGGTGAGCTTAGGCTAGTCACAGCACAGTTCCTGGTCAATTAGCTTTACCTTACATACGTACTGAGGACATTCCTTTGTCTTCATGTAGTTAAAAAACGTTGACTAAATACTCATTTTTCTCGCTTCCCCAAAACAAATTTACCCTCAAATTTTGATTCTGGGCCACTCAGCTGTTCCTTTTGTCTTTTCTATATATAACCCTAACCTGTTTTTCCTCCAGTTTTTCGGAAACTGAAAAACGAATTGTGGACCTGGGCAAGTCCACAAACCGTAACCTCTTCCCGCATCGTGTGGACCTATATGTGACCCAGCACGAGTAAATGAGACACTTTGCGGCAAAAATGAAAATTATTGAGATTTTAATTTCATCATTTAAAGCTTGTTTAGCTTTAAATGATGAAATCAACATCTCAAATTTTATTTTTGCCTCAAAGTGTCTCATTTACTCGTGCTGGGTCACATATTGTTCGAAGGTCCACAGTGCGTATGCAAGACTAACTCAACTGTACTGTAAGTGTGATGTGTACACCCTGTGTGTCCCCACTCAAACACACTCCGACACATCAAACCAATGACCAGTCATCACAGCAATGATGCTGACCACTTGACAATGCATTGACCCATCTGTACCAAGACAATCAAACCTTAACAGTTGGAGTTTTGCAGGTTTATCGTACTGTTAGGTTCAGTACCAATAATTACTGAACCTGTGTGCAGTTTGTTGAAATTTGTTAGGTTTGGTACACGTTTGTTTCTAGTGCGAGAGTCTAGGGGGTTAGGGTTAACACAGCCTTTAATAAGGCCATGGCCCAGCTTGTAAGGCATCCTACATCATCGCTTGTATTAGATCCAAAATAAAAAACATGAACAACACAAAGTACTGCTTTTTTTATCTTCCACCATCCATGCTGTGGCCCAATGTGATAGCAATCAAACTTTATTGTACAAACCAGTGTGTGTTTTGTTGCAGAAAATGATTGGGAATTGTTTACTCTTGCCAGCCAGCCACTTGTCATCCACAGCAAATAAATATTTACTCAATCCCCCATAGGCAATTATGTATAAACTGTTGCAATACTTGTTACTTTGAGTTGCATTCTGACTTAATTGTCACTGAACATGCTGAATAATATATTCTGAATGTAAAACTTGTTTTTTATTTGTTAACCCTAACCCTACCTATTAAATGCTACTTTTGACTACTACAATGTAGTAGTAAAAAGTAGTATGCAGTACTCTCACTGATGTGTGCAATGCCAGTAGTAATTTTTAGTATTGGGTACTTCACCCCTAATTGCACTCCTGGTACTTTTTAGCATTGGGTCCCTCTGCTTGCTGAGTGTGCATGCCCCATGTATGCTGTGCAGAGTGTTCTAAACTCTACAGCAAAAATTGTCACTTGGGACACAGCAATGGGTCAAGGCTGGACTACTGCCTTTTTTTGCCAGGTAAGTATTACTGACCTGTATTGCCACTAGTATTTTGTAGTTGGCAGTATCTGTACTCTGTCAGTACACACCCAATCATCAGTCATGGAGAGACCCAGTGCTACAAAATACTAAGTAGTATTCTGTAGTACGCAGTTCTTTAGCCCAAAGTAAGGCCTAGGGGGTTAGGGTTAAAGGTGTGGTCAGCTAATAGCATCCTACATGTAACTTGATTTACAGTTAAAGCGTTTTTAAATTTTGTGCTAGGTTGTATTTTATAGTAAATATTGTTTAACTGACCTGTTCGAAGCTTTATGATCAGGGATGCTGAGAAAAGCAAGAAAAGCAAGAAAAACGGTGTTCGTTTTCAACCGGCGTCGGGCAGTCGTTCTTATGTTGTTTTGGTGTTTTTTTGCGATTGCCGTCTGGCGGTCGTGATTTTTTTAAAATAAAATTTAATTTTTTGAAACAATTACAGGATATCTAGCGCAATCATTTTGCTGAATGCCTACAAATACAATCATTATTTATTTTCAAATAATTAAGATATTTTATTAATAATTCGGTAGTAACTTTTTTTGTATATATCGCAAATGGTCCTAAAATCTTTATTTTTGGAACTTGCGGATATAAATGACCTTTAGAATGTCAATTAATACTCAGTCGTCTCTGATGAATAATAAAAACAAATTGTGATTTATACTGCTGAATGCAATATAATGCACCAATAGTAAAAAGTTGTTTCAAACGTTGTTGCATAAGCAGGCAATGCATTTCGCCTATTATTATGCATTTTGATGATGGAAACCTTTGTTCGAACAAAAGTTCGGACACACAAAACACCGGAAATACTTCGATGTCCAGTCGTTTAATCAAATCAATGAGTATATTTTTAGGGTTAAACTTTTCTTACGTAACATCCAAGCAAATTCTTGGAATTGTCCTTGTACAAAGGTCACTATGTACTCTTGTTATAAAAAAACCTCACAGAATTCTGTTTAAAATTAAATAGAATTTGTATAGAGTTGAACTAAGAAATTGACTAGAAAGCAGAGTAGATCTGCAATGTCTGGATTGCCATTCTGGGGCCAATTTCATAAAACATGTAAGCTGAAGCACAAAAGTTTGCTTAGCCTAAAAAGTTTTGCTTAGTAAAAACAGGTTATCAGCCAAAACTCCATGTGCTTTTCATTCAAAGCAAAAAACAGCTGAATACCAGTCACAAACAATAAACAACAACTGAAATGTTGGTTTGTTTGTTCCCCTGTTTCTTTCAAGGAAGAATTTTCATGCTAAGCAAATGTTGGTGCTTGCAAGTTTTATGGAATAAGCCATTTGCGCGTGACCCCGAGTTTAATTTGAATAACATCTGGTACACTGACTTGCTCACACAGCTTGTACAGTTTAACTTTAAATTCTCCAGACCAAAGATGCTGTTGCTATATCACGTGATTCGGGGCAAGCCTTACGCGTCATACGCTAGCAACCCCCAGCTCTGGAATGGTCTGGTGTCTTTTTGCCATTCTCACCCATTGTAAACAATGTATTGGTGCTGAGCGTCTCTTACGTAACTATGCAAAAGCTTGCCCCGAATCACGTGATATAGCAACAGTGTCTTTGGTCTGGAGAATTTAAAGTTAAACTGTGCCAAGCTGTGTGAACAAGTCAGTGTACCAGATATTATTTAAATTTAACTCGGGGTCACGCGCAAATGGCTTATTGGCCCCAGGTGTCACAATACTTCTACCACCAACTGATGAGCTACAAGTGTTCAGCCTAATTCTGTCAGTATAGTATACTTGTTGCCATAAACCCCCTATAGCCAGGGATTATGCCCAAAGTCATGCAACATTACAATGTACAGTATACAGTACATCAAACCATAGAGGAATATTCCTCCATCAAACCGCCCAGTTGATTGTATTGCTGCTATCCAGCTATACAATTTGGCTCAACTGTGTATTAGCTGCTTGTTTACCTAGATCTCTGGATTACTTTTGTACCTGATTCAATTGTCCTGGTCCTAGCTCTATGCTTGGACCATATAGGTGATAGAGAAAGAAACAGACTGACACTAGTTAATTATGAAGGGCTTGTGTGGTTGTTGAAGTTGGCTGGGCTGGGTTTCCATGGTACTGAATGGAATGGGCTGTATACTGAGATCATGAATAGGAGTCATACTGGGTTAAACACAGGGAGGTAGACTTCTTTGAATTGGTCATGTGGGGAATTCATTTTTAATTTTTTTTACAAATTATTTGTTTGTGGTATAACCTTTAAAAACATTTACATATGTGACCTGTCCCCACAAAATGAGAGTAAAGTCACACGATGTGATTCAGATCTCATGTATGGCCATCCAAATTCAAAATATGAAGGGGTGATCAATTGTGACCCAGCACGAGTAAATGAGACACTTTGCGGCAAAAATAAAAATTGAGATTTTGATTTCATAATTTAAAGCTAAACAAACTTTAAATGATGAAATCAAAATCTCAATTTTTATTTTTGCCGCAAAGTGTCTCATTTACTCGTGCTGGGTCACTATTTTGAGATTTTGCGTAATTTGGAAAGCCCAAGTCCTCCTCTACATATTCCAATTTTTGGGGTGAGATCAGATGATCGAAAACCTCTTAAATTATGCAATGTTCCGTAGTGTTTGCATAGTTAGTGTTTGGATTAAAGTTCATTAGTGGTCTAATTACCGGTAACACGGTAAATAAATATGCGAATCAGGTCCTCGTAAGTTCGAAATGTTGATATTTTGTTGCTTATACAATAGTTAGTATGTGTGAAAAATTTCAAGAAGAAATAATGATTAGAACATAGCCGTTGCTATGCTGAACTCAACCATACTTGTCCTGTTTTGTAATCTTTTGCGTGTTTTGTTTAAGATGTTTAAAGTAAGTTTTCTCCCAAACACGTTTAGCGAAACCCATGACTTTCTAGAGCGCTATAAAATGTATTTATCTCAAAACCCCCAAGTGTTATGTACCATTGGAAAGCTGTCTTTCTCAAGAATTCGAAAATACCAATATCTCAATTTTCAATATTTTCGACTTTACTCTCATTTTGTGGTGACCTGTCACGTATGTGTACTACAAAAGGAAAAAATGAAAGTCCTTTTCATTTTTGAAATATCAATATTCACCATAACCCTAGCTGCTGAATCCAACAGCATCCAACCAGGGGCCAATTTCATAGAGCTGCTAAGCACAAAAATTTGCTTAGCACAAAAAAGTCTTGCTCATTAAAAACAGGTTACCAGCCAAAATTTGACGTGTTTTTCATGCTAAGCAAAAAACCAGCTGATTATCAATCAAAAACAATAAAGACCACGTGAAAATTTGTTCTCTAACCTTGTTTTTGCCAAGGACAAAATTTCATGCTAAGCAAATTTGTGTGCTTAGCAGCTCTATGAAATTGGCCCCAGTTGACATTTCAGTTGGAACCTGTTGGATTTAGCAGGCAAGTCATATACCGGTACATGTAATATATTTGCAGTTTTTCATATTTCGTTTTTCTAAAATTGAACTACCGTATTACACTATCGAAACGATTCAAAACAAATTTCAGTTAATTTAAACAGATGTAAATTCAAGCTGATTAAAACGATGACGTCACACGTTTGTGAACTTTTTGTGCAACTGTCTATCACCTAAACAAGACTAATACAAAGAGATTTATGATTTTAGCAGGTTCTGTAGACTGTTGCTGAGATATGGCTTAAAGGTCTAAAAACGTAATAATTTTTACTTGATGCTGTCACCATGATGTCATTACCCGAAAGCTTGAGAGCTATCTTAACCAGTTCGCGCCGGATGACGAATATAAACGCAAAGTTTTCCCCAGATTCAAAACGGATGACGCATAAACACGCCACGAGCAAGGCCAAAAATGCGTGGGTGTGCTTTCCGGTACTGGCGGCCTGAACCTGCTTCGGATCGAGTTTCGTTAAAAATATTCCCCCGCGTCGGCTTGGTGATGTTAAAATAATCCCTGCGCGAACTGGTTAACTGTGTTATTGAAAGCAAAAATTAAATATGGGAAATTTCAACCAGATTGTCATTTAAATTTTAATAATCTGATGCTTTCTTTACTGTTTTTTCTTCTTTTGATCAAATTAGTTTACTTCCGAACGCTTTTTGACCAAAACCATTAAAGATGTTTGAAAAAGCTTTTTCTCTTAAGTTGGAAAATAAATAAAGTAATTTCTTCCAATTGTGGATTTACAGTATTGCGTTTATAGAAAAGGTGGAAAATACCATGGCATGGGTGGCTTGTGTGTAAAGCGCTTGCCTCTCACCAATGTGGCCCGGGTTCGATTCCCGAGTCCCGACCCGGACCATATGTGAGTAGAGTTGTGCGTTGGTTCTCTCCTGTGCCACGAGGGTTTTTTCCAGGTCATCTGGTTTTCCTCCCTCCTGAAAAATCAAACACTTTCGATCTCAGGCTGTGCTCCGTAGTCATGAGTCGATGTGGCGTAGGCGCCTTTACGTGCCAGCGACTCGACCACGTTGTAGCCGCGTCCTTCGCAATTCAGCACACCAGCTGCGAGTAAGGATGATTAGCCTCCCAAATTATTATTATTATTATTATTATTATTATTTTTACTTAATTCAGCATTTTGTGTTTGTTTGTTTTTTTGGTGTTTTTTTTGGGGGGGTTGGGTTTGGGGGGAGGGGTAATTTTGTTTACATAAATTTAAATTTGTTCTCACTCAACTTGGTTAATTGCTCATACAGTACCTGTACACGTATGGTACCGGTATGAAAAGTTATGCAGTATCTGCAATATGCTGTGCTTAAAATAAAATAAAAACCACCTTCAACCAGGGTTGGAGTCGAGTCCCTGCAAGTCCGTTCACAAGTCCGTTCACAAGTCCTTTCGTGAAGCCAGTCACAAGTCCCTTTATAAAGGCAGTCACAACTAACTGGATGAACAATGACAAAGGAATGCCTTTGTCGAAGCTGATTTGAATAGCTTGTGATTTGAATTGAAACTGGAGGACTTATGATGGACTTGCAGGGACTAACAGGGACTTGTAGGGACTAACAGGGACTTGTAGGGACTTGTGATGGACTGGACTACATCCCTGCCTTCAACCGTAGAGAAAGGTCCTTTCTCTATGCTTCAACTACCTACTACAACCTACGTACATGTACAACAACTACCTTCAGTTTCAGCCAATATTTGTTCAACTTGTCTTTGCGCAAGGAGAAATGACCGGGAAATAATATTGATTGAGTTGGTGTTTGCAGTATCCTCCTACATTGTATACACTTGTTTACCGAATACATGTATGACAGTGTACATGTACTTGATTAAAAACTGGCTTTATTAAACCAACGAACTCCTTGTAGCTACATACATGTGAGTCAGCTATAAGGATGCGCACATACCGGTATAGCCATCAGCCAGTGCTTAGGAATAAATATGTGCAGGCTGGTTTTAAACAAGTACGGTACATGTACATAATATGGGGATGTATGTGGTGGGAGGTGAGGTGGTCGAGGTGGTTTATGTGAGGTAGTTTATTTAGAGCTGGTTTATTTAGAGCTGGTTTATTTAGCGCTATGAACCATGAGAATTAGGATGAGGACACTCAACCGTGACTCTGTTGGATAGATCATAAATAAGTAGTGGGGTATTATGGAACTGTGTGCCCTACATGTATGTAAAAATAGACCAGTGTGAGAGTTTGTACTCGGATACTTGTCTGAATACTCTTGTTTTCAGATATTTGATGAACTTGATTGAAAATCTGCTGCCAATAACCGCATTAAATTACTTGTGTTTCCACAGATTGATCATGGAACTGGCGGGAAACTTATATCAGAACCAATTTGATGAGCAGTACATGTACATGTATCGGTAGTCCAGAATGGCACTGGAGGGCATTTGTTCAACTCGCAGCTAATTGATATCTCTTCATGTAGAGTCCTGAAATCAGGGGAAAACTAACACCATGAAGGTCTGTGTTTCATCAGAAATGAGCCTTTGTGTGGCTTCTCACCTCACTACCTGCAGGTGAATTTCTGGACATTGAGTGTAAGTTCTAGTGAGATTCCAGTGAGATCCTATGGATGAGGAAGCAGGCCATGGCAGGATGGATGACAAGCAAGAGGAAGAAGAGGATGCTGATGTCGCTGCTTATAGGAACTTCATCGTGGAGATAGAGAGGGAGATCGAAGAACAGTCATCAGACTCGAGAATGGAGCCAGAGAACAAGCTGCTTCTTAACGCATCGCCCATCGAAAAACCTTACGATGGTGGTGGGCGCTTACATGTAAGTACCCCGCCACCATCTCTTAATGGAGTCCTAGTACATTCGAACATCAGTGGTGGATACAACGCCGGCAAGGATAGTGCTGGGTTCATCAGACCTACCGGTAGTAGCGTTTCACCCTTTAGTGGGCTTCCCGGTAGGGGTTCCCCAATCAGGACCGTTCACACGCCCCCAGTGGATGCAGACAGGACACTGACACCAACTTCCCCAAGGAGCTCTCCCGTACTTAGCAGATCGTCCTCGCCTGTGGTGAATCGTAGCACCTCCCCGCTCTGCGAGAAGCGAACCAGGAATCGCAAGAGTGCCGTGGTGACGGATCATGTGATTCAGGTGAAGGCTGCGAGCAACGGCAAGGCGCGGTTGATCGACGATAAAGACTCTGTCGACTCTGTCGATTGCCAGAAAGCGGCATTTGGGAAGAAGCCCGAGCCTCCAAGGACCAGATTGAGAACTTTCAAACAGCGTTCAGCCCAGGAGAACTTTGGTCTGTATGGTCTGCTGACACCTGCACTATGCCTGGTGCCTGCAGTTGATGGGGTAAGTTCAATTAAATAAATAAATAAGTATACTGATAGTGATAGTATCAAGCATTGGTCTTGGTCTTTACCAGCCAAGACAAACTGTAGAGAACACGAACGTACGGTAAACTTTTTGAAAAACATTTTGTTTGTCAATGTTATTGCTGTGTGTCAATGTTCTACAGTTATTTTCTGATAGAACCTCAAAGAATATATACTTTGTATCTCTTTCTAAACTTCAGTACAGAACATTAAAAAACAAAACACAATGAAAATAACTAAAGCCCTATTCGCACTGGACTTTTTTGATTAAACTTACTGAGACAATGGGTACTTTTCCCATTTTAAGTCCAGTGAGGACAGCCTACCGGTAGGACGTTTTCTCTCAGGTAACTTTTCCCAAGACGATAAGTCCAGTGCAAACAGCGCGAGTCGGTAAAAGCGGCTCAGGAAAATGTACATCCGGCTCCCTAGTGCGATTTCATGCTACACAAGACACCGTGCATGCGCTCTTTGCATTAGTTACATGCGCGCACGCTGATGCATGCACATCGCATCGTGATCACATTCGCATGTGGTTCTGCACAAAGAACAAGAACAGAAAAAAGTGTGGAGTAGTTGTACTACCAGTGTCGACGATGACGACGGCGTGAATTGGGTACACCGGGGTCAATGCAGAAAGGTCACGCAAAGTGCCCTCATGAGTCAATATAATGACAGCTGGGTTACTTCTCCCGCGGTCTCGGTAAACATTTCTCGTGTCGAAAGTCCAAGTGCGAACAGTGGTAACATTTGACCATTTTTTATTTTACCATCGTCTCAGTAAAACCATTCCCCAAAAAAGTCCAGTGACTGAGAACACGGCTTACGTACCAGTACTGTAGCTTTCCGGGTATAAATAAGGGTGCCAATGCAACATAACTTTGTATACATGTACTGGTTGTACATAAAGTATTTTCTGCACTCTTTGCAGTTTGAGTATGAGGTGATGGTTTGTCCTTGTCTCTCAAAACGTGAATCGTACAAACTAATCAAATTTATCTTCTTCATGAAAAACATTGTTTAACCCACAGTCCTCAATTCTCTAAAATCAATATGATTCTGCACACATCCTAGCGAGTTATAGGCTTAAAGGTAGTATACACCATTGGTAATGGCTTGAATTGTCGTTAATGGGTAGAATTGGGGAGTTGTATTTCATAGTACATGTAAATATAATTTAACTGACCTGTCCCAAGTTTTACAATCATGGATGCCGAAAAAGCACGTAAAACAGCGTTTGTTTTCAACCGGCATTGGGCAGTTATGTTATCTTTGTTTTTTCGCAATTTTTTTTGTATAAAATTTTATTTTTCAGAATAATTACAGGATACAAACATGTATCTAGCGCAATAATTTTGCTGGATGCCTAGAATCATTATTTACTTTCAAATGAGTAAGATATTTCTTAATAATTCGGTAGTAAATATTTTTGATATCTGCAAATGGTGTATACTACAGTACCGGTACCTTTAAAACGTGTTGCAACAGGAACACCAAATGTGGTGCCCTATACCATAGTTCCACATAAAATCAATGTCTTTTTGTCTTAAATATCTGCATTATTACAATTATGCTAGGGAGTTGGGGTTTGCCAGTAATTTTAAACACTATTCAATTTAGCTAAAATGGGTTAGTCCATAACATGCACATTGTAAGAGGGTCCAAAAGGTGTCCCGGTTATATGCCTGACTTGTGTAATTTCCCACATTTCTCATGTAAATGTCAGTGAAATTGATTTCAAACTTTCTTTTATTTGATTTTAAGGTAAATTGCTTAATACAATGTACATGTACCGGTAGAAGGCATCAAAGAATGTGTCCTAATAAAAAGTAATTTAGATGTAACCGGGACACGAAAAAATTGACCCCTTATTTATGGACAGACCCATACACAAAAATATGTGTACAATGTACAAGTAGTATAGAAAATGCAATGAAATTCTAAATTGTGTTTAAAAAAATCTGTCATCAACACGTATTTTAGAATATTGTTAACCTACGGTATTCTGCGCTAGTGATGTACACATACGGGTAATAAGCACAGACACACGTACACTATGTAATTTGGAGCCATGGAGACAATATTTGCTCATTCGGTTCCTATGTACACTGCACTCATATCAGGCACCCTATGCATGCCAATACGGAATTTCTTTTGTAAATTCCTTCAGTGTCGTCCAAGGCACACATTTACCTGTGGAGCAGCAACAGTAATTACAATGTAGTTTAGACAAGTTCTTGTATTTTGTCTGGTTCCCTCTCCTAGTCCCTATGAATGTGTCTGTATGGCAGTGCATTCATTGTGTATGCATGCACCTACCGTAATTTTTAGGCCGTTTTTTTTTTAGAAATGGACTGCATTGATAGCCCTTGAAGATAATTTTTTTGTGTGTTTTTGAAATAACATGCATTTTTTGAAGAGTAGTGATTAAAAACCGAAACGAAAATCATCAATTTTAGGGATGGAGAATTGATTAAGAAACATGTGGTCATCAGGATTTTAATTGTGCAAGATGGCTTATCCTATACATACTTAATACCTGTACATGTACACTCACGTTAGTTTATGGTGTAAATCGAGGAGTTTCCTTTGTTCCTCTCAAAAATTTCTTTTGTTTGTACTTTTTCTGACGGCTCTCATTGGTTTTGTACACATTCTCAATCGAGGTCGTCCTCGATTCTAACCCTAACCTCAATTCACCTTCGTGTCGCCAGGTATGTGTCCTCCATATACACCATAAACAAACGCACACGTACACTTGCAGTTGACCAGGAACTGTGCTGTAACCATGGGTGATCTGAGCTCACCCACTAATAAATACTATCTACAAGTAGGTGCATTCCCACAATAGCTCCAACAGTTTTACAAGTCTTATGCTTTTCTGCCCTGAACCTCACATAGTTTAAAAGGGTCTCCCTGGGCCTTTTGTACAAAGTCCAACAACAAGTTGCTAATATTTGGTACTAAACCTGTCCAAACCTAGCAAAACCTGCAGTTGGAGTTTGTGGGCTTGTGGTGCATGTGTTTAGGGTAAATGAATGACAACATTGAAATAAATGTCAGCATCACAACATTTACATGTACTACAAATTGAATCCTCTAACCCATCCATTTTCCAAAATTGGAGCAAAAGCAGATAATAATGGTGTATAAATAATGCTTCCTCCTGACTGTTTTGCTTGACAGCACGATGCCTTGACTCAAACCTTCTCTGATCTGTGTGGTGAGCACCGCGAGCTCAAGTTAGCTGCAGCTCACATTGAGGATGCTATCAATGGAAGGGGCAAATGGGGCAAAGCAAGGGCGTTCTTTGCCTCCAGGGAGGGACGGTTGTAAGTCTTAAACTCAAACATTACATACAGGGTGACCCCCCAAAAATGTTTTGTTTATGTAATTGGGCAATTCCACGGTTAGTAACGGTAACAATATCTTATTTGACTCTTACAAGATGTGTGAGTTTCAAGTCCCAGTTATGTTGCCATACACATGTACATAGTACCATACATCCTACCTACAATGTAGGTCTACTATACAGTAAAGAATAAAAATATTCCAACATTCACTTGAGTTGTGATGTTACTTTTAATGTCGGTTAGTTACCTTAAAAAAAAAGGACATGAATACAAATGTAATGTTTTTGCATAAACAATTTCCTCAAATGGATATACCTGAAACAAAGTGTCATATTTATATTATTATATTACTACTCACTTGATGGGAAATGTTTTAACAGATAATTGTTTACAACCAGTCTCTTTATTTTGACGCAAGACCAACAAATTGTAGTTAGTTACGTTACGGTTAGTTATGTTACCAATTGTCCGCCTATCTATGGTTCCAGTTTAAACATAAGAAACTGATAATCAAACAAAAAAGCTCTTTTTGCACAGAATTTGAACCTTTTGCTATGTCTCAAAAACAATAACTCACAATAACACGTTTTGCATGTTAAAACCAGGTGCCACAACCACAATGAGTACTAAAAATCCATGCTTTTAGCAAAAACAATTGTTTGTTTGACCTAAAATCATGCTAAACTACCGCTACATTCAATCTTACTGTCACACCACTCAAATGAAAGATCTTGTTGTCCTCTTTAATTTGATTCCACACTTGTTGTTGTGATGTTTGTAGTTCTAAAAATACCGTTAGTATATTTTTAATTTGTCCACTTCATCGTGGAATTGCCCATTTTCATTTTAGTTGTACATCACGTCCCAAAAATGCAACACTGTGTGTCAAGGATCATATTCCTGAAAGGAAACTTTAGATACAGACTATATACCGGTATGTTATAATCATTGTCTTATATAGTCAAATGTGAGCAAAATCGGCACAAAAAAATAGCTGCAAATGATGAAGTTTTTAGCTGCATATTTAGAGAAAACAATATTCTAAGATTGTGGTTGCAATTCCAAATTTGCTGGGTCACAATTTGAATTACGTTCACAATCTGCGTTCAGGGCACATTCTCATCCAGTTTATTGCAGCTACTCACATGTCATGCACTGAACAGACCAATAATAGCTCCCATGTGTACAATATACATGTACGTCTGCTTGCGCTCACTGTTTGCAGAAATTTCTAAAAGTGCCTCTCTGAGACGCATCTTTGGAAATGACATTCTCTTGTTTTTTTGTTTCTTGTAAAAGTTTTGATTGATAGATTTTATTTTTTTTCCCTCATTCTTAGCTGTTTCAAGGTGCTGAGCAATCGCTTCTTCACTTACGTTGTGCTGTTAGCGGCTGTCTTGCACATGGTCATGGCCTTCCGTGAACCACCAGCCATTCAACCGTAAGTCAGACTCAGTCAGATTTCTGACCTGATGGATCTCGCTGCACTCTGCAGCCTATAGTCACTTTGACAAACGATACAATATGCATTTGGCAGGGTTTCTAGCCAAAATACCCTGGAGAGTTAGGGTTAAAGGTAGTATACACCATTGGTAATTGCTTGAATTATCATGAATAGGTAGATTTGGGGGGTTGTAATGTATAGTAAATATCGTTTAACTGACCTGTCCGAAGTTTTACAATCATGGATGCTGAGAAAAACACGAAAAACAGCGTTTGTTTCCAACCGGCGTTGAGCAGTTATTCTTATGTTATCTTTGTTTTTTCGCGATCGCCGGCCGGCGATCACGATTTTTTTTAAATAAAATTCTACTTTTCGGAATAATTACAGGTTATCTAGCGCAATCATTTGGCTGAATGCCTAGAATCATTATTTACTTTCAAATGAGTAAGTTATTTCCTAATAATTCGGTAGTAAATATTGTTGATATCCGCAAATGGTGTATACTACCTTTAACCAGTTCGCGCCGGGATTATTTTAACATCGCCGAGCCGACGGGCGGGATTATTTTTAACGAAACTCGATCCGAAGCGTGTTCAGGCCGATAGTGCTGGGTAGCACACCCACGCATTTCCGGCCTTGCGCGCTGCTGACATACATTTCCGAACTTGAACTTGGCGTGTTTATTCGTCATCCGTTTTGAATTTGGGGAAATTTTTGCGTTTATATACGTCATCCGGCGCGAACTGGTTAATGGTCATACATGTACCGGGTACATGTACAGGTTTACTGGCGACTACATGTACATGTACCATAATATAATGTAGTATTTTTTAGTATTTGGTCTTTTTTGCTTGTTGAGTGTTTAGTTTAGATGTTCCTACCGGTATCTTCCGATAGAACTCGGCTTAAAACTCAAGTTTATCTTATGGCAAACACGCCTTCTCACACTCTGCTGCTGAACTTTGGAACAGTCTCCCAATTAGTGTCCGTGATTCTAAATGTGTTGTTACATTTAAGAGTAAACTTAAAACTTATCTTTTTCCTAAATAGTAGATTTAAGTTTTGTTAGTCTAGTTTGTTTTAATTTATTTTTTCTTTTGTAATGCGCTTGATCATGTTTTGGAAAAGCGCAGTATAAATGCCTGTTATTATTATTATTATTATTATTACATCCAGCAACCTTAGTACATGTACTGGTACAGTATTTGGGGTGAAGTACCAGATACAACAAAATTCAAAATTTTAAAGCAACCAATACAAAATGGCGGAATGACTTGGCTGCAGTTTGAACTTGCACACAAGTCTCTTGGAATTGGCTGTAGCCACTACCATAGACTAATGCAGGCAATTGTAGTTTCAAGCCTTAGCCAATTAAATCAGACACAGCCTAATTACTTGTTTACTGTGGCCGTTTTCCAAACCCCTGGCTTTGGCGTCATCTCCGGCTTCAGTCTATTGCAAAACTGAATAAATGAAGCCTGAGACGAAGACGAAGTTGGGGTTTGGAAAACAGCCTATATATTATAATCTGGTACCCTGTCTCCCTCCAGGACATCTCCCGTAGTCTTTGTTCTGACCATAGTCTCCTTGGCGGTGTATACCATCGACGTCTCGGTACACATAGGCTTTCTGTCGTGGAGAGTGTTCTGGTCTCTTGATGAAAACAAATGGATGAGGTAAGAATTAAGGCCTAACAAAAAAGTACATTTACTGAATGCGTTTTAGTTTTATCAACGAACTCTCTTCCCCGAATACATGTAGCTCAAACATAAACAAATATGTGACCTTTCACCACAATATGACAGTAAAGTCGGGAAAATAAAAAATTGAGATATTGGTATTTTCAAATTCTTGAGAAAGAGAGCTTTCCAATGGTACATAAAACTTGGGGGTTTTGCAATAAATTCCTTTTTCTCGCGCTTTAGAAAGTCATGGATTTCACAAAACGTGTTTGTGAGAAAACTCACCTATAAACATCTTAAACAAAACACGCAAAATATTGCAAAATAGGACAAGTAAGGTTCGGTTGAGCATAGCAATGGCTATGTTCTAATCATTACTGTATTTCTTCCTAAAACTGTTCACACATACGAACTATTGTATAAACAACAAAATATCAACATTTCGAAAACGTGGGATAGTTACAAGGACCTAATTTGCATATTTAATTACCGTGTTAATTAGACCACTAATGGACTTTAATCCAAACACTAAATACGCAAACACTAGCAAAATTGCATAATTTAAGAGGCTTTCGATCATCTGATCGCACCAAAAAAATAGGAATATGTAGAGGAAGACCAAGGCTTTCCAAATTACGCAAAATCTCAAAAATTGACCACCCCTTCATATTTTGACTTTGGATGGCCATATCTCCTTATCACATTGTGCAACTTTACTCTCATATTGTGGTGACAGGTCACATACCGGGGGGTATATGTTTTGTAATTGACGGTAAAAAGCAATAAATTTAAACTTAATTAATCTGCACTCTGTAGAATTCCGTGGAATTCCGCAACTTTTGTGCTTAGCAGCTCCGTGAAATTGGCTCCTGCTGTCAGCCACCAATATCCTATCCTGGTGTATAATGTCATCACTGGGACAATTTCGTTGACAGGAAGATTATAATGGACAGTTTTATGTAACAAATTACTGCCAAATATTATTACAGGTGTCAATTGGATGGGCATATTTTTGATAATTCAGAGTATATTCTCCGGTTTCTAGCACTTGTTGATCTTGGTACAGAGATCTGGGGCCAATTTTATAGAGCTGCTAAGCACAAAAATTTGCTTAGCACAAAAAAGTCTTGCTCATTAAAAACAGGTTACCAGCCAAAATTCTACGTGTTTTTCATGCTAAGCAAAAAAACAGCTGATTATCAATCGAAAACAATAAAGACCACGTGGAAATTTGGTCTGTAACCTTGTTTTTGCCAAGGATTTTGCCAATTTTCATCCTAAGCAAATTTTTGTGCTTAGCAGCTCTATGAAATTGGCCCCAGTTATAAAACTGAATTTATAAATGAAGCAGACGACAGACAGTATGCCCGGTATGTTCACAAACAATTATATGTAAAAACTTTTGTAGTGGGACACATACAGTGTATGGGAAGTATTATGGGGAATTGTGCCTTTGATGAAACAAGCAGGAAATTTGGCACATAGTCACAGTGACGACAGAGAGATAAGTGGCTATAGGACATTGCACATTTTTCCTTGGTACATGTATATAAAAATATAGGTACCGATAGAATAAAAAGCAATTTTCAAAATGGCTGCCATTGCTTGTTATTCTGTGTAGATCTTTTTTGCAATAAAAAAATTGCAATGGCCCTATTGCCAAATATCTTTCTCACTCCATACTGATACTCTGTGCCAAATTCCATGCTTGTATCATCAAAGGCCAAGTGTGATCAAGGACTATAGTTATAGTTTGACTATTACTCTGATCAAACTCAGGCTAGTTGACGATGGTTGGACTAGTCTAGTCGACTATTCACGACCAGCCTACCACGGTTGGTCGCATCGATGGTAACCAGGAGCTGCTTTAATAGCACAGTACAGAGAGGACCAGTTTGGCAGTTAATGGTCAATAGTTCGACTAGAGTCGTTCGCACTTCAACTTCAGTGCGCATGCCTTAATGACGTTACGAACTAACCACTAGTTAACTATAGTTCCTTTGCCATTGGCACAATCCTATCACCTACTACATTGTATCTGTCAAACTGTTGCAAAATATCAGTTACAAATTTTCTACAAATGTAACACAATTTTTTTTCTTTTTTGTCCTTTCTTCTTTCAGATGGGAATTTGTATTATTGTGCATGTTCATCATAGATTTTATCATCCTGATCATTCAAGAAATTCTGCAAGTTGTAAGTATGGACATTTTTTTGCTTTTATTATGATGTTGTATTTTGTGTTATACACGCGATGGCTAATCCGATCCGATTCGACCCGACTCGAAAATCCCAAGTACAAAACCGAAAGCAACTTGACCGAAGGTCGCGGGTCGGGTTGGTTTTAGTCAAGGGTCGGGTTGGTTTCAGTCAAGGGTCGGGTTGGTTTCAGTCAAAGCTAGGGTTGGTTTCAGTCAAGAGTCAGGTTGTTTTCAGTCAAGGGTCAAGTTGGTTTCAGTCAAGGGTCGGGTTGGTTTCAGTCAAAGCTAGAGTTGGTTTCAGTCAAGAGTCAGGTTGTTTTAAGTCAAGGGTCAGGTTGGTTTCAGTCAAGGGTCAGGTTGGTTTTGGTCAAAGCTCGGGTTGGTTTTGGTCAAAGCTCGGGTTGGTTTTGGTCAAAGCTCGGGTTGGTTTCAGTCAAGGGTCGGGTTGGTTTCAGTCAAGGGTCGGGTTGGTTTCAGTCATGGGTCGGGATGGTTTCGGTCAAGGGTCGGGATGGTTTCGGTCAAGGGTCGGGATGGTTTCAGTCAAGGGTCGGGATAATTTCGGTCAAGGGTCGGGTTGGTTTCAGTCGAGGGTCGGGTTGGTTTCAGTCAAGGGTCGGGTTGGTTTCGGTCAAGGGTCGGGATGGTTTCAGTCAAGGGTCGGGATGGTTTCAGTCAAGGGTCGGGTTGGTTTTGGTCAAAGCTCGGGTTGGTTTTGGTCAAGTGCTGGGTTGGTTTCAGTCGAGGGTCGGGTTGGTTTCAGTCGAGGGTCGGGTTGGTTTCAGTCAAGGGTCGGGATGGTTTCAGTCAAGGGTCGGGTTGTTTTCAGTCAAGGGTCGGGTTGGTTTCAGTCAAGGATCGGGTTGGTTTTACTCAAGGGTCAGGTTTCAGTCAAGGATCGGGTTGGTTTCAGTCAAGGATCGGGTTGTTTTCAGTCAAGGATCGGGTTTGTTTTGGTCAAGTGTTGGGTTTGCACATCATTACTTCAGACATGTTTTGACCACTTATAAAACTCTCGTTTCTACCCGTAGCGCCTCTACCAACCCTTTCGATGTCTGCGGGCAGTCATCATCATATGCAAATATAAGAATGTGGGCCACATCTTTGACACCGTTCGCTCCATCATAGTCAATCTCATGAAAGTAAGTAAGAAGGATTATAACTTCATCCATATAAACTGAAGTCAAGTCAAGGAGTGCTTAGATTTTGGTTTCGAAATTGATCTTATTGATTCACTTTTTTCGGAATTGTTTCATTAAATGTTTGGGAATTTTAACAAAACATAATCTAAAGTAGTCTAAAAGTCAGTGGTTCAAATCTTGGTGTGTAGAAGTACAGTGATTTGAAGACCTCAAGAACTGAAGTGTATGCAATTATGCATTTTCTATGGCAAAGTTAAGGTTCCGCGAGTCACGCGGTTTAAAGGGGTATACCGGTATGTCCTGGAATCGCATTTTGAACTAAATGGAAAGAGCATTTAACCAGTTCGCGCCGGGATTATTTTTACATCGCCGAGCCGACGGGCGGGATTATTTTTAACGAAACTCGATCCGAAGCGTGTTCAGGCCGATAGTGCTGGGTAGCACACCCACGCATTTCCGGCCTTGCGCGCTGCTGACATACATTTCCAAACTTGAACTTGGCGTATTTATTCGTCATCCGTTTTGAATTTGGGGAAATTTTTGCGTTTATATACGTCATCCGGCGCGAACTGGTTAAAAAGTAGGATATTTATCATTCACACAACCATCCTTTAAAAACTGGCTGTTTTTGTGTTAATCTTGTGTAGAATGAGTTTTGGAGCCCACTTTTGCGACCCTAAAAACTCGAGCTGTTTGGGTGTAGTCTTGATTCTAGCCATTTAGTGTTCAACTTTGCGGACCTGTAAGAAACCACGTGCCTTGGTGCTGTGTGTAATTGATGGGATGCACACAACATGTATCGCACATTAATTGTAAACGACAGGGAAAACGTACCGGGTTTTTCTCGTCTTTCCTCTGGAACGATATTGACATTAGATTGGTTTCATTTGGAGTGTCGTGGCCGAGCGGGTAAGAGCTGGGTTTTTTTGTTCCGCAGAGCGTGAGTTCGAGTCCCGGTGTCAACACGTGTGTCCTTAAGCAAGGCAATTAAAGCACTATTGCTTCGTCCTTCGGATAGGACGTAAAGTTGTAGGTCCCGTGTGTTGTATAATTTATAATGTGTGTATATATCTTTCCCATTATAACATTATAAAATTGTATAATGCACGTAAAAGAACCCAGAACACTTATCGCTAAGAGAAGGGGTTTGCCCTGGTGTTCCTGGCTGACACAGCATCTCTGGGTTCTTCTGGCTTACGAGCTACAGTGCCTTGAGCGCTTTTGAAGGATCCTTGGTTTCATTACCAGAATAATAATAATAATAATAATAATAATAATAATAATAATAATAATAATAATAATTTCAACCAGATGTTTCAAATAGGATAAGTAAACGATCCAAAACATGACATTCATTGGTATTTCAGGACTTGGTGCCTTTTTATTACTTCCCCTGCAAACAGGGAATTATGCCCCTTCATCCCCCAAATCAGTACGTACGGAGAACACGCATCCTGTCACACCAGCGCTCAAACTTGTATTTTGGGACTAACTGGATGTGCGGTGGTTAACTAGTTTGCGCCGGGATTATTTTAACTTCACTGAGCCGAGGGGCGGAATTATTTTTAATGAAACCCGATCCGAAGTGGGTTCAGGCCGATAGTGCCGGGAAGCACACCCACGCATTTCCGCCCTTGCTTGCTGCTGACAGACATTTCCGGCCTTGCTCGTGGCGTGTTTATGCGTCATCCGTTTTGAATCTGGGGAAAACTTTGCGGAATACGTCATCCTGTGTGAACTGGTTAACACCAAAATGATGAATGTTTGCCTATTTTTCAATTGGGTTATATGTACGTTGTACAGTCTTGCTGTCTTTATTGTCTTGAGTTTTGACATAATCGATATATCGGTTATAATCGATATATCAGATATAATCGATATATCGGATATAACAGATTTTGGATTACCAATATATTGATTATTGATATCAACATTTTGATATTGACGGACATTACGAGAAGCTAAACAATTTGTTTCTGATTTTTAATTTCTTTTCATTTGTTTCTTTTCCCTTTAGACTTTCTTGATCATCTTTATATTTATTATCATGTTTTCGGCCGTGGGTGTGCATCTGTTCTCGGAGTCGTATCACTTCATTGACTGCAATAGCACAGACACCAGCAACTGTACAGATAACGCAACATTCAACATTTACACTGGGTAAGTCTGGCAAAATATAAAAACTGCAAAAGCGAAAAAGCCCTATGTTCTGTCCCTCAAACAGACATAGTTATAGTTTTCATTGTAATTAGTATTTTGAGCACAAGTTGTTTTAACCAGTTCGCCTCGGAGGACGTATACACGCAAAGTTTTCCCCAGATTCAAAACGGATGACGCATAAACACGTCACGAGCAAGGCCGGAAATGTCTGTCAGCAGCGAGCAAGGCCGGAAACGCATTGGTGTGCTTTCCGGTACCATCGGCCTGAACCCGCCTCGGATCAAGTTTTGTTAAAAATAATCCCGCGCCTCGGCTCGGTGATGTTAAAATAATCCCGGCGCGAACTGGTTAAGTAGGCCATTGAAAAATGGGCATGTGATGGTCGAGTGGCTGAAAATCGCTATACCAAATGATCGATATACCAAACAAAAGCTGTGGATCCCGTGATGTTCATTATAGCGGCGTTCCACTGTTCCTGTATGCATTTAGTGCACATCTATGGGCTAAATGCAACTAAACATGTGGGGCCAAATTCATAAACGGTGATTTTGACTTGATCACGATTAACTAGGCTAAACTGTGTATAAACAGGTGATGATCAAACGTACAAATCTAGGCCCGAATTCAAAAAGAGTGCTTAGATCAGCTGCTGTTTATCAAACGTACATGTACATGGTAAGTGACATACGTCTAAGTAACAAAAGATATTTTAATCATCCCAAGGGGCTTGTTTATCTCGTGTACAAGTTATCATTTTGTTGTTGGTTTGCTTGTGGGACGGACGTCTGGCCATGAATCTGCTGCGTATCATTGAAATAGCACAGGAAAAACTGTTTTCCTACCTTTTACACACTCAATGAGACCCATTTTCTGGTCATGAGTAAAGTTATCAGCGCGTTATTCGACATGGCGACCCTCCCACTAGTGTCAACTGAGCTGATCAGCAGAGCACAGCGATATGCATTTTTTTCGAAGATAGATATGCCCTTTTATTCAACATATTACGTAATCCGCTGTGAATAGAATGATGTACGGCTAGACCACTAAACATCGGCTAAGCAGGAACTTGTACACGGCTGGATAAACAGCCTATTATTTTCTTACTGAATTGCGATGATCTCAGGAGTTTATCCACATGCGCACTTCTCTGTTTAGCCACCGTACAATAGTTGTATGTGACTAAAATAATCCGGTGATCATCACCGTTTATGAATTTGGCCCTTGATGTCTATGGAGAATACTGATTATATCACGTACCGTACATGTACTATTTTGGTTGCAGTGCATTTGATAACCTTGGTGTCACAGCTTTGAGACTCTTTGTTCTACTGTCCACGGAGAATTTTCCGGTGAGTTTAGCCTAATTTCTTTCAAGCTTCTTGTAATTGGAATTTTGTATAGTACTTCAATTGCAATAGTATTGTAGCAGCACGCGGAATGAGTGTCTATACTGTCTAATGCTTATAAATGTTTTCCCAAAGCATCATGTCTTCATATCTGATAATTAAGTAAGCCTTCAACTGTTCCTTTACTCTCATATGTGAGGCTTTCTAGCGAAATTAGACTGAACTGGGCACAGGCGTATTAGAGAAAAATGAGCCAAGGGGTGATTTTTTTTCTTAATTTTTTTAGATTTGTTTAATCATATTTGGAATATTTGATATGTCTACTACACATACATGTATAGCAGATATAGTATAACATTTGTAAAATAGAAGAGTTTTAAGGACAAACAAGTGACATTTTCATGTTTATGAATTTAAAACTCACAACTTTTAGGGCCTTTTAAAAGTATTTTACTTGTTAGACTTGTTGATAAGGCAAACTTAAAAGGTAGGATACACCATTGGTAATTGCTTGAATTATTATGAATGGGTGAATTTGGGGGGTTGTATTTTATAGTAAATATTGTTTAACTATATTGTAAATATTGACCTGTTCAAAGTTTTACAATCATAGATGCTGAGGATGCCTAGAATATTGAGATTCGTGCAACATTCATGTTGTTCGCATTTTAGTCGCATGTTCTTCGTGTATGTGGACTGGTCTTAGTTCGGCCACACTACACACGACATTCGCCCATACGTTATGAGAACTGCGCACAAACTGCATTGTCACGACACATTCGGAGAAAAACCTCGTGAAACCTCACCTTTAAGCACACGAACCCTATGGAATGTCTCCATGAACGTCATGTACGGAAAGAATAGGTGCGTTTTTCTGTGTTGATTTGTTTTTCCTGTTTGTTTTGCTGTCAATAGGAATTCATGATTCCAGCCTTCAACAAGAGTGACTGGAGTTTTCTGTACTTTGGTATCTTCGTCTTTGTGGGAGTGTTTTTTCTGACTGCCATTCTACTGGCCATCATTGTGGACAGCTATTGGTGAGTTGCAGTAGTCCTACAGCCGATATCACCAAAGATTATGCAAGTCCCCTTGCATATGTGACATGTTCCAACGAAACCCGGACAAACTCGCACAATGTGTTTTATCACAATGTACTTGTGAAGTCATTTCAGGATGGATTTCAACATTTTTAGGTTTTGTTTTTTTCTGAATCCTGAACTATTAATCTACAATCTCCTAAAATTTAAACATAATTCGTCACCCAGAAGTGTGTTTTTGTGTCGATTTTGTGAAACAACTGTGTATATAAATAATACTCTTTTCTAAAATTCAAAGCTGTTTATCTCATAATAGGTTGTCAGGGTTTTATCACTAAATCCTTCCCCCCGGGGGAGATAGGGTGGGGGTACATTTGTAAATGATACATCAATTTAAAGCTGATAACCTAGAGAATTTGAAAAAAGCAAAATCTAACAAGCAAAAATTGTCAACTTTGTCCGGGTTTTGTTAGAACAAGTCACATATGTGACATGTTGCAAGGAAACCCGGACAAACTCGCACAATGTGTTTTATTACAATGTACTTGTGAAGTCATTTTGGGGTGGATTTTACTCTTTTTTTTGCTGGTTTAATGTGTTTAGTTTGTTTGCTTGTTCAGTGTGTTTGGTTCAGATGTACATGTATCTACTTGTACACCCAGCAACCTTAGTACTACATATTACTATTATATAGTATTTGGGGTGAAGTACCAAATACTAAAAATTACTACAGGCATTGCACAAAAGTAGGGGGGAGACCTGCAAACTACATTTTACTGCTAGTAGTATTTTGTAGTATTCGGTGACCTTATGGTTTTTATGTAGGATACATCATTTGCGGTATATCGAACAAACTTACTAGCGAATTATTAAGGAATATCTTACTTATTTTAAAGTAAATAATGATACTAGGCATCCAGCAAAATGATTCCGCTAGTTATGCAGTAATTGTTCTGAAAAATCAAATCAAATCGAATCGAATTGAATTAAAGGTAATGTAGGATACACTGTTGGTAAAAATTGCTTGAGTTATCATAAATGGGTGGAATTAGGGGGGATTTATAGTAAATATCTTTTAACTGACCTGTTCAAAGTTTTACAATCGTGGATGCTGAGAAAAGAAAGAAAAAAACGGCGTTGGTTTTTAACTTGCGTAGGGCAGTGGTTCTTATGTTATTGGTTTTTTCGCGATCGCCGTCTGGCGATTGTGAATTGTTTTTTGTATAGAATTAAATTGTTGGTAACAATTACAGGATATCTAACGCAATCATTTTGCTGGATGCGTACAATCATTATTTACTTTCAATTAAGTAACATATTTCTTAATAATTCGGTAGTAAAATTTGTTGATATCTGCAAAGGGTGTATCCTGCCTAATAGTTTTACAGGTATCTTGCTGTTAAAGGTAGGATACACCATTGGTAATTGCTTGAATTATCATAAATGGGTAGATTTGGGGGGTTGTATTTCATAGTAAGTTTTACAATCATGGATGCCGAGAAAAGCACGAAAAACAGCGTTAGTTTTCAACCGGCGTTGAGCAGTTATTCTTATGTTATCTTTGTTTTTTCGCAAATTTTTCTTTATAAAATTCTATTTTTCTGAATAATTACAGGATATCTAGCGCAATCCTTTTGCTAAATGCCTATAAACATTATTTACTTCCAATTGAGTAAGATATTTCTTAATAATTCGGTAGTAAATATTTTCGATATCTGCAAATGGTGTATCCTACCTTTAAATGTTGAGTGTCTCGTTCATGTACATGTATGTTAATATTACTTGATTGAAACCAGGGAGTTTGCCAAGAAGCATGTGAAAACAGAGCGAGCCAGGGAGCGTGCTGAGCTGGCCAAGGCATGGAACCTGATGGACCCATTAGGCAAAGGAAGCCTGCCTATATATGATGAGAAGTTCATCAAACTCTTCAAAATTCTCAAGCCACAGGTATGTCTTGTTCAGTCACATCCCTTAAAGGTAGGATACACTATTGGTTATATTGCTTGAATTATCAGGAATGGGTGGATTTGTGGGGTTTTATTTTATAGTAAATATTGTTTAACCAGTTCGCGCCGGGATTATTTTAACATCAGTGAGCCGAGGTGCGGAATTATTTTTAACGAAACTCGATTCGAGGCGGGTTCAGGCCGATGGTACCGGGAAGCATACCTTCGCATTTCCGGCCTTGCTCGCTGCTGACAGACATTTCTGGCCTTGCTCGTGGTGTGTTTATATGTCATCTGTTTTGAATCTGGGGATAACGTTGCTTGTATATACGTCCTCCGCGCGAACTGGTTAACTGACCTGTCCAAGTTTTACAATTATGGATGCTAAGAAAAGCAAGAAAAACAGCGTTAGTTTTCAACCAGCGTCGGGCAGTGGTTCTTATGTTGTTCTTGGTTTTTTTCGCGGGATATCTAGGGCAATCATTTTGCTGGATGCCTACAATCATTATTTATATTCAAATAAGATATTTCTTAATAATTTGGTATAAAAAATGTTTGATATCTGCAAATGGTGTAGGATACACCTAAACTTAAGCAAAACTTCCGTCTTCAATTATTATTAGTCGGGCAGATTGGTTAAAAAATGTTCAATCAAATAATACAAGAATAGAATTTGGCACACAACCGTAGTATGTTGTTAACCAGTTCGCGCCGTATGACGTATATAAACGCAAAGTTTTTCCCAGTTTCAAAACGGATGACGCATAAAAACGCCGGAAATGTCTGTCAGCAGCGAGCAAGGCAGGAAATGGATGGGTGTGCCTCTTGGTAATATCGGCCTAAACCCGCAACGGATCGAGTTCCGTTTGAAATAATCCCGCCCGTCGGCTCGGTGATGTTAAAATAATCCCGGCGCGAACTGGTTAAAAAGATATTTGGCTTTATAGGGCTATCGCAAATTTGTCCTTTAAAAAAAATATATAGGTAGAATAACAAGCAAATTTTCAAAATTTTCTAAATGGCTGCCATTGCATGTTATCCTACCTATATGATGGCCCTATAGCCAAATATCTTTCTCATGGCATACTGTTTGCCTAATTTCATGCTTTTATCATCAAGTGAACAATTCTATCATATTGTGCACCAATTTGCCTGACTATATGAAATGTACATTATGTGTACGAGTAGTAAAATACGTTTTAATTTGACTGCAATTGGTCTTTAAGCATTAACAAAAAAAACACTTATACTCACTTAAATGACAAAAAATGCAATCTGCAATGTCCTCCATAATATCATAAGTCCCTACGAGGAAAAGTGACCTCGGTTTCACACTGTTTTACCTAGTCTTGCTTCAAGACTGGGTTTTTCATTTTGTTCCTAAGGCCGACGTCTGTCTATGCAGTTCCATCATCAATACTCCGAAACAGGCTTATTGAGGGCGCCCTCAATTGTACACACGATCTTTTCTGAACCCAGTCTTGACGCAAAGCTCAAAAAGACCTGTGAAATTCCGAGGACATTCCAAGCATAGCTCGAATAGCTACTCGCATGCGCTAACCCTTTTCGTTCAATGTATGATGCACGATGTACACGGCACCAATGCACAAATGTGGTTTCTTACACATCCGCAAAAGGCGAACACTTTCCGGCTGCCATGGAATCATGACTACACCCATTAAAGACGGAATAGACACAAACAACTCAAGTTTCGGGGGTCACTTTAATTTGTGACTCTCGAACTCGTTCTACAGAAGGAAAACGTCAAAGGCTCTTTCCAAAGAACATTATCAAAAGGTGTTTTAGTGTAGTACATGTACACCTTTTAGTGTAGTACATGCATAGGTGTACACAACAACTTATTATTTGAAGAACACTGGGTACTAGACTCGTTAATTTGCATCCATCATATGTCACAGTGCATGCGAGTAGCTATTTGAGCTATGCTTGGAATGTCTTTTGAAGTTCACAGGCCTTTTTGAGCTTTGCGACAAGACCAGGTTTTAAACAGATCGCGTGTACAATCAAGGGCGCCCTTAATAAGCCCGTTTTCAAAGTATTTATGATCGAACTGCATAGAGGGACGGTGCGCCCCGGAACAAATGAAAAAACCTAGTCTTGGAGCAAGACTATGTTTCACCCTTGTAAATTGCTGATTATCAAGTAAAGGGATAGTGAGACTAAAGTTGCATACATTTGTCACGCTTGTATTAGAACACAGATGAGATGAACATGCAGCTGATCTCCTATCTAGATAGCAATCAGGACGAAGTAGTGGATTCCTTAGAATGGACCATCAGACTCAACGAGGCACTTAGCTTTGAATTTGAGATAGATGAACTACAGGATATGGTAAGACAGTGTTGAGATGGAGCTAGGCCAAATTTCATGGATCTGTTTACTGTTAGTGAGAAACCCATGCTTACTGTAGCAGAAAATGATGTGCTTACGCTAAGCGTATTTCACAGAATAGCGTGGAATTTTGGCTTCTGAGCATGCGTACATCCCGTTACTAAGGATTCTGTGCTTAGTGCATAGTTTTGCTGCTAGCGCAGTTAGCAGTAAGCGCATAATTCTGTGGTTAGCAGAGCCATGAAATTGGGCCCTGGCTACACCTGACACAAAAAATAAAGCCCTCCCCTCTAATACTTTTTGGTCCAATTAAAAAACTTCTGAACACTTTTTATTTAAGAAAAGCAACACTAATCAATAGAGAAACTCATTGTTATTTATGCCAATAATAGTGATTTTGTGGATGAAATTAAAGAATTTATGTCAAAAAAAAGCACGAATTTGTTGTCTATTGGTCTAGTTCAAAACCACAGAAAGAGGAAGAAGAACAACAATACCACCACAAGGTGCTTTATACACAGAGCCGTTATCTGCGACATGATTGCAAAATTCTGAAAAGAAAGTTCCACTTTTGTGAAAAATTATGGTCATGCAAGTGGGTTATGGTCATGCAAGTGGGTGGATCGGATGGCTGTAAGGAGGGGGGGGGGGGGGGGGGGGGGGGGGGAGGGTGGAAAGGAGGCCATTATTTATTAATGCTTCTTTTCAAAAGCTACAAAATTGTCATAGCCCAAATTCATCGGTTCATTAGTATTATAATACTAAACAATTTTGTTTTGCAAAATGGCGATAAATGTCATGGAAGTGGTCCTGTTTTAGGCCTGGACAAGTCATGGAATTTGGTTGTCTGATTTCTGTGGGAACTTTGTGATGTTAAAATGACTATAGATTTGATGTCATTTGGGGGGTTTTAATAAAAAAATACAATCAAACCCCAGAAAAACTGTTTTTAATGTTGGCAGCAAGAAAGGATCGGATGAGGACGAGAAACTGTTTTCGGTTAAAACAGGATAAGCTAAATGGCTTGTTTGAATTTATTGGTTCAGAGTTCTTGTTTGAATTGAATGTCTACCACATCATACTTGGTCTTCACTCAATGACTTTGTAGCAGGGTTGCAGTCAAATACTTTCCGAGTAACAGCTTATCTACCAGATATTAACACGATTTAGTTTAGATAAAGCTGCAGCATAATACAGACACTGGACATTAAATACTTTGCTAAACAAATTAAAAACGTTGGACAATCGGAATCTTGTGTGAATTCAGCTTTTAAAGGTAGGATACACCATTGGTAATTGCTTGAATTATAATGAACGGGTGGATTTGGGTGGTTGTATTTTATAGTAAATATCGTTTAACTGATCTGTCCGAAATTTGACAATCATCGATGCCGAGAAAAGCCCGAAAAACAGCGTTTGTTTTTAACCGGCGTCGAGCAGTTTTTCTTATGTTATATTTGTCCGCCGATCGCAAATTGTTCTTTATATAATACAATTTTAAGGAATAATTACTAATAATTACAGGATATCTAGCACAATCATTTTGCTGAATGCCTAGAATCATTATTTACTTTCAAAAGAGTAATATATTTGTTAATAATTGGGTAGTAAATATTTTCGATATCTGCAAAGGGTGTATCCTACTTTTAAGACAAAATCATTCGGTAAGTACTCGACTGAGTACTTTCCAAGTACTTCTCTCCCAAAACTTTGATTAAAAAGTATCTTTTGCATCCAAAGTCCCAAGTAATTTTTTTTACTTGTCAAGGTTTGTCTAACTTCGTTCTTAACAAACAGCTTGATATTTTGTAGTAAACAAAGTACTCGGAATCTATACTTGACTACAACACTGCTCTGTAGACACCTTTCTCTAATGTTCGGGTTTATCTCTCATTAACCCTCACAGCGCTCACAACCTAAGTGGCTCAACCATCTGAAGCAAGTTGCAAAGAAGGTCATCTTCTCCAATTGGTTCTTGTTTTCCATCATGGTGCTCATTGTGTTTCACTGGTAAGCTATTTCTTTAGAGTTTTTGCCCTTTTTTGTTTAGGGGTAAAGTTGGCAGGTGATTTGGTTTGGTCAGTTAATTAACCAGTTCGCGCAGGGATTATTTTAACATCACCGAGCCGAGGCGAGGAATTATTTTTTACAAAACTTGATCCGAGGCAGGTTGTATATAGGCAAAAATCTTGGTCATGAAAGTGTTGGTCTTGGTCTTGATCGTCTCGGCCTTGGTCTCAGTCACTTTGATCTCCGTCTCGAAAGCCTTGGTCTCGGTCTCAAAAGCCTTGGTCTTCGTCTCAAAAGCCTTGGTCTCGGTCATAAAAGCCATGGTCTCGGTCTCGAAAGCCTTGGTCTCTGTCTCGAAAGCCTTGGTCTCCGTCTCGAAAGCCTTGGTCTCTGTCTCGAAAGCCTTGGTCTCGATCTCGAGAGCCTTGGTCTCAGTCTCGAAAGCCTTGGTCTCAGTCTCGAAAGCCTTGGTCTCGGTCTCGAAAGCCTTATACTCCGTCTCGAAAGCCTTGATCTCGGTCTCGAAAGCCTTGGTCTCCGTCTCGAAAGCCTTGGTCTCTGTCTCGAAAGCCTTGGTCTCCGTCTCGAAAGCCTTGGTCTCGGTCTCGAAAGCCCTGGTCTCCGTCTCGAAAGCCTTGGTCTCCGTCTCAAAAGCCTTGGTCTCGGTCTCAAGAACCTTGGTCTCGGTCTTAAGAGCCTTGGTCCCGGTCTTAAGAGCCTTGGTCCCGGTCTTAAGAGCCTTGGTCCCGGTCTTAAGAGCCTTGGTCCCGGTCTTAAGAGCCTTGGTCCAGGTCTTAAGAGCCTTGGTCCCGGTCTTAAGAGCCTTGGTCCCGGTCTTAAGAGCCTTGGTCCCGGTCTTAAGAGCCTTGGTCCCGGTCTTAAGAGCCTTGGTCCCGGTCTTAAGAGCCTTGGTCCCGGTCTTAAGAGCCTTGGTCTCGGTCTTAAGAGCCTTGGTCTCGGTCTTAAGAGCCTTGGTCTCGGTCTTAAGAGCCTTGGTCTCCGTCTCAAAAGCCTTAGTCTCGTTCTTGGAAATAAGGGTCTGGACTTACAACCTTGCAGTAGTGTACCTGGTTCTGACATACAGCCCTTGATGACATGCAGTTCATAGGATAAGGGGCAAGAATGGTTAACGTAGCATCTTTCCTTGCAGTATTTCTGTGCAATTGTTGTATTTATTTTGTTTTGCGTAAACAGTATTCTCTTCTGTCTGGAATGGCGAGGGTTGTCTGCAGCTGGCAGACTGGGCATCACAATCGGCAAATCTGTCATTATTGGTCTGTTTGTGGTGAGTTGGCATTTCTTCTAATTGACTTATTTATGACCACGCCAGGTTATGTTTTTGCCAGCGTTTGTCTGTCTGTCTGTCTGTCTGTCGGGGTGTTTGTTTGTTTGTTGGGGTGTTAGCAGGATTATGGAAAAACTACTGAAGGGATTTTAATTTATTGTAATTCAATTTTTTAGAACAATTACCGGATATCTAGCGCAATCATTTTGCTGGATGCCTAGAATCTTTATTTACTTTCACATTTCTTAATAATCCAGAAGTATTTTTGTTTGGATATCTGCAAATGGTGTATCCTACATTTAATAACCAAATTGTGCATGTATATGTTTACGCGTGAATGGGTTTGTATATTTTAACGAAAGTGTTAAAGTCGGTAAGTCATTTTTCTTCAGCAAGTCAAGTACATGTATAAATAAGTCATTTTTGTCAAGTCAAGTAAGTACAAAAAACCTGTCATTTCTTGTCAATTCAACACAATTTGTTTACCCGACCTTCACAGATTGAAACAATATTTGGTGTTGTGATTGGCCTATACAAGAAACTCCTAGAACTGATTTTTGTTTTGGTAATCTGGCTCATTAGATTTTGAGATACGGGTCAGCAAACTTTGGACTAATTAGCATGACCTCCAAATTTTAAATAATTGTATCTCCTAAATCATTGCACCAACAAAGCCAAGTTGTTTTAACATCACCGAGCCGAGACGCGGGATTATTTTTTTAACGAAACTCAATCCGAGGCGGGTTGAGGCCAATGGTATCGGGAAGCACACCTATTACATTTTCAGCCTTGCTTGCTGCTGACAGACATTTCCGGCATTGCACGTGACGTGTTTATGCGTCATCCGTTTTGAATCTGAGAAAAACTTTGCGTGTATATACATGTACGTCCCCCGGCGCGAACTGGTTAAAGGCAATTAAATGGTCCTCATTTCATTAAATACAAAATCATAGCATGAAGCATAGAAAAAATGCGTATCACAAAATTACATAAACCTTAAAAACAAACAATTAATTTTCATTTGTTCCTTTTTAAATTCTTGTTTGGGATGTAATTACAATCTTGAGAAATGCATCTTTCGATCTGATTGGGTGAAAATGGTGTCAAATTGGTATGGAATGACGCAATAGCGAGTCTAACTCAAGTCGGCCACTGCAGTCAACAGCACTACTATTATGGTTACTACCTGAAGCCGAATTTGTTGACCAGCGTAGACAATATATTTTTTTTTAACCAAAATAACTGTTTGTTGTTTGAATGTGATCAGGTTGAAGCCTGTCTACGTGTCTTCAGTGATTGGCGGATACTCATGCAGGTGATAGAAGCCTCAGATATCCTCCTGATTCTCATCGCGCTGGTCAACAACATCCTGTGGTACTTGGTCACCGATAAGCAGCAGGTCTTCGATGTGATCGGGGGTTTGGTTGTAGCCTGCAGACTGGGCTTAAACTCGGCACAGGTTGGTCACTTTCTTATTTTAACCAGTTTGCGCCGGGATTATTTGAACATCACTGAGCGGGATTATTTTTAACAAAACGCGATCCGAAGCGTGTTCAGGCCGATAGTACCGGTAAGCACACCCACGCATTTCCGGCCTTGCCCGCTGCTGACAGAGATTTCCAGACTTGCTCGTGGCGTGTTTATGCGTCATTCGTTTTGAATTTGGGGAAAACTTTGCGTTTATATACGTGCTCCGGCGAGAACTGGTTAAGAGTATTTTTAAATTCCTAGAGAGCTTACTCAGCGTAAACAAAACCTGATGGTGTATCCATGTTTTGTGCTTGGACGTACCTGGTGTCCACATTTCTTTGTATTCGTGTGGTTTAATTTTAAAGAAAACGCAATTCTTTTTAAAATATAAAAACGCCATAGAAACGGTGTTGCTTGTTAGAATTCAATTTTTTTATTTTTTTATTTATTTTAATAAAGTGTTTTGCGATCTGAAAATTAGGGGGAAAATACAAAGCAACATCATCCACCCTGGAATCCAGCAATAAGGCCAATAAAAGGAGTTCTTCCTAATTCTTAATAATTATAATATAAAAAAACCAAAACACCGACACTTAGGGAGACACTCCCATAGGAATGTACACAAACTTATCTACACACAACAGTTCTAACTTGTTTACCCTAACCCTTTTCTCTAAGATCTTTGAGGTTTATGCTATTTAGACCCTAATCTGTCATTCTAGATCAAAAATAATTTTTTTAGGGTAGCTAGACACTTAGGGAGACACTGAAATGTCTACCTAAGTGCCACTGTCTCCTTATTACCTAAAAACTTACGCTAATTTGTCTTCCGAGTGCTCATTAAGTGTAATAATACTGTCTCCAATATAGACAATTTACTTAGTCCACATTTTATTTGTAAAATTGTTACACATCCGTGAATGGGTGAAAGTCAACTGGTATCTGGTTTCCTAATCTGATAATTCCCCAGGAAGAAGTCGAGGAACTAGACTACAAATATAGCATTAAATTTCTCTGTGTTCCAGCATCTATAAACACAAAACATTAAAAACAGGTCACCATAACAATATTTACTATAAATATGAACCCTCTATCCATTCATTTTTTAAAATTACAGCAAAAGCAAATGGTATGTTTACTACCTTTAAAGGTAGGATACACCATTGGTAATTGCTTGATTTATCATGAATGGGTGGATTTAGGGGGTTGTAATTTATAGTAAATATCGCTTAACTGACCTGTCCGAAGTTTTACAATCATGAATGCTGAGAAAAAAAACGGTGTTCATTTTTAATCAGCGTCAGGCAGTTTTTCTTCTTGTTCTTGTTTTTTCGGGATCGCGATTTTTTTTTCTTTATTTAATTTTTTTGAACAATTACAGGATATCTAGTGCAATCATTTTGCTGAATGCCTAGAATCATTATTTAATTTTAAATACGTATATTTCTTAAGAATTTGGTAGTCAACATTTTTTATATCTAAAATTGGTGTATCCTACCTTTAACTCATGCTTGTAGTCATGGGAGTTATTTCTATTTCATATTCCAATAGTATCAGATTGATTTTCTTGCTAACATGTCTCATCATTTTCTTCCAGACAAAGAAAGCTATGGTGTTTTTCTTCACCAAAATCTTCCCCGTCATGTTTGATCTGATTGTCCTGGTGTTTGTCATCATGTAAGTGACAACAAAAGTGGTAACATGCAATAATATTAAACACCTTATAGACACACCAAACTTTTCAGCTTACTAAAATAAATATATGATTAAAACTGCTGCAAACTGCTTATTGGCTGGAATGACCTGAAATACATGTAGGTAGGATCAAAGACAGACCAAATGGGGTATTGATATTAGGTATCAATTAAGTCTATTATTTTTCTATTTTTCAAAAACGCTAAAGTCCAAAACGTGTTAAATTGACACGGAATTACCCTAATGTTGCTGGTATTGTGAATTTAGGCGTGATCCCTGGCCACATGGCAATTATGGGTTTTTGGCTTCTGACTAGCGCCCCTGAATAAAGATATTGACTAATATGGAGAAGCCGCCAACACAGGGCCAGATAGCTCAGTTGGTTAACCCTTTGCACGCTATCGGCGACTCCAGTCGCCCAGCGCATTTATTCCCACACTGCTACGGGCGACTACAGTCGCTCGCGACAACTTTCTATTTATAAATGAATGAATATGACAAACCATTGACCCCTGACCCTCACCCGGGTACCATTGGATAGATGATTACGAGGCTAACGTTGTTCAATCCTAAATTCACACTCGTTTCTTACAAAATTCTCTGCTATTTTCGATTGAAAATCTGTCCGTTCCGCTGTCCGGAGGTCACTGGTTCAAGTTTCTCTCCAGTCAATTTCTGTGTTCAAGGCGAAAAAGCAAATGTGAATTTTCTGAATGTCAGGGCAACTATTATTAGCGCTGCAAATTCATTCAACAGTTGAACGCATTTAAACTCTGGCAAATTTCTTAGCAATGATGTATGTAGCGGCCTTTACACTAAAGGGCTAATACATGTATTTAGGGGCGCTGTGGTCCAGTGGTTATCGTGTTTGACTCCTGTACGATGGTACGTGGGTTCAAACCCTGGCAGGGAACATGGTGCTTGTGTTCTTGGGCAAGACACTTTGCTACAATTGCCTCTTTCCACCCAGGAGTAATGGGTACCTGTGAAGGTACAGACCACATGCGCTGATCTTGAGCTGCTGCAGAAATGGTTTCATTCCTGGTAAACAGGAATAATAATTGTAAAGCGCTTTGATACACCACATTGAAGGAATATACATACAATATACATACATTGAAGGGCTGTATATGTGACCTGTCATCACAAAATGAGAGTAAAGTCGCACGATGTGATTCGAGGAAAGGGCCATCTAAAGTCAAAATATGAAGGGGTGGTCAATTTTGAAATTTTGCGTCATTTGGAAAGCCTAAGTCCTCCTCTAGATATTCCCATTTTTTGGGTGCGATCAGATGATCGAGAACCTCTTAAATTACGCGATTTTGCGTAGTTAGTGTTTGGATTAAAGATTAGTGGTCAAATTAACACGGTAATTGAATATGCAAATCAGGTCTTCGCCTGTATCCCACGTTTTCGAAATTTTGATATTTTGTTGTTTATACAATAGTTTGTATGTGTAGAAAATATCTAGAAGAAATAATGATTAGAGCACAGTCATTGCTATGCTCAACCGAACCTTACTTGTCCTCTTTTGTAATCTTTTGCAGGTTTTGTTAAAAATGTTTAAAGTAAGTTTTCTCACAAACACGTTTTGTTGAACCCATGACTTTCTAGAGCGCTGTAAAATGTATTTATTGCAAAACCCCCAATAAATAAGATAATCAAAAACCTCTTCAATTACGCGATTTCGCGTAGTGTTTGGGTAGTTAGTGTTTGGATTAAAGTCCATTAGTGATATAATTAACACGGTAATCAAATATGCAAATTAGATCCTTGTAACTATCCCACTTTTCGAAATTTTGATATTTTGTTGTTTATACAATAGTTCGTATGTGTGGAATGTTTTTAAAAGAAATAATGATTAGAACATAGTCGTTGCTATGCTCAACCGAACCTTACTTGTCCTGTTTTGCAATCTTTTGCGTGTTTTGTTAAAGATGTTTATAAGTGAGTTTTCTCACAAACATGTTTTGTGAAACCCATGACTTTCTAAAGCGCGAGAAAAAGGAATTTATCACGCTAAATGTACCATTGGAAAGCTCTCTTTCTCAAGAATTTGAAAATACCAATATCTCAATTTTTAATATTTCCGACTTTACTCTTATTTTGTGGTGACAGGTCACATATAACATTGTAAGCATCAACATTATTATGATGTGAATGTTGGTGTGTTTATCTTGGCAGGTTCTTTTATGCCATCGTTGGTTATGAGTTGTTTCACAGCCAGACGCCCAATCGTATCTACAATTCTGGACATTATGATTACAAGTGTGAGCTTGGATTTGAAACTGTTGCGTAAGTCACCTGTGTCTAATTGATTTACAGATTATAGTTTACAACATAATTGTTTTTTGTGCGTGACAAAATTGGTGGATTGTGGCTGATTGAGGATACTTTTTAGTAAAGATACCCAAGAGGTTAGATACACCATTGGTAATTGGTTTAATTATCATGAATGGGTGGATTTGGGGGTTGTATTTGATAGTAAATATCGTTTAACTGACCTGTCCAAAGTTTTACAGTCATGCATGCTGGGAAAAGCAAGAAAAACGACATTAGTTTTTATCAAGCGTTGGGCAGTGGTTCTTATGTTGTTGTTTTTTAATAAAATTCAATTTTTCAAAACATTTACAGGATATCTTGCGCAATCCTTTTGTTGGATGTCTACAATCATTGTTTACTTTCAAATAAGTAAGATATTTCTTAATAATTCGGTAGTAACATTTTTCAAAACTGCAAATGATGTATTCTACCTTTAACTTACATTTTGTGTCCCTGTTACATCTGACAAAAGTTTTATTTTTTTAAATCAGGACACATTCTTTGATGCCTACAATCTGCAAGACTGATTACATAAAGAAAAGTATCTGTCCAATATAATATTGAAGGGCACTTAATTACATGGGAAATTTATACACAGGTCGGTTGTAGCAGGGATTTTAAAAAAAGGTCATCAATTCTTTTCGTACATGACGTTATGGTGACATAGGGTTTGTGACCTGAGGAAAATCTCTCTAAACTCAAACTCTGAAAATTATTTCGACCTAAAATGTTCAACATCACCCTAATTTGTCGCCTTCTTAATTATCTTTCATTATACCCTACCCAATTCTACCTCTAGACCCCTTTACTGGAAAACCAAAACGCTATGGGGACAGGAAAATGTCCCTACTACTCGGTCAGCTTTTTCCCAAACAAAATAACCTGTCCCCACAACTAGGTGTATGCCAGAACACACTCTCCGACTCCTTATTACAAACTGACCCAGATCTTATGTTGTTTATATCGTGTCAATTTTAGTCCTTACTCAGCAAAGATTACGTTAAGTTGAAAAAAAATGATGGTAAGTCAGGTATTTAAGAAATTTGTCCCATGAAGCTACAAACCCGACTTAAAAAATTTGCAGATATCGAAAATATTTACTACCAAATTATTAAGAAATATCTTACTCATCTGAAAGTAAATGTTGATTCTGGGCATCCAGCAAAATGATTGCGCTAGATATCCTGTAATTATTCTGAAAAATAGAGACGGCGATCGCGAAAAAAACAAAGATAACCTAACAATAACTGCTCGACGCCGGTTGAAAAAAACCGCTGTTTTTCGTGCTTTTCTCGGCATCCATGATTCTAAAACTTCGGACAGCTCAGTTAAACGATATTTACTATAAATACAACCCTCCCAAATCTACTCATTCATGATAATTCAAGCAATGACCAATGGTGTATACTACCTTTAACTCATCAACCTTAATCCTGTCTTTTTTTCAACAGCTGTTCCCTGCTGATGGTATTCCAGATTATCACCACAAGTAACTGGCATGAGATTATGAACTCGGTAAAGTACAAGATCTATATACAGTCTTGAATCTTTATGACTTGAATTTTTAAAACAATTGTGTATGCATTTTGCAGCTATCCAAAAAGCAAATAACCAAAATTGAATATACTGTTTAAAAGCTCACTTGCTGTAAAATAATGATAAACTCCATTTGAAATTATGGTGTGGTGTGGTGTCATTTTTAAAAAAATGATAAAAGAATGTCATTTTCAAAGTCTTAGGCCTAGGCTTTACGCCGTACTACTGCCGTGCCGAACTTAAATAAAATGAGTGCAGTAATAGCACGGCGTTGCACTAAACGCCGTTCCTAATTGACGCCATGCCGTGCCACTGCCGTCCGAACACCGATAGCGCAGCAGGCCCTGTCGAGCTAAAGGGCTTTGCCGTGCTGAATTATTTGCCGTGCCGAATTATTTGCCTAGCCGAATTGGTTCAAAACGTCGTGCTATTGCCGCGCCTAACTAATACCAATCAAATTATTTGAGTTTGGCACGGCAGTAGCACGGCGTATAGCCTAGGCCTAAGATGCATTTTTAGAAATTTCCATTGTAGTTGGTTTATAATCTGCGAATGCTGTGTGCAAGCATTAGAACGACGCAGACGCGTGAGTGGGTGTTGTTTTTGGTCGGTTCAGTGTGTGACATGCATATTGCTGCATTCGGCTGAATGAGAACGTGCTAATTGCTAGTCAAGTTTGCTTGAAGATAACATTTGTTATCCTGCTCACACTCATGGAACACACTCACACTCACACAGTCGTGAACCACATAACGACCGAGGATCGATATTGTGTTTTCCTTTCTTCCTTTACTTAACCCAATCCCCATTGCTTAGCGCTTGCACCGTCGATCGAGGACAGAATTCGGACAAGCAAACCGTCGATCGAGGATCCTTTGTTCCCTTTGTTCTCTTTTGTGTTTCGATCCTCGATCGTAATGCAAGACAAGAACACACAGTCATGTATTGACCGGCAATCGTGGACGGGGCATTGTCCGACCGTCTTACCTCTTTTGTTTGTACTCTAACGTTTTCGAATGATCGCCATAGGATTTATACACGAGTTGAGATCGTGGACGTTGTGTCAATCGTGGACCCAAAGTTTGCCTCCCAATTCTTTTGTCCGACGACCACGGTTGCCGGTCAATACAAACGCACACTTGTGGAACATGAACAATGTAGTGCGTCTGTGTCCCATATGCCACTTGGCCTTCAGCCTCTTGGCATAATGAGACACAGGCGCATCACTTATTTTCGTACATTGCGTTATAGGGACTCTCCATAGGGTTTGTGTGCTAATCTCTAATTTTAAACTTTGAACACTCTAAAACTCTAAAATGTTTAACATATCCCCCTCTAATTTGTCTTCTTCTACATTTTCTTTCATTATACCCTAACCCAATTTTCCCTTGTTTTACCTTTACCGAAGACCCAACGCGCTATGGGGACTCGGAAATGTCCCCACTACTCAGTCTGGTTTTTTTCAAACAAAAGAACCTGTCCCCACAATAAGCCATTTGCGCGTGACCCCGAGTTAAATTTGAATAACATCTGGTACACTGACTTGCTCACACAGCTTGGCACAGTTTAACTTTAAATTCTCCAGACCAAAGACGCTGTTGCTATATCACGTGATTCGGGGCAAGCCTTAAGCTAGCAACCCCCAGCTCTGGAATGGTCTGGTGTCTTTTTGCCATTCTCACCCATTGTAAACAATGTATTGGTGCTGAGCGTCTCTTACGTAACTATGCAAAAGCTTGCCCCGAATCACGTGATATAGCAACAGTGTCTTTGGTCTGGAGAATTTAAAGTTAAACTGTGCCAAGCTGCGTGAACAAGTCAGTGTACCAGATATTATTTAAATTTAACTCAGGGTCACGCGCAAATGGCTTATTACATGTAGGTGGAGGCTAGAACACTACATTATTCGGTGTTCCACTTGCGCCTGAGGAAAACTAATAGAAATACAAGCTACACACACGGATATAAATGCATGTAGTGGTCTAATTATGCATCGTTCTGCATGTTATATTTAAAAAAACACTTTGCGGGAATTGTGTATAGCCAATGAGCTACTTGAAAGCATGTCTTGAAAGCATGTCCTCATTATAAACCTAGCGACTGTATCACTGTCAATCCTTTTCAGTTTAACATTGTAACTATTGATATCATTGCTTGCACAGGTCATGGTTTCTACCACAGACTGGGCCTGCCTGTACTTCATTCTAGGCTTCATCTTCATCAATTTGATCATCATGAAGTAAGTTGTCAACTAGACCTGTTGCAGATATCGAGTCCCATTTTAACCCCTTGATGCTAGTATTTTAATTCCTAATACTCTACCAGATTATACGCATGACTGTACAGTAGCTTTTGTCGAGTAGCTGTTTTGCACAATGGACCTGAGTGTGCAGCTGTCACAGGCCGTGTGGAAAGGCGTAGCACAGCTGATAACAGCATTCCGGACGGATTTCCCCAAATGCAATTACTTTCTGCACAAGTGAAACGTTTTCTGCACAACTGCCAGTCATTTTGAAATGAACTGAAATACATATTGCAAGGATTAGTGTCTGTTATCATCAGTGCGTTCTGTCCAAGTTATCGTTATGTGGAGCCATTATCAATCAATAGATGATTCACAATGTGTTGCGTTACTTGCCGCTGTATTTTGTTATCAGTTCATGTTTCTAACATTCACACTAAAAATTGTGATGGGGTTAAGCTCGACCATCCTAAGGTTCGTCCAAAGCCCAGCAAGGCATATGGTGATCGGGCTTTTGCCATTTATGCACCTACTATGTGGAACAGACTTCCTGCTTATTTAAGAAACATTAACGAAGTGGAATTTTTAAATCGCAGCTTAAGACCTTTCTTTTTAAAAGGCATTATTTTTAACTGTACTACTTTTTAACTAATTGGTTTACTTTTTATGTAATTGTTATATTTTGTAAAGCATTTTGAGATTTTTATGTAAAACGCTATCTTAAGAAAACAAATATATTAAATGTGACCTGTCACCGCAATAGGACGGTAACGTCGCACAATGTGATTCAGAGATATGGCCATCCAAAGTCAAAACATGAAGGGGTGGTCAATTTTAAGATTTTGCATAATTTGGAAAGCCCAAGTCCTCCTCTATATATTCCCATTTTTTGGGTGAGATCAGATTATCGAAAACCTCCTAAATTACACGATTTTGCGTAGTGTTTGCGTAGTTAGTGTTTGGATTAAAGTCCATTAGTGGTCTAATTAACACGGTAATTAAATATGCAAATTAGGTCCTCGTAACTGTCCCTCGTTTGCGAAATTTTAATATTTTGATGTGTATACAATAGTTCGTATGTGTGGAAAGTTTTTAAAAGAAATAATGATTAGAACATAGCCGCTGCTATGCTCAACCGAACCTTACTTGTCCTGTTTTGCAATCTTTTGCAGGTTTTGTTTAAGATGTTTATTAAAGTAAGTTTTCTCACAAATATTTGTTGTGAAACCCATGACTTTCTGGAGTGCCTGTAAAATGTTTTTTAATTGCAGAAACCCCAAGTGTTATATACCATTGGAAAGCTCTCTTTCTCAAGAATTTGAAAATACCAATATCTCAATTTCCAACTTTACTCTCATATTGTGGTGACATATTATTCTTTGTTTTATCGTTTCAGCCTGTTTGTTGCTATTGCCATCGAGGCTTTCAACAAGCTAGGGACAGAGAAGGAGCTAGCTGCTGCTGCAGAGGACACGGATAAACCTGTTGAGCCAGAGGTAGGTTGGCCACTTGGAGATAGTCAATCTTGCTGCTTCACTACAATAATTGACCTGTCGCCGTTCATGACTAATCATTATTGCATCGGAGCATCTGTTGAACATCACATGATATTCTAAAACTTAGACAAATCACAAACATTCCAAATACGCGCATTATTCAGCCACATGTGCACCCTATTTGTTGAAGCGCAATACGCAAATGCACGTTAAATTTAGCACCAACGCTCAAGTGGCCTGCTATCACGTTTTCATATACTAATCTTAAATGAGATTAAAACTGCTGCGAACTGTTTACTAGCTGGAATGACGTGAAATATACAAATCAAATAAGTTAAGAGGGCCTTATATTTTGTATCTTTACCAAGATCTTCCTCAGAGACAAAAATATACTAATCTTGTTTGCAACACATTGGCCAAGCCTGTCTAGCGTAGTTTGTTTTGTTCATATTTTTTTAGTTTTTCTAATTATCAGATGATGAAAATATTGTGGGGTTCGGGGAGTCAGCATTATTTATATACGCATAATAACGAGTGACTGGAAAAAACGGGAAAAGCATTTTTTTGTTCATTTTGTTTGCGATATACTGTGGTCACACGAAAGTCTGCATGTACATGCTGCATACGTGGCAACAGTGGTCTGAGAAATCTGAGACTCCTGTATTTGGTCAGAGAGAATGGGCTTCATGTGTGCAAAGTTGTCAAAGGGTCAGGGCTAACTCACAAACGGCGATAGGTCAATTGTAGCTGCGAACAATAAGCACACACACTGAAAACACAAGAATGTCCAATCTTTCACCTCATGATATTATTCTTTCCATTGCACTCATAGAAATTCATTATTTATCTATTATACAACACCTGACTAAATCCCGTCATCTGATTGGTGGATTGTTCATCATGCATTGAATTATTCGTTCCATCACATGGCACGGCCGCACCGCAAGAACAAGTTTGATTCACTGGTTCTTTTCAAAGGTGAATAGAAATTCTTTTGAACGGTCGAGTTCTGACCAATCAGGTGGCAAGGATTTATTCAGGCGTTGTATAAAACAACAAATGAATGTTTCACGTTCGTGCAATGGCAAGAATAATTTCATTCGGTGACAGATGTAATGTTCCAATCCACTCGACTTTGCCTCGTTGAATAGAAAATGCCATCTGTCACCTCAAAAAATTATTCTTACCATTGCACTTATACAAATTCATTATTTGTAGACTATTGTTGGAACAGTAGATGGTTTGGTGATGAGTTTCAGGTAAATCTTAATAACAAATTAATAATCATTGACAGAAATCTGTACCAAACGTGAACACAAACCCCAATCTTGTGTTATTTCATCGATTTTTTTGTTTGTTTTTTGTTTGTGCAGGATGCAAACTTTGCTGAGTCTGCAAAGACGTTTCTGAATACTCTGTTTGAGAATTCAAGGGTAAGTATGATAGTTTTGTCTGTACATTGTATACAGGCTTCTTACTTTGACTATTTCTCTCCGTTTTTTGTCTCGCCTGAACAAAGTTTAGAAAGAAACTGTGCACTTACTATTTCTGTACATAGTACGTGGACTGTAGTCTGTACATGTACCGGTATGTGTCTTTTTTGGTTAAAATAAGACAAAAATGGTCTTATATGCAAAGTTGAAGTCAAACTTGGGTCATGGATGCAATAGTGTGAACTTCATATCATTGTTGTGTCAAAGGTAAGTACTGAGGTCAAAGGTCATTTGAGGTCAAGTTGTAAAAACCTGTCATTTGAAAATGTGAAGTTCAATTGCAATCAGACTTGGCTCATAGATACAATATGAATACTTGCATGTGATGGTGGTATTAAAGGTCACATATGAAGTTAAGGTCATTTGAGGTCAAGTTGTAAAATGAGATAATTGCAAAAGTAGGTGAAACACGCGGTTCGAAAACCATCTTTGTTAAACCTTGCTCCTACTTTTCCTACTTTTTTCCTTAAAATTCCTACCATTTCCTATTTTTTTCTACTCTATTGTCCCAAAACTGTTTTTTTTTTAAATATCTTTAAATATTTGTCATAACGGTGTCACGCACTGTCATACGCTAATCACACAATGAAGGGCTTGGGTGCAGGAGTACTGCAATTGTACTTCCAATAGTTTATAGTTGAGGGTAGAGCACAAGTGCTGTGAGTATATAACGTGCCAAATGAGGCTAATGGGTGAGTATCAACAAAAACTACTTCTGAAAATCCACAAAAGTCTTGCTTTTATCCTGACTTTAGGATAGATTGGGATAGATAGAATAATTAAAGAGCAATGTTTACGTTGATATTTTTTTTTTCAAGATAAAATTGTGGCATTGAATATTTTTATAATTGTTTGGAATGAATGTACATGTATCCTGACGCTACTTCAGCGGTTGTGTACAAAGCCATGCAGAGTCGAGAAAAATGTCTAGGTATTTTCTAAAACAAAATTAGAAATGTTCCTCAGTCCCAGATTCGTGTCTTTTCAACATTTTTGTACCGATTAACCTTCATTGCGATGATATAGAAAGAAAGAACCAGCATCAGGTTCCAACATTATTTCCTTTTTTTTTTAAATCTGGATGTACAATAGGCAGAGCAAGGCAAGGATAGAAACGAACTATCAACTCGACAGAGTGGCAGTCCAAGGATGCGCAGACCAAGCAGGGTGGTAAGTCAGGCTGTGTCCGAATTGCTGGCTTTGGCTGTGGCTATGCTGTTGCTATGGGCGGTCATTGTCTGCTCTCAGCAACAGCATAGCAACAGCCAAAGTCGCAATCAAAGCCGGCAGGTCGAACCGAACCTCACTATAGCGCTGAGTCAAGGACCATTGTCCAACTGTGGCCATCTTGGTCTGGTACCCTTAAGCCAGGATCATGTCATCTGTCTGATTCTTGTGTCTTCATCACAAGTAGTAGTCTGTGAACTATCCGCCTGTTGCACAGGCTTCTGTGATATGCAGGCAGATTCAGTTATTAATTCGGGCGATTCACAATGCAGTGCGCCACCAAGCGTTTGACTCAAAAGAGCCACTTTTAAAGTTTACGGTTGACTTCTTCCGTATATCATACTGTAGTGAAATATCTCTTCTTCATTGTCCACGCGAGGTACAACACAAACATAAATGTATCCGGAAGCGTCGTTGATTGAAACATTGTTATTTGCAGAAAAAAATAAGAACTTTAATCGTGCGCGTCCCAAAAGACGTAAAAACTGATGCTGACTTTTTCACATGATGCACTGCGGGTATAGCAGGATTTGCGCGTCCAACGGCAGCTTCTAGGTATTGTGAATTGCTCGAATTATGCAAAACAAAGACTGCATCTTGACGTCGAGGAGCAGTCCATTCAGCAGGTGTCAGTTCTATGGCTATGTCGTGTCTTCTGTTTATATCCGTTGCTATGTTACAAAAACATTGCAGCCAAATTAGCCAATCAGCAGCTTTGTCCACATTTCTGCTCGAAATGACATCAGTCGACTCCGTTTGTCTGGCATAAAATGTAGATATCGGACGTTAGCCCATATTGTCTGATACTCGGACTACAGACTACAGTAGATATACCCAGTGAAATATTTCAATGATATTTTCAGCAACCTTTAACTTTCTATTATCTGTACTTAAAACTTAATTGATGAACTGTATATTAGTGTTTTGAATAACGTTTTGTTGATAAACTTGTTCACACATTTTTCTCTTCTAAATATTCGATCTTCTGTTCTTTTTTTTTTTTTTTGTACATACTGAGCCGCTCTGATAAATTCATTCTCCTCTGCTAAAGTAATCACCTCCATAATGCCACTACCTCAATACAAAACCAAAGTCTAAGTTTGTTTACCCACATCCTACAATTCCAGAGAATTTGTGTTCATAGGTTTGATGAATAGGGTGTTATTCAAAGGACCCACTGACAAGAGCTTCTTACACTCAACCAGTTCGCGTCGGGATTATTTTAACATCACCGAGCCGAGGCGCGGGATTATATTTAACGAAACTCGATCCGAGGTGGGTTCAGGCCGATGGTACCGGGAAGCACACCCACGCATTTCCAGCCTTGCTCGCTGCCGACAGACATTTCTGGCCTTGCTCGTGACGTGTTTATGCATCATCGGTTTTGAATCTCTGAAAAACTTTGCGTGTATATACGTCCTCCGGCGCGAACTGGTTAAAGAAGAGTCAGGTATGGCACTACAGGAGTGTGTGCAGAAAAACAATTTGAACTCGTACTCAAACTTGAGAAGGTACATGCAGTTTAAGTTAATACTTGTCCTTTTTTTATGAATTGAATAATTGATTAGAGCGTGGTTGCCCGGGGTGGACCCTTCAGTCCTCTACCTCTTCAGGCTATGGGTCAGTCTACCCTGAAGACACCACAAGAAGAGGAGGAGCTGGAGGAGGAGGTAAGATGGTTTCTTAAATGGAAAGAAATTACACGGGGTGTTGGTGTCCCCCCTCCCCCTCAAAAAAACCCAACCTAACCCTGCCAGACACAGCGCAGTGCACCAGGTAAAAAAAGTAGATGGATTTAGCTGTCAACAACAGTGTATAAACAACCACAGTCTAAAGCCGTGTTCGCACTGGATAAACATTTTAGGTAATTTGACCATGACGCCGGGTAACATTCCGATGGGTTGATCTTCCCACCGTCCGCACTTGGATTTAATTGACGCGGGTAGAATTGCCGAGACGATGGGTAAACTAACCGAGCTGGCTCCAAAACAATAAAGAGGGCGCCCTGCGTGACCTATGACCGCGACTTGTCGACCGGATCGTCTGTTCCCGACGCTAGCTTTCAACATTATTTTCTTCGTTCAAGTCATATGACCGGGTGATAGAAGATTTAACCGAGACGTCGCGTCGGCACTGGATTTTCTGGCTCGGTTAAACTGACCTGGTCAATCTTCCTGGGCACCTTTGGCTCGGTTAAACTACCCACGCGGCGTGGGTAAGTTACCTGTGAGGAAAGTTACCCAGGCTGTTCGCACTGGACTTGAAATGGGTAAGTTACCCATTGGCTCGGTTAGTTTGCCCAAATTAAGTCCAGTGCGGACAGGGCTTAAGACTATGAGAGATAATCCCCATTGAACAATGACCGAGATGGATCCTGCTGCGTTCTGTGACCACAGACTCTGAAGCAGTATGACCTTGATATTTCTGACCTGATGGATCTCGCTGCACTCTGCAGCCAAGTCAATTTGACAAACGATGCAATCTGATGCGTTTGGCAGAATTTCTAGCAAAAATACCCTGGAGGGTTAGGGATAAAGTTGAACATAATGATCCCACAGACCCCCATATAACATGTTCCTTGCTCTATGATATAACTATGGCCTGGTGACCGAAATTATCAACATTCTGTTCACCAACTTTGTATTAGAGGATAGTACATTTGATTGACATACCTCGCACCATTTGTGGACCACTATGTAAGTGAGTCTTTTTTGTCTTATGGGAATTTACACGTGAATTTGTGTGTGTGTGGAACGCGTGTTATACTGCACAAGTACATTAGCCTGCAGGGCGCACGTCGCTCTTTAACTCTAATGTTCGATCACCTACCATGATATGCAGAATTTTACAAGCTTCATTTTCGAAAGTATTTCTGAAACTATACCCCCGTACCATCTACCATACGAATCGTTCTTCTCGTGAAGCTCTTCATCATGAAAAACCTGCAGCATCGGCCATGCCAAGTGTGTGCGCCTGTGTATTGTACATGTATGTACAGTGTACGCGTGCATTGTACATGCACATGTGTGCGTACGAAAAGTTATGGAAAGTGTTCACACAAATTGTAACACTAGCATGTTGTTTATTGTTTGGTTTTCTTTATCGTTTGTGAAGGAGGTGGAAGATTACTCCGGTCTGACGCCCCAGGAGCGCAAAAGAAAACAGCTGAGAAAGAAGATGATGAACAAGAAGAAGAAGAAGACGCCCAGGAATAAGATCGTCGTGGTGACGGCTTACAAAGGCACCAAGGATCAGGAGTTAGATCTGAATGTGGGCGACGAGGTCATCATAGTGCAGAAAGTAAGCAAGTCACTAACTAGTCTGGTTGCCAGACCAATTCATTCTGACTATTATGAATTAGTAGGTTCGGTTATACCCAGCACGATATGTGGCAGAGGGGTACCCCCTCTTATCCCTATACCTTATACACACTCAACACTATTGTTACCTAACCCATCCCCCCTTGAAACCTAAAAGGAATTCCTGAGATTCCGGGAACACAATGGTCAACACAAAAGAGGGGGGGGGGGGGGGGGGGGGGGTTTCTCTGCCACATATCGTGCTTCATATGGGTTCGGTAGCCACCAATTTCACTTGACCAAAACTGGAGGAATTCTAACAGTTTACTTAAATGTCCGAAGTTTTTCCGTTTTTGAAGTGTTTCCGGAAGGTAAGTGGCTGTAAAGTAAACAAAATCGAAGCTCGCATTAGCAAAAATCACCAGAAGCAATGACTAATATTACTATTTAAAGCCGATGGGAAAAGCCTTATAATTTGAATTGTTGTATATTCTACAAAAACAATCTTTGCTGTCTGCGTGTGGCCAGGGATCACGCCCGATTTTACGATACAATCTGAGAAGCGACATTGTGGGGATCACTCAATGAGGATACAACTTTTTATCTTATAATACAACAATAAACCACAAGGGAAACTGACTAGGTAAATCAGTTGGTAGAGCGCCGGTCCGGTATTCTGTAGGTCGCAGGTTCGAGTCCAGCCTTGCCAATGTCTTTGTTCACTTTGACGTTTATTATAAAAGGGATAATAATTGTAAGCATAATTCAGATATAGGGTCGTATGGCTGCTGTCTACAAGCCATCTGCTCGCATCCACATCCTTAATAGCAATTCAGCTGTGAATAAGGATGATTACCCCCCCCCCCCCCCCCCCCCCCAACAACATATCTTATTACGCATTCTTGTTGTGGCTTTTGCCTTGCAGCAAGACGATTGGTGGCAGGGTCAGATCGATGATAAGAAGGGTTGGTTCCCGGCATCGCACGTCCAAGAGGTCAAACGTAGCACTGCGGTTCACTTCCGAGGAGATGGAACTGCAGACTTGTCCAGTGACAATCCTAAGCCAGCATGGAATACAGATAGGATGGGACCAATAGATGATGCAGATACTACAATGCCAAACGTAAGCATGGTTCCTGCAAGTCTAGTCAAGGCAATATTGATTTCTTAATACTCAAATAAACATTATTCTCTATCATAAATGCCTAAGACAGTTTACTTATTCTCATTGGTCGAGAGCCCATCACGTGGCCAGTTTTAAAAGAAGACACTTAAAGGTAGAATACACCATTTGCAGATATCGACAAAATTTACTACCGAAATATTAGGAAATATCTTACTTATTTGAAAGTAAATAATAATTGTAGACTTTGGGAAGGTCAGTAAACGATATTTACTATGAAATACAACCACCCAAATTCACCCATTCATGATAATTCAAGCAATTACCAATGGTGTATCCTTCCTTTAATACTATTACCGGTGTAGCGGTTTGCAATATTTATTTTTTAGGAGCTGGGTGGTGCGTGAATGTATATTCATGAGAAAGAGCAATGGCAACTCATATACATTAAAGAACTATAAAGCATTATAAAGAACGGCTTCCTCAACCAACTAGCCTATAGCATAGTTGGTAGAGAGGAGAGCTATGGATCGAAAGGTCTGTGGTTCGAATCCGACTATCGTTAACGTTCGTCTTTTTCTTCGACAAATTTTCTTATAGGCTATTTTAACCATAGAACAAGGTTGAAGGGAAAACCGGGTTAGGGTACATAAATGCCTTGAAAATACAACAAGAACCGCTACACTGGTTAGTTTTAAGTGACTTCCGGTTTTAAACGGATGATAAAGACATGGCTGGCTGGACTTAAACACTTTAACAGTGAAATCACTCCAGACAATGAAATCCAGTGCCTTTTAATGTTTTATTGGTTGAACGTTCACAGTGCATGCGCAATACTTTACCAGTGAGTATTTCATGGTCCTAAATTCACAACTGCGTCTGTGCGACATCGCGCAGTACGAGCAACGTGCGCACCAATGTTCATAAAAGATTTTTTTTCGTGAGCTGAATGATCCATTATATAGCTGAAGTTGTTTTTTTGAAAAATGTGACCATCCACAACAAAAGGGCTGTAAAGTCGTTATAGCTTATTTTGAAGAAAAAACACATTAAAATATGTGAAAAACAATAAAAAACTAAGAATATTCAGTGTTACTTGTTGTAGCTAACCATAAATACTAACTATGTCTTGTAATACATCATTTTAAAGCTTATTTCTTGTAGATTTCATTTCTCTAAATAACTCAAAACGTCAAGATGCCTACTTTACTGCCCAAATATGAAGTTTTGGACTTTTGACTTTTTTGAGCTTTGGACCAAAAAGTTTAGATTTTTTGACCGAAAAGGTGTTTATGAATAGGAATAAGAATGTATAAAACCGGCTCACGGGCCTGATCATTGTTAATGCATCAATGCCCATGAGCCAGATTTGAGCACGCTTGTTTACAACCGGCCGACCACATTTTAAATGTTTTTGTTATACCTGTAAATACCTTTTGGTCAAATGTGCACGATTGTATTCATCTTTGTGATATTTGCAACGTGTTTTCAATCACCGTTTGATTCTCAGGCACAGGATACATCCAAGGAACAGCTACGTCCCGTTGGTCTGAGACACATTGCGTCTCTGGCCACCGCTGCTAAGCACAAACCACGCCTGAAGGTACGGAATACTGGCAGCTGGCGGAAAGAAATCCTGGGCGACATCACGGTCATGAATCCGGAAGAGGTCAGTCATCTAACATGTAACTGATGAATTGTTGCTAACCAGTTCGCGCGTGATCTGGTGATCTGGTGATCTGGTGATCTGGTGATCTGTTGTTCTGGTGTGTTGTTCTGGTGTGTTGGTCATTCCATGTCAAATCTAATGCTTTTCGGAGCCAATTTTTTGGCCATATATTATATCAAATTTGAGTGTTTCGAGTCGTTTTGGACGTCTGTATTTATGGACTTAAACCCACATATACTTCTATACAGAATAATCATATGGGCTATAAGTTTTAACCAGTTTGTGCCGGAGGACGTATATACATGTACACGCACAGTTTTTCCAAAATTCAAAACAGAGTACGCATAAACACGTCACGAGCAAGGCCGGAAATGTCTGTCAGCAGCGAGCAAGGCCGGAAATGCGTGGGTGTGCTTCTCGGTACCATCGGCCTGAACCCGCCTCAGATCGAGTTTCGTTAAAAATAATCTCGCGCCTCGGCTCTGTGATATTAAAATAATCCTGGCGCGAACTGGCTAACATCATTTCAGCTGCAACTTAATATCTGGATATGGATTGGGACAGGCCCTAGCAAACATTAATTTTTCTTTCTTGATAACTGATGCTTGATTGTGTGTTTGTTTTGTCACCAGCTGAAAGCACTCAATAAGATTCTGAAAGGCCAATCAGGAAGAGGCTCTCTCACAGGATCTCTCACAGTAAGTAAACCCCTGTCATCTGATTGGTGGATCGTTGATCACATACAGTGAATTATTTGTTCCATTGCACCGTTGCACGGCACGGCTGCACTGCAAACAAGGTCTATTCAATGGTTCTTCCATTGCTCTGACCAATCAGATTTGTTCATGCGATGTATAAAACAAATAATGAATTTTTCACGTTCGTTCAATGGCAAGAATAATATCATTCGTTGACAGATAGAATGTTCCATTCCACTCGGCTTCGCCTCATGGAATGGAACATTGCATCTGTCACCTCATGAAATTATTCTTGCCATTGCACTCATAAACATTAAATATTTGTATACTAGACATGATTAAACCATTGTGATTTCAAATCCTCAAACGACTATCTTTGTGTATCTACTGGCACGAAAGTGTTTATAAGAGTGCCGTGACCTTGTGGTCTGGAGCGATGCATTTGCCGTCTGTGGGTAAAGCTACAGGTTGTGGGTTCGAGTCCGGCCTGGGACTATAGTGCGTGTGCCCCTTGGGCAAGGCACTTTGTCACTCATTGCTTCTCTCCACCCAGGGGTAAATGGGTACCTGTGAATGAAGATATGGTTATTGTGGTTGATTTAGCTGCTTTGCACCGAAATAGCAGCATCGAGCTCTATACTCCCCAGGGAGCCGAGATAGTATTTAGCAGGGGTAATAATGATATATTGCTTTGAGTACCAGTCTTGGTAGTTTCGTCCAATTACAAGTAATTGTTAATATTATTATTATGGAGTTATGAATAGTGATTGTGTGGGTGGGAATGGGTGAATAATGCGTTTCGAGGCAGAGTCTTCTATGATAAATTGTATGTAAAACAATATCCATAAATACCTTGGACAGTTTATCCATTGCCATTGGTCGAGAGCTCATCACGTGGCTGGATAAACACGTCACGAGCAAGGCCTGAAAATATCTGTCAGCGACCAGCTCGTAGCGAGCGAGGCCGGATATTTTAGGGTGTGCTACCCACAGATGCCAGCCTGAACCTGCCTCGGATCGAGGTTCGTGAAACAAAATCCAACGTCTGGGCCCGGTCAATGTCAAAATAATCCCGTCGCCACCTGGTTAAACCTCATTCTTTATTTGGATTTTTTTTACGAAGTGTTCCCGTTTTTTTCCCCTTTGATTTCTAGCTTGGAGGAACTTTAAGGAAACAGCCATCTCTAGTGTAAGTAAATCAAAGTGTAGTCTTAAATTTGCCATATGTGACCTGTCACCACAAAATGAGAGTAAAGTCGCACAATGTGAATTAGAGATATGGCCATCCAAAGTAAAAATATGAAGGGGTGGTCAATTTTGAGATTTTGCGTAATTTGGAAAGCCCAAGTCCTCCTCTACATATTCCCATTTTTTGGATGTGATCAGATGATCGAAAACCTCTTCAATTACGCGATTTTGCATAGTTAGTGTTTGGATTAATGTCCATTAGTGGTCTAATTAACACTAATTAAATATGCAAATCAGGTTCTCGTAAGTATCCCACGTTTTTTAAATTTTGATATTTTGTTGGTTATACAATAGTTTGTATGTGTGGAAACTTTCAAGAAGATATAATGGGTATAGTACTTTGGTTGCTATTAAATATTATAGTACTTCGTTTGCTGTGGTATAGTACTTTTGGCCGTGCACAGGAAGATAGCAAAATTAGCGAATGCCATGTGACTAGCTCTCGGCCAATCAAGACACAGAATCTGTGTGTGAGGTGTTATAATAGTTGCTACGGGTATTAAAATAAATGTACTTTTATCCGTGCATAGCAATATTGCAAAAATAGCGAATGCCATGTGACTTGCTCACAACCAATCAAGACCCAGAATATGTGGATGAGGTGTTATAATACTATTCACTATTTTAATTATGTTGCCGTGCATGGCCCAAAATGACTAGAATAGCCGACACGCTCTGGAAAATTACTTAAGAAATAACAGTGTGAAGACCCAGTCTTCACTGCGTGATAACGGACTGGGTTTCGGGGATGGTTGTTAATGGACCGAGTTGAGCTCTGTGTGCACACGCATACGGGCGTATACCTACAAAATACCAAATTATTTTGTGTTAAAATAAAAAAGCTGGACATTATTTCTTTTTTAGAAACGACAATAGTATTGACGAAGAGCCTGACGTGGACGTACCAGTATCTAAGACGATGCCTCTCCCTGTAGCCCCCAAGACTTTGGTAGTTCCGCCCAAGGTATGAAAACAGGATTTAATGATGAATATAGTTGGTTTTTTTTACTTGGCTGTCCTTATAGTACCACGCTCCTTGTTCAGTTATTATTGGAATTTTGAAGGATAACAAAGCCTTGATAAGCCTAGATTTACAATTTCAAAGAATACATTTCAGTGGAGTGTCGTGGCCGAGCGGTTAAGAACCCGGTTTTCTGTTCCGCAGAGCGTGAGTTCGAGTCCCGGTGTCGACACGTGTGTCCTTAAGCAAGGCAAATAAACCACTATTGCTTCGTCCTTCGGATGGGACGTAAAGCTGGAGGTCCTGTGTGTTGTGTAATGCACGTAAAAGAACCCAGTAACACTCATCGCTAAGAGGAGGGGCTTTGCCCCGGTGTTCCTGGCAGCGCCTCGGAATAGGCAACTAGATTGATGGCGCTTTACAAATGCAGATTGGATTGGATTGGATTTCACCGGTAAATGTTGTGCATAAGGTTTGCTGCTCTACTATGTTATGTAAAAGTATTAAGGCTATGTATGAACAAGAAGTTGTGGTGGTGGTTTTTGATTGGGTCCCATTTACATGTTTGTAATTACAAACCATTTCATCACATGAGAAACGGCCTCTAGTGGAACATTGATAATTCTGAAGCAATTTAAAATGTAATTATGGTAACACTCTGAACTATGAAAACCTCACAAGTATATGAAAAATGTAATAGGAAATGTTCAGTGTGTTTTTTAATTTTCAAGCAAATATTTCAAGAAAACATTTCAAGCAACATTGCAAGCAAATTTTTAAGGCAAATTTAAAGCATAATTTAATACAAAATGTGAGGATTTTGTAAACTCGAACCTCGATTTGAGATCTGGGTTCAGGTCGGCATCAGTGGGTAGCACACCCTGATATTTCCGGCCTCCCTCGCTACAAGCCGGTCGCTGACAGATACTTCCGGCCTTGCTGGTGATGTGTTTATCCGTCATCCGTTTTAAAATCCGAAAAAAAATTACGTGTATACACGTCCTCCGACGTGAACTGGTTAACCAGTTCGCGCCGGAGGACGTTTAGACACGCATTTTTCCCCAGATTCAAAACGGATGACGCATAAACACGTCTGTCAGCAGCGAGCAAGGCAGGAAATGCGTGGGTGTGCTTCCTGGTACCATCGGCCTGAACCCGCCTCGGATCGAGTTTCGTTAAAAATAATTAGGCGCCTCGGCTCGGTGATGTTAAAATAATCCCGGTGCGAACTGGTTGAGAGTTTAGTAAATGTTTGTTGGCTTCAAAACAATAACATTACAAATGATCCTGTGTCCCTCGTTTTAATGTTGTGTTAAAACTCTGCATGTAACCCACAGATCAGTCTGGTGAGAGTAGACACTATGCCAGACCTGGCTGAGATTGTTGAGGAAGAAGAAGAAGATGAAGGGACTACATCCAAGCCAAGCAGCGGTAGTAAACGTGAGTAAACCCACTCTAACCAGGGATGTAGTCGAGTCCATCACAGGTCCTTGCAAGTCCCTGCAAGACCCTGCAAGACCCTGTGAGTCCCTGCAAGTCCATCACAAGTCCTCCAGTTCCAATTCAAATCACAAGCTATTCAAATCAGCTTTGACGAAAGCATTCCTTTGTCATTGTTCATCCAGTTATTTGTGACTGCCTTTATGAAGGGACTTGTGACTGGCTTCACGAAAAGGACTTGTGAACGGACTTGCAGGGACTCGATTACAATCCTGACTCTAATTACTGGTACCTTCTGGTTGATCTTACTATAATTCCAGCAATCACTCTGTATCTGTCCATGTGTGTTTCTGTCCGTAATTTTAATTATCTCCAGAATCGGGTACTGTATGAGGTTCAAATTTGGTAGATGTATTGCCCAGCACCCAAGAATTGTGCAGTGTGAAGTTTGAAGCTGTTTGGATGAGCAGTTATCAAAACAGCTGCAAAAAAGCAGCAATATTGGAGGCATAGACCTGCAAATATGTTGGTATAGAGAGCCAAGCACTGCTGCACATTTTGACAGGCACTACACTTTATACCACCATGGGTGTGAGTATAGACCACTACGCAAACGGTGTTTGGCTGACCATTTATTGAAGGGGGAAGATCGCGCAACGGTGAGGAGTACATGTAGATACGGCGTGCTGTTATTCGGACACTATACCCAGCTTGATATGAGACCGAGGGACTCCCTCTTAGTCCCCTATACCTATACACTATCTAGACAATACACTATCTAGTAATATTAAATAAGCACATACATGTATGTAGTCGTGAACCACATAACGATAAGAATAGCCCTTTGTGTTTTATTTATTCCTGTACCTTAAAGGGATCGTATACGTTTGGTAATTACTCCAAAAATTAATGGCAATAAAAACTTACTTGATAAGAAGTAAAGCAGCTTTGGATAGTGTAATGCATTTTTAGAAACTTTTCACTTTGAAGTACAAATCAAATAAGTTAAGAGGGCCTAATATTTCGATCTTAACAAGATCTTATTCACTTCGAAGTACTGCGATTATGGAAAAAGATATCACTTTTTATCCCCAAAAATTTGAATCTGAGAAGCGTTACTGCAGTGACGTTTTTTCAGATTGTGTATTCCAATGCAGATTATTCTTCCTGCGTGGACATAACCGCTCCAGATTTTTGGCAATATCTCAAAATCGTTACAACCTTTTGAAATGAAATGTTTACAGGTTAGTTTTATGGTATATAACTATAACTATATAGGATTGAAACAAACAGTGGGTTCCAATTACCAAACGTATACGATCCCTTTAACTTAACCCAATACACCTTACGTTACCCGAGCGACCCAGGACAAATTTCGAAAAAGGTACCGTCGTTCAAAGATTCTTTGACCCTGTAATAAATATGTTGTTTACTTTTGTGTCTCAATCCTCGGTTATAATACAAGGTAGCATAGTTGTATGCCACAATATATTCTGGATGTCGTGATCAAATTTATGTAGAATCAAACATTACACCAAATATTTTCTGAATTTTCCAAAAGTTATTTTCTGAATTGTTGGAAAAATTTTGCTTTGTTTTTCCTCGTTTTGCCGCTCAAAGGTGACGACAATTATCCTTCTAAGACTGGTAAGAATGCTTGGCCATTGACTGAATTTGTGTCCGTGTACTAATCCTCATCAGAACAGACATAAACAGAATCTCACATGATATTTGTCAGTTATTTGTGATAATCACCCAAATCTGTCAAACTTTCATTAAACAAAAATATTATTTGACACTTTGTATGTGTATTTATTGTACAAACTTTCTCTGCATCCTACTAATTGTCAACAAAATGGGACCATAGATATTTTTATAAAGTTATTGTTGATAGATAACAAGGGGTACCGGTATGTTGAATATATTCCATTCAATTTGTTTTGGACAGTTTAATAATTGCTGTGTCATTTTCAATTGTTCTTTGTAATTTCATACAAACAAATCCATGGCGACATAATTCTTGGTGTCAAGACCTGTAGCCGTATTCACAAAACGACTTGAAAAAAATTTAAAATCAATTAAATATGCGACTTAGACGACTCTTAATATTTAAGCAGTATTCACAAAACATTTGCACTAAGCACCCCTCTAAAGCGGACTTGTCTTATGTCAAGTTAAGTGGGGCACTTGGGTGTCATGGCGGCTTTTTTTCTCTAGGGAAATCTTGTTTAATAATATTGAATTATTTTAAAAGGAAGCCAAGTTTAAGTTAAAGATGGACTACAACGAAAACTCGCACATTAAATTTATTATCGGACCTTGTTTATGTTGTGTTCAGGTAACACTTTATTGTTACGGTCATGTTTTTCTCTAAATAATTTTGTTGCAATTTGACCAAAAAAATTAGACCTCGATTCTTCGATTTTGAAATTTCCCGCCCTGTACTGGTTCCCGGCAAAGATCCACTGAAAACCACAATGAAATCCACGATATAGTACCAGTGGACTTGTAAACCAGCGAAAAGTGATGACGTACTACCCATGAAAACGCATACATGGTGGCCCTGAAGGGACTCCGCAGATCGCGAATATCGTCGATATTCACGACTTTCCAAAAAAGTCGCGAATATTCACGTCAAATTTGACGTCGATATTCACGACTTTCCCCCAAAAGTCGGGAATATTGACGTCAAATTTGACGTCAATATTCGTGATCTGCGGAGTCCCTTCAGGGCCACCATATGTATGCGTTTTCATGAGTAGTACGTCACACACAAAGTATGAATTATTCATGAGTTTTTTTCTGAAACTGAGTTTATCTGGGTCGTAGAACGCCGATCAATTTTGTTGTTTTTTTGCATGAAGGAACAAGATTTATTGAATACTAATGATATATTAGTAATCATTATACATTTCTCGAACAAAAAACAGCAACACAGCCTTTATCATTATTCCGTTGTAGTTCATCTTTAATGTATGACAGCTCTAGAATTGGAGTTTGTTGACATTCTAACAGATATTTTTGATTGATTTGTACAATTTTAGGCCGGCGGCATGAATTGCGATTGATGACATTAAACGTTAACCAATGACATGCACTACACAGTGACTTCCGACTATAAAAATCAAAATTACTGTCTTAACTTCCAGCATGTATGAGAGAATGCAGATAAATCACCATCACAATTTGTTTCACACTCGAGAGTAAATCAAATGAACATTTCACTATTATTTCACTGTGTACGTGTGCACGCGCATGATAAACCGTGTACAGATAGATTGAACTGCCGTTGCGTAGGAAGGTTTATGACAAATTTTCTGCAGTGAGAAAGTGCACTGAGATAAGTAGGGTGATTAGATCTTTTAGATCTTAGATATTTAAGTATTTTCTTAGGTTTTAGTTTTGTGAATACGGCCCCTGAACCTCATCATAACTTCAACATTGAAACCATATGTGACCCATCATGAGTAAATGAGACAATTTGCGGCAAAAAAAAAAATTGGAGATTTTGATTTCATCATTTAAAGCTAAACAAGCTTTAAATGATGAAATCAAAATCTCAATTATTATTTTTGCCGCAAAGTGTCTCATTTACTCGTGCTGGGTCACATATTCACTCTACATTATTGTTGTGCAAATCCGACATGACCCGAAACCTACTTTGGGTCGGGTCGGTTTTTCTGTCATAACATTCAGGTCGGTTTGGTCGGTTTTGGTTTTGTGCTTGTGACTATAGGGTTGGGTCTGTTTAGCCATCTTGTGAAAAACCTGGGGGGGGGGGGGGGGGAACCTGAAACAATTCGCAGATTCACAAAAAATCTTGAAGATTCACTGTGCTCATACTACATTCACAGGTGCGGATCCAGGGAAGGGGTCCTGGGGGTCCGGACCCTCACATTTTTGGACTGGATTGTTGTTTTTTTAATGTATTTTTATATCAGAGAAAAAAAGAAGAGTGGTGCTTTCTGTAAAAGATTCCCAATAGATCTAAACAATCAAAATATATAAGAAAATAGGCTCATAATGTCCCAGAATGCACCTCAGAGCTTCTACTGTAAAACATTTTTTGGGGAGAGCCTCAATTCCCCCCGTCCATGGCTAGGACCCCACATTCATAAATTCCTGCATCCGCCCCTGATTCATACTACCGCGATAACCCCCCGTCCAATTGTACATGTGGTTTGTGTTATGACGCAGGGTCTGTAACATGCAGACCCCATCATTCCTCATTTACTGACGAATAACAACATATCATGCCATGTGGGTACGTTCTGGCACAAAAAGCGTAAACAGTGTTTGTAAAATATAGGAAGATTTGCCCAAGTCATATACTCAGGTTTTGGGGGTTCGGATTGATTTTGGTCGATTCAAGTCGGTTTTCCCTGAATTTTTGTTGGGTCGGGACTTGTCAGCGTGACATGTTGACGTGACTTGCTCCCACAGAATTGTAGTAAAGAACTTTAAATAATCTTCATTTTGGGGGGGGGGGGGGGGGGGGGGAAACAAAATAGATTTTTTAAATTTGCCTATACACGAATCCAATCACTATACATAGTGGGGTGCCATCATTAGACATGAAAAATAGCAAGCAATCTCTCGCGATCTCGCGCTGTTATATTATGGTGTAGTAAAACTAGCCTTCCGAGTTGATTCACGACGAAGGAAAAAAATTCCATTATTGGATTCAGTTATAATACTTGGAGGTTACACAAAATTTCATCAAAATGTATAACGTCTGGGGAAAGAACTCGGGATAATCATAAACAGCACACAAGGATTAAGTTCTGTGGCCAAAGACGGCACAGGTGACTGTTGTTGTGTTGTAAACATGACATTGGAATCAGAAGATTGGTAACGGATTTGAACGTAGTACATCATTGGAAACCTCCCCTTAATTGACTGTCATCTGGTGAAACAGGCAACATGATATGACAACATCTCTACCTTCGTTTTACCTTGTCTCACAAAAACTAATCAGCAGAGTTGTACTCGAGTCCCTGCAAGTCCTTTCACAAGTCCAGTCATAAAGCCAGTCATAAGTAACTGGTTGAACAATGACAAAGGAATGCTTTTGTCAAAGCTCGTTTGAATAGCTTGTGATTTAAATTGAAACTGGAGAACTTGTGATATACTTGCAGGGACTTACAGGGCTTGTGATGGACTTGACTACATCCCTGCTAATCAGAGCACAAAGTGCATCAGTGCTTCCCAGTGCCCAGTATGGGCGGTGGGCTCGAGCGAATAACAAAATGAGACAAAGAGAACTGTATTCATCACGAAACAGTTATATTCTATCAGCTCTGCAATAATCGGAACAAAAACTTGATAAGAAACAAAACAAAAGTTAAACGTGAAATGTGTAAAGGTTTACAGTGCGCTGGTGTGCCTGATTCAATGATCCGTGGAGAAAATAGATGTTCATCAATTTAGGGAGAAACTATACCTCCTGAACCACAAATGCACAAATTCAGGGATTGCATAAACTTTTTACTATGTGTGTTTCTTTGTTGAAATTGATTTATATCTGTCTTAGAGTTGACGAACAATATTATTTTCAACCAGTTCGTCTATACTTAAACTTATACTTATCTCTTTGTTCTCGTGTACAAACTGGTTAAAAAGTCGGGCACCTTTTTCAACCCAATATACCCTATATTATACCCTAACCCAAACACTAACCCTAACCCACATCCTAAACCTAGTTTTTGAGGAATTTGAGTACAATCCAAAAATCTAATTCGTGAAAATCCCAGTGGAGATTTAGAAATTTACCCTCCGGCAACCTTTTGTCTCCATTATACACATTGTGTTCAGGTTTCCAGAGGGGACCGAATTTCAGCACGCGTCGACCAGAGTGTGTGTGTACTCGCAATTATCTTTTTTCGAAATTAAAAATGAATGACGGATAAACACGTCCCGGATTGAAATATCTGTCGACGACAGGCTCGCAGCAAGCGGGGCCAGAAATACTAGGGTGTGCTACCCACAGATGCCGGCCTTAACCCATTTCGGATCGACGTTCGTAAAAACAAAAATCCCGCCTGGGCCCGGTTAATGTCAAAATAATTCCGGTGCGAACTGGTTAACAGGGTACCAACATTTCTTACTCGGATCACCCTCTTCACACCCCGTGAAGCAATCAGGGACATCGTTTAGAAGAGGCTAACCAGATTTTGTTTTGACTCGAGCCTTTCTCCTTGTTCACTGTTCCCTCGACAGACACTTTGACGGTTGACAAGCCAGAGGTCCCAGCCAGTGTCAAGAAGAAGCAGAACCGTGAGAAGACCAAGAACGGCGAGATGCCGTCGTGGATGTTGAAGTTTGCCCAGGACAACAAGCTGAACATCTTGTCGGATGTCAAGATTGACGAGTCCAACAAGGAAGCTGCTGCTCTCTCATCACCAGAGGACGAAATGTAAGACAAATTTGCAGGTTTTTAACTTTTTAGTTCTCTTATTTTTTTCGCGACCGTTCAGCTTAGACATTTGTGATACGATAAAGCAAAATGAGTCGGAAGTCGGGAATTCTGATTTTGAGATATGGGCCAGAATATATTTTGATCTTAACAAGATCTTTTTCAGAGAGAAAAAGATAAATATCTTATTTATTTTAAAGTGGATAATGACTGTAAGCATCTAGCCAAATGGTTGCGCTAGATATCCTGTAATTGTTCTGAAAAACTACAGGAAGGTGATCACGAAAAGAAAAAAAAGAACTAAATAAGAACCACTGCCCAGCGCCGGTTAGAAACGAATGCCGCTTTTCTTGCTTTTCTCGGCATCCATGATTGTAAAACTTCGGACAGGTTAGTTAAACGATATTTACTATAAATCCACAAATCCACAAATCCACCCATTCATGATAATTCAAGCAATGACCAATGGTGTATCCTACCTTTAAGTACAGGGATGCCAAAATGTGATTGTATGTTTTTGTGTTGGAAGTGAATTAGTATTGATATAAAATCTCAATACTTAATTCCTGCATTTAAAGGTAGGATACACCATTGGTAATTGCTTGAATTATCATTAATGGGTAGATTTGGGGGGGTTGTATTTCATAGTAAATATCGTTTAACTGACCTGTCCGAAGTTTTACAATCATGGATGCCGAGAAAAGCACGAAAAAAAAGTGTTTGTTTTCAACTGGCGTTGGGCAGTTATTCTTATGTTATCTTAATTTTTTTGTTATCTTTGTTTTTGAACAAATATAATTGGATATAGACAAATTCGCGATCGCCATCTGGCGATCGCGAATTTTTCTTTATTAAATTATATTTTATTCAAATGAGGAAGATATTTCTTAATAATTCGGTAGTAAATATTTTCGATAACTGCAAATGGTGTATCCTACCTTTAAGTCCCTCCGCTATGAAGCATCTTTTAACAACTCTCTCTTTACTATATTTGTGATATTTCAGGCAAAGTCTACCAGGGAAGGTACAAGCAGACGGAGAAAGTGAACTATAGCATAAGGCTACCAGTGGCCCGTCTGAGATCTGAAATGGTATCTAAGAAAAATTGCTTTTCATGTCAGATCAATAGTCCCTAGGATTTATTAACGGCCGGTTCAATTCAGCGTACGCGAATGCGGATTTGTGATATCACGGGACTTTTCGCAATGCAAATTCGCAAAAGTTGAATGCGTTCTAACTCCAACTAATTTTCACAGCGAATGCTTTGTGATGTCAAATTCGTATTCACGTGAAGTATGAACTGGCCTTAAAAGGTGCAAAATATGTACCAGTACAATTGTAAAGGCCCATTCACACACACGCGCGGTATTTGATATTTACACATTAACGTAAACTGTTCGGCAAACTGTTTCCACAAAAACAATGGCCCCCTACAGTAGGACTCAAAGACACGACGAGGAAGCTCTGCTTACCGAACTCCTCCGTGGTTTTAAGATCAAGATCTTGGTGAGAAGATTGCGTCCCGAACGACGCCATCTTTGTTTCAGAAATGTGCCCGCTGATATCGTGACGTCATACTCAACGAGAACGCTGATTGGTCAGAACGCGAAGTCTCAGTGCGGTATATTTGGAAAATCGCTCAGGGGTGCGTTCCACTTTATACGCGAACTATTTGCGCCTACGTTTTGAGTTGGCGTTAGTTGAAGTGGAACGATATTTTAAAAACTACGTTTTCAAAATGGCGGCGCCCAGTGAAAGTGTTATCGTTTGGTTCGCTGCCTTTTTGTCCAACTCATTATTTTTCTTTAAAAGATCCCTGTGAATGCTCAAAACAGTCCACCGTTTATAACGAAAAGTATGAAACGTAAATCAACACCGTGAAAAGAACCCTGCCATCTGCTAACCTCTTGGCCATCTTAAAAATATGTCTCTGACCAACAGCGAACAGCTCGAAATGTCAATCACCGTTTTCGCTAACGTTTGCCAATATAATAATTGGCGCACATTGCGTTCCACTCAAGCGAACAATGCTAACGTTGGCAACGTTCGCTTGAGTGGAACGCACCCCTGGTTTCTAAACTTGGCGGTTTATCGCCCGACCGTGTGGCTTTTCCGCTCCTAATGTAAACTACCCTATAGAAAACCATGTGTTCTATATTTTTAACCGTGTGGTATTCCGTTACCCCGCGCGTGTGTAAATGGGCCTTTAGTGGTATTCGGAGTTATACATGTTATTTTGGTGCAGTCTTTTTTGTAAAGAGCCAATGTGTATCATATTTCATTGATGATTCAAGATAAATATTAACCAAAGAGGGCGATTATAATAAGATTTTATACTTTCAATTAACATTTTACATGTACAGGTAATATTTTTGGGTATTGTGGATATTTTGTACAAATTTTGAGACATGTTTTCGAACAGTAGTTTATATCGGTCTATTTTGTATATTTTTGGGAAAAATATAATTTCTGATGAACCTCGACTGAATATTAAATGAAATTTATATATTTAACTGAAAACTTCTATTTTAAACTGTACCTTTTGACATTTGAAAGTAATACTATTTTGTAAATCCATCCTTAATTACATTTTTAAAGCAATTGTAAATATCTGTGGAAACCTTTATTTTTTAAACCTACCCACCTTGTAGAATATATGCTTCCACCGGCAGAACAAGTAACTAGAAAGTTTGATGCAAATGCGATTTTTAAATCCGTCCAATCAAATCAAATCTGCTCTGTCTATATGTTTTTATCCTTGTATGCAAATTATCATCATTTTATTGTATGTATTATTTGTGATATCTATGGGGGGTTCTGGCAACATGAGATTGAATCTCATGTCATACTAAAGTCTGAAAAATCGCTTTAAATATAAAGACAACTTCCTGTTTAAAGGGATCGTATACGTTTGGTAATTACTCCAAAAATTAATGGCAATAAAAACTAAGTAGAGCAGCTTTGGATAGTGTAATGCATTTTTAGAAACTTTTCACTTCGAAGTACTGCGGTTATGGAAAAATATATCACTTTTTATCCCAACAAAATTAAATCTGAGAAGCGTTACTGCAGTGGCGTTTCTCAGGGTGTGTATTCCAATGCAGATTATTCTTTCTACGTGCACATAATCGCTACCACCTTTTAAAATGAAATTTTTACAGGTTAGTTTTATGGTATCTATATAGAATTGAAACAAACATTGGGTTCCAATTACCAAACGTATACGATCCCTTTAAGAAATGTTGCCAAAGTAAAATGTTAAAGGAAAAAGCCTTAAAGTTTATAGTTTTGCACGTGATATTGAGAAAAAGGCAAATTAGTTTTCCTTAAAAAAGAAATTACACTAATTTCTTACAATTTATTCACAAATATGGTTTGAAGATTATACATATCAAAAACCTGGGAAAATTGAAGAAAACTGACCTGTGCCCAGTTGCGTCTCATTTTATAGCCAGAACACCTCACATTTGTGATCTTATTTAATTCTTACATTTATACAATACCTGATCAGTGCTTTAAAATTATGTCCCTATCATGTTCGTACTTTTAGCTGTGAAAAGTAGTAAACCCCTTAATTAAGGTATTTCATAGAGAGTAATACTGTCTTAATACTGCTCATAATTAGTATTTTTGTATTGATATGTTATACTGATGATGCAATATACGTGTGTGGTATTTATTAACATTACCTCACTGTTGGTGGATAATTTGTGTCTACTTTCTACAATGGAAACAAGATTTGCCTTCCATAAATCAAAATTGTGTTTAATCAATAAAACAAAAGTTTCAACCTATTAATGTGTGTGAGCAAAGAATGTGGGTTTTTTTATCAAATGATTCAGCACATAAGACCTTAAAGTATCTTCCATTCAGTGTGGTCTAGATACGCCCAAGTTATATGCTTGAAAACAATTCACGCATCCAGGCACCATGTATACATATGTAGGATCTGCAACATCCTATTTTTTGCATTTCTTTATGAATGAGCCCATCCGATCAATAAATGGGTATTGTGAAAGAAAATAAAGCATTCCCATTTACAACAGTGAAAATACTGCAAATTTATGACTTAAATTGCTTGAATTATCATGAATGGGTAGATTTGGGGATTGTATTCTATAGTAAGTATCATTTAACTGACCTGTTCGAAGTTTTACATTCATGGATGCCGAAAAAAAAGCAAGATAAACAGCTTTTTTTTCAGTTCTTGTTTATTGCGATCGCTGAACAAATTTTGGATCTTGATTTTCTTTTATCAAAATCAAATTTTCAGAACAATTACAGGATATCTAGCGCAATCATTTTGCTGGATGCCTAGAATCATTATTTACTTTCAAATGAGTAAGATATTTCCTAATAATTCGGTAGTGCAACTTTTCGATATTTGCAAATGGTTTATGTTAAAAGTTGTAGCATTAAAAGCCATTAATATTGATTCTGGCATACACATAATTTCAGTTCCAGGTTTAGTTTATTTTCCATTCAACAATATATTCAACAAATTGAAGTTTTGATTAGATCTACAACATAAAACGCATGTTTGTATCGTTGTGGAGACATCTCTTTGTTCTCGTGTAAAAAATGGTTAGAAAGTCGAGCACGTTTTGTAAAATACTCCTATTTCAACCACAATTTCCTAATTTTAAATTTTGACTCCATATACCCTATATTATACCCTAACCCACATCCTAACCCTAGTGTTCGAGTAATTTGAGTAAAATAAAAAAAAAAAATATTTCATGAAAATCCTAGTACAGACCTATTCATCTATATAGATTACCCTGTGGAAACCTTTTCACTCCTATTGTCCTCATTGTGTTCACGTCTCCAGAGGGTACCATATTTCCCTCCAAACCCCCTTGTATACATAAAATGTCATGCATGATCCTTCATGTAAAGAGTTCAAACTTAAACCCTGCAATACCATTAAAAGCACATCCTATGTCTAGATAAACTTAAAATAAGCCTTTGTCATCAACAAAGTCGCGTGTGCATAGAACACGGACTTTCGCCAGAAGAATTACCCTACAGTCGGCAGTCTACACAATAAATACTCATCACAAAAAGTATCGAGACACTTAAAAATGCGCCAATAATTAACGACCTGAAAGGGTATGGATTAATCGAAGCAAATAACCCAGTGCATAATTTTGTTCTGCGTATTTTGACACCTCGAAGCTGGGGCAGTAGCAGAACCTGATCATTCAAAACAATAATGCAAACCTGCTTCTAAAGGGATGATTGTCACTTTTGAAACTGGACCTACGACCATTGAAATGACAATAACTTCGCTCCGCAACATCGTATCTCAACAATCGAGGTGTCAAAATACGCAGAACAAAATTATGCACTAGGCTATTTGCTTTGATTAATCCATACCCTTTCAGGCTGTTAATTATTGGCTCATTTTTAAGTGTCCCGATACATTTAATATAAACTCCTCACAAAAAGTATTAGGTAGGTCTACACGCTCTACACAAGATACGATGGAGTCGAATATTTGGCATAAAATTGAATTTTGTAAATAATTTCAGAGTTTCAGAGTTGGGAGGGAAACCCCAGAGGAATATTCTGGGGGAAACCCACAAAGACCATGAGACGGGAAGGCATCGAAAACCCAATCCACATATTGGCCCAGGCGGGATTCAAACCTAGGTCACAGCGGTGGAAGGTGAGAAATGAACCATAACGCCAACCCGACTCCTTAGCGCGAGAATTATTTTGACATTGACTGGGCCCAGGCACAGTCTTGTTTTTCACAAACCTCGGTCAGAGACGGGTTCAGGCCGACATCTGTGGGTAGCACACCCTGATATTTCCGGCCTCGCTCACTGCAAGCCGATCACTGACAGATATTTTACAGCATTGCTTGTGACGTGTTTATCCATCATCCGTTTTGAATTTCGAAAGACTTTTGAATTGCGTGTATACATGGTTTCAGACGCGAGCGGGTTAAGGAATTGTCAGAGCTAATTCTATTAAGCTTTTATTTTAAAGACTTTGAGTCGAACGTCTGATGTCTCTCTACTTCTTCTTGACTCGCTTGGGTGTGGGTGTAGATGACTTGGACCTTTTCACCCCTGGAGTGTTCTGCTTGGTGGCAGATACCGGCGTGGTGGGACGTCGTCCTTTCTTCTTGCTGGATGGAGTGGATTCTGCTGGTTGAGGAGAGGGGGCTTCCTCTCCTAGGCTGGGCTCTGCTGGGGGTGGGGTAGGGGGCAGGGGTGGTGTGGGAACATGCGGGGCAAGGGCAGCTGGCATGTCCCTCATTTGGCAACTCTCGCAGGCCCATAAACCTGCATGGTGAAAGGTAGAGACAACAGTGTCATACAGGGCATCATATAGGCACATCTGAGTGGTGAAAGATTTAAGTGTTTAGCGGAGGTACTGTTTTCTTTCTTAAAATTTCTTAAAGTTTTCTTTTGGGGTTTCCAACCCTTTATGCAAACAAAGGTAAGTCGAGTGGAGCGCTAGTCGAGTGAAGCGCTAGTCGACCTGGTTAACAGGGTAATCCTATTATATAGGTAACTCTATTTCAAACTTGCTTGAACTGGTTGAACTTGCTCTAGTGTAACTTTTCTGCCAAAACAATGTCTGAATAAATAAAATTACACTAAAGCAGGTTTATCTCGCTGCTAAAATGCCAAGTTAAAGCACCTTAGAAAGTGGGTTTAGCAAGCTTGTACATCAAGCTGCTCTTTGCTTGTGAACCTTGACTTCTGGTGCATGCCTTCAGCAAATTGTGATGACCAAGGCTTAAATTGTTAAATGACAGAGCTCCTAAACAAGTTGTATGTGGAGTAGACAGCTACAACTGATATCGGAGTGGCTAAAAAGACTGGTAATATGATATCTCTGGTCAATTTTGTGAGAAAACAAGTTTATTACCTGTAGGGATATCTTGTAGGCCAACACAGAAGGTATGGTAGCCTCGATCACACATGTCACAGAACATCATTTTGTCCTAAAAACAAGAAAATCATATCTTTGCAAGCTCAACAACGATATCAAAAATATATATCCCAAAGGTAATAATACAATTAACATATATGTTTACCCATCGATAGTAGGACAAATGTAAGAAATATGAACAGAACTACGGTAGATAGGCTTGGCCAATGTGTTGCAAACAAGATTAGTATAAAAATGTAATAACGGACCGGTTGAGTGTTTGTGCTGTATAAATTTGTGGTGCATTCGCGTGTTGCATTTCAACGAATAGGCCGACATGTGGCCAAATAATGCGTTTGTTTTTGTATTTAAATTTGTTTGTGTTCAAGATTTAGAATATGATTAACAGATGCTACGATTGGATAATGGTCGTGAACGACAATATAAGTCACTAGTTTAGTAGCAATAAGTACTTGCAAGTAGTGATTGCTAGCGAGTAGTGATTGTTAGCGAGCGATGATTGTTGACACGTACCGAATAAGTTGTGGTAGTAAGATGCAACGACACAAAATAAATTGACTTGCTGCATGGCACGTCTTATTCCAAAATAAATAAGGTTCAACGAACTAAATCCTTTAAGTGAGCCAACACGAAATGTAGCAAAATTCACCGACCGCAGATGTTCCGGGACAGCTCTCTGACCGCAGAGTTTATACAATGGAAGCAAATACATGTACCTCTCCTGCAGATATCAGGTTTCAAATCCACGTTCCAGGTTTGGGTCCGTGGGATCGTAAATTAATTCAGCAGTGAGTTCAGTCAGTGATATAGTTTCTTTCCAGACAACGTAATCAGACAACATAAAGTTGACTTAATATACGGAAGGGATTTTTATCTTTGATGTTTGTGAATTGGAACTTGGGCGATAAAGGAAACCAAATTGCTGCCGAAGTCGCTGTAACATTACTGTTGTGCTTTGAATGAAAACACATGGTGATGAACATGTGTGTGACCGTCATTTTACCCCTTGCGCAAATTGTGACAACTACACGCTAGTACTCGACTACTCGCGAGTAATTTCTGCGCGAGTACTCGAGTGGGACAAATCACTACTCGCCCAGTTGTGTTGGGTCTCCACAATGGAGGCATGTCTTGCACTCCATACACTGCCAAGGGTAGGTCTGTATCACCTCCACCATAGACAGTGTCATGATATAGGATATAGGTCAATTGTTTACGGATGTCATACCTCATGTGTTGGGTCTCCACAATGGAAGCATGTCTTGCACTCCATACACTGCCAAGGGTAGGTCTGTATCACCTCCACCATAGACAGTGTCATGATATAGGATATAGGTCAATTGTTTACGGATGTCATACCTCATGTGTTGGGTCTCCACAATGGAAGCATGTCTTGCACTCCATACACTGCCAAGGGTAGGTCTGTATCACCTCCACCATAGACAGTGTCATGATATAGGATATAGGTCAATTGTTTACGGATGTCATACCTCATGTGTTGGGTCTCCACAATGGAAGCATGTCTTGCACTCCATACACTGCCAAGGGTAGGTCTGTATCACCTCCACCATAGACAGTGTCATGATATAGGATATAGGTCAATTGTTTACGGATGTCATACCTCATGTGTTGGGTCTCCACAATGGAAGCATGTCTTGCACTCCATACACTGCCAAGGGTATGTCTGTATCACCTCCACCATAGACAGTGTCATGTCAAGGCATGATGGGTGACCTGTACAATCAAAACATGCAGAGATTCCTAAATTATTATCCTTTGACGACTTGAGCTGTTTTACATAATATGTGACACGATGAAACGGAATGAGTCGGATGTCGGGGAATCCCAAAAATGTTTTAATCAGAACTGTGTTCTTCGTTGGTATTTAAACAAATTTACACAACTCGAAAACAAAACATCGTATCAACATTTAAAGATGCCCTCTTTAAAACTACATGAAAACTCATTTTTGGACCGGGGCCAACATCCGACTTATTCCGCTTGATCGTGTCACATATGTGACCTGTTCCAACGAAACCCAGACAAATTCGCACAATGTGTTTACTGTTTACTCGTGAAGTCATTTCGGGGTGGATTTTACCATTTTGAGGTTTTGAGTTTTTCTGAATCACAAACTATTAATCTATAATCTCCCCAAATTTGAACATAATCCATCATTGTTTTTGTAACAATTGTCTATAGAAATATTACGCTTTTCTGAACCCCCAAGCTGTTTATCTCATAATTAGGTTGTCAGGGTTTTATCACTCAATCATTTTCCAAGCGAAGATAGGGTGAGGGTACATGTATAAATGATACATCATTTTACAGTGGAGAACTTTGAAAAAAAGAAAAATCTAAAAAACTTAAATTGTCAACTTTGTCCAGGTTTGGTTGGAGCAGGTCACATATATTTGGCTACTGCACATTGTCCCATTGTACTGCTTTCAGACATACAAGCTGTGGTGGCTTGGCAAAGTTGAATAAAGTTACTTGCTCAACTAAATTATCAAATCATTTTCACAAATACTTGATTGAAATTCCTGCACTGTATTTTACAAGGGAATGGTCTTGGTTTAACAAATCAACTCAATGCAACAATGTTGAGTGCGAACTGTCGAACTACCTCAGGTATCTGTATGATATAGTTGGTGAAATATGCCAGGAAAAAAATCACACCAACTTGTAGAAGATGTAGAAGGTTCGCGTCGGGAGGTAGTAGAGCTGAGTTACACCTCGGGACCAGTAACTCCCACTACTTCCCCTCAAACCATGCTGTATTTGTATAGTACTGGTCCCTCGATGTAGGTCAGCTCGACTACCTCCCTCCGCTTCATGTCGGAAGGTAGTCGAGCTGACCTACACCTCGGGACCAGTAACTCCCACTACTTCCCCTCAAACCATGCTGTATTTGTATAGTACTGGTCCCTCGTTGTAGGTCAGCTCGACTACCTCCCTCCGCTTCATGTCGGAAGGTAGTCAAGCTGACCTACACCTTAGGACCAGTAATTCCCACTACATGTACTTCCCCTCAAACCATGCTGTATTTGTATAGTACTGATCCCTCAGTGTAGGTCAGCTTGACTAGCTCCCTCTGATTTATGTCGGAAGGTAGTCGAGCTGACCTACACCTCAGGACCAGTAACTCCCACTACTTCCCCTCAAACCATGCTGTATTTGTATAGTACTGGTCCCTCGGTGTAGGTCAGCTTGACTAGCTCCCTCTGCTTTATGTCGGAAGGTAGTCGAGCTGACCTGTCACAGCAGTAGAAGGCAAAGAAAGATAGAACCGCTACGCCAACCTTTCTCCTAGTGTCTACTAAATCTGTCAACAACCAACATCTTGCAGATTCTAAAAACTTCCTGAAACCTGGCACAGATATGGTTTGACCTTCAATTTTACACCCTGGAACATTTGGGTTTTTTTTCCTGTCATATTGTTTTGAATTATTATCTAAAGCAATAAATCCAAGGATAGTCATAACATTAAAGTATAAGGACTAGCATGCATTAGGACTGGTACGCATGGTGCACTTCAATTTTTTCGCGACCACTGTACAACTGTACAGAAAAGTTTCTTTATCGATTTATCAGGATATGTGAGGGGTTCTGGCAAAATGAGACAAAACTGGGCAGAGTTTGAAATGAGGGTTTTCAAGCATCAGAAAAGAGGATAACATTCTCCTTGCAATTCTGTTTGTTGCACTTCAATCGGACCTTCCATTACCAAGTTATGGCCGTTTAAAGTTCGCATTTGCATTATGTCGCAAAAGTAAAATGTTGAGAACAAGGCCATTGAAGTTTTAAGTTTTGTACAAGTAATATGAAAAAAATGACAATTGTTTTTCCTTAACCAGTTCGCGCCAGATGACGTTTATAAACGCAAAGTTTTCCCCAAATTCAAAACGGATGACGCATAAACACGCCAAGTTCAAGTTCGGAAATGTCTGTCAGCAGCGAGCAAGGCCGGAAATGCGTGGGTGTGCTTCCCGGCACGATCGGCCTGAACCCGCTTCGGATCGAGTTTCGTTAAAAATAATCCCGGCCCTCGGCTCGGTGATGTTAAATTAATCCCGGCGCGAACTGGTTAACATTCACCGAGCCAAGGCGCGAGATTAACAAAACTCGATCCGAGACGGGTTCAGGCCGATTGTACCGGGAAGCAAACACATGACATTTCCAGTTTTACTCACTGCTGACGGACATTTTCGGCCTTGCTTGTGACGTGTTTATGCGTCATCTGTTTTGAATGTGGGGTAAACTTTGCGTGTAAATACGCCTCCGGCACGAACTGGTTAAGAACACATTTAATCCACTACTTCAATACTATTTCTCAACAAAATATAGTCAGTAGGCATACCAACATTACCAAAGATAACAAATATCAATAATTCTTAAAAAAAAAAAATCCCTTTTTTTTCTTCTTCAGTTTTATCCACTATGCCTGTTACCAGAACGCCTCACATTTTTCAATAAATAGTGTCCATGTAAGATAAACAGGAACCTACCGCTATTGTCACATTGTGAACAATGGATCATCTTTTCAGGTACACCCATCTTATTCTCAGAGCTGTTCTTGAGACACAGGCCGCAGATTGCGTTAGGAATATCTTTGGGCTGTAAATCAAACGTCAAATTAATCAAGTGAATCAAATAAATGCATCTTTCTGAACACTGACAATTTTGCATCAGTTGTAAGAGAATCTTTGTATTTTACATTCATAAATACATGCGCCTAAAGGCCGGTTCATACTTCACGCGAATGTCACTAAGAAGCGAATTTGTTAAGGTAACGGTGAACGTCACAATGATACTTCAATTGTTGACGTAATGAAATTCGCTTCAAATTCGCTTTCGCGTGAAGTATGAACCGACCTTAAGACAGTTTACCCATTCCTATTGGTCGAGAGCCCGTCACGTAGCCGGTATTTAACGGATGATAAAGACATGGCTGGCCAGTTTTAAACACTTTTCCAGTGTCACGTGAAATGTAGACGCCCGTGACATCTGGTCACTTCACCCGTTTATTGGTTGAAACCTCACAAGGCATGCGCAATACCACAAACGAGTGCGTGTTTTAAGCTGTACCAGCATCATGCGTTCTGTGTAACGTCGCGTGTTATGCGTAATGTCACGTGTTTTGTGTAACAACGCGCAGGATGCTAGACATGCGCGACAAAATGTCCATATTATGAGTTGTTTACAGGTGGGACTGATCACGCCAGCAAGAATTATACCATAAACCTAGTTAGAGAAGTCTTTCAAAAAATTATGTAGTATAATCGTTTAACAAAATTGTTGGAAACTTATATTTTTGACTTTAACGTCTTTTACAAAAAAGGTACTTATAAAGTATAAATATGGTTCAGTCACGTAAAATAGTTTCTTGGTGTCGGTGCGTTTTTCATGGAGCTGGTTACTGCAACTTGGTCGGACTCTACTACTCTACTAATTTACGATAGTTTTACTATACGATTAATGATTTTTGTTTCTTCAATTCTACCATGGAGGAATCAAAACACATTCTGAATTGGAACTTGAGCGATAAAGAAAACCAAATTGCTGCAGAAGTCGCTGTGAAATTACCGTTATGCTTTGAATGAAAACACATGGTGATAAACATGTGTGTGATCATCATTTTAGACCTTTTAAAATTTGTGACAAATACTCGCAAGTACTCGATTACTCGCGAGTAAATTTTTCGCGAGTACTTGAGTGGGAATAAGCACTACTCGCCTAGCACTACTGTTTATTGCAGTACAATACAAGGTACTTAAAGTATAGTATACCAATTTTAAGTCGTGCATTTTTTTAAATCATTTTAAGCAGCAAAAGTAACCTGTATAATATATTTAAGGATTTCAATTTTGAACTAACTACTGAAATGGACATTTTCAAAAATGCATCTCTGAGATGCAATTTAGGACTTATTTTATTTTCTTAAAAATAATAGCATGCCATAAGAAATAATTTGACACAGAGTTTAGAGTTGGATGTCTTTTCTAACACCAAGTAGCTTTTAAACAATAAATTGGTTGGTAACTTTTTAGGAGTTGCAAAAGATATACTGCCCTTTTAACCCTAACCCCCTAGGCTCTCGCACTAGAAAGCACACCAAACCTAACAAACTTCAACAACTGCACACGGGTTCAGTAGTTATTGGTACAGCACTGTACTGACCTTAACAGTACTAAACCTGCCAAAAACCAACAGTTGAAGTTTGATTGACTTGGTACATGTACAGATGGGTCAACGCACTTGCATTGACTTGGTACAGATAGGTCAATGCATTGTTCAGTATCAGTGCAGTGATGACTGGCCAGTGGTAAAAGTACTGTAATTTCCTGCGGATAAGACGCGTCTTATCCGACTATGTGCTTGAGTGAGGACATACAGGGTGTACATACATACACTGTGCTGATGTGACCAGTGGTAGGTCACCCACAATTAAATGCCAACAGGTGCATATTCCCCTGAACTCCAACATTTTGACAAGTCTCATGCCTTTCTGCCCTGAATCTCACAGAATTCAACAGGGTCTTCCTCAGGCCTTCAATACCGAGTCAAACAAAGTCCAACAAGTTGCTATGGTTTGGTACCAAACCTGCCAAAACCTGCAGTTGGAGTTTGATGGGTTTGGCCGTGGGGTAGTTAGGGTTATTTGTCAAATAAACAAAAACTGAAATAGCAAACGTGCTTATTTTTGTATGTCAAACACTTGCAGTGATAAAGCTTTGCATTCAGGCAACATTATTATGCAGCACATTACACTGTACGGTACATGTCATGCATCAATGCATACATTCATGGAATTACAATTACAACAACCACGTGTACTAGGAATTTGTTGGGAACCATAGATGAACTACGATGACTGTTCCACTAATCTACTAAATAGTTCTGTATGTCAATGTTCCTTGTAGTTTTAGGTCAACTGCAACTTTATGGGCATATAATGTAGTGTTTTTAATGCACTCTTTTGAAATACATCTTTGTCTCTCATCTAACACCATTTTGCAAATTTTGCAAATTTCCATATTCATAAGCAAAATTGTGAATTCATTTCAGGCAAAAACAGCTTGTTTAACCAGTTCGCGCCGCGTGACGTATATAAACGTAAAGTTTTCCCCAAATTCAAAACGGATGACGCATAAACACGCCAAGTTCATGTTCGAAAATGTCTGTCAGCAGCGAGCAAGGCCGGAAATGCGTGGGTGTGCTTCCGGGCAATATCGGCCTGAAACCGCTTCGGATCGAGTTTCGTTAAAAATAATCCCGCCCCTCGGCTCAGTGATGTTAAAATAATCCCGGCGCGAACTGGTTCAACACCACAAGTTGCCAGAGTTTCGCTTTTGTAAATGTCCTCTTCTATGCTTAATTTATCTGTCAGCTAAATGGGCAAACTTTCCTCACAAATGTTTGCAAGAAGCAAATTTTAGAGTTCACAATTTACAACAGAAAACCCAAAACTTGACAAAGTATCTTTGGGAAAATGACTAAACAGCACTTTTTCTGTTGTCTGGAAAAGCCCAGAAAATGTTAAATATTTAAATCTCTTTTTAACCAGTTCGCGCCGGATGACGTATATAAATGCAAACATTTCCCCAGATTCAAAACGGATGACGCATAAACACGCAAAGTTCAAGTTCGGAAATGTATGTCAGCAGCGGGCAAGGCCGGAAATGCGTGGGTGTGCTTCCCGGCACTATCAGCCTGAACACGCTTCGGATTGAGTTTCGTTAAAAATAATCCCGCCCGTGGGCTCGGCGATGTTAAAATAATCCCGGCACGAACTGGTTCAGAGGAATAGAAAGTTGACTAAATAAGTTCCTAAAAAAAAGCAATTTTTTAAAATAATACCAGTTGTTTATTGTAAAATGTTGGTATGAATCAGATTTTGTCTATCGCAAACAAACGGCATACAACCTGACTTACTATTTGGCCTTACACGGCTTTAAATGTATTTAACCAGTTTGCGCCTAGATTAATTTAACATCACCGAGCCGAGGGGCGGAATTATTTTTAACGAAACTCGATCCGAAGCGGGTTCAGGCCGATATAGCCGGGAAGCACACCCACGCATTTCCGGCCTTGCTCGCTGCTGACACAGACATTTCCGAACTTGAACTTGGCGTGTTTATGCGTCATCCGTTTTTAATTTGGGGAAAACTTTGGGTTTATAAACGTCATCCGACGCGAACTGGTTTACATCACTACATTTTTTAATCCTGCCATTTTGATGGATCTCCTAGGCCACATAGGTGAAACATAACCATTCAACCAAATGGGTGCAATTTAAGGCACATTTTCAGTGATGCAAAGTACTCACTCGTTTTAGACCCACCACAACGCAAGGCTCCAATTCTCGTACAGCCACTGGCTGCATGAATATATACATACACATGTCAATTGTGAGTACACACTATGTCAATTGAGGGTACGCACTATGTTAATTGTGAGTACACACTATGTCAATTGAGGGTACGCACTATGTCGATTGTGAGTACACAGTACACTATGTCGATTGTGAGTACACACTATGTCAATTGTGAGTACACCCATGTCAATAAGCCATTTGCGCGTGACCCCGAGTTAAATTTGAATAACATCTGGTACACTGACTTGCTCACACAGCTTGGCACAGTTTAACTTTAAATTCTCCAGACCAAAGACGCTGTTGCTATATCACGTGATTCGGGGCAAGCCTTACGCGTCATACGCTAGCAGCCCCCAGCTCTGGAATGGTCTGGTGTCTTTTTGCCATTCTCACCCATTGTAAACAATGTATTGGTGCTGAGCGTCTCTTACGTAACTATGCAAAAGCTTGCCCCGAATCACGTGATATAGCAACAGTGTGTTTGGTCTGGAGAATTTAAAGTTAAACTGTGCCAAGCTGTGTGAACAAGTCAGTGTACCAGATATTATTTAAATTTAACTCGGGGTCATGCGCAAATTGGTTATGGTCTCATGGACTCGGTATTGATATAACTCACCTTATAGATACAAGATGGATCGTTAGGTAGTGTAATGCTGGGTGTTCTGTCATCGTCATTGGCTAGCTCCACATTGTCATGATTGTCCATGTTCATGGGAATAGGCTGGTCGTGGTCACTGACATCACTTGACGAGTCAAAATTATCAGTCGACTGTAACAAAGCACAAAGGGCAAGAATACACGTAGAAATTAATTTTATGCAGAATGCACATGTATGTGATATAGCAACAAGTTCTGCAAAAATGTGAGGCGTTCTGGCAAAAATGAGACGGAACTAGGCAAAGGAGAAAAAGGCAAAAAAGCAAATGAAAGTAATTTTTGTAAATTTTCAGATTTATTGATATTTGTCATCTTTGATATATGTCTACTGCACATATATTAAAGAAAAAGTATAACAATTGTGGAATAAAAGAGTTTTTAGGGAACAAATTAGCATATTTCATTTTCACGACTACAAACTTTAACCAGTTCGCGCCGGATGACGTATATAAACGCAAATATTTCCCCAGATTCAAAACGGATGACGCATAAACACGCCAAGTTCAAGTTCGGAAATGTATGTCAGCAGCGGGCAAGGCCGGAAATGCGTGGGTGTGCTTCCCGGCACTATCAGCCTGAACACGCTTCGGATTGAGTTTCGTTAAAAATAATCCCGCCAGTGGGCTCGGCGATGTTAAAATAATCCCGGCGCGAACTGGTTAAAGGTAGGAAACACCATTTGCAGATATCAAAAATATTTACTACCGAATTATTTAAGAAATATCTTACTCATTTGAAAGTAAATAATGATTCTAGGCATCCAGCAAAATGATTGCGCTAGATATCTTGTAATTATCCCGAAAAACATGATTTTATAAACAAAAATTCGCGATCGCCAGACAGCGATCGCGAAAAAACAAAGATAACATAAGAAAAACTGCTCGGCGCCGGTTGAAAACAAACGCTGTTTTTCGTGCTTTTCTCGGCATCCATGATTGTAAAACTTCGGACAGGTCAGTCAAACGATATTTACTATAAAATACAACCCCCCAAATCTACCTATTCATGATAATTCAAGCAATTACCAATGGTGTATCCTACCTTTAAAGGCCGTTTTCTCAGTATTGTACTTTTTTTCACATGACAATAGCTTTAAACTTTAACAGCCATAATAAATAAATTATCATCAGAATGTCTGATTGAAGAGTTACAAACAGTATCATAAGGATAATTTTTTGTCTCTTTCTTAATACCGGCAAACTCTCATTTTGACCTCTGCCTGGTTCTGTCTCATTTTGCCAGCCAAGAATGCCTCACAATTGTGTACAAGACCACATCCCATCTCATTGACACTTGTCAATGCAATAAAATATGGCCATTGCTGGGTCATTCCGTGTCAATTTAGAGGTAGGATACACCATTGGTATTAGCTAGAATTATCATGAATGGGTGGATTTGGGGGGGGGTTGTGATTTCAAGACCGAGACCCGCACATTCGAAACCAGCCCGAGACCTTAGACTTTGCTTGGACGAGACCGAGACATATATAAAAACTGGTCTTAAGATCGAGACCAGGTCCTGAGACCTCCATCACGTGACACCGTAATGAAAAAAAAAATTAATATATATATATCTACCTACCAGAACAGTGTCATTATCAGACAACTGGTCGGCTTCATCATTGGTTTGGGGTGGTGCTAAGTCAGTCTGTCGGCGCGGTGCCATGGGTCCATACAGAGAGGTGTTCAGAGGGAAATACTTCAACTCATCACATGAGTAGCTGTCAAAGAATCATGAAGGTTTGTAAAAGTTAGGATAATCGGTTCTCCCTTCCTGAACCAGTTCGCGCCGGGATTATTTTAAACATCACTGAGCCGAGGCGCAGGATTATTTTTAATGAAACTCGATCCGAGGCGGGTTCAGGCCGATAGTACCGGGAAGCACACCCACGCATTTCCGGCCTTGCTCGCTGCCGACAGACATTTCCGGCCTTGCTCGTTGCGTGTTTATGCGTCATCCGTTTTAAATCTGGTGGGAAACTTTGGGTGTATATGCGTCCTCCGGCGCAAACTTGCTTCCCACCCCCCAACTTCCCCAACACAAAAACTGTGGAGGGCATACTACCAAACCTTTAATAATTACAAAAAGAAAATTAAGGGGTCCACAGTACAAAAACTGCAATTAGCAACAGTTTTCTTCGCCTGCTCTTTGGTCATAAAAAAGTTTTGAGCATTCCTGTCCTGTGTATGCGAGTCATTCCACCAAGTACGAGCATAGCGAACCTATTACTATAGAAGGTGTAGTTAAACATTGTGAGCATCATGCTACAACATCTAATTTGTAAACAAATGTAAAAAGATCTATACTGCGGTTGAACCATAGAGCTATATTAAATTACTAGGGTGCTAACTCCTCAATTTTACGCGCGGAGATACTTTTGAATCCATCCTGTACGCAGACATTTTAATTCATGTGCGTGTTGTAGAACATAATACAAATAGATGGATTGAATGTTGACAGTGTACTCTAAATGCAACGCGCATGCAAGTAGGAACGCCGCAAACAACTAATTACGCGCATCATGCCAGTAAAAAAAAGTCACGGCAAAATCATCTGCAGCGGATATACGCACGCGCACGCGAATGATTTGCACTGTTTGCGTAGTATAGAGAACAAAAATGAAATGCTCATCGGCTTCGGTAACGCACTGTATAGAATACAAATGCTTATATGCAAATAGCCGTACAAAAGTCGTACAAAGTTTCGAGTTCTCCATAGGTTTGTGCACAAACATAAATGCGCCCAGCAGGCATCACTTTGTACACCGAACCAGGGGCCTTATTCACGAAGCTTAAGAGCTCGTAAACCGCTCGCAAGTCCCTCTTAGTAATTTCAGTGGTATTCACCATCCCTTCGTAAATTTTAAGAGAGTGCGTAGAGTCATCGTAACTTGTGGGAGGTCCGAGCTCCCTTAAAGTCCACTTTAGTCTAAGAGTCCAAGTTCGGCCATCACCTTGGCAGCCTTTTGCTTTGTTTTCGACTTCAAGTCTTCCCATTTTTTCTTTACCTCTTCAATGGTTCTCAAACAAGTTGATATCGCGTTTATTGTTCGCGTAATTTCAGCCCACGTGTCGTTTTGGACTTCAAGGTTGCTGTGTCGCAGAATTTACTGACAAGTGTTTTGTAGTTAACCTCAACGAGGCCAACCAGCTTGTCCACTTCATCTCCGCTGTAGTTTGCTTTGTGCATGCTGCTTTTGCTTTTTCTTGGACTCTGCCATCCTTTCAGTGCTCACGTCTCTTGATCTGTGGAGATTGTGTCCGTGCACGGCAGTCGGGCGCCGCAATAAATAACTTTGCATTGTGTAACACAATCAGCGTAAAGAATGCCCCGGACCATCAGATCTTATTTAACGACCACGTAAGTTAAGATCTCGGTATAGTGCATGTTATAAAGGCTTCATGAATACCACTTAGTACGCTCTCAAAACCCTTGCAAAGTCCTCGTAACTTCTTCGTAAGTCACTATTAGTGTGCAAATTTAAGAGCGCTTCGTGAATAAGGCCCCAGTGCTCTAGTAATTTAATATAGCTCTATGGGTTCAACTCATTGTCAGATTTCTGCAGGATTTCGTGTCACAAATTCAACAAGGATTAGTGGTAATAAGTGAACTCAAGTCATTTTTTACATGTTCACTCTGAAAAATGCAATTTTAATCCTAGTTGAGATTTTCCACCATGGTACCCGCCAGGGTTGTCACCAGACCATTTATAGAGCCGGGTAATTTGTGCCATCGATCCGCGGCCTGACGTGAATTATCTCCTAATCACTTTTAATTATACCCCCAAATACCGCGAGCACAGCGCCCTCAATGTTCAATAATACGACCTATTCAGTGTAGGTACCTGTAGCCAGTCTATACATGAGAGTAGTCTGGTGCCGTGTTTTTAGTAGTAAACAACTCAACTACTTTGATATGGTTGCCTTGCCACGTTCAGTTCTCCACTGCAGGAAGGTAAGTACATGTACTTCGGTGCGCGATGCGTGGCAACCCATGGCAAGCAGCATTATGAAAACCAGTGTGCGGGAGCGCGCGTACGCTACGTACAATTTTACTTTCATAATGGGTCACAGCATTAACGTTAACACTTTCCAATACATAGTATAATTAAAATGGAAAGGGGAACGACGGCCAAGTGGCCGTAAGGTACGTGTTTTTTTGAAGGGGCTTCATGGAAATTGGCTGGGGCATCGCGGCAAGGTTGGGGCCTGAGTTAATTTGAGCCGGGCGGTAAGGCTGAACTTGACCTCGAGTACCGGGCGAAAATTTTGGGAGCTGGGTAGCACCGCCCGGCGTGGTGACAACCCTGGTACCCGCCAGGGTTGATTTTGACCCGGCTAGAGCATGCTACCCGGGTTGAAATGTTAGAAGTGGGGAAAAGAGTTGACAACAATTTCGGGGTTGGAACCAGGTTCGATTCCCGGCCTGGACCATATGTGACCTGCTCTGTGAAAATGAGTCCGATGTCGAAAATGTATTAATTAATTTAACAGTTATGTTAGCATGTTGCGTTCTTGTGATACACCAATTTTAATTTTGACGATTTTGCGAAATCTGAAAACACCATTCATGAGAAATCGTGCATTAAAAAATGTTCCTTTAGGAGATGTATGCAATAGAATACAAAACCGGTTTTTCTCACTAAATCTGATTTAATTCAGTATGTTTTCATGTAAAAATTGAAAATATAGATCCTAACCAAGGTGAAAATCATGAAATAAAAATATCGAATTTTGGTACGAAAACCCTCCTCTCCACGTTCAACCACCCAAATCTCGTAAGCGCACTGTGCAACATCTGACTCATTTTCACAGAGCGGGTCACATATGTGAGTAGAGTTGTGCGTTGGTTCTCTCCTGTGGTTCTCTCCTGTGGTTCTCTCCTGTGGTTCTCTCCTGTGGTTCTCTCCTGTGGTTATCTCCTGTGGTTATCTCCTGTGGTTATCTCCTGTGGTTATCTCCTGGTTCTCACAAGGGTTTCTCTCCGGGTCCTCCGGTTTTCCTCCCTCTAGAAAAATTGAACACTTTAGATCTCAGGCTGTGCTCCGTAGTCATATATGAGTCGATGTGGCCGGCTGCCATAGGCACCTTTACGTGCCAGCGGCTGGACCACGTTGTAGCCGCGTCCTTCACAATTCAGCATCCTAGCTGCGAGTAAGGATGATTAGCCTCCCAAATTATTATTATTTTGGACAGTGTGAAAAGGCCCCTTGAGTTGCTGACCTGCGATAGTAGTTCTGATACTGTCCCGGTATGACGGCCACAGGGTATGGGCCCAGTTTGGTTGCCTCTTTATCCTGCCTCTTCATTCTACTGGCTGGCATCTGCACTGTCTAAAAGGAACGACAGAACAAAAAACAAAATTCTTTATTGGTAATTGTTTGAATTATCAAGAATGGGTGGATTGAAAGGTAGGATACACCATTGGTAATTGCATGAATTATCAGGAATGGGTGGTTTGGGGGGGGGTTGTATTTTATAGTAAATATTGTTTATCTGACCTGTCTGAGGTTTTACAATCATGGATGCCGAGAAAAAAGCAAGAAAAATGGTGTTCATTTTCCACCGGCGTCGGGCAGTTGTTCTAGTTGTTCTTGTTTTTTTCGCAATCGCCATCCGGCGATCATTATTTTTGTTCATAAAATTCAATTTTTCGCGAACAATTACAGGATATCTAGCGCAATTATTTTGCTGGATGCCTAGAGTCATTAATTACTTTTTTTTTAAATAAGATATTTCTTAATAATTTGGCAGTACCATTTTTAAGTAATATCTGAAAATGGTGTATCCTACCTTTAAGATTGCTGAAATAGAAAATACAACTATGGCCTAAAGTTAGACATTTTGTTTGAATTTATGATTTAGGAAAAAAATTATTTACATAAAAAAATGCATATGTATTTATACAAAATGCAAAAATATTTGTATATGTAAAAAAGTGTTTTTTCCTGTGGACAGACTTTATTAAAAAAATCTAAACATAAAATATTTAAGAATGTCCATCCACATGCGTTTTTTACATGTACATCATAAACTAACATTTAACAGAAATTCAGCGTGCTTATTTTTGTAACTCACTTAGTAAGACTTTTTTCTGCACTTCAAGCTACAATTTTAGTTTTATTTTATGAAATGGAGGCCATTCAAAGAGCTTTAAAATGATGTACAACTTGGCTTTGCACATGTAGGTGCTACACTTTTGAAGTGCAAGTATTTGAGGTTCGGAAGTCATTCTAAATTAAAGATAGGATACACATCGTTTGCAGTAATAATTGTAGGCATCCAGCAAAATGATTGCGCTTAATATCCAGTAATTGTTCCGAAAAATCTAATTGAAAAAAAAAACAATCGCAAAAAAAACAAGAACACAAGAACCACTGCCCGACACCGGTTGAAAACAAATGCCGTTTTTCTTGCTTTTCTCAGCATCCATGATTGTAAAACTTGAGACAGGTCAGTTAAACGATATTTACTATAAAATACAACCCCCCAAATTCACCCATTCAATTTCTAACAATTACCAATGGTGTATCCTACCTTTAAAACCAAGGGTCGTTGACCATAACTCAGCCAAATTGCATATTAAAAATAAATCAGTTCTGAGCGTTTCTCATATAAATTAATCATAACATCAAATATTGTTTCAATCTGAAAAATTGTGTTGAATGGACACGGAATGACCAAGAAGCACTTTGAATGGACACTTTGCATGAACAGTACATGACACTATGCAAAAGATCCACTGGGAATTTCACGAATTCGATTTTTGGATTGTACTCAAATTACTCAAAAACTAGGTTTAGGATGTTGGTTAGGGTTAGTGTTTGGGTTAGGGTATAATATAGGTTATATTGGGTTGAAATTTCAACCCAGGAATTTAATTGTGGTTGAAATAGGAGCATTTTGAAAAAGGTGTCCGACTTTTTAACCAGTTTGTACACAAGAACTAAGAGATGTCTCCACAGTGATACAGATTTAAGTGAATAGACGCTCTAGTCTGTGTTCGGACACACACCTCGCACACTTGATTGCTCGTATACACGCAGCCCTATGGGGAAGGTAACACAATAGGACAATAGGATAACTTTACCCCCGAGCGAAAACACTTAGAAATCTATTTACCCCAGAGTGGAAACGCCAGAGTGTTAAATATTACAATAGGACAAAGGAAAACAAAAGAGGGTAACAAAGGTCTTCCCCACAAGTCTCCATATGCGCGGTTATATGTCCATACCAGGGTTTGCATGTCAAAGTAGTAGCGTCGTTCTTCCCTGCGTTCAGCCATCAAGGCCGAGTTGTACTCGGCTGCCTGCCTAACTGCCTTCTTGACATACTCTTGAACTTTGTTGGAGTCAACGGATGGCTGCAGTACACAAGAAATGTAATCAGGCTTCGTGTTAGCTTCAGTGTACAGTAAACTACAACCGTCGCGAGCGTTATCAACATGACATTTTTTTCCCCCCAAATGCGACCTGCTCCCACGAAATCAGAGTAAAATTGACACCTATTAATATTTCTACATTATTCTAATTCTTAGCTTTAAAATGATATATAATTTGTTGGGTAGGGTATTTTTAAAATATCTAATATTGAGCAAAACCAGCGGTCATTACACACGTCAAATTAAGAATAGTTAAGAATTAATCTCGCTACATTTTACTTCTTAGATATGCTCAGTAAAACCAAATTTAGATTTTTTCTGCTAATCTTATGCAAAAATACGGTAGTTTGAAAGAAAACATATGTGGGAATTGTATCATGCCAAAACCCAAAAAACGATTCCCCGCTGTCAATTCGGCTATTTTCAATCGTAACTCAATATAGCATAGCACGACTTTACGCCGTTTTCGTGGGAGCAGGTCACATAATTATAGCTTCATTTCATTTTGGAAATTTCCAACAAATGACTTGAAAATCTTTCTCTTTTATCATCTGATAAGAAGTTACTATGTAATTTGTAAAGTTGGTTTACGGTATATCGTGATGGGTATAGCTTGCTACATGTATTAACTTACTGCTTCATACTGTTTGTGTTTGTTGCTGATGTTTTGCTTCTCTTTCTCATGCAGGACTCGAGCGTATTCAGTTGATTTGTCTGGTGCATCTTTCAGCATCAAGTCATACACCTCATCCGCACGTAACGCTGTCAGTCCTACATGTAGTTCAAAGACATTATTATGCATGTACATATGTGACCCACTCTGCAAAAATAAGTCTGATGTGTTAAAAATGTGGTTTTTTTTAGATTTACAGTTGGTCAGAAAAAGCAGGAAATAAGCTTTCATTTGATATATGGCACAACTCTGTAGTGTAGTGCATTGGTCTTTTAGATTTTGGGAAATTTGCTTTTTATCAGTTATATTCAAAATGTCTTTGAAAAGAAATGAAGATTTACAATTGTAGTGCTTCATCAGATGCTATGGTAAGAAAATGACAAAATCTGTATTAAATTTAATTTAGGGATCAAAACAATCTTTTCAATCGATCAGATCTGAAAATATAGGTGTCGGAGAAACCAAAATGCCTTAAAACAAAAATATTTATTGTTTAAAAAAAATCCCCTTCGAGACAATAAACAGCCCTTTACGTAAAAATGTATTTTACGACATCAGACTCATTTTTGCAGAGCGGGTCACATATAACATATCACGCAAACCAAATCCACAATTTTAGGTGGCCTAAGTTTGTCGTATACAAGAGTAAGTTCGACTATCTACCGATGGTTCACTTGCGGTTGGCTTGTGACGTCTCTAGCGCATGCGCCATGAAGTTGCAGTGCACCGAAAACACCGCACTCGCACCGAGTAAAACACTATTTCAATATAATATTTCCATTTATTTACACCGTAATAGTTATTGCGTAGTTTAGGATAAGTTATATAACAAACGTTCTAATCGTACAATGGTGACAAAAGTGACAGAATTACATATTAACGTGAACAAAACATATGCGAGTTTGCACGACAAAGTTTCTGTCATTTTTTTCCGATATTCAGTCCCCGTACAGAAAAACTGTTGGACTAATTTTTGTTAGTATGCCTAACCCAATGTAAAAGTTTAGGGGTCCAGTATACCCATCCTAACATATTCCAACATAACCAGGGGCCAATTTCATAAAACATGTAAGCACAAAAATTTGCTTAGCATGAAAATTCTTCCTTGGGAAAAAACAAGGTTACTAATATAATATTCAGGTGATGTTTGTCGTTTGTGACTGATTTTCAGCTGGTTTTTGCTTAGCATGAAAAGCGCATGGAGTATTGGCTGGTAACCTGTTTTTACTGAGCAAAACTATTTTTGTGCTAAGCCAATTTTGGTGCTTACATTTTTTATGAAATTGGGCCCTGGTGTTGGAGCTTGACTGATTGGGGATTGTTAGGGTTATAAGCAATTGCTAGTTTTTATGTATTCGGCCAACTGATTTAACCCTATTAAAGTGCTCTTACTAGAAAGTGTCCTGAATCTGCGAAACTCAATCAAGTTTGTCAGGCAAAAACTGCTCAGCGGCTGGTGTCCCGAGTCCATCAGAATCCACCAGTATACATTCTGGAGAAATCCGGAATCCATCAACAATCCACCAGCAAAAGTATGATGGATTCTGACGGATTCAGGATACCTGGCCTAACAATATTTGGTAGTGTTTCTCCATAGAGTCTTCAAAATCCATCACCTCAAAATCCATTTTGCAGTACTGCACAATCCTGCAGTACTGCTAGGCTTACAATCCTGAATCCATCAGATTCCACCAGTTTGTTCAATACTAAGGTATCCTCAATCCGCCAAATTCCACACAAATAGGAAATAGATTTTGATGGATTCAGGTACGTTAGGTTTAAAATATATCCACAATGGTAATTTTTTCCTATTATTTAACATTTTCAATCAATTCCTGGTGACACACCTAGCCCAGGTTGGACGACGTTCTTCATTGCATTACGACTGACGTCCAGGGTACCAATGTCTCGTGCCATAGCGAAAAAGTTTACAACAACATTTTTTTTTTCATATTTTTTCCTGATGAAGGAAGCCAAAATCTCGCTTATGTATTCCTTGTGTCTGGAACTACAGATCGTCATGGGTTATTAAAAGTTAATGTGTCTTTAGGCAATTTACAGAAAATAAATTTCAAATCCACGCTTTTGGAAGTGAACATCATGTACGAACTCTCTACAATCCCTACAATGTGTGAGCGGGTACCGTGCACGCGCCTGGCTTATCAGTTGTAGGCCGGCGCGGCTGCCGGGTACCCGCGCACGCATGTAGGGATTGCAGAGAGTTCGTACATGATGTTCACGTCCAAAAGCGTTTGAAATTTATTTTCTGTAAATAAGTTGCCTAAAGACACATTAACTTTTAATAACCCATGACGATCTTTAGTTCCAGACACAAGAAATACATAAGCGAGATTTTGACTTCCTTCATCAGGTAAAAATATGAAAAAATGTTGTTGTAAAATTGTTCGCTATGGCAGGAAACATTGATACCCTGGACTCCGTCGCGTTGTACACAACGGAGGAGTCCAACCTGGGCTAGTGACTCACCTAATGTGACTTGTTCCTCTGTGACAGCCCCTCTCTCTCGAAGAAAATCCTTCTCATTAATGTCCATCACTCTTCTTTCTAGTTCTAAAAGAATATATGAAAAAAAAACCATCTTTATTAGCCAAGTTTCAGTGGAATTTTGTACAGTCAACTGGTGAATTATGTAGATCAGGCCACATAAATAGTGGGTTCAAATCAAACCCTACGGTGCTTGTGCCATTGGGCAAGGCAAGGTGCTTCTTCATACACTTGATATGTCTCTAAAAAAAAAAAAAATACCATTTTGAGTGCATCGTTCTGTTGTTCCACAACAGAACCAACTATTTCAAAGCCTGTTTTCTCAGTTGTGTATTTTGAACTCCAAGAAAGTAATCAATATGCAAACATGTCATATCTCCATATGGAACTCTTGCAGATACCATATGAAAGCCGACATTGTGGGCTTTCCAACTATGTACTCGTATATAACTATAGCGAGTCACAATTAATATTCGAATACCTTGACTAAATGAACCAAAGTAAAATACATCTACCAAAATCTACCAAAATACATCTATCAAGCAACCACCAATCCATATTTGTGTCACCTGGATACTTCCGTTTGAAGGACTTGACTTGAAGAAACTCGCTGACTTGTTCCTGGACAAAATACCACTCTGCTCCTTTCTCCTGCGGCCACTGATACTCAAACAAATTCTCCGCTGGGAATATGCCCAAACTGTCAAAATGAAATGAAAAAAAAGAATCACGGATGTCGCCACGCCGGTCGGCACCGATCGGGTCTGACCGGCACTCGCATTGGCCGGCCGGGAGCCCGGGACGGAAGGTAAACTAACACCTTTCCGACCGGCACCAAAAAAAATCAGTTTGAATAAAGATTTGTTGAGAAAAGAGAAAAATAAACATAGTTGCACATCCATAACTTCCTAATTTACTTGTAAAACGATCATCTCTGCTTTGTTTAACCAGTTCGCGCCGGTATTATTTTAACATCACCGAGCCGTAAGGCGGAATTATTTTTAACGAAACTCGATCCGAAGCGGGTTTAAGCCGATAGTGCCGGGGAGCACACCCACGCATTTCCGGCCTTGCTAGTGGCATGTTTATGCGAACTGGAAAAGCACATTTCCCTGTTACATCTCGCAATTTGTAAAAGGTTCAAAAAGATCTGCTTACTTTGCCTCATTGGCCTCAGTGACCACACTGTCTCGTCCAATTCTCCTTCTAGATCTCTGACTGGCCGGGCTGTCCCTTCCTGAATCCCCCTTGAGTGACCTGATACTTGGACTGTCTCTCCCTGTCAAGTCCTTCAAGAGCTCCACGTTTGGGGTGCTTCTTCCACTGGCATCAGTAGTGGCCCCATCCAAAGTAGCCAAGGATTTAACGTTCACTGTGTCATCTTTGATGACGTCTTGGCTGGAGCTGGTATCGTCATTGATCAAAGCTGCAGTGATGCTTTCAGGAATGATGACATCAGTAGGCGCAACTGGATCTTGATTGCTCAAAGAGCCATCTTGATTGCCCAAGGAGCTATCTTGAATGCCCATAGAGCCCTCTTGATTGCCCACAGAGCTATCTTGATTGCCCAAAGAGCTATCTTGATTGCCTAAAGAGCAATCTTGATTGCCAAAGGAGCAATCTTGATTGCCCAAGGAGCTATCTTGATTACCCAAGGAGCTATCTTGATTACCCAAGGAGCCATCTTGATGGCCCAAAGAGCATTCTTGATTGCCCAATGAGCCATCTTGATTGCCCAAGGAGCCATCTTGATTGCCCAAGGAGCCATCTTGATTGCCCAAGGAGCCATCTTGATTGCCCAAGGAGCCATCTTGATTGCCCAAGGAGCATTCTTGATTGCCCAAAGAGTCATCTTGATTGCCCAAAGAGCAATCTTGTGCACTGTCTTTCATTGCTATCTGATTCTCACAGACTGGCAGTAGTTCATCTTCTGACAATTCTTGGCTGCAGGTATTTGGCTCTGCAGTCGCACAATTTTGTGGGGCTAGGTCTTTTTCTCCAATAGGGTCCACCTCAGTTTCTTTGACAGCCTCAGAAAAACGCGAGTCTTCCATTGTGTGATCAGTATCTTTAACTGCATAATCAGGATCCTCAAGTTCTGGAGGGTTTTCTGGAGGGTTTTCTGGAGGATTTTCTGGAGGATTTTTTTGAAGATTTTCTGGAGGATTTCCGTGGAATTGTCCCACTTCGATGGGAACAATGTCCAGAGGACTTTGCGATTTCACTGGTTCAAGAAACTTAGAGAGCTCTCCGCTGTCAGACTTTATGACATCAGTAACAGTTACTCCTTCACCAGTTTTGATTTCCGTCACGGTCTCAAGGTCGTTCGCATGTGCAGCGAAGACCGTTTCCTGATTCACACCCGTGTCTGTTTCTGCTAGATGAGGGGAGATACAGACATCAGCTGTTTCGGGAAGATGCGAGGTACACATTTCTTCTGGCAAATCTTCCAGGCACTGACTCACAGATGGAATCGTCTCGGAAACACTTGGGCTTGCTTCTTCCTGTAAACGAGTACCGAGGCTGCTGCTGCCGAGAGGCAGGTCTTGTTCAACGTGTTCTAATTTCTTCTCTTCTGATTCAACCTTCTCTTCTGATTCAACCTTCTCTTCTGATTCCACCCTCTCGTGTGCATCAGCTTCCTTCTGTTCAGTGCCAGCTGGCAAGGAGACACCCGGGGAACTGCTTGTACCAACCGGTTGTGCTTCCATCTCGTCTCCAAGTTCCAGCCCAGGTGCTAATGCATTCTCTTGGGGAGCAAGTACAGACACTTGCTGTGTTTCAGTTTCTTGAATCTGTTCCGCCATAACTCTAAGGACTTCTGGGAGATTCTTGCACCTGTGTGATATCAAATTGTGTGAAATGATATTAGATTGTACGTGTACATGATAATAATAAGGGGAATCAGGTTGGAGTAGCAGTTACTTTCCTCACCTTCCACCACTTTGACCCGGGTTCGAACCCCGCCTGGGCCAATATGTGACCCGCTCCATCGAAATCAGGAATAAGTCTCGAAATGACTTTTTGAGATATGCACATGGTGAGAAAGGGAATTTCATAAGCTTTCTAATGATACCCATCACAAGTGAGTATCTTCTTAGGTTAACGAGTTATGGTCTGATGAAGATGACAGGTGTATATTTATTTGCCGAATCCACATTCCGAGAAAAACAGCTTTGAAATAAACAAAATTGACCAAAATCATACGGACAGCGCACACAAATCCTCTTCATTTTCATCTTTATTGATCGTTTTAACATACAAGACATTAATGACAATAATCTGTGATAACTACACTTCCTAAAAATACAATGTTCAGAAAATCGACTTGGTCACGATTTTCATCCATGCATTCACTTCAACGGCCAATTGCGTAAAACGGCCTCGGCGACTTATTCCTGATTACGATGGAGCGGGTCACATATGTGGATTAGGTTTACAGTCCCTGCCTGACTCCATGTGTTTTCCAAAGAATATTCTTCTGGGGTTTTCCTCCCACCTCTAAAACTTCTTCACATTATTTTCTCTCTAATAAATAAATAAAATACATTTTATTTCCAATCTACAGGCTACAAAAATAAGATTTCACTAATAAGAAGAAACTCGCTAGTTTCTCAATAGACCGTATAAGTCTCGCGCACAAAAGTCATGATTGAACTTCCGGGCAAAACCGAGCCGCTGGCTATAGGACTTTTACGTGTGGTTGGTTTTGTTTTCTATAGTATAATACTTTGTTTTACGAAGATCTGAACCATTAGAGGTAGGATACACCATTAGTAATTGCTTGAATTATTATGAATGGGTGGATTTGGGGGGGGGGGGGGGGGGGGGTTGTATAGTAAACACCGTTTAACTGAATTGTCAAAAGTTTTACAATCATGGATGCCGGAAAAGCATGAAATAACAGCGTTTGTTTTTAATCGGCGTTGAGCAGTTATTTTATATTCGCGAAAATAAAATTCAATTTTTTGGAATAATTACAGGATATCTAGCGCAAGCATTTTGCTGGATGCCTAGAATCGGCTAGTAATAATATTGAATATTTTGTTTAAAAGTAGGATACACCATTTGCAGTATCGGAAATGTTTACTACCGAATTATTAAGAAATATCTTACTTTAATATTTGTAAGTAAATAATGATTGTATTTGTAGGCATCCAGCATAATTATTGCTCTATATCTATTAATTATTGGTTCCGAAAATACAATTTTATAAATTTCAGTCCCTGCCTGATTCTGTGGGGTTTTTTCCCCGGGATATTCTTCTGGGGTTTTCCTCCCACCTCTAAAACTAGGTTTTATTCTCATTGTCTTTTCGCTACAGGTTTGTTTCAGGCTTACGAGCTACTACAGTGCATAGGGATCTTTTGAGCATTGTTGGATCCTTGGTTTCATCACCAGAAAGAAAATAATAATAATAATACAAATAAATTAAGTCTGAACATTGTTAATTTTTACTTTAATTTTAATTTTACGTTAATTGTTCATTCTTACAGTCCTAGCCTGCACTCCTTATCCTGCAGCTGTTGTTTTTTAAGGCCAATTTTAATTTACGGGATTGGCGAAAAACCCGAGGAGTATAAAGTATAACAACAGACGTCTTTTTCTGACGATTAAAACATGTCTTTTTCTGACTATGACTCGAGTTTGAAAATGTACCGTAGTACGACGAGTTGAGTGACCCATTTTGCCCCACCAGCACACGTGTGAATTTGCCTGACAAAGTCAGTGCGTTACGACTTACGTTCAAGACAAAGGTATCGTCAAAACATACAGCAAGGAAAGCCCCGTGGAAAGACGATGATTGAATAATACGGAAGCTTTTTTAGACATTTAGCGTAAAACGAGAATTTTTAAACGAAACTATTTCTTTTGTTTAACGCAGTTCAGAATTTAAACGAAGGCCGCCATTTTGAAGGTATAGGCCAACCCCATTAATACTATGGGTGGATTTGGCGGGATTAATAATTGGATGGCGATAGCAGGCTATGACAAATTGACAAACGGGGTAATTACTCTTCGGAGCCGAATTAAACTTAAACATTGTTTAATAAAACCAGGCCTTGATTGGTTTCTAATAGTCTGGGATTTTAAAATTGATGTTTTAACGTTATACAGGAATTACTTCCATCCCTGCGTACAATGGGTGAGTCTGGCGTCTGCTCCCGCTGATAGACTTGTTTCAAGTCTCAAATTACTATGGGCGTTTACGAAATGCCCTTTGAGGCTAAGCTAGGCTCGGGCTTGGCTCGGGCATGGCTCGGGCTTCATCAAAAAGCAAAATTGCGGCCAAAACGATTGGTACATGTACGACCGGTTAGGCTTCGCGGGAGGCTTCGGCTGGCTGCTGGCGCATAATACATGTGTGCGTGGCCGGCTTCGGTTATGGGCTCGGTGTCGCGCGAATGCGTGAACTGAAAAAAAATACCTGTGCGTGTTGAATTTTATTATTGCTGGGGACAACAAAATATGTTATGAAATTTGGTCTGACAAAGTTTAGTCTGACAAACCTACTTTAGCATTAATCCACAAGGTTGCTAATAATATTTTTGTGTTATTCTTCGGAGGTTTTAAAAATATACATGTACAATTAATTTGTGTAGGTATTTTGTAGGTAGGCGGGGGCCGGGGGGGGGGGGGGGGGGGGGGCGGGGTGGGGGGTTGAAGTGGGTGCTGTGTTGAGTGCTTCTATATTTTTATTTTTTTTGCGAATGTATTTTTTAGTGTCTTGTAGGCCTATTTATATTTTTATTGTCTTGGAGATGGGGTGGTTGAGTTTGATGACAAGGTCATGTCTGAAGCACCAATTAATAGTATACACCAACCCCTGTAATAAGAATACTCAGTTAACTGCATTTTACCGGTGCAGGCTTTTGTGCATTAATTAATAAAATAATCAATTATTACAGCAGTCAGTATTCTAGCAAAATAGGTTTTTCTTAAATTGAAATTTATTATTGTTATGTCCAGTGATAGTTCCCTTGGCGCTGCCCTGTTATTACATCATTATTAGGGGATCTGCCAACATTTGACAGAACAGTCGGCAGAGGTTGAAATATACGCGGACGTTGTTGTTTGTTGTGGCACAACAGACAACTTGGAAACTAAGTGTCCTAAACCTCACAAACGCTCAAACAGGAAAGAAAAATAATAATCAGAACAAATGCTTTATGGCACAATGCGGGAAAAGCCAGGTGGGCAATTCGACCGTGTGACGTTTTCGCCACCGGATTGTTCCCGCTGTCAGCTCCACACAGTTTAGCCCTATTTATACAGTATAAGTCCTGTGTAGTGCAGATTTTGGCATGGTTTTATTTTACTTGTTTTCAATATTTATATCGGGAAGTGTTCTACTGTGATACTACGGTCCTCTTCAGTCTCCAAGGCACGATCATTATTGTGCAAATACGCACAGGTTAGGATCACAGTTCACCCCTCTTTTCCCCGGTGGAATTTACCCTCTTTGTACTATGAATTAGTCAACCCAGGTTGGGTTGGGCTTGGTAATTGGTTACCCTTGAGTACCTGAAGTGCCGTAGGCTAAATTGAAATGAAATGAGAAACGGACCCTGCAAACAGACCATACGCCATCGTCGACGTCGGTTCATCGATTCATAGCAGGCAGATCAAGACTTAGCTATACAGTGAGTTCTTCAGAATGAAGTTGTTACTGACGGTCATCGTGGCTGTCCTGTTCGCCACCGGGCTAAGCCAAGCATGTTGCCCCCCGCTCTGGTCTCAGTTCAGGGGTGGGCGATGCTATCGTTACGTCGGCATCCCACTTACATGGTTTGAAGCCCGCGAGTACTGCTACAATCTTAACCCTGGGAAATCCTTCCTCGTGACCGTCAACTCAGAGGAGGAGGCCACCCACATCCACAAGATCTTCCAGGAGAATGGAGCCGAGAAGGCATCTTCATACTGGATCGGGCTCCGAGACTTCCACTGGAACCAGAGGAAGTTTGAATGGGACGACGGGACCCTCTTTAAGGATGGCAGCTACAGCTTCTGGCAGCCCGGTGAACCCAATAACCGCGGGGAGTTGGAGTGCGTCGAGGTGTACCGGTCCAATCGCCGTTGGAATGATCATGGCTGCCTGGTCTACAAACGTCCCTTCTTATGTGAAATGAAACGTCAAAACTAAACTTTGGTTGCGAATAGGCCTACTAGTGAACACATTTTTTTTTCTAAACGATATTCCCGCCTATATATCGAGGTGAACTTGAACTTGAACTTAAACTGTGATAGCGATATAGAGTATACCGTCCTATAGACATAGGCCTACTAGTCTTCTCAGTTTTATGCTTACTATGTGCACAGTTTGATGCTTAATATGTGCACACCATGGTTGTCTTTGTACATTAGTTAGCTTTACAGTATAGACGATATATGAAATACAGTAAATCATTATTATAATAAGTATTGCTCTTATATATGGCGCTTTCCATTTTATCAACGATCTCAGTCAAGCAATTACAATTATTATTCTGTTCGTCAGGCACTTGACCACACACGGCAGCCGTTATAGGCGCCCAATCGGCCTCGACATGTACTCATTTAAACTCATGATGGTTTACGGGCAGTTGTAGTTATTTTTCTTATCCAAGGGCACAAACACCATCACCCGGGCAGGGTTCGAACCCACGCACCATCGTACATGAGTCGAACATTCATTATATACAATAGCGTCAAAGCCCCAAAGAAATATTTGGATATATTAATTATTGTACTGGTACAGCGCTATTGATTAATTGGGTGGTATTATCGTTAACCTCATTAAAACATATATCATTCCTATAGTGCGTATACTCAGTTTAGGGACAAAAAGTACATTGGTATATATAAATCAGAATGGCAAATATGTCATTATGCCCGTCAGTACTTCTATACAGTTATGTATAGTGAACTGAGAATGTTTGGCAAAGTAAGTTATCAGTAGATTGCCGTTTTCCTTTTATTAATTTCGGTTTTCATCACTTTGTTCTTGCAAGAAAACGACCCCAAAAGATCAATTGTCAGTTGTGCATTGTTATCGTTTGAAGCAGCAATAGTGCTCAAAATATAAAGAAAGGTGTTTGACAACTAACCTTGTAAGGTTTCACTTTTTGCTCTGTGAATGATGTTCAGAGAAAACAATATTCTTAAAGGGATCGTATGCGTTTGGTAATTACTCCAAAAATTAATGGCAATAAAAACTTACTTGGTAAGAAGTACAGCAGCTTTGGATAGTACAATGCATTTTTAGAAACTTTTCACTTAGAAGTACTGCAGTTATGGGAATAGATATCACTTTTTATCCCCAAAAATTTAAATCTGAGAAGCGTTACTGCAGTGACGTTTCTCAGATTGTGTATTCCAATGCAGATTATTCTTCCTGCGTGGACACAACCGCTCCAGATTTTCGGCAATATCTCCAAATCGCTACCTTCTTTTGAAATGAAATTTTTACAGGTTATTTTTTTTATTTTTTTTTATATAGGATTAAAACAAACAGTGGGTTCCAATTACGAAACGTATACGATCCCTTTAAAGACTTGGACACGTTTCCCGCGAACGTGAACGCGTTATTTTAGCCCATACCTGCCGCACTAAAATGTCTTGCGTGCTTGCGCTTGCGTTATCGTGCTGCTAAACCTCGCTACTATAGCGCCAACATGTGCGCCGCGCGTCATTTGAACAGTCTTGCGCGCACTGTTTGCGGAAATGTCCAAATGTTCGTCTCTGAAACGCACATTTGGACATTCTTTGTCATTTTCTTCAAAATGACATTATGCCAGACGAAATAATTTCACAGGGGGTTAAAAGTCATTATTATCTTCACAACAAGTAAATTTTTCAACAGTATTTTGGTTGCTGGTTACTAAATTTTTGGATAGTTGCAAAAGGTATATCCCACATTTAAACGAAAGAAGTGAAGTTCAATGGAGATTCTACCGATCCATTACCGAAATGCGGAGTAACGTGAGATCGTATTGCCTGGTTGTACACTGAGGTATGCCACACATTTTATTTTAGAACAAGAGAAAACAGAAATAAACACTCTAAAAACAGTTAAATTTGACTAGAAAACAGTTAAACACGCACTAGCTTACCCTTGCTATAGCCAGCTGGCATGGGTGCAGATTTGACTAGTCAAGTTTAACTAGTGTTTTTATAGTGAAATGTGCCAGTTTCGTGCTCGCGTTTCATATTCAAAGTAACATGTCCACCGAATTAAAAGGGTAAACAAATCTCCGATCAAATGGTGCAGACGCCACGCATCTTCTCATTTCGGTAATGGATCGGTAGAATCCCCTTCGAACCTTTTTCGTTAAATTGGGAAATAGGCTCACAATTATACCTTCATTTGGAATCAATTTATGCCCTTACAAAAAGTTTCTTATCTTTAAATAAATTGTTGGCCAATATTACATTCTTGGTATAATATTCATTACATACAGTGTTCATTAATGGACATCTGTTCCAAAACTGTATCCCAGCATTCCGGGCATACTTTTTCTTTAGTCGTAATGCAAATTTAAGTAGAAACGACACTCAAAACTGTTGGTCAATGTTGTATGATTATATTCATTACAATATTCATTAATGAAAATATGTTCCAAAACTATAACCGGGCATAATGCTTCCTCACCCTTACAATTTACAAAAGTCATGTTTCATAATGCAAAGTATATAGAAACGATGTAATGTTAAATTCTAGGTACAAATTAGTGTCAGTCTATATCCTAGTTCTGCTTAAAGGGATCGTATACGTTTGGTAATTACTCCAAAAATTAATGGCAATAAAAACCAACTTGGTAAGAAGTACAGCAGCTTTGGAAAGTATAATGCATTTTTTAGAAACTGTTTACTTCGAAGTACTGCGGTTATGGAAAAAGATATCACTTTTTATCCCCAAAAATTTGAATCTGAGAAGCGTTACTGCAGTGACGTTTCTCAGATTGTGTATGTCAATGCATATTATTGTTCCTGCGTGGACATAACCGCTCCAGATTTTCGGCAATATCTCATAATCGCTTACACCTTTTGAAATGACATTTTTACAGGTCAGTTTTATGGTATATATCTATAACTATATAGGATTGAAACAAACAGTGGGTTCCAATTACCAAACGTATACGATCCCTTTAACTAACTTATTGTGAACAATTATGCGAGATTTATTTCAATCGTGACATGGCTGCCTTAGATATCACCAGATCACTGCTATTCCAAGCAATCGTATCTTGCCCAATATTAGCTTTGGCTCACCTACTTCAAAAATTGGGTTGCCAATAATGCAATGTGCAAACAAAGGTGCAGTAGATAGCTGGTTCGGTTAATAGCTGCAGAGGTTCGTGATTGTTAAGTCATTCACTTCGTAATAAGGCTCTATGGTAATACCAAGCCAAACCAATCGTTCTTCACAGACAACGTATGTTTTTCGTATCTGCCGTTAAGATGGGACGATGTATGCTAGTCTTGCTTTGCTGCTTAGCCGTGGGTCTCTCATCGGTACAGGCGGCAGTCATCAGCCCGTACTGCTGTCCTCACTTCTGGACCCTGCGAGGTAATCGCTGCTACCGTTTCATTGGCAAGGCCATGGACTGGCACAGTGCTCAGGGTCACTGCAAGGGCTTGGACCATAAAGCCAACTTGGTGTCTCTCAATACGGCAGGGGAGGAAGACTTCATCCTGCACATGTGGGCCGAGAAGGGAAGCATTTACGATAAACTCTGGATCGGACTCAACGATCTCGACTTGGAGGGCCACTACAAATGGGCCGGTATCAGCGCAGCAGTGGATTACAGCAACTGGTTGCGTAATCAGCCCAACAACTACGCTCACAAACAAGATTGCGGGACGGTCCACACTATCTCCGGCTATTGGAACGATGATAACTGTAAGAAGAAATATGCCTTCGTCTGTGAACGACCGAGGCCAGGCGCTTAAATCTGGTACGGGATGAACACACAGCCACAAGAACAACTTTTTAGCCAACTCCGCACGCATGTTGAACTGCTATTGAGTATCGGTGACAATTAAACCTTAATGCCTTAGGTATAGTAACGAGTAAAACTTTGAAACTATAATTGTTCGGCCTTATATACTTAAGAATCAAGTAAAAAGTTTGTTAGAATTAATAAATAGTTATACAGCACCACCCCCCCCCCCCCCCAAAAAAAAGGGCACAGCGTGCTTTTTCTGAACACTGAAGCCGAATTGGTATAACGGATGGGAAGTCGTTCTAAAAAACAAAAATATTAACACGGGCCTTTGAGCCAAAACTACTGGTAGTGGATCAGATCAAGATTTCTTGGTGACATTTTTCTTCTAGAACGATTTTCCATCCATTGGTATAGTTTCAACTTTGTGTTTTTTTTTGTTTTTTTGTGGGTCACGTAAAAGCAAATCACTGATGAAATTGAGTCAATTATAATTTTGGACTGACTACACATGCGTTTGTTTATGGTGTAAATGGAAGACACATGCCTGGCGACAAGAAGGTGAATTGGGGTTAGGGTCAGAATCGAGGACGTCCTCGATTGAGATTCTTGTACAAAACCAATGAGAGCCGTCGGAAAAGGTTAGAGTACAAACTAAGGAAATTGTCGAGAGGAACAAAAGAAACTCCTCAATTTACACCATAAACAAACGTTGAGTGTGTGTGTGGGATATTAAAATAAATCACATGTATGTTGTAGATGCTCGATAAGTATCATAATAGGGACTATACTCAGTGAGTTGCCATTATTTTACTAAAATAATTAGTACACAAATGTATACATTACTAAGTGACATCTGCAGCTATTATCACTTATATAGTTTTAAAATATAGTTTTGTAGATTTTTAACACCCCACTCTCTAAATGTCAAAGAGTGCCTAGCTCACTTTAAATAAAAAGAGTAATTCTCTCTTTTTTTTTAACTGGGGAAAAAGGAGTGAAATTAAGTTTTCAGAGTAAAAACCACTCCCAAATAAGTAAAAACTACTCCAAAGGCGTGAACTCTCACACTTTCGAGGAGCCATGTGAAGGACAACTCCAAAAAAGAATGATAAATGTGTTACAATTATGTGAACTTACAAGCTCATAAAATTATCTGTTTAAATATATAGTAAATAATCTCCTTGGTCTCTGAATGGTTGTCTTCCACACAAAATGTTCCGTCCTTCAACTTAGTTTGAAAACCAATTTGTGGAATCAAACTGGTCGGCGAAGACTGAATAAACCTGTTACATGGACCTTTGTCACTGATAATTTCAACAGCGTATAACTTTTTTGTGAGTTTTATAAACTAGAAAAACTCTGTAACTGACTGACTAGTCATAAACTCATAATTTCGTATAGCCAAGAATCACGGCCAATTTTGACGAAACAACCTATGGGAATCACTCAATATACAACTTTTAAACTTTACAACTTTTAAACGATTTATAACACTATAATTTTTAATTAATAAAATGTATAATTCCTCAAACAACCCGCATAGGAAATCTGACTATAGGTAAATACCCATACATTTTAAAAGTGTCCAGGAGCGAGATTTGAGTCTGCTACCTCCCGATTACCGTATACCAGCGATATAAGTAAAAAGTACCCCAACACCCGTTAAGCAATGATAACTAACTGCTGGCTCGAATACCCCTGTCACACCGGAGTGCGATCTCACGGCAACCTTAGTGCGATGCAGTTTTCATCAAAAACGCAGTGGAGTCGCCGAAAACTGGCAAAAAAACCCTGAAATCTATGAGGTGGGTAGCTCACATTACGCTCTTGACTCGTTCACTGCGCTCTCACTACACTCTCACTGCGACCTATGCGTTCCCAGTTTGATCATCGCCGCGCTCTCACTGCGCTCCCACTACGCTCTACGCGATCTCGCTGCAACCAAGGCGACCTCGCTACGACCTTGCTACGACCTTACTACGCTCTCACTACGTCCCCACTACGTTCTGTGCGTTTGTACCGCGTTTGCGCGGCGACTATAAATACAGCGAGCTCGATGTTGCTGGATATTTGCTATCTGTTGTACAATTATTATGTTCTGCCTCTCTACAGCAATGGTGAAGAGAAGATGTACATTAGTATGTTGTGTGGAGGATATAGGCTGCATTTATACCATTTGTGGCCATTACGCATGTCAAAGTCAGAACGTACTATACACGCAGTATAATCGCAGTATAATCGCACTGTGAACGTACAGGAAGCTCCGTAACATCGCCATGAACGCAATAGGGGCGCCATAGTCGTACCGGCAGCCCCGTGTGGACGCAGTATGAGGGTAAAGAAGCCCTATACGTCGTAGTAGAAGCGCAGTAGAAGCGCGGTAAGAGCGTAGTGAGAGCATGACAAGCGTACAGTGGTCGTACTTCAGACGTACTTCAGTTGCAGATTGGGCAGACGGCGATACCAACTCGCTCTTTCTACGATCATGACACGCTCAGGTAGACTTCACGACGTCCTAAGTACGTTCTTTGAGATCCCACTACGCTCTCACTGCGCTTCCACTGCGTTTTGGACCAGGTCGCCGACCCTCTGCGATTGTTTTGAGCAGGCTCAAAACAATCGCCGAGGTTTGGCGACCATGGAGACCCTCCCACGACCTAGGTAGACTCCACTGCATTCCCACTACGCTCTTGGCAATCCTACTGCGCTTCTACTGCGTTTTGCAACTGTTTTTAGTTGCCGTGGGAGCGCAACGGCAGCGTAGCTCCGGTGTGACAGGGGTATTACCACGGTTGTAGAGAGGCAGAACATAATAATTGTACAACAGATAGCAAATATCCAGCAACATCGAGCTCGCTGTATTTATAGTCGCCGCGCGAACGCAGTACAAACACACAGAACGTAGTGGGGACGTAGTGAGTGCGTAGTAAGGTCGTAGCGAGGTCGTAGCGAGGTCGTCTTGGTCGCAGCGAGATCGCGTAGAGCGTAGCGAGGATATTTTATATATTTATATATTATTATTGTGGTGTTTTTTTTGGTCAACTAACTGTCAAAACCAAGAGGATATCCTTTCTAAATGTTATAAAAAGAACATTGCGGAAGATTAACCATTACAGTATTAAGGATGACATTTTATAGAATGGATATTCTATAAAGCTATAAATATCAAAGCGCGAAGAATAAATTTAAGAAAGGAGTAAATTTTTTGAGGGGGGGAGGGGGGGGGGGGGGGGGGGGGGTTGTACCATTCACCAACCAAACTTTCTTGACTCCAGCGAGTGCGTAGCGCGAAGCCATCTTTTTTTGTGTGCAACCCCCAGGTGTTTTCGTGGTCGGAGGGAAACCCCAGAAGAATATCTTTGGGAAAACCCACGGAATCAGACAGGGACTGAAAACCCAATCCACATAGTGGTTCAGGCGTTATTTGAACCCAGGTCATAGCGGTGGAAGGCGAGAAAAGACCGCTGCGCCAACCTGAAGTTTTTGTTGCAGTAGATCAGTTCACTGTGATGTCCCTTTAGAGCCACCATAGTTCACAGTTCTCCTGTTGGGTTGTGCTGCACTATGAAGAATGACTAATCACCCACTTCTTAAGGTTTTGTTTTACTCTTTTTATTTAATACTAGGCCTACAACTTTTATATTTTGTATGCGAATTCGTTACGTAGCATCGCACAGTACGCGGGACGCGTTATAGCTTACTTAATTTCTGGACCGATTACGCGAGCGAGGTTATTTATAAACGTACCTGCAATTTGAGGGGTGTTTCACAAAACATGAAGTGTGTAATTAATTGTCTAACAAAATAGTTAGAAACTTATATTTTTGACTTGTTTTGACGTATTTTACCCGAAAGGTATTGATGAATGGGAATAAAATGTGGTCGACCGAATTTAAACGTACAGTTTAAAACCGGCTCATCGGCCTGGACACTGTTAATGCCCTCGCTTTCGCCTGGGACAGGCGATAACGCGTCCAGGCCCATGAGCCGGTTTTAAGCGTACCGGCCAACCCCATATTTACATTGATAGCCGGAGTGTGATATTGATAGTCCGAAAAAAGGCTATGGTGAGCTTGACAAAACGTGACTAGAAGCACACAATCAAGCAATGGCGGATCTGAGGGTACAATATCATGTAAATGGAACGCTAGATACTAGCCACCAGCCTCGGTCCAAACATTGGGCCACCGGTATCAAAATAATAATAATAATATATGTTGATTTAAAGAGCACTACGCATGCGCCTCAGCACTCTGTACAATAATAAAAAGTAACTAATTCTTAAGAAACTACAACAAATCATTTAAATTACAATACGAGCTAAAAATAATTATTGAAATTAAATCATTATTCAAAGTACAAGCTAAAAAGGAAAGTTTTCAATCCAGTTTTAAAAGCGTCCACATTACGCAAGAATCGCAAGTTGTCCGGCAACCGATTTCATGGTAAAGGCGCTGTCACACTGTTGCGTATGGCACCAGCGTATGATTTGCGTATTACAATTTAAAAAATATTTTGAATACGCACAACAAGCCCTTGAAAATACAGAATTGTGCGTATACTTACCGTATTGAACCTATTTGTAGCGTATGAGTAGCGTACGGCCAGCGTATAGCATGCGTATGACCAGCGAATGTCAGCAAATGTCAGCGTATAACCAGCGTATGGGCTGCGTATGGGCTGCGTATGGCCAGCGTACTATGCGTATGGATAGCGTATTAGTAGCGTATGAGTAGCGTATTCACAGCGCATGCCCAGTGTGCCGCCTATCACGTGACAAGTGGCTATAAGCGGCGGTATTTCCACATTGCAAGATATCTTGATGCTGCCGAGAATGCCTGCGCTGACCTGGAAATTAGCCTGGATGAGCTCACCCCTACCACCCCCCCCCCCCTTCAGCCTCACGCAGGTGACCACGGGACCCGAACGGCGCCCTCCTTGAGTCCCTACTGACGAAAGTTGCTGAGTCACGCACCATCCTCAAGGACCTCTCCAAAGCCCAGAAGCAGCCCATCACAGCCTGAACAGCCTTTGCCAACTACGTTCGAAACAGCCTGCTGACCATGTCCAAGGCCAAGTACAAGAAGACAAGGTCCACCATCAACAGGTTGCTGTCTGACCTGATTGGTGAGGACAGTGGTTAATGACATTCCAAGTGCCATGGGAGCTCCCCCATCCAAGAAACCCAGCAAGCCTGCCACTCTCAAGCACCTCACCAACTGCGTCCCAGTTCAGCACCGTCCTTTGGCTCGTACGGCTCCTCAGCACCATCAACCTCCCAGCAGTATCAGCCAGCTCCCCATATGTGGAGAAACGTGCCTCCATCATCATCAGTGTGAGGTTCACAATCTATGGAGTAGAATGAGCAGTACCACCAGCAACCTTACATAATCCACATCAGCAGATGCCTCCACATCCTTCTCTACATCAGATGACTTCTCCTCAGCAACCTTCTCAGCAAACTCAGCAGCAGCAGCAGCAACAGCGCACCCCACCACCACCACAGTGTCTGCCGCCTTGGGTTCTGCTGCCCAGGTACTGAGGAACCAGCCCAGTCCAACCCAGCCCAGTTCAGGCACAGCCTTACAGACCAGCTTCCCGAACATTTCCGGTCTGTCCAACATCTAGAGACTTAGTGGCTACCTGGATTCTCCTCTTGATCTCGGTTCTCAGGATGGGGAACTCCCAACACCAAAAGGAAAGAAGTCGTGACTCTTGTGATAAAGTAGCGGGTTATAAATACATCAAGTCAAAGTAGTGTAGTGTAGTTTACAGTGTAGTCAAATTAAATTTCAATTAAAAAAGTATGATAAACACCCAATGTTTTTTCCAAAACATTAACAACTCTTCATTAATAACGACACATGATAATAATGGTACATAGTAATAACATTTAACAAAAAACAGTCTCTAGGATGACACAACAGTGACTACATTAACAGTCACTGCAACAACAGTGTTGTCAGTCACTACAACAAGAGTCAACACAACAACAGTCACCACAGCCAAATCCTCTAAATCGTCTTGTCTTGCCATGAAACGAACTGCATCTGCTGGGGAGTTGGCCAAGTGCTTCAGGAGGTTCCTCTGCATCTTTTCTTTCTTGGTGGAGGTATTACTGCCAGCAACTATATGTGTGTCGTACAAGTTGCTCTCCTTTCTCAATGCTCCAGGGATAAAGTCACGGTTCATGTTCACTGCACGGTCGAGCTGCTGGTTTTGGCGTCCAGGGTACCGTATCCTCACCAGATTGTGAAGGACAATGCAGGCTTTCACGATGACCTTGATAGTAGAGGGGATGGTGCTGCATGGTAGTCAGCAGAACTTGGAAGCGGTTCGCTAGGATGCCTAAGGCATTTTCTACCACCCTTCTGGTGCGGAAAAGCCTGTACATGTAGTTATCCTCTCTTCATCGTCTAGCCCCCGGAGCCTGTATGGCTTCATCATGGTGTCTCGGAGGGCAAAGGCGTCGTCGCCGATGAAGAAGTAGGGAACATCCTGGTAGTCATTGGGTAGAGGATCGGGGGCAGGGAATCCCATGGTACCGTCTTCAACACATTCCTTGGTTTCACAGTTTTTGTGATGCTGATCCTGTACCACCGACGTCTGCCCAGATGAACTTGTACTCCGCGTCTACAAGGGCCATGAGTACAACATAATATAATCCATTGTAGTTGAAATATTGAGAACCACTCGTTGGAGCACACTTGCAAGCAATGTGCTTCCCATCTAGTGAGTGCACCACATGATTAGGGGAAGTTCCATTTCTCGAGGAGCTTGTCAGATATGGCACGCCATCCCTTAGGACTGGTGGGGCACGACATCACCTCGGGCATGTACTCATCTATTATGGCTTGGCAAACCTCTCTGACGACGATTGACTGGGTGTTGTGGGGGACCCTCCATCCGTACTGCATGCTTGAGTATTTGCTCTTAGAGGCAAGGTGGCGCAAAGTCAGTGCAAGCTTCAGGTGTTTTTTTTGTGATCCTGGACCCACTCTGGCTAGCAGCTCATCGAACATCTCGGGGGACATCCGCATGAAGTTCTTGAATGGTCTTTGGTCCTCGTTTCGGAGCTCCACCAAAAGCTTGTCGTAGAGGTCAAACTGGGTCGCCTGCCGATCCATGGTCTCACCCAAGGTTCACGTCTTCTTCTTCTTCTCCTCCTTCTTCAGATTATGTTCTGTTGGATCTGGTGAACTGCAAAATCGATCAGATCATGCTAGTGCTGGAGAAGAGCTAGCTCCATCCTCTCTGTTCTAGGGGCAAAGAAGAACTGAAGAAGAGCTAGAAATAGGAGCCTATATACTTTCTCAAAACGCTGGCAATAAACGCTGGGATATACGCTGGTCATACGCCAATAATACGCTAGTTGTACGCTAAATACGTTACTCAATCGTCAGGCATACGCCAATATGTCTATATACGTTGCAGATACGTCAGACATACGTTAAAAGTACGTTACTCATACGCTATCAATGCGCTATCAATACGCTAGCTGTATGGTAAACATTCATGCCAACCTATGGCAACTTATGTCCAGCGTACTCGACCTATGCGTAACCTACCTCTGGCGTACCTCTGGCGTATTCAGCGTATACATAGCGTATGCCTAGCGTATGCTTAGCGTATGAACCATACGCAGGCCTACGCACACAATTGTTAAGCATGCTTAACAAATTAGTTCGGCCTCGGCGTATCCCAGCGTATATCAGCGTATTCCAGCGTGCTTGTAACGTATACAACCTATCCCTAACGTACCCCTACCGTATGTCAGCGTAGGCCTGCGTATGAGTGATATTTTAATACGCAACTCATACGCTGGTGCCATACGCAACAGTGTGACAGCGCCTTTATGGAGCTGCAGTAGAGAATGGGTGTGATAATGTACACACTTTAGTGAGCGTGTCACAAGCCGAGCCGCAGCATTTTGAGAACAGAATGATCGAGAGGAGTAATGCTAATGGCGATGTTTGGCAAGGTATGGCATCTAGAGTTGGAAATGTGCTATTGCAGCGTGATTGGTGGATTATAATTTGTTGTTTTTATTTTTTTCTTTCAAAATGGCCGCCAGTATCCTTGTTACCGGAATAATTGTATGTGGTAACAAGCATTTTCACGGTCATTCTTTTTTGAGAAAGGGTGATAACACGAACATAAGTTACATTTTGACGTTCGCGGGAAACGTGCTGCTAAATTCTTCCAAATAGGCAATTGGGGAATAGGGAGACAAATTAGCGTAAGTTTTTAGGTAATAAGGAGGCAGTGGCACTTGGGGAGACATTTCAGTGTCTCCATATAAGTGTCTAGCTACCCTAAAAAACAATATTTGGGAGTTATTTGTGTCATAGAACGACAGATGTTGGTCTAAATAGCATACATCTCGAAGATCTTAGGGGAAAGGGTTAGGGTCAGTAGCGTACCTACGGGGGGGGGGGGGGGGGCAGGGGGGGGCAGTCTGCCCCCCCTGACGAGTGACAAGCAAGCAAGCCAAGCAAGCCAAAAAAAAAAAAAAAAAAAATCATCGTAAGAGCAATTTCAATACAAAAAGGGTCATCAACTCATCATCGCCATGGCTGAAAGGTAGACCAATGTCTCAACGTCTGATTGACAAGCAAAAAAATGAAATATAAATTTAAAAAAAGGTAATCACTATCACAAGCAAACACCAAACTGACGGAGGGGAAGGGGGTTGCATCATTTTGCATGAACTATGTACTTCACGCTTCATACGTAGTACGCCAGCACGAGATCGTCGATTGCTAGTACAACGACCTGCATACATACGCCTACAATGTTATGAGCACGGGGCCTAGGCTAGGCTGCGCCGCCCCGCCCCCGGTCAGGAGCGGCGCGCGCTAGGATTCGTAGGCTGGCCAGCCGGCCGGCGTGATTTTTTCCCCAGTATGGTAAAGGCCAATATTTTGCCCCCCCCCCACTTTCTACCAATAACCAATCGACAGTTCACTGTTAACGGCGTTTGGAATAGGTAGGCCATATGCATTTATTTTCAGAACGGGCATTCACTGTAATTTCACACACAATTTTGACTTTCAGCGCTACAAAAATGATGAAAATCGGCATGCGAACTGTCTAGTGGCGCGCGATTTCACCGCTGTTTCGGCCATTGTGTAAAGCGACATAAGGTTGTGCGCATGTGCCATTTTCAAAACCAGGTCAAGGAACTAGGAAACAAACTGTACCAGTTCTTTATAGTGTATAATAAGTTAATAGCAGTTCTTTGATTTTGGGTATAACGGAACCTATAATAAGTGCTATTGAAAATCCGGGGGAAAAAGCAAAGAAAAGCAAAGAACTTAGAGCCTCCATTTAGGGGGGGGGGGGGGGGGGGGGGGCACGTGCCCCCCGGGTAAAATGAGTAATAAAAAAAACGGGGGTGGGGGGTAAAGAGGGGGAGGTGAGGGAAAAGGAAAGGAGGAGGATCGGATCGGATGATCTGCTGTGTCAAATTTTTGGCATAAAATAATACTGACAAAAAAGGGTTATCAATCCATGGAACCCCAGTTTGCGGCCCGCATCCGTTCAATTACTCCATGCACATATCATAAAGCCCTCTCAGGGTCTCTACTCGCGGAGGTCGAGGAGGCTGGGCATTGGTGTTATCCGCAGAAGACAACCTGAAGGCCTGGCGCGCATCTAGCCGCTCGTTGGTATCAGAGGTGGCTCCGTTAATCAACGTAATACTCGGACTACCTGGCATCGAGGTTCAATAAATACCCCGCGCCTGGTGGACATGTGGTCATTGAATTGGCAGTAATGTCCCCTAATTGCCAATTACCCTTTTATTGCAGTATATCTAGATGAATGTTTATGTTGTTAATGACCTTGTGTAAGAATGTTAGTTGGTTGGTTTGTCCATGGAGCTATGGTTTGTCTAACCCAAGCTAGGACATTGTCCGAAAGCTCATCTTTTTGGCGACAGTTTTGCTAAATATATTTATTTTCTCGCATGTTCTAGTTTTGGGTGTGGCCCACATTCATATATTTATAATATATTTATAATCTCCGTAATTCTTCATTTTATCTCCATATAATCTTGAAAACTTTTGCTGAAACAATCTGAGGAAAGAGGCCAGGAATCGCCTCAGATTGCACCACAAAGCATAATAGAATCCAAAATTTCCCGGGGCCCTTGAGCGGGCCCCGGACCCCACGCCGAAAAGGCTTCGCGCCCCGCGCTCACATTTTCAAATTTGGGGTGTGCCCCACATTCCTCACAAAACGTATATGTAATATATATTTATATATATATATACATTCTCTATTATAATCTCCATAATTCTCCATTTTATCTCCATATATTTATTTTACATTTTTGCAAAATAACTTGCAGAAAAGTGGCAAGCAATCGCCTCAGATTGCACCGCAAAGCATATAGAATCCAAAATTTTCCCGGGCCCTTAAGCGGGCCCCGGACCCCACCCCTCAACCTTCTGACATTCCTCCCAGTGAGTGATTTATCTTATATCTAGTGATATATCATTTTACTGTTTCATTTTTTTCTTACTTTTTCTTACTACATTTATTTTCAATGAGTGAATAGATGCATATTCTGAATATTCTTTTAAAATTTTAATTGTGCATGTGGAAATGAAACAAATGCAAATCAATACAATTCAATTCATTGTCAAATACACTTTTTTACATCTCCAAATATGCAGAATTGGGAACATAATATGTCAAAAGCTTCTTCAAAGAGGAATAATAGAAGTAGGTTAATAATAGAAACATTGTCATTACCAGTGATAAGTTAACCACTGATTTTGTCAAAATTCAATACATTTAACATTTTTTTAAAATGGTAATTCCTTCTTTTAAATCAAAATAGAATATACAATCACCCTATCGCAAATACTAATATCAACAAAATCCCTACTGTGTTATTGGGACACCCCCTATTACCCCTTCACCCATTTCCAGTTTTCCACAGCCACACCCCCCCCCCTTGCTCGTCCAAATCGCTTGCCCCCCCTGACGAGGTATGCCAGGTACGCCACTGGTTAGGGTAAACAAGTTAGGACTGTTTTAAGTTTGTGTACATCTCTAGTGGATTGTCTCCGTAAGTGCCTATTTGGAGGTATAATGACTGATTGATCTACGCACAAGTAGTGAAATAAATCAGTTTTCACGGCAGCGACCCAGTATGCGTTCAACTGTTAGAGATGCGACGATCAGGGCAGAAAAACCTCCAAGGCAAAAAAATGACAACTCGTAGCTTCCGGTGGCATCATATAAGACACCTGGTGGGGAAAAAAGAAAGAGAAAAACTCTCACACACAATAATCCGATACAAATAGGCCTATGTATTAGGTTGACCCAGCACAGTAAAATCAGGAATAAGTCGAAAACTGAAGGAAATTTCATAAGCTTTTTAATGATACCCATCACAAGCCTGTAGCTCAAACGTTATTGGCTATAAGCTACAAGCTTCGCTTGGGAATCATTAAACAACTTATGAAATGTCAATTTTTACCATGTACATGTTCAGTTTGATGTGCTGGTCACATTTTTGTTCAACGCAGATTCAACTATTGTTGCAATGCTAATACAAGGTGGACTTTTGTGCAGGATCTTTGTTAGACTTTAAATGTTTCGGGTACCTTAGCAGAATGTTCTTTGTCATTTTAAATGGAACAATACGATACATGTACAATGAACGGCACAGAAGTTTTGATCATGCCTCTCCAAACGAAACAAATTCATTATCCTCTTAACTCCATCTTTAAGCGTAAAGTCTACCAGTGTTTTCCATCTAAATCAAGAAAAGAAGGGCAAACATTCAAGTAAGACTTCATTAATTTACCTGCCAAAGCTCCTCCTGCCAATTCCCCAATCGCAAAGAAGACACTCAATGTACCCCACCCCCTGCTGCCCATTTCACCCTCCAAGACTTGCTGGGAGATTAGTATGACCAGAGCGGACATAACTCCCAGGCAAATGCCATTGATGGAAGCTAACCCAACAAGTCCCGGGTAGTTATCTAAAACGACTGGGTCCAGCATAAATGCTGCAAGATTGCCACAAGAGAGAAGTATGAACAGTTGAACCGGTTTGATGTATCCACGGTGCAGTACGGGTCCACAGGCGATCCTGCCAACGAGAGTACCGATCCCACCTACCGTAGATAGAAGAGCAGCTCGCTGGTTCCCAATACCCCTGACCACTGCATGGGGAACGAGGTAAATCATCCAGACGCTGTACATGATACCAAGTACAAAACACGCCAAAGCATATATTGTGAATACTGGTTCCAGTAACAGCACATCCAATGATACAATCTTACTGAAGCCCCGAGCAGCTTTCTTTAATATGTTGACCAGATTGTTCAGTTTACTGTCACCTGATAGTGAATCCTCTGATATCGTCTCTTGAGCTGAAGTGGACTTAGTGGCTAGGGATTCATATATTGGTGGCGGCGGCTTGATCAAGGCTCCAAAAACACAAACATTTGCATTAAAAGCTGCAAATATGAGTATCGTTCCACGCCATCCATATATCTCGATCAAAGTTTCTGTCAACGGGGGATATATCATCATCCCAAAGGCACATCCTGTCATGACAATACTGATAGGTAGAGCTGCGTTGGTTGGAAAACACTTGATCAATGCAGCACGGGGAGGAACAAGGGCAAGGCTAACGCCAATTCCTGTGGGGAAAGAATTTCACCCAAAACAATATTTACAACTTTGCACTCGATATCTTCTATTAAACGATTGATGCCGAATGGCATGATGCTTTACTAGTCCAGGCAATCTACCCAGTTTGGCCATTCAAAACGGAACAAATTGCAACATAATTATTTTGGACACAGATGTCAGCTATGAAGTGTTCTGAATAAAATACCAAAAGTCCTAAGAAATTAGTGTTGCGGAAATGTGTTAAATTTGCAAAAATCCAAGATGGCCGCCATAAATTTGTAATGTATCATATCTCTGCTGTCAGAAGAGATATTTGAATGATTTAAAATTAAAATTCTATATAGTCTTTGGACACAAGGAATCGTTTGGAATAGGTTAAAACTTGATTGAATGCAATGCTCATTGATCAAAGCCAATATGGGCGCCCAAATATCACATATTTGCATTGATATACAACATATTTATTTGATGCCAATACATGTACGTATATGTACGTATGTTTGAAGTATTACAGACACAAACGTATTCACTATAGCAAACTTTAATAACATACACATCAATATTCATTCTACATATCAACAGTATAACGATAAGGGCAGGTGACACCACATGATACTATTGTAACTACACTGATTGTGTTTATTGGGAAGTAGCGTAATCATACATGTTGCTTACGTTTTTAAAAAACAAATTATTAGAACGATTCCTGGTCACATGGGAATGACATTAAAGTGAAGGACGTGTAATACTGGGTTATGTGGATTTTTTTTTCTTTTTCTGTGAGACTATTAGGTTTTTTAATTTAAATGGAGTGCTTTTGCAAGAAGGTAGCACAGAGAAACCGGTTTATGCAGGCATACTTCAAGGAATGATCAGTTAATTTGTTTGTGTTTTTTATCAATCCTAGAGTTAGCTGCCGTGAATCCGAACTCATTCTATATGGGAATGGGAGGGTGTTTATGGGAGTTGTCACAAGTCAGAACGTTTTCTCATCGTTTTCGTTATTTGTTTTGGAGATGCTGAAGCAGTTCTGCTTCGTGAAGTATCGTTGGGTTTTAGGTGTGTGGCTGGTCTGCAGCAACAATCTGTATAATTACGATTTGCTGGTATGCCAGCATTGTGGTTCCGTAACTATACTGCCCAGAGCGTAATTCTTAATTTAAGTTTTCTTTCCTTAGTGATATACGTTTCATGGGAGGTCCGTTCAGGCCACATTTGTTTCTGCGAGATTGCAGTCTGTAGGAATGGGAGGGGTTTCGTGTACAAGTTTCAAAAGAACCCCTCCGTGTTTTTGGTTATTTTTTTGAGACACGGAACAGGTTCTGCTGACAAGTATCATATGGATTGTATTTGTGACTAGTCTGCAGAGATAAATCTTTATTTGTACGTTATCTAGTGGGTATGCCAGAAAGTGGTTGTTTGACTGGCCTCTCCAGAGCGTAATTCTTAACTCTTTTTCCCCTTTTTTGTGTGTAAGACACGCCTCTGGGGGGTCAGTTCTAGCCACATTATCTCTGCTAGATGACAGTCCATGGTTGGAGTTCGTGGACGGGCAAATACATCAAACGTCTGCAGGCCAATTGGGTTAGACTTTCCCTAAAAGCGGGAGTTTCAAAACCTGTCTCTGGTTTTGGCGACGCGATGACTGGTTTGTGTATTGCAACAGTGGGCCCTTAGTTTTTAGTTCACTCAGTGATTGATTATTACCGGTGACAATATGCCGTCCCCTCTTTTTTCCCCTTTTTTGGAAGGGGAGCAAGGCATATTTGTTGTGCTATGCGCTTCATCAGTCACCATTTTTTTAGTTCACTTTCCTTTTCTTGTTTTTATTTGTGTATCGGTTTATATGACAAGTGGCAAGGACAAATACCGGCTTTTATTTTGGGGTGGGGGGTGGTGGTGGATCGGGGTGTCTTGACTTATTTATTTTGTTTTAGTCTTGAGATCCATTTCTTTGATAATTGTTTTGTTCTTCCAATAGATCCAATAGGATTTGCATATTCTCCTCATCAAGATTTTGTTCCTGTTGGTTGGATTGTGGAGATGCTTTATCAAATAGCCTATTTAGGTATTCGTTCGCACTAATCAAGGGCCAGTGTTTGAGGATAGCCCGTTTGAGGGCTGGGTGCGTGACATATGGGTAGTATGGTAGGACGAACACCAGTGGGATATTGTTTTTGTTTTTTTCACGCTTAGGGTCCGCGGGGGTCTTGCCCCTTTGAGAAAGGAGGGCTAGGTCTTCGTTTGTGTATCCGCGCTTTTGAAGTTTGTCTTTGAAGAATTCAACCCTCTCCTCAAAGTCTTTTAAATGGGTACATATACGTTTGTATCTGGTCACTTCGCCCTTGATTAATCCGCCAAATACCGACTTAGGGTGTGCTGAATCTCGAGCTAGGAAATGTATCAGTTTTTTGGTAGCTACTCGAGTATCCAATATCCCTTCATGTATGAATCATTCGCCTTTGTAGATAATAAGGTCGAGAAAAGTGACTTGGCGGTGGGAGATCTTAGACGTGAACTTCAGCGTAGGATGAATTGTATTAAGTGATTGCACTAGGTGAGCAGCCTGCTTTTCATTTCCGTTAAAGATTAAAAGAACATCGTCTCTATATCTCATGTAGCTCACAATTGAGGGATTGTGAGGGATAATTTTTCTTGTTCGTATTTAAATAGGGTTATGTCACAAATCTCCGGACTGCATTCGCTGCCCATGGCCACGCCAATTTTTTGTCTTCACATATGCAACACGTCTGTCTCGTTACTGTTGCCATCATGTTTCTTCTGTCAGCCTGGAACCGAAATAAGACATTCAATATACATTTAAGCAAATACATAGCACCAGATGTTGGGGTGATTCACATTTTTAGTATATTAAATAGGCCTATACCTAAAGTAATACAATTGGTGATCGGTACAAATTCACGTGCAAATACTATAAAAGATGAAAAATGCGCCATCTTGTCCCTGGGCGCTGCCATCTTGGAACACAGGGCCGCGCCATCTTGGCGCGTGGTTGGCGCCTTGAATTGGAAAGGCGAGGCGCATTTGGTCGGGCGACTCGTCGCCGCGCGTGTGTGCCGCCGGCGTCGGTGCGGCGGGGTGCCGGATCGTTCGCGACGACTAAAGAAAGAATCATATTCGTCCCGTGGTGAGATTTAGGAGAAATGTGTGTGGGCCTTTTTGCGTAAACTATTGCATTATTTTTGCATTGTCCTTGCCCGAAGTTCGGGCCGAAGCCCTCCCGAAATCGTATACCGTAACTCGGTCGCCGAATTGTTGGCTGTTCGATATTAAGCGGCAGCTACTGCGTAATACGCGAAGCCTTCGCAAATTAATTGTATCCGCCTTGCTCGCTCGGTGGCCGAGTTGTTGCCGAGTTTGTTGTTCGTGATTGGGCGGCGCATACCTTGGTTATATTGCGGAGTTTAAGCGCCAGCTTCGTTTTCGGCTTCGAATTCCGTGCGCGCCGACCACTTTCAGTCACTCAGTTTGGGAACGTAAAAACAATGATTAATTCCTTTCGTGTTGCCTTTTGGACAAATTTCTCTGTTGGACACTGTCAATACTTAAATATTACAACATTATCTCTGTAAAAACACTCCGAAACATATCGCTATTGCGCAAATGTTAACGTTCATCGTGCAAAAATGTCGCGAAATTGTATGGCGATCGTGGATCTGAATATTCAATTTAGAAACGTGACTACATTACGTCAGTTGAGGGCGCACTGTCAGATGGCCGGTCTGTTGGTTTTTTTAATCATGATTTTAACGATGATGTAAATCAGAAATCCCGAAGGGGTTCGTATTGGTTCCCGTACGATTCCTGTTAAAAATCACGAGACGCAGGCAGCATGCAAGCGAAGATGGACTGCCTATTGAGTATTATTAGTTCGGAAGTCGGGAAGTATTTTTACAAATATTGTTTTTATTTAGAGTCCATGGTATTCTACGGAGCCCCTAAAGGGACATATGACGAATACAAATCACCGTTACGAAATAATTTGAGTTTTTTATTTCGTGCACTCAAAATAACTTATTTCGTGAGCTCGAAATGTTTTCGTGGACACGAAATGACTTCGTGCGCTCCCGAAAAATCTGTTCGTGAGCTCGAAATAATTTCGTGCGCTCGAAATAATTTCTAGCTGGTACTCTACTCGCTAAGTTTCGCGGTTTGTTTGTCATCGCTATTGCCTCAATGTTACCTTTGATCGTACACAAATGTCGCGAAATTGTATGGCGATCGTGGATATGAATATGCAATTCAGAAACGTGACTACGTTTCGGCTTCGGCTTTGCCTCCGAATTCCTGCGCGTCGACCATTTTGTAGTCACAGTTTTGGAACGTAAAAACAATGATTTATTCCTTTCGTGTTGCCTTCTGGGAAAATTTCTTCCTTTCACATTGTCAATACTTAAATATTACAACATTATCTCTCTAAAAACACTCCGAAACATATCGCTATTGCCTCAATTTTAACTTTGATCGTGCAAAAATGTCGCGAAATTGTATGGCGATCGTGGATATGAATATTCAATTTCGAAACGTGACTACATTACGCAGATTGTTTTTATTCAGAGTCAATGGTATCCTACGGAGCCCCTAAAGGGACATATGACGAATACAAATCACCGTGACGAAATCATTTGATTATTTCATTTTGTGCACTCGAAATAACTTATTTAGTGAGCTCGAAATGATTTCGTGCGCTCAAAACAAATATTTTCGTGAGCTCGAAATTTTTCTCGGTTTGTTTGTCATACAATCCAGTGTTTTTAGGACGTCAACAAGGTGTATCTACAAGTTACGATTCCACCCAGCTAGCGGGTGCCGCGCGAAGCGCGGCATCCCGCTAGTGTATAATAAAATAGATAAAATAGATAACCTCTGTGCCCAAATAAATTCTGTTGCATTTTTTTCCATTTCAAAAGTTAGTTTGTCTGGACTATACGGGGAGTTAGGACATAGGTATGGTGGCCCTGGAGGGACTACGCAGATCGTGAATATTGTCGTCAATATTCGCGACACTTTTCACGACTTTCCCCAAAGTCGCGAATAATTGACATTAATATTGACGTCAAATTTCACGACTTTCCCTAAAAGTCGCGAATATTTACGTCAAATTTGACGTCGGTATTCGCGTCAATTTTCACGACTTTCCCCGAATGTCGCAAATATTGACGTTAGTATTCGCGATTAATTTCACGACCGGTCATAAATGTTGACGCGATTTTTTCCCCAGCAAGCTAGGTTCTTGTTGTCGGTTCATGTGTGCACGCGTTGGAAGTGTTGTCAATATTCTGATTATCTGAAAGGATTCTGATGTGTGCAGGCTGTGAGTGGGCAAAAGGTATTTTGAAGTGCAAAAAACAAGCAATTCTACATTTCTGTCCGCTTATGTTTTTTTCATGTGCCAAATACTCTAGACCCACAAATGCCATCCTGAGCCACGCAGCGCTTTTACGCGCTTTCTATTAATGGCGCTCAAACCCCTTTTGGCCAAATCCGTGGTTATTAGGGCAACAAAATCATGTGCTCAATCAGAGCCTCCGCTTAATAACAAACAGACCAAGGCAATTTCCCCAACCCTGGCTTTGGATCCGTCTCCGGTCTATTGCTAAAGTAGGGCGCTTTAGTAACGAGACGGTACGCACAGGAGACGGAGTGTTTAACCAACTGTGACGGGTCCCGCACTCTTGTTACCGTCGTGATATTTAAGCGCTTTCGCTGTGGTGCTAAAGGCGACGGGGACGCAAAGTGCACAGTGCACAGCGTGCAGGCACGTCATGCATTACGATGAAAAAGGGCCCCAAAGTGGGCCTAAACGGCCAAACCATCAATTTATTGTATATAGATTGAGGTATAGAATAAGCTACTTACCGAACAGACATCGCCAACACTAATTGATTCCCTGTTGTTATCTTCATTCATTGTAGTACCCTCCATAGTCAGCATAGATATTTCTAGATACAAATTATTTTTTCAGCTCTTTCTCTCTTACGTCGTGTTTAGGGAACGAACGCTATGTTGGCCGAGTACCGTTCCGAAAATCAACGGGACGGAGAGATTTCAGGTTGGCGCATGCGCAGTTTGTTTTTTTCGCTGGCGTTACCGTCTCCTTGTGCGTACCGTCTCGTTACTAAAGCGCCCTAGTGTATGAATGAAGCCGGAGACGGAGACAAAGCTGGGGTTCGAAAAACAGCCAAAGGCATGCGAACCAACGCGCATTTCTATTGGTCCATTCGCTTGGACATCTTAGATGTTCTCACAAATGTTCATTCTCCCACGTATTCATTTAAATTATTCGGTAAAATTGTAGAAATTAACGTACAGAACGTGAAATTAAGCCTTGCTAGTATTATATATTATACAGAATAAGAAACATAAAATACTGAAAAGCTACGTAAACGCCAATAAAATTAAATATAGTGGTATAAATTGTCATTTTTACCAGGGGTGGACTATAGTTCGTGAATTGCCATTACGACCGAGGATTCCCTATTGTGTTTTCCTTTATTCCTTAACTGAAACCTAACCCCAGTGCTTTACGCTTATCTTGCCGATCGAGGACAAAGAAACCGTCCTTCGAGGATCTTTTGTTCCCATTGTTTTCTTTTGTTTTTCGATCCTCGATCGCAAAAGGAAACAAGCACGTTCATATCATATGTATTGGCCAACTTGTTTAATGATTGCTGCAAATGTCCGCAGGGTTTGAGGGCGACAATTCAATAGCCCGTTAAACTCTGCGTGGCTCAGAATGATAAGTGCCCCATCCCCCCTCTTTGGAATTGTCCAAACTGGACTGTTAGTCCTACACTTTAAATCTGCTGGACTGTTTTGAATATATTAGATACAAGAATAGATACTGTGCAATTCAATATCAGAGCTACTAGTATTTTGTTTTTATTAAAAATTGAAACACAGACATAGTCATTGTTTAAAGTTGCACTGTTACTTTTGTTATTTGTCCTTGAATTATGCGATAGAATTGCTGGTTTGCTGACCCTTTGATTATTAGCTGAGAGATAATTACTGCATTGAAATTTAACGCAGGGGCTCCCCCTATACATTGTAACTTTGAATACAATAGTCAAGTTTACACATTATTTACGATCAGCTGGCAACAATATTTTGTTTATTTTTATACCAGACATAAATAGTATCGTACACATGTTATTAGTACCAGTATTCCGTAATGTTGTGTTTTTTGTGTGTGTGTGTTTAGTTTTTTTCCAAAAACTTAGCTTCCTCGAAAAAAAAATCGCGTCAAATGTATGTCCGGTCGTGAAATTTGACGTGAATATTGACGTCAATATTCACGATTTGCGTGTCCCTCTAGGGCCACCATACATACATAGGTCAATTAACATAGGTCAATTAACAATGTGACTTAACACAACCCAACAAAATGAGGTGCAAGTCACCATCCCGGTTTCATAAACGCTGCGACGCGTCGCAACTCGAGTAACGCGTCGCAACTCGAGTAACGCGTCGCAACGCGAGTAACGCGTCGCAACGCGAGTAACGCGTCGCGTATCGTATCCATTTTACGAAACTTGAAATGCGTTGAACACATCGCAACTACTTTAACAACGGTTTGAAACACGTCGTAAGTTACGACAAGTCTTTGGGTAGTCGTAAAATAAGATGAATCTTCTAATAGCCCGTTTTACGCCATAAAAATGAAATAAACGAGACTAGAATACACGGTCAATGTGTGGACAATTGTTAATAAAACATTAATCGTAGTCAAATGAATAAACCTTAAATAGTGCACTTGAAATTTAAAATTAGCTAGAGCACCACAGCAAGCTTGTTTTTCTTTAAAACTGCACCTATTGATCTCCATTTATATAGACTGGATAGGACACCGCGTATGTGTTTGTGCACAAATGCGCGATCTGCACAATGGCGGCGCGCTTTCTGCAGGAGGGTAAACGCGGCATGTGTATTCACTCTAGAAACTCGAGTAGTTATCGAGATTATCGGGTTTGTATTTGTATGGGGAATTTAAGCGCTCTGCAAATTGTTTCTATTAAAAAGCATTGAATTAACTAACGAATAATGATAGGGAGTTCCCTCATGCTAGCATGCAGTCCTAACACAGCCAGCTGTTCACACTTTCTTTATATGTAAGCCTACTAATTTTTCCTACGGAATGTAGCCTACAATTTTGAATGAATATCATTTTTCTTGAGCCCTCCCCTGAAATTTCCAGTATATTGCTCTTTCATTTAAACCCCCGTAGTTAATAGAACAGATGGAGACAGACACATAGTGAATTTAATGGTCGTATTGAATTTCTAAAATGAGCACAACAAACAGCGTTTGTTTTTGATTGGCGTCGAGCAGTTATTATGTTATCTTTGGGGTTTTTCGCGATCGCCATCCGGCGATTTTTTTTATTTTATAAAATTATATTTTTTTGAAATAATTACAGGATATCTAGCGCAATCACTTTGCTGGATGCCTATAGAATCATTATTTACTTTCAAATGAGTAAGATATTTCCTAATAATTCGGTAGTAAATATTTTCGATATAGGCCTATGCAAATGGTGTATCCTACCTTATTGAACAGTCATAGGCCTATAACCATGGAGGAATAAGAACGAAAATGGTTTGAATACGGGTCTCCAAAAAACCTGACCTTTATTCGCTTCAGCAGTCGCATCATTTATAGAGATATTGAATTTCGTATTGAATTTCTAAAATGACATATGTTTAAATTGAACACTCATAAGGCCTATCCATGAAGGAATAAGAACGAAACTGAACCGTACAAGATAAATTATATTACGAATTGATTACAACAAAACCATAACAACAAGTATTCTTGTTGCTCTCTTCATTCTACCAACTTTCATGTCATTAGACAATAACATATTTCAAAAAAATGCACAAATAGAAAATCGAAGAAACGTGAATAAGTAACTTCCGATATACATGAGTCAAAAATAAAGTATTCCTACAATTTTTTGTTATCCAAATGGAACCTCGTGATCATGGCTACGATTTTGCTGCGCCATTTTGTTTACCATCATGCCTTGGGCGATCGTTATGGCCCTGTCACACACCAGACCATTTTAGGCCAACGCGTGAGTAACGTGTTGTAATTTTGGCAACACGCTGACAAACGCTGACCAACGCTTGGCCAGCGTTAGCAACACGCTGAGCGCGTTACTCACGCGCTGGGACATGCTGAGGAAAACATATTTTTTTCAACATACATACAATTTTCAGCGTTTGCCAGCGTGTGACTGCACACGCTGGCGGAGCGTTGGAGGTTTGTTACTCACGCGTCGAACACGCTAGACGATCGTTATCAACCCGCTACTCACCAGCTGGCGCACGCTGGCGTACGCTGGCGTACTCTGGTGACACGCTGGTTATGGCCCTGTCACCCCAGACAAAATAGTTGATACACTGGCAATCGCTGAACTTTCACAGAAAAAGTCAAGTGGAACCGTGATTTCAGCCTGTCCATACAGATTGATAACGGGTTCATAGCGTATGCCAGCGCGTGAGTATCGTGTGAGGAACGCGCTCAGCGTGTGAGGAACGTATCACTGATTTATAGTAAAAATACGACAGCGGGTCGCCAGCGTGTGAGTAGTGGGTTGGTAACGATCGTCTAGCGCGTTCGACGCGTGAGTAACGACCATCCTGCGCGCCGCCAGCGTGTGCAGTCACACGCTGGCAAACGCTGAAAATTTTAGGTATGTTGAAAAATGTATTTTTGCCTCAGCGTGTTCCAGCGTGTTCCAGCGTGTGGGTAACGCGCTTAGCGTGTTGCGAACGCTGGCCTAAAACGTTGGCCTAAAACGTTCTGGTGTGACAGGGCCATTAGTGTAGTAGCGCGTCGGCTTTTTATACAACTAACCATGTGGTCGTTGCAGTACGCTGGCGCGCGTTGAAACGCGCTACTCACGCGCTGGGCAGTCGTTTATCAGTCGTCGAGCGCGTTACTAACGCGTTTCTCACGCGCTGGCGAACGCATTGAACCCGTTAACAACGCGTTATGGACACGCTGAAATCACGGTTCCACTTGACTTTTTCTGTGGAAGTTCAGCGTTTGCCAGCGTATCAACTATTTTTAACGCGCTACTCACGCGTTGGCCTAAAACGTTCTAGTGTGACAGTGCCATTAGTGAAGAAACGCGCACGCGCCCATTTAGTCAGGTTTCTTATGTATTTTCGTTAAATTGTTGTGTAAATTTGCTAAACTATACATTTTTGGAAACGTTAGGATATACTTAACATGAAAACCAATGTTTACGTTTGCTCTCAGGTTCTTTATGGCGGCCATCTTTGATTTTTTGAATAGCATTTTGATGACGTCATGATGATGTCACACATTTTTCACAATTGTGTGCATATGTCTATGACCCAATAAACATATTACAAAAAGAATTTTGAATTTATTATGTTCTGTTGATGAGATATGGCTTAAAGGACTAAAAATGAAACAAAATCATACAAAATCACACGATGACGTCATCATGATGTCACTTCAATTTATATCTATAACACATCCTGCCATACCTGCATACCAAGTTTGAACCCAATCGGACTGATACTTCCAGAGATATAGGGCATTGGAAAAATGGACCTTTAATGTGACACCTAATGACTCTTCATGTGTCACGTCACATTAAAAAACCTTTTTTTTCTTCAAAAGAACCTAAAAACAAATGTAAACATTGCTTTTACTGTTGAGTATATCCTAACGTTTCCAAAAATGTATAGTTTAGCAAATCTACAAAAAAAGTGAACGAAACTTTCAATATGTACATTATGAACATGACTAATTAGCCTCTGTCATCAATTGACGAAAATCAACCGAAGAGGGCGTTTTGCGGAAATTTGTCAATAATGGCTTCCGAGCTCTCGCGTAACGATAGCTATACCATGGAGGAAGGAAAACAGATAGTTTGTGAAGTGCGGGGAAATACTTAATAACAAAATGGCCAATCATAAAACTAGATTTGCTTTCCTGTACTTGAAGTTTATTTATGCTCCTCAGAAAACCGGTTAGGCCCAACATTTTAACTAATTAGTGCCTACAATTTTTTTGTTTCAGTGGCACTGAACTGAAGCTTTATTTGAACGCCATATATTTGAACTTTATGCCATACAGTAAATATTTTCTGGGGCCAATTCATCAAGCAATATTCTTTTTGCATTTTGTATTTTTTTGGGGACATCAAATGTAAATTTGGGGCTTTACACACAAGCACTTTGTTCAGTAAGCCATAAAGTTCTGACATTGACGACACACGTGTTGCTGTTGACAATTTTCCGCGCGTTGACCTCTTAGAAAGGTCATGACAGAGGCTAATGGTGTCGAGGCTGATATAGGGCTTTTTCGAATCTCTGGCTTCGTCTTCGTCTTTGGCTTAAAGGTAGGATACACCATTGGTAATTGCTTGAATTATCATGAATGGGTAGATTTTTTTTTTTGGGGGGGGTGTATTTTATAGTAAATATCGTTTAACTGACCTGTCCGAAGTTATACAATCATTGATGCCAAGACAATAATTTATAACAGTCACCGTTTTGTGCTATAAATACACCTACGATCCATTTCTATATATATTTATCTATAATTATCTGATCATTTCAGGTATTCATTAACATTTACGGTGACGTTACAGTTCGTCTCACAGAAAACATGCAAACAAAATATAATGAAATTCTAGACACAGCATTATGTAACCAACATAATATAGGTATGGTTTGAAAGATCGACCGTTCCACTTTAAAATGATGCATCAAACGTCCAAATATGAATTTGTTTTGACAGAGTTATGAGTAATTTCCCAAGAGAGGTCAAATTGACCATGGAACCAAGTTTGTTTTCTTCGATTTTAGGCATTATACGGTATATAATTATATTTCCTTTAACCGTAAGTTTCGTATAAATACAAACAATGCATCCGATAGGGATCCACTTGAACATAGTTGTTAAGGGTTCACTTACCCCATATTATTGTGAGAAGTGAAAACACAGCAATATTGGTCGCCATTGATATACCCAGAAACGAAACAAACATGGTGATTCCTCCAACAATGACGAGACTACGTGATTCATACTTCTCAGTCAAGATGTTCACTAGGGGAACTGATACAAATAAACAAATTCATGTGTACAATTAATTTTAGTTGAAAGAGGATATTAGATTTCAGTTGAAATATATATATATATATATATTGTTTAAACTTTCCCGGGGGCGGTTATTAACATAAGGGGTCTAAAGAGTATAATGGGTTTTTCTTGAAGCCTACAAAGTGTCAAAATATTACAGGTTATTTTATATTTTTGTCAAAGTGTCATATGATTTTGCTGATGGATTTTGTATACATGTATTTGTATATAAGATCTAATTCAAGTAACAACTGTACAACTCAACAGTTGGGTTAAAAATAAATTAAAAAAACAATACTTGCATGACACTCACCTAGAATATAGCACGTCGTGTGCGATGCAGCAATGGCGGTTCCCAATGCGGAAATTGAGCAATCCAACGATTCGCGAATAGGCAAAATAAAGACGCCAAAGCTTTTGAAAGTTCCCAGCTCAATAGCGCCGATGAGGAAACCCAAGACAGTTAAAACCCATGCGTAGCCACGACCTATGTTCTGAAACAAGATATGGCGTATTGTCAATATTGTCAATATTACGGTGATATTAATGTTAACCAAATTAAATGGAATAGGCCGTACGGGGTACAAATTTCGCCTTTATTCTCGTTCCGGCCCCATGCATCTATAATAACTCTTTGGTTTGGGACATAGTTTTATCTGGAGATTATGATTCCGAAAAGTTCTCCACAAAAACACCAGTCTAATTTAAATAATTCCCGAACAAAATTGGCACTAACTCGCGTTACAATTAGGGGGACCACCACAAAAATATACATTACAACCTTTTACATTTGACTACACGCAGACACATAATTACGAGCAACACAACAAAATGCCAAAACAAAAGAATATTCTTTCCTACCTATTTTAAAATGTAGTCGGAAGCATAACTTTTTAGGGGCCTTATCGATTCTGAGGGCCGCACATATTTTTTACTGTACTTCTTGAGAATGAATCGTACAGGTACAGGATTAACACACATCATTCGTGCAATCAGTTGACCACTTGTATAACCTTTCCATCAAATACTTCGATCACTTTTCTTCTGTCTTATTGAATGTACTAACCAGCTTTCGATTCGGGACGGGAGACAAAGGGAACAGTAAGCTGAGCGAAAACATCGATCTGCGCATGCGCGAAACCGAACATGTCTCCTTTTTGTTGAGTTTAGGAACCCCAAAACACGGTTATAACCTCTGATCTCCATAGGAATTTTTACAGGGCAGACGCAGGTGCAACAAAATATAAGCGGTGTATTGGACACTGACCAGTTATTGATGTTTTCCAACATGAAATTTTGGAAACATGCAAATTCATATAAATAGAGCTTTTAGGATTCTCAAAACTGCCTATAGGCCTATATCACTTCTAGGTCTTAGAAAACACCTGAGACTGTTGTTTGAAATAGGCTCAAGTAAAATCCTGGAAACCCCTAAAAGGGGCGTGGCCTTCTTCTTTTAGAAGAACACTATCAAACATAAAACAAGATTCATCACTATTTAAAAATCTTGTGATTTTTTGTTCCATATTTACATAACTACCAATTTTAGATAATTCATGGACATTATAATGTTTGTCAAGGCCGCAAGAATAAGCCAAATCCGAAAATAATTGTTGGAAACATATAAATGTGTAAAAAGTCCTAAGCATTCCAAATGTGTTTTCAGCTCACTTATAGGTCTAAGAAAACAACTGACGACATAAGGAACGCCTACTAGTGTACAACATATACCGCTACTCACTTTTCCAGTATTCATTTTCGTTTCACGTTAAATGCTCATGTCACTGGGAAAACTAGTACGAGTCTCCGCACAAAATGACTACTTAATTGGTTGCAATGTGTATAGCGATGCACATTCTTATTTGAAATTTTCTTTACACAAGTAAAGCTAGGAATTCAGGGCTTTTATCTTGGCTAAATTTACGAATTACGAATCCAAGTTATATTTGCCCCGGAAACTTCCTGCATACGCGTCTAATAATGGCCCAGATACCAGAATGCATGCTTTTGGTGTCCACTATTATCTGGATGGCAATACTTCAGTTGACGCAATGGTTTAATAAATTACGAATCAACAATTTATGGACGATTGTCAAAATATTTCCCGCCGACCTCGTGTTGGGAACCCAAGCAAGGGTGTATCTAATTCTTGCCCCACGTTTACGAGGCTATAACCAATGGGCCTTCGTTCAACTTTCCTTAGTTTGCATACATAATGACAATTACTTACTGGGTATGGTGTACGTGTACATGACATTTTCGCTGAGCGTCCTTGCTTCTATCAGAGCAGCGATGTGGCGATATGTGCCGGCAGATATAATTACATCGAAATGCTTCTCGTTAATCCTGCCTACATTAATAATGGCACCACCGTGACGTTATAGCCTCAGGCTGTTGACATGTTTGTATGGACTAGCATAGCACATTATGTACATCGAATTCGTTTGTTCTCACAAGTTTACATTGTCATCGCTTGCTTCGACATGTCGTCCAAGAAAGGAAAAATCAGCGACAAGCTACTACAGACTAAAGATGTGCCCGGAACCGGTACCTCGAGACCACCGTCCACGGCCTCGTCAACCTCGCCTCGGGTTGAACGAGTGCGTTCTACTCGGGCTCCAGCCTTGCCTCGGGCTGAGCCACCAGCAGTAGAACTGGAAAGCGGGCTGCCTCGCCCAATTTCCGACACCGGCGTGGTATTAGGAATTCCTTTTTCCCCGCAAGTGTCCAGAGCACCACAGGCTAGACACGTGGTAGAACACGAGTCCGGGCAGACCTCGCCTTGGGTCCGCCCCCCTCACAATCCGCCAGGGCCATCGTACTATACCCCGGGCAGCAATGGAATTTTCCGCCTGCGTCATCAAGCACCGCAAGCGGGCAGCAGACATTCAACATGGCGGCGCCCATGCCTCCGCCATATTGGTCATTCCCGTGGCTTAACGCGGCACCACAGTGGCCGCCCAATGCTACTCAGCAGATGTATCTTCCTCATCAGGGAAATCCTTCGACCCCGGGACAACTCTCCCTCCCTCCGGCGGCAAGTCCGACCGTTTGGAGTGGGAATATCGGCTCTGGTGATGACCTAAATCTGGAATCCGAAAGTATCGGAACAGCACGATCAGAAATCCGCGGCGATGCAGAAACTGAATCAGATTCCCACGGGCATGACGCGGCAAGTACTTTTCGTAACCCTCATCGTAAAACATCGGGTATTCCGGTGACAAATAAAGTTCTGACTTGGTGGGAAGATCTGCGCTCCAATAAATTGGGACATGAAGAGTTCAAAGAAGAGATGCAATCTCATCAAGTACCAGTTGACCAGGAACCATATTTCAAGGCTCCGGAGTTACCAAGTCAAGTAAAAACATCATTCAGAGAAGCTCGAGCTTCTTTGATTTCTCAGGATGACAAGCTGAAAGATTCGCATAATCACCTGTTGAAGGCCGCCTTGCCTCTTACCCATCTTTTTGATGCTTTGGTTGATCCAACTTGCCCAGAGACAGTTGACACCAGTATGGTTAAAGATCATATCACCTCGGCACTTATACTGCTTGGGTCTGCAAGTCAGAGTCTGGTATTTTCAAGACAGAATGCCTTCAATGAACTACTTGACAAAAAGTTTGACAGCCTCAAACGAAATTCACCATCGATGAACCATCTATACGGTGGAAACATTGTCAAGGACATCGAGGATGCAGAGAAAGCAAACAAACTGGCAGCTAAAGTTACCAAGACAGCAGCATTCTCTGCAACATCATACAAGCGAAATAGATTTTCTCCTTATTCTTCCGTTCTGCAGTGAACAGAAAGTTTCGGGGCAACAACCCATTTCAAGGGCGCTCGGCGGGTTATGCTACGAGGCCCAAGTATGCAGCTTATAATTCTGCATCTTTTTCTAGTCGTGGCAAGACCAGCAGCCGATTTCACGAAAAGTGCGTAGCTTGCGCATTTTCAAAAGTGGCGCAAGGCTTACGCAACAAAAATGTTGCGTAGCTGCGCCATTTCCTTACGGAGCATTTCACGAAACTTGGCTTAGCTGCGCAACGTTTTAAACAGCGTTTACGACGACTGTTTGCGTATTATTGTGTTCTTTCACGAAATCGTCGTGGTATCACCTTCGCCCACCATTTTGAAAATAGTTTTGTCCGACTTTCCGCGAAATCGTGTAGCAACATTAACAATTCTGTCACGGGTAAAATAGTGATTCTTTTACTTCAATCATGAAACTGTGAGTGTCTTTTATCAAGCTTAATAAGTTGAGCAATAACGGGCTCCACGTCAATTACGATTTGCTGGTAAAATAGGTCATTTTCAGTCGCTACGCCATATCTTACGCCACCTAAATTGACTGCGCAAGCTACGCCATAATTTGTTGCGTAAGCCGCGGACTTACGCACTGTCAAACTTTCGTGAAACTGTCGTAAGCGAAATGTTGCGCAGCAACAAAAGTAGCGCAGCTTACGCAATAAATTGTGGCGCAAGGGGGCTTACGCAATTGCGTAAGGTTTCGTGAAATCGGCTGCAGGTCACAGCGAGGTTCGTTTGACCAGAAATTAAAAAAGTAGATGTCCCAGACAGGTCGTCTTCGTTATTTTATTTCCAACTGGAAATCTGTTACTGGAGACAGTTGGATACTCCAGTCTGTTATTGGTCATAAAATTGAATTTTTAGAAATTCCTTTTCAATCACAGGACAGAATACCTGTAACAGAAATGAATTCACAACCTTAGTTCACTACCTTCAAACAAGAAGCTCAGTTTGAGACTCCTAACTTTGAAATTGGTCATGTTGGTTGCTCTAGTAACAGCTGGGCGATGTTCATCATTAATTGCACTAGACTTGAGTCATATGAAGAAGTCTAGATCAAAGTTTGAGTTTGCACCGGTTATCCAGTCTAAGTGTTCCTCAGCACACAGGCCAGTTCCAAGTGTTGTTTTGGCCCGGTATCAAGTGGACCCAAAACTCTGTGTCTTTTCAGCAATGGAAGTGTATCTTCATCGTACACGATTGCTCAGATGCTTAAATAATCAGCGTTTTACTAGGCTGTTCCTGTCGTTCGGGAAACCCCATCATCCAGTTGTTTCATCTACTATTGCGAGATGGCTGAAAATAGTAATGGCATCAGCAGAAATAGATGTTTCACATTACAAAGCACATTCCACTCGTGCAGCTTCTACGTCTGCGGCAGCAAGAGTAGGAGTATCTACTGCTCAGTGCTCAGATATTACTCACAGCAGATTGGTCATCAGTGAACACCTTTGCAAGGTTTTACAAAAGAGATGTTCCAAGTTCAGACGAGTATGGCAGAGCAGTCCTGTCCTCGGCTTAGCTGTGAAATATACAAAGTGAGTCTCGACGACGAGGACGAAATATAATTTATAATTATGTAAAGGTACTTACCTGCCATATAATTGGAATTATATGAGGCAGAGGAGGAGAGACTCACTACAATACCCTCCCTCTGTGCCTCAGTCCTCTTCAGCCTCCCACCCATCTGAAGTGAGCCTCGGACATGGTCATATACCTTAGATCTACAAAGAGACATGCTTCAGTGGTTTCTTGGGGTTCTTATACCTTACTGCTACTAGCAGTGCTAGAGGTAATTTGCATTTTTATGAATGAAGGAATGAACCATTTTCTTCAAAGGGTGGTTAAACCGTATTAAAGGAAACAATAATACAAAGTGAGTCTCTCCTCCTCTGCCTCATATAATTCCAATTATATGGCAGGTAAGTACCTTTACATAATTAGAAATTTCGCGACATTTTGGCACGATCAAAGGTAACATTGAGGCAATAGCGATGACAAACAAACCGCGAAACTTAGCGAGTAGAGTACCAGCTAGAAATTATTTCGAGCGCACGAAATTATTTCGAGCTCACGAACAGATTTTTTGGGAGCGCACGAAGTCATTTCTTGTCAACGAAAACATTTCGAGCTCACGAAATAAGTTATTTTGAGTGCACGAAATAAAAAAACTCAAATTATTTCGTAACGGTGATTTGTATTCGTCATAATTATGTCCCTTTAGGAGCTCCGTAGAATACCATGGACTCTGAATAAAAACAATATTTGTAAAAATACTTCCCGACTTTCGAACTAATAATACTCAATAGGCAGTCCATCTTCGCTTGCATGGTGCCTGCGTCTTGTGATTGTTTTACAGGAATCGTACGGGAAACAATACGAACCACTTCGGGATTTCTGATTTACATCATCGTTAAAATCATGATTAAAAAAACCAACAGGCCGGCCATCTGACAGTGCGCCCTCAACTGACGTAATGCAGTCACGTTTCTAAATTGCATATTCATATCCACGATCGCCATACAATTTCGCGACATTTTTGCACGATGAACGTTAACATTTGCGCAATAGCGATATGTTTCGGAGTGTTTTTACAGAGATAATGTTGTAATATTTGTGTATTGACAGTGTGCAAGAGACAAATTTGTCCAAAAGGCAACACGAAATCAATTAATCATTGTTTTTACGTTCCCAAACAGTGAAAGTGGTCGGCGCGCACGGAATTCAAAGCCGAAAACGAAGCTGGCGCTCAAACTCCGCAATAACCAAGGTATGCGCCGCCCAATCACGAACAACAAACTCGGCAACAAATCGGCCACCGAGCGAGCAAGGCGGATACAATTATTTTGCGAAGGCTTCGCGTAACGCAGTAGCTGCCGCTTAATCGCGAACAGCCAACAATTCGGCGACCGAGTTACGGTATACGATTTCGGGAGGGCTTTGGCCCAAACTCCGGGCAAGGACAATGCAAAAATAATGCAATAGTTTACGCAAAAAGGCCCACACACATCAACAGGCAATCGAAAATTCGTTTGCCCCCCCCCCCCCCCCCCAATGTTGTATACTACCCTTAAAAGAAAATGTGCCGTGAAATGAATAGTATCCATTAACCTTTCTGAATGTTCCTATTTCAGGTGTGGATGTATTAAAGCTAGCGCCTCTTACAGCAAGCGTCCACCGATGAAATTCAGTGAAGAGACTGGCTGTACGGAAGATTTCAGTCACCTGTCGCCCATGCGAATCTTTCAGCTCTTTTTCTGCAAAGCAGTGTGGGAGTTGATGGTGGATGAGACCAATTGCTACGTACGCAGACCAAACAATGGGTGCAGATGTGGCCTGGAATCCAACTACTGTTCCTGAAATTATGGCATTCGTGGCCTTGCTTATGTGCATGGGTATCAACAAAAGGCCTCGATACAGCATGCATTGGTCCAGGTCCGAAGTTCTGCGAAGTCCCCTGTATTCGGCGACCATGTCTCGCAATCGGTTCACTGCGATCCTTCGATTTTTCCACCTTGCCAACAACACAGCTCCACTAGGTGATGCTCCCCCTGACAAACTCTCCAAGGTCCGCCCGCTGCTTGACGTACTGCCATCCTTTCCTCGCATTTACAAGCCAGGCCGAAATCTCTCACCCGATGAGACAATGATCAAGTTCAAAGGTCGACTTGGTTTCAAACAGTACATGCCACGAAAGTCTGCCAAATGGGGATTAAAATGTTTTTCATTAAACGAGTCAGAAACTGGTTATACCTGTGCTTGGAAGGTGTTCACCGGCTCCCAGCCAACATCAAAGGAATCCAGTCGACCCTCCATTGGTTATACATGTACTTCAACACACCACCCGCCTATATTACATCTGCTGGGCATGTAGTCCTCGACCTAATTACAGGACTTGAAAATAAGGGACATTTCATTTTCATGGACAATTGGTATACAAGCCCAGCTCTCATCTGCATGTTATCACAGTTAAAGTTTGGAGCCTGTGGAACTGCACACTACACCACACTGGAGATTCCAGATTTTGCAAACCCCAAAAAGCTACACATGATAAGAGGTGCTGACCCCCAGTTTTACACCAAAGCCGGCCAACTGTGCGTCGTTTGGCAGGATGCCAAGGGTGTAACTCTTCTCACAAATGTTGGAAACTGCAATATCGACACGAAAGACATTTGGAGCAAAAACAGTTTGAGTGGACTTCGTACGATCAAAAAACCTTCTGTCGTTAATGATTATAATAAATACATGGGAGGAAGTGATCTCGCAGCACAAATGTGTCAGTACTACTCGCACCCTCAAAAATCGATGAAATGGTGGAAAAGAGTTTTCGTGGCCATTCTTGACATCTGCTTGGTGAATGCTACCATTGTATACAACAGCATCCCTACAAATCAGCACTTGGCCTCTTTGGATTTCAGAGTGAAGGTGATAGAAGAGCTTATTCCACTTCGAAGCACAACCAAGCTCAGCATGCCAGTCAGGTGACACCAGTGGCGTACCTGGCATACCTCGTCAGGGGGGGCAAGCGATTTGGACGAGCAAGGGGGGGGGGGGGGGGGGGGTGTGGCTGTGGAAAACTGGAAATGGGTGAAGGGGTAATAGGGGGTGTCCCAATAACACAGTAGGGATTTTGTTGATATTAGTATTTGCGATAGGGTGATTGTATATCTTTGGTCTATTTTGATTTAAAAGAAGGAATTACCATTTTTTTTAAATGTTAAATGTATTGAATTTTGACAAAATCAGTGGTTAACTTATCACTGGTAATGACAATGTTTCTATTAACCTACTTCTATTATTCCTCTTTGAAGAAGCTTTTGACATATTATGTTCCCAATTCTGCATAAAAAAGTGTATTTGACAATGAATTGAATTGTATTGATTTGCATTTGTTTCATTTCCACATGCACAATTAATATTTTAAAAGAATATTCAGAATATGCATCTATTCACTCATTGAAAATAAATGTAGTAATAAAAAGTAAGAAAAAAATGAAACAGTAAAATCACTAGATATAAGAGAAATCACTCACTGGGAGGAATGTCAGAAGGTTGAGGGGTGGGGTCCGGGGCCCGCTTAAGGGCCCGAGAAAATTTTGGATTCTATATGCTTTGCGGTGCAATCTGAGGCGATTGCTTGCCACTTTTCTCCAAGTTTTTTTGCATAAATGTAAAATAAATATATGGAGATAAAATGGAGAATTATGGAGATTATAATAGAGAATGTATATATATATAAAAATATATTACATATACGTTTTGTGAGGAATGTGGGGCACACCCCAAATTTGAAAATGTGAGCGCGGGGCGCGAAGCCTTTTCGGCGTGGGGTCCGGGGCCCGCTTAAGGGCCCCGGGAAATTTTGGATTCTATTATGCTTTGTGGTGCAATCTGAGGCGATTCCTGGCCTCTTTCCTCGGATTGTTTCAGCAAAAGTTTTCAAGATTATATGGAGATAAAATTAAGAATTACGGAGATTATAAATATATTATAAATATATGAATGTGGGCCACCCCCACCCCCGTTTTTTTATTACTCATTTTACCCGGGGGGGGGGGGGGGGGGGGGGGGGGGCACGTGCCCCCGCCCCCCCCCCCCCCTCAATGGAGGCCCTAAGTTCTTTGCTTTTCTTTGCTTTTTTCCCTGGATTTTCAATAGCACTTATTATAGGTTCCGTTATACCCCAAATCAAAGAACTGCTATTAACTTATACACTATAAAGAACTGGTACAGTTTGTTTCCTAGTTCCTTGACCTGGTTTTGAAAATGGCACATGCGCACAACCTTATGTCGCTCTACACAATGGCGCTGGCCGAAACGGCGGTGAAATCGCGCGCCACTAGACAGTTCGCATGCCGATTTTCATCATTTTTGTAGCGCTGAAAGTCAAAATTGTGTGTGAAATTACAGTGAATGCCCGTTCTGAAAATAAATGCATATGGCCTACCTATTCCAAACGCCGTTAACAGTGAACTGTCGATTGGTTATTGGTAGAAAGTGGGGGGACAAAATATTGGCCTTTACCATGCTGGGAAAAAAATCACGCCGGCCGGCTGGCCGGCCTACGAATCCTAGCGCGCGCCGCTCCTGACCGGGGGCGGGGCGGCGCAGCCTAGCCTAGGCCCCGTGCTCATAACATTGTAGGCGTCTGTATGCAGGTCGTTGTACTAGCAATCGACGATCTCGTGCTGGCGTACTACGTATGAAGCTTGAAGTACATAGTTCATGCAACATGATGCAACCCCCTTCCCCTCCGTCAGTTTGGTGTTTGCTTGTGATAGTGATTACCTTTTTTTTAATTTATATTTCATTTTTTTGCTTGTCAATCAGACGTTGAGACATTGGTCTACCTTTCAGCCATGGCGATGATGAGTTGATGACCCTTTTTGTATTGAAATTGCTCTTACGAGGATTTTTTTGGAAGTTTTTTTTTTTTTTTTTGGTTTTTTTTTTTTTGCTTGCTTGCTTGTCACTCGTCAGGGGGGGCAGACTGCCCCCCCTGCCCCCCCCCCCGTAGGTACGCTACTGGGTGACACGTGGTTCCAACCGCTTTCCGACTCATCACCATCCTTGAAGAATTTCTGCCGGCAAAAAGCGCAACTGTGTTGTTTGCAGTACAAGAGCAAAGCGTAAACAAACTCGCATGATTTGTAAACAGTGTGACAAACCAATGTGTGTACTACCATGCTTTGAGAAGTTTCATAGTCTGTAATGAGCATTCACCCGAGCAAGTTTTATTGTGGTTTCCCCCGTCACAATGTTAGAGTGATTTCGCACACACTGCCAACCCAACATTGAGCGAGGGGGGGGGGGGGGGGGGGGGGGAGGCCTTCATTCAAACTTTTGACTGCATCCATAGTGTACCCATTTTGAATGTTTGTGCAATTACCTTCACAGTCCGAATTTCCTCCATTTTGAATAAAATCCAAGTATTTTCGAGTAAAAAACTTGAAATTGTCTTACTCCTAAATTAGTGTTTCTTTACACTTCTTGGTAGTTGTCAACTCATATGAAGGGCAAAAAAGTGTGGGTGAGATATAGAATTCTTTCCTACCCTTCAAAAAAATAATTCTCACAGGCCAATATTGTTGTTTTAATTAATCTAATAGTCATTGCTTTGGGGGTACTGTCAATCCATTATAATTCAACACCACTTGAAGTGGCCTTACTTTGCCTTGCGAGGGCGCTATACACTAAAACTTGGCAAAAAGTACTTGGTCACTAACTGGTCTTATCATGTAATTACTGTGGTAACCTAAGCATAGTGACAAAATATGCCTTGGTACCGAAAGGGTTAAGCCCCCAAAAGTGTACCCTTTTGACCCACCACGTGATTATAACCCACCACGTGATTGTAATTGTATCGGTATGATCGACCATTGGATACACCATTGGTAATTGTTTTAATTATCATGAATGCGATTTGGGGGGTTGTATTTTATAGTAAATATCGTTTAACTAACCTGTCCGAAGTTTTACAATCATGAATGCCGAGAAAAGCACGAAAAACAGCGTTTGTTTTCAACTGGCGTCGAGGAGTTATTATTTTGTTATTTGTGTGTTTTCGCGATTGCCGTCCGGCGATCGCGAATTTGTCTTTATACAATTATATTTTTCAGAATAATTAAAAGATATCTAGCGCATTCATTTTGCTGGATGCCTAGACTCTTTATTTACTTTCAGATGAGTGAGATATTTCTTAATAATTTGGTAGTAAATTTTTTCAGTGAAGAGACTGGCTGTACGGAAGATTTCAGTCACCTTGTTGTTCGCCATGATTTTGAACGATAGTGCTTGCCGACCGTACCAATATACGCGGGGGTGCTTTGCGATGTCACAGGTCAGTGTGTATCGCGTTCACATATGCGCGCGACCCGATACTGACCTGTGACATCGCAGAACACCCCCGCGTATAGTGGTACAGTCGGCATGCACTTTGGCAGTGACGTCACAGGCATCCCACAATGCTCGTTCCAAAAATGGCAAACAACAAGTGTGCAGTACTCGCTCGAATACTGTCGTCGAATTTCCTTGATTTGCACGTCAAGAATTGATCGTGAATACCTTAGAAGTTCGTTAACTCAGCTTGGACACATATTGAAGACTATAAAGACGATTTAGAGGTAATTTGTTAAGTATTTTGGTGGATTTTGGCGATATTTTGAACCACATTTAAGAGTTTTCAAAAATTAGTTATTAGTCTGGCTCGGCCTCTAGTAGTACAAGATAATGTCCAAATGTAAAAAAAGCGATAACTAGAGGCCAGTAACTCGGTCTAGTAATGTGGGTAATGGTGAAAGGCTTGAATTGGTTATAACATTGGGAACTTGAGTAATAACGGTAAAATTATAGCAATCAAATATTACTGATATTACTGTTATTACCCCGTTGAAACCAACATTTTACCAACATTTTACCGAGTAAAAACAAGATAAATACAGATAATGTGGGTAATGGTGAAAGGCTTGAATTGGTTATAACATTGGGAACTTGAGTAAATTTAGGAAATGCCAGAATTATCGGTTACATTCTCCTTGGTAATATTTGGTAAGGGTAATATTAGGTGGTAATAACACGGAAATGCCAGGAAAGCCAGTTACATTCTCCCTGGTAATACTGGGTAAATAGGGTAATATCGGGTGACCTCAATTTACATGTTGACCCCAAGTGGGCGTGATAAACCTTGGTGAAACATTTTTGTCACTTTTTATACATAAACGTTATGTTTTGCGTAATAGCAATACGTTTAGGGTGTTTTCGTAGAGATAATTGTGTAATATTTATTTACTACAAGTCTCAAAGAAACAAATTAACAAAACAAATAATTGCAAACTGTGATTACTGACGGCGGTGATATTGGGCACATGTATAGCATTTAAGTACACACTAAGAATATAGGAGTGGCAAGCTCAGAAGAGTGGATGTTTATGTGTATGTATTGTAGTATTGTTTCGTAGTATCGTAATATTAGTATTAACCCATATAATTAACCAATTAACCAATAATTATTGGGTAAACAGGGTAATATCGGTAATAGTCTCCCTGGTAATAACAATGCAATGCCGGAAATAACGGTAACATTTTCTCTGGTAATATTGGGTAAAGGGGAAATATTCAGTGGTAATAACAATGCAATGCCGGAAATATCGGTAACATTCTCCCTGGTAATATGGGGTAATATCGGGTGGTAATAACAGGGAAATATTTGTCTACTATTTCCCCGTTATTACCCAGTAATAACCACGAGTTATTACTCATTATTACTTGTTACAGCCAAGGTAATATCGGTATGTTACCCAGTAATAACTAGCAGTAATAACTAGCGTTATTACTCGTTACAACCCGGGTAATATCGGGTAAAATGCCCAGTGGGTCTGTGTCTAGGACAATAAGACTATAATTATGTATGCCATATTGTTCCTTGTACCTTATAAAATAAGCACGACCTCTCGTGACAGATGAAGGCACATGACAGAAGATATTGATTAAAAAAAAAACTTTAATTAAAAATCAAATTTTAAAATTACGTGTAACACTGTCACAATATTAAATACATTAATTTCAATATTGCACTGCACTTAAATTATAATGAATCTATGAGGATCTGCTTAGTGTGACACAATTGAAAATATTGACCTATACAATAATGATCTACGTACATGTATTAACCTCGAACAAGCTAGCCTATATGCCTAAACATGCTAATACTTCTTTGAAGTACGGTGCAATATTGCAGTTACTGTATATTATTATTATATCTTAATCTTGGTGATTTACATTTCCCAAACATGTTATCCATGAATAAAGCTGCAGCGCCTTGCTTACATGGATGTAAGTTATACTAATTTTTCAAAATATATATGCATTTTAACTGGCAGACTATTATCATGTCAAATTCTAGTGGTAGCTAAAGTACCATGGACATGAATAAACTCAAGTTGCATTTATAGCAACTTTTCTAGATGACTTCGAGATACGTGGCCGCCTTCATTTTAACTTTTCACTGCATAGTGTACCCATTTTGTATGTTTGTGCAATTACCTTCATAGTCCGGATTTCCTTCATTTTGAATAAAATCTAAGTATCTAAGTAAAATCTAAGTATTTTCAAAGACAAACTTAAAATTGTCTCACTCCTAAATTAGTGTTTCTTCATCAGATTTACAATTCTTGGTAGTTGTCAAGTCATATTAATGTTGGGTTGATGGTGCACACACCGCCAACCCAACATCTAGTTTGGGGGAGGGGGGGGGGGGGGGGGGGGGGGGGGGTACGCGGCCGCCTTTATTTGAACTTTTAACTGCATATATAGTGTACCCAGTTTGTATGTTTGTGCAATTACCTTCATAGTCCGGATTTCCTTCATTTTGAATAAAATAAGTATTTTTAAAGAAAAACTTGAAATTTTCTCACTAAATTAGTGTTTCTTCATCAGATTTACAATTCTTGGTAGTTGTCAAGTCATATTAAGGGCACAAAAGTGGGGGTGAGATATGAAATTCTTTCCAACAACTCCTTCTCACAGGCCAATATTGTTGTTTTAATTAATCTAATAGTCATTGCTTTGGGGGTACTGTCAATCCATTATGATTCAACACCATCAAAGAAGAGTGGCCTTTCATTACTTTGCCTTGCGAGGGCGCTATAGCACTAAAAAAGTGCTTGGTGCACTATGTAATATAATGCACATTACTCTGGTAACCTAAGCATAGTGATACAATATGCCTTGGTACTGAAAGGGATAGTAAACACCGCGGCACTTTGGAAACAAAATGGCTCCATACACCACTTGACCTAGCCGTTTTGCGTCTCTGATGTCGCAACTCTCTCTATCTACGGCTCTGCCGTAGCCGCGTCCACATTCCATTTGCCTTAGCGCCTACGTAGACGTTTTAGTTGTAGATGTAGCTCTATAGACACTTGTTTCAGACACGGCCTAACTGACACAGCTAGTATTAGCCAGGGGCGGATCTAGCCTGTTTTTGTGTTTTTTCTTTTGTACAACGTTTGTTTAAAGGGGTAAGGAGGGGGGTTGTACCATTCAACAACCAAACTTACTTGACTCCAGCGAGTTCGTATAGCGCGAAGCCATTTGTATTATATTTGCAATTTTTTGGTGGGAGGGAAAGCCGGGGTCGACACACACACAGGAAGGAAACTCGGACAGGTATAGTGTGGTTTCGGTGATTCTTAGGCCGTTTAATAACACTTCTCCGCCGGTTAAAACACTGACATGAAGCTTACCACTATCACACGGCACTGGAACCGGTCAGAACCGGTTAGGCGTATGCGCTCACAAGTACGGGGTTGCCCGGGCGTACCGTCAGGGAGCACCAGGCGATTTCACCATGGAATCGCTCTAGTGCCCTCTATCGGCCAACCAGCACAAACGTTACAAACGTTACACAGCCCCCCACGAAGACCTTGTTTGCCCCCAAACAAGACGCGGGCTCTGCCACCGCACACCCGGAAGACCCGCACCGGAAAGCGCACAACGCCAACAATTATAAAACAAAATCACAACCAGAATGAAAGGTTATTGAAAGGTTCAAAAGTTCCCGCCTAGTAGGTGGGAGGTGTCCGTCGCTGGAACTGGTCTGCCTGAGGCTGCTCCCAGAATTCCGGTGGAACGTCTCTCCACGCCTTGGCCGTCTCTCCGTGGCGCATGCGCGGTCTGACTCCGAGGCGCATGTGCGGTCCGACTCGCATGCGCGGTCCGCCAGACGACCCCTAGCTCTGGCACACCCCCAGTTCCGGCACACTCCCCTAATGTTAAGACTTGACTGCGACTGGCTCCTCTGACTCCGACTGGTGCCTGCGACTGCGACTGTGGTTCCTGCGACTGCGACTGCAACTGGCTCCCGCAACTGCGACTGTGGTTCCTGCGACTGCGCCTGGCTCCTGCGACTGCGACTTGCTCCTGTGGCCGCGACTGTGACTGCCTCTTGCGACTGCGACTGGCTCTTGCGACTGGCTTTTGAGACTGGCTTAGAGAGCGTGGGCGTCCCGGCGAGGCCCCGCCCCCGCTGCGCCGACAGACCCGACTCGGAATCGCCCCGAGCGGAACGAAACGTCTGCCGTGCCGCCGTTTACAGCATGGGCCGCCCCCCCCCCTGGACTCGGTATAATTCCAGCAGAAGATCCAGGGAATATCCCGACGAGGCCCCGCCCCCACTGCATGGCGAGTCGGCCGCCACACCATCATGGCCCCGCGAAAACATGAACTTCACCTGGTTTCCTTTAGTCCTCCTGCATGCCAACCGCTGCCACCAATGTAACGAAAACCGTTCTTTGGGGTCGACACACACACAGGAAGGAAACTCTGACAGGTATTCTGTGGTTTCGGTGATTCTTAGGCCGTTTAATCACAGTTCTCCGCCGGTCAAAACACTGACATGAAGCTTATCGCTATCACGCGGCACTGGAACCGGTCAGAACCGGTTCGGCGTATGCGCTCACAAGTACGGGGTTGTACCACTGACCTCTATACATGGACAGATCATCATTGTTTCATTTTGAAGTCGGCATGCGGAGAAGTGCAACATGGCGGACCCACGACGTGACTCTGTGAGCCAATAAAATGTCCAGGTGTTGGTACGATACGTATTACGTAATGTTTATAAATACAAAATGTACAGAATAAATCCGCTGACCTCCACACCTGGACATTTCATTGGCTCACAGCAGTGACGTCTCGGGTCCGCCATGTTGCACTTCCAGTTCGCGCCGACTTCAAGTGTTAGCACAGCAGAATATGGACAATGGTCCGTCCAGGTGTAGAGGTCAGTGGGTTGTACGGGCGTACCGCAGGGAGCACCAGGCGATTTCACCATGGAATCGCTCTAGTGCCCTCTATCGGCCAACCGGCACAAACGTTACACAGCCCCCCACGAAGACCTTGTTTGCCCCCAAACAAGACGGTGGGCTCCGCCGCCGCACACCCGGAAGACGCGCACCGGAAATTTAAAGCGCACAACGCCAACAATTATACAACAATTTACATTATAACAATTTACATTACAACAATTGTTGGGGTTAAGCCCCGGCACACCCCTGGCCCCGGCACACCCCTGGCCCCGGCACACCCCTGTAATGTTAAGACTTGACTGCGACTGTGACTGCACTGGCTCCTCTGACTGCGACTGGTGCCTGCGACTGCGACTGGCTCCTGCGACTGCGACTGTGGTTCCTGCGACTGCGACTGCGACTGGCTCCCGCGTCTGGCTCCTGCGACTGCGACTGGCGAATGGCTCCTGCGACTGCGACTGGCTCCTGGATCTGGTGCCTGCGACTGCGACTGGCTCTTGAAACTGCAACTGTGGTTCCTGCTCCTGCTCCTGCGCCTGGCTCCTGCGACTGCGACTTGCTCCTGTGGCCGCGACTGTGGCCGCGACTGTGACTGCCTCTTGCGACTGCGACTGATTCTTGCGACTGTAACAGTGACTGACCGTGACTGGCACCTCCGACTGCGACTGGCTTAGGGAGCGTGGGCGTCCCGGCGAGGCCCCGCCCCCACTGCGCCGACGGAACGAAACGTCTGCCGTGCCGCCGTTTACAGCATGGGCTGGGCTGGACCCCCGAACTCGGTATAATTCCAGCAGAAGATCCAGGGAATATTCCGACGAGGCCCCGCCCCCACTGCATTCAAGGGCACAGCTCGGAATCGCCCCGTGTGGAGCGAGACGTCTGCTGCGCCGCCGTCTACAGCAATGGGCAGCCCCTCCGTCAGACCCGGTAGCGGCTCCGGACAAAATATGGAGAAGGGCGCCCTCTCTCCGAATCGGAGTGGACGCACCGACGACCCCCAGCACTTGGCGCATGTCCCGAAATTCCCCGCTATCCTTCCCCAACTTCTTCCCCAGGAAACACCCAGACTCCCAGGACCTCATAACCCTCCTAGTGTGGCGGATAAAGTGTCGGACTTTCTTTCTCGTTGAACATAAACACGGTTTAATATGTCCATAACAAATACACAAATTAACTTTAAATGGTGGTAAATTACAAACCCGAATTAACAATGGCAATCTGGTTATCCAATTAAATGTAAGCAATTATAACCAATCACAGAGTAACGAACAATTAGCCGGTAGATAAACTTAACCTTATCTGCAAGTCTACCTATACTTTATATGTACATAATTTTCCCTCATGTAATAAACCCCACACTGTCATGTGCTCACAATCATAATAAACTGTCTCTATTTTGTTCTTGTGTTTACGTTTTGTTCCCAAATAAATACCCCAAGTGTATCCCTAAATTCAAAGAGTGCCTATAAACCTGTTAATTCATACATAAAGAAACCTTAATATGTTATAATTTTACTTACGACTTTGGGATGACGCGTTAAACTACTGTACATGTACAAACAAAAATGGCGAATGCAAAAACGTGATCAAAATAATTCCCAGCTTATGGTCTGATTTAAATAGCGCCCTCTATTGACAAAATACAACAAACATTAATTTCTTTTCAAAAAGCATTCTGACTTAACATCCCGACCCCTTAAATGTTATTCCCTAATCGATATGACATTTACAAATATAATTTTAACCTTAATCAGAATGTGTCAATTTTAAGAAAAATTAGGTACTCTGACCTTTAAGCAATGTAACATGTGAACATACAACTACAATAATGATGTCATGTATCATATTACAGATATGGACGGTTATACATAACCTTACATATAAACCTTAGTGCTCGAGGATAAGGTTATGACAAATTGTTGACTATAGACCAGAGAGTTCACTCTCCTTTATCTACTGACTCCAAAAGATACAACTTCTGCACTGGTCTAGTAAGAATGGATGACTTTGTTTTGACTTTGACCACTCTTACAAGTTGATCCTTTCCTGGGTAAGTTTCTAGAACACGACCGAGAAGCCATTCGTTTCTAGGTAGGTTATTGTCGACGAGGTTCCTTTTTGGTTCTAGCTATTTTTGCCTTTTCTGGAGCGTGGGGAGATACTCCCGGATCCACCTTCTCCAGAATACATCGGCAAGATATTGTGCTTGCTTCCACCTTTTCCGCACATACATGTCTTTCTTGTCGAATTCTCCAAGCGAATGTGGTGCACCACGAAGAAGAAGTATGTGATTTTGTGTAAGTGGTTCCAAGTCGTTGATGTCGTCTGACACCGTAGTTATCGGTCTGTTGTTTATGATAGACTCGACTAGACTCATTACAGTTGACAAGGTTTCGTCGCTCACTGTCGCTCGGTCGGTCATCAGCTCGGTCATCAGTGAACTCAACAGCCTGCGTGTTGACCTTATCTGCCTCTCCCAGACGCCTCCCATATGAGAAGCAGTAGGGGGATTGAACTTCCACTGGATTCCCTTCCTCAGAAGGAACTTGTCAATCTTTTGTCTAGCCTTTTTTCAGCTTCCCTGAGCTCACGTTCGGCCCCAATGAAATTAGAGCCATTGTCAGATCTCATCTCTACTGGTTGTCCTCGTCGGCAAATAAACCTCTGCATGCCATTTATGAAGGAATCAGTATTCAGTGTGTGCAAAATCTCTATGTGAACCACACGAGATGCCAAACATGTGAAAATGCACCCATATCGTTTTATCTGGTTTCTACCCTGTTTTACCAGAAATGGCCCGAAACAATCTACTCCGACAAATGAGAATGGCGGTCTGTCGGGGGTAACCCTGTCGGGTGGCAAGTCGGCCATCCTTTGCTGCGCCGGAACTGCAGATATTCGTTTACACTCGAAGCAGTTGTTCAGAACCTTGCGTAGCATAGACCTGGCTTTGATGACCCAGAACTTTTGGCGCACAAGTGACAACACATATTCTCTCCCAGAATGACCAGATTCAAGATGGTAATGCCTCATGATGAGAGAGACCACATGGTGGTTCTTAGGCAAGATAGGTGGATGACTTGATACATCTCCTGGGGCATTCCTGAGACGGCCCCCAACTCTGATAATACCATCGGCTGTCAAGATTGGATCCAACTTGTACAGTTGACCTTTCTTCTTCACATCAGCCCTAGGCTTCTGCACTTTATTTTGACCGTTCAATTGGCTGAATTCCTCTTAAAATAACTGCCCCTGAATGTATCTTACGATAGCAGCCTCAGCCCTGTCTAGGTCGTTTGCCGTCAATGTCCTTTTATTTTGCGTTGGCGGCTGCTTCTTGATTCTTTTCAGTAGATTGTCAGCTACTCGCATTATCCACGCAACACATCGTTTTAACTCATACCACGAGGAGTACCTAGCTATCAATCTGTCGGTCGGATCATCTGGATCTACATGACTAGTAGCATACATGGTGACCATCTTCCTTTTAGACTTTACTTCTGGATCTTTATCGTCAAGAGTTGTTGAGATCGGTAGACTTGGCCACAAGTGGCTATCTTGGCGCAGGAATTCAGGACCAATCAACCAATTCTGGTTGGCCAGCAGTTCGTCTGCGGATTGTCCTCTCGTGATAATATCTGCCGGATTTAACTCACTTGCTACGTGGCACCACTGAAAAGGACTTGATTGGTCCCGGATGACGGAAACTCTGTTCGCCACAAAGGTGTGAAAACGCTTCTCTTCATTGTTGATGTATTGTAGCACTATCATGCTATCGGTCCAGTAGGCTGACTCTTCCAAAGGTAAGTCAAACTCTTTCTTGATCATCGCATCCAGTCTCACAGAGAATGTCGCAGCTGTCAGCTCAAGCCTAGGTATCGTAACCTTTTTGAGAGGTGCCAGGCGAGATTTAGACAACAACAGACATGAGTGATTGTCGCCTGCAGAATTCACCATACGAAGGTAAGTTACAACCCCATAAGCTACCTCAGACGCGTCAGAAAAGTGATGTAACTGATATCTGATGTCATCTTTGAACCCATAAGGCTTGATACACCGGTTTATTCGAAGATGCTCAAGTTTCTCCAAGTCTTGTCTCCAACGTTGCCAGTCATCCCTATGTTGTGACGGCAGTGCTTCATCCCAACCCAGCTTTTTCCTGCTTAAATCTTGAACAATTTTCTTAGCCAACAGTGTGAAGGGACTAGCAAATCCATGTGGGTCGTAGATGGAGGATACGATGCTCAGCAACCCTCTCCTTGTCAACGGTTTCTCCTTTTGACTAACTCGATACCCAAAACAATCCATCTCGACATCCCATTTGTAACAGGTTTGGTTGTGCTATAAATGCGACTCACACTGTACACAATATATTTCTTAAAGTTCACGCTTCTTTTAGGTAAACAAGGTTATTTTTATTCTTTTTCCAGACTAGTTTTAAAAGGGGAAGATTTAATTACGCTGTTGCGTGTAATGTATTATCTTTCTGTAAGATAATAAGCACACAAGTTAAATACCCAGTGGGTCTCGACAAACATTACACAGTAAAAATATACATAAATGATAAGATTATTAAATTATTAAGTCAAAATGGCCTATCTTGCTGCAGACTTGACTGAACTCCGACTGAACTCCAACTGAAGGGGGGGGGGGGGGGGGGGGGGTCTCTGGGGACTTGCAGGAGAAATGGTAGAACAGGTCGCACAGGTGGACGAAAGTTCCAGTAATTGAAGTTAATGTAGCTTGCTGGAGTTCGGGACGTAGCTTTTGTTCAATCCTTGATCAGATGATGAACTTGTCCTGATAAAAGCAGATCCGAACAGCCACGAACCACTGTCCGGTCTTGACTACTCTAACGGTACTCTCTGCTGTTCTGTTCTCTGCAGATAATGTGTTTGTACCTAGAACAGGACAGGGGACGAATTCTATGAGTAGGGCAGGTTCAAATGTGGAGACAGGAGACAGATTAACTGGAGCAATTTCTCCTAACAGTCTGCCTCTAATGGAGTCCAGTGGCCAAGTGCATAATATACTAAAATAATATAATACATGCATGCCTAAACTAAAAAGTAACAACAAATATATATAGTGCATGTTTTAAAATCAAAGTGTCCCTTTAATAAGAACTTGTGTGAGGCCAGGTCATGGTTACTACCGCTGGTCAAAGCCCTCAGCCAAAGCACCATCCTACAGAGAAATGATTGATTACTGCCAAGGACATTTAGGCCAGAAACTGTAACCCCCAACATAAGAATATTGCCACACAATGTCTTATTAAAGCAACAGGTGGTTTTGTAATTTATCACGTTTACCATGCACAACACTTCACTGAAATGACTAAAGTACCTTCGGAATTAAGAAAGTTTAAAAGTAATAACAAGGTCAAAAGTAAATAAGTATTGGACTGTTCAAATAATTAGTCATCAACAGTAAATTTAAAAGGAATATAGAGTAACTAAGAAAAATGCTAAATATCAAACTATAAGCTAAAATATCAAAATACAACACTGTAGTAAATATCAAGTATAATAACTATAAATTCACAGAACTGGTACTACAAGAACCACACACTTCAAAATGTAAAAGTCACAAAAGGAAACTGTTATTGGGAATGGATATTAAATAAATCAGAACTTATAATACATCATGTCAACGATAACCAGATGCAGTGGGATAGTCTCTTGGGACAACAGTCGAGGTTACTAAAAGTTCATTGGTAATTTCTGAGAAGTGCAGGAGCAAGGTGTGGGTCTTGTACTCCAGTCCTTTAACTTCTAAAGTGTTACTGTATTTAGACTAGAGTCGCCACAAGTCACTTATAAAACAATGGCAAGATAAAATATAATTTAAAATCGTGGAAAACAATAAATCGTAATATATGCCACTTTCGGAATGCATCGTCCAGTCCCGATAAAAAGAGTATCCAATATAGAATCATACATAGATCAGTTCAAATATCAAAGGGAAATGCAATTCACATGTTGCTTGTCTAAACTTTGTAGAAGTAAGAAAAATCACATTGACAACTCATTAACTAGAAGCTTTGTGGCGGTACTATAGTGATGTGGGCAACTTGTAACTAGTAACTTAAGTTTGAAACCACTAAAAATACAGTGCCAACATAACAAGCAAAAGATATACATAAAGCAATGACGGATGGCGACTTAGTCTAAACTTTCAAGGAAAGAATTAACCTTCAACCTAGGAATATAAGTAAGATAAAAGTAATGTCAAACTCACCTAGAGCAGGACAGGGGACGAATTCTATGAGTAGGGCAGGTTCAAATGTGGAGACAGGAGACAGATTAACTGGAGCAATTTCTCCTGACAGTCTGCCTCTAATGGAGTCCAGTGGCCAAGTGAAAGGACCGGTCACTGAACTGGACATTCCCTCCTCAAGGGTATGTGGTTGGCTGCAAGGTCTGCTGCCAACCACCCACTCGCGCTGCCAAACAACCAACCCATTCTTAATGATTTATCAACCTAGGACTGTGTGGTCTAGGTTATCAAAAAAAAAGGGGGGCATACAATTTCATCCCGTTACACATTGCATGCCCAAGGCCTTCTCTGTTGGTAGTGTTTCATAGTTCAGGTCTAGCTCCCTGACACCCACAGCTCTTTCTTCTCGAGGGACAGACTCAAGAACTCGAGGGCTGTTGCTCAACCACTTCGTTAGATGAAAACCTCCTCGGGACAGAAGTTCTCGTAACTGTTGGGCAACCTAAATGGCCTCGTCTTCGGTTGCCAGTGAGACTAAGCAATCGTCAACGTAAAAATTGCGCATCACGCAATTGATGGTGTCTGGATGAAAATCTTGACGGTTGTCCTCTTCGGTACGCTGTAATGCAAAGGAACAGCAACTGGGACTCCATGTCCCTCCAAAAGGGTGTGCAGTCATCCTGTGCACAGCCGGTTCACGTGAAGTATCACCGTCGGGCCACCAAAGGTAACGCAAGACTTCACGGCATTCTGGAGACACTCTGACCTGGTGAAACATGGCTAGAATATCTGCCATTAGTGCCACTTGATCTTGTCTGAAGCGCAAAAGTACGCCCAATAATTTGTTTGTCAGGTCTGGCCCGCTGATTGTCTGCGTGTTCAATGACTGACCATAGTGCTTTGCGGCACAATCAAAGACTATCCGCATCTTCCCTTGTTTACCAGAATCAAGTACTGGATGATGTGGTAGATACCACGTGGCCGTATGTGATGTGCAATCATCATCTCTTACAACCTTCTCTGCATATCCATTGTCGACCAACTCTTTCATGCCTTGTGCATAACGTGACTTCAGCTGATGATCCCTCTCTAGACGTCTGCCTAACGAAGTAAGACGTTGCTCTGCGGCGATTCGATTGTCAACAAGCTTTGGCGGAATGTTCTTGAAGGGTATTAGCAGTTCATAATGTCCATTTTTCAAGCGAACAGTGCTTTCCCACAATGCAATTGCCTTCTTGTCTTGGACGGACATGCCCTTGTCATCGTCATAGAGTGACTCGGCAGCATCTAATCTCCAGAATCTCTGAAGCTGTTGCTCAAGTGCGTCATCTACTGCCACATAGCTTGAAGTGACTGTAGCCCTTCTGGACATTCCCAGTGGCCCGTTTAAGGACCATCCAAGCTGTGTTCTGGTAGCGTAGGGTGCATTTGATTCACCGCTTCTCACTTCTAATGGCATAAGAGCCTCTGGTGAGTCTTGACCAATCAACAGATGTACCTTGCCCTTCTCCACTTGGGGAATGTTGATGCCTTGCAGATGTGGCCATTTTGTTATGTCTTCCGGCTTAGATATGTTGTCGTCATTAATTGGGAGCGAGTGACGTGTATATCCTTTCTCCAGGTTAACTGCCGTTTGTCGGTCGAAACTGCTCGCCACCAAACTGATGACAGTTTTTTCAATATTTACCTTTGCCCTTGACATTGTCGTGAGGGTCAAAGATTGCCTTTTGCCCTCGATGTTCAGCTGACGTGCTTGTTCTTCAGTGCAGAAACTGCTTGTTGATGCGTTGTCAAGTAGAACATTTGTGTCGATGCTACTGTTGCCATGTATTGTGCTGACCCTTACTGCAACAATGGGTAGGGCTACTCTGTACACCCCGACCCCTGTGACGTAAGATGTGCCAAGATTCATCTCAGTGAAGCTACTTCGCACTGTTGCTTCCATCCCAACTGGGGTGCCGTATTGACCACTGGGTGACGGTGTCTGCTTCAACTGATGCAGTTTCCTCCCACATCCTGTAACAGAACAAACTCTATGCAAACTACATGCACTTGTTACATGCCCCGGCCTTAAACAATTGTAACACAACCTTTCAGCTTTGGCAAAGTTTAAGCGCTCTACTGGAGTTTTACCTTTGAATTCCAAACAACCAAACAATGTATGATAACCTTTACACATCACACATGTCATATGTTCATTTCGTTTTGTATCGGTGACTACAGCATTGTTACTCTTGTATGGCCGGGTTTCTCTAGTTCTCAACTCTGGTTTGTGTGGCTTACTCAAATGTAAACTACCGTATACTGGATCATTGGCCTCCTGGGCCGCATCTTCTACAAACTCTACTAAATCAACAATCTTAGGCGACTTGTTACGTTTCCTAAGTCCTCCTACAAGTTTTATCCATCGATTACGTAGATAACTGGGCAACCTTTCTACCAATTTTACCATTACACCCTGGGTCTCTATCTCTTTGATATACCCCATAGCTTCTAGTGTTTCTTTACAAGTTTGAAGGTCATCAGCAAATTCTCTCAAGCCCACCTTATCATGAGGAGCTAAACTCCCTCCCTCGGTTACTTTATTTACCCATACCTCAGCAATGACATGATCACTGCCAAATCGATCCTTTATCAGTGCCTTGGCTTTCTGGTAGTCTACATCCGGCTGCATTATTGTGCAACACTCTATGACCTTTCTTACCTTGCCAGTACAGTACTGAAGGAGCCTGACTAGCTTAGCACTGTAATCTACAACATAATTGTCTACACAGTTCTCAAAAGCCCGTATGAAAGCCCAATACTGTAGTGGGTTACCGTCAAATGTCATTAACTCCGCTCTTGGAAGTTGTATCGTCGCCAACAAGCGTTGCTGTTGCTGTTGTCCCTTCTGTACCAAGTCCAGAAGTGACGTTCGATCCTCTTGGGTGTCATCATCCATCACGGTTGCCTCGGGCTTGTCCACGAAGGCGGCCGCGCTCGGTGGTGTCGTATTAGATGGATTTTCCTTGGGTGAGTAACTCCGTTCCTCTTGGTGTGCCTGCTCATCGTCTGCTTCAGGAAAACTTTCCTTTGATGACTCTTGTAACGGCGTGCCATTCGATGTCGATGTCAAGTTCGGGGGTGTCGTGTGAACAAGGTCATCATCTAAGGCGTAAACTGTTTCTTCAGCCTTCGCCATGTTCAGCTTGGCCTTGATATTAAGCTCAGCCTTCTTTTGTCGTAATTTCAACTCTTCCAGTTCTATGGCTTGAATCTCTCGTAAACTTGCTGCTTGGGCTTCAAGTGCTGCCATCTTGGCGATAAGCCGCTTCCTGGCTCTATCAAGTGACGAACTAGTTGTGCTTCCCCTTGATGACAATGATATTTGACTGATAGAGTCCTCTGGGTGAACGAACTCTCCTTGTCTATTGCCAGTTTTAGGTGACAAGGCACCATGGTGTTCAATGCTGTGATCACCATCACTAGCGACTGTAGTATCTTCAATTGCTACCGTCATTGTGTCGGTATCTTACACATGTAGGTCCCAGTCATTAAACTCATGTGGCGGATAAAGTGTCGGACTCTCTTTCTCGTTGAACATAAACACGGTTTAATCTGTCCACCACAAATACACAAATTAACTTTAAATGGTGGTAAATTACAAACCCGAATTAACAATGGCAATCTGGTTATCCAATTAAATGTAAGCAATTATAACCAATCACAGAGTAACGAACAATTAGCCGGTAGATAAACTTAACCTTATCTGCAAGTCTACCTATACTTTACATGTACATAATTTTCCCTCATGTAATAAACCCCACACTGTCATGTGCTCACAATCATAATAAACCGTCTCTATTTTGTTCTTGTGTTTACGTTTTGTACCCAAATAAATACCCCAAGTGTATCCCTAAATTCAAAGAGTGCATATAAACCTGTTAATTCATACATAAAGGAACCTTAATATGTTATAATTTTACTTACGACTTTGGGATGACGCGTTAAACTACTGTACATGTACAAACAAAAATGGCAAATGCAAAAACGTGATCAAAATAATTCCCAGCTTATGGTCTGATTTAAATAGCGCCCTCTATTGACAAAATACAACAAACATTAATTTCTTTTCAAAAAGCATTCTGACTTAACACCTAGAGTTCCCCAAAACATCCCTAAAGAAGGCTTCCAACTCCCCCGGCGTGATGCACGGAATGCACCGGCTCCTCTCCAAACTGGGCCCCGCTCCGCGGGCCCGCACTCCAACCCGCCTCCCCGCCGCAGGGCGAGTCGGCCGCCACACCATCATTGCCCCGCGAAAACATAAACAACTTCACCTGGTTTCCTTTAGTCCTCCTGCATCCCAGCGCTGCCAGCATTGTAACGAAAACCGTTCTCTGGGGTCGACACACACACAGGAAGGAAACTCGGACAGGTATTCTGTGGTTTCGGTGATTCTTAGGCCGTTTAATTACACTTCTCCGCCGGTCAAAACACAGACATGAAGCTTACCACTATCATGCGGCACTGGATGGAACCGGTCAGAACCGGTTCGGCGTATGCGCTCACAATTACAAGTACGGGGTTGCCCGGGCGAACCGTCAGGGAGCACCAGGCGATTTCACCATGGAATCGCTCTAGTGCCCTCTATCGGCCAACCGGCACAAACGTTTACAATACACTCGCTTTCGCCTGGGGCAGGCAATATCGCGTCTAGGCCCATAAGCCGGTTTAAAAAGGTACCGGCCAACCTCATATTTACATTGATTGCCTTATTATTCTTATAGCCTTTAATATAATTGTCCAAAGGGATTTCAGTGGAGTGTGATACTGATAGTCTGAAAAAAGGCTATGGTGAGCTTGACAAAACGTGACTAGAAGCACACAATCAAGCAATGGCGGATCTGAGGGTATTATCATGTAAATGGAACGCTATAGATACTAGCCACCAGCCTCGGTCCAAACATTGGGCCACCGGTATCAGAATGATCGAGAGGAGTATGCTCATGGCGATGTTGGGCAAGGTATATGCACATCTATAGAGTTGGAAAATGTGCGATAGCATTGCAGCGTGTGTGGTGGATTATAATTTGTTGTTTTTATTTTGTTCTTTCAAAATGGCCGCCAATATCCTTGTTACCGGAATAATTGTATGTGGTAACAACATTTTCACGGTCATTCTTTTTTGAGAAAGGGTGATAACACGAACATACATTACGGGAAACGTGCTGCTAAACCTCCCTAATGACTGATCGATCTACGCACAAGTAGTGAAAAAAAATCAGTTTTCACAGCAGCGACCCAGTATGCGTTCAACTGTTAGAGATGCGACGATCAGGGCAGAAAAACCTCCAAGGCAAAAAAACGACAACTCGTAGCTTCCAGTGGAATCATATAAGACACCTGGTGGGGAAAAAAGGAAAGGGAAAACTCACACACAATAATTCGATACAAAAAGGCCTATGTACAATACACCTAGGTTCACCCAGCATGCACAGTAAAATCAGGAATAAGTCGAAAACTGACTTTTTGAAATATGTACATGGTAAAAAGGAAATTTCTTAAGCTTTTTAATGATACCCATCACAAGCCTGTAGCTCAAACGTTATTGGCTATGAGCTACAAGCTTGTCTTGGGAATCATTAAAAAGCTTATGAAATGTCAAATGTTACCATGTATACATGTACATGTTCATTTTGATGTGCTGGTCACATTTTTGTTCAACGCAGATTCAACTATTTTAGAAGGATATTGTTTGCAATGCTAATACAAGGTGGACTTCTGTGCAGTTAGACTTTTAAAATGTTTCGGGTACCTCAGCAGATGTTCTTTGTCATTTTAAACGGAACAATACGATACATGTACAATAAACGGCACAGAAGTTTTGATCATGCCTCTCCAAACGAAACAAATTCATTATCCTCTTAACTCCATCTTTAAGCGTAAAGTCTACCAGTGTTTTCCATCTAAATCAAGAAAAGAAGGGCAAACATTCAAGTAAGACTTCATTAGTAATTTACCTGCCAAAGCTCCTCCTGCCAATTCCCCAATCGCAAAGAAGACACACAATGTGCCCCACCCCCTGCTGCCTATTTCACCCTCCAAGACTTGCTGGGAAATTAGTATTTCCAGAGCGGACATAACTCCCAGGCAAATGCCATTGATGGAAGCTAACCCAACAAGTCCCGGGTAGTTATTTAAAACGACTGGATCCAGCATAAATGCTGCAAGATTGCCACAAGAGAGAAGTATGAACAGTTGAACTGGTTTGATGTATCCACGGTGCAGTACGGGTCCACAGGCGATCCTGCCAACGAGAGTACCGACCCCACCTGCCGTAGATAGAAGAGCAGCTCGCTGGTTCCCAATACCCCTGACCACTGCATGGGGAACGAGGTAAATCATCCAGACGCTGTACATGATACCGAGTACAAAATACGCCAAAGCATATATTGTGAATACTGGTTCCAGTAACAGCACATCCAATGATACAATCTTACTGAAGCCCCGAGCAGCTTTCTTTAATATGTTGACCACATTGTTCAGTTTACTGTCACCTGATAGTGAACCCTCTGATATCGTCTCTTGAGCTGAAGTGGACTTAGTGGCTAGGGATTCATATATTGGTGGCGGCGGCTTGATCAAGGCTCCAAAAACACAAACATTTGCATTAAAAGCTGCAAATATGAGTATCGTTCCACGCCATCCATATATCTCGATCAAAGTTTCTGTCAACGGGGGATATATAATCATCCCAAAGGCACATCCTGTCATGACGATACTGATAGGTAGAGCTGCGTTGGTTGGAAAACAATTGATCAATGCAGCACGTGGTGGAACAAGGGCAAGGCTAACGCCAATTCCTGTGGGGAAAGAATTTCACCCAAAACAATATTTACAACTTTGCACTCGATATCTTTTAAACGATTGATGCCGAATGACATGATGCTTTACAAGAGTTAGGACATAGGTATGGTGGGACTACGTCGGCCCTGGAGGGACTACGTAGATCGTGAATATTGACGTCAATATTCGCGACACATCACGACTTTCCCTAAAGTCACGAATATTGACATTAATATTGACGTCAAATTTCAAGACTTTCCCCAAAAGTCTCGAATATTGACGTTAATATTCGCGATTAATTTCACGATCGGTCATAAATGTTGACGCGATTCCCCCCCCCCCCCCCAGCAAGCTAGGTTCTTGTTGTCGGTTTATGTGCTGCACGCGTTTAAAGTGTTGACAATATTCTGATAATCTGAAAGGATTCTGATGTGTGCAAGCTGTGATTGAGCAAAAAGTGTTTTGAAGTGCAAAAAACAAGCGATTCCACATTTCTGTCCGCTTATGTTTTTTTACACGTGCCAAATACTCTAGACCCCTAAATGCCCCTTCCCCCCTCTTTGGAATTGTATTGCCAAACTGGACTATAAGTCCTACACTTTAAATCTGCTGGACTGTTTGGAATTTAATATATACAAGAATATATATTGTGCAATTAAATATCAGGGCTACCAGTATTTTTTTTTTATTAAAATTTGAAACACAGACATAGTAATTGTTTAAAGTTGCAATATATCTTTAATTATTTTGTTCTTAAATTTTGAGGTACAATTGCTGGTTTGCTGATCCTTTGATTATTAGCTGAGAGATAATTACTGCATCAATATATAACACAGGGGCTTCCCCTATACATTGTAACTTTGAATACAATAGTCAAGTTTACACATTATTTACGATCAGCTGGCAACAATATTTTGTTTATTTTTTATACCAGATTTAAATCGTTTCGTACACATGTTATTAGTACCAGTATTCCGAAATCCTGTTTTTTTTTTGTGTGTGTGTTTAGTTTTTGTTCCAAAAACCTAGCTTCCTCTAAACAATTACGCGTCGAAATGTATGTCCGGTCGTGAAATTTGACGTGAATATCGACGTCAATATTCACGACTTTGGGGGCAAGTCGTGAACTTAGTCGCGAATATTGACGTCGATATTCACGAAATGCGTGTCCCTCCAGGGCCACCATACATAGGCCTACATAGGTCAATTAACATAGGTCAATTAACAATGTGACTTAACACAACCCAACAAAATGAGTCGCAAGTCACCAGCCCGGTTTCATAAACGCTGCGACGCGTCGCAACTCGAGTAACGCGTCGCAACTCGAGTAACGCGTCGCAACTATATAGTAACGCGTCGCAACTATATACGCGTCGCACCTCGCGACGCGTCGCGTATCGTACGATCCATTTCACGAAACTTGCGATGCGTTGAACACATCGCAACTACTTTAACAAAGGTTTGAAACACGGGGTCGTAAGTTACGACGAGTCTTTGGGTAGTCGTAAAATAAGATGATTTTTTAATAGCCCGTTTTACGCCATAAAAATGAAATAAACGAGACTAGAATACACGATCAATGTGTGGACAATAATTTGTTAATAAAACATTCATCGTAGTCAAATGAATAAATCTTGAATAGTGCATTTGAAATTTTTAAATTAGCTAGAGCACCACAGCAAGCTTGTTTTTTTTTTAAACTGCACCTATATTGATCTCCATTTATATAGACTGGATAGGACACCGCGTATGTGTTTGTGCACAAATGCGCGATCTGCTCAATGGCGGCGCGCTTTCTGCAGGAGGGTAAACGCGGCATGTATATTCACTCAAGAAACTCGAGTAAAACTGTGTTTAGCGAGGAAACACTGTTCTTGCTATCAGTTTGTAAACATGTTTAGAAGCTAAATGCACGCATCCAATTCGTAAACATCAACGTTCAATGGCTAAACACAATCCGTCCTCATGCTAAACATGTTTAGCATTTAAACATGTTTACAAACTGATAGCAAGAAAGTGTTTAGAAAAGTGTTTACTCGCTAAACACAGTTTTTGCAGTGTATAGTTATCGAGATTATCGGGTTTGTATTCGTATGGGGAATTTTCTATTAAAAAGCATTGAATTAACTAACGAATAACGATAGGGAGTTCCCTCATGCTGTCATGCAGTCCTAACACAGCCATCTTTTCACACTTTCTTGATATGTAAGCCTACTAATTTGTCCTACGTAATGTAGCCTACAATTTTGAATGAATATCATTTTTCTTGAGCCATCCCCTAAAATTGTCAGTATATTGCTTTTTCATTTTAACCCCCGTAGGTCAATTCGAGCGATTCACAATACCTAGAAGCTGCCGTTGGAGGCGCAAATCCTGCTATACCCGCAGTGCATCTTGGGAAAAAGTCGGCATCAGTTTGAAAAACTGTATTCATTTTGCATGAACTCATCAGTTTTTACGTCTTTTTGGACGCGCACGATTAAAGCTCCAAATTTTGTTCTGCAAATAACAATGTTTTAATCAACGACGCTTCCGGATACATTTATGTTTGTGTTGTACCTCGCGTGAACAATGAAGAATAGATATTTCACTACAGTATGATATACGGAAGAAGTCGACCGTAAAGTTTAAAAGTGGCTCTTTTGAGTCAAACGCTTGGTGGCGCACTGCATTGTGAATCGCCCGAATTAAAGCCCTTATACACTGCAGAGCCAATCCCCGGGAAATAAATCCCCGGGAAATTCCCGGGATTTTTTCACCCCACCAACACCCCACCAACCGTTCACACTATAGACCCATTTGGTAACTCCCGGGGACACTATTTCCCGGGAATATGCACGGTCGTTTCACACTGGCCATCAAACCCCTGGAAATAATACACGCTGGGCCACGGATCATGCGGATAAGAAAATAGAAGACTGGTACCTAACCACACAGGACATTATAAATACACGTACACGAGAAGGAAGCTAAACACAGTCTTGTTCACGACACTTCTTTTATTAAATATTAAAACCATTCATTATGCTCATATTCTTGAAAAATTAAATTATTTGTATAATTTCCAAACGTTATTAATTGTCTTTTGTACTTAAAGGTTCTACGCAGACCTTTCGAGGAGAATTGCTGTTTAATAATTTAAAATGTGCCTTGGTGTGTAAGTAACAAGACCAGGGGTGATAAAATGGTATAAAATGACATTAATTGGGGTTAATCACCGTAAATGTAATTGCCCCCCTCATTAACATGTTCAAACACTGACAAATGGTGGCGCTGTTCGTGACGAACATTCGGCAACCCCCCAAAAGAGATGCCATGCACGCGGGTACGCATGCAGCAGATTTTGTTCAGACATGGCGAGTAAAGACGACAGTTCGGGGCCGGGGAGCGCATATTCCACAGAATCGGACGAAATATCCGCAGTATCATCAGGTCCTACATCTGAAGAAGATATTCCACTTGACAATTCCGTTGACAATAACTTGAGTCGACCATCGACTGAATGATTTTGCATCGATACGCGTGGCACATGATGCATGCATGCACGGGCACGCTGGTCGCGACGTCGAAGTCTTCTCAAACATACGTCACAATTATGAAAATTATACATGTTAATAGCTACCATTCTAGGGGCGGGGCCGGCCCCCCAAAGCACTTTATTAATTTTTTTCTCATATTAATTACCAAAAAATAAAACTTGTATCAACTGAAAATCACTCAATTAGTTATAATCTTTCATTTAAACTAATAAAAACCAAATTTCTAGAACCCTTTAACTGTAAATATATTTCCGAAAAGTTTGAAAGGTACTGCATTACAATACTAAAGCTGTTTTCCAAACCCCTGACTTCGGCTCCGTTTCCGACTCTAGCCCATAGCTAAACTGCACGAATGAAGCCTGAGACGAAGACGAAGCTTGGGTTTGGAAAACAGCCTAAGTCACCGCGCAAATTATTTGGCGCGCTATTTGTGACCCTGTGACCTTTCGAGATTACCCGTGGACGCAAAAAGGTGGGGTAAGTTCAAACCCTGCGACGTTCACACTAGTTGCTTTTCCACCGGAAAAACGTTAAACCCCAGGGATTTCTCCTTTACCCCTACTCCCGAGCAGGGGTAAATATTTCCGGGGGAAAAGCAGTTTCCCGGGGATTTCTTTGGTAGTGTGAACAGACCGACCGAAATTCCCCGGTAATATCCCGGGGAATTGCCGGGGAAATCGTCTAGTGTGAAAGGGGCTTAATATAGCAGATGGGAACAGACACAGTGAATTTAATGGTCGTATTGAATTTCTAAAATTATATATGTTTAAAGGTAGGATACACCATTGGTAATTGCTTGAATTATCATAAATGGGTGTATTTTTTTTTTTTTTTGGGGGGGTGTATTTTATAGTAAATGTCGTTTAACTAACCTGTCCGAAGTTTTACAATCATGAATGTTGAGCAAAAGCACGAAAAACAACGTTTGTTTTCGATCGGCGTCGAGCAGTATTGCTATGTTTTCTTTGTTCTTTTCGCGATCGCCATCCGGTGCTCGCGATTTAAAAAAAATAAAATTATATTTTTCGGAATAATTACAGGATTTCTAGCGCAATCATTTTGCCGGATGCCTAGAATCATTATTTACTTTCAAATGAGTGAGATATTTCCTAATTTATAGAAATATTGAACCGCACAAGAGAAATTATATTATGAATTTATTACAAAAAATACATAACAACAAGTATTCTGTTGCTCTCTTCATTCTACCAACTTGCATGTCAATAGACAATAACATAATTTATTTCAACAAAATGCACAAATAGAAAATCTAAGAAACGTGAATAAGTAACTTTCGATATACATGAGTCAAAACGAAATTAGTCCTAAAACTATTTCGGTAAGAAACATGAAAACTGAGCATCTAAAAGTTGGTCCACATGAAAAAGAAATGACACAATTTGAAAATCCCAATTTCAAATTATTTCGATTGAATATAAACTATGGACAGCTGCAAAAAAAAGAGAGGTAGGGTCACAAATGATGTAACTTCGAAACCAAAGGAGAAAATTCATGAATTTAAAACAAATCCTAAAACATTGTCTATCTATGTATTTCTCTACCTAGGCCATGTGTGTATATTTTGCCTCAATTTGTGTGTGTAATTGTCTAGAGGGAACTTTTTCTACTCGCCCTAGGGGTCGTATATGTCGTTTTCAAATGCCTGCACATAGACGCCATTATATTTTATAGATACTCAATAATAATTATCCTCAATTGACCAATTGCGTGTGGAATTTAAATAATATCTGGTACACTGACTTGTTCATACAGCTTGGCACAGTTTACATTTAAATTATCCAGACCAAATACACTGTTGCTATATCACGTGATTCGGGGCAAGCTCTTGCATAGTTACGTTAGAGACGCTCGGCACCAATACATTGTTCACAATGGTTGAGAATGGTACAAAGACACCAGACCATTCCAGAGCCGGGGGTTGCTAGCATATGAAGCACGATATGTGGCAGAGAAAACCCTCTTTTGTGTTGACCATTGTGTTCCCGGAATCTCAGGAATTCCTTTTAGGTTTCAAGGGGTGGTGGGTTAGGTTACAACAGTGTATAGTGCGTATAAAGTATATGGATAAGAGGGGGGGTACCCCTCTGCCACATATCGTGCTGGGTATAGTTGCTAGCGTAAGGCTTGTCCCGAATCACGTGATATACTAGCAACAGTGTCTTTGGTCTGGAGAATTTAAATGTAAACTATGCCAAGCTGTGTGAACAAGTCAGTGTACCAGATATTATTCAAATTCCACACGCAAATGGTCAATTGCCATTAATCACGTACGTTATGTAGCGCACGAATTGAGTTCCTCAAGATATTACTTATTAGCGTTGCACTATAGCTGGAGCAATAACAGTTAGACATCCTCAACCTATATTTGTCATACAGGGGTGAAACAAGTGAGGTCATATTAAACAAAATGTTATCCAAATGGAACCTCGTGATCATGGCTACGAATTTGCTGCGCCATTTTTTTACCATCATGCCTTGCGCAATAGTGAAGGAACGCGCAAGCGCCCACGTAGTCGAGGCTGATATAGGGCCTTTTCGAATCTCTGGCTTCGTTTCGTCTTTGGCTTAAGGCGATTTCAGATTCCCAACTGCATGATCTCCAGCCACATTCTGATGCCTGTTGTGCTTCAGTGATTCGGATTCGGAGGCGAACCAAACCGAAGACGAAGCAAAGGTTTCGAAAATGCCCATAAATGGAGAACAGTGACTGCAACATACGTCAGCCATTTTGATTTACGTTTTTGAAGCTTTCCAAATACCATACGGCTATTTACTGTGCGTTAAATAAGAACATAATTTATAACGGTCACCGTTTTGTGCTATAAATACACCTACGATCCATTTATCTATATATTTATCTATAATTATCTGATCATTTCAGGTATTCATTAACATTAGTGACGTTACAGTGCGTCTCACAGAAAACATGCAAACAAAATATAATGAAATGCTAGACATACGGTATATAATTATATTCTCTTTAGCCGTAAGTTTCGTATAAATACAAACAATGCATCCGATAGGGATCCACTTGAACATAGTTGTTAAGGGTTCACTTACCCCATGTTACTGTGAGAAGTGAAAACACAGCAACATTGGTCGCCATTGACATACCCAGGAACGAAACAAACATGGTGATTCCTCCAGCAATGACGAGATTACGTGATTCATACTTCTTAGTCAAGATGTTCACTAGGGGAACTGATACAAATAAACAAATTTATGGTTTTTTTATGATTTATGATTTTAGTTGAAAGACGTACATTGTATATTATATTTTGTTTAAACTTTCCCGGGGGTGGTTATTAACACGTAACTTCACCTTAACATATTTGATAAGGGGTCCAAAGAGTATAATGGGTTTTCGTCGAAGCCTACAAAGTGTCAAAATATTACAGGTTATTTTTTGTGTGATCAAAGTGAACAAAGAAATTGGCAAGGCAGGATACGAACCTGCGCCCCCCGGAATCCCGGAACGGCGCTCTACCATCTGAGCTACCTTGCCATTATGTTGGCGGTCTCCAAATTGTTAGTATCTTTGTTCGAGGGCGCTAGTCAGAAGTCATATAAACACTAGAATGCAGTGGCCAGGGATCACGCCAAATTTTACGATACAACCCGGGGAGCGACATTATGGGTATCACTTAATTTGGATACGACTTGTGCTATTATAATACACAAATAAACCACAAGGAAAACTGACTATGTAAATTTGCATACATTTCAAAGTGAACAAGTTCATCGGATGTAATAAAGTGCCAAAGTGTATTGGTTAACAAACGTACAAATCCGTAATATGTCACATGACACATGACGACGTCTTCATGATACCATCACGACGTCACCTCAATATATAACTATAACATATCGCAGAATACCTGCATACCAAGTTTGAACCTAGTCGGACTCGTACTTCCGGAGATAAAAGACCTTGAAAATTTCACATTTAATGTGACGTCATCATGACGTCAACAAATCTTCTTAGACCATTTGTGGGTTGTGGTATAGGAATGTGATAAGTCTAAAGTCAATCAGATTTACCAAAGTGACGAAGTGTATCGGTTGAAGAAAACGTGTACAAATTATACTAGAAAAAAACTACATCTTTAATGGTTTCTCTGAAATTCATTTTAGGCTTTTTAGGGGGGGGGGGGGGTGCGTTAGGTAACAAAAGTCTAGATATTTGGGCCATTCAGAGGTGCATCAATAAATCTGTGCGGACGATTATGCATCTCCCCAATTCGGCCAATACTCAATTCCTTATAACTCCCACTTCCTTGGGTGGTCTCGGTCTCCCTGACATTATTTGTGTTGCCAACAAGCTTCGGCACGGGGCTTTGACTAGACTAGCGAAGTCTAAAGACGATGCGATACGTCATTTGTATGCCTCTAGAGCTATCCAGAAAGAACTTGGTGGCCTTAGCCGAGCTCTGGGACTTGCGAATATCGAGGCCGATAAATCCCAAATTAAACATCATTTACATGATACCACTATGCGGAAACTTGGAGAGCATTCCAAGACCAAACAGGGTCAAGGTGTGCTTGCCTTCGACCATCCTGCAGCCTCCTCTTGGGTGGATAACCCAACGATCCTACAAGGTAATCTTTATACCAAAGCTGTTGCACTCAGGGCTAAAACCCTTCCCTGCCGCAACAACCTGGCGTATACGGGTGGCCCGACCTCTTGTAGAAACTGTAAAGTAGCGATCGAAACAACATCTCATATCCTACAGCGATGTCCGTCAGTGCTTCAAGCACGGATGCGTAGGCATAATGAAGTTTGGTATCTACTAGTTCCGGAAATTTTAGACCGGACTTAGTGATAATAGACAAAGCGAAGAAACATGCGTTTATCGCTGACGTCGCAATACCGTACGAAGCTCACAAATATACTCTCAGGGACTCCGAGACCAGTAAGTGTACCAAATATAGTATTGGTCCCATTGGACGCAAAAAGGTGGGGTAAGTTCAAACCCTGCGACGTTCACACTAGTTGCTTTTCCACCGGAAAAACGTTAAACCCCAGGGATTTCTCCTTTACCCCTACTCCCGAGCAGGGGTAAATATTTCCGGGGGAAAAGCAGTTTCCCGGGGATTTCTTTGGTAGTGTGAACAGACCGACCGAAATTCCCCGGTAATATCCCGGGGAATTGCCGGGGAAATCGTCTAGTGTGAAAGGGGCTTAATATAGCAGATGGGAACAGACACAGTGAATTTAATGGTCGTATTGAATTTCTAAAATTATATATGTTTAAAGGTAGGATACACCATTGGTAATTGCTTGAATTATCATAAATGGGTGTATTTTTTTTTTTTTTTGGGGGGGTGTATTTTATAGTAAATGTCGTTTAACTAACCTGTCCGAAGTTTTACAATCATGAATGTTGAGCAAAAGCACGAAAAACAACGTTTGTTTTCGATCGGCGTCGAGCAGTATTGCTATGTTTTCTTTGTTCTTTTCGCGATCGCCATCCGGTGCTCGCGATTTAAAAAAAATAAAATTATATTTTTCGGAATAATTACAGGATTTCTAGCGCAATCATTTTGCCGGATGCCTAGAATCATTATTTACTTTCAAATGAGTGAGATATTTCCTAATTTATAGAAATATTGAACCGCACAAGAGAAATTATATTATGAATTTATTACAAAAAATACATAACAACAAGTATTCTGTTGCTCTCTTCATTCTACCAACTTGCATGTCAATAGACAATAACATAATTTATTTCAACAAAATGCACAAATAGAAAATCTAAGAAACGTGAATAAGTAACTTTCGATATACATGAGTCAAAACGAAATTAGTCCTAAAACTATTTCGGTAAGAAACATGAAAACTGAGCATCTAAAAGTTGGTCCACATGAAAAAGAAATGACACAATTTGAAAATCCCAATTTCAAATTATTTCGATTGAATATAAACTATGGACAGCTGCAAAAAAAAGAGAGGTAGGGTCACAAATGATGTAACTTCGAAACCAAAGGAGAAAATTCATGAATTTAAAACAAATCCTAAAACATTGTCTATCTATGTATTTCTCTACCTAGGCCATGTGTGTATATTTTGCCTCAATTTGTGTGTGTAATTGTCTAGAGGGAACTTTTTCTACTCGCCCTAGGGGTCGTATATGTCGTTTTCAAATGCCTGCACATAGACGCCATTATATTTTATAGATACTCAATAATAATTATCCTCAATTGACCAATTGCGTGTGGAATTTAAATAATATCTGGTACACTGACTTGTTCATACAGCTTGGCACAGTTTACATTTAAATTATCCAGACCAAATACACTGTTGCTATATCACGTGATTCGGGGCAAGCTCTTGCATAGTTACGTTAGAGACGCTCGGCACCAATACATTGTTCACAATGGTTGAGAATGGTACAAAGACACCAGACCATTCCAGAGCCGGGGGTTGCTAGCATATGAAGCACGATATGTGGCAGAGAAAACCCTCTTTTGTGTTGACCATTGTGTTCCCGGAATCTCAGGAATTCCTTTTAGGTTTCAAGGGGTGGTGGGTTAGGTTACAACAGTGTATAGTGCGTATAAAGTATATGGATAAGAGGGGGGGTACCCCTCTGCCACATATCGTGCTGGGTATAGTTGCTAGCGTAAGGCTTGTCCCGAATCACGTGATATACTAGCAACAGTGTCTTTGGTCTGGAGAATTTAAATGTAAACTATGCCAAGCTGTGTGAACAAGTCAGTGTACCAGATATTATTCAAATTCCACACGCAAATGGTCAATTGCCATTAATCACGTACGTTATGTAGCGCACGAATTGAGTTCCTCAAGATATTACTTATTAGCGTTGCACTATAGCTGGAGCAATAACAGTTAGACATCCTCAACCTATATTTGTCATACAGGGGTGAAACAAGTGAGGTCATATTAAACAAAATGTTATCCAAATGGAACCTCGTGATCATGGCTACGAATTTGCTGCGCCATTTTTTTACCATCATGCCTTGCGCAATAGTGAAGGAACGCGCAAGCGCCCACGTAGTCGAGGCTGATATAGGGCCTTTTCGAATCTCTGGCTTCGTTTCGTCTTTGGCTTAAGGCGATTTCAGATTCCCAACTGCATGATCTCCAGCCACATTCTGATGCCTGTTGTGCTTCAGTGATTCGGATTCGGAGGCGAACCAAACCGAAGACGAAGCAAAGGTTTCGAAAATGCCCATAAATGGAGAACAGTGACTGCAACATACGTCAGCCATTTTGATTTACGTTTTTGAAGCTTTCCAAATACCATACGGCTATTTACTGTGCGTTAAATAAGAACATAATTTATAACGGTCACCGTTTTGTGCTATAAATACACCTACGATCCATTTATCTATATATTTATCTATAATTATCTGATCATTTCAGGTATTCATTAACATTAGTGACGTTACAGTGCGTCTCACAGAAAACATGCAAACAAAATATAATGAAATGCTAGACATACGGTATATAATTATATTCTCTTTAGCCGTAAGTTTCGTATAAATACAAACAATGCATCCGATAGGGATCCACTTGAACATAGTTGTTAAGGGTTCACTTACCCCATGTTACTGTGAGAAGTGAAAACACAGCAACATTGGTCGCCATTGACATACCCAGGAACGAAACAAACATGGTGATTCCTCCAGCAATGACGAGATTACGTGATTCATACTTCTTAGTCAAGATGTTCACTAGGGGAACTGATACAAATAAACAAATTTATGTTTTTTTTATGATTTATGATTTTAGTTGAAAGACGTACATTGTATATTATATTTTGTTTAAACTTTCCCGGGGGTGGTTATTAACACGTAACTTCACCTTAACATATTTGATAAGGGGTCCAAAGAGTATAATGGGTTTTCGTCGAAGCCTACAAAGTGTCAAAATATTACAGGTTATTTTTTGTGTGATCAAAGTGAACAAAGAAATTGGCAAGGCAGGATACGAACCTGCGCCCCCCGGAATCCCGGAACGGCGCTCTACCATCTGAGCTACCTTGCCATTATGTTGGCGGTCTCCAAATTGTTAGTATCTTTGTTCGAGGGCGCTAGTCAGAAGTCATATAAACACTAGAATGCAGTGGCCAGGGATCACGCCAAATTTTACGATACAACCCGGGGAGCGACATTATGGGTATCACTTAATGTGGATACGACTTGTGCTATTATAATACACAAATAAACCACAAGGAAAACTGACTATGTAAATTTGCATACATTTCAAAGTGAACAAGTTCATCGGATGTAATAAAGTGCCAAAGTGTATTGGTTAACAAACGTACAAATCCGTAATATGTCACATGACACATGACGACGTCTTCATGATACCATCACGACGTCACCTCAATATATAACTATAACATATCGCAGAATACCTGCATACCAAGTTTGAACCTAGTCGGACTCGTACTTCCGGAGATAAAAGACCTTGAAAATTTCACATTTAATGTGACGTCATCATGACGTCAACAAATCTTCTTAGACCATTTGTGGGTTGTGGTATAGGAATGTGATAAGTCTAAAGTCAATCAGATTTACCAAAGTGACGAAGTGTATCGGTTGAAGAAAACGTGTACAAATTATACTAGAAAAAAACTACATCTTTAATGGTTTCTCTGAAATTCATTTTAGGCTTTTTAGGGGGGGGGGGGGGGGGGTGCGTTAGGTAACAAAAGTCTAGATATTTGGGCCATTCAGAGGTGCATCAATAAATCTGTGCGGACGATTATGCATCTCCCCAATTCGGCCAATACTCAATTCCTTATAACTCCCACTTCCTTGGGTGGTCTCGGTCTCCCTGACATTATTTGTGTTGCCAACAAGCTTCGGCACGGGGCTTTGACTAGACTAGCGAAGTCTAAAGACGATGCGATACGTCATTTGTATGCCTCTAGAGCTATCCAGAAAGAACTTGGTGGCCTTAGCCGAGCTCTGGGACTTGCGAATATCGAGGCCGATAAATCCCAAATTAAACATCATTTACATGATACCACTATGCGGAAACTTGGAGAGCATTCCAAGACCAAACAGGGTCAAGGTGTGCTTGCCTTCGACCATCCTGCAGCCTCCTCTTGGGTGGATAACCCAACGATCCTACAAGGTAATCTTTATACCAAAGCTGTTGCACTCAGGGCTAAAACCCTTCCCTGCCGCAACAACCTGGCGTATACGGGTGGCCCGACCTCTTGTAGAAACTGTAAAGTAGCGATCGAAACAACATCTCATATCCTACAGCGATGTCCGTCAGTGCTTCAAGCACGGATGCGTAGGCATAATGAAGTTTGGTATCTACTAGTTCCGGAAATTTTAGACCGGACTTAGTGATAATAGACAAAGCGAAGAAACATGCGTTTATCGCTGACGTCGCAATACCGTACGAAGCTCACAAATATACTCTCAGGGACTCCGAGACCAGTAAGTGTACCAAATATAGTATTGGTCCCATTGCAGCTGCCATCAAAGATCGCTTTGGTGTTTCCTCTACTTCCGTGGAGGGAATCCCCATCGGTGCGAGGGGAGCAATCCTTACTAGCAAAACTTCCTACTGCGGGGTGAAGCTGAGCAGGAACCAACTTGGTATTCTTTCACAGAATGCCATTAAGGGGTCTATTTTCGTGTTTAATTGCTTTATGAGCAAATAAGGTTAGGGGATGGTGGCCCCTTCCAGTGGCAAGCTTGTCTGCCTCGAGGGGATGTGGCGTACCTGTAAACGTAAGCCAGCTCGGCTCGACGGGAATGCGGCCGTACGGTATGGTCCCGCTCGGCCTTGCTGCCTTTGGAGGGGCCCCATCACGGGACAATCGCTACGGCGGTTTAGTTGTTGCACTCGCCCTCTTTTGCCTACACGAGGCCTTGTTACGTGAAAGTCTACCAGTCTTAATAGCCAAATGCCTCGTCATCTAATTAGTGACGCGCATGAATGGATTAACGAGATTTGGCAGGTGTCATCATATGGTTTTGCTGATGGATTTCAGAATAGTTTACCGAGCTATGGAATTAACGTCCGACTTGTTGAGATCTTAAGATAATCTCATGTTGACGACATATTACAGGCAAGGTTTAACATGTTTTTGTTTATATCTATTAAAAAGCAAATTTGTACATTTTGTATATACATGTAAGATCTAATTCATGTAACAACTGTACAACTCAACAGTTGGGTTTAAAATAAATTTAAAAAACAATACTTGCATGACACTTACCTAGAATATAGCACGTCGTGTGCGATGCAGCAATGGCGGTTCCCAATGCGGAAATTGAGCAATCCAATGATTCGCGAATGGGCAAAATAAAGACGCCAAAACTTTTGAAAGTTCCCAGCTCAATAGCGCCGATGAGGAAACCCAAGACAGTTACAACCCATGCGTAGCCACGACCTATGTTCTGAAACAAGATATGGCGTATTGTCAATATTGTCAATATTACGGTGATATTAATTTTAACCAAATTAAATAGGCCTCACAGGGTACAAATTTAGCTTTTATTCTCGTTCCGGCCCCATACATCTATAATAACTCTTTGGTTTGGTACATAGTTTTATCTGGAGAGTAAGTTCTCCACAAAAACACCAGTCAAAATAAATTTAAATAATTCCCGAACAAAATTGGCACTAACTCGCGTCACAATTAGGTTGAAATCCCTGAGATCCGGCACCACGTTTGGCACCACAAGTGTCTTATATCTTCACTGTCACCACGAAGTAACACTAATGTCATGGCTGAATCGCGAGACCCCTTTCTGGCGTTTTCACGAAGTAACGCAAAGCCAATAGCTAATACACAGGATAGCGTCACTTCGTGAAAACTCGATACGCGGGGCCATTTCTGGCGTTTTCACGAAGTAACACAAAGCCCATAGCTAATACACACGGATAGCATCACTTCGTGAAAACTCGTAAACGGCGTATCTGATTTGTGAGTTTTCACGAAGTGACGCTATCCGTGTGTTATATTTGGGCTTTGCGTTACTTCGTGAAAACGCCAGAAAGGGGCCGCGCGTATCACGTGACATTAGTGTTACTTCGTGGTGACGGTGTATAATGGCCCTGTCACACCAGAGCGTTTTAGGCCAACGCGTGAGAAACGTGTTGTAATTTTTGCAACACGCTGGCAAACGCTGACCAACGCTAGGCCAGCGTTAGCAACACGCTGAGCGCGTTACTCACACGCTGGGACACGCTGTCACATGCTGAGGAAAACATATTTTGTTCAACATACCTACAATTTCCAGCGTTTGCCAGCGTGTAAATGCACACGCTGGCGGCGCATTGGAGGTTCGTTACTCACGCGTCGAACACGCTAGACGATCGTTATCAACCCGCTACCCACACGCTGGCGTGCGCTGGCGTACGCTGGCGACACGTTGGTTATGGCCCTGTCACACCAGAACGTTTTAGGCCAATGCATGAGTAGCGCGTTAAAAATAGTTGATTCGCTGTCAATCGCTGAAGTTTCACAGAAAAAGTCAAGTGGAACCGTGATTTCAGCGTGTCCATACAAGTGGATAACGGGTTCATGGCGTATGCCAGCGCGTGAGTAGCGTGTGAGGAACGCGCTCAGCGTATGAGGAACGCATCACTGATTTATAGTAAAAATACGACAGCGGGTCGCCAGCCTGTAAGCAGTGGGTTGGTAACGAACGTCTAGCGCGTTCGACGCGTGAGTAACGACCTTTCTGCGCGCCGCCAGCGTGTGCAGTCACACGCTGGCAAACGCTGAAAATTTTAGGTATGTTAAAAAATGTTTTTTTTTTGCCTCAGCGTGTGACAGCGTGTCCCAGCGTGTGGGTAACGCGCTCAGCGTGTTGCGAACGCTGGCCTAGCGTTGGTCAACGTTTACCCGCGTGTTGCCGAAATTCCAACACGTTACTCACGCGTTGGCCTAAAACGTTCTGGTGTGACAGGGCCATTACTGTAGTAGCGCGTCGGCTTTTTTTACAACTAATCATGTGGTCGTTGCAGTACGCCGGCGCGCGTTGTAACGCGCTACTCACGCGCTGGGCAGTCGTTCATCAGTCGTCGAGCGCGTTACTTACGCGTTACTCACGCGCTGGCAAACGCTATGAACCCGTTATCAACGCGTTATGGACGCGCTGAAATTACGGTTCCACTTGACTTTTTGTGTGGAAGTTTAGCGTTTGCCAGCGTATCAACTATTTTTAACGCGCTACTCACGCGTTGGCCTAAAACGTTCTGGTGTGACAGGGCCATTAGCCTCAATAAATCCTCTAATTATTTTCTTGGCAAAATTCAACCGGCAAGGCATTTAATTATCATAGTTCCGAATTTTACCAGGGCACGTTTTTGAGCGTGTTTGGTCAGTTTCTTATCGCCGCCTATAATCGGCATTATACCCAGGCATGCTGGTCTGTGCGTTATCGCCACATTGTAATGGCCCAAGCATGGTCCAAAGCTGTGGGGAGGGGGCATGTTTACGGCTGTAGTGTAGAATCAACCTTCAAAATGATCGCAATATCGTAATTTTAACAGGGACAAGTATTCTCAATAACTCCTCTAATTATTTTCTTGGCAAAATTCAGCCGGCAAGGCATTTAATTATCAGAGTTCCGCGTTTTACTGGGGCACGTTTTCCAGCTTGATTAAATGCATGCGATATATTGTAAGGCCGAGTTCGACACGTTTGAATGAAGTCGCGGCCTTGTCCCATTGCCGCCTTTTTAACACCCGCAGTTGAAAACTCAAAACTAAGCAGCTAAACACAACTAGTTTTTACCATAACATTGTCAACATTCAAGCAAATACCCAGCAAAACGAGCGAAAATAACTGCGACCCTTACAAGTCAGACAGTTCTTTATTGTGTAATTTCTACAACCCTTCGTAAAAATCACTCAACTTTCTCCGATAAAATAATGTCAACGATGGCGGTATTCTGTACACGTGTGTAAAGACTTGCGACGTGTGCGCGCAGAGCTAGCTAGCTATGACCTTTCACCGCTAGCTCTAATTATGCAGTTTCTACGCAACGATCGACTAATAAAAAACGACTTTAGTGATCAGCTTAACTATTAGCATAATGAGCACTGCCCCAAAAACCTCAACTTAATGATTGATCCAAGGCGTTCATTATTTTTAGTTGATTTGCATGTAATAGTGGCCGCGTTTGAGCTCCGATTAGTGCGGCGCCGTACGTACGGACGGGTACTGGTGAACGCCTTGACCAAGGCTAGGGTAACCATTATGTCAAGCCAACTGATCACTGTCCAATGTACCTCTTATATTTTGTTGCACCTGCGTCTGCCCTATACAAGGTCCTATGGATTTAAGAGGTCATTAACAAAGTTGTTTTTGGGTTCTCAAACTCCACAGGACGGAGCCATGTTCGGTTTTGCGCATGCGCGGATCGATGTTTTCGCTCGGCTTACTTTCTTCTTCGTCTCCCGTCCCGAATCGAAAGCTTGCTAGTAATAATGAAGATGTCCTCATGCAAATACGGGATCAAGATTGCGTGTCACAGGAAGTCAGGCATCCTGTTACAAAAACTAAAGTACTCGATTTCTCACGAGGAAGAGAAGCCGTCCTTAAGAGTGAGTTTCACCTTGAAGATGGCACATGTACTTAATTTGCTTGAGGAATTTGTTTTATATCTGCTGTATATAATTATAATTAAACAAATCTCTGCCACGGGCGTTTAACAAATATACATAGAGGGCGGTACATCGGACCCTGCGGCTCGATCCTTACACGTTATTAGCGAGCTTTCGATTCGGGACGGGAGACAAAGAGGACGGTAAGCCGAGCGAAAACATCGATCTGCGCATGCGCGAAACCGACCATGTCTCCTTCTTGTTAAAGATGGACTACAACGGAATAATGATAAAGGCTGTGTTGCTGTTTTTGTTCGAGAAATGTATAATGATTACTAATATATCATTAGTATTCAATAAATCTTGTTCCTTCATGCAAAAAAACAACAAAATTGATTGGCGTTCTACGACCCAGAAAAACTCAGTTTCAGCAAAGCCCTTAACTCATGAATAATTCATACTTTGTGTGTGACGTACTACCCATGAAAACGCATACATATGGTGGCCCTGAAGGGACTCCGCAGATCGCGAATATTGACGTCAAATTTGACGTCAATATTCGCGACTTTTGGGGAAAGTCGTGAATATCGACGTCAAATTTGATATTCGCGATCTGCGGAGTCCCTTCAGGGCCACCATGTATGCGTTTTCATGGGTAGTACGTCATCACTTTTCGCTGGTCTACAAGTCCGCTGGTACTATATCGTGGATTTCATTGTGGTTTTCAGTGGATCTTTGCCGGGAACCAGTACAGGGCGGGAAATTTCAAAATCGAAGAATCGAGGTCTAATTTTGTCGGTCAAATTGCAACAAAATTATTTAGAGAAAAACATGACCGTAACAATAAAGACTTACCCGAACACAACATAAACAAGGTCCGATAATAAATTTAATGTGTGAGTTTTCGTTGTAGTTCATCTTTAAGTTTATAGGAACCCCAAAACACTGTTATTATTATTATTATTATTATTATTTATTCGGCCAAGAAATAAAAAACGGTACATTGACAAAGTTATACAGCTGTACATGAAATCATTGCAAGTATAAAGTAACAATATGCTTTCAATATAACAGAAACAATAAGTTTGAATAGTAAAACTGAATTATTCAATAGGTAAAGAGGATTAGAGAGCTGGGGTCAGTGGGGGGTGGGGTTATCGGAGGGAAACGAAGGAAAATGAGAAGTAAAGTATGCAATGGGGATTGGGGAAGGATTGAAGTGGTTTAGGAGGGGATTGGTGGAGAAGGGGAGGGGTGGAGGAGGGGATTGGTGGAGGAGGGGAGGGGTGAGGAGGGGAGTGGTCAAGTTGGGGGGGGGGGGGGGGGGGGGAGTTGTGAGTGTGTGGGGTAGGCGAGTGACGAGTGGTTGTGGGTTTACGGAGGGAAAGGAAGGGAAATAGGGAGTGAAGAATGTGGTCTATTTCGGGGGGGGGGGGGGGGGGGGTTAGACAAATGATAAAGGATTGAGATCTAAACAAAGACAAGAAAACATTTCAAGCTGGCCAGGGTAGGCAAAAGTGTGCTAAAACACTGTAGCCCTAAAGCCTGCCTACCCAACCTTGAAATGTCTATATACAATTACTTTATATAAAATATATGTATACCCAGCGCGATATGTGGCAGAGGGGTACCCCCTTCTTATCCCTATACATTATACACACTCAACACTATTGTTACCTAACCCATCCCCCCTTGAAACCTAAAAAGAATTCCTGAGATTCCGGGAACACAATGGGCAACACAAAAGAGGGGGGGTTCCCTGCCATTATCGTGCTTCATAATGCTGTTATGACCTCTGATTTCTATAGGACCTTTTACAGGGCAGACGCATGTACAACAAAATATAAGCGGTGCATTGGACATTGACCAGTTATTGATTTTCCAACATAAAATTTTGGAAACATGCAAATTCATATAAATAGAGCTTATAGGATTCCCAAAACTGCCTATATATCACTTCTAGGTCTTAGAAAACACCTGAGACTGTTATTTGAAATAGGCTCAAGTAAAATCCTGGAAACCCCTAAAAGGGGCGTTACCTTCTTCTTTTAGAAGAACACTATAAAACATGATTCATCACTATTTAAAATTCTTGTGATTTTTGTTCCATTTTTGCATAACCACCAAGTTTAGATAATTTATCCATGGAAAAATGATCTTTTTCAAGGCCGCAAAAATAAACCAAAATCTCCCCAAAAATTGGGAAACATATAGGCCTACATGTAAATGTGTAAAAAGTCCCAAGCATTCCAAATCTGTTTTCAGCTCACTTCTAGGTCTTAAAAAACAACTGACGACATGAGGAACGCCTAGTGTACAAAATATACCGCTACTCACTTTTCCAGTATTTCGTTTCACGTTAAATGCTCATGTCACTGGGAAAACTAGTACGAGTCAAATGACTACATGTACTTGGTTGCAATGTGTATAGCGATACACATTCTTATTTGAAATTTTCTTATACACAAGTAAAGCTAGGAATTCAGGGCTTTTATCTTGGCTAAATTTACGAATTACGAATCCACAGTTATATTTTTCCTTGACACTAATCCAGAGCTTGCAATAATTAGTTAAGATCCTCCGGAAACTTCCTGCATGTAAATCATGTATGTACGCGTCTAATGGCCACGATACCAGAATGCATGCTTTTCGTGGCCACTAATATCTGGATGGCAATGCTTCAGTTGACGCAATGGTTTAAAGGTAGGATACACCATTTGCAAATATCCAAAATATTTACTACCGAATTATTAGGAAGTATCTTACTTATTTGAAAGTAAATAAGGATTCTAGGCATCCAGCTAAATTATTGCGCTACATATCCTGTAATTGTTCCAAACATTTAATTGTATTTTTTAAAAATCACGATCGCCGTCCGGCGATCGTGATTTCGTGAAAAACAAGAACAACATAAGAATAGCTGCCCGACGCCGGTTGAAAACCAATGCCGTTTTTCTTGCTTTTCTCGGCATCTATGATTGTAAAACTTCGGTATCCATGTAAAACTTTGGACAGGTCAGTTAAACGATATTTACTATAAAATACAACCTCCCAAATCCACCTATTCATGATAATTTAAGCAATTATCAATGGTGTATCCTTCCTTTAATAAATTACGAATCAACAATTTATGGACGATTGTCAAATGTAACAAATTATATTTATTTCCCGTCGACCTCGTGTTGGGAACCCAAGCAAGGGTGTATATTTCCCCACGTTTACGAGGCTATAACCAATGGGCCTTCGTTCTTTCTAACTTCCCTTAGTTTGCATACATAATAACAATTACTTACTGAGTATGGTGTACGTGTACGTGACATCTTCGCTGAGCGTCCTTGCTTCTGTCAGAGCAGCGATGTGGCGATATGTGCCGGCAGATACGAAACACTGTCGCGAGGTTATTATCTACATCGAAATCGTTAATCCTGCCTAAAATAATGGCACCACCGTGACGCTACTGCCAATTGCAAGCATTGTACACTGTACAGGCCATTGTATTAATTTTGTCCACTGAACCAAACATCAAAGCCATGGTTTGAATAAGAGTCTCCCAAAACCCGACCTTTATCCGCTTGAGCAGTCGCGTCATTCAGAAATATTGAATTTCGTATTGAATTTCTAAAATTACATATGTTTATAGTCCAGGGAAAATAAGTTTTGACCTCACACAAATTGCAATAGAATATTGTTCACCACAGTGCACTTATATAAGGTCCCGAGAATGACATAGGCCTACTAAAAATCTCAAAAAATCCAAGTGGTGGAAATATGAATAATTTGCATAAATCGTTAATTCCTGCCGCGTAATATATGTATTCCTATATTTGGGTATAATTATTATAAATTTTTTTGAAAAGTTTATATTGGTGATTCTACTTACATGTCCTTACTTCAATAACATTTTCTAAAGCATATAAGTGACTGAATAATTATGTGAACATAGTAATTATCCAAAATGACAACTTCGTGAACCCACAAATGTGCGCACATTACACTGTCTCCAGATATCATCAAGTTGTCAGTATTGGTGAGCTTCAAATTCACCAAGTTGCTTAATGGCACAGTTATCATATTAAAGCCTTATGGAAAATCATATGAACAATGATAACATTGTGATATTTAGCCCAGCAAACAAAAACTGGGGGAAATGGTGTGTTCATAAATTGGGCTAAAAGATAGGTGAAGGGTTTCCTAAGGTGAGAGACTTGAACAAGTTCAAGGAAACCCTCCATTATACTTAGGTAGTACTTCACATCACATCTAGCGCATCTCCCACAAGCATGGAATCCCAGGTTTTTAACATAGTATACATGTAATCCTCCTAAAGATCCAGAATCTGTTGACTTCGCACAAGGACTGGTCAGACCCGGAGCGCAGGCCTGCAGCCGATTTCACGAAACCTTACGCAATGGCGCAAGCCAGCTTGCGCCACAAAATATTGCGTAAGCTGCGCCACCTTTGTTTGCTGCGCAATATTTTGCTTACGACAGTTTCACGAAAGTTTGACAGTGCGTAAGGCCGCGGCTTACGCAACAAATTATAGCGTAGCTTGCGCAGTCAATTTAGGTGGCGTAAGATATGGCATAGCGACTGAAAATGACCTATTTTACCAGCAAATCGTAATTGACGTGGAGCCCGTCATTGCTCAACGTATTAGGATTCATGAAAGACACTCAGTCATGATGATTGAAGTAAATGAATTTCTATTTTACCCGTGACAGAATCGTTAACGATTTCGTGAAAATTCGGACAAAACTATTTTCAAAATGGTGGGCGTAGGTGGTGCAACGACGATTTCATGAAAGAACACAAATGTACGCAAACAGTCGACGTAAACGCTGTTTAAAACGTTGCGCAGCTACGCCAAGTTTCGTGAAATGCTCCGTAAGGAAATCGCGCAGCTACGCAACATTTTTGTTGCGTAAGCCTTGCGCCACTTTTGAAAATGGCGCAAGCTACGCACTTTTCGTGAAATCGGCTGCAGGAGTGTACAAGATCTCCTGTCAATTGGCAAAGTGTACATCGGCTAACTTGGCTAAACTTCTTTCATTTCATGAACCACGTATAGGGAGGGGCCTAAGTTTTTATCTGACAAATCTCGCTTACGGACAACTATCACCAGCAAGAGTTCATGAGACAAAGCATTCTCTATTGCAGCTCCCAAAGAATTTAACAAAATCTAATTGCACATCAGAGACTCCCAATCTATCCACATTTTCAAGAAGCTTCTCAAAACCCATTTACTTGCTCTTACCACTAGCTCCTCCTGATTGTTTCTTCATTGTGAAGCGCTTTGATATTGTTAAAAGCGCTGTACAAGGTGTCCCGGAAAAAAGGAAAAGGAAAGTTTTCGGGTAAGTTACGTAACAATTCAGAATAATTTTTCAAAAGAATTATGTACACTTCATTGGAAATGTAATTCTCCGTTCTTTCATATGACATCATACACGTATTTAATGAATCACGCATGACCGATTGCAGACAATTTGAAGTGGCAATGTCAGAAACCCAATTGTTCAAAATAAGTGGGTCGAAGTTTCGGAAGGTTATGGTGGGTTGAAGATGGAGCACCTGCTCAGTCACCGCAGAGTCTTCATTAGAGATAGGTTCAAGGAACTGCCATGACAGAGTTGTTGCCTTGTATCATCCCACCGAGTGGCCGCCAAGATCACCTGACCTGACCACGTGTTATTTCTTCTTGTGAGGATATCTGAAGAGCAAGGTCTTCACCACTCCTCCTATTGGAGATCTGCGTGACAAAATAATCGCAGAGGTTGAGACACTGTGGCAGCAGAGGAGAGTGATCTGTCGTGCAATGAGGGCCATGAGAACAAAGGAAGGTTTCGGAAGGTTATAGTGGGTGGAAGATTGAGCACCTGCTAACCGCAGAGTCTTCGTTAGAGATAAGTTCAGGGAACTGCCATGACAGAGTTGTTGCCAAGCATCATCCCACCGAGTAGCCGCCAAGATCACCAGACCTGACCACGTGTGATTTATTCTTGTGGGGATATCTGAAGAGCAAAGTCTTCACCACTCCTTCTATCAGAGATCTGTGTGACAGAATCATCGCAGAGGTTAAGACACTATGGCAGCAGAGGGAAGTGATCTGTCCTGCAATGAGGGGATATCTTCTTCTTGTGGGGATATCTGAAGAGCAAAGTCTTCACCACTCCTTCTATCAGAGATCTGTGTGACAGAATCATCGCAGAGGTTGAAACACTGTGGCAGCAGAGGGGAATGATCTGTCCTGCAATGAGGGCCATGAGAACAATGGAAGGTTTCGGAAGGTTATGGTGGGTGGAAGATGGAGCACCTGCTCACCACAGAGTCTTCGTTAGAGATAGGCTCAGGGAACTGCCACGACAGAGTTGTTGCCATGTATCATCCCACCGAGTAGCCACCAAGATCACCAGACCTGACCACGTGTGATTTCTTCTTGTGAGGATATCTGAAGAGATATCTGAAGAGCTAGGTCTTCACCACTCCTCTGCGTGACAGAATCGTCGCAGAGGTTAATACATTGTGGCAGCAGAGGGAAGTGACCTGTCGTGCAACGAGGGCCATGAGAACAATGGCACATGTGGAAGGACATTGATCTTTGTCTTTTAACAATCACTGTCATGAAAGGAATGCGAAACAAAATGCTAAACAAAAGTTTCCTTCGATTTTAAGGTTGAGCTGCAGTTAACCCACGGACGGGAACTTCTTGGTTTTGGTTTAACGGATGCTTTTCTAGGTGTAAGAACTCGATTAACTCTGTCCAGTGAACATGCCTGGCCTGTCTATATCCAGCACTTTATGAGACGGGGCGACTCCCCCTCGGTCCCCCATACCTATACACTATCTACTATTGTTACCTGACGCACCCCCCTAAAAACCTAAAAAGAATTCCTGAGAAACCACACTATTCCGCAAGCACAATTATCACCACAAAGTATAGGGGGGTTCCCCCCATCTCCTATCTTGCTTCATAATGTATAATCCACCGAACTGGTCCGGCCTGGTCTGGCCACTGGACTGGCCTGGTCTGGCCACTGGACTGGCACCTGGAATGAGTAGGACTATGTGTGGGAACCCCAAAATGTAGATTATTAAGTGCGGCACCCTTGCACTGCCCCCCTGGGGGCACTCTCAAAAGCACCCCCCAATTTTGTTTATCTGTATTGGTGGCGTACAAGGACCAATATTTTGTCATATGATCTTCAAGGGAGTCTAATTTCAAAACGCCAATCGTTAAGTTTTTAACTAATGTACTAAACCACTTAAGAATGGCCTAATTAACGAGGACATATTTTCCATTCGACTACCGGTCAACATTGTTTCAAATCGATGGGACTTATGTTTGAAAACTGGAGTAATAGCTCCAGTGTAGAATGAAATAACCCTTTTATTACACCACCACCACCCCCACCCCTTTTAAAGTAAACCAAGAAAAGAACAGAACGTACGTCTGCATTGGTGCTATGATAAACACAGCAGGTGATCGCCATGCATTCTCTGTAGGTGGGGCTGGCCTGGTGAGTTAATGCTTTCTTGTTAACTCCTGCCTCCATGAACCACAGCAGGTGATCACCATGCATTATCTGTAGGTGGGGCTGGCCTGGTGAGTTAAAGGTAGGATGAACCATTTGCAGATATCAAAAAATTTACTACCGAATTATTAGGAAATATCTTACTTGTTTAATAGTAAATAATGATTGTAGGCATCAAGCCAAAGATTGCGCTAGATATCCTGTAGTTATTCCGAAAAATTTAATTTTATAAAGAAACATCTGCGATCGCCGCACGGCGATCGTGAAAAAACAATAATAACATAAGAATAACTGCTCGATGCCGGTTGAAAACAAACGTTGTTGTTCTTGCGTTTCTCAGCATCCATGATTGTAAAACTTCGGACAGGTCAGTTGAACGACATTGGAATACTATGGAATACAACCCCCAAAATGGGTCTACCCATTCATGATAATTCAAGCAATTACCAATGGTGTATCCTACCTTTAATGCCTTTCTGTTTACTGGCCCCATGATCTGTTGGTTGTGAACAAAATACAATTTGATTGGTCTTTTCCCCAACTTCACCAAATTGTATAAAATTGCCCAATCTTCAGTTTATGGACAAAGAGTGGCATATGGCCATTCTGCATTGTACTAAAAATCTACCGAGGAAATTCATGGACGCGAGTTAGAAGTAACTCATGCTTAAATTGAATTACTGGGTAATTGTGACTGCTGATAAAATAAACGCTTGGTGGTTGCTATGGTAATATATATTTGAAAAACTGCAATTCGGTATTAAAATTGAAAAAAACGCTTAAAAAGTTTAAATTAACTAATTGAGAACCCTGCCTCTCTTGGTTTCAAAAGCAGAGCCAATTACAAGAAATTATATCAAAACCTATCAAGTTATATCCTGTAACACAGAAACTGAGAGAGAAGAAGGGAGTTTTGTTTTTGTATAAGTTGTGAAATAAGAATAGATATCAGTTCTACCAGGTCAAATGAGACTATTTGCCTTGCAGTAAATTTGATTTGTTTTCCCCGCTTTACCATTACCAAATTGTATTAATTTTCTAACCTTCAGTTTCTACATGCGAGTTTTATTCGCGACCGATATTGTACCACTAAATTTGTTTCACTATTAATTTATTTGTTTCCTCGACAGGGGGTGGTAAAATACAATTAAAGATTTAATTGAATAACAATTATATTTTCAACTGTAAAAAAATTAATACCTGTATGTAGTGCTTTAGTCACATCATTATAAGGTCCCAGTATATCTCAGAAAACATCAGTGTTATACTTGGTGTACTGAGCTCTCCACACCACAGTTTGCTCTCTTAGAGTCGTAGATAATACCCCAGTCACAATTAAAGCGGAGCCCGGGCGGCGTGTGCGATTTCTAGGCATCGGCCGGCGTGTAGAGGTCGGCGAAAGATCGTGCGATATGGCGGTCACAGTCACAATTAAAAGTGCCCCGTACGCTGCCATGACGGGGCCCGGGGGGTCGCCGACCGGCGATCGGCCGACTTTCTTGGAAATGGGGTCGAATTATTGGCCCGTTTATCGGCCGGTGTCCGGCAGGCACTCGTCCGGTGCCCTGCTTATGTCCTTGCGATACCCCTGCGGTATCCGGCAGGGTGCCAATCATTTCTTACAGGTCGTACGGCGGCCGGACGGGCATCTGTAGTGTGCCTGTCGAGTGGCCAGCGATCAACGGCCGGCGGCAGAAGCTCTCCTCTGACCTTCTTAATGGTCCTGTCACACTAGAACGTTTTAGGCCAACGCGTGAGTAGCGCGTTAAAAATAGTTGATACGCTGGCAAACGCTGAACTTCCACAGAAAAAGTCAAGTTGAACAGTGATTTCAGCGTGTCCATAACGCGTTAATAACGGGTTCATAGCGTTCGCCAGCGCGTGAATAACGCGTTAGTAACGCGCTCGACGACTGATGAACGACTGCCCAGCGCGTGAGTAGCGCGGTCCAACGCGCGCCAGCGTACGGCAACGACCACATGATTAGTTGTACAAAAAGATGACGCGCTACTACAGTAATGGCCCTTTCACACCAGAACGTTTTAGGCCAACGTGTTGAAATTTCGGCAACACGCGGGTAAACGCTGACCAACGCTAGGCCAGCGTTCGCAACGCGCTGAGCGCGTTACCCACACGCTGGAACACGCTGTCACACGCTGAGACAAAAATTCGTTTTTCAACATACCTAAACAAATTCAGCGTTTGCCAGCGTGTGACTGCACACGCTAGCGGCGCGCAAGAAGGCCGTTACTCACGCGTCGAACGCGCTGGACGATCGTTACCAACCCACTACTCTCACGCTGGCGACCCGCTGTCGTATTTTTACTATAAATCAGTGATGCGTTCCTTACACGCTGAGCGCGTTCCTCACACGCTACTTACGCGCTGGCATACGCTATGAACCCGTTATCAACCTGTATGAACACGCTGAAATCACGGTTCCACTTGACTTTTTCTGTGAAAGTTCAGCAATTGCCAGCGTATCAACTATTTTTAACGCGCTACTCATGCATTGGCCTAAAACGTCCTGGTGTGGCAGGGCCATAACCAGCGTGTCCCAAGCGTACGCCAGCGTGTGAGTAGCGGGTTGATAACGATCGCCTAGCGTGTTCGACGCGTGAGTAACGAATCTAAAACGCGCCGCCAGCGTGTGCAGTCACACGCTGGCAAACGCTGGAAATTGTAGCTATTTTTTTTTTTTTTTTTTTCCTCAGCGTATGACAGCGTGTCCCAGCGTGTGAGTAACGCGCTCATCGTGTTGCTAACGCTGGCCTAGCGTTGGTTAGCGTTTGCCAGCGTGTTGCCAAAATTACAACACGCTACTCACGCGTTGGCCTAAAATGTTCTGGTGTGACAGGACCATTAAATAAGAAAATGCCATTGATACCTCCACAACGCTTGCGGGCACCACCTGCACAGCGCGTGTAGGTCGCCCGGTTGAGGGAGAGGTTGGCGTTTGCACGCTATACCGCTACAACCTGGTTCTTGTTGCATTGGTGGCTGGAGAAGAGATGTAGTACTTGTACTATGAAACTTGTGTGATAAACTGTGTGTAGATGTAGATGTAGATGAGCCGCTTTTTTTACCCTGCGAGCCCCGGCCGATGCATGACCGATTTCAGGCTGGGCGCCGGTAGGGCGCCGTCCGGCCCCCGGCCGATTTCCGGCCAGGCACCGCCAAGTCGGCCGGACGCCTGGCGGGACCCGGTCGGCGTGTGGGCGGCGCCTGGCCGATATATTGATTGTCTGGGTTGTCCAAAATTTGGCTCGGCGCCCGCCCGACGTGTGCGATGCCCTGCCAGACATCGGCTAGGCATCGACCGATTTATTGGCGATCAGTTTGCGATGCGAAACGACGCAACCAGGTTTTAAGTCCGAGTTAAAAGTAACTCGATGCCCGCCCGATGCCAAAAATTGACCCGGCAGCCGCAAGGAGTCCCGTGGGGCCCCGGCCGAAAATGCCTAGAAACCCGCCGTAAACTAATCGCAAACCCATCGCAAGCCAATTGTGACTGGGGTATAAACCAGTACATCTCAGAAAACATCATTTTTATAAGTGGTGTACTGAGCTCTCCACACCGGAGTTGTCTGTCTTAGAGTCATAGTTGTTCTGCAAACCAGCGCAGAGTTTCCTTACCAGATTAAACCAAATCTTGAGTTCAGAGAGCCTACCAAATCGTTAACGATCTCTCTTCTCATAAGATTAGTTATCTCAACCTGCATCGAAGTAAAAGACCGTCAACTAAACCGATCCAGCTGTGGTGTCAAATTAAAATATTAGCTGTTTAAAAGTGAGCTAATCTGAGGACAAAGTTTACTCTGCAAATAACGCAATCCTTCCGGAACCAAAGCTGCTCCTGCCTGGATTCTAAGAAACTGCAAAGTTTTGAGCCAGATTGTCTGTGTAAAGACAGTTGTTTAGTCATTTCCAAAGACTTGTTCTTAATCCTCACTTGATTGTGTCTAATTTGGTGACGTTGACTCAAACACAATGGGATCAAGCTTAACGTCAGTTGAGTGCAACTCTCAAGAGACTCTTAACATCACTACTGAGATGAGCGCTGAGTTGCTTTACACTCCAACGCACACCATCTTTGTAACTATCATCATGCCAGTTTTTATGGGCGTCGGAATTGTCACAAACTCAACATTTCTGTTTGTCTTGCTTCGCCTCCCAAAGATGAGATCCAAGGGTAGAATCTTGTTAGCTCACTTAGCGCTGGCTGATCTCTGGCAGATGGGTTTTTATGTCGGAATCTACCTCTGGATGTATTTAATCTCTCCGGTTCTGTTCTCCATACCATTTGTAAACTCAGCCAGCTGCATAAGTTTTTTCGCTGTAGTCAACGTCGGGTACTTTGCATCTATCGCTCTTGTCAGTGCGGTTTCGCTGGAGCGTTACATGGCCCTCTGCCATCCCATGAAGCATCTGACAATTTTTAGCCGCCAGCAGGCCTACAAGATGGTCGGGATCTGCTGGATTGTAGGGTTGGTGTTTTCATGTTCAACCATGCCTGATTCAGTTATTCTCAATGTGCGATGTCTTCAGTGGCCCGATGAGGACACATTTATGGATTTACGAGTCTTTGAAATTAAACATATCTTTTCAACGTTTTGGGGTTTGCGAGTCCACTTTTATTTTGGAATATTAAAATCCATTCATCCCCACATGTGACAAGACTGGACATACAGGATCGAGCACTCGTAATGTATTTGTTGCGTATCAGGCCTGAGCAGCCGTTTATTGTTGTAAGCGCTGTCCCGGCTTGAAGTTATGATAGCACGGGACAGCAATGCAAGCAATGTAATGACAGTTTGTCCGAGCCCGAAGCGGGTAGCACAGGACAGCAATATTATATTACACAATTATCACAGTTTGTTCCCGTCCGAAGCTGATGTCGGGGAACAGCAATATTGTCACAGTTGGTGACGCAAACAGCAATTTATATTGAGCAATATTGTCACAGTTTGTGACGCAAACAGCAATTACATTCAGCAATATTGTCACAGTTGGTGACGCAAACAGCAATTTATATTCAGCAATATTGTCACAGTTTGTGACGCAAACAGCAATTAAATTTAGCAATGATGTCACAGTTTGTGACACAGATCTGCAATTACCATAATCCAAATAATTCAGATACAAATAGCATCATCCGCACATACGATGCCATATTCATTAGCAAGCAATATTATGACATTTTATCCAAGCAAACCATATCATATAAAACCATTAATCAATACCATAGTAGCCAAGTAGCACAAGCAATACCTTAAGCTATTATTATCGTCGGCAATAAGTAAGAAATGCAATAATCAAAATATCAATCAGCGAATGTGGTAAACATATAGGGACTGTAACTACCGTGTTCCGATTTCATCTTGGAACCGACAAAGAAAGAGGGTTAAGTGCTTTTGCCGCAAATTCCCTGAAGCCTCTTAAATTAAGGTTTTATTGGCCAATCTTTGAGGCCTATTTGCGCTATTGGAATGCAATTTCCGCCCCGCAGTTAGTAACCTTGCCGATTCTAAGAAAGGCGAAAACCCCCTCAAAACCACATTGGGAAAAAAAGGGGAAAATTCCTTTCTGGCTCCGCTAACAATGGCAACCGAGTTTAGCAAAATAAAGATCACTACCAAACACTCTAGAATCGGCAAATTGCAACATAACATGATGCAGGCTAAATACGAATTTGGCAAAGAAAAGTATAATCTCAAAACAATGTTCATTAAAATAGGCGGCAATGACGGGGTGGAGGAGGGACATTTTTTGCAAGACGAAATTTCTACAACCATGCAAACAGGTCGACTGCTCAAACGAAAGTGGGTGGCTGAGTGCTCGAATTCAGGTTATAGTATCAAGCCAAGACTGAACTAGTTCATATCCATAAATCAATCCGACCACAAGGGGAGTGACCTGAATTGACCAAACTCTAGTTCCGTCAAAGCCTTGCAGACTGTCCCGCGGGGATAAATTATTTGAAGCTTTATTTGCCTCAAACGTATTAAGTTTAAAATATATTTGGTCAGCCAGTACTTTATCACACTTGTGCTGACCAACTGATTCAATTAATTTTTTTTGCAGCTAAAAACATGTAATATATTTACAGTCATAGATAATACCAACAAGAAAGCTTTAATCACATAATACAGATATAATTGAAGGTTTGTATGGTGGTAGCGCTATATCTTTTGTGAGTTAGTGAGATTCTCAAATAAAACGAGAAACTCAACATTCCGAAGAGAAAACTCTGCCTCTCCACACCCTCCCCGGTTCTCCTCAGAACCTCACAACACTGTAAGGCCCAAAGACAAGAAAGCCTTTTGTAGGAACAAAAACTTAAAAAGTAGACAGTAGGTCCCGTTATAACGTTTTGAAAACGAGAAAAGGGCATCTATTGTACTCGTTTTTCGTCCCACTAAACGTTTTCACATCTTCAGGCTTCACATTGCAAGCTTACAAGAGAGATTGACCACATGGCACTACAGATAATATTGAACTTATCACACAAGACAGAATAACATTCTACTTTCAATGCAAAGCTGCAAGACTAATTCCAGCCTAGGGTTATGATGTGTGTGTCCTTGGGCAAGGCATCTTATCTCATTGCTCCCTCTACCCAGGAGTAATTGGGTACATGAGGGCAGAGGTGGTTGTTGTGCTTGATGGATGTTGCTGAGATTGTCTTGGGAATGTCTCATTGGCCCCAAAAGCAATGATAGAGCCCCTTGAGCACCTACTAGTGTGTGTATATGTAATATGTATGCGCTTCTTATACACATTAACAAGTAACTAAATGAATTATAGTTCATAACAAGAATGTTAGATTCAAGTTCCTACAGCTTGTTGACAGTTGGTGCTTCTTCTTGGTTTTCTACATCAGCGTGGTTATTCCTTATTACGACAGCACTTGGCTGTTGACTCATCGTAGTCATCGTCGTCGAATGGGATTTTCTGGGATTACGTCTGCACCCAAACGCTTGACGAAATGCAGCCCGGTAGTTGGCATTGGTAGCGCCATAGATTAATGGATTCACCAGAGTGTTAATGAGTGTGGGTACCAGGAAAATCCACTCTCTGTATTTTACATCAAAGGGATTGTATTGGATACCAGCAACATAGCAGATCCAAAAGGAGAGATCGATCAATCGGTTTGGAGTCTGGCAGATGAAGAAAACTGACCCGTTTACGATCATCATGATCGCAAACTGGTTTCTGACTTGAATCATTTTGAGGTGAGCTGCAGTATTTACAGGGGTATCTGTGAATTCCTGGCGTTTTTTTAAGGCGCGCACAATTTGTACATACATGTAGGTGTTTGCAATGGCGGTTACCAGCCATAGTGCAGATACCAGTGGCTCGATGTAGTAATAAACCCAGGGATGTATCGCACCGCCGTAGGCAGAAGTAGGTGGGAACCCATCCAAAATAAGATTAATCTGGTCACAGTATTAATCGGATTTATGGAGCGCGAGTCGTTTATTTACCCAGGCAAATTCCGTTCAAAATTCTTCAGCTTGCATTTAACTAACTTTGCAGCTGCAGTTATTTAGGGTTTAGTCTATGCGATTACGTAACATAGCTTTTGTGAAACACGCTCTGGCAAACGGGCTTTTGTCATGGGCTTTGCGGTCTACTCGGCTTATGCAGTATCAAAGGGACGGGAAACTCGTGCTTCACTTTAGTCCTGACTGCTCGTATAGACGGAGGTCGTAGCGACAATTTTCCTCCTCCCTCCCCGCCTACCATAAATTATTTGCAATCAGGTTATGTTATATATACTGTACCTGTGAAATTAGATTTTTTTTTTTTAAACAGTCGTGAATTTGTTCGCGACTAGTCGTGAAATTATTTGCGACTAGTCGTGAATTTATTCGCGACTTGTCGTGATTCGTTAGGTCGACTTGGCGAGATATATGATCTCGACAAGTAATTATCTCGACTTCGTTAAGTCGACTTAGTGAGATAATTTATGTGATTAAGTCGCCTTATTTTCTGCTTTATGTCACCATGGCGTGATAATTTACCTAAATATATAAATAACATGATGGCACTCATGGAGCGCCGTAGGATCGAGACTTTTTGTCTTGCAGTAAATTATGTTTTCCCTTCTCCTCTATTATCAAATTGTAATAATTTTTTAACCTTCAGTTTCTATATGCAAGTTTTATTCGTATTTCTTTATCACTATTTTTTTTTTTCCTCGACAGGGGGTGGCAAAATACATTTAAAGATTTTATTTAATAACAATTATATGTTCAACTGTGAAAGAAGTAATACCTGTATGTAGTGCTGTAGTCACTGCATAAGATCCCAGTACATCTCAGAAAACATAATTTATACTTGGTGTACTGAGCTCTCCACACCACAGTTTGCTCTCCTACAGTCGTGAACAAACCAGTACCATCTCAGAAAACATCATTATTATACTTGGTGTACTGAGCTCTCCACACCGGAGATTTATCTCAACCTGCATCGATGTAAAAGACAGTCAACTAAACCGATCAAACTGTGGTGTCAAATTAAAATATTAGCTGTTTAAAAGTGAGCCAATCTGAGGACAAAGTTTACTCTGCAAATAACGCAATCCCGCCAGAACCAAAATAAGGGGAAAATGAAGAACAAAAAGTTAAGTGGTGTTGACTAAGCAATTTAGGGGTACGGACCTATGACTGAACACATTGACCGACTCCCATATAGGACTCGTCACCCTGGCAAATTAAGCCGTTGAGCTAACTCCGGTTGGTATTTGAAGACTATAATTTAAATCTTTTAATGATAAGACTGCGAAATTTCGCACGTTAAAACTGAAAAAAACAAAAAAACATCGGCGCCTTGCAGAGGTATTTCAAAGACTGAGACGTCACAACCTTAAGCTCAAACCGTCGAAGTGTCACTTCCTCAAGAGCAGTGTCCAATATCTCGGGCACATTGTTTCAGCTGAAGGGATTACTACTAACCCTGAGAAGGTTGCAGCGGTAGAGGACTGGCTGACTCCAAAAAGTAAGAAGGATGTCCAAAGTTTCCTTGGTATGACGGGCTACTATAGGAAATTCATCCACAACTCTCTTCAAATTAATTGGAGGAAAGCGGGGTAACAAAGACCCCCCATTCATCTGGAGCAATGAATGCGAAGTAGCATTTCGATCTCTAATTTCGAAGTAAACGTCTACTCCAGTCTTGGCATACGCGGTCTACACACTGCCATTTGTAGTACATGTCAATACCGCAAATGGAGGGCTTTTATGTAAGTACACACTCACATACTGAGGACACCTTGCAAACCGAGCGCGTCCTCGGTATGAAATATTGTGAAAAATGGCACTTTCGTGGCCGTTTTTGACTGTTGGTTAAATATCAAAGCGTTTGGGAGGAGTCCTCGGTTGACGCATAAGACCTGACGTGGGGCAGTATGCACATTTTTCACCCCGTCAAATAAAACGCAAACAGTATTACCCTGAATGGCATAGCGCCCTCCGTTGGTTTCCATAAGTGGCGCGTGTGACAACGACGTAAATACGTACATACATGTACATTACATGTCTCTAACTAAACTAGTCCAGACATGTCTTAACTATTATAACGTTGTTTTGGCCTAAGTGTAGTGAGGCATATTGTAGTTTATGCGAAGACGTGGTCATTTGCAGCTAGCTAGGTGTACCATGGAGCTGGAATAAATTCGTGGATAGATGGTAAGTAGAGCAATTGTATTTGGAAGCTTGCATGTTACTCGCTATGAGTATGAATGTAGCTCACTCTATGACATATATGACATTCTAATTTACGTTGTAATGTAATTTGTAGTCATGGCCTCGATCTCTCACTCTAGTCTATAGGATGATGTGGGAAGTGAATATGCCTAATTTCAGAATAATATAGAAGTTATAACAAAATTTAACTGCTTTATTTTGCCAACGCAAGCATGAGTTGTTGAGCACCGTGCGAACAAGAAATAGTTAATTGTAGTTATTGTATAAATAATAAAACAAATAAGTAGCCACAATTATTAATATTTACTTGTATTATCAGTTTAATGGTATATTGCTGTTGTATTGTTGTCTTGTTACAGCTAGCTAGTCTAGGTGTGGCTGACAGAACTACCATAACAAACATGAAACGGAGTAGTCGTCTTGATGGAACCTTGACAAATCACCAGCATCATGAAGGGGAAAACGTAATCGCACTGTGGCCTCCAGATTCATCATGGTATCCTGCCGTAATAATATCCTTCACCAAAGGTAAGTGCGGAGCCTCTAAAAGGACATATGACGAAAACAAATGGAATGCCCTCGTAATTTGTGGGTTCACGTTAACCTTGCGTCAAGACCGTGCTGTAAAACATATTTACTTAACCGATTTTTAACAATTGCACAAAATGATTTCGAGCGCAGGAAATTATTTCAAGCGCACAAAAAATAAATTATTTCGAGCGCACAAATTATTTCGAGCTCATAAAATTATTTTTTTCGAGCGCACGGGAAATTATTTCGTGGGCACGAAATGATTTCGTGGGCAAGAAATACAAAACTAAATTTATTTTGTCACGGTGATTACTATTCGTCATATGTCCCATTAGGGGTTCCGTAGGTAAGAAATGTAATCCATATTGTAGAATCCCATTTGTCACACATAAATTAAGACAGCTGTATACCCTCTTACATCCCCCCATGACATGTACCACATGTAAATAAACAATGCCATTTTTCCTAAACTTGCTTCCCCCCCCCCCCCTTCAGAACCCAAAATATATATGATCTGTAAACAACAAATACTTTTCAACATTCCTCTCCCACTACTCCCAATTGCATGTAATCCCTTTAAAGTTTAATTAGTTGAATTTGTGGCTTTCTTATCAGGAAAGTACTGCGTCCGGTACACTGATGGTGTGACACGCTGCCTATTTGAGCACCAGGTGAGAAAATTACCATAGAATGCATTAATTAACAACAGACAGGTTAGGAAGAATACAAATGAAATGCGTAATTCTTCCAAATAGGCACTTGGGGAGACAAATTAGCGTAAGTTTTTAGGTAATAAGGAGACAGTGGCACTTAGGGAGACATTTTAGTGTCTCCCTAAGTGTCTACCTACCCTAAAAAACGATATTTGGGAGTTATTTTTGTCCTAGAACGACAGATTTTGGTCTAATAGCAAATTTTGAAGATCTTAGACAAAAGGGTTAGGGTAAACAAGTTAGGACTGTTTTAAGTTTGTGTACATCTCTATAGGATTTTCTCCCCAAGTGCCTATTTGGAGGTATTATAATAATAATTACCATTATTATTATTATTAATATGAACAACGCCTGTATTGTACGCTGACTACTAGTATTTAATTAGTGAACTGCTCAGTCTTAGAAGTCATATAATGAATGCACATGACACAAATTCTCATTTGAATTACATATCTTTTTATGAAGAGGATAACTACCGGTATGTCGTCAGTTAAGTTGCACATCAAGGGCGAATGTGGTTGGGGTGGTCGCTTGTGATGGTGTTAAAATGGATAGTATATTTTAGAGATAACCCAAAGAAATTGTTATTTGTTTAAAATTAAATGTGATTTTGATTTGATTTCTATGCAAGGTGGCCCAACCGCTGTTCTCGAGTCCGCACTTAAATGGTTCAGACAGTCCACAAAGCAGTTCCAGTTGGGATGATGGCCCACAGACTGATTCTGGTACAGGACCTGCCGTTTGTCCTCCTCCATATGAAGCCTCAAGTGCCGAGTCACAGAGATCATCAACCGAGGCTACTGAGACCGGTCACATAACAGTCATGGAGACCAGCAATTAAAGTGGGCACAGGAAATGGGACAAGAAACACTTCTGCTTTTACTGTGAAGTACCTCAATCTAAGTTGCCCCGTCATCTCCAGTTATGTCACAAAGAAGAGAGCGAAGTTGTAGAGATTGCGTCTGAGACCAACCCAAGTGCCCGTAAGATACTTCTGTGGAAAATCCTCAATGGTAATCATAGGCACAATTGCCAAGTCCTTCGGGGAGGCCGGGGTGCACTTATTGTAGGATATAGGCCTAATCATAAGGTAGCTCCACATGCATATGGACCGTGCATATATTGTTATGGCTATTATGTGCGAAGTGATCTCTGGCGTCACCAGTGCCCACTGAAACCTGCACTCCCTGCACACTCGCATGGTAGCACTACCACAACTCCTCTGCGTAGACGTGTTGCTCACAAGAGTGATTTGTTAAAGCCTCCACCTGTCGGTGTGTCTTTCCAGTTGAACCAGGTTCTTATTCCGATGAAGAGAGATGAGGTGACTCTGCTGGCCAAGAATGACACTTTGAAACTCGGGCACGATGTAGATCAACATGGCTATACATCCGAAACAAGATACGGGAATTGGGTCGTCTTGTCATACAACTCCGCAAGAATACACACCAACCAAATGCATCACTTGAATTATTTGTCCACCCCCACTACGTGAATGATATCATCAAGGCTGTTCACGGTATAGCTGGCTTTAATGAAGACAAGCAGTTGTATGATGTTCCGTCTCTAGCTTTAAAGATTGGACATTCCATTAAGAAGTGTGCACTCATACTTAAAGGAAATGCTCTAGAGTCTGGCCAAAAGCAAAAAGCGCAACACGCTGAAGAATTTCTGCAGTTGTGCGAACTGACCTTGCGAGACCGTGTATCCACCCATGCACACAGAACACTGTACCAAGAAAAGCGCAACAAACCTAAAATTCTGCCGACAAATGCTGATGTTGTGAAAATGTCGGCGTTCCTCCATGAAGCTGGCAACAGGGAAGTGGAACTTGTCCAGGATGCTCGGGGCGAACAAATTGGACCAGCTTGGAAGAGATTGAATGAAGTCGCACTGTGCCACCTTATTATGTTCAACCGCAGAAGGCAGGGGAAGGTATCAAAGATGAAACTAGAAGACTTTCAGAAGCACACAACAGCTAGTATCAACGGGGAATGCCTGCTGACTGATCTTGAACGGCATCTGTGCAAGATGTTCAGAGTTGTCGAAATAGTTGGCAAGAGGGGTCGAACTGTTCCTGTGCTTCTCGGCAATGAGGTGGTGGCGTGGTTGAATGCTCTGAATGCAAAGAGAAATGAAGCTGGAGTCGCCCACGACAACACCTACTTGTTTGCACGATGTTCTTATGGAGGTACAGGTCATATAATAGGATGTGACTGTATAAGAGTGTACGCAGACATGGCGGGCCTTGACAATGCTGCCAGCATCCGGTCTACAAAACTTCGTAAGCACGTGGCAACCGCATAGCAAATTCTTGCCTTGAAGGAACATCAACTTGAAACACTTGCAAACTTCATGGGTCATGATTTGCGTGTCCATCGTGAATACTACCAGTTGCCAGATACTGTGCAGAGGGTCACCAAACTTTCTCGGCTTTTTCTCAGCTTGGAGAGGGGAACTTGCCTTCCCAGCAGGGCAAATCCCTGGATGAACTGCATGTCACTGGTGGTAAGGACACAGTCGTTTTAAATTATTTACTCAACAGCAAAAGAAAGACATTAATGATTGCTTTTGTTGAAAAATACTTGATCAGTAATTACTATTCACTAATACATCTTCAACAGCGAAAGAAATGCAAGAAATAACATTTTGTTATCAGTTCACAATATATGATAACAAATGGTATACGTGTTTTTGTGCATTTCTTTTGCTATTGCTCCTGCATTACAGAACAAGAAAGAGAAATAAAGAAAGATAGAAAGAAAGAAACAGACCACAGAAAATTGACAAGAGTTGAGTCCACTTTTCTGATTTTACATGCAGTACAACAAACCCGCTTGACTTTACCATTCTAGAACTGCATAATTAGCTAGTATTACTATTACCACCACCTTAGTTGTCTTCCCTCCCTCTCCCTCCTCCTCCCCCCTCCTCCCCCATCTTTCCTTCCATCAGCTCCAGCAGAGATTGACCAACTGTCAGGTATGTGTGCATTAATCTAACAAAAACTGCTCTTTGTGACTTGCAGAAGGCTTCACTAGTGACGAGGACAGCGATGACAGCAGTGACAATTCCTGTGATGTGCCCAGTGAAAACAGTAAGTTTAGGCTTTTATGTGTCTGTATTTTAAGTCGGGCTGTCTTTAAAAAAACAATTGTCTGTCTGTCCATTTGTTTGTTCATCTGGCTATCGGGCTGTCTGAATTAAAAGTGCCTAAATATTTGTGTTTTATTTCGACTTGTTTCCTATTTGACATTAGGTACTCGACAGGCTCCTATCAGTGTTCCATCTGGAAGTCTGGCATCTCTGAACAACTCGAGACGAGTAAAACGCCGTCCCTGGACTGCAGAGGAGAAGGGAGACGTTACGAAGGGTTTGCAGAAATTCTTTCTGCTGAAGAAGCTTCCTGGCAAACGAGACATCGAAACATCCTGTCCTGTGGCACTGCAGACACGAACCTGGAGGAACATCAAAGACTTTTGTCGGAACAAAATGAAGCTTCATCAAAGCTAAGCAGGGTGTTTCGTCAGTTCACATACATGTACGGATGCGTCAGAGTACTTGACTATTTAGAATTTGCAATCGCAATGATGACTTTAGAATGCACATCAATATGAAACCAATGGACAACCAGCATGTTAGTGTCGTGTCCTTGTAGGGTTATGTTTTCTAAAGGGAGAACCGATTCAAAATAGGATGCCTCCAAAAATGGGGGGAAAATGGAAAGGAATCGATCAAACAAAATTATAAGAAGGAACCCTACGCTTTACTGTGCGATCCCACGTGCAAGAAATTAAATGATCAGGGACACATGAACAATTCAAAGTAATTTAATCTAGTAAATTTAAATATCTTCTACATTGTTGATTATACAAAAACAACACACCCTTTGCCACACAAAACAATGACAAAGGATAAATCACACTATAGTATTAGCATAGCAAGTAAATACTCCTCAAATGAAGTACCAAAATTGGTCTGGCTTCTGTTGACCAATTCAATGCAATATGCGCACAGATTAAGTGATTATCAATTCAAAATGATTTACGAATCAGTATACAAAAGATCTAAAATACAATTGAAAACGTTATACACATTTGAGATAAACAACTAACTAATCGGTGCTCTCGAGTGGGACGTAGAGTGTAAGTGTTCTGCGACGAAACTTTGCTGAACGAAAAGTCCACAGTGGAACTGGAAGTAGCGGTCTCTCAATTGCGAAAAGGTCAGGAACTCCGCGGTGTGACGTCGGCGTAAAAACTGCTCTCTCATGCGTCGCGACTGTTCGTGACCGCTGCAAAACAGGACGAGGCTGCTGACGGAAAACTGGACAGGCGAAACAGTAAGCGTCCGCTGATGATTCAGCAGTAGGCTAGCTGGGCCAGAATCCGGAATGGAGCTGAGCGAGAAATACTGTCTGTACTGTATTCTAGACGTTGAAGTCGTCCTGGTATGTTGTCCAATTCAAAGTAGTCCCCAGTACAGTCGGCGCGTGGTGAACTGTACTGCACGACGATACGCAACAGTATTAGTAATACTGTTGCCACGCACGCATGTGGTGAACACAAAAGATGGCGTCGCAGGTCAAATGCAAGAAAACACGGTGTTCCAAAACAGTTAGAATGTCACTTTCTTGAGGCGACTTAGCTGTCGTAATATACACAAACTGATTACGGGTTCACTACACGAAGCTTAGCAGCAAAATTTAGTGTGAACAAGGTATGATAAACTCATACAATTCGTTAAATCGGCAGAGGAAAACAACATTGAAGTTAACTCTGATACATAGGTCAGGCGAGAGAGTGAGCGCGAAAAACGCACAACTTTACACGAGAAAAAGACCCCAGACAGGAATATTAATTCGAACTCTGATTGGTTAAGCCATTGGACGTAAATACATATTCATGAAACAGTGTACAAAACTGATTTCGCAGGGCAACATTTCTGGGGTGATTTAGAATAAACATTTTGCTAAGATTACATATTGTATGATTAAATATCGGATTTAGTTTAAGAAAAAGGCAAATAATTGTGCCTGGTTGCTACATCCTCACTTTGATAGGTGTAATTCACACACACTCAAGTGTCCTCCATTGGATAGAATGACAAGTATGCCCTCAGTGTGGTAGTGTCTACATGTATGCGTGTGCAGACTGATGCATCTCTAGAGGGTCTAGGTGCCGTGCTGACACAACAACAGGACGGACGGGAACGAGTTGTCGCATACGCTAGCAGGACTCTTTCTTCAGCAGAGAAAAAGTATCCGGCACACAAGCTGGAATTCAGAGCGCTACACTGGGCACTTACTATCAAGTTTCGCCACAAAGTCACTGCCGCTACCGACAATAACCCCTTGACCTATGTGTTGAAAACGGCAAAACTTGACGCACATGTTCAACGATGGGTAAGTGATATGGCCATGTTTGATCTTGACATTGTTAACGTCCCGGCAGAGTCAATGCCAATGCCGATGCATTGTCCAGGATAACGAGAGAGGAGGTCGCAGAGGTGCTTGTCAGAGCATAGAATAAAAGTGCAGAATCTAAAGGAAACGACACCCGCGACGTGGCCGTACACAATGTCCAGTTTGCTGCGACAAGTTCTACTTCTGAACCAGATCGGGTTACGACAGCTAGCAGTTTGACCAGTGTTGAGGAACAACCCCTTAGTGATGATACAGGCAGTGAAGAGCAGCAGAGCCAATCCAATGTTTTAGGCAGTGGTGATGACATCCCGCATACTGTCGTTGGTACCAGCTGTTCACAAGGCTCCAGTTTCCATACAGCTCAGATGAATGATCCAGTGATAAGCAGAGTCTTGGAGTTAAAGTCAACTTCTCGGTCAAAGCCAAGTAGGAGAGAGATGTCTCATGAGCCATCACTTGTCCGGCGGCTATTGCGTGCCTGGGACAATCTTCACGTGGCGACGGGTCTCCTATTCTACCGCAAAGAAGGTGAAAGTGGAGCAAGAAATATCCTCGTTCTTTCTCGTGCCATGAGACAGCAAGTCCTGACCTATCTGCATAACACCATGGGCCACCTTGGTTTCAGTAAAAACCCTTTAGCTGGTGAAGCAACGGTACTTCTGGCCAAGTATGCACACCGAAGTCAAGCAATACATTGAGAAATGTAAGAGATGTACCCTTCGTAAGCTGCCTGTTGGGAGGAGATGTGCTGGTCTGCAGAATATTCGTTCTACACGCCCGCTAGAAGTAGTCTGCATAGACTTCCTTAGCCTAGAGCAGTCTAAGGGAGGCTACGAAAATATCTTGGTTGTTACAGACCACTTTACGCGGTACGCCCAAGCATTTCCGTCCCACGACCAGAAGGCAACAACAGTGGCCAAGATACTGTGGCAAAAGTTCATCGTTCACTATGGGATCCCAGAAAGGATACATTCAGACCAAGGGAAAGGCTTTGAGGCCGGAATCACGGCACTGAAAGTTCCTTTCGCCAAAAAAGAATGCTACGCTACAAGTTTCGCTGTGAGTGGTGCAAATATTTGGAATAATCTGTCCGAACAATTGCGAACATTAGACTCATTAAGCACATTTAAATCGGAGCTCGATCCGACATGTCATTCATTAGATATTATGCCAATTGCGCTGATCTACGGAGTTATAACTTGTGGAGCCAGATGGGAATTTCCCCTTCTCTTTTTTTTCGCCAAAGGTTTTTTTTTGGCGGGTTTTCGCCCATCTCGTAAATCAGAATTGATATAAATGTTTTGGATTCCTGTAAATATCAACGCACGTCTGTAAATATTATGTTTGTAACTTTCTGTAAATGTTGAATTTATATGTACTGTTATTTTATTTAACGATGTATGCAGGGCCCCAATGAAAACCAGATTTAAACTGTTTGGGCACACCCTAGGTAAAGAAATGGAATAAATAAAATCATCAAAGAGCTCTGCAGGTTGATGGGTATCACTAAGAGCCGTACGACCCCGTATCATCCCCAAGGTAATGGCATGACGGAGCGCTTCAACCGCACACTACTCTCAATGTTCGGTACTTTAGAGCCAGACCAGAAGGTAAATTGGGCCATGTACGCAGAAACGATGACCCACGCATACAACTCGACGAAGCATGAATCCATGGGTTATTCCCCTTTCTTCATGATGTTCCTACGAGAGCCCAAACTGCCCGTTGACCTTATGTTCCAGCCACAAAGTAGTCCCGAAGAGTGTGATAAGAAAAATGGCAAATCTCCTTCAGAATACGTGAGCAGACTACGACGACATATGCGCACAGCATAGCAGGAAGCAAGTGCAGCTGCAGACAGGGCCAGACAGAAACAGAAGACTGCATGTGATTAGAAGGTACGTGAAGGTGTCCTTTAAGCCAGGTGATCACGTATTAGTTCAGAACAAGACGCCCCGTGGCAAGTGCAAACTTAAGGATACCTTGGGAGGAATGGCCACAGGTGATAGTACGAAAGCTACCCGCCTTTCCTGCCTATGTCGTACGCCGTACCGGCTCAACGAAGATGAGAACACTTCACAGGAACATGTTGACACCTTGCCCCTTTGACGTACCCCCTTCCTCCACATCGGATGCGAGTGATGAAGCTCTACAGGTCCCCCATGATCGTTTGGCAACACATTCCAGTACTGATGAAGATGCACTCTTGGACGACTACCACCGCGACAGAACATCCCAAGACACATATCTGCAACCTACGACAGCAGAGACTGAAAGCTACATCTCCACATCTCGTCACCGTTTTCACGAATAGGCGAATTTCATGAAAAATCGTCTATTTATCGAAAACAAAATTTTTGATGAAAACGATAAAATATTGCAATTTCTACAACCTGATGAAGTTATACATCCTAAAATCCTAATTAACCTATATAACTAATGGGCGAATTGGTCCTCAAGTGCCCTTTTGCGTTTTCACGAAGAGGCAAATTCGAAATAGCGTTGACTTCAACGTGTTTATGAAGGGGCACTTTGGTGCGCGTTGTCACTTTAGCGTTTTCACGAAGAGGCGAATTGGGCGAATTGGGCGCAAAGTGGTTTTTAGCGTTTTCAAGAAGAGACAAATTGGGGGCGCAATGGGGAAATGTATACATTCTGACTCTCACAGCCACGGGCGAATTTTCTAATGTATCGTTTTTTCGTTTTCACGAAGAGACAATTCTATTAATTGATTAATTCTGCAAAACTAATCACCTATTTTTCTTATAGATTGAAATCTCTTCTTTCCCATGATACCTTAATCTTGTATATTCTATAGATATTTATGTTTCAAACTGCCAAACGAAAAAAGGACGAACTTTACAAGCGATTATCTCGAAAGTTTGTTCAGACCGTGAAAGGCTCAATTTGCCTCTTCGTGAAAACGGTGACGATCTGATGACGACGCTGATTCAAATCACGTGGATGACGCCTGCGATGAAGAGGAGATGCAGTCCTTTCGTCCTCAAAGACACATCAAACCTCCGAATCGTTTTGGACTCTGGAATTATAACTAGATTGTGGTTTAACATGCAATTGTTTTAGTTTGTTTTCCTTACACTCAGGTTCATGACACATCCCAAGTTGTTGTTTTTGACGTAGCGTTATTCTTTAAGCCGCACTGCAGTTAAGTTGAAGTATTGTTGACTCGGGACAACAATAGGTTTTAGCAGTGGTGAGTGTAAGGTAGTGAAATTCTGCTGTCTTATTATAGTGTGAGTTCCCCCTTAGAAAATTTATAATAATAATAATAATAATAATGGCATTTATAAAGCGCATTTTTCCAAAGGTTTCAATGCGCTTGAGAACAACTCCACGAAAACAGAAAAAGATGAAATTGCAAAATGAAAGATGAGAGCAAACCTAGGATGAAAACAGATATGATTTGAGTTTACGTTTAAACTGGTGAACAGAGTTACAATGACGAATGTTGAGAGGTATTGAGTTCCAGCATCTGGGTCCAGCCACAGAGAAAGCCTTATCACCTGCAAGTTTGAATGTGCGTTGTACTTTTAAGTTATGCTCCGAGCGGAGACCACGTCGGTTGGGGTTACTGAGGTCAAGTGAATGTATTATGTATTGTGGATGCGTGCCTGAGAGTGCCTTGTACATATTCACAGCCGTTTTGAAGATGATTCGTTTTTGAACAGGTAGCCAGTGTAATTGCCGAAGAAGTGGTGATGCACTACAATGTTTAGGTTGTGTGAGTGTGATACGGGCAGCATTGTTTTGAAGCTTTTGTTTTGAAGCTTTTATGTGTTTTTATTTTACTTTGCAAAATAGTCCTAGGAGTGGCACCCCTGTCTAGTACCCGAAGTCCACTGTACATATGTTAGTTAATTGTATAAGAGCACCAGACTTCTCTCTAGTACCCAAAGTTCACTATGCATATTTTAGTTGATTGTTTAAGAGCACCAGACCGTTTTAGTTGTCCTGGCACTAACCATGTGCTTGGCTAGTCAGTGAGAGGGTGAGCAGCGAACAATACACACCTACACTGGACAGCTGCTTTCTCCCTTTCCCATAACGCTCAATCGTTCTGGTAGATGTATGATTGTTTGTAGATTAAATTTCACTTTAGTGCTGTGTTGGTTTTCGTTAGGCGAAAGTAATTTTTGTTTTAAGTTTTTTTTTTTTGTTATCTGGATCTCATCAGAAGTTTTGTTTGAGAAATTAAATAAGTCATTTTGTCTTTGAATTTTCTTTTTGTTTGTCCCAATTTGTTTAAGAATAGTTTGCGACCTTTTCCTATCGATCCTGGTTTTCTCTTTTTTTTTAACAAGCGAGTTCCCAACTCTAAGCGGTTTTCTTATTTATTATTCATTTATTCAACTGTGCCATTTTTCCAGGCTACATAAGCATAGTGACAAAATATGCCTTGGTACTGAAAGGGTTAAGCCCCCAAAAGTGTACCCTTTTGACCCACCACGTGATTATAACCCACCACGTAATTATAATTGTATCGGTATGATCGACCATTGGATACACCATTGGTAATTGTTTTAATTATCCTGAATGCGATTTGGGGGGTTGTATTTTAGTGTAAATGTCGTTTAACTAACCTGTCCGAATTTTCACAATCATGACCTATGATACAATAATGATCTACGTACATGTATTAACTTCGAACAAGCTAGCCCATGCCTAAACATGCTAATACTTCTTTGAAGTACGGTGCAATATTGCAGTTACTGTATATTATTATTATTATATCTTAATCTTGGTGATTTACATTTCCCAAACATGTTATTCACGAATAAAGCTGCAGCGCCTTGCTTACATGGATGTAAGTTCCAGGGTGTAAGTTATACTAATTTTTCAAAATATATATGCATTTTAACTGGCAGACTATTATCATGTCAAAATCTAGTGGTAGCTAAAGTACCATGGACATGAATAAACTCAAGTTGCATTTATAGCAACTTTTCTAGATGACTTCGAGATAAGGACAAGATTAATGTGATTTAGTAAAGTAAGGAATAGCCTGTATTACGCCAACCCAACATTGAGTTGGGGGGGGGGGGGGGGGGGGGGGGGTACGTGGCCGCCTTCATTTGAACCTTTAACTACATAGTGTACTAATTTTGTATGTTTGTGCAATTACCTTCATAGTCCGGATTTCCTTCATTTTGAATAAAATCTAAGTATCTAAGTAAAATCTAAGTATTTTCAAAGACAAACTTAAAATGTTCTCACTCCTAAATTAGTGTTTCTTCATCAGATTTACAATTCTTGGTAGTTGTCAAGTCATATTAATGTTGGAGTGATGGTGCACACACTGCCAACCCAACATCGAGTTGGGAGGGGGAGGAGGGGGGGGGGGGGGGGGGGGGACGTGGCCACCTTCATGAACTTTTAACTGCATAGTGTATCAATTTTGTATGTTTGTGCAATTACCTCCACAGTCCGGATTTCCTTCATTTTGAATACAATCTAAGTATCTAAGTACTGTACATGTATTTTAAAAGAAAAAAAACTTGATATTTTCCCACTCCTAAATTAGTGTTTCTTCATCAGATTTACAATTCTTGGTAGTTGTCAAGTCATAATAATGTTGGAGTGATGGTGCACACACCGCCAATCCAACATCGAGTTGGGGGGGGGGGGGGGGGGGGGGGGGGGGGGTACGTGGCCACCTTCATGAACTTTTAACTGCATAGTGTACCAATTTTGTATGTTTGTGCAATTACCTCCACAGTCCGGATTTCCTTCATTTTGAATACAATCTAAGTATCTAAGTACTGTACATGTATTTTAAATGAAAAAAAACTTGATATTTTCCCACTCCTAAATTAGTGTTTCTTCATCAGATTTACAATTCTTGGTAGTTGTCAAGTCATAATAATGTTGGAGTGATGGTGCACACACCGCCAACCCAACATCGAGTTGGGGGGGGGGGGGGGGGGGGGGGGGGGGTGGGTACGCGGCCGCCTGCATTTAAACTTTTAACTGCATATATAGTGTACCCATTTTGTATGTTTGTGCAATTACCTTCATAGTCCGGATTTCCTTCATTTTGAATAAAATAAGTATTTTTAAAGAAAAACTTGAAATTTTCTCACTCCTAAATTATTGTTTCTTCATCAGATTTACAATTCTTGGTAGTTGTCAAGTCATATTAAGGGCACAAAAGTGGGGGTGAGATATAAAATTCTTTCCAACAACTTCTTCTCACAGGCCAATATTGTTGTTTTAATTAATCTAATAGTCATTGCTTTGGGGGTACTGTCAATCCATTATGATTCAACACCATCAAAGAAGAGTGGCCTTCCATTACTTTGCCTTGCGAGGGCGCTATAGCACTAAAACAGTGCCTGGTGCACTAACTGGTAATATAATGCACATTACTCTGGTAACCTAAGCATAGTGACAACATATGCCTTGGTACTGAAAGGGATAGTAAACACCGCGGCACTTTGGAAACAAAATGGCTCCATACACCACTTGACCTAGCCGTTTTGCGTCTCTGATGTCGCAACTCTCTCTATCTACGGCTCTGTTGTAGATGTAGACCGTAGCTCTATAGACACTTGTTTCAGACACGGCCTAACTGACACAGCTAGTATTAGCCAGGGGTGGATCTAGCCTGTTTTTGTGTTTTTTCTTTTTAAAAACTGTTGTTTGGCGGGGTGAGGAGGGGGGAGGGGGGGTGAGGAGGGGGGAGGGGGGGGGGGGGGGGGGTTGTACCATTCAACAACAAAACTTACTTGACTCCAGCGAGTTCGTAGCGCGAAGCCATTTGTTTTATATTTGCAACCCCCAGGTATTTTTGGGTGGGAGGGAAAGCTGTTAATACTGTAAGGAAAACCGTTCTCTGGGGTCGACACACACACAGGAAGGAAACTCGGACAGGTATAGTGTGGTTTCGGTGATTCTTAGGCGTTTAATTACACTTCTCCGCCGGTCAAAACACTGACATGAAGCTTACCACTATCACGCGGCACTAGAACCGGTCAGAACCGGTTCGGCGTATGCGCTCACAAGTACGGGGTTGCCCGGGCGTACCGTCAGGGAGCACCAGGCGATTTCACTATGGAATCGCTCTTGTGCCCTCTATCGGCCAACCGGCACAAACGTTACACAGCCCCCCACGAAGACCTTGTTTGCCCCCAAACAAGACGCGGGCTCTGCCGCCGCACACCCGGAAGACCCACACCGGAAAGCGCACAACGCCAACAATTATACAACAATTTACATTACAACCAGAATGAAAGGTTATTGAAAGGTTCAAAAGTTCCCGCCTAGTAGGTGGGAGGTGTCCGTCGCTGGAACTGGTCTGCCTGAGGCTGCTCCCAGAATTCCGGTGGAACGTCTCTCACGCATGGGACGTCTCTCCGTGGCGCATGCGCGGTCCGACTCCGAGGCGCATGCGCGGTTCAACTCCGAGGCGCATGCGCGGTCCGCCAGACGACCCCTAGCTCTGGCACACCCCCAGTTCCGGCACACCCCCCTAATGTTAAGACTTGACTGCGACTGTGACTGTAACTGCGACTGGCTCCTCTGACTGCGACTGGTGCCTGCGACTGCGACTGTGGTTCCTGCGACTGCGACTGGCTTCGCGACTGTGGTTCCTGCGACTGCGACTGCGCCTGGCTCCTGCGACTGCAACTTGCTCCTGTGGCCGCGACTGTGACTGCCTCTTGCGACTGCGACTGGCTCTTGCGACTGGCTTAGAGAGCGTGGGCGTCCCGGCGAAGCCCCGCCCCCGCTGCGCCGACAGACCCGACTCGGAATCGCCCCGAGCGGAACAAAACGTCTGCCGTGCCGCCGTTTACAGCATGGGCCGGGCCCCCGGACTTGGTATAATTCCAGCAGAAGATCCAGGGAATGTCCCGACGAGGCCCCGCCCCCACTGCATTCAAGGGCACAGCTCGGAATCGCCCCTTGTGGAGCGAGACGTCTGTTGCGCCGCCGTCTACAGCATTGGGCAGCCCCTCCGTCAGACCCGGTAGCGGCTCCGGACAAAATATGGGGAAGGGCGCCCTCTCTCCGAATCGGAGTGGACGCACCGACGACCCCCAGCACTTGGCGCATGTCCCGAAATTCCCCGCTATCCTTTCCCAACTTCTTCCCCAGGAAACACCCAGACTCCCAGGACCTCATAACCCTTCTAGAGTTCTCCAAAACATCCCTAAAGAAGGCCTCCAACTCCCCCGGCGTGATGCACGGAATGCACCGGCTCCTCTCCAAACTTGGCCCCGCTCCGCGGGCCCGCACTCCAACCCGTCTTCCCGCCGCAGGGCGAGTCGGCCGCCACACCATCATGGCCCCGAGAAAACATGAACAACTTTACCTTGTTTCCTTTAGTCCTCCTGCATCCCACCGCTGCAAGCATTGTAACGAAAACCGTTCTCTGGGGTCGCCAAACACACAGAAAGGAGACTCGGACAGGTATTCTGTGGTTTCGGTGATTCTTAGGCCGTTTAATTACACTTCTCCGCCGGTCAAAACACTGACATGAAGGCCGAGTTCGGGCGGTCTGTTCTTGACACGCGAACTCTGTTCTTACGCTCGAACGGCGGGAACGCGACCCGTGAACATTGCACTCGGAACAAGAACACACACCACATATCCACCAGGGTTTTGCAAGAACAAGTTACGCGTGTCAAGAATAGACCGCCCGAACTCGGCCGAAGCTTACCACTATCACGCGGCACTGGAACCGGTCAGAACCGGTTAGGCGTATGCGCTCACAAGTACGGGGTTGCCCGGGCGAACCGTCAGGGAGCACCAGGCGATTTCAACATGGAATCGCTCTAGTGTCCTCTATCGGCCAACCGGCACAAACGTTTACAGTACACTCGCTTTCGCCTGGCGCAGGCAATAACGCGTCTAGGCTCATAAGCCGGTTTAAAAAGGTACCGGCCAACCACATATTTACATTGATTGCCTTATTATTCTTATATCCTTTAATATAATTGTCCAAAGGGATTTCAGTGGAGTGTGATACTGATAGTCTGAAAAAAGGCTATGGTGAGCTTGACAAAACGTGACTAGAAGCACACAATCAAGCAATGGCGGATCTGAGGGTACAATATCATGTAAATGGAACGCTATAGATACTAGCCACCAGCCTCGGTCCAAACATTGGGCCACCGGTATCAAAATGATCGAGAGGAGTAATGCTCATGGCGATGTTGGGCAAGGTATGCACATCTAGAGTTGGAAAATGTGCGATAGCATTGCAGCGTGAGTGGTGGATTATAATTTGATGTTTTTATTTTTTTATTTCAAAATGGCCGCCAATATCCTTGTTACCGGAATAATTGTATGTGGTAACAACATTTTCACGGTCATTCTTTTTTGAGAAAGGGTGATAACACGAACCTAAATTACGGGAAACGTGCTGCTGAACCTCCCTAATGACTGATCGATCTACGCACAAGTAGTGAACACAAAAAAAAATCAGTTTTCACAGCAGCGACCCAGTATGCGTTCAACTGTTAGAGATGCGACGATCAGGGCAGAAAAACCTCCAAGGCACAAAAACGACAACTCGTAGCTTCCGGTGGCATCATATAAGACACCTGGTGGGGAAAAAAAGAAAGAGAAAAACTCACACACAATAATTCGATACAAAAAGGCCTATGTACAATACACCTAGGTTCACCCAGCACAGTAAAATCAGGAATAAGTGGAAAACTGATTTTTTGAAATATGTACATGGTACAAAGGAAATTTCTTAAGCTTTTTAATGATACCCATCACAAGCCTGTAGCTCAAACGTTATTGGCTATGAGCTACAAGCTTGTCTTGGGAATCATTAAAAAGCTTATGAAATGTCAAATGTTACCAAGTATACATGTTCATTTTTATGTGCTGGTCACATTTTTGTTCAACGCAGATTCAACTATTTTAGAAGGATATTGTTTGCAATGCTAATAAAAGGTGGACTTCTGTGCAGGATCTTCGTTAGACTTTTAAAATGTTTCAGGTACCTCGGCAGATGTTCTTTGTCATTTTAAATGGAACAATACGATACATGTACAATGAACGGCACAGAAGTTTCATTATCAAATTCATTATCCTCTTAACTCCATCTTTAAGCGTAAAGTCTACCAGTGTTTTCCATCTAAATCAAGAAAAGAAGGGCAAACATTAAAGTAAGACTTCATTAATTTACCTGCCAAAGCTCCTCCGGCCAATTCCCCCATCGCAAAGAAGACACACAATGTACCCCACGCCCTGTCGCCTAATTCACCCTCCAAGACTTGCTGAGACATTAGTATGGACAGAGCAGCCATAACTCCGAGACAAATGCCATTGATGGAAGCTAACCCAACAAGTCCCGGGTAGTTATCTAAAACGACTGGATCCAGCATAAATGCTGCAAGATTGCCACAAGAGAGAAGTATGAACAGTTGAACTGGTTTGATGTATCCACGGTGCAGTACGGGTCCGTAGGCGATCCTGCCAACGAGAGTACCGACCCCACCTACCGTAGATAGAAGAGCAGCTCGCTGGTTCCCAATACCCCTGACCACTGCATGAGGAACGAGGTAAATCATCCAGACGCTGTACATGATACCAAGTACAAAATACGCCAAAGCATATATTGTGAATACTGGTTCCAGTAACAGCACATCCAATGATACAATCTTACTGAAGCCCCGAGCAGCTTTCTTTAATATGTTGACCAGATTGTTCAGTTTACTGTCACCTGATAGTGAACCCTCTGATATCGTCTCTTGAGCTGAAGTGGACTTAGTGGCTAGGGATTCATATATTGGTGGCGGCGGCTTGATCAAGGCTCCAAAAACACAAACATTTGCATTAAAAGCTGCAAATATGAGTATTGTTCCACGCCATCCATATATCTCGATTAAAGTTTCTGTCAACGGGGGATATATCATCATTCCAAAGGCACATCCTGTCATGACAATACTGATAGGTAGAGCTGCGTTGGTTGGAAAACACTTGATCAATGCAGCACGGGGAGGAACATAGGCAAGGCTAACGCCAATTCCTGTGGGGAAAGAATTTCACCCAAAACAATATTTACAACTTTGCACTCGATATCTTTTAAACGATTGATGCCGAATGACATGATGCTTTACAAGAGTTGGGACATAGGTATGGTGGGACTATGTCGGCCCTGGAGGGACTACGTAGATCGTGAATATCGACGTCAATATTCGCGACACATCACGACTTTCCCTAAAGTCGCGAATATTGACATTAATATTGAGGTCAAATTTCAAGACTTTCCCCAAAAGTCGCGAATATTGACGTTAATATTCGCGATTAATTTCACGATCGGTCATAAATGTTGACGCAATTTTCCACTCCAGCAAGCTAGGTTCTTGATGTCGGTTTATGTGCTGCACGCGTTTAAAGTGTTGACAATATTCTGATAATCTGAAAGGATTCTGATGTGTGCAAGCTGTGATTGAGCAAAAAGTGTTTTGAAGTGCAAAAAACAAGCGATTCCACATTTCTGTCCGCTTATGTTTTTTTACACGTGCCAAATACTCTAGAACCATAAATGCCCCTTCCCCCCTCTTTGGAATTGTATTGCCAAACTGGACTATAAGTCCTACACTTTAAATCTGCTGGACTGTTTGGAATATAATATATACAAGGATATATATTGTGCAATTAAATATCAGGGCTACCAGTATTTTGTTTTTATTAAAAATTGAAACACAGACATAGTAATTGTTTAAAGTTGCAATATATCTTTAATTATTTTGTTCTTAAATTTTGAGGTACAATTGCTGGTTTGCTGATCCTTGGGTTGTTAGCTGAGAGATAATTACTGCATTGAAATTTAACACAGGGGCTCCCCCTATACATTGTAACTTTGAATACAATAGTCAAGTTCACACATTATTTACGATCAGCTGGCAACAATATTTTGTTTATTTTTATACCAGATATAAATAGGTTCGTACACATGTTATTAGTACCAGTATTCCGAAATCTTGTGTTTTATGTGTGTGTGTGTGTTTAGTTTTTTTCAAAAAATCTCCACGCCTATCTCTAAACAACACTAGTTATTACGCGTCGAAATGTATGTCCGGTCGTGAAATTTGACGTGAATATTGACGTCAATATTCACGACTTTGGGGGCAAGTTGTGAACTTGGTCGCGAATATTGACGTCGATATTCACGATATGCGTGTCCCTCCAGGGCCACCATACATACATGTACATAGGTCAATTAACATAGGTCAATTAACAATGTGACTTAACATAACCTAACAAAATGAGTCGCAAGTCACCAGCCCGGTTTCATAAACGCTGCGACGCGTCGCAACTCGAGTAACGCGTCGCAACTCGAGTAACGCGTCGCAACTATATAGTAACGCGTCGCACCTCGCGACGCGTCGCGGATCGTACGATCAATTTCACGAAACTTGCGATGCGTTGAACACATCGCAACTACTTTAACAACGGTTTGAAACACGGGGTCGTAAGTTACGACGAGTCTTTGGGTAGTCGTACAATATTTTTATTTTTTTTGCCCGTTTTACGCCATAAAAATGTAATAAACGAGACGAGAATACACGATCAATGTGTGGACAATAATTTGTTAATAAAACATTCATCGTAGTCAAATGAATAAACCTTGAATAGTGCACTTGAAATTTCAATTAGCTAGAGCACTGTTTTTCTTTAAAACTGCACCTATATTGATCTCCATTTATATAGACTGGATAGGACACCGCGTATGTGTTTGTGCACAAATGCGTGATCTGCACAATGGCGGCGCGCTTGCTACAGGAGGGTAAACGCGGCATGTATATTCACTCTAGAAACTAGAGTAGTTATCGAGATTATCGGGTTTGTATTCGTATGGGGAATTTAAGCGCTCTGAAAATTGTTTCTATTAAAAAGCATTGAATTAACTAACGAATAACGATAGGGAGTTCCCTCATGCTATCATGCAGTCCTAAACACAGCCATCTTTTCACACTTTCTTGATAGGTAAGCCTACTAATTTTCCCTACGTAATGTAGCCTACAATTTTGAATGAATATCATTTTTCTTGAGCCCTCCCCTGAAATTATATATATAAGTATATTGCTCTTTCATTTAAACCCCCGTAGTTAATAGAACAGATGGAGACAGACACATAGTGAATTTAATGGTCGTATTGAATTTCTAAAATTACATATGTTTAAAGGTAGGATACACCATTGGTAATTGCTTGAATTATCATGAATGGGTGGATTTGGGGGGTTGTATTTTATAGTAAATGTCGTTTAACTAACCTGTCCGAAGTTTTACAGTCATGAATGTTGAGCAAAAGCACGAAAAACAGCGTTTGTTTTCGATTGGCGTCGAGCAGTTATTGTTATGTTATCTTTGTTTTCTCTTCGCGATCTCCATCCGGCGATCGCGATTTTTGTTTGATCAAAATATATTTTTCGAAATAATTACAGGAATCTAGCGCAATCATTTTACCGGATGCCTCGAATCATTATTTACTTACAAATGAGTAAGATATTTCCTAATAATTCAGTAGTAATTTTTTTTCTCGATATATGCAAATGGTGTATCCTAACTTTAAATTGAACAGTCATAGGGCTTATAACCATGGAGGAATAAGAACGAAACTGAACCGCACAAGATAAATTATATTACGAATTTATTACACAAAACCATAACAACAAGTAATCTTGTTGCTCTCTTCATTCTACCAACTTTCGTGTCAATATACAATAACATATTTCAAAAAAATTCACAAATAGAAAATCTAAGAAACGTGAATAAGTAACTTTCGATATACATGAGTCAAAAAGAAATTAGTGCTAAAACTATTTCGGTAAGAAACATGAAAACTGAGCATCTAAAAGTTGGTCCACATGAAAAAGAAATGACACAATTTGAAAATCCAAATTTCGAATTATTTCGATTGAATATAAACTATGGACAGCTGCAAAAAAGAGAGGTAGGGTCACAAATGATGTAACTTCGAAACCAAAGGAGTAAATTCATCAATTCAAAACAAATCCCAAAACATTGTCTATCTATTTATTTCTCTACCTAGGCCATGTGTGTATATTTTGCCTCAATTTTTTTGTGTAATTTTCTAGAGGGAACTTTTTTCTACTCGCCCTAGGGTTCGTATATGTCGTTTTCAAATGCCTGCACATAGACGCCATTATATTTTATAGATACTCAATAATAATTATCCTCAATTGACCAATTGCGTGTGGAATTTAAATAATATCTGGTACACTGACTTGTTCATACAGCTTGGCACAGTTTACATTTAAATTATCCAGACCAAATACACTGTTGCTATATCATGTGATTCGGGGCAAGCTCTTGCATAGTTACGTTAGAGACGCTCGGCACCAATACATTGTTCACAATGGTTGAGAATGGTACAAAGACACCAGACCATTCCAGAGCCGGGGGTTGCTAGCATATGAAGCACGATATGTGGCAGAGAAAACCCCCTTTTGTGTTGACCATTGTGTTTCCGGAATCTCAGGAATTCCTTTTAGGTTTCAAGGGGTGGTGGGTTAGGTTACAACAGTGTTTAGTGCGTATAAAGTATAGGGATAAGAGGGGGGTACCCCTCTGCCACATATCGTGCTGGGTATAGTTGCTAGCGTAAGGCTTGTCCCGAATCACGTGATATACTAGCAACAGTGTCTTTGTTCTGGAGAATTTAAATGTAAACTATGTCAAGCTGCGTGAACAAGTCAGTGTACCAGATATTATTCAAATTCCACACGCAAATGGTCAATTGCAATTAATCACGTACGTTATGTAGCGCACGAAATGAGTTCCTCAAGATATTAGCGTTGCACTATAGCTGGAGCAATAACAGTTAGACATCCTCAACCTATATTTGTCATACAGGGGTGAAACAAGTGAGGTCATATTAAACAAAATTTTATCCAAATGGAACCTCGTGATCATGGCTACGAATTTGCTGCGCCATTTTTTTACCATCATGCCTTGCGCAATAGTGAAGGAACGCGCAAGCGCCCACGTAGTCGAGGCTGATATAGGGCCTTTTCGAATCTCTGGCTTCGTTTCGTCTTTGGCTTAAGGCGATTTCAGATTCCCAACTGCAAGATCTCCAGCCACATTCTGATGCCTGTTGTGCTTCAGTGATTCGGATTTCGGAGGCGAACCGAACCGAAGACGAAGCAAAGGTTTCGAAAATGCCCATAAATGGAGAACAGTGACTGCAACATACGTCAGCCATTTTGATTTACGTTTTTGAAGCTTTCCAAATACCATACGGCTATTTACTGTGCGTTAAATAAGAACCTAATTTATAACGGTCACCGTTTTGTGCTATAAATACACCTACGATCCATTTATCTATATATTTATCTATAATTATCTGATCATTTCAGGTATTCATTAACATTAGTGACGTTACAGTGCGTCTCACAGAAAACATGCAAACAAAATATAATGAAATGCTAGACATACGGTATATAATTATATTCTCTTTAGCCGTAAGTTTCGTATAAATACAAACAATGCATCCGATAGGGATCCACTTGAACATAGTTGTTAAGGGTTCACTTACCCCATGTTACTGTGAGAAGTGAAAACACAGCAATATTGGTCGCCATTGACATACCCAGGAACGAAACAAACATGGTGATTCCTCCAGCAATGACGAGATTACGTGATTTATACTTCTTAGTCAAGATGTTCACTAGGGGAACTGATACAAATAAACAAATGTATGCTTTTTTTATGATTTATGATTTTAGTTGAAAGACATACATTGTATATTATATTTTGTTTAAACTTTCCCGGGGGTGGTTATTAACACGTAACTTCACCTTAACATATTTGATAAGGGGTCCAAAGAGTATAATGGGTTTTCGTCGAAGCCTACAAAGTGTCAAAATATTACAGGTTATTTTTTGTGTGATCAAAGTGAACAAAGAAACTGGCAAGGCAGGATACGAACCTGCGACCTCCGGAATCCCGGAACGGCGCTCTACCATCTGAGCTACCTTGCCATTATGTTGGCGGTCTCCAAATTGTTAGTATCTTTGAGGGCGCTAGTCAGAAGTCATATAAACACTAGAATGCAGTGACCAGGGATCACGCCAAATTGTACGATACAACCCGGGGAGCGACATTATGGGTATCACTTAATGTGGATACGACTTGTGCTATTATAATACACAAATAAACCACAAGGAAAACTGACTATGTAAATTTGCATATATTTCAAAGTGAACAAGTTCATCGGATGTAATAAAGTGCCAAAGTGTATTGGTTAACAAACGTACAAATCCGTAATATGTCACATGACACCTGATGACGTCTTCATGATACCATCACGACGTCACCTCAATATATAACTATAACATATCGCAGAATACCTGCATACCAAGTTTGAACCTAGTCGGACTCGTACTTCCGGAGATAAAAGACCTTGAAAATTTCACATTTAATGTGACGTCAACATGACGCGTCATCGTAACAAAAAATCTTCTTAGACCATTTGTGGGTTGTGGTATAGGAATGTGATAAGTCTAAAGTCAATCAGATTTACCAAAGTGACAAAGTGTATCGGTTGAAGAAAACGTGTACAAATTATACTAGAAAAAAACTACATCTTTAATGGTTTCTCTGAAATTCATTTTAGGCTTTTTTAGGGGGGGGGGGGGGGGGGGTGCGTTAGGTAACAAAAGTCTAGATATTTGGGACAAAGGGCGGATTCCCTCGGTCTCACCGATTTGGCAGGTGTCATCATATGGTTTTGCTGATGGATTTCAGAATAGTTTACCGAGCTATGGAATTAACGTCCGACTTGTTGAGATCTTAAGATAATCTCATGTTGACGACATATTACAGGCAAGGTTTAACATGTTTTTGTTTATATCTATTAAAAAGCAAATTTGTACATTTGTATATACATGTAAGATCTAATTCATGTAACAACTGTACAACTCAACAGTTGGGTTTAAAATAAATTAAAAAAAAAAATACTTGCTTGACACTTACCTAGAATATAGCACGTCGTGTGCGATGCAGCAATGGCGGTTCCCAATGCGGAAATTGAGCAATCCAATGATTCGCGAATGGGCAAAATAAAGACGCCAAAACTTTTGAAAGTTCCCAGCTCAATAGCGCCGATGAGGAAACCCAAGACAGTTACAACCCATGCGTAGCCACGACCTATGTTCTAAAACAAGATATGGCGTATTGTCAATATTGTCAATATTACGGTGATATTAATTTTAACCAAATTAAATAGGCCGTACGGGGTACAAATTTAGCTTTTATTCTCGTTCCGGCCCCATGCATCTATAATAACTCTTTGGTTTGGTACATAGTTTTATCTGGAGATTAAGTTCTCCACAAAAACACCAGTCAAAATAAATTTAAATAATTCCCGAACAAAATTGGCACTAACTCTAGTCACAATTAGGTTGAAATCCCTGAGATCCGGCACCACGTTTGGCACCACAAGTGTCTTATATCTTCACTGTCACCACGAAGTAACACTAATGTCATGGCTGAATCGCGAGACCCCTTTCTGGCGTTTTCACGAAGTAACGCAAAGCCAATAGCTAATACACACGGATAGCGTCACTTCGTGAAAACTCGATACGCGGGGCCATTTCTGGCGTTTTCACGAAGTAACACAAAGCCCATAGCTAATACACACGGATAGCATCACTTCGTGAAAACTCGTAAACGGCGTATCTGATTTGTGAGTTTTCACGAAGTGACGCTATCCGTGTGTTATATATGGGCTTTGCGTTACTTCGTGAAAACGCCAGAAAGGGGCCGCGCGTATCACGTGACATTAGTGTTACTTCGTGGTGACGGTGTATAATGGCCCTGTCACACCAGAACGTTTTAGCCAACGCGTGAGTAACGTGTTGTAATTTTGGCAACACGCTGGCAAACGCTGACCAGTGCTAGGCCAGCGCTAGCAACACGCTGAGCGCGTTACTCACACGCTGGGACACGCTGTCACACGCTGAGAATTTTTTTTTTTCAACATACCTACAATTTTCAACATACCTACAATTTCCAGCGCGTTGGAGGTTCGTTACTCACGAGTCAAACACGCTAGACGATCATTATCAACCCGCTACTCACACGCTGGCGTACGCTGGCGACACGCTGGTAATGGCCCTGTCACACCAGAGCGTTTTAGGCCAACGCGTGAGAAACGTGTTGTAATTTTGGCAACACGCTGGCAAACGCTGACGAACGCTAGGCCAGCGTTAGCAACACGCTGAGCGCGTTACTCACACGCTGGGACACGCTGTCACATGCTGAGGAAAATATATTTTGTTCAACATACCTATAATTGCCAGCGTTTGCCAGCGTGTGGATGCACACGCTGGCGGCGCATTGGAGGTTCGTTACTCACGCGTCGAACACGCTAGACGATCGTTATCAACCCGCTACCCACACGCTGGCGTGCGCTGGCGTACGCTGGCGACACATTGGTTATGGCCCTGTCACACCAGAACGTTTTAGGCCAATGCATGAGTAGCGCGTTAAAAATAGTTGATTCGCTGGCAATCGCTGAAGTTTCACAGAAAAAGTCAAGTGGAACCGTGATTTTAGCGTGTCCATACAAGTTGATAACGGGTTCATGGCGTATGCCAGCGCGTGAGTAGCGTGTGAGGAACGCGCTCAGCGTATGAGGAACGCATCACTGATTTATAGTAAAAATACGACAGCGGGTCGCCAGCGTGTAAGCAGTGGGTTGGTAACGATCGTCTAGCGCGTTCGACGCGTGAGTAACGACCTTTCTGCGCGCCGCCAGCGTGTGCAGTCACACGCTGGCAAACGCTGAAAATTTTAGGTATGTTAAAAAATGTTTGTTTGCCTCAGCGTGTGACAGCGTGTCCCAGCGTGTGGGTAACGCGCTCAGCGTGTTGCGAACGCTGGCCTAGCGTTGGTCAACGTTTACCCGCGTGTTGCCGAAATTCCAACACGTTACTCACGCGTTGGCCTAAAACGTTCTGGTGTGACAGGGCCATTACTGTAGTAGCGCGTCGGCTTTTTTTACAACTAATCATGTGGTCGTTGCAGTACGCCGGCGCGCGTTGGAACGCGCTACTCACGCGCTGGGCAGTCATTCATCAGTCGTCGAGCGCGTTACTTACGCGTTACTCACGCGCTGGCAAACGTTATGAACCCGTTATCAACGCGTTATGGACGCGCTGAAATTACGGTTCCACTTTGACTTTTTGTGTGGAAGTTTAGCGTTTGCCAGCGTATCAACTATTTTTAACGCGCTACTCACGCGTTGGCCTAAAACGTTCTGGTGTGACAGGGCCATTAGCCTCAATAAATCCTCTAATTATTTTCTTGACAAAATTCAGCCGGCAAGGCATTTAATTATCATAGTTCCGAATTTTACCAGGGCACGTTTTTGAGCGTGTTTGGTCAGTTTCTTATCGCCGCCTATAATCGGCATTATTGCCACATTGTAATGGCCCAAGCATGGTCCAAAGCTGTGGGGAGGGGCATGTTTACGGCTGTAGTGTAGAATCAACCTTCAAAATGATCGCAATATCGTAATTTTTACAGGGACAAGTATTCTCAATAACTCCTCTAATTATTTTCTTGGCAAAATTCAGCTGGCAAGGCATTTAATTATCAGAGTTCCGCGTTTTACCGGGGCACGTTTTTCAGCTTGATTAAATGCATGCGATATAATGTAAGGCCGAGTTCGACACGTTTGAATGGAGTCGCGGCCTTGTCCAATTGCCGCCTTGTTTAACACCCGCAGTTGAAAACTCAAAACTAAGCAGCTAAACACAACTAGTTTTTACCATAACATTGTCAACATTCAAGCAAATACCCAGCAAAACGAGCGAAAATAACGGCGACCCTTACAAGTCAGACAGTTCTTTATTGTGTAATTCCTACAACCCTTCGTAAAAATCACTCAACTTTCTCCGATAAAATAATGTCAACGATGGCGGTATTCTGTACACGTGTGTAAAGACTTGCGACGTGCGCGCGCAGAGCTAGCTAGCTATGACCTTTCACCGCTCGCTCTAATTATGCAGTTTCTACGCAACGATCGACTAATAAGAAAACGACTTTAGTGATCAGCTTAACTATTAGCATAATGAGCACTGCCCCCAAAACCTCAACTTAATGATTGATCCAAGGCGTTCATTATTTTTAGTTGATTTGCATGTAATAGTGGCCGCGTGAAGTCGTTGTTTGAGCTCCGATTAGTGCCGCGCCGTACGTACGGACGGGTACTGGTGAACGCCTTGACCAAGGCTAGGGTAACCATTATGTCAAGCCAACTGATCACTGTCCAATGTACCTCTTATATTTTGTTGCACCTGCGTCTGCCCTATACAAGGTCCTATGGATTTAAGAGGTCATTAACAAAGTTGTTTTTGGGTTCTCAAACTCCACAGGACGGAGCCATGTTCGGTTTCGCGCATGCGCGGATCGATGTTTTCGCTCGGCTTACTTTCTTCTTCGTCTCCCGTCCCGAATCGAAAGCTTGCTAGTAATAATGAAGATGTCCTCATGCAAATACGGGATCAAGATTGCGTGTCACAGGAAGTCAGGCATCCTGTTACAAAAACTAAAGTACTCGATTTCTCACGAGGAAGAGAAGCCGTCCTTAAGAGTGAGTCTCACCTTGAAGATGGCACATGTACTTAATTTGCTTGAGGAATTTGTTTTATATCTGCTGTATATAATTATAATTAAACAAATCTCTGCCACGGGCGTTTAGCAAATATACATAGAGGGCGGTACATCGGACCCTGCGGCTCGATCCTTACACGTTATTAGCGAGCTTTCGATTCGGGACGGGAGACAAAGGGCCTTTTCGAATCCCTGGCTTCGTCTTTGTGTTTGGCTTAAGTTGATTTTTGACTCCCAACTGCAAGATCTCCAGCCACATTCTGACGCCTGATTTTCTTCAGAAACATTCACTCGATTGATGTGAACCCCAAAGTTAGACTATTTTAATTTTTTTCCATTTCTATTTGCTTCTCAGACATTTGGAATTCGGAGGCGAAGCCAAAGACGAAGACGAAGCAACGGTTTCGAAAAGGCCCCATGAGGACGGTAAGCCGAGCGAAAACATCGATCTGCGCATGCGCGAAACCAACCATGTCTCCTTTTTGTTGAGTTTAGGAACCCCAAAACACGGTTATTATTATTATTATTATTATTATTTATTCGGCCAAGAAATAAAAAACGGTACATTGACAAAGTTATACAGCTGTACATGAAATCATTGCAAGTATAAAGTAACAATATGCTTTCAATATAACAGAAACAATAAGTTTGAATAGCAAAACTGAATTATTCAAGAGGTAAAGAGGATTAAGAGCTGGGGTCAGTGGGGGTGGGGTTATCGGAGGGAAACGAAGGAAAATGAGAAGTAAAGTATGCAATGGGGATTGGGGAAGGATTGAAGTGGTTTAGGAGGGGATTGGTGGAGAAGGGGAGGGGTGGAGGAGGAGATTGGTGGAGGAGGGGAGGGGTGAGGAGGGGAGTGGTCAAGTTGGGGGGGGGGGGGGAGTTGTGAGTGTGTGGGGTAGGCGAGTGACGAGTGGTTGTGGGTTTACGGAGGGAAAGGAAGGGAAATAGGGAGTGAAGAATGTGGTCTATTTCGGGGGGGGGGGGGGGGGGGGTTAGACAAATGATAAAGGATTGAGATCTAAACAAAGACAAGAAAACATTTCAAGCTGGCCAGGGTAGGCAAAAGTGTACTAAAACACTGTAGCCCTAAAGCCTGCCTACCTAACCTTGAAATGTCTACATACAATTACTATATATGAAATATATGTATACCCAGCGCGATATGTGGCAGAGGGGTACCCCCTTCTTATCCCTATACATTATACACACTCAACACTATTGTTACCTAACCCATCCCCTCTTGAAACATAAAAAGAATTCCTGAGATTCCGGGAACACAATGGGCAACACAAAAGAGAGGGGGGGGGGGGGGGGTTTCTCTGCCATTATTGTGCTTCATAATGCTGTTATGACCTCTGATTTCTATAGGACCTTTTACAGGGCAGACGCAGGTACAACAAAATATAAGCGGTGCATTGGACATTGACCAGTTATTGATTTTCCAACATAAAATTTTGGAAACATGCAAATTCATATAAATAGAGCTTATAGGATTCCCAAAACTGCCTATATATCACTTCTAGGTCTTAGAAAACACCTGAGACCGTTATTTGAAATAGGCTCAAGTAAAATCCTGGAAACCCCTAAAAGGGGCGTTACCTTCTTCTTTTAGAAGAACACTATAAAACATGATTCATCACTATTTAAAATTCTTGTGATTTTTGTTCCATTTTTGCATAACCACCAAGTTTAGATAATTTATCCATGGACAAATGATGTTTTTCAAGGCCGCAAAAATAAACCAAAATCCCCTAAAAAATTGGGAAACATATAGGCCTACATGTAAATGTGTAAAAAGTCCCAAGCATTCCAAATCTGTTTTCAGCTCACTTCTAGGTCTTAAAAAACAACTGACGACATGAGGAACGCCTAGTGTACAAAATATACCGCTACTCACTTTTCCAGTATTTCGTTTCACGTTAAATGCTCATGTCACTGGGAAAACTAGTACGAGTCAAAGGTATACCTCGTCTCCGCACAAAATGACTACATGTACTTGGTTGCAATGTGTATAGCGATACACATTCTTATTTGAAATTTTCTTATACACAAGTAAAGCTAGGAATTCAGGGCTTTTATCTTGGCTAAATTTACGAATTACGAATCCACAGTTATATTTGTCCTTGACACTAATCCAGAGCTTGCAATAATTAGTTAAGATCCTCCGGAAACTTCCTGCATGTAAATCATGTATGTACGCGTCTAATGGCCACGATACCAGAATGCATGCTTTTCGTGGCCACTAATATCTGGATGGCAATACTTCAGTTGACGCAATGGTTTAAAGGTAGGATACACCATTTGCAAATATCCAAAATATTTACTACCGAATTATTAGGAAGTATCTTACTTATTTGAAAGTAAATAAGGATTCTAGGCATCCAGCTAAATTATTGCGCTACATATCCTGTAATTGTTCCAAACATTTAATTGTATTTTTTAAAAATCACGATCGCCGTCCGGCGATCGTGATTTCGTGAAAAACAAGAACAACATAAGAATAGCTGCCCGACGCCGGTTGAAAACCAACGCCGTTTTTCTTGCTTTTCTCGGCATCTATGATTGTAAAACTTCGGCATCCATGTAAAACTTTGGACAGGTCAGTTAAACGATATTTACTATAAAATACAAGCTCCCAAATCCACCTATTCATGATAATTTAAGCAATTATCAATGGTGTATCCTACCTTTAATAAATTACGAATCAACAATTTATGGACGATTGTCAAATGAAACAAATTATATTTATTTCCCGTCGACCTCGTGTTGGGAACCCAAGCAAGGGTGTATATTGCCCCACGTTTACGAGGCTATAACCAATGGGCCTTCGTTCTTTCTAACTTCCCTTAGTTTGCATACATAATAACAATTACTTACTGAGTATGGTGTACGTGTATGTGACATCTTCGCTGAGCGTCCTTGCTTCTGTCAGAGCAGCGATGTGGCGATATGTAACATTTTCTAAAGCATATAAGTGACTGAATAATTATGTGAACATAGTAATTATCCAAAATGACAACTTCGTGAACCCACAAATGTGCGCACATTACACTGTCTCCAGATATCATCAAGTTGTCAGTATTGGTGAGCTTCAAATTCACCAAGTTGCTTAATGGCACAGTTATCATATTAAAGCCTTATGGAAAATCATATGAACAATGATAACATTGTGATATTTAGCCCAGCAAACAAAAACTGGGGGAAATGGTGTGTTCATAAATTGGGCTAAAAGATAGGTGAAGGGTTTCCTAAGGTGAGAGACTTGAACAAGTTCAAGGAAACCCTCCATTATACTTAGGTAGTACTTCACATCACATCTAGCGCATCTCTCACAAGCATGGAATCCCAGGTTTTTAACATAGTATACATGTAATCCTCCTAAAGATCCAGAATCTGTTGACTTCGCACAAGGACTGGTCAGACCCGGAGCGCAGGCCTGCAGCCGATTTCACGAAACCTTACGCAATGGCGCAAGCCAGCTTGCGCCACAAAATATTGCGTAAGCTGCGCCACCTTTGTTTGCTGCGCAATATTTTGCTTACGACAGTTTCACGAAAGTTTGACAGTGCGTAAGGCCGCGGCTTACGCAACAAATTATAGCGTAGCTTGCGCAGTCAATTTAGGTGGCGTAAGATATGGCATAGCGACTGAAAATGACCTATTTTACCAGCAAATCGTAATTAACGTGGAGCCCGTCATTGCTCAACGTATGAGGATTCATGAAAGACACTCAGTCATGATGATTGAAGTAAATGAATTTCTATTTTACCCGTGACAGAATCGTTAACGATTTCGCGAAAATTCGGACAAAACTATTTTCAAAATGGTGGGCGTAGGTGGTGCAACGACGATTTCATGAAAGAACACAAATGTACGCAAACAGTCGACGTAAACGCTGTTTAAAACGTTGCGCAGCTACGCCAAGTTTCGTGAAATGCTCCGTAAGGAAATGGCGCAGCTACGCAACATTTTTGTTGCGTAAGCCTTGCGCCACTTTTGAAAATGGCGCAAGCTACGCACTTTTCGTGAAATCGGCTGCAGGAGTGTACAAGATCTCCTGTCAATTGGCAAAGTGTACATCGGCTAACTTGGCTAAACTTCTTTCATTTCATGAACCACGTATAGGGAGGGGTCTAAGTTTTTATCTGACAAATCTCGCTTACGGACAACTATCACCAGCAAGAGTTCATGAGACAAAGCATTCTCCATTGCAGCTCCCAAAGAATTGAACAAAATCTAATTGCACATCAGAGACTCCCAATCTATCCACATTTTCAAGAAGCTTCTCAAAACCCATTTACTTGCTCTTACCACTAGCTCCTCCTGATTGTTTCTTCATTGTGAAGCGCTTTGATATTGTTAAAAGCGCTGTACAAGGTGTCCCGGAAAAAAGGAAAAGGAAAGTTTTCGGGTAAGTTACGTAACAATTCAGAATAATTTTTCAAAAGAATTATGTACACTTCATTGGAAATGTAATTCTCCGTTCTTTCATATGACATCATACACGTATTTAATCGCGCATGACCGATTGCAGACAATTTGAAGTGGCAATGTCAGAAACCCAATTGTTCAAAATAAGTGGGTCGAAGTTTCGGAAGGTTATGGTGGGTTGAAGATGGAGCACCTGCTAAGTCACCGCAGAGTCTTCATTAGAGATAGGTTCAAGGAACTGCCATGACAGAGTTGTTGCCTTGTATCATCCCACCGAGTGGCCGCCAAGATCACCTGACCTGACCATGTGTTATTTCTTCTTGTGAGGATATCTGAAGAGCAAGGTCTTCACCACTCCTCCTATTGGAGATCTGCGTGACAAAATAATCGCAGAGGTTGAGACACTGTGGCAGCAGAGGAGAGTGATCTGTCGTGCAATAAGGGCCATGAGAACAAAGGAAGGTTTTGGAAGGTTATGGTGGGTGGAAGATTGAGCACCTGCTAACCGCAGAGTCTTCGTTAGAGATAAGTTCAGGGAACTGCCATGACAGAGTTGTTGCCAAGCATCATCCCACCGAGTAGCCGCCAAGATCACCAGACCTGACCACGTGTGATTTATTTTTGTGGGGATATCTGAAGAGCAAAGTCTTCACCACTCCTTCTATCAGAGATCTGTGTGACAGAATTACGCAGAGGTTAAGACACTGTGGCAGCAGAGGGAAGTGATCTGTCCTGCAATGAGGGGATATCTTCTTCTTGTGGGGATATCTGAAGAGCAAGGTCTTCACCACTCCTTCTATCAGAGATCTGCGTGACAAAATAATCGCAGAGGTTGAAACATTGTGGCAGCAGAGGGGAATGATCTGTCCTGCAATGAGGGCCATGAGAACAATGGAAGGTTTCGGAAGGTTATGGTGGGTGGAAGATGGAGCACCTGCTCACCGCAGAGTCTTCGTTAGAGATAGGCTCAGGGAACTGCCACGACAGAGTTGTTGCCATGTATTATCCCACCGAGTAGCCACCAAGATCACCAGACCTGACCACGTGTGATTTCTTCTTGTGAGGATATCTGAAGAGAAATCTGAAGAGCTAGGTCTTCACCACTCCTCTGCGTGACAGAATCGTCGCAGAGGTTAATACATTGTGGCAGCAGAGGGAAGTGACCTGTCGTGCAACGAGGGCCATGATAACAATGGCACATGTGGAAGGACATTGATCTTTGTCTTTTAACAATCACTGTCATGAAAGAAATGCGAAACAAAATGCTAAACAAAACGTTTCCTTCGATTTTAAGGTTGAGCTGCAGTTAACCCACGGACGGGAACTTCTTGGTTTTGGTTTAACGGATGCTTTTCTAGGTGTAAGAACTCGATTAACTCTGTCCAGTGAACATGCCTGGCCTGTCTATATCCAGCACTTTATGAGACGGGGCGACTCCCCCTCGGTCCCCCATACCTATACACTATCTACTATTGTTACCTGACGCACCCCCCTAAAAACCTAAAAAGAATTCCTGAGAAACCACACTATTCCGCAAGCACAATTATCACCACAAAGTATAGGGGGGTTCCCCCCATCTCCTATCTTGCTTCATAATGTATAATCCACCGAACTGGCCCGTCTGGTCTGGCCACTGGACTGGCCTAGTCTGGCCACTGGACTGGCACCTGGAATGAGTAGGACTATGTGTGGGAACCCCAAAATGTAGATTCTTAAGTGGAGCACCCTTGCACTGCCCCCCTGGGGGCACTCTCAAAAGCACCCCCCAATTTCGTTTATCGGTATTGGTGGCGTACAAGGACCAATGTTTTGTCATATGATCTTCAAGGGAGTCTAATTTCAAAACGCCAATCGTTAAGTTTTTAACTAATGTACTAAGCCACTTAAGAATGGCCTAATTAACGAGGACATATTTTCCATTCGACTACCGGTCAACATTGTTTCAAATCGATGGGACTTATGTTTGAAAACTGGAGTAATAGCTCCAGTGTAGAATGAAATAACCCTTTCATTACACCACCACCACCCCCACCCCTTTTAGAGTAAATCAAGAAAAGAATAGAACGTACGTCTGCATTGGTGCTATGATAAACACAGCAGGTGATCACCATGCATTCTCTGTAGGTGGGGTTGGCCTGGTGGGTTAATGCTTTCTTGTTAACTCCTGGCTCCATGAACCACAGCAGGTGATCTCCATGCATTATCTGTAGGTGGGGCTGGCCTGGTGAGTTAAAGGTAGGATGAATCATTTGCAGATATCAAACAATTTACTACCGAATTATTAGGAAATATCTTACTTGTTTAATAGTAAATAATGATTGTAGGCATCAAGCCAAAGATTGCGCTAGATATCCTTTAGTTATTCCGAAAAATTTAATTTTATAAAGAAAAATCTGCGATCGCCGCACGGCGATCGTGAAAAAACAATAATAACATAAGAATAACTGCTCGATGCCGGTTGAAAACAAACGTTGTTGTTCTTGCGTTTCTCAGCATCCATGATTGTAAAACTTCGGACAGGTCAGTTGAACGACATTGGAATACTATGGAATACAACCCCCAAAATGGGTCTACCCATTCATGATAATTCAAGCAATTACCAATGGTGTATCCTACCTTTAATGCCTTTCTGTTTACTGGCCCCATGATCTGTTGGTTGTGAACAAAATACAATTTGATTGGTCTTTTCCCCAACTTCACCAAATTGTATAAAATTGCCCAATCTTCAGTTTATGGACAAAGAGTGGCATATGGCCATTCTGCATTGTACTAAAAATCTCATGGACGCGAGTTAGAAGTAACTCATGCTTAAATTGAATTACTGGGTAATTGTGACTGCTGATAAAATAAACGCTTGGTGGTTGCTATGGTAATATATATTTGAAAAACTGCAATTCGGTATTAAAATTGAAAAAACGCTTGAAAAGTTTAAATTAACTAATTGAGAACCCTGCCTCTCTTGGTTCCAAAAGCAGAGCCAATTACAAGAAATTATATCAAAACCTATCAAGTTATATCCTGTAACACAGAAACTGAGAGAGAAGAAGGGAGTTTTGTTTTTGTATAAGTTGTGAAATAAGAATAGATATCAGTTCTACCAGGTCAAATGAGACTATTTGCCTTGCAGTAAATTTGATTTGTTTTCCCCGCTTCATCATTACCAAATTGTATTAATTTTCTAACCTTCAGTTTCTACATGCGAGTTTTATTCGCGACCGATATTGTACCACTAAATTTGTTTCACTATTAATTTATTTGTTTCCTCGACAGGGGGTGGTAAAATACAATTAAAGATTTAATTGAATAACAATTCTATTTTCAACTGTAAACAAATTAATACCTGTATGTAGTGCTTTAGTCACATCATTATAAGGTCCCAGTATATCTCAGAAAACATCAGTGTTATACTTGGTGTACTGAGCTCTCCACACCACAGTTTGCTCTCTTAGAGTCGTAGATAAACCAGTACATCTCAGAAAACATCATTTTTATAAGTGGTGTACTGAGCTCTCCACACCGGAGTTGTCTGTCTTAGAGTCATAGTTGTTCTGCAAACCAGCGCAGAGTTTCCTTACCAGATTAAACCAAATCTTGAGTTCAGAGAGCCTACCAAATCGTTAACGATCTCTCTTCTCATAAGATTAGTTATCTCAACCTGCATCGAAGTAAAAGACCGTCAACTAAACCGATCCAGCTGTGGTGTCAAATTAAAATATTATCTGTTTATCTAAGGTAATCTGAGGACAAAGTTTACTCTGCAAATAACGCAATCCTTCCGGAACCAAAGCTGCTCCTGCCTGGATTCTAAGAAACTGCAAAGTTTGGAGCCAGATTGTCTGTGTAAAGACAGTTGTTTAGTCATTTCCAAAGACTTGTTCTTAATCCTCACTTGATTGTGTTTAATTTGGTGACGTTGACTCAAACACAATGGGATCAAGCTTAACGTCAGTTGAGTGCAACGCTCAAGAGACTCTTAACATCACTACTGAGATGAGCGCTGAGTTGCTTTACACTCCAACGCACACCATCTTTGTAACTATCATCATGCCAGTTTTTATGGGCGTCGGAATTGTCACAAACTCAACATTTCTGTTTGTCTTGCTTCGCCTCCCAAAGATGAGATCCAAGGGTAACATCTTATTGGCTAACTTAGCGCTGGCTGATCTCTGGCAGTTGATTTTTTTTTTTGGAATCTTCCTTTGGATGTATTTAGCCTCTCCGGTTCTGTTATCCATACCATTTGTAAACTCAGCCAGCTGCATGAGTTTTTTCGCTGTAGTCAACGTCGGGTACAGGGGGGGGCGGAGGGGGGGGCCCTTCGAGGCTGTGATTGCGAAACGCTGGGGTACCGTCCATTCTCAAAATAGGGGGAACAATTTTCTCACGCGAAAAATTAAGAGTTTTTGGCATCCAATCTTAACATCTTGTCTTTTGTAGTTGTACAACGTTGTTATTTACCTTAATTGTTATCATCCAATGACAACATTTGTATTGAAAATGAAAAAAAGCAGTCGAAAAATTTTTACGTTGACGTACCGTTGATGCACGTAGAGATTGTGCACAAATACTCAAACGACGTTGACAAATACCTCCCCTAAAAAGGGCAATAATAATCGATAAATTGTGAAAAATCGTGCTTCGAACCCACTCATTTTTTTCCATTGATACGTTAAAAAAGGATGTAGCAGTGATATACTGAATTTTTAAAAAAATCTGCCTGTGAACCCCTTGCGTTTTATCGTGTTGTTTTCGAACGAAAATAGCAGAAAATGACATCGCCCCAACAAAAATTCGTGTAGATCGTGCCTGTGTACCTGGCTTTGCGGACGTTGCATGAATCACTGAAATCGGGTAGCGAGCGCGGAGAAAATTTGTACGTGTTTCAATGGTGCGCTTCGCGGTAGCGATCTATACGTATTTACTGTGTGAGATGTGTGGCTCATGAGCGTGGAAGAACGAATGAGATACATTTCAACGTTGGTGGCGCACTTTGTTGGGCCCCCCCTCCGCCCCCCCCTGGTCGGGTACTTTGCATCTATCGCTCTTGTCAGTGCGGTTTCGCTGGAGCGTTACATGGCCCTCTGCCATCCCATGAAGCATCTGACAACTTTCAGCCGCCAGCAGGCCTACAAGATGGTCGGGATCTGCTGGATTGTAGGGTTGGTGTGTTCAACCATGCCTGATTCAGTGATTCTCAATGTGCGATGTCTTCAGTGGCCCGATGAGGACACATTTATGGATTTACGAGTCTTTGAAATCAAACATATCTTTTCAACGTTTTGGGGTTTGCGAGTCCACTTTTATTTTGGAATATTAAAATCCATTTAAGTTTGAAATAAGTTGGTCAGCCAGTACTTTATCACACTTGTGCTGACCAACTGATTCAATTAATTTTAGTGATAATAATTAATTGTAACTTTAATTTACATTACACATATTAATAAAACTAATAACTAATTTCTCATGAAATTAATAAAGTAATTTATAACAAATTGTTCATAACTTTTTTAAATGTTTTCTGCAAAATATTTTGGGCATATAATACAATGTTGTCAGCTAAGATATAATTATGGTTTCTCACGCATTTTCCGTGGGGCAAATCCGCCACCACATAATGAAAACTTTAACCCGATTTCAAGCAAAAGCTCAAACTGGTTTGTGTGTGTGCGTGCAGCAGCAGGGAGAGTTGACCTTCCTAATTATAATAACACCCGCAGCGCGCACAGACCATGGAAATCTCCCCACGTGGGTTATTCCATTACGATTTATGGGGGAGTTTAAACGACAAGTAGTACATCATATACATTTGTACAGTCGAACAATTACCCTTGGACTTCTTGTTAGGCATTAGGCTATAACATGTTTAATTCACTACAGTAAACAGAAAGAAATACATGCTAATTTGTAATGTAAAACAAACAAGCGATAGAAATGAACATTGACATACACGATCGTAAAATCAACAGCACGTGTGTTTGTACATATACGTGTGTATGTTTTCATAAACCTATGGGGAGAATGCAGTAGTCCTAGCGTGATTCAAAAGGTCACCAAGCCGGGTACCGAAGTAGAAAATGCGTGATTGGACACTATTTTTTATCATGAATGGGCGGCCGAACTAAACAACCAATCAATGTATGTCTTATGTCACTGGAAAGCTATTGAAATCGGCTACACAAATCCGTTCACCAGGAGTCTGTACGACAAGCGGTTATTGATATACGACCTGCTGAACGTAAAAAAGTGTACCCAAAAGGGCGAAATGTCATCGCGTCCCATTGAAAACGTGGCTTGAAGCACACACTTCCCTAACATTTGGCGGGACCCCTGAAGGTAGCATGATATTGAGAGTTAGATTTTAAAAAAGCTCAATGTGTCTATTTTTAGAAACCGTTCACCAGAAATTAACAGCTCATTTAGTTTTAAAGATACGTTCGGTTTTGTAAAAAAAAAGCTGCATTTTTGGGTCATTTCCCGTGTTGAAGCGCGCGTGCATTGTTTTGGTTGAGCAGATGACCGTAAGTTTTCATTATTTTCTACGGTAGATGTCATCAGCAGATAACAGTAGAATATAATACACTTGTGTTTAACAACTTAAATACGCAGGCAATACATATGAAGGCGGCAAACATAATAATGAACCAAACTAATGAAATTAAGAAGTGTACATGTACTTCTATAGTATTACACAACAAATTGGTTTAGGTACCAAAAATAGTAAAATTCCTAATCCACTTCCATATTTATATTACTATAATTGAAATATATCTTTGCGACAAATGTCCTTGTAGGCGGGGAGGAGAAAATGATTGCCAATTCCACTGTTATACAGAAAGAAAAAACAATTTTGTGATTATAAAAAAAATAAAAATCTAATTTCACAGGTACAGTATATATAACATAACCTGATTGCAAATAATTTATGGTAGGCGGGGAGGGAGGAGGAAAATTGTCGCTACGACCTCCGTCTATACGAGCAGTCAGGACTAAAGTGAAGCACGAGTTTCCCGTCCCTTTTATACTGCATAAGCCGAGTGGACCGCAAAGCCCATGACAAAAGCCCGTTTGCCAGAGCGAGTTTCACAAAAGCTATGTTACGTAATCGCATAGACTAAACCCTAAATAACTGCAGCTGCAAAGTTAGTTAAATGCAAGCTGAAGAATTTTAAACGGAATTTGCCTGGGTAAATAAACGACTCGCGCTCCATAAATCCGATTAATACTGTGACCAGATTAATCTTATTTTGGATGGGTTCCCACCTACTTCTGCCTACTGCGGTGCGGTACATCCCTGGGTTTATTACTACATCGAGCCACTGGTATCTGCACCATGACTGGTAACCGCCATTGCAAACACCTACATGTATGTACAAATTGTGCGCGCCTTAAAAAAACGCCAGGAATTCACAGATACCCCTGTAAATACTGCAGCTCACCTCAAAATGATTCAAGTCAGAAACCAGTTTGCGATCATGATGATCGTAAACGGGTCAGTTTTCTTCATCTGCCAGACTCCAAACCGATTGATCGATCTCTCCTTTTGGATCTGCTATGTTGCTGGTATCCAATACAATCCCTTTGATGTAAAATACAAAGAGTGGATTTTCCTGGTACCCACACTCATTAACACTCTGGTGAATCCATTAATCTATGGCGCTACCAATGCCAACTACCGGGCTGCATTTCGTCAAGCGTTTGGGTGCGGACGTAATCCCAGAAAATTCCATTCGACGACGATGACTACGATGAGTCAACAGCCAAGTGCTGTCGTAATAAGGAATGACCACGCTGATGTAGAAAACCAAGAAGAAGCACCAACTGTCAACAAGCTGTAGGAACTTGAATCTAACATTCTTGTTATGAACTATAATTCATTTAGTTACTTGTTCATGTGTATAAGAAGCGCATACATATTACATATACACACACTAGTAGGTGCTCAAGGGGCTCTATCATTGCTTTTGGGGCCAATGAGACATTCCCAAGACAATCTCAGCAACATCCATCAAGCACAACAACCACCTCTGCCCTCATGTACCCAATTACTCCTGGGTAGAGGGAGCAATGAGATAAGATGCCTTACCCAAGGACACACACATCATAACCCTCTGCTGGAATTAGTCTTGCAGTTTTGCATTGAAAGTAGAATGTTATTCTGTCTTGTGTGATAAGTTCAATATTATCTGTAGTGCCATGTGGTCAATCTCTCTTGTAAGCTTGCAATGTGAAGCCTGAAGATGTGAAAACGTTTAGTGGGAAGAAAAACGAGTACAATAGATGCCCTTTTCTCGTTTTCAAAAAGTTATAACGGGACCTACTGTCTACTTTTTAAGTTTTTGTTCCTACAAAAGGCTTTCTTGTCTTTGGGCCTTACAGTGTTGTGAGGTTCTGAGGAGAACCGGGGAGGGTGGGGAGAGGCAGAGTTTTCTCTTCGGAATGTTGAGTTTCTCGTTTTATTTGAGAATCTCACTCACTCACAAAAGATATAGCGCTACCACCATACAAACCTTCAATTATATCTGTATTATGTGATTAAAGCTTTCTTGTTGGTATTATCTATGACTGTAAATATATTACATGTTTTTAGCTGCAAGATTTCAACAGTGTAAGGTGTTCCTGCTTTGAAATATTTTCAACTCTTTTCTTGTGTAATATCTATACACTGTATGTATTTAAATCCACAATAGTCACATTGTTGGTTAATTTAATAAAGTAACCATGCTAATAACTTCTCAGATGGAAAGTTAAATAGAATACTTAAAAAAAAAATATCATTATGCATTTTTTATTTAAGTTTTTAGAATATATAGTAGCTACAGTCATAAAATAATGTAAAGCACTTTGATCCAAGTTAAAATTGCTATATAAAAATCTGTTATTATTTTAGCAATGTTTTTAAAAATCCGACTCGAGTCTCAATGTAAGTGTGGTAATTTTTGTGATGTGAAAATGTTAAGACTTTTGGATAAAGTCTGAAAATAGATTAAAAGATTTGAGGAAAAAAAACTGCTGCATTAGACTGTGTACAGCCATTGAGTTGGCGTGTGTTTGTGCAAATTTAATCCTAGTATGCAAGTCATTTCAGTAGAACAAAAATAGAAGTTGATAATTTGTTGTTGTAAGTAACCAATTTCAAATGGATTTTTGTAGTTGTAGCGTGTTGACGAAAATTAAAAAACAAACACTTTATTGCCACACTTGTCATTTGTTTTCAAAATATAAAAATATCTTTTTTTTTGTGTACCTGTAATTCTTTTTTGTGTATTATTCCTTAATTAATATTATTTTTCACTTTTGTAATTAGGGTTTAATTGTCTGTGTGTACTTATTAATAACAACTGGACAAAATATTGGAGTAATGTTGTTGATCCAGGCCCGTACGCAGGGGCGCGTGCGCACCCCCCAAATTACCAAAAGGTCCACATTTTCCGGGGTAAATAAAGGTATTTTGATGTAGAAATAACGGTACTGACACACAAAAATGTTTGGTTACAATTTTGGTCCCATCAGTACAAATTCGCACCCCCCATAAAAAATCCTTTCGCGACTTTTGACGAATGTCGCAAATATTTATAGCGTTAATTTTCGCTACAAAATTCACGACTTGCCCACAAAGTCGTGAAAATTCACGTCAAATTTCACGACCGGACATACATTTTGACACAAATTTTGTTCCAGAAAGCTACTGGTTTTTATGGTGGCCCTGGAGGGACATAAACAGTCGTGAATTTGTTCGCGACTAGTCGTGAAATTATTCGCGATTAGTCGTGAATTTATTCGCGACTTGTTGTGATACGTTAGGTCGACTTGGCGAGATATATGATCTCGACAAGTAATTATCTCGACTTTGTTAAGTCGACTTAGTGAGATAATTTATGTGATTAAGTCGCCTTACTTTCTGCTTTATGTCACCATGGCGTGATAATTTACCTAAATATATAAATAACAGGATAGCTCCCATGGAACGCCGTAGGATCGAGACTTTTTGCCTTGCAGTAAATTATGTTTTCCCCTCTCCATCAGTATCAAATTGTAATAATTGTCTAACCTTCAGTTTCTACATGCGGGTTTTATTCGTAATTCTTTTTCACTATTTTGTTTTTTTTCTCGACAGGGGGTGGCAAAATACAATTAAAGATTTAATTTAATAACAATTATATGTTCAACTGTAAAAGAAGTAATACATGTATGTAGTGCTTTAGTCACTGCATAAGATCCCAGTACATCTCAGAAAACATCATTTATACTTGGTGTACTGAGCTCTCCACACTGGAGATTTATCTCAACCTGCATCGATGTAAAAGACAGTCAACTAAACCGATCAAACTGTGGTGTCAAATTAAAATATTAGCTGTTTAAAAGTGAGCCAATCTGAGGACAAAATTTACTCTGCAAATAACGCAATCCCGCCAGAACCAAAATAAGGGAAAAATGAAGAACAATGTTTGCATTGGTAAGAATCTTTCAAAAAAATCATCGGTCAACCCACCAAAAATTGAAAAGAATAGAAAATGAAGTAACCCTTTCATTACTCCACCACCCCCCCCCCCCCCTCCCCTTTTAAAGTAAATCAAGAAAAGAACAGAACGTACGTCTGCATTGGTGCTATGGTAAGGGGGAAATGAAGAACAAAAAGTAAAGTGGTGTTGACTAAGCAATTCAGGGGTACGGACCTATGACTGAACACATTGACCGACTCCCATATAGGACTCGTCACCCTGGCGAATTAAGCCGTTGAGCTAACTCCGGTTGGTATTTGAAGACTATAATTTAAATCTTTTAATGATAAGACTGCGAAATTTTGCACGTTAAAACTGCAAAAAAACCAAAACATCGGCGCCTTGCAGAGGTATTTCAAAGACTGAGACGTCACAACCTTAAGCTCAAACCGTCGAAGTGTCACTTCCTCAAGAGCAGTGTCCAATATCTCGGGCACATTGTTTCAGCTGAAGGGATAATTACTACTAACCCTGAGAAGGTTGCAGCGGTAGAGGACTGGCCGACTCCAAAAAGTAAGAAGGATGTCCAAAGTTTCCTTGGTATGACGGGCTACTATAGGAAATTAATCCACAACTATGCGAAAATAGCCAACCTTCTCTTCAAATTAATTGGAGGAAAGCGGGGTAACAAAGACCCCCCATTCATCTGGAGCAATGAATGCGAAGTAGCATTTCGATCTCTAATTTCGAAGTAAACGTCTACTCCAGTCTTGGCATACGCGGACTACACACTGCCATTTGTAGTACATGTCAATACCGCAAATGGAGGGCTTTTATGTAAGTACACACTCACATACTGAGGACACCTTGCAAACCGAGCGCGTCCTCGGTATGAAATATTGTGAAAAATGGCACTTTCGTGGCCGTTTTTGACTGTTGGTTAAATATCAAAGCGTTTGGGAGGAGTCCTCGGTTGACGCATAAGACCTGACGTGGGGCAGTATGCACAATTTTTACCCCGTCTAATAAAACGCAAACAGTATTACCCTGAATGGCATAGCGCCCTCCGTTGGTTTCCATAAGTGGCGCGTGTGACAACGACGTAAATACGATGTACATTACATGTCTCTAACTAAACTAGTCCAGACATGTCTTAACTATTATAACGTTGTTTTGGCCTAAGTGTAGTGAGGCATATTGTAGTTTATGCGAAGACGTGGTCATTTGCAGCTAGCTAGGTGTACCATGGAGCTGGAATAAATTCGTAGATAGATGGTAAGTAGAGCAATTGTATTTGGAAGCTTGCATGTTACTCGATATGAGTATGAATGTAGCTCACTCTATGACATATATGACATGCTAATTTACGTTGTAATGTAATTTGTAGTCATGGCCTCGATCTCTCACTCTAGTCTATAGGATGATGTGGGAAGTGAATATGCCTAATTTCAGAATAATATAGAAGTTATAACCAAATTTAACTGCTTTATTTTGCCAACGCAAGCATGAGTTGTTGAGCACCGTGCGAACAAGAAATAGTTAATTGTAGTTATTGTATAAATAATAAAACAAATAAGTGGCCACAATTATTAATATTTACTTGTATTATCAGTTTAATGGTATATTGCTGTTGTATTGTTGTCTTGTTACAGCTAGCTAGTCTAGGTGTGGCTGACAGAACTACCATAACAAACATGAAACGGAGTAGTCGTCTTGATGGAACCTTGACAAATCACCAGCATCATGAAGGGGAGAACGTAATCGCACTGTGGCCTCCAGATTTATCATGGTATCCTGCCGTAATAATCTCCTTCACCAAAGGTAAGTGCGGAGCCTCTAAAAGGACATATGACAAAAAATGGAATGCCCTCGTAATTTGTGGGTTCACGTTAACCTTGCGTCAAGACCGTGCTGTAAAACATATTTACTTAACCGATTTCTAACAATTGCACAAAATGATTTCGAGCGCAGGAAATTATTTCAAGCGCACAAAAAATAAATTATTTCGAGCGCACAAATTATTTCGAGCTCATAAAATTATTTTTTTCGAGCGCACGGAAAATTATTTCGTGGGCACGAAATGATTTCGTGGGCAAGAAATACAAAACTAAATTTATTTTGTCACGGTGATTACTATTCGTCATATGTCCCATTAGGGGTTCCGTAGGTAAGAAATGTAATCCATAATGTAGAATCCCATTTGTCACACATAAATTAAGACAGCTGTATACCCTCTTACATCCCCCCCATGACATGTACCACATGTAAATAAACAATGCCATTTTTCCTAAACTTGCTTCCTCCCCCCCCCCCTTCAGAACCAAAAATATATATGATCTGTAAACAACAAATACTTTTCAACATTCCTCTCCCACTACTCCCAATTGCATATAATCCCTTTAAAGTTTAATTAGTTGAATTTGTGGCTTTCTTATCAGGAAAGTACTGCGTCCGGTACACTGATGGTGTGACACGCTGCCTATTTGAGCACCAGGTGAGAAAATTACCATAGAATGCATTAATTAACAACAGACAGGTTAGGAAGAATACAAATGAAATGCGTAATTCTTACAAATAGGCACTTGGGGAGACAAATTAGCGTAAGTTTTTAGGTAATAAGGAGACAGTGGCACTTAGGGAGACATTTTAGTGTCTCTCCCTAAGTGTCTACCTACCCTAAAAAACGATATTTGGGAGTTATTTTTGTCCTAGAACGACAGATTTTGGTCTAAATAGCAAATTTTGAAGATCTTAGACAAAAGGGTTAGGGTAAACAAGTTAGGACTGTTTTAAGTTTGTGTACATCTCTATGGGATTGTCTCCCCAAGTGCCTATTTGGAGGTATAATAATAATAATTACCATTATTATTATTATTAATATGAACAACGCCTGTATGGTACGCTGACTACAAGTATTTAATTAGTGAACTGCTCAGTCTTAGAAGTCATATAATGAATGCACATGACACAAATTCTCATTTGAATTACATATCTTTTTATGAAGAGGATAACTACCGGTATGTCGTCAGTTAAGTTGCACATCAAGGGCGAATGTGGTTGGGGTGGTCGCTTGTGATGGTGTTAAAATGGATAGTATATTTTAGAGATAACCCAAAGAAATTGTTATTTGTTTAAAATTAAATGTGATTTTGATTTGATTTCTATGCCAGGTGGCCCATCCACTGTTCTCGAGTCCGCACTTAAATGGTTCAGACAGTCCACAAAGCAGTTCCAGTTGGGATGATGGCCCACAGGCTGAATCTGGTACAGGATCTGCCGTTTGTCCTCCTCCATATGAGGTAATTCACACACACTCACCTTGTTTTCTGAACCCTATCAAATATTCACTCTGGGTGCCCAGAAGACAGAAACAAATTTGTAAATAAAGTGCTTTTTGCAAGCACCATCTCCCCCCCTCCCCCCTCCCCCTCCCCCTCCCCCCTTCCCTTCTCCCCCCTTCCCTTCTCCCCCCTTCCCCCCTTTCCCCCTTTCCCCCTTTCCCCTTCCCCCCTCCCCCTCCCCCCTTCCCCCTCCCCCCTTTCCCCTTCCCCCTTCCCCCTTACCATTATTATTATTATTAATATGAACAACGCCTGTATTGTACGCTGATTACAAGTATTTAATTAGTGAACTGCTCAGTCTTAGAAGTCATATAATGAATGCACATGACACAAATTCTCATTTGAATTACTTATCTTTTTATGAAGAGGATAACAACCGGTATGTCGTCAGTTAAGTTGCACATCAAGGGCGAATGTGGTTGGGGTGGTTGCTTGTGATGGTGATAAAATGGCTAGTATTATTTTAGAGATAACCCAAAGAAATTGTTATTTGTTTAAAATTAAATGTGATTTTGATTTGATTTCTATGCCAGGTGGCCCATCCGCTGTTCTCGAGTCCGCACTTAAATGGTTCAGACAGTCTACAAAGCAGTTCCAGTTGGGATGATGGCCCACAGACTGATTCTGGTACAGGACCTGCCGTTTGTCCTCCTCCATATGAAGCCTCAAGTGCCGAGTCACAGAGATCATCAACCGAGGCTACTGAGACCGGTCACATAACAGTCATGGAGACCAGCAATTAAAGTGGGCACAGGAAATGGGACAAGAAACACTTCTGCTTTTACTGTGAAGTACCTCAATCTAAGTTGCCCCGTCATCTCCAGTCATGTCACAAAGAAGAGAGCGAAGTTGTAGAGATTGCGTCTGAGACCAACCCAAGTGCCCGTAAGATACTTCTGTGGAAAATCCTCAATGTTGGTAATCATAGGCACAATTGCCAAGTCCTTCGGGAAGGCCGGGGTGCACTTATTGTAGGATATAGGCCTAATCATAAGGTAGCTCCACATGCATACGGACCGTGCATATATTGTTATGGCTATTATGTGCCAAGTGATCTCTGGCGTCACCAGTGCCCACTGAAACCTGCACTCCCTGCACACTCGCATGGTAGCACTACCACAACTCCTCTGCGTAGACGTGTTGCTCACAAGAGTGATTTGTTAAAGCCTCCACCTGTCGGTGTGTCTTTCCAGTTCAACCAGGTTCTTATTCCGATGAAGAGAGATGAGGTGACTCTGCTGGCCAAGAATGACACTTTGATTGTGGAAGTAGCCAAGCGGGAATACGCGAAACTCGGGCACGATGTAGATCAACATGGCTACATCCGAAACAAGATACGGGAATTGGGTCGTCTTGTCATACAACTCCGCAAGAATACACACCAGCCAAATGCATCACTTGAATTATTTGTCCACCCCCACTACGTGAATGATATCATCAAGGCTGTTCACGGTATAGCTGGCTTTAATGAAGACAAGCAGTTGTATGATGTTCCGTCTCTAGCTTTAAAGATTGGACATTCCATCAAGAAGTGTGCACTCATACTTAAAGGAAATGCTCTAGAGTCTGGCCAAAAGCAAAAAGCGCAACACGCTGAAGAATTTCTGCAGTTGTGCGAACTGACCTGGCGAGACCGTGTATCCACCCATGCACACATAACACTGTACCAAGAAAAGCGCAACAAACCTAAAATTCTGCCGACAAATGCTGATGTTGTGAAAATGTCGGCGTTCCTCCATGAAGCTGGCAACAGGGAAGTGGAACTTGTCCAGGATGCTCGGGGCGAACAAATTGGACCAGCTTGGAAGAGATTGAATGAAGTCGCACTGTGCCACCTTATTATGTTCAACCGCAGAAGGCAGGGGGAGGTATCAAAGATGAAACTAGAAGACTTTCAGAAGCACACAACAGCTAGTGTCAACGGGGAATGCCTGCTGACTGATCTTGAACGGCATCTGTGCAAGATGTTCAGAGTTGCCGAAATAGTTGGCAAGAGGGGTCGAACTGTTCCTGTGCTTCTCAGCAATGAGGTGGTGGCGTGGTTGAGTGCTCTGATTGCAAAGAGAAATGAAGCTGGAGTCGCCCACGACAACACCTACTTGTTTGCACGATGTTCTTATGGAGGTACAGGTCATATAAGAGGATGTGACTGTATAAGAGTGTACGCAGACATGGCGGGCCTTGACAATGCTGCCAGCATCCGGTCTACAAAACTTCGTAAGCACGTGGCAACCGCATCGCAAATTCTTGCCTTGAAGGAACATCAACTTGAAACACTTGCAAACTTCATGGGTCATGATTTGCGTGTCCATCGTGAATACTACCAGTTGCCAGATACTGTGCAGAGGGTCACCAAACTTTCTCGGCTTTTTCTCAGCTTGGAGAGGGGAAACTTGCCTTCCCAGCAGGGCAAATCCCTGGATGAACTGCATGTCACTGGTGGTAAGGACACAGTCGTTTTAAATTATTTACTCAACAGCAAAAGAAAGACATTAATGATTGCTTTTGTTGAAAAATACTTGATCAGTAATTACTATTCACTAATACATCTTCAACAGCGAAAGAAATGCAAGAAATAACATTTTGTTATCAGTTCACAATATATGATAACAAATGGTATACGTGTTTTTGTGCATTTCTTTTGCTATTGCTCCTGCATTACAGAACAAGAAAGAGAAATAAAGAAAAATAGAAAGAAAGAAACAGACCACAGAAAATTGACAAGAGTTGAGTCCACTTTTCTGATTTTACATGCAGGACAACAAACCCGCTTGACTTTACCATTCTAGAAATGCATAATTAGCTAGTATTACTATTACCACCACCTTAGTTGTCTTCCCTCCCCCTCCCTCTCCCCCTCCCCCCCTCCCCCCCCCCTCTTTCCTTCCATCAGCTCCAGCAGAGATTGACCAACTGTCAGGTATGTGTGCATTAATCTAACAAAAACTGCTCTTTGTGACTTGCAGAAGGCTTCACTAGTGACGAGGACAGCGATGACAGCAGTGACAATTCCTGTGATGTGCCCAGTGAAAACAGTAAGTTTAGGCTTTTATGTGTCTGTATTTTAAGTCGGGCTGTCTTTAAAAAACCAATTGTCTGTCTGTCCATTTGTTTGTTCATCTGGCTATCGGGCTGTCTGAATTAAAAGTGCCTAAATATCTGTGTTTTATATCGACTTGTTTCCTATTTGACATTAGGTACTCGACAGCCTCCTATCAGTGTTCCATCTGGAAGTCTGGCATCTCTGAACAACTCGAGACGAGTGAAACGTCGTCCCTGGACTGCCGAGGAGAAGGGAGACGTTACGAAGGGTTTGCAGAAATTCTTTCTGCTGAAGAAGCTTCCTGGCAAACGAGACATCGAAACATCCTGTCCTGTGGCACTGCAGACACGAACCTGGAGGAACATCAAAGACTTTTGTCGGAACAAAATGAAGCTTCATCAAAGCTAAGCAGGGTGTTTCGTCAGTTCACATACATGTACGGATGCGTACGGAGTACTTGACTATTTAGAATTTGCAATCGCAATGATGACTTTAGAATGCACATCAATATGAAACCAATGGACAACCAGCATTTTAGTGTCGTGTCCTTGTAGTCCTTGTTTTCTAAAGGGAGAACCGATTCAAAATAGGATGCCTCCAAAAATGGAGAAAATGGAAAGGAATCGATCAAACAAAATTATAAGAAGGAACCCTACGCTTTACTGTGCGATCCCACGTGCAAAAAATTAAATGATCAGGGACACATAAACAATTCAAACTAATTTAATCTAGTAAATTTAAATCTCTTCTACATTGTTGATTATACAAAAACAACACACCCTTTGCCACACAAAACAATGACAAAGGATAAATCACACTATAGTATTAGCATAGCAAGTAAATACTCCTCAAATGAAGTACCAAAATTGGTCTGGCTTCTGTTGACCAATTCAATGCAATATGCGCACAGATTAAGTGATTATCAATTCAAAATGATTTACGAATCAGTATACAAAAGATCTAAAATACAATTGAAAACGTTATACACATTTGAGATAAACAAATCGGTGCTCTCGAGTGGGACGTAGAGTGTAAGTGTTCTGCGACGAAACTTTGCTGAACGAAAAGTCCACAGTGGAACTGGAAGTAGCGGTCTCTCAATTGCGAAAAGGTCAGGAACTCCGCGGTGTGACGTCGGCGTAAAAACTGCTCTCTCACGCGTCGCGACTGTTCGTGACTGCTGCAAAACAGGACGAGGCTGCTGACGGAAAACTGGACTGGCGAAACAGTAAGCGTCCGCTGATGATTCAGTAGTAGGCTAGCTGGGCCAGAATCCGGAATGGAGCTGAGCGAGAAATACTGTCTGTACTGTATTCTAGACGTTGAAGTCGTCCTGGTATGTTGTCCAATTCACAACAGTAGTCCCCAGTACAGTCGGCGCGTGGTGAACTGTACTGCACGACGATACGCTAATACTGTTGCCACGCACGCATGTGGTGAACACAAAAGATGGCGTCGCAGGTCAAATGCTCAAGAAAACACGGTGTTCCAAAACAGTTAGAATGTCACTTTCTTGAGGCGACTTAGCTGTCGTAATATACACAAACTGATTACGGGTTCACTACATGATAAACTCATACAATTCGTTATATCGGCAGAGGAAAACAACATTGAAGTTAACTCTGATACATAGGTCAGGCGAGAGAGTGAGCGCGAAAAACGCACACTTTTACACGAGAAAAAGACCCCAGACAGGAATATTAATTCGAACTCTGATTGGTTAAGCCATTGGACGTGAATACATATTCATGAAACAGTGTACAAAACTGATTTCGCAGGGCAACATTTCTGGGGTGATTTAGAATCAACATTTTGCTAAGATTACATATTGTATGATTAAATATCGGATTTAGTTTAAGAAAAAGGCTAATAATTGTGCCTGGTTGCTACATCAACCCCCCGTTAGACCTGAAGTGGTATAAACCTCTGAGGGGCGACAAAATACAAGTTTACATATTTTAGATACATTTAGTTAAAAAAAATAAATAATAATAATTAGAAAAACAAAAAAACAAAAAAACTGTAAATTCGTAGAAAACGTAACATTATATAAAATACTAGCACTGTGCTGGCAAATGGTTTAAAAAAACCTATGGTATCGAGTGATGAATAATTTGTGAAAACACTTCACATGACTAAACACATTGGAAAAAATACTTGAGAATTGTTTGTGGAAATAACCATTGCAATCAAACGAGAGATTAAACATGAGAGATGACTGCAAGATATTTAACATTTCTCCTGCACTAACTAAAACTGGTGATGGAGGGTACGAAATTTGAAAAAGTAAGTTATAACTTGATGCACCATTTTGTTATCACGCTCTCAAAAGGTTCTAGTGAGTAACATTTCACAAAGAATAGCACGAAAGTTAATAATGATAATAATCAAACCTGTAATTTGCAGTTGCATCGTAAACATTATACAAGGATATGGGCATGTATTGACATTGCTCAGTACTTGACACAAAAATCAATATAGATCGAAATCATGCATTTAACCACAGCTATTAAACCCTGTACGTGTACTTGTAGAACCATAATCAAGTACTGGATTAGAGATATGTGGCAATTGAACAATAAACAAATTGTAAAGAGGTAATTTGGCAAATGCAATATGCATTACAATTTGTGAATATGCATGAAGTAATGGGTATTGGCACTGCATTGGACAAATGAATTTGAGAACATTAAATTTGCATGACTTGCACGTAGCGTTTGGGCTAATGCACGTGTCTTCCTGAACGAGTGACTCGTGGTTGCTCAGGAGGACTGCTCGCAGATGGAGAGTCGGCAGGCAGCGTGGATGTCGCAGAGGGTGGCACTGGGGCTGCAGCAGGGGTAGCAGAAGGAATACTGGCAGGTGGTGCAAGGTTTACATCTGCTACTGGTCCTGATGAGGGTGAGGAAGGTGGCTCAACATACGCCACTTGGAGGCGATCCACACTAATGTTCTCCTTCCTTCCTTTAATGGAAAGCGTGAAGAATTTATCCATCTTCTTCAAAACTTGGAAGGGGCCAGTATATGGTTGTTGTAGGGGCTTCCGCACTGAGTCAACTATCACAAAGACAAATGCGGCTTGAGTGAGACCTGTAGGCATCTGGACCTTGACCAGCTGAGCTCTGGTACGAGATGGAGAGATGTTACGCATGTGTTGGCGCAACCTGTCAACGTATCTGCCAGGGTCCAGTGTTGTGGACGACTGATCGGGGGTCACAAACTGTCCAGGTAAACGTAGAGTAGTTCCGAAAACCAGTTCTGCTGGCGAGCAGTTCAAATCAGATTTGACTCTAGATCTGATGCCAAGAAGGGTCAAAGGGATGAACTCTGTCCATCGCTGAGGGTCTTCGTGTGCCTTTAAGGCAGCTTTGAGAGTCCGGTGGAAACGTTCCACGAGCCCGTTAGAGGCTGGATGGTAGGATGTAGTGCGAAGTCTCGTGGTGCCTAGCAACTTTGTGAGTTCTGCAAACAGGTGAGACTCGAACTGTCCACCACGATCAGTAGTAATCGTAGCAGAAGTACCAAAAACGGAAATCCACCGCTCCACGAAAGCTTTCGCGACTGTTTCCGCTGTAATGTCTGAAATGGGGATGGCATCTGGCCATCGCGTGAATCTATCCACACACGTGAAGAGGTAAGTATAACCATTGGAGGTGGGTAAAGGTCCAACCAAGTCGATATGGACATGCTCAAATCGCGCAACTGGAGAACTGAAGGTGCCAAGTGGGGCTGTAATGTGTCGGTGAACCTTAGACTTCTGACATTGAACACATGACTGTGCCCACTTGCGGATGTCCTTCTTGACTCCAGGCCAGACAAATCGAGAAGTGACGGTCAGCTGGGTTGCGCGAATCCCTGTGTGGGAAAGACCATGTAGGGCATTGAATACTGCACGCCTGTGTCTCTTGGGCACAAACGGTCGAGGGGTGCCGGTTGATGTGTCGCAGATGATACTACCTCCAGTGGTAATCAGTGGAAGCGTCTGGAGAACAAGACTAGTAGTAGGGTTTTGCAATTCTGTCTGCAACTCGGTGTCATCTTTCTGATCGGCTGACAGTCGTTCAAAATCAACCACTGTGTCAGTGTAGAGAGCGTCAACCTCAGGACGAGATAATGTGTCAGCAACGACGTTGTCCTTGCCTTTAACATGCCTTAGATCCGTGGTATACTGCGAGATCAGGTCCAAGTGTCTGATTTCCCGTGGATTGTGTCGGTCTGGCTTGGCGTGGAAGGCGTGTATCAAAGGCTTGTGATCCGTGAACACGCAGAACTGTCGCCCTTCCAACATGTGTCGAAAATGCTTAATAGTCAAGTAGACGGCGAGGAGTTCACGACCGAAAGCACTGTATTTCGTCTCGGCAGAGAGGAGCTTGTGAGAGTAAAATGCTATGGGTTGCCAGTAGTTGTCAGTGAGTTGCTGGAGTACTCCACCCACAGCTACGTCAGAAGCATCAGTCATAAGGCTAATGGGAGCGTCAATACTGGGATGAGCAAGCATGGTTGCGTGAGACAAAGCATCCTTGACGTCAGTGAAGGCTGTGCTGCTTTCTGTTGTCCAGACCAGTGGTTTGCGGGATCCTTTTTGCTGTTTGCCAAGTAGGTTGGTCAGAGGAGCAAGGATATCAGCACAGTTGGGGACAAATCGACGGTAAAAGTTGACCAAACCAAGGAAACTCCGAAGTCGCTTGTATGAAGATGAAGTCGGCTGAGGGAAGTTGCGAATGGCTTCAACTGTTGCTGGTAGTGGCCGAATTCCCTGGGCATCGACGTGATGGCCAAGGAAACTGAGCTCAGACACTCCGAACATGCATTTGCTCGGATTGATGACGACGCCGTATTGATGGAGTCTGGTGAACAGCAAACGGAGATGCTCTTCGTGTTGTGCAGGGGTCTCACTGGCAACCAAGATGTCGTATATATATATGTGTAGACGAACGGAAGGCCGCGGACCACTTGGTCAATAAACCGTTGGAAAGTCTGTGCTGCATTTCGCAACCCAAATGGCATCTTTACAAATTCGAAAAGTCCAAAAGGAGTGATGATGGCTGTCTTGCACACGTCCTCTGGTTCTACTGGGATCTCGTGATATGCCCGTATCAAGTCAACCTTGCTGAAAATGGTCTTGCCTTTAAGATTTGCCGCAAAGTCCTGAAGGTGAGCGATTGGGTAACGATCGGGCAGGGTCACTCGATTGAGAGACCTGTAATCGCCACAAGGACGCCAGTCTCCAGGTGACTTCTTCGGTACAAGATGCAAGGGAGAGGACCAAGTGCTGTCTGATGCAAGGGAGAGGACCAACTCAAGCATATGATTAAACTCTTGCTTGGCAATCTTTAAGCGGTCGGGTGCCAGACGGCGAGGACGAGCCCTGGCTGGTGGTCCTTTGGTCAAGATGTGGCGAGTGACATCATGCTTCAATGGCGTTTCCTTACACAATGGCTGTGTAATCTGTGGGAAATCCTGGAGGACGATATCATATGTACTTGGGAATGGTGTAGAGAAGACTGGGCTGACAGGCATTTCCAAGGAGTTGACTCCTTTTACGACCAGGTGAGTAGTAGTGTCAATGAGTTGCTGCTTTGCCACGTCGACTAGCAGAGCAAAATGCCTCAGAAAGTCGGCCCCCAAAATTGGAGTAGGAGTATCGGCAAGTATGAATACCCATCTGCAAGTCCGACGGAGTCCGAAGTCTAGCGCTAAGGAACGCTGTCCGTAGGTGGGGATAGGGGTACCATTGGCAGCCGGCAGGGCAAGGGACGAGCTGTTACGCCGCTCCGTTGAATTGGGGGGAAACACACTCACCGCTGCACCGGTGTCTACTAAGAACCTGTGGTTAGAGAACTTGTCCATGACATAAAACAGGCGGCTGCTGTCTCGCCCAGTGGGAAGTGCCGCACCTACCCCCTGGGAGGTGCATTTCCCTGATGGTCGTCACCATAGCTGCAGGGTGGTACACATTTGTGAGCTTTGTCTTGGAATCGTGCATGATACCAACAATGTGTGCTGGACGAAGTGGTAGAGCAATTTTGTCCTCCAACTGCGTTGGGAGTAGCTGCACGACCACGATTTCTGGGTGGGCCACGAGAGCGGGAACGAGAGCTCGAGTGAGAACGTTGGCGCTCCAATTGAACTTGAAGGGAACTAACTTGCTGTGTTAGTTGCGCCAGTTGCTCTTTGATGTCGTGTGTTTCGGATCGAGACAAGACTTGCGAGATAGCTGGTACATGCGTCTCAACCAGTCGGTCGGCTAGAATGGCGAGATCATCGACTGTGGTAGAGTCGCTAGCTGATGTTAGGATCAGACGAATGTTGGGTGGCAGACGTTGTAGGAACAGCTGACGTAGGATGCCGGCTTCTATCTGGCATCCACCCAAAAGCTGTTGCATCCGGCGTAAGAGTTGAGATGGCTTGCGATCGCCAAGAACCTCTTCGTTGAGAAGAAGTTGGACGCGCCTCTGTTCTGAAGCAGATGTTCGCTTAATCAAAGTTTCTTTGAGAGTGGTGTACGGTTTGTCCTTCGGCGGGGATATGAGCAGGTCTCGCACTTCTTGCGCCACCTCGGGCTGCAGAGAGGAGATGACGTGTGCATATTTCGTCGACTCCAGTACAATTCCACGGGTCAAGAACTGGGCTTCCACCTGAGCAAACCATATTTGGGGGTCACTCGCCCAGAAAGGTGGGATCTTGAGACTTACAACATGCAGGGGTGGAGGTGGTTCAGGTGGTGCGGGAACATCGGGATTGCTCTCATCGTCCGAAGCAGACATGACTAGTATGAGTGCCAAGTACACGCACAAGGTAATATGCTGGTATGAATAAGAGTATGGATATGATTATCAGTAACGTACCATAGATTTCTAGACAATTATCAGTGAGTGTATGATCATGTTATTTCTGCACATGGAAAGATCACGTCTGGGTCACCAAATTGTAGGGTTATGTTTTCTAAAGGGAGAACCGATTCAAAATAGGATGCCTCCAAAAATGGGGAAAATGGAAAGGAATCGATCAAACAAAATTATAAGAAGGAACCCTACGCTTTACTGTGCGATCCCACGTGCAAGAAATTAAAAGATCAGGGACACATGAACAATTCAAACTAATTTAATCTAGTAAATTTAAATCTCTTCTACAGTGTTGATTATACAAAAACAACACATCCTTTGCCACACAAAACAATGACAAAGGATAAATCACACTATAGTATTAGCATAGCAAGTAAATACTCCTCAAATGAAGTACCAAAATTGGTCTGGCTTCTGTTGACCAATTCAATGCAATATGCGCACAGATTAAGTGATTATCAATTCAAAATGATTTACGAATCAGTATACAAAAGATCTAAAATACAATTGAAAACGTTATACACATTTGAGATAAACAACTAACTAATCGGTGCTCTCGAGTGGGACGTAGAGTGTAAGTGTTCTGCGACGAAACTTTGCTGAACGAAAAGTCCACAGTGGAACTGGAAGTAGCTGTCTCTCAATTGCGAAAAGGTCAGGAACTCCGCGGTGTGACGTCGGCGTAAAAACTGCTCTCTCACGCGTCGCGACTGTTCGTGACTGCTGCAAAACAGGACGAGGCTGCTGACAGAAAACTGGACAGGCGAAACAGGCGTCCGCTGATGATTCAGTAGTAGGCTAGCTGGGCCAGAATCCGGAATGGAGCTGAGCGAGAAATACTGTCTGTACTGTATTCTAGACGTTGAAGTCGTCCTGGTATGTTGTCCAATTCACAACAGTAGTCCCCAGTACAGTTGGCGCGTGGTGAACTGTACTGCACGACGATACGCTAATACTGTTGCCACGCACGCATGTGGTGAACACAAAAGATGGCGTCGCAGGTCAAATGCTCAAGAAAACACGGTGTTAGAATGTCACTTTCTTGAGGCGACTTAGCTGTCGTAATATACACAAACTGATTACGGGTTCACTACACGAAGCTTAGTAGAAAAATTTAGTGTGAACAAGGTATGATAAACTCATACAATTTGTTAAATCGGCAGAGGAAAACAACATTGAAGTTAACTCTGATACATAGGTCAGGCGAGAGAGTGAGCGCGAAAAACGCACACTTTTACACGAGAAAAAGACCCCAGACAGGAATATTAATTCGAACTCTGATTGGTTAAGCCATTGGACGTGAATACATATTCATGAAACATTGTACAAAACTGATTTCGCAGGGCAACATTTCTGGGGTGATTTAGAATAAACATTTTGCTAAGATTACATATTGTATGATTAAATATCGGATTTAGTTTAAGAAAAAGGCTAATAACTGTGCCTGGTTGCTACATCCTCACTTTGATAGGTGTAATTCACACACACTCAAGTGTCCTCCATTGGATAGAATGACAAGTATGCCCTCAGTGTGGTAGTGTCTACATGTATGCGTGTGCAGACTGATGCATCTCTAGAGGATCTAGGTGCCGTGCTGACACAACAACAGGACGGACGGGAACGGGTTGTCGCATACGCTAGCAGGACTCTTTCTTCAGCAGAAAAAAAGTATCCGGCACACAAGCTGGAATTCAGAGCGCTACACTGGGCACTTACTATCAAGTTTCGAGACTACTTGTATGGCCACAAAGTCACTGCCGCTACCGACAATAACCCCTTGACCTATGTGTTGAAAACGGCAAAACTTGACGCACATGTTTAACGATGGGTAAGTGATCTGGCCATGTTTGATCTTGACATTGTTAACGTCCCGGCAGAGTCAATGCCAATGCCGATGCATTGTCCAGGATAACGAGAGAGGAGGTCGCAGAGGTGCTTGTCAGAGCAGAGAATAAAAGTGCAGAATCTAAAGGAAACGACACCCGCGACGTGGCCGTACACAATGTCCAGTTTGCTGCGACAAGTTCTACTTCTGAACCAGATCGGGTTACGACAGCTAGCAGTTTGACCAGTGTTGAGGAACAACCCCTTAGTGATGATACAGGCAGTGAAGAGCAGCAGAGCCAATCCAATGTTTTAGGCAGTGGTGATGACATCCCGCATACTGTCGTTGGTACCAGCTGTTCACAAGGCTCCAGTTTCCATACAGCTCAGATGAATGATCCAGTGATAAGCAGAGTCTTGGAGTTAAAGTCAACTTCTCGGTCAAAGCCAAGTAGGAGAGAGATGTCTCATGAGCCATCACTTGTCCGGCGGCTAGTGCGTGCCTGGGACAATCTTCACGTGGCGACGGGTTTCCTATTCTACCGCAAAGAAGGTGAATATGGAGCAAGAAATATCCTCGTTCTTTCTCGTGCCATGAGACAGCAAGTCCAGACCTATCTGCATAACACCATGGGCCACCTTGGTTTCAGTAAAAACTCTTTAGCTGGTGAAGGAACGGTACTTCTGGCCAAGTATGCACACCGAAGTCAAGCAATACATTGAGAAATGTAAGAGATGTACCCTTCGTAAGCTGCCTGTTGGGAGGAGATGTGCTGGTCTGCAGAATATTCGTTCTACACGCCCGCTAGAAGTAGTCTGCATAGACTTCCTTAGCCTAGAGCAGTCTAAGGGAGGCTACGAAAATATCTTGGTTGTGACAGACCACTTTACGCGGTACGCCCAAGCATTTCCGTCCCACGACCAGAAGGCAACAACAGTGGCCAAGATACTGTGGCAAAAGTTCATCGTTCACTATGGGATCCCAGAAAGGATACATTCAGACCAAGGGAAGTGCTTTGAGGCCGAAATCACGGCACTGAAAGTTCCTTTCGCCAAAAAAGAATGCTACGCCACAAGTTTCGCTGTGAGTGGTGCAAATATTTGGAATAATCTGCCCGAACAATTGCGAACATTAGACTCATTAAGCACATTTAAATCGGAGCTCGATCCGACATGTCATTCATTAGATATTATGCCAATTGCGCTGATCTACGGAGTTATAAATTGTGGAGCCAGATGGGAATTTCCCCTTCTCTTTTTTTCCCCCCAAAGGTTTTTTTTGGCGGGTTTTCGCCCATCTCGTAAATCAGAATTGATATAAATGTTTTGGATTCCTGTAAATATCAACGCACGTCTGTAAATATTATGTTTGTAACTTTCTGTAAATGTTGAATTTATATGTACTGTTATTTTATTTAACGATGTATGCAGGGCCCCAATGAAAACCAGATTTAAACTGTTTGGGCACACCCTAGGTAAAGAAATGGAATAAATAAAATCATCAAAGAGCTCTGCAGGTTGATGGGTATCACTAAGAGCCGTACGACCCCGTATCATCCCCAAGGTAATGGCATGACGGAGCGCTTCAACCGCACACTACTCTCAATGTTCGGTACTTTAGAGCCAGACCAGAAGGTAAATTGGGCCATGTACGCAGAAACGATGACCCACGCATACAACTCGACGAAGCATGAATCCATGGGTTATTCCCCTTTCTTCATGATGTTCCTACGAGAGCCCAAACTGCCCGTTGACCTTCTGTTCCAGCCACAAAGAAGTCCCAAAGAGTGTGATAAGAAAAATGGCAAATCTTCTTCAGAATACGTGAGCAGACTACGACGACATATGCGCACAGCATACCAGTAAGCAAGTGCAGCTGCAGACAGGGCCAGACAGAAACAGAAGACTGCATGTGATTAGAAGGTACGTGAAGGTGTCCTTTAAGCCAGGTGATCACGTATTAGTTCAGAACAAGACGCCCCGTGGCAAGTGCAAACTTAAGGATACTCTGGGAGGAATGGCCACATGTGATAGTACGAAAGCTACCCGCCTTTCCTGCTTATGTCGTACGCCGTACCGGCTCAACGAAGATGAGAACACTTCACAGGAACATGTTGACACCTTGCCCCTTTGACGTACCCTCTTCCTCCACATCTGATGCGAGTGATGAAGCACTACAGGTCCCCCAGATGATCGTTTGGCAACACATTCCAGTACTGATGAAGATGCACTCTTGGACGACTACCACCGCGACAGAACATCCCAAGACACATATCTGCAACCTACGACAGCAGAGACTGAAAGCTACATCTCCACATCTGATGACGACGCTGATTCAAATCACGTGGATGACGCCTGCGATGAAGAGGAGATGCAGTCCTTTCGTCCTCAAAGACACATCAAACCTCCGAATCGTTTTGGACTCTGGAATTATAACTAGATTGTGGTTTAACATGCAATTGTTTTAGTTTGTTTTCCTTACACTCAGGTTCATGACACATCCCAAGTTGTTGTTTTTGACGTAGCGTTATTCTTTAAGCCGCACTACAGTTAAGTTGAAGTATTGTTGACTCGGGACAACAATAGGTTTTAGCAGTGGTGAGTGTAAGGGAGTGAAATTCTGCTGTCTTATTATAGTGTGAGTTCCCCCTTAGAGAATTTATGTGTTTTTATTTTACTTTGCAAAATAGTCCTAGGAGTGGCACCCCTGTCTAGTACCCGAAGTCCACTGTACATATGTTAGTTAATTGTATAAGAGCACCAGACTTCTCTCTAGTACCCAAAGTTCACTGTGCATATATTAGTTGATTGTTTAAGAGCACCAGACCGTTTTAGTTGTCCTGGCACTAACCATGTGCTTGGCTAGTCAGTGAGCGGGTGAGCAGCGAACAATACACACCTACACTGGACAGCTGCTTTCTCCCTTTCCCATAACGCTCAATCGTTCTGGTAGATGTTTGATTGTTTGTAGATTAAATTTCACTTTAGTGCTGTATTGGTTTTCGTTAGGCGAAAGTAATTTTTTTGTTAATTTTTTTGTTTTTGTTATCTGGATCTCATCAGAAGTTTTGTTTGAGAAATTAAATAAGTCATTTTGTCTTTGAAGGTAAACCAATTTTTTTTTTTTGTCCCAATTTGTTTAAGAATAGTTTGCGACCTTTTCCTATCGATCCTGGTTTTCTCTCTTTTTCTCTATTGCATTTATAGCAACTTTTCTAGATGACTTCGATGTATTACTCCAACCCAACATTGAGTTGGGGTGGGGGGGGGGGGGGGGGGGGGGGGGTACGTGGCCGCCTTCATTTGAACTTAGTGTACCCATTTTGTATGTTATGTGTAATTACCTTCATAGTCCATATTTCCTTCACCTTGAATAAAATCTAAGTATCTAAGTAAAATCTAAGTATTTTCATATTTTCTCACTCCTAAATTAGTGGGGCATAAAAGTGGGGGTCAGATATGAAATTCTTTCCAACAACTCCTTCTCACAGGCCAATATTGTTGTTTTAATTAATCTAATAGTCATTGCTTTGGGGGTAATGTCAATCCATTATGATTCAACACCATCAAAAAAGAGTGGCCTTTCATTACTTTGCCTTGCGAGGGCGCTATAGCACTAAAAAAGTGCTTGGTGCACTAACTGGTAATATAATGCACATTACTCTGGTAACCTAAGCATAGTGACAAAGTATGCCTTGGTACTGAAAGGGATAGTAAACACAGCGGCACTTGGAAACAAAATGGCTCCATACTAGCCGTTTTGCATCTCTGACGTCGCAACTCTCTCTATCTACGGCTCTGCCGTAGCCGCGTCCACATTCCATTTGCCTTAGCGCCTACGTAGACGTTTTAGCTGTAGATGTAGACCGTAGCTCTATAGACACTTGTTTCAGACACGGCCTAACTGACACAGCTAGTATTAGCCAGGGGTGGATCTAGCCTGTTTTTGTGGTTTTTGTGTTTTTTTACTTTTGTTTGAAGGGGTGAGGAGGGGGGAGGGGGGGGGGGGGGGGGGAGGGGTTGTACCATTCAACAACAAAACTTACTTGACTCCAGCGAGTTCGTAGCGCGAAGCCATTTCTTTTATATTTGCAACCCCCAGGTATTTTTTGGTGGGAGGGAAAGCTGTTAATACTGAAAACCGTTCTCTGGGGTCGACACACACACAGGAAGGAAACTCGGACAGGTATAGTGTGGTTTGGGTGATTCTTAGGCCGTTTAATTACACTTCTCCGCCGGTCAAAACACTGACATGAAGCTTACCACTATCACGCGGGACTGGAACCGGTCAGAACCGGTTCGGCGTATGCGCTCACAAGTACGGGGTTGCCCGGGCGTACCGTCAGGGAGCACCAGGCGATTTCACCATGGAATCGCTCTTGTGCCCTCTATCGGCCAACCGGCACAAACGTTACACAGCCCCCCACGAAGACCTTGTTTGCCCCCAAACAAGACGCGGGCTCTGCCGCCGCACACCCGGAAGACCCACACCGGAAAACGCACAACGCCAACAATTATACAACAATTTACATTACAACCAGAATGAAAGGTTATTGAAAGGTTCAAAAGTTCCCGCCTAGTAGGTGGGAGGTGTCCGTCGCTGGAACTGGTCTGCCCGAGGCTGCTCCCAGAATTCCGGTGGAACGTCTCTCCACGCCTGGGACGTTTCTCCGTGGCGCATGCGCGGTCCGACTCCGAGGCGCATGCGCGGTCCAACTCCGAGGCGCATGCGCGGTCCGCCAGACGACCCCTAGCTCTGGCACACCCCCAGTTCCGGCACACCCCCCTAATGTTAAGACTTGACTGCGACTGTGACTGTAACTGCGACTGGCTCCTCTGACTGCGACTGCGACTGTGGTTCCTGCGACTGCGACTGTTGTTCCTGCGACTGCGACTGGCTCCCGCGACTGTGGTTCCTGCGACTGCGACTGCGCCTGGCTCTTGCGACTGCAACTTGCTCCTGTGGCCGCGACTGTGACTGCCTCTTGCGACTGCGACTGGCTCTTGCGACTGGCTTAGAGAGCGTGGGCGTCCCGGCGAGGCCCCGCCCCCGCTGCGCCGACAGACCCGACTCGGAATCGCCCCGAGCGGAACGAAACGTCTGCCGTGCCGCCGTTTACAGCATGGGCCGGGGCCCTGGACTTGGTATAATTCCAGCAGAAGATCCAGGGAATGTCCCGACGAGGCCCCGCCCCCACTGCATTCAAGGGCACAGCTCGGAATCGCCCCTTGTGGAGCGAGACGTCTGCTGCGCCGCCGTCTACAGCATTGGGCAGCCCCTCCGTCAGACCCGGTAGCGGCTCCGGACAAAATATGGGGAAGGGCGCCCTCTCTCCGAATCGGAGTGGACACACCGACGACCCCCAGCACTTGGCGCATGTCCCGAAATTCCCCGCTATCCTTTCCCAACTTCTTCCCCAGGAAACACCCAGACTCCCAGGACCTCATAACCCTTCTAGAGTTCCCCAAAACATCCCTAAAGAAGGCCTTCAACTCCCCGGCGTGATGCACGGAATGCACCGGCTCCTCTCCAAACTGGGCCCCGCTCCGCGGGCCCGCACTCCAACCCGCCTCCCCGCCGCATGCGGGCGAGTCGGCCGCCACACCATCATGGCCCCGCGAAAACATGAACAACTTCACCTGGTTTCCTTTAGTCCTCCTGCATCCCACCGCTGCAAGCATTGTAACGAAAACCGTTCTCTGGGGTCGACAAACACACAGAAAGGAGACTCGGACAGGTATTCTGTGGTTTCGGTGATTCTTATAGGCCGTTTAATTACACTTCTCCGCCGGTCAAAACACTGACATAAAGGCCGAGTTCGGGCGGTCTGTTCTTGACACGCGAACTCTGTTCTTACGCTCGAACGGCGGGAACGCGACCCGTGAACATTGCACTCGGAACAAGAACACACACCACATATCCACCAGGGTTTTGCAAGAACAAGTTACGCGTGTCAAGAATAGACCGCCCGAACTCGGCCGAAGCTTACCACTATCACGCGGCACTGGAACCGGTCAGAACCGGTTCGGCGTATGCGCTCACAAGTACGGGGTTGCCCGGGCGAACCGTCAGGGAGCACCAGGCGATTTCAACATGGAATCGCTCTAGTGCCCTCTATCGGCCAACCGGCACAAACGTTTACAATACACTCGCTTTCGCCTGGGGCAGGCAATAACGCGTCTAGGCTCATAAGCCGGTTTAAAAAGGTACCGGCCAACCACATATTTACATTGATTGCCTTATTATTCTTATAGCCTTTAATATAATTGTCCAAAGGGATTTCAGTGGAGTGTGATACTGATAGTCTGAAAAAAAGGCTATGGTGAGCTTGACAAAACGTGACTAGAAGCACACATTCAAGCAATGGCGGATCTGAGGGTACAATATCATGTAAATGGAACGCTATAGATACTAGCCACCAGCCTCGGTCCAAACATTGGGCCACCGGTATCAAAATGATCGAGAGGAGTATGCTCATGGCGATGTTGGGCAAGGTATGCACATCTAGAGTTGGAAAATGTGCGATAGCATTGCAGCGTGAGTGGTGGATTATATTTCGCCAATTCCGTCGAGACTCACCGAGTATAGTTTTGTTGTATTGCGATCTAGACCACCCTTAAAAGCTAATATATGTAATTATTCAAACGATTCCATGATTGAATTTATATTTTTGTGCAAACATAGTGAAAAATTCCCATTACATTCCATTCGTATTCAAATTTTGACATTATTCATAAAAACTAGCTGTGACTATGTCGTGGACAAAAAAGTGTAGTATAAAACTAACTAACGACAATGGCTAAGTGTGTAGTACGTATTTAGTAGGTAATATATAATAGGAGTAGGTTATTATTGTATGTATACCTACTTCCCCCTATTAATGCTTAATAAGTAAATTCCATTGGTATTATTTCATTGCGGAAGTCCACGCAGTTGTATATAAAAACGTTCATTTAAGTTTTTTGGTTTCAAAACCAGTTAAGCCAGTTAAACCAGTTCAATACCAGTTCAATACCAGTTCAATACCAGTTCAATACCAGTTCAATACCAGTTCAATACCAGTTCAATACCAGTTCAATACCAGTTCAATACCAGTTCAATACCAGTTCAATACCAGTTCAATACCAGTTCAATACCAGTTCAATACCAGTTCAATACCAGTTCAATACCAGTTCAATACCAGTTAGTTCAATACCAGTTAAACCAGTTCAATACCAGTTAAACCAGTTCAATACCAGTCACCAATTCCCAGTTGAGACCAGTTCGACTGGTTTTAACTGGTCCCAACTGGTCCAGTTCAACTCACCGAGTATAGTTTTGTTGTATTGCGATCTAGACCACCCTTAAAAGCTAATGGAACGTCCCTCATTAGCATAAGAAAAGGTTTCTTACCAAAGGTAGTGGCGTGATGATGCTGCGTTCTCCTAAGGAATCTGTGTCTTTGTTTTTTGTGTCGCGGTCTGACCACCACGATTTATTTTTGCTCGCGTTCTTCACTTCTACCCGGGATTTTAGCGTTACATTATCCATATCACTCAGCATGCCGAAGTCTCGACAAAGTTTTTCGTCAGCCCCATGCACGGTTTCTCGAGCCCCTGATGAGAAACCCTCCTCGCCTCCAGCGGATATTTTAGCCATGGCGGCTAAGGAGATAGCCCCGTCTGGGGTAAATTTGATGGACCAAGCCCAAGCTCCTCCGTGGGCTGACGGCTTTATGGGCAGTGGGCTTTCATGCCCCAAGCCCCTCTCTACTGATCTGCCTAGGCAGCCTTCACCGGCTCCAGCTCCGTCTGGTACCGGTGCGCCACGCCCATCGGCTCACCATCAGCCGCAATTTGCACCCAGTATGCAACCATGTCCTGCTCAGCCAGGGTACTACTGGTATCCTCAACCACCGACAGCTCCCTGGGGTGCTCCCTCGGGTGGTCCAGGGGCATCTACAAATGCATTTAATCAGTGGGGCATCCCTATGCAGTATTTTCCCCAGCAATTTTTGCAAGGCGATTTTTCGGACCAGCCTCCGACTACTTTCGGTAATGTTCGTCAACGACACGCCCCGCCCATCCCTCCGGCCCCAGTACTTGCACAGCACCCTCCATCTGATGACGGCAGCCATCTTGATATTGTCGCCGTTAGTGACGACGAATTCTCCACTTCAACCGTTCAAACGGCTGGAACTGGAAGAGAGCCTTTTCGTCTTCCCCACAAGAAAGAGACAGGTAACCCGATCTCCGAGAAGGTGACCCAGTGGTGGGAAGAACTGAGAACTCACAAGTTGTCCTCTGAGGATTACAAAGAGGAGATTTCACCGTATAACGTGCCTGTGGACCAGGAGAAATTATTCTCGGCCCCGGAACTTCCTTCCGGTTTGAAGAAGGTTTTCAAACAGGTAAATTCGTCAACCATTATTTGTGACGAGAAGTTAAAAGCCTCTCATAATTACATTCTTGATGCTGTCAAACCATTGCTTCGCCTTTTTGACGCAGTTACTGATGCCGAATGCCCCAATGAAGTTCCTAAAGATCTTGTTCAGGATCATCTTTCCTCGGCCATTATTTTACTAGGCTCTGGCAGTCAGGGTTTGGCCTTAGCTAGACAACATGCGTTTGACGACATTGTTGACCGCAAGTTTGACGTGCTGAAGAAGAATCCTCCTTCTTTAGGTGAACTCTTCGGATCATCCTTGATGAAGGACATTGAGGAAACGGAGAAAGTCAGCAAGCTGGCCTCCAAAGTCACTGGTGGGAATTCTCTGCAGTCTAACCCATCCAAGGATAGGCGTTTCTCGCCATACCAATTTGCCTCCCGGTCCTTCAGATCACGTCGACCATCACGGGGATCCTTTAATCGTTACCAAGGTAGGGGTTACCATGGTTCAGGTTACCAACAGCCCAAGGATTTCCAGGGATCCAGAAATTTTAGGACGGCCAACAGCACTTTAGAGAAGTCTGGCTTAAAAAACTAGATGCTCAGTCTTGTTTGCCTAACGTACGTACCAATCCAGCATTTTCTGTACCCCTAGCAGGTCGTTTGAGATTTTTTTCAAATTTTTGGTTAAAATTAACTCACGATCCCTGGATCATTCAGACCTTAAATGGTTACTGTTTAAGCTTCAATTCTACTCCGTTTCAGTCTTTCGTTCCTGTAACCCACGCTCCATCTAAAAAACACGCTTCGATGTTTAACCTAGAGATACAGAAAATGCTTGATAAAGGTGCCGTTACCATTGAACAGCCTGTACAAGGACAGTTTATTTCTACTCTGTTCATGGTCCCAAAATCGTTCGGGGATCTTCGTCCAGTAGTTAATTTGCGTCCACTAAATAAATTTATTGTGCACCAACACTTCAAGATGGAGAACATTTCTTCAGTGAGAGATCTTTTAGCACACGGAGATTGGATGTGTAAAATAGACCTGAAGGATGCTTATTTTTCAGTTCCTATTGATTTTGGTCACAGAAGATTTCTTCGTTTTATCTGGAATGAGGTCATTTATCAATTTACTTGTCTTCCTTTCGGTTTGTCAAGTGCCCCCGCACTTTTACTAAGATTCTTAAACCAGTAGCTTTCCACCTCAGAGAGTGTGGTATTCGCTGTATATTTTACCTGGATGACATTCTGGTCCTTGGATCATCCTTCCATGGATGTATGACAAACACCCAGGTGACGACTAATCTTCTTCGTAATTTGGGTTTCATCATCAACGATGAAAAATCTTGTATCGTCCCTAGTCAAGATATTACATACCTCGGCTTTGTTATCAACTCCTTAGATATGACCCTCTCTTTAAACCAGGAAAAGATCCATCAGTCATCAGCAAGTCATCAGTCACTGCCAGAAGATTTTGGAAACAGAACAAGTCACTGTTCGACAACTTTCCAGCCTATTAGGCAGGCTATCTTCAACAATCCTTGCAGTACTTCAGGCTCGGGTTTTTTACCGCAGTCTTCAGGAAGACAAAATCTCCGCTCTCCGCAGGGAGAACAGTTACGAGTCCACAGTTACTCTTTCGCAGAATTCTCGAGAGGAGCTAAGAACATGGATTCGTTGCCTTCATGCCTGGAACGGTCGGCTATTTCTTCATCTGACACCAGATGTGACCCTTCAAACAGATGCGTCAATGTTGGGATGGGGCGCTTGTCTTCAATCCAAGATAGGAGGCCGTTGGACGTCGCAAGAACAACTCCATCATATCAATTACCTCGAGCTGCTTGCTGTTTGGTACGCCATCCAATCTTTCTTCAAAGAACGGCGGGACCTTCATGTTCTCCTTCAGATGGACAACTCCACGGCCATTGCTTATATCAATCACCAGGGGGGAACTCATTCGGTTCCACTGTCGAAACTCGCTGTCAATATCTGGGTTTGGTGTCTCGAGAGAAACATCACTCTAGTAGCACAACACATACCAGGGTCTCAAAATATCACGGCAGACATGATGTCACGGGTTTTCGACGATCGCACAGAATGGCAGCTTCTCCCAGAAATATTCAACAAGATTTCCAGTGCTCTGGATTTCATCCCATCAGTAGACCTCTTCGCGTCTCGTTTGAACACGCAGCTGGAGACCTTTGTGTCATGGCAACCAGACCCCATGGCCTGGAGAGTCGACGCTCTTCTTCTCAGCTGGAAGAACATAAACGGTTATGTTTTCCCTCCGTTTTCGCTTCTTCTGAAGATTCTTCGAAAGATCAGCGAGGAGGAAGCTACAGTGATTCTTGTCGCTCCGGTGTGGAAGTCCCAGGCCTGGTACCCCAGACTGTTGGAGCTTGCAGTAGAAATGCCTCTACTCCTTCCCAGGAGAAGGGATCTCCTTCAGCTTCCCCACGATCGGTCTCAAGTACATCCTCTGATAGGCAGCCTCCAACTGGCCGCATGGAAGTTATCAGGGCGAATCTCTCTTCAGAGGGGTTTTCACACAAGGTGTCAACCACTGTCCTTGCTTCATGGAGACCACAGTCTAATAAGCAATATAATTCATCCTGGAAAAGATGGGCAAGCTGGTGTTTACAAAGGAAATTTGATCCCGTTCAAACTTCTATAGCAAATTGTTTAGATTTTCTTCAGCAGCTGTTTGATGAGGGCCTATGCTACAGGACGATAAATGTTTATCGTTCTGCAATTTCATCGGCTCACTCTTTTATTGATGGTTTTCCTATTGGTCAGCATCATTTAGTGAGAAGATTCCTTAAAGGTATTTTCGGGCTTCGCCCACCGAGACCAAAGTACAACTTGACATGGGATGTCGCAAAGGTCCTCAACTTTGTTAAGTCTCTTCCTGACAATCGTCGTTTGTCATTAAGGCAGTTAACTCTCAAGTTAGCTATGCTTCTTGCACTTGTAACCGCCAGTCGCCGATCTTCCCTAACGGCTATTGACATCGATCACATGACTCGATCCACTGATGGGAAATACAGTTTCCTGCTTGTTAAGCCCTCAAAATGTGCTTCAGTCAGTAAACCCTTCCATCGGATTGAGATTTCTAGGTTCCAGCCTCACAGAAATCTCTGCCCAGTCCGTTCTTTAGAAGAGTATCTTCAGAGAACCCAATGTCACAGAGGTACTGGTCCTTCCAGAATGACCCAGCTTTTCCTTTCACATTCAAAGCCCTTCCATCCAGTGGTTCCCTCTACAATTTCTAGATGGTTGAAGGACTTTATGTTGCAATCAGGGATTGACACATCACATTTTAAAGCGCATTCCACAAGGAGTGCAAGTACTTCAGCCGCAGCTCGAGCTGGGGTTTCATCGAATGAAATTATGAAAACAGCAGACTGGACATCAGCCTCTACCTTTGCAAGATTTTACCACAGACAACTTCCTTCGTCAAACTTTGGAGGTGCTGTGTTGTCATCGGCAACTCAACAGCTTTAAAGTCTACTCGGTGAGTCTCGACGGAATTGGCGAAATATAATTCCCCAATTACATAAAGGTACTTACCTGCAATATAATTGGAATTATATAAGACAATGGAGGAGAGACTCAACCTCCCTCCCTAATTGTTCTCTTCAGTTTCTTTCTGCAGATAACCCGCCCGAGTTATTCTAGTTGGTTGCCAATGATGTTTTACTTTACCGCTAGCTTCAAAAAGACACAGATTCCTTAGGAGAACGCAGCATCATCACGCCACTACCTTTGGTAAGAAACCTTTTCTTATGCTAATGAGGGACGTTCCATTAGCTTTTAAGGGTGGTCTAGATCGCAATACAACAAAACTATACTCGGTGAGTCTCGACGGAATTGTCTTATATAATTCCAATTATATTGCAGGTAAGTACCTTTATGTAATTGGGGAATTATAATTTGTTGTTTTTCTTTTTTTCTTTCAAAATGGCCGCCAATATCCTTGTTACCGGAATAATTGTATTTTTGTAACAAGCATTTTCACGGTCATTCTTTTTTGAGAAAGGGTGATAACACGAACATAAGTTACGTTTTGACGTTCGCGGGAAACGTGCTGCTAAATTCTTCCAAATAGGCACTTGGGGGAGACAAATTAGCGTAAGTTTTTAGGTAATAAGGAGACAGTGGCACTTAGGGAAACATTTCCGACTCCCTAAGTGTCTAGCTACCCTAAAAAACAATATTAAGGGGGGGGGGGGGTCTATTTTTGTCATAGACGACAGATTTTGGTCTAAATAGCATAAATCTCGAAGATCTTAGAGAAAAAGGTTAGGGTAAACAAGTTAGGACTGTTTTAAGTTTGTGTACATCTCTAGGGGATTGTCTCCGTAAGTGCCTATTTGGAGTTATAATGACTGATTGATCTACGCACAAGTAGTAAAATAAATCAGTTTTCACAGCAGCGACCCAGTATGCGTTCAACTGTTAGAGATGCGACGATCAGGGCAGAAAAACCTCCAAGGCAAAAAAATGACAACTCGTAGCTTCCAGTGGCATCATATAAGACACCTGGTGGAGAAAAAAGAAAGAGAAAAACTCTCACACACAATAATCCGATACAAATAGGCCTATGTACAATACACTTAGTAAAATCAGGAACAAGTATAAAACTGACTTTTTGATTATGTACATGGTAAGAAAGGACATTTCATAAGCTTTTTAATGATACCCATCACAAGCCTGTAGCTCAAACGTTATTGGCTATGAGCTACAAGCTTCTCTTCCCTTACAGAAATATCCCATGGGAATCCCATGGGAAATTTTCCCATTGGATTCCCATGGTGAATTGGGCATGGGAAACCCATGGGGATATCCCATGGAGAATCGTACGTATGGGTATCTCATGGGATCCTGCATGGGATCCCATGGAGGATCCCATGGGTTCCCATGGAGGATCCCATGGGATCCCATGAAGGGTCCAATGTGTTCCCATCCCATGGGGTCCCATGGGGGATCCCCTGGAGAATCCCATGGGTTTCCATGAATGTTTTAAGATTCTTGCACCCCCCCTCAATGGGAACTCAATGGGAACAAATCAGAATCCCATGGTGTTCCAATTGTGTTCCCATGGGATCCCATGGTGTTCCCATGGTCTTTTCATGGGATCCCCAATGAGACACCATGGGATAAATGGGAACAGATCAATATCCCATGGGGTTCCCATGGGTTCCCATGGGATCCCATGGGAATCCCATGGGAATCTCATGGGACATTTTTGTAAGGGTTGGGAATCATCAGTAAAAAGCTTATGAAATGTCAAATGTTACCATGTACATGTTCATTTTGATGTGCTGGTCACATTTTTGTTCAACGCAGATTCCACAATGTTAGAAGTATATTGTTTGCAATGCTTATACACTAGGTGGACTTCTGTGCAGGATTTTTGTTAGACTTTAAAAATGTTTCGGGTACCTTAGCAGATGTTCTTTGTCATTTTAAATGGAACAATACGATACATGTTCAATGAACGGCACAGAAGTTTCTTTATCAAATTCATTATCCTCTTAACTCCATCTTTAAGCGTAAAGACGTCTACCAGTGTTTTCCATCTAAATCAAGAAAAGAAGGGCAAACATTCAAGTAAGACTTCATTAATTTACCTGCCAAAGCTCCTCCGGCCAATTCCCCCATCGCAAAGAAGACACACAATGTACCCCACGCCCTGTCGCCTAATTCCCCCTCCAAGACTTGCTGAGACATTAGTATGAACAGAGCAGCCATAACTCCGAGACAAATGCCATTGATGAAAGCTAACCCAACAAGTCCCGGGTAGTTATCTAAAACGACTGGATCCAGCATAAATGCTGCAATATTGCCACAAGAGAGAAGTATGAACAGTTGAACTGGTTTGATGTATCCACGGTGCAGTACGGGTCCGTAGGCGATCCTGCCAACGAGAGTACCGACCCCACCTACCGTAGATAGAAGAGCAGCTCGCTGGTTCCCAATACCCCTGGCCACTGCATGAGGAACGAGGTAAATCATCCAGACGCTGTACATGATACCAAGTACAAAATACGCCAAAGCATATATTGTGAATACTGGTTCCAGTAACAGCACATCCAATGATACAATCTTACTGAAGCCCCGAGCAGCTTTCTTTAATATGTTGACCAGATTGTTCAGTTTACTGTCACCTGATAGTGAACCCTCTGATATCGTCTCTTGAGCTGAAGTGGACTTAGTGGCTAGGGATTCATATATTGGTGGCGGCGGCTTGATCAAGGCTCCAAAAACACAAACATTTGCATTAAAAGCTGCAAATATGAGTATTGTTCCACGCCATCCATATATCTCGATCAAAGTTTCTGTCAACGGGGGATATATCATCATTCCAAAGGCACATCCTGTCATGACAATACTGATAGGTAGAGCTGCGTTGGTTGGAAAACACTTGATCATTGCAGCACGGGGAGGAACAAGGGCAAGGCTAACGCCAATTCCTGTGGGGAAAGAATTTCACCCAAAACAATATTTACAACTTTGCACTCGATATCTTTTAAACGATTGATGCCGAATGACATGTTGCTTTACAAGAGTTGGGACATAGGTATGGTGGGACTACGTCGGCCCTGGAGGGACTACGTAGATCGTGAATATCGACGTCAATATTCGCGACACGTCACGACTTTCCCTAAAGTCGCGAATATTGACATTAATATTGACGTCAAATTTCAAGACTTTCCCCAAAAGTCGCGAATATTGACGTTAATATTCGCGATTAATTTCACGATCGGTCATAAATGTTGACGCGATTCCCCCCCCCCCCCCCCCCCCCCCCAGCAAGCTAGGTTCTTGTTGTCGGTTTATGTGCTGCACGCGTTTAAAGTGTTGACAATATTCTGATAATCTGAAAGGATTCTGATGTGTGCAAGCTGTAATTGGGCAAAAAGTGTTTTGAAGTGCAAAAAACAAGCGATTCCACATTTCTGTCCGCTTATGTTTTTTTACACGTGCCAAATACTCTAGAACCATAAATGCCCCTTCCCCCCTCTTTGGAATTGTATTGCCAAACTGGACTATAAGTCCTACACTTTAAATCTGCTGGACTGTTTGGAATATAATATATACAAGGATATATATTGTGCAATTAAATATCAGGGCTACCAGTATTTTGTTTTTATTAAAAATTGAAACACAGACATAGTAATTGTTTAAAGTTGCAATATATCTTTAACTATTTTGTTCTTAAATTTTGAGGTACAATTGCTGGTTTGCTGATCCTTGGGTTGTTAGCTGAGAGATAATTACTGCATTGAAATTTAACACAGGGGCTCCCTTTATAGTACATTGTAACTTTGAATACAATAGTCAAGTTTACACATTATTTACGATCAGCTGGCAACAATTTTTTTTATATTTTTATACCAGATATAAATAGGTTCGTACACATGTTTGTGTTTAGTTTTTTCCCAAAAACCTAGTTTCTTCTAAACAATTACGCGTCAATATTCACGACTTTGGAGGCAAGTCGTGAATTTGGTCGCGAATATTGACGTCGATATTCACGAAATGCGTGTCCCTCCAGGGCCACCATACATAGGTCAATTAACATAGGTCAATTAACAATGTGACTTAACACAACCCAACAAAATGAGTCGCAAGTCACCAGCCCGGTTTCATAAACGCTGCGACGCGTCGCAACTCGAATAACGCGTCGCAACTATATAGTAACGCGTCGCAACTATATACGCGTCGCACCTCGCGACGCGTCGCGTATCGTACGATCCATTTCACGAAACTTGCGATGCGTTGAACACATCGCAACTACTTTAACAAAGGTTTGAAACACGGGGTCGTAAGTTACAACGAGTCTTTGGGTAGTCGTAAAATAAGATGATTTTTTTAATAGCCCGTTTTACGCCATAAAAATAAAATAAACGAGACTAGAATACACGATCAATGTGTGGACAATAATTTGTTAATAAAACATTCATCGTAGTCAAATGAATAAATCTTGAATAGTGCATTTGAAATTTGTAAATTAGCTAGAGCACCACAGCAAGCTTGTTTTTCTTTAAAACTGCACCTATATTGATCTCCATTTATATAGACTGGATAGGACACCGCGTAAGTGTTTGTGCACAAATGCGCGATCTGCTCAATGGCGGCGCGCTTTCTGCAGGAGGGTAAACGCGGCATGTATATTCACTCTAGAAACTCGAGTAAAACTGTGTTTAGCGAGGAAACACTGTTCTTGCTATCAGTTTGTAAACATGTTTAGAAGCTAAATGCACGCATCCAATTCGTAAACATCAACGTTCAATGACTAAACACAATCCGTCCTCATGCTAAACATGTTTAGCATTTAAACATGTTTACAAACTGATAGCAAGAAAGTGTTTAGAAAAGTGTTTACTCGCTAAACACAGTTTTTGCAGTGTATAGATATCGAGATTATCTAATCGGGTTTGTATTCGTATGGGGAATTTTCTATTAAAAAGCATTGAATTAACTAATACCCCTGTCAGACCGGAGTGCGATCTCAGGGCAACCTTACTGCGATGCAGTTTTCATCAAAAACGCAGTGGGGTCGCCGAAAACTGGCAAAAAAACCTGAAATCTATGAGGTAGGTAGCTCACAGTACGCTCTTGACTCGCTCACTGCGCTCTCACTACGCTCTCACTACACTCTCACTGCGACCTATGCGTTCCCAGTTTGATCATCGCCGCGCTCTCACTGCGCTCCCATTACGCTCTATGCGATCTCGCTGCGACCAAGACGACCTCGCTAAAACCTCGCTATGACCTTACTACGCACTCACTACGTCCCCACTACGTTCTGTGCGTTTGTACCGCGTTCGCGCGGCGACTATAAATACAGCGAACTCGATGTTGCTGGATATTTGCTATCTGTTGTACAATTATTATGTTCTGCCTCTCTACAGCCGTGGTAATACCCCTGTCACACCGGAGCTACGCTGCCGTTGCGCTCCCACGGCAACTAAAAAAAAGTTGCAAAACGCAGTAGAAGCGCAGTAGGATCGCCAAGAGCGTAGTGTGAACGCATTGGAGTCTACCTAGGTCGTGGGAGGGTCTCCATGGTCGCCATACCTCGGCGATTTGTTTGAGCCTGCTCAAAACAATCGCAGACGGTCGGCGACCTGGTCCAAAACGCAGTGGGAGCGCAGTGAGAGCGTAGTGGGATCTCAAAGAACGTACTTGGGACGTCGTGAAGTCTACCTGAGCGTGTCATGATCGTAGTAAGAGCGAGTTGGTATCGCCGTCTGCCCAATCTGCGACTGAAGTACGTCTGAAGTACGACCACTGTACGCTTGTCACGCTCTCACTACGCTCTTAACGCGCTCCTACTGCGCTTCTACTACGTCATATAGGGCTTCTTCACGCTCATACTGCGTCCACACGGGGCTGCCAGTACGACTATGGCGCCCCTAATGCGTCCATGGCGATGTTAGGGAGTTTCCTGTACGTTCACAGTGCGATTATACTGCGATTATACTGCGTGTATAGTACGTTCTGACTTTGACATGCGTAATGGCCACAAATGGTATAAATGTAGCCTATATCCTCCACACAACATACTAATGTGCATCTCCTCTTCACCATGGATGTAGAAAGGCAGAACATAATAATTGTACAACAGATAGCAAATATCCAGCAACATCGAGCTCGCTGTCTTCATAGTCGCCGCGCGAACGCGGTACAAACGCACAGAACGTAGTGGGGACGTAGTTAGAGCGTAGTAAGGTTGTAGCGAGGTCGTAGCGAGGTCGCCTTGGTCGCAGCGAGATCGCGTAGAGCGTAGTGGGAGCGCAGTGAGAGCGCGGCGATTATCAAACTGGGAACGCATAGGTCGCAGTGAGAGTGTAGTGTGAGCGCAGTGAGCGAGTCAAGAACGTACTGTGAGCTACCTACCTCATAGATTTCAAGATTTTTTGACAGTTTTCAGCAACCCCACTGCGTTTTGGATGAAAACTGCATCGCAGTAAGGTCGCTGTGGGATTGCACACCGGTCTGACAGGGGTACCAGTCGCAGATTTGGGCAGACGGCGATACCAACTTGCTCTTGCTACGATCATGACACGCTCAGGTAGACTTCACTACGTCCGTAGTACGTTCTTTGAGATTCCATTACGCTCTCACTGCGTTTTGGACCAGGTCGCCGACCCCCCGCGATTGTTTTGAGCAGGCTCAAAACAATCGCCGAGGTTAGGCGACCATGGAGACCCTTCCACGACCTAGGTAGACTCCACTACGTTCCCATTACGCTCTTGGCAATCCTACTGCGCTTCTACCGCGTTTTTCAATTTTTTTAGTCGCCGTGGGAGCGCAACGGCAGCGTAGCTCTGGTGTGACAGGGGTATAACGAATAACGATAGGGAGTTCCCTCATGCTGTCATGCAGTCCTAACACAGCCATCTTTTCACACTTTCTTGATATGTAAGCCTACTAATTTGTCCTACGTAATGTAGTCTACAATTTTGAATGAATATCATTTTTCTTGAGCCATCCCCTGAAATTTTCAGTATATTGCTTTTTCATTTTAACCCCCGTAGGTCAATTAAAGCCTTTTTCACACTGCAGAGCCAATCCCCGGGAAATAAATCCCCGGGAAATTCCCGGGAATTTTTCACCCCACCAACACCCCAGCAACCGTTCACACTAGACCCATTTGGTAACTCCCGGGGACACTATTTCCCGGGAATATGCACGGTCGTTTCACACTGGCCATCAAACCCCGGGAAATAATACACGCTGGGCCACGGATCTTGCGGATAAGAAAATAGAAGACTGGTACCTAACCACACGGGACATTATAAATACACGTACACGAGAAGGAAGCTAAACACAGTCTTGTTCACGACACTTCTTTTATTAAATATAAAAACCATTCATTATGCTCATATTCTTGAAAAATTTAATTATTTGTATAATTTCCAAACGTTATTAATTGTCTTTTGTACTTAAAGGTCTACGCAGACCTTTCGAGGAGAATTGCTGTTTAATAATTTAAAATGTGCCTTGGTGTGTAAGTAACAAGACCAGGGGTGATAAAATGGTATAAAATGAAATTAATTGGGGTTAATCACCGTAAATGTAATTGCCCCTCTCATTAACATGTTCAAACACTGACAAATGGTGGCGCTGTTCGTGACGAACATTCGGCAATCCCCCAAAAGAGATTCCATGCACGCGGGTACGCACGCAGCAGATTTTGTTCAGACATGGCGAGTAAAGACGACAGATCGGGGCCGGGGAGCGCATATTCCACAGAATCGGACGAAATATCCGCAATATCATCAGGTCCTACATCTGAAGAAGATATTCCACTTGACAATTCCGTTGACAATAACTTGAGTCGACCATCGACTGAATGATTTTGCATCGATACGCGTGGCACATGATGCATGAATGCACGGGCACGCTGGTCGCGACGTCGAAGTCTTCCCAAACATACGTCACAATTATGAAAATTATACATGTTAATAGCTACCATTCTAGGGGCGGGGCCGGCCCCCCAAAGCACTTTATTATTATTTTTTCATATTAATTACCAAAAAATAAAACTTGTATAAACTGAAAATCACTCAATTAGTTATAATCTTTCATTTAAACTAATAAAAAACTAATTTCTAGGACCCTTTAACTGTAAATATATTTACGAAAAGTTTGAAAGGTACTCCATTACAATACTAAAGCTGTTTTCCAAACCCCTGGTTTAGGCTCCGTCCCCGACTCTAGCCCATAGCTAAACTGCACAAATGAAGCCTGAGACGAAGACGAAGCTGGGGTTTGGAAAACAGCCTAAGTCACCGCGCAAATTATTTGGCGCGCTATTTGTGACCCTGTGACCTTTCGAGATTACCCGTGGACGCAAAAAGGTGGGGTAAGTTCAAACCCTGCGACGTTCACACTAGTTGCTTTTCCACGGGAAAAACGTTAAACCCCAGGGATTTCTCCTTTACCCCTACTCCCGAGCAGGGGTAAATATTTCCCGGGGAAAAGCAGTTTCCCGGGGATTTCTTTGGTAGTGTGAACAGACCGACCGAAATTCCCCGGTAATTTCCCGGGGAATTGCCGGGGAAATCGTCTAGTGTAAAAGGGGCTTAATAGAGCAGATGGGAACAGACACAGTGAATTTAATGGTCGTATTGAATTTCTAAAATTATATATGTTTAAAGGTAGGATACACCATTGGTAATTTCTTGAATTATCATAAATGAGTGGATTTTTATTTTTTTAATTTTTTTTGGGGGGTGTATTTTATAGTAAATGTCGTTTAACTAACCTGTCCGAAGTTTTACAATCATGAATGTTGAGCAAAAGCACGAAAAACAACGTTTGTTTTTGATCGGCGTCGAGCAGTTATTGCTATGTTTTCTTTGTTCTTTTCGCGATCGCCATCCGGTGATCGCGATTTTTAAAAAATACAATTATTTTTTTCGGAATAATTACAGGATTTCTAGCGCAATCATTTTGCCGGATGCCTAGAATCATTATTTACTTTAAAATGAGTAAGATATTTCCTAATTTATAGAAATATTGAGTTGCGTAATGAATTTTCTAAAATGACATAATTATGTTTAAATTGAAATCTCATAGGGCCTATAACCATGGAGGAATTAGAACGAAATTGAACCTCACAAGAACAATTATATTACGAATTTATTACAAAAAATACATAACAACAAGTATTCTGTTGCTCTCTTCATTCTACCAACTCGCATGTCAATAGACAATAACATAATTTATTTCAACAAAATGCACAAATAGAAAATCTAAGAAAACGTGAATAAGTAACTTTCGATATACATGAGTCAAAATGAAATTAGTCCTAAAACTATTTCGGTAAGAAACATGAAAACTGAGCATCTAAAAGTTGGTCCACATGAAAAAGAAATGACACAATTTGAAAATTCCAATTTCAAATTATTTCGATTGAATATAAACTATGGACAGCTGCAAAAAAAAGAGGTAGGGTCACAAATGATGTAACTTCGAAACCAAAGGAGAAAATTCATGAATTTAAAACAAATCCTAAAACATTGTCTATCTATTTATTTTTTCTACCTAGGCCATGTGTGTATATTTTGCCTCAATTTGTGTGTGTAATTGTCTAGAGGGAACTTTTTCTACTCGCCCTAGGGGTCGTATATGTCGTTTTCAAATGCCTGCACATAGACGTCATTATATTTTATAGATACTCAATAATAATTATCTTCAATTGACCATTTGCGTGTGGAATTTAAATAATATCTGGTACACTGACTTGTTCATACAGCTTGGCACAGTTTACATTTAAATTATCCAGACCAAATACACTGTTGCTATATCACGTGATTCGGGGCAAGCTCTTGCATAGTTACGTTAAAGATGCTCAGCACCAATACATTGTTCACAATGGTTGAGAATGGTACAAAGACACCAGACCATTCCAGAGCCGGGGGTTGCTAGCGTAAGGCTTGCCCCGAATCACGTGATATAACAACAGTGTCTTTGGTCTGGAGAATTTAAATGTAAACTATGTCAAGCTGCGTGAACAAGTCAGTGTACCAGATATTATTCAAATTCCACACGCAAATGGTCAATTGCCATTAATCACGTACGTTATGTAGCGCACGAAATGAGTTCCTCAAGATATTAGCGTTGCACTATAGCAGGAGCATTAACAGTTAGACATCCTCAACCTATATTTGTCATACAGAAGTGAAACAAGTGAGGTCATATTAAACAAAATTTTATCCAAATGGAACCTCGTGATCATGGCTACGAATTTGCTGCGCCATTTTTTTACCATCATGCCTTGCGCGGTCGTTAGTGAAGGAGTCGCGGCTGATATAGGGCCTTTTCGAATCTCTGGCTTCGTTTCGTCTTTGGCTTAAGGCGATTTCAGATTCCCAACTGCAAGATCTCCAGCCACATTCTGATGCCTGTTGTGCTTCAGTGATTCGGATTTCGGAGGCGAAGCCGAACCGAAGACGAAGCAAAGGTTTCGAAAATGCCCATAAATGGAGAACAGTGACTGCAACATACGTCAGCCATTTTGATTTACGTTTTTGAAGCTTCCCAAATACCATACGGCTATTTACTGTGCGTTAAATAAGAACATAGTTTATAACGGTCACCGTTTTGTGCTATGAATACACCTACGATATATTTATCTATATATTTATCTATAATTATCTGATAATTTTAGGTATTCATTACATTAGTGACGTTACAGTGCGTCTCACAGAAAACATGCAAACAAAATATAATGAAATGCTAGACATACGGTATATATTCCCTTTAACCGTAAGTTTCGTATAAATACAAACAATGCATCCGATAGGGATCCACTTGAACATAGTTGTTAAGGGTTCACTTACCCCATGTTACTGTGAGAAGTGAAAACACAGCAATATTGGTCGCCATTGACATACCCAGGAACGAAACAAACATGGTGATTCCTCCAGCAATGACAAGATTACGTGATTCATACTTCTTAGTCAAGATGGTCACTAGGGGAACTGATACAAATAAACAAAGTTATGTTTTTTTTATGATTTATGATTTTAGTTGAAATATATACATTGTATATTATATTTTGTTTAAACTTTCCCGGGGGTGGTTATTAACACGTAACTTCACCTTAACATATTTGATAAGGGGTCTAAAGAGTATAATGTTTTTTTGCGAAGCCTACAAAGTGTTAAAATATTACAGGTTATTTTTTGTGTGATCAAAGTGAACAAAGAAATTGGCAAGGCAGGATACGAACCTGCGACCTCCGGAATCCCGGAACGGCGCTCTACCATCTGAGCTACCTTGCCATTATGTTGGCGGTCTCCAAATTGTTAGTATCTTTGTTCGAGGGCGCTAGTCAGAAGTCATATAAACACCAGAATGCAGTGACCAGGGATCACGCCAAATTTTACGATACAACCCGGGGAGCGACATTATGGGTATCACTTAATGTGGATACGACTTGTGCTATTATAATACACAAATAAACCACAAGGGAAACTGACTATGTAAATTTGCATACATTTCAAAGTGAACAAGTTCATCGGATGTAATAAAGTGCCAAAGTGTATTGGTTAACAAACGTACAAATCCGTAATATGTCACATGACACCTGATGACGTCTTTGTGATACCATCACGACGTCACCTCAATTTATAACTACTAGCGGGATGCCGCGCTTCGCGCGGCACCCGCTAGCTGGGTGGAATCGTAACTTATAGATACACCTTGTTGACGTCCTAAAAACATAATGGATTGTATGACAAACAAACCGAGAAAATTTCGAGCTCACGAAATCATTTAGTGGGCACGAAATGAAATAATCAAATGATTTTGTCACGGTGATTTGTATTCGTCATATGTCCCTTTAGGGGCTCCGTAGGATACCATTGACTCTGAATAAAAACAATCTGCGTAAAGGCCGGTTCATACTGGGTGCGAAAGCCGACGCGAACGCGAATTTGTGACGTCAGGGGGGTTTTCGCGTTGCGAAATCGCAAAAGTTGAACACATTTTAACTTGGGCGAATGTTCGCAGCAAATGCTTCGTGACGTCAAATTCGTATCGCAATCGCTTTCGCGTGAAGTATGAACCGGCCTTAATGCAGTCACGTTTCTAAATTGAATATTCATATCCACGATCGCCATACAATTTTGCGACATTTTTGCACGATCAAAGTTAAAATTGAGGCAATAGCGATTGTTTTTAGAGAGATAATGTTGTAATATATAAGTATTGACATCAGTGTGAAAGGAAGAAATGTGCCCAAAGGGCAACACGAAAGGAATAAATCATTGTTTTTATGTTCCAAAACTGTGACTGGAAAATGGTCGACGCGCAGAAATTCGGAGGCAAAGCCGAAGCCGAAACGCAGTCACGTTTCTAAATCGCATAATTCATATCCACGATTTGCCATACAATTTCGCGACATTTTTGCACGATCAAAGGTAACATTGAGGCAATAGCGATGACAAACAAACCGCGAAACTTAGCGAGTAGAGTACCAGCTAGAAAGTATTTCGAGCGCATGAAATTATTTCAAGCTCACGAACAGATTTTTTTCGAGTGCACGAAGTCATTTCACGAAAACATTTCGAGCTCACGAAATAAGTTATTTTTAGTGCACAATTTCGTAACGGTGATTTTTAGTCGTCATATGTCCCTTTAGGGGCTCCGTAGAATACCATTGACTCTGAATAAAAACAATCTTTGTAAAAATACTCCCGACTTCCGAACTAATAATACTCAATAGGCAGTCCATCTTAGCTTGCATGCTGCCTGCGTCTCGTTATTTTTAACAGGAATCGTACGAGAAACAATACGAACCACTTCGGGATTTCTGATTAACATCATCGTGAAAATCATGATTAAAATAACTCTAGACCGGCCGTCTGACAGTGCGACCTTAACTGGCGCAATGCAGTCACGTTTCTAAATTGCATATTCATATCCACGATCGACATACAATTTCGCGACATTTTTGCGAGATGAACGTTAACATTTGCGCAATAGCGATATGTTTCGGAGTGTTTTTACAGAGATAATGTTGTAATATTGAGGTATTGACAGTGTGCAAGAGAGAAATTTGTCCAAAAGGCAACGCGAAGGGAATTAATCATTGCTTTTACGTTCCCAAACTGTGACTGAAAGTGGTCGGCGCGCACGGAATTCGAAGCCAAAAACGAAGCTGGCGCTCAAACTCCGCAATCACCAAGGTATGCGCCGCCCAATCACAAACAACAAACTCGGCAACAACTCGGCCACCGAGCGAGCAAGGCGGATACAATTAATTTGCGAAGGCTTCGCGTAACGCAGTAGCTGCCGCTTAATCGCGAACAGCCAACAATTCGGCGACAGAGTTACGGTATACGATTTCGGGAGGGCTTCGGCCCGAACTCCGGGCAAGGACAATGCAAAAATAATGCAATAGTTTACGCAAAAAGGCCCACACACATCAACAGGCAATCGAAAAGCGACTGCACGTTTATCAGTAACGTCTGTTTATCCCAAATCTCACCACGGGACGAATATGAATTTTCGTCGTCGCGAACGATCCGACACCCCGCCGCACCGACGCCAGCGGCACACACGCGCGGCGCGCGACGAGTCGCCTGACCAAAAGCGCCGCGCCTCTCCAACATGGCGCCAACCACGCGCCAAGATGGCGCGGCCCTGTGTTCCAATGATGGCGGCGCCCAGTGACAAGATGGCGCATTTTTCATCTTTTATAGTATAGACTAGCAGGATAACGCGCTTCGCGCGGCACCTGCTAGCTGGGTGAAATCGTAACTTATAGATACACCTTGTGAACGTCTTAAAAACATAATGGATTGTATGACAAACAAATTGCGAAACTTAGCGAGTAGAGTACCAGCTAAAAAGTATTTCGAGCGCACGAAATTATTTCCAGCTCACGAACAGATATTCTTGGAGCGCACGAAGTCATTTCATGGCCACGACAACATTTCGAGCCCACGAAATAAGTTATTTTAAGTGCACGAAATAAAATACTCAAATTATTTCGTAACGGTGATTTGTATTCGTCAAATGTCCCTTTAGGGGCTCCGTAGAATACCATCGACTCTGAATAACAAACAATCTTTGTAAAAATACTTCCCGACTTCCAAACTAATAATACTCAATAGGCAGTCCATCTTCGCTTGCATGCTGCCTGCGTCTCGTGATTTTTTAACAAGAATCGTACGGCCGGAAACAATACGAACCACTTCGGAATTTCTGAGTTTACATCATCGTGAAAATCCTGATTAAAAAACCCAACAGGCCGGTCATCTGACAGTGCGCCCTCAACTGACGTAATGCAGTAACGTTTCTAAATTGCATATTCATATCCACCATCGCCATACAATTTCGCGACATTTTGGCACGATCAAAGTTTAAATTGGGGCAATAGCGATATGTTTCGGAGTGTTTTGAGACAGATAATGTTGTAATATTTAAGTATCGACAATGTGAAGCGTTAGGTAACAAAAGTCTAGATATTTAGGACTAAGGGCGGATTCCCCCGATCTCATCGGGCTGGGTATATACGATAAACTCGAGAATTTGGCAGGTGTCATATGGTTTTGCTGATGGATTTCAGAATAGTTTAGAGAGCTATGGAATTGGCGTCCGACTTGTTGAGATCTTGACATAATCTCATGTTGACGACATATTACAGGTTTAACATGTTTTTGTTTATGTTTATCGTATGTTTTTGTTTATATCTATTAAAAAGCAAATTTGTACATTTGTATATTATTGATAAACCATCATTAGCGCGACCGGTCCATAGGCCTAGAGACGCACGCAAAATTTTAGGTTTTTAATTGTAACCTAACCCGTTTGTACCTAGAGCTTTTGCCACAAAATAAAAAACCATTAGGATAATGTACCCAAATCTATCGACATATTCAATAACATTTAAAAAAATTAAAATTTATCGAGTACTTGGGCGCTCGGACGACCAGCAAACGGTCGTCCTAACGACGGTGGTCGTCGCAATACTGTAAAATTACTGCGAATGGTCGCTCTAAGCGCGCATAGTCAAAAATATATGTAAGATCTAATTCATGTAACAACTGTACAAGGCTCAACAGTTGGGTTTAAAATAAATTTAAAAAACAATACTTGCATGACACTTACCTAGAATATAGCACGTCGTGTGCGATGCAGCAATGGCGGTTCCCAATGCGGAAATTGAGCAATCCAATGATTCGCGAATGGGCAAAATAAAGACGCCAAAACTTTTGAAAGTTCCCAGCTCAATAGCGCCGATGAGGAAACCCAAGACAGTTACAACCCATCCGTAGCCACGACCTATGTTCTGAAACAAGATACGTATTGTCAATATTGTCAATATTACGTACGGTGATATTCTCGTTCCGGCCCCGTGAATCTATAATAACTCTTTGGTTTGGGACATAGTTTTATCGGGAGATTATGATTCCAAAAAGTTCCCCCCAAAAACACCAGTCAATAATTCCCGAACAAAATTGGCACTAACTCGCGTTACAACTAGGTTGAAATCCCTGAGATCCGGCACCACGTTTGGCACCACAAGTGTCTTATATCTTCACTGTCACCACGAAGTAACACTAATGTCATGGCTGAATCACGACCCCTTTCTGGCGTTTTCACGAAGTAACACAAAGCCCATGATACACACGGATAGCATCACTTCGTGAAAACTCGTAAACGGCGTATCTGATTTGTGAGTTTTCACGAAGTGACGCTATCCGTGTGTATAGATATATTGGCTTTGCTTTACTTTGTAAAAACGCCAGAAAGGGGCCGCGCGTATCACGTGACATTAGTGTTACTTCGTGGTGACGGTGTATAATGGTCCTGTCACACCAGAACGTTTTAGCCAACGCGTGAGTAACGTGTTGTAATTTTGGCAACACGCTGGCAAACGCTGACCAGCGCTAGGCCAGCGTTAGCAACACGCTGAGCGCGTTACTCACACGCCGGGACACGCTGTCACACGCTGAGGAAAACATATTGTTTTTCAACATACCTACAATTTTCAACATACCTACAATTTCCAGCGCGTTGGAGGTTCGTTACTCACGAGTCGAACACACTAGACGATCATTATCAACCCGCTACTCACACGCTGGTGTACGCTGGCGACACGCTGGTAATGGCCCTGTCACACCAGAGCGTTTTAGGCCAACGCGTGAGAAACGTGTTGTAATTTTGGCAACACGGTGGCAAACGCTGACCAGCGCTAGGCCAGCGTTAGCAACACGCTGAGCGCGTTACTCACACGCTGGGACACGCTGTCACATGCTGAGGAAAACATATTTTTTCAACATACCTACAATTTCCAGCCTTTGCCAGCTGAACTTTTACAGAAAAGGTCAAGTGGAACCGTGATTTCAGCGTGTCCATACAGGTTGATAACGGATTCATAGCGTATGCCAGCGCGTGAGTAGCGTACGAGGAACGCGCTCGGCGTGTGAGGAACGCATCACTGATTTATAGTAAAAATACTACAGCGGGTCCCCAGCGTGTGAGTAGTGGGTTGGTAACGATCGTCTAGCGCATTTGACGCGTGAGTAACGACCTTCCTGCGCGCCGCCAGCGTGTGCAGTCACACGCTGGCAAACGCTGAAATTGTTAGGTATGTTGAAAAAATGTATTTTTGCCTCAGCGTGCGACAGCGTGTTTCAGCGTGTGGGTAACGCGCTCAGCGTGTTGCGAACGCTGGCCTAGCGTTGGTCAACGTTTACCCGCGTGTTGCCAAAATTCCAACATGTTACTCACGCGTTGGTCTAAAACGTTCTGGTGTGACAGGGCCATTACTGTAGTAGCGCGTCGGCTTTTTACACAACTAATCATGTGGTCGTTGCAGTACGCTGGCGCGCGTTGAAACGCGCTACTTACGCGCTAGGCAGTCGTTCATCAGTCGTCGAGCGCGTTACTAACGTGTTACTCACGCGCTGGCGAACGCTATGAACCCGTTATCAACGCGTTATGGACACGCTGAAATCACGGTTCCATTTGACTTTTTCTGTGGAAGTTCAGAGTTTGCCAGCGTATTAACTATTTTTAACGCGCTACTCACGCGTTGGCCGAAAACGTTCTGGTGTGACAGGGCCATTAGCCTCAATAAATCCTCTAATTATTTTTCTTGGCAAAATTCAGCCGGCAAGGCATTTAATTTTTTAGAGTTCCGCATTTTACCAGGGCACGTTTTTCAGCGTGTTTGGTCAGTTTCTTATCGCCGCCTATAATCGGCTTTATACCCAGGCATGCTGGTCTGTGCGTTATCGCCACATTGTAATGGCCCAAGCATAGTCCAACGCTATGGGGAGGGGGCGTGTTTACGGCTGTAGAATCAACCTTCAAAATGATCGCAATATCGTAATTTTAACAAGTGTCTTAAGGGACAAGTTTCTTATATCCTCAATAACTCCTCTAATTATTTTCTTGGCATTTAATTATCAGAGTTCCACGTTTTACCGGGGCACGTTTTTCAGCTTGATTAAATGCATGCGATATAATGTAAGGCCGAGTTCGACACGTTTGAATGGAGTCGCAGCCTTCTCCAATTGCCGCCTTGTTTAACACCCGAGTTGAAAACTCAAAACTAAGCAGCTAAACACAACTAGTTTTGACCATAACATTGTCAACATTCAAGCAAAAACCCCGCAAAACGAGCGAAAACAACTGCGACCCTTACAAGTCAGACAGTTCAAATCTTTATTGTGTAATTCCTACAACCCTTCGTAAAAATCACTCAACTTTCTCCGATAAAATAATGTCAACGATGGCGGTATTCTGTACACGTGTGTAAAGACTTGCGACGTGCGCGCGCAGAGCTAGCTAGCTATGACCTTTCACCGCTAGCTCTAATTATGGAGTTTCTACGCAACGATCGACCAATAAGAAAACGACTTTAAAGATCAGCTTAATTACTAGCATAATGAGCACCGCCCCCAAAACCTCAACTTAATGATTGATCCAAGGCGTTCATTATTTTTAGTTGATTTGCATATAATAGTGGTTTGAGCTCCGATTAGTGCCGCGCCATACGTACGGGTGGGTACTGATGAACGCCTTGACCATGGGCGTCAATCTTGAGGGGGGGGGGGGGGGGGGGGGGGGGGTGGGAGACACGTCCCCCCCCCCCCCCATATTTTGAAGGGTGGGGGACACAATATCAAATGTCCCCCCCCCCATGTTTTTGAACTCGTGTATCTCATAATATAGTCCGGGAGCCCAGCCAGGTTTAATCTTAATTTTGAGTGCAAAAGGTTTGAAGCGTGGGATATGTAGGGGTGACTGGGACAACTGCAAAATGGGTTTTTCTTAAGTTTGGCGAGTGGTGCGTTGGGAGGGGGGAGGGGGGGAATTCCTGACAGACCCCAAACAATTCGATTTAATCATAATCTTGAGTGCAAACATAATTTTTTCATAAGTCGAAAGTTTGTCGTGTACTGAATAGGATTTGTATACTTAAGAAAAATATAATTGGTTATTAAGTACATTTAAGAAGGTCTTTAAGTAGTGCTAATTACACGTTTAATCATAATTTTGAGTGCAAGGATGAAACAAGTGTCAATGTGTAGCTGACACCTTGCTGGAGTAAAATTCGCCACTTAAGAAAGTTTCAAGTGGTGCCATACCTAATTAAGAAAGGGTCAAAAGCCATTAAAACTAAAAGTCAATAAACACCGATAATTATAATGTTGAGTGCAACTTGCATTTCTATGTGGATCAACCGTTTATTATGGATCAATCACTGATTACACGATGTCCGATCAAAATGTCCGAATAATAAAAAATTATAATAATAATTGAAATCATACAACGAGCGTCAAAGTGTACATGTACTTTACCAAACGCAGGAATAAAACCCACCACATAAGAAATATTATAAACAGTCATGAAGTTGATTGCAATTGCCTGTACCCTCTCAAACACGAATGGGTGTAAATATGAAATACGTTAATATTAGGGAATATGAGATCACAGAAGCTTATAATTTTAGTAGTTTTTAAGCTCAAACAAGGTTTGCATTAAAGTAGACAACAGTCAATATTGAGAACTTTATTGTGGTGATATCATTAACATTGAGTGATGAGCTGCTTTGGAGTACGAAGTTACGTTACGTTGTTCCTTAGTACAGTAGCTCGATAGCGAAATTCTTAAACTTATGCAGCAGCGCGATCGTGTAAACAAACTGCACAGGCTCACAAATCCATTGGGATTAATACAAAGACCTGCGGCACAATGTTAACTAATGCAATCCGCAGTAAAAAGAGTGAACACTCGCACACCCGCCTTAGAAGAAATCAAAAGCAATTCACCTATGATGTGGAAAACTCTGCAGGAGGTACTCCCTAATGAGCAGACAACTGAACTGTAACAAATTCGATTACTTCCCCCAAAATGGTGAAATATTGACGATTCCGCCGACATTGCTGACACATTAAATAAACACGTTTTAACAATCGGCAAGCGTACTGCTGGTAATTACCCTTTGCGTGAACTTGAAATAGATGACATTACTACCTTGAACCAAGTAAAAGCGCGCGAAAGTTGAACCACGACGTTAATTGAAAGTTGAAGTACGACGTTTTGAAAGTTGAACCACGACGTTTTGAAAGTTGAACCACGACGTTGCCTGTCCGTTTTAGAACACTCAAAACTTTCAAAACGTCGTGGTTCAACTTTCAAAACGTCGTATGTGCTGACATCGCGGCAGAAATGTGCACATAAATCTGCATATAAATCTGCTGTACGTGAGTGCGACATAGCTGCGCATAATTAAATGTGCAATGAAAATGTACATGTAGTGCCCATCCGTGCGACATCGCACAAATTTGCGTACTAAGAAATCTGCGCAGAACTTCAAATCTAAAATGAAAATATGCGACTTTTCGAAAATCTGCCCAGAAAATATTCATTATCACATAAATCTGTGCAGAAATCAACAATAAAATTTTCCACATCTCAGATATATGCTTATTAGATATATACGATAACATGTTTGTCATCGTTCAAATTCGCACAGAATGCGCGAAATCGCAGAATCTGCGATGTGTGATGTCCTTTCAGGGCCACCCTAGTGCCGGATTGGGAAAGCATCCGATTTGCGAATATGTTCGGTTTGCAAAAAGCATTCAAACTAAAAAAGCGTCCGAATTAAAAAAGCATCCGAGTTTATAAAAAGCATCCGAGCTAGAAAAGCATTCGAATTAACAAAAGCATTCAAGATTACAAAAAGCATCCGAACTAGAAAAGCATCCGAATTAAAAAAGCATCCGAATTAAAAAAAGCATCCGAGTTTACAAAAAGCATCTGAATTACGAATTCATCCGAATTAAAAAAGCATCCAAGTTTGCAAAAAGCATCCGAATTAGGAATACATCCGAATTAGGAAAGCATCCGAGTTGTAAAAACACGTCCGATCTTTTTGACACTGATTCTGCTTCATAGCTAAACCCCTCTAATAATTCTTGACTTCAGTAATACCCCCCCCCCCCCCCCCCCCATTTGAAATGGGATTGACGCCCCTGGTGTTGACCAAGGTAACCACTATGTCTAGCAAACTGATCACTGTCCAACGGTACCTCATATATTTGGTTGCACCTGCGTCTGCCCTATACAAGGTCCATGATGGATTTAAGAGGTCATTAACAAAGTTGTTTATTGGTTCTCAAACTCCACAGGATGGAGCCATGTTCGGTTCCGCGCATGCGCGGATCGATGTTTTCGCTCGGCTTACTTTCTTCTTCGTCTCCCGTCCCGGATCGAAAGCCCGCTAATAATGAAGATGTCCTCATGCAAATACGGGATCAAGATTGCGTGTCACAGGAAGTCAGGCATCCTGTTACAAAAACTAAAGTACTCGATTTCTCACGAGGAAGAGAAGTCGTCCTTAAGAGTGAGTTTCACCTTGAAGATGGCAAATGTACTTAATTTGCTTGAGGAAATTGTTTTATATCTGCTGTATATAATTATAATTAAACAAATTTCTACCACGGAAGTCTAGCACATATACATAGAGGGCGGTTCATCTGACCCTGCGGCTTGGTCCTTACCATAGTCTTGTTTGCAAGACGATCTTAATCGCGGTATATGCAGCGCGCGTAGGCCGCCGATGCGGGCGTCCTCTAACGTACGCCGTACCATACACGCAATGACCTTCGACAACATCGTCTTTACTTGTTTAACTGCTCTAATCTCAGCGATTGATCTCTATACATAATTCAACAGGGAGGTCAAAAGCATAATGACGCTTGCGCACTGAAGGAAGTTTGTGTTTTAGAAATGAGGTTGTTAGTTAGGTACCTCCCAGTGGGCATTTTACCCGATATTACCCGGGTTGTAACGAGTAATAACGCTAGTTATTACTGGGTAACATACTGATATTACCCGCATTACTCGGACACTCTCGATAGAAGTGACATTTAATTGATTGTACACGAACCATCGGTACCGATGGTTCGTACGTGTACAAATCAGAATGGGCCAATAAAGAAGCAGCGCCCATAGTTTGTGCGCTGACAGATATAGCTAATAAGAAACCAGTGGTCGTCGTCCTCACAGTGACCACGATTACCGAGATTTGCATAACGTTACGATACGATGAAACACGATCGAGGTCAAATACGCACAATATATCGCTATGCACGTCCAGTACTGTGTTCATGCATACTTTGTGTTACTACATGTACCTACACGTAATACGATAGGGTGTTGTGAGTTGTATTATGGAGGAATTAGCCTGCCTCATGTTACGGCATGTATAGGGATTTTACACTATACCGGGGCCTATATCACCATGTTTTAAACTTCGCTATAAAATACTTGTATGCTCTCATCGCAGACGCAGTTAGTCAGGATATTTTGACACTTGGCCGACCAATGATTAAACCATGGAGAAATACAAAGGTTCCTTCATGAATAAACAAATGATACATCAATCCTTGTCGCATCTAATTCAACAGAATGCCATGCACAAATAGACTAGCTTGTTTAATACCTAACATATATCCCCTTGGATAACTGAGGAAACAATCCTAAGATACAGGGAATACAATAACCAGGCAATATAAACAACACAGCATTTTCAACCATTAAAGAAATGATTACATTAGTTGTTAAATTTCTAAAAATCTTCATGAAAATATATGCAGTAGCCTTAAAGTCCATCGATAGTACTTGTATCCAGCTGTTGTCCTCCATCTGGCATTTAACTCTCCCAATATACAAGGAGATTAGATCTTGAGATAAGAAATCCTATAGTATAGTACATTATACTAGTTAGATGCAGTTACAGACAATGTGAAAAAAGACACACTCGGTTGTGTTTATATAGGTTTCGAACAGGTTATATATACTGGCGATTATTGTTTGACGTTTCGAACAGGTTATATATACTGGCGATTATTGTTTGACGTAGTGTATCCTTCCTGTACTCTGCACGCCAATTTAGCAACGACTGCGAAATAAGCTTGCCAATAATTTCAATTTCTTGTGTCATAGAAATTAGCCTGAAACTTAATTGGTGAATGTATGCGTATATCTGTCAGTATGCGTATAAGGTCTTGCAGTCCAACTGCTTCTCTAGTTAACGATCTAGGGCAGCAAAGCTCTCTTGAGACTATTCGTCTCGGAAACCATTCTGTGCGTTTAGCCCAAAGATGAGTCTTTTTTTTTCCGCCAAGCCTCTTTCCAGTTGTTTCCCAATGGTTCTCCTATGTAGAGCGTCGCTGCTCGATGTCTCTTATCAACTCACTCCTCCTTGCTTTCTTTGGCGGCAGGTTGAGTACTCCGAATACGTTTTCGCCAAACGGAATTTATAGCCAACACTGCCTGTTTTGGGAGTTTCTAAGATTCGGGAAATCCTTTTGGATTAAATAATTTTTCTGTCACCAATGCGCCGGATAAAATTATGCCCAGATGCTTCACACTCTCAATTTTCTTGAATTGTTAGGCCTAGTGTATCGATAACATGGAATATTTCACTTTCATCTGTTTCCAGAAAATTGCCATATGCAGTCGCCCATAGTGATCCGTGAGTTCAAAGTTAGCATTGTGCGAATTGGGTAAATGTGATTTGCGTTGTTCTTTAAAGGGTGCGTTACGGCCTTTCCGAAAACGATCATGTTTTCCCTGTTTTTTTATAATTTTGGGTACACGTTAATTTACCAGAAACAGTTCGACGTTATAAGGCAACAGATCTCTCGTTGACATTGACACTCATCCTTGCCACTGGTAAGGGTAGTCGCTTGTATATTTTGCTCGAAAAAATCATTAATTTGGACAGTTGCTTTGACAAACTTGCCATTTTCACAGAAGACAAACTCATCGTCTTTCACAATATAACACCATATAATAAGCAAAAGATGGTTCGGGTGCAAATTTGCAGTATGTTATGACTTCACTGTTGGCAAGAGCAAAAAGGGGTGCGAGAAAGCAAAAAAAGGGGTGCGAGCGCAAATGTGCAGTATGTTTTGACTTCACTGTTGGCACTCGGATAAAAAGGGGTGCGAGAAAGCAAAAGAGGGGTGTAGGCGCAAATAGTTACGACTTCAATGTTGGCACTCGGAGAAAAAGGGGTGCGAGAAAACAAAAGAGTGGTGCGAGCGCAAATGTGCAGTATGTTTTGACTTCACTGTTGGCACTCGGATAAAAAGGAGGTGCGAGAAAGCAAAAGAGGGTTGCGGGCGCAAATAGTTTTGACTTCACTGTTGGCACCGGAGAAAAAGGGGGTGCGAGAAAACAAAAGAGGGGTGCGATCGCAAATGTGCAGTATGTTTTGACTTCACTGTTGGCACTCGGATAAAAATGGTTGCGAGAAAGCAAAAGAGGGGTGCGGGCGCAAATAGTTTTGACCTAACGGTTGGCACTCGGAGAAAAAGGGGTGCGAGAAAGCAAAAAAGGGGTGCGGGCGCAAATTTGCAGTATGTTTTGACTTCACTGTTGGCACTCGGTGAAAAAGGGGTGCGGGAAAACAAAAGAGGAGTGCGAGCGCAAATGGGCAGTATATTTTGACTTTACTGTTGGCAAGAGCAAAAAGGGGTGCGAGAAAGCAAAAGAGGGGTGCGAGCGCAAACGTGCAGTATGTTTTGACTTCACTGTTGGCACTCGGATAAAAAGGGGTGCGAGAAAGCAAAAGAGGGGTGCGGGGGCAGATGTGCAGTATATGTTATGACTTACACTGTTGGCAAGAGTAAAAAGGGGTGCGAGAAAGCAAAAGAGGTGTGCGAGCGCAAATGTGCAGTATGTTTTGACTTCACTGTTGGCACTCGGATAAAAATGGTTGCGAGAAAGCAAAAGAGGGGTGCGGGCGCAAATAGTTACGACTTCAATGTTGGCACTCGGATAAAAATGGTTGCGAAAAAAGCAAAAGAGGGGTGCGGGCGTAAATAGTTACGACTTCAATGTTGGCACTCAGAGAAAAAGGGGTGCGAGAAAACAAAAGAGGGGTGCGAGCGCAAATGTGCAGTATGTTTTGACTTCACTGTTGGCACTCGGATAAAAAGGGGGTGCGAGAAAGCAAAAGAGGGGTGCGGGCGCAAATAGTTTTGACTTCACTGTTGGCACTCGGAGAAAAAAGGGGTGCGAGAAAACAAAAGAGGGGTGCGTGCGCAAATGTGCAGTATGTTATGACTTCACTGTTGGCAAGAGCAAAAGGGGGGGGGGGAAGCAAAAGAGGGGTGCGAGCGCAAACGTGCAGTATGTTTTGACTTCACTGTTGGCACTCGGATAAAAAAGGGGTGCGAGAAAGCAAAAGAGGGGTGCAGGTGCAGATGTGCAGTATGTTTTGACTTCACTGTTGGCACTCGGAGAAAAAGGGGTGCGAGAAAACAAAAGAGGGGTGCGTGCGCAAATGTGCAGTATGTTATGACTTCACTGTTGGCAAGAGCAAAAGGGGGGAGGAAGCAAAAGAGGGGTGCGAGCGCAAACGTGCAGTATGTTTTGACTTCACTGTTGGCACTCGGATAAAAAAGGGGTGCGAGAAAGCAAAAGAGGGGTGCAGGTGCAGATGTGCAGTATGTTTTGACTTCACTGTTGGCACTCGGAGAAAAAGGGGTGCGAGAAAAGAAAAGAGGGGTGCGAGCGCAAATGTGCAGTATGTTTTGACTTCACTCTTCGCACTCGGATAACAATGGTTGCGAGAAAGCAAAAGAGGGGTGCGGGCGCAAATAGTTTTGACTTCACTGTTGGCACTCGGAGAAAAAAGGGGTGCGAGAAAACAAAAGAGGGGTGCGGGCGCAAAAGTGCAGTATGTTTTGACTTTACTATTGGCACTCAGATAAAAAGGGTGCGAGAGAGCAAAAGAGGGGTGCGGGCGCAAATGTGCAGTATGTTTTGACTTCACTGTTGGCACTCGGATAAAAACTGAGGGGTGCGGGAAAGCAAAAGAGGGGTGTGGGCGCAAATTTGCATTATGTTTTGACTTCACTCTTGGCACTCGGAGAAAAAGGGGTGCGATAAAGCAAAAGAGGGGTGCGAGCGCAAATTTGCAGTATATTTTGACTTCACTGTTGGCACTCGGAGAAAAAGGGGTGCGATAAAGCAAAAGAGGGGTGCGAGCGCCAATTTGCAGAATGTTATGACTTCACTGTTGGCACTCGGAGAAAACTTTATCAGTGTCTGTCATCTGCAGAATTTGTTTCAGCTGACATACAGAAACGTGAACATTTAACAGTTCTCTGTATAAGCTAATTTGACTTCCATTCGATTTTACTGAAATGTTTTTTAAAAATATTCATGACATCATCAGTGCAAAGTTTGCCGTTCCATCGTGGGTTTACGGCCCCTATTCTGTGTGTATTTTATGTGATGCCCATTGCCAAAGCCAAACAAAAATCTTCCTTTATCTCCGCTGTGCACTGTTGTTGCAATGTTAGCGATTTTAGACCCGTTTTCTAAGAGTAATATGAGCTTTTGTCCGCCCATGTTCTCGAGAGCTGGCTATTTATCGCTCTCTAGCTCTCAGTCTTAATGTCACGCCGGACGATAGAGTACGTACGCCTCCCGGCGTAATTTTGCTCATTTTGCTCAAAGTGACTAGCTTTAGCTTCGTTTATTTCTACCTCATCATTGTCTTCATTTTGCACATTATGTCATGGTCAACCTCATTATCTTCGTCACTCATTTCGTCTTCATGTCTGACTCTGGCATCATATATTCATATATAAATTCATAATAAAAGTTGTATTATTATATTATTTCTGGCATTGCACGTTATTACCACCCGATATTACCCCCATTTACCCGATATTGCCTGGGAGATTACCGATATTTCTGGTATTGCATTGTTATTACCACCCGATATTTCTGGCATTGCATTGTTATTACTAGCCGATATTACCCCATTTACCCGAAATTACCAGGGAGAATATTACCGATATATTACCCCCTTTACCCAATATTACCAGGGATAATGTTACCGATATTTCTGGCATTGCCTCGTTATTACTACCCGATATTACCCAATATTGGTTAATTTGTTGGTTAATTGCTTAATTATATTGGTTAATACTAATATTACGATACTACCGGAACAACACTACAATGTATACACATATAAACATCAATGACTCTTCTGAGCCTACAATCTTAGCGTGTACTTAAATGCTATATATGTGCCCAATATCACCGCTGTCTGTAATCACAGCTAGTTTGCAATTAATTTGTTGTTAATTTATTTGTGTGTTGGTTTTTTGGCAAATTTGTTTCTTTGAGACTTGGAGTAAATAAATATTACACAATTATCTCTACGAAAACACCCTAAACGTATCGCTATTTTGCAAAACATAACGTTCATGTAGAACAAAAGTGACAAGATTGTTTCACCAAGGTTTATCACGCCCACTTGGGGTCAACATGTAAATTAAGGTCACCCGATATTACCCTATTCACCCAATATCAGGGAATGTAACTGATATTTCTGGCATTGCCGTGTTATACCACCTGATATTACCCCATTTACCAAATATTACCAGGGAAAATGTAACCGATATTTCTGGCATTTTCATGTTATTAACTCGGTAAATTGTTACCCATTACCTCTTATTACCCTGTTATAACTCGCTAAAATGTCGGTTTCAACAGGGTAATAACAGTAATCTTTGAACTTGGATTGCTATAATGTTACTGTTATTACCCCCCCCCCCCCCCGGTACTAAAGTTCCCAATGTTATAACCAATTCAAGCCTTTCACCATTACCCACATTACCTGTATTATCCTGTTGTTACCCGGTAAATTGTCGGTTTCAACAGGGTAATAACAGTAATATTTGAACTTGAAAATGTTGCTGGAATTGCTACTAATTTTACTGTTATTACCATACCTCCAAATGGGCACTTTGGGAGACAATCCCATAGAGTCGTGCACAATCTTTATTGTAACCTAACCCGTTTTTACCTGGAGCTTTTTCCACGAAATTTCATATTTATGCTATTTAGACCCAAATCTGTCATCTCCGAGCAAAAATAACTCCCAAATATCGTTTTGTGGGGTAGCTAGACACTTAGGGAGACACTGAAATGTCTCCCTAAGTGCCACTGTCTCCCAAGTGAATCAAAACTATCGCTAATTTGTCTCCCAAAGTGCCTATTTAGAAGAATTACTCAAGAAGTTCCCAATGTTATAACCAATTCAAGCCTTTCATCATTACCCACATTACCTGTATTATCCTGTTGTTACTCGGTAAAATGTCGGTTTCAACAGGTAATAACAGTAATATTAGAACTTGGAAATGTTACTGTTATTACTCAAGTTCCCGATGTTATAACCAATTCAACCCTTTCACCACATTACCCATATTACCTGTATTATCCTGTTGTTACTCTGTAACATGTTGGTTTCAACAGGGTAATAACGGTTATATTTGGACTTTGAAATTTGGTAGACCGGTGCACCATTTTTCAAGAGTTTTCTCATCAGAAACAGATCCTGTCGGTCTCAAGGATCAATTAGATCCAATCCTTATATTAAAACAAACAAATATTAAGGAATTTATAACAATTTCATTATCACACCGGTATTATCATTTGGGTAATAACACGGTAATATCGGTAAAATTTGGACTTAGTCAAATTTCGTGGTGATATTACCGGTAATATCGGTAACCGGTAACAACTTGCCCACTGGGCTTGCTCTATGGGTACTGTGCGCGCGATTTAGTACATGAATTATACATGTACACTTTAAACATGTACATCGCGGCAATCAAGCGTACGGGATACGTGGACAGTTATTGATGTCGCGCCGGGTCGCGAACAGACGGGCCCAGGCCTAGTCGGGCCCAGGGGCATCTTTGCTGTAACATCGCTTGCTTCGTCCACTCGGTCTGACATTTTGTTCACTAAACAATGCTACAAGTCAAAGGTAAAATGCTCTGAGAGCATAATAAAAGGGCCAACGGGTTTCCAGTTAAAGTAAAATGCTGTGCGAGCATTCCAGCTAAAGTAAAATGCTGTCTCAGCACTGCACTCGCGTCAAAAAGGAAGTGGACAAGAGAATGCCAACGGGTTTTACCTCCCCCCCCCCCCCCCCCCAACAAGCGCAGACCGAGCGAAAGGTCAGCAGGTGTGGGCCACTAGTTCGGTGTGGGCGGTTCGAAACCGTTGCCCTCCCACCTCGCCCCCTCCTCCCATAGCAGCATGGACTCACAATCGGGTAGTCTAAAGCACCGACTCAATGAGCCAATGAGAGAGAGACACACGCATTGGAGGGGAAAGCGCTGCACTCTCTGCGAGAGAGAGAAGGCCGCAACGCAAGAGAGTGGGAAGGCGATCACCGGCTATGTAACGCGATCGGTGGTCACGTAGCTGAATAACTGGCACGAAATGGACGGCGCGTAAACAATAACTCGTGCTCGCGCGATAGGGCGGATGAGCACGAGCTTATAAATAAGCTTATAATGGGCTTATTAACGGATAATCTGGACGCGCGCTGTGGGCCCACGGTGAAGTTCACTTCTTACCCGCTCTGTGCGCGCTGTGTATCAAGTAGTAAGTATGCTGCTGTTGGCGCTCACATGTTTCCGTGCAAAAGTTGTTGAGTATTGAAGCAAGGTGACATCGTTTTTTTTAGAATCCGGCACACGTGTCGGATGAATTAGAGAATCAGTGCGTTCGCTGTGTATTTGCGAGCGTTTGTGAGACAAATGCGCGCAAGGCACAGCTACGTACGGTGGTCTAAAGGCGGAGAAAGAAGGCGGTGCTAAGTAGAATTGTCATTGTCAACTGACGTGATGACCTGTTGCAGTGTATGAAGTGCAACCCTATGCAGGCACAGGCGCTCATGCAATAGGTGTAGCTGACAGATGCTGAAAGTACGCCGGCGCAGATGTGCATGCAAAGCGGAGCGAAGGCTGTCAAGTGTCTTGGGCTAGCTGGAGGGTGTAGGTTAGAATTATGAGCGTAGCTAGTATGCACCAGAGTCGAAGAGCGTGCATAGCGGCACCTGGGACCTCTCAGACAGTGTCGTCAGTGCAGGAGAGCGCGCAGCGTATATCGAACATTGGTGATAGTACTCTTTATAGCAACGCAAAACCAAAATTGAACTCCATCCAAGCCATAAGGGCTATCTTACGATGACCCACCAGCATTAGTGTATGCAAATAAATGCAGTGATTACGGTACGGTGCTAACCAGTTAACATCTACTGCTCGGTGGGAGGGAAACGGTTTCGACCCGCCCACACCGAACTAGTGGCCCACACCTGCTGACCTTTCGCTCGATCTGCGCTTGTTGGGGGGGGGGGGAGGTAAAACCCGTTGGCATTCTCTTGTCCACTTCCTTTTTGACGCGAGTGCAGTGCTGAGACAGCATTTTACTTTAGCTGGAATGCTCGCACAGCATTTTACTTTAACTGGAAACCCGTTGGCCCTTTTATTATGCTCTCAGAGCATTTTACCTTTGACTTGTCCACTTCCTTTTATTTAGTAACTTGTGTTTGAACAGTAAGAAGTTTTTCGCGCGCCGACAGAATGCAGTCACCGTCCGCCGCCATGGCAACAAGCTCACGCAAGCGCGCTTCGAGCGCGTCACGGTTGTCGGCGCGACTGTCGTAAGCGGCAAACTCGGCGTCGACAGCGGCCGACTGCAACTGCCGCAGACGCTCGCGCTGCTCTTTGCGCTTCGGTTGCGCCCGCTTTTGCGGTGGCGGCGCTGCGCTGCTTGGCTGCGCGGATGTGCTGGTGGCGGCGCGCTTGGGCAGATTTTTCACTGCAACGCTCGCGCGCTTCTTTTTGGCTTTCGCCGTACGAGCGCCAGCGACGTGACCGAGCATCGTCATGTCGGCGCCGGGCGACTGTACGATTTGCATGGCAGGCGTTGGGAGCGACGTCTGCTCGACCGTCACGGGCGGCGCCAGCAGCGCTTTTGCGCCCGTTTGCGCCCACCACTGCGCATCCTCTTTGAAGAGGAGCTCGATGATGGTGGCCGGCGACGGCAGCAGCAGCGCTTTGACGCCCGTGTGCGCCCACCACTGCGCATCCTCTTTGAAGAGGCGGGTGATACGCCGCTTGTGCGTGCGCAGTCGGCGCATTTTCTCGTATGCCGCGTAGAGGCGCGCGCAAATGTACTCGGAGGGTAGACTTGACCCAAGTCGGACTTACCATGGAGTTAAGACTACCAATTTGCTTTCGTCAATCCGGCCGAATAGTTATGTGCTTTGTTGGCCTTACAAAAAAGGCGCCGTCATCTGGTTGTCGTTCCGCTATCGGCAACAACGCGATGTCATCATGTCAGTGCAGTAAATCCGACTTGACGGATCGGCCAATCAAACCCCCCCGCGGTGATATGTAGTTATTCATAAATTATTTGCATACGCATCACATGGTTATCGATGTATGCCAAATAAGTCCGCCAATCGGTACGGACTCGCTAGACCGCTAACGGACTATGGAGGAATGGTAGGCAGTACTGTCACTAGATGCCTTTTTCAAATTAAATAACTGCGTCCATACTTCGTTTATTTAGTTAGAGTATGGTATAGTGCAAACTTAACGGCCGGACAATGTACACGATAGCAAGACTATTAAACCGTTTGTACATTTACACATAATGTACACTATGCACATTGTGTATGTACATTGTACATCACAATGTCCACGTATGTCCGTCACACAACTGGGTCAAAGTTCATATTATTACAGATATATGCTAATTTATACAATTCTGCAATTTGATTGGCCGCTACCGTTTTCGGTAGATGAGCCCATAGGTTGTGTACAAACGTGTGGCAGATCCGTCAAGTCGGGATTTCTGAACCACACATGAGCATGGGTGGCGCATGAGGGCGCGCTACTGATAAGCGTGGACGTGACGCGAGGCGCACAGTGTGGATGACCATGAGCAATGTTACCACATAATCCCGACTTGGATCAAGTCTACTCGGAGGGCAGCTGGCTGCACTTGCCGGCACACTTCTGTTTGTGCGGCAGTGAGGTGCCCTTGTACTGCGGCGGGCTGTTGTTGCAGAGTGTCAGCTCACTCTCTCGCTTGGTGATGGTGAGCGGCGCCGGCGCATGGAACTTGGGGCGTCGCTTTCGATGCGGAATGCGCGCCATGCGGTCGCGACGCGCGTCCAGCCATATGTGCATGAACTGCGTGTAGATCGAGCAGCTGCACGTGCTGGGCCGGACGCGTGTCGTCGCGTGGCTGCGCGGAGTGACTGCGCTGACGCCGATTGATCTTATGCGCCCTATCGCGCGAGCACGAGTGCGCCCGCGCGCGATGCGCCGCCTGCGGCCCGGTGTTGTCGCCGCAGGGCGACTTGGGCATGTGCGCTTGTATCTCGTGCGCGTCGCTAGTGTACTGCGACTGGCTGCTGTCGACGAGTGGCAGCTCACTCTCCCGCGCCCCGTAGGGTTTGCGACGCAGTCGGCGACGCGGCGACGCCTTGGGTGGCCGTCGCTTGTCGGCCGCACTGCGCGCCATTATTTTTTTTAGTTTTGTGTTTTGTTTGAGCGAAGGAAACCTGCAAAAAAACACATGTAAGTTTGCCGATGTGCGAACAAACAGCAAACGGTTGTTGAGTATAGATGCAAGTTGACACCTCGGTACACGTTGTTCCCACACAGAACAGAACCACCCGTTACAGTTAGTCGAGCCACTAACCTACCTCCGTTTTGCCGGTATTACTGCGCATGTACAGTTTCTTAAATTGTGATATACACACAATTGGTCAATTGTGATATGTACACAATTTAAGAAGGAGACTGGGTTGGTCAGATGGTCAGATTCGTATGACAACCCCCTCTGTCGTCGAACTGAGGAAATTCATTTTCACATTTTTTTTTGTCATTGTCAGATGGTCAGATTCGTATGACAACCCCCCTCTGAGAAGTCGAAAATCAAAATTCTGTCCCAATAGAACTCATGCCCTTGATCTCCTGATCATTTTCGTTATTGGGTTCTTTTCGATTCCGTGGAGCGATCGCGAGTTATTCCAGTCGGACTGAAGAAGAAAGAAGAAAGAATAAAACTAGACATGTGTTTGTGGACAAACACAGAGCTGTTTCGATTGTCTAATGTTACTTTCAATATGTGTGTGTGGTGGTCTATGTGTGTGCCAAGTCTGAAGTCGATTGGATTTACACAAGTGGCAAAGATATATTAGTTGAAAAAAACGTGTACAAATCCTATGGGAAAAATTTAACCTTTAATGTGACGTCACATGATACCCGATGATGTCATCATTATGTCATCTTCATTTTCGTCTGTAACACATCCTGGAATACTTGCATACCAAGTTTGACCCCAATCGGACATGTACTTCTAGAGATAGAGGGTCCTAAATACTGAACCTGTAATGTGACGTCCCATGACCCCCGATGACGTCATCATGACGATTTTCCCCTTGGTCCTCCTGGAGATGGTGGTCGAGGTGTGTGCTAAGTCTCAAGTCGATCAAATTTACGAAAGTGTCAAAGTCAATAGTCTGAAGAAAAACGTGTACAAACCCTATGGGAAAATAATTGCACCTTAAACGTCATGTCACGTGATCTTGAATGACGCAATCGTGCCGAATTTCTTCAATGGTCATCTGTGGGTGGTGTTCTAAGTGTATGCCAAGTTTCAAGTCGGTCGGATTTACCAAAGTGTCAAAGTCAATAGTCTGAAGAAAAACGTGTACAAAACCTATGGGGAAAATTTAACCTTTAACGTGACGTCACGTGACCTTGAATGACGCAATAGAGCCAAATTTCTTCTAGGACCATCTGTGGGTGGAGGTCTAAGTGTATACCAAGTCTCAAGTCGATTGGATTTACCAAAGTGCCAAAGTGTATTGGCAGAACAAACGTGTGTAAATCCTATGGGTAAAAACACTGAAAGTGGAAAAAAAAAAAAGGAAAAAAAAAAAAAACTAGACATGTGTTTGTGGACAAACACAGAGCTGTTTCGGATGTCTAAAATGACTTTCAATATGTGGGTGGTGGTCTAGTGTGTATCAAGTCTGAAATCGATCGGATTTGCCAAAGTGCCAAATATATTGCTTGAAAAAAACGTGTACAAATGCTATTAAAAAAACTAAATCTTTAATGTGACGTCACATGACCCACGATGACGTCATCATCACGAGTTTTCTGTTGGCCCTCCTGGGGATGGTGGTCGAAGTGTGTGCTAGGTCTCAAGTCGATCAAATTTACGAAGTGTCAAAGTCAATAGTCTAAAGAAAAACGTGTACAAAACCTATGGGGGAAAAATTGAACCTTTAACGTCATGTCACGTGACCTTGAATTACGCAATCGTGCCAAATTTCCTCCAGAACCATCTGTGGGTGGTGTTCTAAGTGTATGCTAAGTCTGGAGTTGAGTGAATTTACCAAAGTGTCAAAGTCAATAGTCTGAGGGAAAACGTGTACAAACCCTATGGGGAAATTAATTACACCTTTAACGTCACGTCACGTGACCTTGAATGACGCAATCGTGCCGAATTTCGTCCACGACTATCTGTGAGTGGTGTTCTAAGTGTATGCTAAGTATCAAGTAGATCGAATTCATTAAAGTGTCAAAGTCAACAGTTTGAAGAAAAACGTGTACAAAACCTATGGGGAAAATGTTACCTTTAACATGACGTCACGTGACCTTGAATGACGGAATCGCGACGAATTTCTTCTAGGACCGTCCTTGGGTGGTTGTCTAAATGTATGCCAAGTCTCAGGTCGATCGGATTTACCAAAGTGTCAAAGTGTATTGGCAGAAAAAACGTGTACAAATCCTATGGGGACTAGACATGTGTTTGTGGACAAACACAGAGCTGTTTCGAGTGTCTTACATTACTTTCAATATGTGGGTGGTGGTCTAGTGTGTATCAAGTCTGAAATCGATCGGATTTACCAAAGTGCCAAATATATTGCTTGAAGAAAACGTGTACAAATGCTATTAAAACTAGACATGTGTTTGTGGACAAACACAGAGCTGTTTCGGATGTCTAAGATGACTTTCATTATGTGTGTGCCAAGTCTGAAATCGATTGGATTTGCCAATTTTCCCAAGATATATAAGTTGAAAAATACGTGTACAAATCCTATGGGAAAAACTGCACCTTTAATGTGACGTCACATGACACCCGATGATGTCATCATGATGTCATCTTAATTTTCGTCTATAACACATTCTGGAATACTTGCATACCAAGTTTGGCCCCAATCAGACATGTACTTCCAGAGATAGAGGGTCCTAAAAGCTGCCCCTTTAATGTGACGTCACATGACCCACGATGACGTTATCCTGACGATTTTCCCCTTGGCCCTCCTGGGTATGGTGGTCGAGGTGTGTGCTAAGTCTGAAGTCGATTGGATTTACCAAATTGTCAAATTCAATAGTCTGAAGAAAAACGTGTAAAAAACCTATGGAGAAAATTGAACCTTTAATGTGACGTCACATGACCCCCGATGACGTCATCATGACGATTTTCTCCTTGGCCCTCCTGGAGATGGTGGTCGAGGTGTGTGCTAAGTATCAAGTCGATCAAATTTACGAAAGTGTCAAAGTAAATAGTTTGAAGAAAAACGTGTACAAACCCTATGGGGAAAGAAATTGCACCTTTAACGTCACGTCACGTGACCTTGAATGACGCAATCGTGCCGAATTTTTTCAATGGCCATCTGTGGGTGGTGTTCTAAGTGTATGCTAAGTCTTAAGTCGAACGGATTTATTAAAGTGTCAAAGTCAATAGTTTGAAGAAAAACGTGTACAAAACCTATGGGGAAAATTATACCTTTAACATGACGTCACGTGACCTTGAATTACGGAATCGCGACGAATTTCTTCTAGGACCGTCCTTGGGTGGTTGCCTAAGTGTATGCCAAGTTTCAAGTCGATCGGATTTACCAAAGTGTCAAAGTGTATTGGCAGAAAAAACGTGTACAAATCCTATGGGGAAAAATGAATTGAACCTTTAACGTGACGTCACGTGACCTTGAATGACGCAATCGCGCCGAATTTCTTTCAGGAACATCTGGGGGTGGTGTTCTAAGTGTATGCCAAGTCTTAAGTCGAACGGATTCATTAAAGTCTCAAAGTCAATAGTTTGAAGAAAAACGTGTACAAAACCTATAGGGAAAATTGTACCTTTAACATGACGTCACGTGACCTTGAATTACGGAATCGCGACGAATTTCTTCTAGGACCGTCCTTGGGTGGTTGCCTAAGTGTATGCCAAGTTTCAAGTCGATCGGATTTACCAAAGTGTCAAAGTGTATTGGCAGAAATAACGTGTACAAATCCTATGGGGAAAAATGAATTGAACCTTTAACGTGACGTCACGTGACCTTGAATGACGTAATCGCGCCGAATTTCTTTCAGGAACATCTGGGGGTGGTGTTCTAAGTGTATGCCAAGTTTCAAGTCGGTCGGATTTACTAAAGTGTCAAAGTCAATAGTCTGGAGGAAAACGTGTACAAAACCTATGGGGAAAAATTGCACCTTTAACGTGACATCACGTGACCATGAATGACGTAATCGTTACGAATTTCTTCTAAACCGTCCTTGGGTGGTTGTCTAAGTGTATGCCAAGTTTCAAGTCGATCGGATTTACCAAAGTGTCAAAGTGTATTGGCAGAACAAACGTGACAAAAAAGAAAAAAAAGAAAAAAAAGAAAAAGAAAAAAAAGAAAAAAAAGAAAAAAAAAAACTTTAACGAAAACAAAAGCTGTTTCGGCTGAAAGGCCGAAACAGCTAAAAATTGAACCTTTAATGTACAAACCCTATGGGGGGAAAATTAAACCTTTAACATCATGTCACGTGACCTTGAATTACGCAATCGTGCCAAATTTCCTTCAGAACCATCTGTGGGTGGTGTTCTAAGTGTATGCTAAGTCTGGAGTCGAGTGAATTTAACAAAGTGTCAAAGTCAATAGTCTGAAAGAAAACGTGTACAAAACCTATGGGGAAAACTACACCTTTAATGTGACGTCACATGACACCTGACGACGTCATCATGACGTCAACTTAATTTTCGTCTATAACACATCCCGGATTACCTGAATACCAAGTTTGACCCTAATTGGACTTGTACTTCCAGAGATATAGTCTTAAAAACTACACCTTTAATGTGACGTCACATGACCCACGATAATGTCATCATGACGTCACCCTAATTTTCGTCTATAACACATCCAGGAATACCCGTATACCAAGTTTGACCCCAATCGGACCTGTACTTTCAGCGATAGAGAGTCTTAAAAACTACACCTTTAATGTGACGTCACATGACCCACAATGATGTCATCATGACGTCACCCTAATTTTCGTCTATAACACATCCCGGAATACCCGTATACCAAGTTTGACCCCAATCGGACCTGTACTTTCAGAGATAGAGAGTCTTAAAAACTACACCTTTAATGTGACGTCACATGACCCACGATGATGTCATCATGACGTCACCCTGATTTTCGTCTATAACACATCCCGGAATACATGAATACCAAGTTTGACCCCAATCGGACCTGTACTTCCAGAGATAGAGGGTCCTAAAAACTGCACCTTTAATGTTAAGTCACATGACCCACGATGACGTCACCACGATGACGTCACCATATATGACGAAGTTCCCCTTGGCCCTCCTGGGGATGGTGGTCGAGGTGTGTACTAAGTCTCGAGGCGATCAGATTGACCAAAGTGTCAAATTCAATAGTCTGAATAAAAACGTGTACAAAACCAATGGGGAAAATTGAACCTTTAATGTGACGTCACATGACACCCGATGATGTCATAATTACGTCATCTTAATTTTCGTCTATAACACATCCTCGAATACTTGCAAACCAAGTTTGACCCCAACCGGAATTGTACTTTCAGAGTTAGAGGGTCTTAAAAAACTACACCTTTAATGTGACGTCACATGACCCGCGATGACGTCATCTTGATTATTTTTTTCTTGGCCCTCCTAAGGATGGTGGTCGAGGTCTGTGCTAAGTCTCAAGTCGATCGAATTGACAGAAGTGTAAAATTCAATATTTTGAAGAAAAACGTGTACAAAACCTATGGAGAAAATTGAACCTTTAATGTGACGTCACATGACACCCGATGATGTCATAATTACGTCATCTTAATTTTTGTCTATAACACATCCTCAAATACTTGCAAACCAAGTTTGACCCCATCCGGACTTGTACTTTCAGAGTTAGAGGGTCTTAAAAACTACACCTTTAATGTGACGTCACATGACCCGCGATGACGTCATCTTGATTTTTTTTTTCTTGGCCCTCCTAAGGGATGGTGGTCGAGGTCTGTGCTAAGTCTCAAGTCGATCGAATTTACAGAAGTGTCAAATTCAATAGTCTGAAGAAAAACGTGTACAAATCCTATGGGGAAAAATTGCACCTTTAACGTGACGTCACGTGACCACGAATGACGTAATCGCGACGAATTTCTTCTAGGATCATCTGTGGGTGGTGGTCTAAGAGTAGGCCAAGTCTGAAGACGATCGGATTTACGAAAGTGTCAAAGTGTATTGTCCGAACAAAAAACGTGTACAAACCCTATGGGGAAAAGTCTGAAGGAGAAAAAAAAAAAAAAACTAGAAATGTGTTTGTGGACAAACACAGAGCTGTTTCGCTTGTCTAAAATGACTTTGAATATGTGAGTGGTGGTCTATTTGTGTACCAAATCTGAAGTCGATCGGATTTACCAAAGTGCCAAATATATCTTGGTTGCAAAAAAAACGTGTACAAATCCTATGGGGAAAACTGCACCTTTAATGTGACGTCACATGGCCCACGATGACGTCGTCATGGCGTCATCTTAATTTCCGTCTATAACACATCCTGGAATACTTGCATACCAAGTTTGACCCCAATTAGACCTTTACTTCCAGAGATAGAGGGTCTTAAAAACTACACCTTTAAAGTGACGTCACCTGACCCACGATGACGTCATCATGACGATTATCCTTGTGGCCCTCCTAGAGATAGTGGTCGAGGTGTGTACTAAGTCTCGAGTCGATTGGATTTACCAAAGTGTCAAATTCAATAGTCTGACGAAAAACGTGTACAAAACCTATAGGGAAAACTACACCTTTAATGTGACGTCACATGGCCCATGATGACGTCGTCATGACGTCATCTTAATTTTCGCCTATAACACATCCTGGAATACTTGCATACCAAGTTTGACCCCAATCAGACCTTTACTTCCAGAGATAGAGGGTCTTAAAAACTACACCTTTAAAGTGACGTCACATGACCCACGATGACGTCATCATGACGATTATCCTTGTGGCCCTCCTAGAGATGGTGGTCGAGGTGTGTACTAAGTCTCGAGTCGATTGGATTTACCAAAGTGTCAAAATCAATAGTCTGACGAAAAACGTGTACAAAACCTATAGGGAAAACTGCGCCTTTAATGTGACGTCACATGACACCTGATGACGTCATCGTAATGTCATCTTAATTTTCGTCTATAACACATCCCGGGATACTTGCATGTCAAGTTTGTCCCCAATCGGGCCTGTACTTCCAGAGATAGAGGGTCTTATAAACTGCACCTTTAATGTGACGTTAAATGACCCACGATGACGTCATCATGACGATTTTTCTTCTGGCCCCTCTGGGGATGGTGGTCGAGGTGTGTCTTAAGTCTCAAGTCGATCGGATTTACCGAAGTGTCAAATTCAATATTCTGAAGAAAAACGTGTACAAATCCTATGGGGAAAAATTGCACCTTTAACATGACGTCACGTGACCACGAATGACGTAATCGTGACAAATTTCTTCTAGGATCATCTGTGGGTGGTGCTCTAAGTGTATGCCAAGTCTCAAGTCGATCGGATTTACCAAAGTGTCAAAGTGTATTGTCCGAAGAAAACTGTGTACAAACCCTATGGGGAAAAGTCTGAAGGAGAAAAAGGAAAAAAAAAAAAGAAAAAAAAAAATCTTAACGATTACAATAGCTGTTTCGGCTGTTGCCGAAACAGCTAAAAAAAAAAAAAAAAAAAAAAAAATCTTAACGATTACAATAGCTGTTTCGGTGAAAAACCGAAACAGCTAACTAGAACTACGTCTGTTCGAGGAACAGAACATAGGGCTTTTTCGCATTCACAATTTTCTTTTATTAAATATTTCAAAAATTGAACTTTTAAACCATCAAAACAATTTAAAATCATTGAAAACTAATTTAAGTTAATTTAAACAGAGTGAAATGAATTAAAACTGATTAAAACGATGACGTCACACGTTTGTGAACTTTTTGTGCAACTATCTATCACCTAACAACACAAAATGAGGTGTTATGTTAACACGATCCGTTGCTGAGATATGCCTTCAACGTCTAAAAACGTAATAATTCAAATATAATCGTAATATGACGTAACATTTGTCAACATGACGCCAGAGGGCGCTTTAACATTTTATGAAGTCACGGTTAACTTTTTTGTTACTTACAACCTAGCCAGCGCCTAACATCGTTGAAAGTAAGTTAGCATCGTTTTCCACTTTTAAATTATAAGGCACTTCCGGTTTGGACCGGAAGGAAGTGTCAGGTCTTTTTGCATGTAATACAAATTATGAAGACCATGGATTAATCTATCAATTTCCTTAAAAATCTAAATCAGATCTCTTACAGTTGATTTTATATTGATTTTCAAAGATTAAATTTAGAAATATTTGGTTGCTTGTAATCTGACACTTGATAACGTCATTGTGACGTAATTAACAGAAACTCGAGATCAGTCTTAACTTTGCTATTTGAAGCAAAAATCTGGATTATATCTATAGCGGTTCATTTTTAAGCGACTTTTTAAAGTTTAAAGGATTTTTGTATTGTAACTTCCGGTTTGGTGACGTCATACATATTTCTCCTTCCCAATATGCTCTAAGCATGAAGCTGATTATATACACCAGTTATAAAGTTATTTCAGCAAACTTTGCAACACACATCAACAGATTAATCATTTTAACCATTTTCAACCTGCCGCTAGAGGGCGCTATAACATGTTATGACGTCGCCGGAATTGTTTTGAATAGTTTATTCTAGCCAGACAATAACATCCTTAAAAGTAAGTTCATATCATTTTCACTTTCAAATTATAAGGCACTTCCGGTTTTGACCGGAAGGAAGGGTCACGTGATTTCACGCACAGGAGATAAAATGAAGATCCTGGATTATTCTATTAATTGCCACAAAATTCAAGTTTCGGTCTTTTGCGGTTGATGTTTTATTGATTTTCAAAGATTAAATCAATTGAACCTTTAAGATAAGGTCACGTGGCCCTGATGACGTCTTCCTCGTGGTGTCTGTCGGCGAGACTGGAGTTCACTATTGGGTCTTCACCTGGGTCAAGTTTATGGGAATACGACTTTGTTTTTCCGTTAAAAGTGCTTTGAATTGTGCAAGCAACGTTTACAAAGTCTACGGGGTTGGATTCTGCGTAGCCGAAAGCGTGTTTACCTACCTGTCGTACGCGGCGCCCTTCCCCATGGGCAGTTTGATGACGTCATCCTGTTTCACAGGTTGGCGGCTAGTGTCCTCTTGGGTGAGCGTACATGTGCTTGCACGAATGATGTCAGTGGTGATACATTCGCTCAATACATAATGCACTATCGGTGTATACGTACACGTACTAGCATGTATATTATACGTGTGGCATGCACACGTAAGGGGTCAATGCTCAATGCACCTAGGCCAAAACGATTACATTTCAAGGGTGCCGCAGGGTATGTTCAAGTTCGTTTTTTGCCCCAAAACACAGGGAAGTTCGAGAACTACTTTTACATTAACCTTTAGAGCAAAAATCAAGATTGTATCTGTCAAGTAAAATTTTTTTGGGAATTTTCAAAGGAAAAGGAGTCTTTTCATTCTAACTTCCGGTCTGGTGACGTCATAATTTTTTCTTCCCGTTAACTTGTTCCTAGCATGAAGCTGATTAAATACACCGGTTATAAAGTGATTTCAGCAAACTTCGCCACACACATCAACAGATTATTCATTTTAACAATTTTTCAAACTGCCGCTAGAGGGCGCTATAACATGTTATGACGTCACCAATATTTTTTTTGAAAAATACATTGTAGCCAGACACTAACATCGTTGAAAGTAAGTTCATATCATTTTTCACTTTCAAATTATGAGGCACTTCCGGTTTAGACCGGAAGGAAGGGTCACGTGATTTCACACACGCGAGATAAAATCAAGATCCTGGATTATTCTATCTATTGCCACAAAATCAAGTTTCGGTCTTTTGCGGTTGATTTGTTATGGAATTTCAAAGATTAAATCAATTACACCTTTAATATGACGTCACGTGACCCCTGATGACCTCACCGTGACGTATGTCGGCTAGGCACGAGCTCACTATAGGGTCTTCACTTGGGTTAAGTTTTATGGAAATACGACTTTGTTCTCTGGTAAAAGTACTTGTGCAAAAAAACGTGTACAAAGTCTATGGAGTTTAGGTTACTAAAAGAAAAAAAAGAAAGAAAGAAAGAAAGAAAAAAAAAAATCAGAACAAAAACAAAGGCTTTTTCGCAAAATTGCGAAAAAGCCAAAAAAAAAAAAATCAGAACAAAAACAAAGGCTTTTTCGCTTCAAGCGAAAAAGCCAAAAAAAAAAACAAAAAAAAAACTAGACATGTGTTTGTGGACAAACACAGAGCTGTTTCGGATGTCTAAAATGTCTTTCATTATGTGTGTGTGGTGGTCTAACTGTGTGCCAAGTCTAAAGTCGATCGGATTTACCAAAGTGCCAAAGATATATTGGTTGAACAAAAACGTGTACAAATCCTATGGGAAAAACTGAACCTTTAATGTGATGTAACATGACACCCGGCGATGTCATCATGACGTCATCTTAATTTTCGTCTATAACACATCCTCGAATACTTGCAAACCAAGTTTGACCCCAACCGGACTTGTACTTTCAGAGTTAGAGGGTCTTAAAAAATAAAACCTTTAATGTGACGTCACATGACCCGCGATGACGTCATCTTGATTATTTTTTTCTTGGCCCTCCTCAGGATGGTGGTCGAGGTCTGTGCTAAGTCTCAAGTCGATCGAATTTACAGAAGTGTAAAATTCAATATTTTGAAGAAAAACGTGTACAAAACCTAAGGAGAAAATTAAACCTTTAATGTGACGTCACATGACACCCGATGATGTCATAATTACGTCATCTTAATTTTCGTCTATAACACATCCTCAAATACTTGCAAACCAAGTTTGACCCCAACCGGACTTGTACTTTCAGAGTTAGAGGGTCTTAAAAAATTACACCTTTAATGTGACGTCACATGACCCGCGATGACGTCATCTTGATATTTTTTTCTAGGCCCTCCTAAGGATGGTGGTCGAGGTCTGTGCTAAGTCTCAAGTCAATCGAATTTACAGAAGTGTCAAATTCAATATTTTGAAGAAAAACGTGTACAAAACCTATGGAGAAAATTGAACCTTTAATGTGACGTCACATGACACCCGGTAATGTCATAATTACGTCATCTTAATTTTCGTCTATAACACACCCTCGAATACTTGCAAACCAAGTTTGACCCCAACCGGACTTGTACTTTCAGAGTTAGAGGGTCTTAAAAACTTCACCTTTAATGTGACGTCACATGACCCGCGATGACGTCATCTTGATTATTTTTTTCTTGGCCCTCCTAAGTATGGTGGTCGAGGTCTGTGCTAAGTCTCAAGTCGATCGAATTTACAGAAGTGTAAAATTCAATATTTTGAAGAAAAACGTGTACAAAACCTATGGAGAAAATTTAACATTTAATGTGACGTCACATGACACCCGGTAATGTCATAATTACGTCATCTTAATTTTCGTCTATAACACACCCTCGAATACTTGCAAACCAAGTTTGACCCCAACCGGACTTGTACTTTCAGAGTTAGAGGGTCTTAAAAACTTCACCTTTAATGTGACGTCACATGACCCGCGATGACGTCATCTCGATTATTTTTTTCTTGGCCCTCCTAAGGATGGTGGTCGAGGTCTGTGCTAAGTCTCAAGTCGATCGAATTTACAGAAGTGTCAAATTCAATATTTTAAAGAAAAACGTGTACAAATCCTATGGGGAAAAATTGCACCTTTAACGTGACGTCACGTGACCACGAATGACGTAATCGCGACGAATTTCTTCTAGGATCATCTGTGGCTGGTGGTCTAAGAGTAGGCCAAGTCTCAAGTGTCAAAGTGCTATGCCAGAACAAAAAACGTGTACAAACCCTATGGAGAAGAGTCTGAAGGAGAAAGAAAAAAAAAAAAAAAAAAAAACTAGACATGTGTTTGTGGACAAACACAGAGCTGTTTCGCTTGTCTAAAATGACTTTGAATATGTGAGTGGTGGTCTATGTGTGTACCAAATCTGAAGTCGATCGGATTTACCAAAGTGCCAAATATATCTTGGTTGCAAAAAACGTGTACAAATCCTATGGGGAAAACTACACCTTTAATGTGACGTCACATGACACCTGATGACGCCATCATGACGTCAACTTAATTGTCGTCTATAACACATCCCGGAATACCTGAATACCAAGTTTGACCCTAATTGGACTTGTACTTCCAGAGATATAGAGTCTTAAAAACTACACCTTTAATGTGACGTCACATGACCCCCGATGACGTCATCATGACGATTTTACACTTGGCCCTCCTAGAGATGGTGGTCGAGGTGTGTGCTAAGTCTCAAGTCGATCAAGTCTACGAAAGTGTCAAAGTCAATAGTCTGAAGAAAAACGTGTACAAACCCTATGGGGAAACAAATTGCACCTTTAACGTCACGTCACGTGACCTTGAATGACGCAATCGTACCGAATTTCTTCAAGAGCCATCTGTGGGTGGTGTTCTAAGTATTCACCAAGTTTCAAGTCGGTCGGATATACCAAAGTGTCAAAGTCAAGAGTCTGAAGAAAAACGTGTACAAAACCTATGGGGAAAATTTTACCTTTAACATGACGTCACGTGACCTTGAATGACGTAATCGCGACGAATTTCTTCTAGGACCGTCCTTGGGTGGTTGTCTAAATGTATGACAAGTCTCAAGTCGATCGGATTTATTAAAGTGTCAAAGTGTATTGGCAGAAAAAACGTGTACAAATCCTATGGGGAAAATGACAAATAAGAAAAAAAAGAAAAACTAGAAATGTGTTTGTGGACAAACACAGAGCTGTTTCGCTTGTCTAAAAATGACTTTGAATATGTGAGTGGTGGTCTATGTGTGTACCAAATCTGAAGTCGATCGGATTTACCAAAGTGCCAAATATATCTTGGTTGCAAAAAACGTGTACAAATCCTATGGGAAAAACTGCACCTTTAACGTGACGTCACATGGCCCACGATGACGTCGTCATGACGTCATCTTAATTTCCGTCTATAACACATCCTGGAATACTTGCATACCAAGTTTGACCCCAATCAGACCTTTACTTCCAGAGATAGAGGGTCTTAAAAACTACACCTTTAAAGTGACGTCACCTGACCCACGATGACGTCATCATGACGATTATCCTTGTGGCCCTCATAGAGATGGTGGTCGAGGTGTGTACTAAGTCTCGAGTCGATTGGATTTACCAAAGTGTCAAATTCAATAGTCTGACGAAAAACGTGTACAAAACCTATAGGGAAAACTGAACCTTTAATGTGACGTCACATGGCCCATGATGACGTCGTCATGACGTCATCTTAATTTTCGTCTATAACACATCCTGGAATACTTGCATACCAAGTTTGACCCCAATCAGACCTTTACTTCCAGAGATAGAGGGTCTTAAAAACTACACCTTTAAAGTGACGTCACCTGACCCACGATGACGTCATCATGACGATTATCCTTGTGGCCCTCATAGAGATGCTGGTCGAGGTGTGTACTAAGTCTCGAGTCGATTGGATTTACCAAAGTGTCAAATTCAATAGTCTGACGAAAAACGTGTACAAAAACCTATAGGGAAAACTGAACCTTTAATGTGACGTCACATGGCCCATGATGACGTCGTCATGACGTCATCTTAATTTTTGTCTATAACACATCCTGGAATACTTGCATACCAAGTTTGACCCCAATCAGACCTTTACTTCCAGAGATAGAGGGTCTTATAAACTGCACCTTTAATGTGACGTCAAATGACCCACGATGACGTCATCATGGCGATTTTTCTTCTGGCCCCTCTGGGGATGGTGGTCGAGGTGTGTCTTAAGTCTCAAGTCGATCGGATTCACCGAAGTGTCAAATTCAATATTCTGAAGAAAAACGTGTACAAATCCTATGGGGAAAAATTGCACCTTTAACGTGACGTCACGTGACCACGAATGACGTAATCGTGACAAATTTCTTCTAGGATCATCTGTGGGTGGTGGTCTAAGAGTAGGCCAAGTCTCAAGTCGATCGGATTTACCAAAGTGCCAAAGTGTATTGTCCGAACAAAAAACGTGTACAAACCCTATGGAGAAGAGTCTGAAGGAGAAAAAAAAAAAAAAAAAAAAAAAAAAAAAAAAAAAAAAAAAAAAAATCAGAACGAATACAATAGCTGTTTCGGCTGAAATGCCGAAACAGCTAAAAAGAAAAAAAAAAACTTTAACGAAAACAAAAGCTGTTTCGGCTGAAAGGCCGAAACAGCTAAAAATCGGAAGGAATACAATAGCTGTTTCGGCTGTAGTGCCGAAACAGCTAAAAAAGAAAAAAAAAAACTTTAACGAAAACAAAAGCTGTTTCGGCTGAAATGCCGAAACAGCTAAAAAGAAAAAAAAAAACTTTAACGAAAACAAAAGCTGTTTCGGTGAAAAACCGAAACAGCTAATTAACGCAAAATCGGTGCACTGGCAAAGTAAGGGTGCCTTGGCGCTGCCACTCCCAGCCGGGCGAACCCGTTGGGCGTGACGCTCCCGCGTCACCCTAGATAACAACAACGTACGCGACGCGCTCATGGCCTATTTTATAATATGTCCACACGTCGCTGCGACGTACGTACAGAAACTATATACCAGTGAGTCAGCGATTATGCAAGTTACGTCACGCGATTTTTCACGCAACGTCACACGCGCGTGCAAATGCGAAACAATTCTGCTCGGAATTTTCCGAGCGATTAGAGCAGATAAACAAGACGGTCTTAGCGAAGGTCATTCGCGCGTGGTCTACGGCGTACGTTATAGGGCGCCCCGCATCGCGAAGATCGTCTTGCAAACAAGACTATCCTTACCACAGACATAAATAACCTATAGACGGACAGCGCCTATGGAAATCGACGTCCAGGTACCGTAATTTTGACGGCGCCTGACTAAGTATGAAATCGTGGGCGGAAGTGTTTAACAAATGTGCACAACTCTATGGCAGGAACAACCGCCATTTTAAAAAATCGTGGACAAACTGTTTGGCAGTCATCACACAGTAACGTTAGTCGAAATATCACTCTGGCGCCCCCTGCTGTCCGTCTATAGGTTATTTATGTCTGTGGTCCTTAAACTATTATGTTTTCAGTGCTGTTAAAGAGAGAATTTTAACAGTATACATGGATTTTTTATTTATATTTAATGGTCATCACCTTTTTTTAAAAGGGAGTGTACCCAAACTGCGATCGCAAATGATTGCGCAACACCCCTTCCGCCCCCCCCCCCCCCCCTGGTGATTAGCGAGCTTTCGATTCGGGACGCGACGGGAGACAAAGAGGACGGTAAGCCGAGCAAAAACATCAATCTGCGCATGCGCGAAACCGACCATGTCTCCTTCCTGCAGTCCAGTGTAATTCCAAATATGGCATCTCATGACTTATTCATGGCGCCATTCATCCAATCATTGTGCTTAGAAATGACACCACGCGCATACTACAGAATTAGTCATGCAGTGCTTGCACAAACAACCTCATGCGACCTCTGGTTATTTTTGTTGTCACTCATTGATGGTGTGGTACCATTTGACAGGATTCATTAATATGTATTAAGGTACCATATTTGGAATTACACCGGACTGTCCTGTTAAGTTTATAGGAACCCCAAACAGTCAGCGCGCAGCACCCTCGATAATAAGCCCCTTTGGCAAGTCCATTTGCAGGCTGGAGCGATCTCGCGGACGTTTGTGATTTTGCGAGAAAGAACGAGAATATGGTAGTGCCCTTTAAATCGTGCCAGGAAACCCGTTACTTCATTCATGAGGTCAACATGGCTTGGTGCAGGGGGGGCCCTTCGAGACTGTGATTGCGAAACGCTGATGTACCGTCCATTCTCAAAATAGGGGGGAACAATTTTCTCACGCGAAAAATAAAGAGTTTTTGGCATCCAATCTTAACATCTTGTCTTTTGTAGTTGTAAAAGGTTGTTATTTACCTTAATTGTTATCATCCAATGACAAAAATTGTATTGAAAATGAAAAAAGCAGTCGAAAAAATTAAGCGCTGACGTACCGTTGATGCGCGTGGAGATTGTGCACAAATACCCAACCGACGACAACAAATACCTCCCCTAAAAAGGGCAATAATAATCGATAAATTGTGAAAAATCGTGCTTCGAACCCACTCATTTTTTTCCATGGATACGTTAAAAAAGGATGTAGCAGTGATATACTGCATTTTTTTTTAAATCTGCCTGTGAACCCCTTGCGTTTTATCGTGTTGTTTTCGAACGAAAATGGCCGAAAATGACATCGCCCCCCAAAAAATTCGTGTATTTCGTGTCTGTGTACCTGGCTTTGCGGACGTTGTATAAATCATCGAATTCGGGGAGCGAGCACGGAGCAAATTTGTACGTTTTGTGTCCGCTTGGAGGTAGCGATCTATACGTATTTACTGTTTGAGATGTGTGGCTCATGAGCGCGGAAGAATGAATGAGATACATTTCAACGTTGGTGGCGGCCCCCCCCCCCCCCCCCCCTGGCTTGGTGAGTGGATTCGTGATGAATTAGTGTCTTCAAATAAATTGAAAATTGACGGGTTTTGGTAGTTTTTTGACGATTTATTTGATCGAGAAACATGCTGAATATGCTTTACCTTAATTGTAGTACTTGGATTGTTGAGGTGCACTTGACTGTTTCGCAAAAACAACAGACAAATGGAGGTCTCAGATCGTCACGAAAAGGATTAAACTACATTTAGATACCAAAATTGTGTTTGCCGGTACAGTCAATTAGTTGTTTTTTTAGAATCAAAGTTGAAGCAAATAACTAAATTTCACAAGTTGATATTGCAAAAGCGTGACGCCATACACTGTGTGTGTATGGATCTCCGTGTGTATATACTTAACGTTTATAAATAACGTTAACGTAGGCCCATTGAATAACGTACGTTAACATGGTTTATCGTCCCGTTATATTTGGGGATTATTTCTTGTGCCTCGTTGTTGGTAAACTTAAAACTTCAATTAGTTAAATGCTAACTCTTTTATCTTAACAAATCTTGTTGTTTTAACCTTTGTGAACGATTTTACTGTCGAGATATATTTCGTTCGAAAGTCCAAAAAGCTGCGTCCGGAAATTGGGCAAAGAATATATTATTGGCAATTTTTTTTTTTTTTTTTTTTTTTTTTTGGGGGGGGGGACACTTTGCTCTGAATTGTGTTTTGTGTGATTCTTATCACTGCAAAATGGCTTTTTAAACAATTTGAAAACATATTAGGATTGACCAGATTTTGTTACATCTTTAATTTTGTTTTTTAAGGAAAACTGGGAGAGTACAGTAGCACTCAGTATAAATATATTACCTACCGGTAGCCTATAATTATGCATAGTGTTTTTTTATCCTGATGTTTCAGAATATGGGAGGAACAAGAATTCAGATAACCCACTAACATTAGACCTATTATGGGATACTGATGAAAATATTTAAAGAATTCGTGCAAATGTAATGTTCCAAACAAGAGGCTGCTCCTGCTCTAAAAGTCAGTGTAAAACACGAGTGTGTAAATGTAGGAAAGCCAATCATCCGTGTGGGCCTGGCTGTTCATGTAAAGATTGTCAGAATGTAAATATTGAAAATGTGGATGACGATCAAGAAAGAGATGTTTCCGATAATGTTTCTGATGTTTCTGTAATTAGTGAAGCTAATAGTTTTATTGATTCACCATTCAATATTCTTGATATTAATGAAGAATACCTAGCTGACAGCATGGTCGCAATTGACGAAGAGGAACAAAGTGATAACGAAGTTACAGAAAACACTCGCTATTTTTGTTTTGAATAAATCATCTGCCATTTGATATAAATAACTTGTTAGTAGGCCTATATATTGTAATACATGTCCTTGCTCCACCTTTATTATGAAATAATGTACAGTGACACAGGGTTTTCAAAAAAAAAAAAAAAAAACTATTTGTGTAGTTTCTGTTTAAATTCGACTATAGTGTGTTATGTTGTAGAACATGCAATTGTTTGGAAAGAATGTTGCAACCCGACACTATTTGTTTATTTATATATCATCTCAATGACGGTCAATCAGTGGAAAAATGAATCTGGAATTGAGAAACAATTTCAAATTTGTTATGAAATACATGTATATGTACTTACATGTATATTTTCTCGACTCTCCATATACTTTGTAGTTGTGTACATGTATGCTGGAGTAGCGTCCGGATTACTACATTCTTTCATATTTTTTTGTGTACGTCTATGCAGTGCCTTTTGTATTTCATGTTGCTGTGAAAACAGTGTAAAACAGTATAAAATATATACAGGGCAACAGTTTGTGCCATTGCAGCTAAAAGTAATATGTACTATTTGGAATGTGTGCCTTATTCATAGGGTCTGATAGAGTTTATATTTTAGAGTTTATCTTTATATAATAGAGTTTTATATAAAGAATAATTTATCTATTTTTTACTTTATAAATATATTAGTTTTACTAACTTTATACAATGTGTCAAGTTTTACTAACTTATTACATTCCCAATATGTATTCCATACTGGTGCTAGAGAGTTTTTTGTGTAATATCTTATATAAGATTTATTACATTTTGTACCGGTATCCCATTTGTGTATGTGGTTTCCTGAATGTGATTTGGTTATCTATTTTATTTGTCAGTTGAATATTTATATTTGTTGTCAAAAGTTACCAAAGAAGAGTACACCTTTAAACTGGTGTTGCAATAAAAGGTCAAATTCAATTCTTTGCAAATTGTCAAATTATTTATTTCTTTAATGTATTTAGTCCGAAACAACTAGACTTTACTGTTGTCATCAATAACAGTAGTACTACTAGGAAGTATAAACGTTGACCCTAACTCCCTAGGGTATGTGCAAAATTATATGGATTTGGAAGGGTAATTAGGGTTAAACAATGACATCATGATTTTAAGTTATGTTTGAGACGATTTTTATAGAAATGTGTGTGTTTTATCTATGTTGAACACATCATGTCAAGCATAAACACTGCATGCATTTTTATCCGTTAGTAGTAGTTCCTAAATATCGTCGTCGCACAAAAAGGAAAAGAAATAGAGTCGAGCAGCGAGTCGATGTTTATTTCCAGGTTACTCCCAAATAATGCTGCACCATTCAGCCAGTTGATCCGTTATAGTCTGGTTCTTGCAGTTTACGTTTGGAATCCATTGGTTTCGCTATACAAATGTGTGGTACCAGCTGCAAGTCTTGCGCCGTGCACGTACTGTTGTAGTCTAGCCCTAGACCCTTGTGTTATTTCGGCGCCCACCACGCGCGCAGATTCGTTAACGCTGTCTCTTTTTCAAATCCCGGCTTCGTGTGCGTTCTGGTCTCACGCATGCGTAGTTTACAAAATGCGGCTGGATCCATGTTCGCAGTGGAGCCGACGTTTGACAAACGTACATGATTTTGGATTCCCCTAAGGGTCTAGCCACTGACCTCAACACCTGGACGGATCATTGTCCATATTCTGCTGTGCTAACACTTGAAGTCGGCGCGAACTGGAAGTGCAACATGGCGTCACTGCTGTGAGCCAATGAAATGTCCAGTTGTAGAGGTCAGTGGATTTACCAACCAACTGAACTCTACACCTGGACATTTCATTGGCTCACAGAGTGACTTCGTGGGTCCGCCATGTTGCACTTCTCTGCATGCCGACTTCAAAATGAAACAATGGATGATCTGTCCATGTATAGAGGTCAGTGGGTCTAGCACTAGTTGGCAATCAATTGTTAACTTTAACCTTAGTTTTCGACGATTCTCCCTCGCTTTTCCGAGGGATCCAATCAGCGACCGAGTTTGAGCCTCATCATGAATTATTCATTATACACAAATACAGGATATGACTGGGTATGTGTACACAAGACAGTGTACATGTAATGTACATCGTACATGTACAGTGTATGTGATGGCGACTGTATGCACGTATAGTATGCATTGCGCGAAATGTGCAGACTTAATAGCATTGTGTGGCCGATCATCCGGGGCAGTGCTACTAGTGCAAGCTAGCTGCAGCCGCCAACCGGCGCGGCCTGGCCGCATTGTACCCGTACCGATCTTGTCGAGTCCCGCTGCAGCATCGCTTCAGGAGTTAGTAATGTGGTGCCGCGGAGAAGGAACGTTTTTTTTTATTCCAGTGTATGGAACCATAGAGAAAGGAACAGATCGAACGTACGTCATTTTGGCTACGTTTCCCTGAAATCAAAGGAATTAAACATTATCATTTCGTGGTTTCACTCATCACAAATTTAAACACCAAAGACAAATACTTCTGCACCCGCAGTCACAAATAAACGCCGGGGCAGCCATAATTTGCTGTGTCGATGTATAATGTACATTGTACATGTACATGTACATGAGTACACAGGTCAATCGCGGCGAGTCTGGACATGTTTTGCGCGACACAATAACCCTCAGGTCTGCACGTATTTGCTTATGGCCCTGTCACACCAGAACATTTTAGGCCAACGCGTGAGTAGCGTGTTGTAATTTTGGCAACACGCTGGCAAACGCTAACCAACGCTAGGCCAGCGTTAGCAACACGATGAGCGCGTTACTCACAAGCTGGGACACGCTGTCATACGCTGAGGAAATTGTTTTCTTTAAAATAGCTACAATTTCCAGCGTTTGCCAGCGTGTGACTGCACACGCGGGCGGCGCGTTTTAGATTCGTTACTCACGCGTCGAACACGCTAGGCGATCGTTATCAACCCGCTACTCACACGCTGGCGTACGCCGGCGTACGCTTGCGACACGCTGGTTATGGCCCTGCCACACCAGGACGTTTTAGGCCAATGCATGAGTAGCGCGTTAAAAATAGTTGATACGCTGGCAATTGCTGAACTTTCACAGAAAAAGTCAAGTGGAACCGTGATTTCAGCGTGTTCATACATGTTGATAACGGGTTCATAGCGTACGCCGGCGCGTAAGTAGCGTGTGAGGAACGCGCTCAGCGTGTAATGAACGCATCACTAATTTATATAAAAAATACGACAGCGGGTCGCCAGCGTGAGAGTAGTGGGTTGGTAACGATCGTCTAGCGCGTTCGACGCGTAAGTAACGGCCTTCGTGCGCGCCGCTAGCGTGTGCAGTCACACGCTGGCAAACGCTCAATTTTTTTAGGTATGTTGAAAAACGTATTTTTGTCTCAGCGTGTGACAGCGTGTTCCAGTGTGTGGGTAACGCGCTCAGCGCGTTGCGAACGCTGGCCTAGCGTTGGTCAGCGTTTACCCGCGTGTTGCCGAAATTTCAACACGTTTGCCTAAAAACGTTCTGGTGTGACAGGGCCATTACTGTAGTAGCGCGTCATCTTTTTGTACAACTAATCATGTGTTCGTTGCCGTACGCTGGCGCGCGTTGGACCGCGCTACTCACGCGCTGGGCAGTCGTTCATCAGTCGTCGAGCGCGTTACTAACGCGTTATTCACGCGCTGTCGAACGCTATGAACCCGTTATTAACGCGTTATGGACACGCTGAAATCACGGTTCAACTTGACTTTTTCTGTGGAGGTTCAGCGTTTGCCAGCATATCAACTATTTTTAACGCGCTACTCACGCGTTGGCCTAAAACGTTATAGTGTGACAGGGCCATTAACTGTCCATCATTATCAGGTGATATGAATACTGCATATATTACAATAGTCTGACCACGCCCACAATGTGCCAACTTGTCCAAGACCTTCAACAGGGTCCAGTTCACGGGTGGCGGTTCGTCGTGAAATAGCGCCCTCTATAACATCGGTGGTTTGTGTCAGTGATCGCGAAATAAACAACACGAAGGTCTTGGAACCAAGACTAGTACTGTTGTGGCGTTTGATTGGCCAGTATGCAGGGATGGTCGGCTTATCAGCTAATCATATGTAGCCTTAAACAAAAAAACAGGGCATATCTTACGGGTTTTTTTAACGAAAGCTCGACGTGAATACCTAAATGTTTCGGGTGCACCCGACTGTTTCGCATCACTTCGATTAACCAAACCTGTATTTTTAGACGAAGATATAACACATCTTTCCTTGTGTTGTTGAGTAATTTCTGCCGGTGCAGATTTTGATCAACTAAAACCAGTTTTTCATGTACCCATATTTTCACACAATGAGACCTATTTTTTATGTCTTATATTTCTCGAAATAAGTTACACAAAGAATTGTTTTTGTAAAGACCATTAATACTGATACCTTATAGATGTTGATTTATTAAAAAATATTAAATCTTTAAAGACAAAATAAGGTTATACACAGTTTATAAAACTCTGCTCCTGAGCTCATTACGTATGCATGGCTCAGCGATTCGTGCATACGTTGCAAATGAATGGAAAGGCTTTCGAGGGTGCTGCGCGCTGACTGCAAACACTGTTATGTATACCCAGCGCGATGTGTGGCAGAGGGGAACCCCCTCTTATCCCTATACCTTATACACACTCAACACTATTGTTACCTAACCCACCCCCCCTTGAAACCTAAAAAGAATTCCTGAGATTCCGGGAACACAATGGGCAACACAAAAGAGGGGGGGGGGGGGGGGGTTTCGCTGCCACATATCGTGCTTATACGCTGTCATTACCTCTGATTTCTATAGGACCTGTAGCGTTCTTTAAAGTGGACTTATGAACACTTCAGCAAATAAACCTGTTTGCACTGATTTTCCTGTATAATACACTTTTGTAAATATTTAGTTATTTTTCACTTGGTTTTCAGTTATTTTACCCATGCATTAATAACAGTCCATAATCACAATTCCAGATGTTAAACCTCTGAGATTCAGCAAACTATGCATTCATCACTTTCCTTTGCACCAAGGTCCAACCTATTACTTGAGTTGATTGATATATACCAGACCAGCCCTTTCGTCCTTCCAATTTCAGTTAATGGGTTATGCTCAACCTTCATGATGAGGTTAATTACCAGGTCCAGCGGGCCTTTGCCCTTGGTGACATGTCTAGACAGTTGTTATTCTTTGTTCATATTTAACCACTCCGTTTTCACTCCTCATGCTAGCAACATCTCACATTTACTTTCTCCAGTTATACTTAATTCTTGCCCGATACTGTGAATTCTCGGTTCTTTGCTGAATAAAAATAAAACTAGTACTTTCAACGCATATATCCAAATCTTAGTGTGTCCAGTTTAATTGTCTATACACTAAATTGGTGACCCAGACGTCACGGTGATCATGGATCCTAAAGATGGTGCAATCGTAGCACCTATCAGCCTGAAATTGCCGCCGTACTGGCCAGCAGACCCACATGTGTGGTTTGCACAAGTGGAGGCACAGTTTGCCACACGAGGAATAAAGACGGAAAAGACTAAGTATGACTACATCATTTCAGCCCTGACTCCTGAGGTGGCGCAAGAAGTGAGGGACCTACTACTAGATCCTCCGAAAGATACACCGTACAAAACACTCCAGGAGGAACTGATAAAACGCACGACGGCCACCGAGCAGAAACGTTTGCAGCAACTGATCACGGATGAGGTGCTTGGTGACCGAAAGCGCTCCCAACTGCTCCGCCACATGCGACAGTTGCTTGGTGAAAGGGCACTGGAGGAGTCAATTCTCCGCCAGTTATTCCTTCAGCGGCTGCCTGTAAATGTGCAGATGGTATTGACTTCTGCCGGTGCCTCCATGAAAATGGAGCAGCTTGCAGAACTGGCATGACAAAGTCATCGACGTAGCGACACAGCCACAGGTCGCCAGCTTAGCCACGCCAGTAAACCCAGCTCCACAAGAACTACAACAACTGCGGGACGAGGTGAAACAGTTGACAGCATTAGTTTCGGCCCTGTCTACCCAACAACGCGGAAGGAGTCGCAGCCGTAGGCGGCCCAATGACTACCGTCGTCCTGAACGGAGCTCATCTCGTGATACCACCGGAGAGTGTTGGTACCACTGGAAATTTGGTGCCAACGCACACAAATGCCAACAGCCGTGTTCGTACACCAGAGGTGCCAACCAGAGGAACGACCAAGCCGGCAATTAGATGCGACAAGTTTTGCTGGCCGACCATCAAGTCGCTTATTCTACGTCACAGACCGCACAACAAACCAACAATTTCTCGTCGATACGGGAGCGGAGGTGAGTGTAATTCCTCCTTCTTCTCATGAGCGCACTCATCGGTGTCATGGTCGGGATCTCCAGGCAGCAAATTCGTCGAGTATTGCTACCTACGGTGAAAGATCCCTGACACTTGACATTGGACTCCGGCGGCCTTGCCGCTGGGTGTTTGTTGTCGCCGATGTGCAGCATTATATCATAGACGCTGATTTCCTCCGACACTTCAACTTTCTGGTCGACGTTCGCAACCGCAGGCTAATTGATGCCACGACAAATTTAGGCATTAACGGAACAGCCACTAATGCGCCGTCACTCAGTCCGGTCCTCGCGACACCAACCCCATCGCGTTTTGCGGATATTTTGAAGGACTACCCGGACATTATTCGACCTGTCTATAGTGAAACTACGGTTAAGCATAATGTGACACACCACATTGTCACAACTGGACCGCCCATTGCAGCACGTCCACGTCGTCTCGCACCTGACCGCCTCAAAGACCATAGAGCTATTCAAATCAGGTTGTTTGCAAATTCCCTACTGGTGGGTGTGGCCGTGAGGGCGTATTTTCAAAATGGCCGCCAAAATCCCTGTTATTGACCATGCCACGTGGGAGGACGGGTTACACTTTTGGTACCACCGCTAAAAATGCATTGTACATGTAAAATAGATGTCCCCCTCCTAACCCGAGACCATGCCCAATAGACTGGAAAAACATTTCTAGCCCAAGAGGTCATTCAGAGGGTAGACCATCCTTTCAAGATAGTGCTTGAATTGCAGGGCAATACTGATTTCAATGTTTACATGCTTGCAATGGAACATTAAATAGCCAGAATAACCAGATATTATTCAAATTCCACACGCAAATGGTCAATTGCAACTCCCTCTCCCAAGCTCAAAGGGTGTTCAACGGATTGCCCAGACCTTCCGGCCCCTTCGGTGTAGCGCGCGTGCGGTCCCGGACATCCAATGGCATCACAGACCTGTTATTGCTCAATCTCGCGTGGCTGAACACCACTTGTCCCTCTAAGCAGTCAGCGCCCTGCGCGGCGGCCGGCATGACTATTTAGCAAGCCAGAGTCTCATTCGTTATCAGAATTAACCAGACAAATCGCTCCACCAACTAAGAACGGCCATGCACCACCACTCACAGAATCAAGAAAGAGCTCTCAATCTGTCGATCCTCACTGTGTCAGGGCCGGGTGAGTTTCCTCGTGTTGAGTCAAATTAAGTCGCAGGCTCCACTCCTGGTGGTGCCCTTCCGTCCATTCCTTTTAAATTAAGTTTCAGCTTTGCAACCATACTTCCCCCGGAACCTAAAGACTTTGGTTTCCCGCAGACTGCCCGCCGCGTCATTGGAGAAACGCCGGCGGATCGCCAGTCAGCTTCGTTTATGGTTAAAACTAGGGCGGTATCTGATCGCCTTCGAACCTCTAACTTTCGTTCTTGATTTATAATGAAAACATTCTTGGCAAATGCTTTCGCAGTCGGTCGTCTTGTGGCGACCCAAGAATTTCACCTCCCACATCGCAGTACGAATAATGCCCCCGTCAGTCCCTCTTAATCAGTACTTCGAGTTCAGAAAACCAACGCAATAGAACCGAGGTCCTATTCCATTATTCCATGCTCTGCTGTCCAGACGGTCGGCCTGCTTTGAACACTCCAATTCTGTCAAAGTAAACGTTTGGGCCGCGCTCAGCTCAGTCAAGAGAACCGGGCGGGGAGACCGAGAGGAAGGCCAGGAGCGCAGTGGCGCGCCTTGCGGCGGACCGCCAGCCTGCGCCCAAGATCCAACTACGAGCTTTTTAACTGCAGCAATTTTAATATACGCTATTTGAGCTGGAATTACCGCGGCTGCTGGCACCAGACTTGCCCTCCAATAGATCCTCGTTACAGGATTTAAAGTGTACTCATTCCAATTACAGGGCCTCGAAAGAGTATGTCCTGTATTGCTATTTTTTGTCATCACCTCCCCGTGTCGGAAGTGGGTAATTTGCGCGCCTGCTGCCTTCCTTGGATGTGGTAACCGTTTCTCAAGCTCCCTTTCCGGGATCGAACCCTTATTCTCCGTTACCCGTTACGACCATGGTAGGCTCATAACGTACCATCGAAAGTTGATAGGGCAGACATTCGAAGGATCCGTCGCCAGTGCGAGGACCGTGCGATCGGCCAGGTTATCAAGAGTTCACCAACGGAGCCGGGACGAGCCCGGGTTGGTCTTGTTCCTAATAAAAGCACGCCTCCCGGAAGGTCGGCGCTTGCTGGCATGTATTAGCTCTATAATTACCACAGTTAGCCATGATGGGGATGCGCTCCCAGGAACCATAACCGATTTAATGAGCCATCCGCAGTTTCGCTTGTGAAAGCTTTTACTTAGACATGCATGGCTTAATCTTTAAGACAAGCATATGACTACTGGCAGGATCCACCAGGTAGCCCCTCGGGGCCTGGGTGGGCAGGCCCCGCGCGCTAGGGCGGGGGCCCGCCGCTCTCCGGCTAGACGCGCCGCGGCGCCGGTGTCCTTCCTCAAAACTCTCTCCCTCTCTCTCTCTCTCTCTCTCTCTCTCTCTCCCTCTTTCTCGGAGGCATCGTGACCGGGCTAAGGGACCCGGGAGCCTCCTCCGCCGCCTCCTCTCATCTCAATCCGGCGGTCCGAGAGAGAGGGCCGACCCTCTAGAGAGGATGGGCCGCCTCGGTCCGCTCCGGGGCGGGCTGATGCCCGCTGCCCGTTCCGCCGTGGCTCTGCGCCCCGCCTGGGAAACTTTCTGCCGCCCGCCGCGAAACTGCGGCGGGCATGTGGAACAGGTGCCGCTAGGCCGCTCTGATTGCCGTTTGTTTCCGGGAGCCCGGCGGGATGTCAGGGCGGACTCGCCCCGTGCGGTGCGGAAGGGGCCGGCCCCGGCGGCTTCCATCACACTGTGCCGGGCCTGTCCGAGTGCCTCAGAGGGCACGATAGGTCGGCGGGGATGCGGAGTCGAGTAGGGGAATCATCCCCCACTCCGCCTCACTCTCCAGGGCCCGAGCACCGCAGCCACGGGCACCGCAGCCACGGGCCAGGTCCGCTCTGACCAACACAGGGGGGGGGGGGGGGGGCTGGTAGGCCAGAGTATCGAGAACGACTCCGGATGCACTCCACACCGATCCCGATAGGCGGGCGACGGGGGACAGTCCGAGTGGTGGTCTGCTCCATAGGTCGTGTACAACCTTGGCCTGACCACCTGCCCCCTTATATAGCCACACCAACGCGATGGCCCCCATTCAGGCTCGTCTCATAGGGTTGTGTAAAAAAGAGAGCTGAATTAGGGCCGACCAAATCAGAGCTGAGGGAGCTCGTGGGGACGGCGTCGCGATTTCACCGATAGCGGGACCCCGGCGCCCGTTCACACTGATTGTTAATTGAAACTTTTATGTAGCGGTTTATAGTACACCTTGCAGGTTTTCCAGTAATTGACAAAAATAGTTTGAACTGATACAGTTATTTTAAAGAAGCCCTTTTCTGTACTGTTGGGTATTTTGGTATTTTTTTAAATTTATTTATTTTTAATTTTTTATTTATTTATTTCATTATTTTTTTTTTTTTTTTATTTTTTTTTTAAGGGTGGGGTTGGTGGGTGGGTGGGGGGGGGGGGGGGGGGGGGGGGGGGGGGGGGTAAGAAAGACCTTCAATACCAATATTTTATCCCCAGACCATTTGCCGGGGACTAAAACCACACCGGGGTGACCCGTAGAACAAAAATACATGGGGGGCGGGGCTGTGGTGGGGGGGGGGGGGGTTGGGGGTGGGGGGGTGGTTGGGGGGGGGGGGGGGGGGGGGTAAGAAAGACTTTAAATACCAATATTTTATCCCCAGACCATTTGCCAGGTACTAAAACCACAATGGGGTGACACTTAGAACCAAAATACATACATGTGATGTAAGTCTGTGCTTGCATAACAGCACAAATATGTTTTTAGTGATTTTAAGGGGGAAAATTTGACCCCCCCCCCCCCCCCCCCCCCCCCCCCCCAAAGTCCTTATTCCACCAGTATTCATTTGGCAAACAAGCAGATATTGCAATGGTACACTATCAGCTACCAAAAAAAAGTGGTCTCCGAAAATCCCCCGGGGGGGGGGGGGGGGGGGAGGGTTTCGGTCGGTAGCCCATGGACTAATATGTTCCATGATTTTGCAACAAATACAGGTGAGTGATATTGGTCGGTAATTTGATGGGTCGGATTTTTGGCCTTTCTTGTAGATTGATGTTTAGTGCTTGTCGCCACTGGTCAGGTAGGCCACCCTTGTCATAAGATTGCTGGGATATGAATCTCATGACTAGGGCTACTTGGATACCATCTTGAGGAACCTTGCCGGAAGCTCGTCTGGACCTCCAGCCTTTGAAGGATTCAGGTTGGAGAACTGTTTGGTAACACCGGTGGTGTTTATGATGATATTTGCAATGCTCGTGAATGGTGAGGTCCCTTTGGAGGGAACTGCAGTGATGGACTCCTCAGTAAACACAGATTTGAAGTGACTGTTGAGTGCATTTGCCTTTTCTGTGTTTGTAGTGAACAGACGATTGTCTTTCTTCAGTAATGGGATACCGAGGTTTTCAGTGCGCATCAGTTTTACATAGTTCCAAAATATTTTGGGGTTTTCATTTAGGTTTGCCCCAATGACGGTATTGATGTAATTGTGGTGAGCCTTACTGACAATGTTTGCCACGTAGTTACGCTGTTTGCAGAAAGCAAACCAGCCGTGTTCGGGTTGTTTGGATTTATGAGCTTGGCTGGAAAATGTATCACGCTTTCTCATCTGACGTTTGATGGTGACTGTTATCCATGGTAACTGTCTGTTACTTTTGGTAATTTTGAATGGGATGTTCAAGTCCATAATCTGAGTTAGATTGTTCCTGATGGTACACCAGTTGGAGTCTACAGTGTTATTTTCTGGGACTGTTGTTTGAAATAGGCTCAAGTAAAATCCTGGTAACCCTTAAAAGGGGCGTGGCCTTCTTCTTTTAGAAAAACAGTTTCCAACATAAAACATGAATCATCACTATTTAAAAATCTTGTGATTTGTGGTTCCATATTTACATAACTACCAAGTTTAGATAATTTATCCACGGACATTATGATGTTTGTTAAGGCCGTAAAAATAACCCAAGTCCCAAAACAATTTTGGGAAACGTATAAATACATGTGTAAAAAGTCCTAAGCATTCTAAATCTGTTTTCAGTTCACTTCTAGGTCTTATTAAACAACTGACGACATAAGGAACGCCTAGTGTACAAAGAATAACGCTACTTACTTTTCCAGTATTCATTTCACGTATGTCACTGGGAAAACTAGTACGAGTCAAAAGTATACCTCGTCTCCCCACAAAATGACTACATGTACTTAGTTGCAATGTGCATAGCGATACACATTCTTATTTGAAATTTTCTTTACACAAGTAAAGCTAGGAATTCAGGGCTTTTATCTTGGCTAAATTTACGAATTACGAATCCAAGTTATATTTGTCCTTGACACTAATCCAGAGCTTGCAATAATTAGTTAAGATCCTCCGGAAACTTCCTGCATGTAAATCATGTATACGCGTCTAATGGCCACGATACCAGAATGCATGCTTTTCATGTCCACTAATATCTGGATGGCAATACTTCAGTTGACGCAATGGTTTAAAGGTAGGATACACCATTTGCAAATATCCAAAATATTTACTACCGAATTATTAAGAAGTATCTTACTTATTTGAAAGTAAATAAGGATTCTAGGCATCCAGCTAAATTATTGCGCTACATATCCTGTAATTGTTCCAAAAATTTAATTGTATTTTTAAAAATACGGCGATCGTGAAAAAACAAGAACAACCTAGGAATAGCTGCCCGACGCCTGATGAAAACCAACGCCGTTTTTCTTGCTTTTCTCGGCATCCATGATTGTAAAACTTCGGACATGTCAGTTAAACGATATTTACTATGAAATACAACCTCCCAAATCCACCCATTCATGATAATTTAAGCAATTACCAATGGTGTATTCTACCTTTAATAAATTACGAATCAACAATTTATGGACGATTGTCAAATGAACAAAAACAAAATTATTTCCCGTCGACCTCGTGTTGGGAACCCAAGCAAGGGTGTATCTTGCCCAACGTTTACGAGGCTATAACCAATGGGCCTTGCTAACTTCCCTTAAGTAGTTTGCATACATACTTACAGAGTATGGTGTACGTGTACCTGACATCTTCGCTGAGCGTCCTTGCTTCTGTCAGAGCAGCGATGTGGCGATATGTGCAGGCAGATACGAAACACTGTCGCGAGGTTATTATCTACATCGAAATCGTTAATCCTGCCTACAATAATGGCACCACCGTGACGCTAAAGCCTGTTGGCATGCTTGTATACTATGATGACTGCCAATTACAAGCATTGTACACTGTACAGGCCATTGTATTAATTTGTCCACTGAATCACACATCAAAGCTATGGTTTGAATATGATCTCCCAAAACCCGACCCTTATCCGCTTGAGCAGTCGCGTCATTCATAGATATTGAATTTCGTATTGAATTTCTAAAATTACATATGTTTATAGTCCAGGGAAAATAAGTTTTGACCTCACACAAATTGCAATAGAATATTTTTTACCACAGTGCACTTCTATAAGGTCCCCTATAATGACATACTAAAAATCTCAAAAAATCCAAGTGGTGGAAATATGAATAATTGCCATAAATCGTTAATCCCTGCCGCGTAATATATGTATTCCTATATTTGGGTATAATTATTATTTTTTGTGTGAAAAGTTTATATTGGTGATTTTACTTACATGTCTTTACTTCAATAACATTTTCTAAAGCATATAAGTGACTGAATAATTATGTGAACATAGTAATTATCCAAAATGACAACTTCGTGAACCCACAAATGTGCGCACATTACACTGTCTCCAGATATCATCAAGTAGTCAGTATTGGTGAGCTTCAAATTCACAAAGTTGCTTAATGGCACAGTTATCATATTAAAACCTTATGGAAAATCATATGAACAATGATAACATTGTGATATTTAGCACAGCAAACAACAACTGGGGAAAATGGTGTGTTCATAAATTGGGCTAAAAGATACGTGAAGGGTTTCCTAAGGTGAGAGACTTGAACAAGTTCAAGGAAACCCTCCATTATACTTAGGTAGTACTTCACATCACATCTAGCGCATCTCCCACAAGCATGGAATCCGAGATTTTTAACATAGTATACATGTACCTCCTAAAGATCCAGAATCTGTTGACTTCGCACAAGGACTGGTCAGACCCGGAGCGCAGGCCAGGAGTGTACAAGATCTCCTGTCAATTGGCAAAGTGTACATCGGCTAACTTGGCTAAACTTCTTTCATTTCATGAACCATGTATAGGGAGGGGCCTAAGTTTTTATCTGACAAATCTCGCTTACGGACAACTATCACCAGCAAGAGTTCAGGAGACAAAGCATTCTCCATTGCAGCTCCCAAAGAATTGAACAAAATCTAATTGCACATCAGAGACTCCCAATCTATCCACATTTTCAAGAAGCTTCTCAAAACCAATTTACTTGCTCTTACCACTAGCTCCTCATGATTGTTTCTTCATTGTGAAGCGCTTTGATATTGTTAAAAGCGCTGTACAAGGTGTCCCGGAAAAAAAGGGAAAAAAAGTTTTCGGGTAAGTTACGTAACAATTCAGAATAATTTTTCAAAAGAATTATGTACACTTCATTGGAAATGTAATTCTCCGTTCTTTCATATGACATCATACACGTATTTAATGAATCACGCATGACCGATTGCAGACAATTTGAAGTGGCAATGTCAGAAACCCAATTGTTCAAAATAAGTGGGTCGAAGTTTCGGAAGGTTATGGTGGGTTGAAGATGGAGCACCTGCTCAGTCACCGCAGAGTCTTCATTAGAGATAGGTTCAAGGAACTGCCATGACAGAGTTGTTGCCTTGTATCATCCCACCGAGTGGCCGCCAAGATCACCTGACCTGACCACGTGTTATTTATTCTTGTGAGGATATCTGAAGAGCAAGGTCTTCACCACTCCTATTGGAGATCTGCGTGACAAAATAATCGCAGAGGTTGAGACACTGTGGCAGCAGAGGAGAGTGATCTGTCGTACAATGAGGGCCATGAGAACAAAGGAAGGTTTCGGGAGGTTATGGTGGGTGGAAGATTGAGCACCTGCTAACCGCAGAGTCTTCGTTAGAGATAAGTTCAGGGAACTGCCATGACAGAGTTGTTGCCAAGCATCATCCCACCGAGTAGCCGCCAAGATCACCAGACCTGACCACGTGTGATTTATTCTTGTGGGGATATCTGAAGAGCAAAGTCTTCACCACTCCTTCTATCAGAGATCTGTGTGACAGAATCATCGCAGAGGTTAAGACACTGTGGCAGCAGAGGGAAGTGATCTGTCCTGCAATGAGGGGATATCTTCTTCTTGTGGGGATATCTGAAGAGCAAGGTCTTCACCACTCCTTCTATCAGAGATCTGCGTGACAAAATCATCACAGAGGTTGAAACACTGTGGCAGCAGAGGGGAGTGATCTGTCGTGCAATGAGGGCCATGAGAACAATGGAAGCTTTCGGAAGGTTATGGTGGGTGGAAGATGGAGCACCTGCTCACCGCAGAGTCTTCGTTAGAGATAGGCTCAGGGAACTGCCACGACAGACTTGTTGCCATGTATCATCCCAATGAGTGGCCACCAAGATCACCAGACCTGATTAGGTGTGATTTCTTCTTGTGAGGATATCTGAAGAGATATCTGAAGAGCTAGGTCTTCACCACTCCTCTGCGTGACAGAATCGTCGCAGAGGTTAATACATTGTGGCAGCAGAGGGAAGTGACCTGTCGTGCAACGAGGGCCATGAGAACAATGGCACATGTGGAAGGACATTGATCTTTGTCTTTTAACAATCACTGTCATGAAAGGAATGCGAAACAAAATGCTAAACAAAACGTTTCCTTCGATTTTAAGGTTGAGCTGCAGTTAACCCACATACGGGAACTTTTTGGTTTTGGTTTAACGGATGCTTTTCTAGGTGCAAGAACTGGATCTACTCTGTCCAGTTAACATGCCTGGCCTGTTTATATCTAGCACGATATGAGACGGGGCGACTCCCCCTCGGTCCCCCATACCTATACACTATCTACTATTGTTACCTGACGCACCCCCCTAAAAACCTAAAAAGAATTCCTGAGAAACCACACTATTCCGCAAGCACAATTATCACCACAAAGTATAGGGGGGTTCCCCCCATCTCCTATCTTGCTTCATAATGTATAATTTACCGAACTGGTCCGGCCTGGTCTGGCCACTGGTACGGCCTGGTCTGGCCACTGGACTGGCCTGGTCTGGCCACTGGACTGGCCTGGCCACTGGACTGGCCTGGTCTGGCCACTGGACTGACCTGGTCTGGCCTGGTCTAGCCACTGGACTGGCACCTGGAATGAGTAGGACTATGTGTGGGAACCCAAAAATTTGGATTCTTAAGTGCGGCACTCTTGCACTGCCCCCCTGGGGGCACTCTCAAAAGCACCCCCCAATTTCGTTTATCGGTATTAGTGGCGTACAAGGACCAATGTTTTGTCATATGATCTTCAAGGGAGTCTAATTTCAAAAAGCCAATCCTTAAGTTTTTAACTAATGTACTAAGCCACTTAAGAATGGCCTAATTAACGCTAATTAGCACTTTTATCGGTATTGTCACGTACGAGGACATATTTTGGCTCAAATGTACTCCAAGATATCCTGATTACGAATACTTAATTCTTAAGTTTCAACTCCATGTACTAATTAACTTAAGAACGGGTCAAAGGTCAATAATTGACCTAATTACGTTTTCGGGAACGATGAATTAATTATGCCACATCGCCGGGACCACATTGGGTAGAGGATTGAAATAAGGTTTAATGTGAAGGTCTAAACATTATGGACAAGGACTAGTTGTTAAAGTGTTATTCTGTTGGTGTCTTCATGGCTTAAAATGTAATTAACCCTATCAGTACCGCACGCGCCACCTGGGCTCAAAGTTGCATAGACGTTGGCAACCAAAGAGCAAATATGTCCCCATTATAATCGTCGTTAGGTGACCAGCTTTCTCTGATGCCACGAGCGAAATTTTTTGCATCTGAAATCAGAACAGCGCTCTCACTTTTTGTGTGGTTTATTATTGGTTTCAAACTGGCTTAAAAAGCCAGGACGCGCGCGTGCGAAAAGCACTATGCATGCCCACGCCAATTAGCTGCCATCATGGCCGAAAACGCTTCCAAGATTTTGGAGGAAATCTTCGCAGATAGCGGTTCAGATATGTCCGATGATGAATCTTCTGTAGCAACATCTGACGAAAGTGATGAAGAAGCAACTCCTTCATCTTCTTCGGCAAAGCCAAACTACCGGTATGGAGGTTACTGAAAAGAGTTCAACTTGGCTTTTCTCAAAATGTTTTGCATGATCCGATATTCATAGGCTACTGTACTGTAATGTAACCTTTGCATTTGGATGTCATTTTGCAGGGAAAATCATCAAAAGCACTGAACGTTTCAGTTTGCATTGCATAATCCGATGGAATCCAAATAGAAATTTATGATATTTGTTTTTGTTTGTGCCCTGCGAAATAATAAATGAAATGAAATAATTTTTTTTTTTATTAACCTGAATTATGCAAAGTCAAGTGTGATGATTTTGCATCAAAATCAAATTTCGGATGGGACTGCAAATGTAATGGTGACAACAAATTTAATTCCACTGAATAGGGCCTTCTTCAACTACTGAAAAGACAGGCAGCAATAATAATAATCTTTAAAAAGGGGATTGTATTTCAGGAGATTTTATTTAGTTAAAAAAGGAGACTTATTTAAGTGGGAACACTAGATACGAGCGTCCAAAAACAGCATTGTAAGGACAGTTTGTCATTAAAGGTAATACAAAATTTGCGACCACCCCCCCCCTAAAAAAAACCCAAAAAAACCCAAACTACTTCATTTAATGAATGACCATATTTGACAGTCACGAATGGTCTCGAGCATCCTGTGAAATCAGGGCACCTGGTGTGCTGTTCTGTTTTAACTAAATTGACATTGTTTAGCAATTTCCAAAGATGGTCAGCCAACGTACATCGTCCCCCAAAAACACTAAACCCCGGATAAATTCGTTTGACCCCCCCCCCCCCCCCCCCCCCCCAATGTTGTATACTACCCTTAAAAGAAAATGTGCCGTGAAATGAATAGTATCCATTAACCTTTCTGAATGTTCCTATTTCAGGTGTGGATGGATTAAAGCTAGCGCCTCTTACAGCAAGCGTCCACCGATGAAATTCAGTGAAGAGACTGGCTGTACGGAAGATTTCAGTCACCTGTCGCCCATGCGAATCTTTCAGCTCTTTTTCTGCAAAGCAGTGTGGGAGTTGATGGTGGATGAAACCAATCGCTACACAGACCAAACAATGGGTGCAGATGTGGCCTGGAATCCAACTACTGTTCCTGAAATTATGGCATTCGTGGCCTTGCTTCTGTGCATGGGTATCAACAAAAGGCCTCGATACAGCATGCACTGGTCCAGGTCCGAAGTTATGCGAAGTCCCCTGTATTCGGCGACCATGTCTCGCAATCGATTCACTGCGATCCTTCGATTTTTCCACCTTGCCAACAACACAGCTCAACCAGGTGATGCTCCCCCTGACAAACTCTCCAAGGTCCGCCCGCTGCTTGACATTGTACTGCCATCCTTTCCTCGCATTTACAAGCCAGGCTGAAATCTCTCACCCGATGAGACAATGATCAAGTTCAAAGGTCGACTTGGTTTCAAACAGTAGGCCTACATGCCACGAAAGTCTGCCAAATGGGGATTAAAATGTTTTTCATTAAACGAGTCAGAAACTGGTTATACCTGTGCTTGGAAGGTGTTCACCGGCTCCCAGCCCACATCAAAGGAATCCAGTCGACCCTCCACTGGTTATACTTCAACACACCACCCACCTAATATTACATCTGCTGGGCATGTAGTCCTGGACCTAATTACAGGACTCGAAAATAAGGGACATTTCATTTTCATGGACAATTGGTACACAAGCCCAGCTCTCATCTGCAAGTTATCACAGTTATAGTTTGGAGCCTGTGGAACTGCACGCTACACCACACTGGAGATTCCAGATTTTGCAAACCCCAAAAGCTACATGATAAGAGGTGCTGACCCCCAGTTTTACACCAAAGCCGGCCAACTGTGCGTCGTTTGGCAGGATGCCAAGCGTGTAACTCTTCTCACAATTGTTGGAAACTGCAATATCGACACGAAAGACATTCGGAGCAAAAACAGTTTGAGTGGACTTCGTACGATCAAAAAACCTTCTGTCGTTAATGATTATAATAAATACATGGGAGGAAGTGATCTCGCAGCACAAATGTGTCAGTACTACCATAGAGAAAGGACCACTGAAGGAGTTTGAACTTACCGGGCTTCAAAGCGCCTCACGTTCGTCGCCGCGCTGATAAAGATCTGCGGTTTTACGACCGCAATTAGGCTAGTGTAACATTGTCGGTCACTCAGCGAGTGCTGCACTCTGACCTTCACTTTCGCTTGGTCAGCTTTATGGGTACTGCGCATGCGTAATTATTACAACTCTCTCGCGTCCTCGACTCGTCGTCTTGACGACAACAACAAAATGGCTTCCACTAGCGTGACTCCAGTCCATGTGTATCAAAAATGTTATTTTGTAATCCATCAAGGGATCAAATTAAACGTAACTTTTTGTTCCATCAATAGATTGTCCTTTAACATGTTTAAGTTAACAATACTATAGTAAATACCTTAAAATTTTAATTTGAATTAAAATTTCAATACCTCTTGGAAATCGCAACAAATTATACTATTTTCGACATGGACAAAATCATTTCAAAGTTGCTTTGTATACAGTAGGAATGGTCATGCTGATTTGTGCCTTGTTTACAAAAAAAATCGTTAAAACTATTCTCGATTTTCAAGTTTTTTGTTTACAGTTGGGTAACACTGGGGAACGTAATGGCATACATCACAAGAAAGCCCATTTCATGACAAAGAACATGCACTATTTCGTTAGCATGCAGGGTCATGCATTTTCATGAAAATATCATATTTAATAACCTATCCCCTAGGATTGATTTTTTTCATAAATGGACCATTATTTACTGAAAACTTGGCCGATTTTCGCCGAACAAACGTTGAAATATACTGCTTCGAATATATAAACTGCACATCGTTACTTCACGTGGTATGAGTCACCAATAAACACTGTGCATGCGTTAAAGCTTCGCTTGTTCACATTTTTTTCTCTCCAGAAAGTGGGAAATCGCTGCAGTGAAGTGACGTCAGCGTTGAGTTTTTCACCGTACAACGCATAGGAGGTTACCGATTACCAGCTAAAATGTCGGCGACGAACGTATCGCGTCAAAGGAGGCTTGCGGTCAGTGGTCCAGCTTGCGGTCGTAGTGCTTTAGCAATGGGCATACCAGGGGGTCTGATAACAGTAATTGGCTTAGATTTTATCTCCCGGGAAGTTCAAACTCCTTCTGTGGTCCTTTCTCTATGGTACTACTCGCACCCTCACAAATCGATGAAATGGTGGAAAAGAGTTTTCGTGGCCATTCTTGATATCTGCTTGGTGAATGTTACCATTGTATACAACAGCATCCCTACAAATCAGCACTTGGCCTCTTTGGATTTCAGAGTGAAGGTGATAGAAGAGCTTATTCCACTTCGAAGCACAACCAAGCTCAGCATGCCAGTCAGGTGACACGTGGTTCCAGCCGCTTTCCGACTCAACACTATTCTGGAAGAATTTCTGCCGTCAAAAAGCGCAACTGTGTTGTTTGCAGTACAAGAGCAAAGCGTAAACAAACTCGCATGATTTGTAAACAGTGTGACAAACCAATGTGTGTACTACCATGCTTTGAGAAGTTTCATAGTCTGTAATGAGCATTCACCCGAGCAAATTGTATTGTGGTTCCCCCCCCCCCATCACAATGTTGGAGTGATTTCGCACACACTGCCAAAAGGGGGGAGGGGGGGGGAGGCCTTCATTCAAACTTTTGACTGCATCCATAGTGTACCCATTTTGAACGTTTGTGCAATTACCTTCACAGTCCGAATTTCCTTCATTTTTAATAAAATCCAAGTATTTAAGTAAAAACTTGAAATTTTCTTACTCCTAAATTAGTGTTTCTTTACACTTCTTGGTAGTTGTCAACTCATATGAAGGGCAAAAAAGTGTGGGTAAGCTATTGAATTCTTTCCTACCCTTCAAAAAAAATTCTCACAGGCCAATATTGTTGTTTTAATTAATCTAATAGTCATTGCTTTGGGGGTACTGTCAATCCATTATAATACAACACCACTTCAAAGAAAAGTGGCCTTACTTTGCCTTGCGAGGGCGCTATACACTAAAACTTGGCAAAAAGTACTTGGTCACTAACTGGTCATATCATGTAATTACTGTGGTAACCTAAGCATAGTGACAAAATATGCCTTGGTACTGAAAGGGTTAAGCCCCCAAAAGTGTACCCTTTTGACCCACCACGTGATTATAACCCACCACGTGATTGTAATTGTATCGGTATGATCGACCATTGGATACACCATTGGTAATTGTTTTAATTATCATGAATGCGATTTGGGGGGTTGTATTTTATAGTAAATATCGTTTAACTAACCTGTCCGAAGTTTTACAATCATGAATGCCGAGAAAAGCACGAAAAACAGCGTTTGTTTTCAACCGGCGTCGAGCAGTTATTCTTTTGTTATTTGTGTGTTTTCGCGATAGCCGTCCGGCGAACTTGTCTTTATAAAATTATATTTTTCAGAATAATTAAGAGATATCTAGCGCAAGCATTTTGCTGGATGCCTAGACTCTTTATTTACTTTCAGATGAGTAAGATATTTCTTAATAATTTGGTAGTAAATTTTTTCAATACATGTATCTGCAAATGGTGTATCCTACCTTTAAGTGTCCATCTGATGCACAAATGTGCTTAAGGATGAGAAATAGGTCAACTTAAGAAAGCATGTTTAAGCTATTATCGACTCTTCCTTTATGAAATTGAGTCCTTCTTCAGAAGTTTAATTTACCAAGAGCTTTTCGGAGTTCATGTGTTTTAAGAATTGCTCGCAACCAATTATTAAGCTGGAGTACAGTACATTAACCACGTGTCTGTGTCTAGGACAATAAGACTATATGTATGCCATATTGTTCCTTGTACCTTATAAAATAAGCACGAGCTCTCGTGACAGATGAGGGCACATGACAGAAGATATTGATTGAAATAAACTTTAATTAAAAATCAAATTTTAAAATTATGTGTAACACTGTCACAATATTAAATACATTAATTTCAATATTGCACTGCACTTAAATTATAATGAATCTATGTTAATACAAGAACTATGAGGATCTGCTTAGTGTGACACAATTGAAAATATTGACCTATACATACAATAATGATCTACGTACATGTATTAACCTCGAACAAGCTAGCCCATGCCTAAACATGCTAATACTTCTTTGAAGTACGGTGCAATATTGCAGTTACTGTGTATTATTATTATTATATCTTAATCTTGGTGATTTACATTTCCCAAACATGTTATCCATGAATAAAGCTGCAGCACCTTGCTTACATGGATGTAAGTTCCCGGGTGTAAGTTATACAAATTTTTCAAAATATATATGCATTTTAACTGGCAGACTATTATCATGTCAAAATCTAGTGGTAGCTAAAGTACCATGGACATGAATAAACTCAAGTTGCATTTATAGCAACTTTTCTAGATGATTTCGAGATAAGGACAAGATTAATGTGATTTAGTAAAGTAAGGAATAGCCTGTATTACGCCAACCCAACATTGAGTTGGGGGGGGGGGGGGGGTTACGTGGCCCCCCTCATTTGAACTTTTAACTACATAGTGTACCCATTTTGTATGTTTGTGCAATTACCTTCATAGTCCGGATTTCCTTCATTTTGAATAAAATAAGTATTTAGTGTTTCTTCATCAGATTTACAATTCTTGGTAGTTGTCAAGTCATATTAAGGGCACAAAAGTGGGGGTCAGATATGAAATTCTTTCCAACAACTCCTTCTCGCAGGCCAATATTGTTGTTTTAATTAATATAATAGTCATTGCTTTGGGGGTACTGTCAATCTATTATGATTCAACACCATCAAAGAAGAGTGGCCTTTCATTACTTTGCCTTGCGAGGGCGCTATAGCACTAAAAAGGTGCTTGGTGCACTAACTGGTAATATAATGCACATTACTCTGGTAACCTAAGCATAGTGACAAAATATGCCTTGGTACTGAAAGGGATAGTAAACACAGCGGCACTTGGAAACAAAATGGCTCCATACTAGCCGTTTTGCATGTCTGATGTCGCAACTCTCTCTATCTACGGCTCCGCCATAGCCGCGTCCACATTCCATTTTCCTTACGCCTACGTAGACGTTTTAGCTGTAGATGTAGACCGTAGCTCTATAGACACTTGTTTCAGACACGGCCTAACTGACACAGCTAGTATTAGCCAGGGGCGGATCTAGCCTGTTTGTTTGAAGGGGTAAAATAAGGAGGGGAGGGGAGGGGGGGGTTGTACTAATCTAACAACTAAACTTACATGACTCCAGCGAGTTCGTAGCGCGAAGCCATTTGTTTTATATTTGCAACCCCCAGGTATTTTTTGGTGGGAGGGAAAGCTGTTAATACTCTAACGAAACCCACTTGGGATCCGCCAGTGGACAACCAAAACTCACAACAAAAATGAACGAAGAAACAAATTATTTCTTAAAGCCACGTCTTTTGGTTTTTAATTATTATATACAATTTAGGCAGTATGGATTCAGTTTGAGCAATGAAAACAAATATATAATTGCGTGGCATATTATCCATGCTGGATAACACGCAAAGCCCCTCCAAAATCAAGTGAATACAACCTAACGCTACTAAAAACTTATACAATCCTACAATACAATAAACAAGTACGGCTGAAAAGGGGGTCATGGGCACATAGGTGCATGTAAATTAAACTTACATGTACGACACATGAGGCCGGCAACCAAGGACGAAATGAAATCTAAAACTCAAAGAGACACATACACACACAAACATCTCCTACAGCACCCAGTCACAAGTCCTCCATGATAAGTATTGTGACACAGTTTATATACTGACTAGCCCTGTCGACTACAAAGGAAAGTCAGGTGAGGCAGATCTACAGGTAAGTGTATTGTTCGAGTACTTTGCATAAAATTAGTTTAAGAATTGGGTTAATCCTATTAAGGATTACAAGCAACAATTGTATTTAGGCTAGTCCAGGCCAGTAAAAAAACAAACAAAGGCGAGTTGGCTGGTAAAAGAACAATCAGCTTGCGCTATAAAAAAAAAAGGAATTTCTAGCATTTACATGTACATACACCATGGAGGCTTGTTTCGTTACAATACTGTAAGGAAAACCGTTCTCTGGGGTCGACACACCCAGAAAGGAAACTCGGACAGGTATTCTGCGGTTTCGGTGATTCTTAGGCCGTTTAATTACACTTCTCCGCCGGTCAAAACACTGACATGAAGCTTACCACTATCACGCGGCACTGGAACCGGTCAGAACCGGTTCGGCGTATGCGCTCACAAGTACGGGGTTGCCCGGGCGTACCGTCAGGGAGCACCAGGCGATTTCACCATGAAATCGCTCTAGTGCCCTCTATCGGCCAACCGGCACAAACGTTACACAGCCCCCCACGAATACACTCGCTTTCTCCTGGGGCAGGCAATAACGCGTCTAGGCCCATAAGCTGGTTTAAAAAGGTACCGGCCAACCACATATTTACATTGATTGCCTTATTATTCTTATAGCCTTTAATATAATTGTCCAAAGGGATTTCAGTGGAGTGTGATACTGATAGTCTGAACAAAGGCTATGGTGAGCTTGACAAAACGTGATTAGAAGCACACAATCAAGCAATGACGGATCTTAGGGTACAATATCATGTAAATGGAACGCTATAGATACTAGCCACCAGCCTCGGTCCAAACATTGGGCCACCGGTATCAAAATGATCGAGAGGAGTATGCTCATGGCGATGTTGGGCAAGGTATGCACATCTATAGTTGGAAAATGTGCGATAGCATTGCAGCGTGAGTGGTGGATTATAATTTGTTGTTTTTATTTTTTTCTTTCAAAATGGCCGCCAATATCCTTGTTACCGGAATAATTGTATGTGGTAACAACATTTTCACGGTCATTCTTTTTTGAGAAAGGGTGATAACGCGAACATAAATTACGGGAAACGTGCTGCTAAACCTCCCTAATGACTGATCGATCTACGCACAAGTAGTGAAAATAAATCATTTTTCACAGCAGCGACCCAGTATGCGTTCAACTGTTAGAGATGCGACGATCAGGGCAGAAAAACCTCCAAGGCACAAAAATGACAACTCGTAGCTTCCGGTGGAATCATATAAGACACCTGGTGGGGAAAAAAGTAAAGAGAAAAACTCACACACAATAATTCGATACAAAAAGGCCTATGTACAATACACCTAGGTTGACCCAGCACAGTAAAATCAGGAATAAGTCGAAAACTGACTTTTTGAAATATGTACATGGTAAAAGAAAAATTTCTTAAGCTTTTTAATGATACCCATCACAAGCCTGTAGCTCAAACGTTATTGGCTATGAGCTACAAGCTTGTCTTGGGAATCATTAAAAAGCATATGAAATGTCAAATGTTACCATGTATACATGTACATGTTCATTTTGATGTGCTGGTCACATTTGTTTCAACGCAGATTCAACTATTTTAGAAGGATATTGTTTGCAATGCTAATACAAGGTGGACTTCTGTGCAGGATCTTCGTTAGACTTTTAAAATGTTTCGGGTACCTCGGCAGATGTTCTTTGTCATTTTAAATGGAACAATACGATACATGTACAATGAACGGCACAGAAGTTTCATTATCAAATTCATTATCCTCTTAACTCCATCTTTAAGCGTAAAGTCTACCAGTGTTTTCCATCTAAATCAAGAAAAGAAGGGCAAACATTCAAGTAAGACTTCATTAATTTACCTGCCAAAGCTCCTCCGGCCAATTCCCCCATCGCAAAGAAGACAGACAATGTACCCCACGCCCTGTCGCCTAATTCACCCTCCAAGACTTGCTGAGACGTTAGTATGGACATAGCAGCCATAACTCCGAGACAAATGCCATTGATGGAAGCTAACCCAACAAGTCCCGGGTAGTTATCTAAAACGACTGGATCCAGCATAAATGCTGCAAGATTGCCACAAGTTCTAGAAGTATGAACAGTTGAACTGGTTTGATGTATCCACGGTGCAGTACGGGTCCGTAGGCGATCCTGCCAACGAGAGTACCGACCCCACCTACCGTAGATAAAAGAGCAGCTCGCTGGTTCCCAATACCCCTGACCACTGCATGAGGAACGAGGTAAATCATCCAGACGCTGTACATGATACCAAGTACAAAATACGCCAAAGCATATATTGTGAATACTGGTTCCAGTAACAGCACATCAAATGATACAATCTTACTGAAGCTCCGAGCAGCTTTCTTCAATATGTTGACCAGATTGTTCAGTTTACTGTCACCTGATAGTGAACCCTCTGATTTCGTTTCTTGAGCTGAAGTGGACTTAGTGGCTAGGGACTCATATATTGGTGGCGGCGGCTTGATCAAGGCTCCAAAAACACAAACATTTGCATTAAAAGCTGCAAATATGAGTATCGTTCCACGCCATCCATATATCTCGATCAAAGTTTCTGTCAACGGGGGATATATCATCATTCCAAAGGCACATCCTGTCATGACAATACTGATAGGTAGAGCTGCGTTGGTTGGAAAACACTTGATCAATGCAGCACGGGGAGGAACATAGGCAAGGCTAACGCCAATTCCTGTGGGGAAAGAATTTCACCCAAAACAATATTTACAACTTTGCACTCGATATCTTTTAAACGATTGATGCCGAATGACATGATGCTTTACAAGAGTTGGGACATAGGTATGGTGGGACTACGTCGGCCCTGGAGGGACTACGTAGATCGTGAATATCGACGTCAATATTCGCGACACATCACGACTTTCCCTAAAGTCGCGAATATTGACATTAATATTGACGTCAAATTTCAAGACTTTCCCCAAAAGTCGCGAATATTGACGTTAATATTCGCGATTAATTTCACGATCGGTCATAAATGTTGACGCGATTTTCCCCTCCAGCAAGCTAGGTTCTTGTTGTCGGTTTATGTGCTGCACGCGTTTAAAGTGTTGACAATATTCTGATAATCTGAAAGGATTCTGATGTGTGCAAGCTGTGATTGAGCAAAAAGTGTTTTGAAGTGCAAAAAACAAGCGATTCCACATTTCTGTCCGCTTATGTTTTTTTACACGTGCCAAATACTCTAGAACCATAAATGCCCCTTCCCTCCTCTCTGGAATTGTATTGCCAAACTGGACTATAAGTCCTACACTTTAAATCTGCTGGACTGTTTGGAATATAATATATACAAGGATATATATTGTGCAATTAAATATCAGGGCTACCAGTACTTTGTTTTTATTAAAAATTGAAACACAGACATAGTAATTGTTTAAAGTTGCAATATATCTTTAATTATTTTGTTCTTAAATTTTGAGGTACAATTGCTGGTTTGCTGATCCTTGGGTTGTTAGCTGAGAGATAATTACTGCATTGAAATTTAACACAGGGGCTCCCCCTATACATTTTAACTTTGAATACAATAGTCAAGTTCACACATTATTTACGATCAGCTGGCAACAATATTTTGTTTATTTTTATACCAAATATAAATAGGTTCGTACACATGTTATTAGTACCAGTATTCCGAATTTTTTTTTTTTTTTTTTGTGTGTTTATTTTTTTCTCCAAAAACCTAGTTTTCTCTAAACAATTACGCGTCGAAATGTATGTCCGGTCGTGAAATTTGACGTGAATATTGACGTCAATATTCACGACTTTGGAGGCAAGTCGTGAATTTGGTCGCGAATAATGACGTCGATATTCACGACCATTCAGGGCCACCATACATACATAGGTCAATTAACATAGGTCAATTAACAATGTGACTTAACACAACCCAACAAAACGAGTCGCAAGTCACCAGCCCGGTTTCATAAACGCTGCGACGCGTCGCAACTCGAGTAACGCGTCGCAACTCGAGTAACGCGTCGCAACTATATACGCGTCGCACCTCGCGACGCGTCGCGTATCGTACGATCCATTTCACGAAACTTGCGATGCGTTGAACACATCGCAACTACTTTAACAAAGGTTTGAAACACGGGGTCGTAAGTTACAACGAGTCTTTGGGTAGTCGTAAAATAAGATGATTTTTTTAATAGCCCGTTTTACGCCATAAAAATGAAATAAACGAGACTAGAATACACGATCAATGTGTGGACAATAATTTGTTAATAAAACATTCATCGTAGTCAAATGAATAAATCTTGAATAGTGCATTTGAAAATTTTTAATTAGCTAGAGCACCACAGCAAGCTTGTTTTTCTTTAAAACTGCACCTATATTGATCTCCATTTATATAGACTGGATAGGACACCGCGTATGTGTTTGTGCACAAATGCGCGATCTGCTCAATGGCGGCGCGCTTTCTGCAGGAGGGTAAACGCGGCATGTATATTCACTCTAGAAACTCGAGTAAAACTGTGTTTAGCGAGGAAACACTGTTCTTGCTATCAGTTTGTAAACTTGTTTAGAAGCTAAATGCACGCATCCAATTCGTAAACATCAACGTTCAATGGCTAAACACAATCCGTCCTCATGCTAAACATGTTTAGCATTTAAACATGTTTACAAACTGATAGCAAGAAAGTGTTTAGAAAAGTGTTTACTTGCTAAACACAGTTTTTGCAGTGTATAGTTATCGAGATTATCGGGTTTGTATTCGTATGGGGAATTGTCTATTAAAAAGCATTGAATTAACTAACGAATAACGATAGGGAGTTCCCTCATGCTGTCATGCAGTCCTAACACAGCCATCTTTTCACACTTTCTTGATATGTAAGCCTACTAATTTGTCCTACGTAATGTAGCCTACAATTTTGAATGAATATCATTTTTCTTGAGCCATCCCCTGAAATATTCAGTATATTGCTTTTTCATTTTAACCCCCGTAGGTCAATTAAAGCCCTTATACACTGCAGAGCCAATCCCCGGGAAATAAATCCCCGGGAAATTCCCGGGATTTTTTTACCCCACCAACACCCCAGCAACCGTTCACACTATAGACCCATTTGGTAACTCCCGGGGACACTATTTCCCGGGAATATGCACGGTCGTTTCACACTGGCCATCAAACCCCTGGAAATAATACACGCTGGGCCACGGATCATGCGGATAAGAAAATAGAAGACTGGTACCTAACCACACGGGACATTATAAATACACGTACACGAGAAGGAAGCTAAACACAGTCTTGTTCACGACACTTCTTTTATTAAATATTAAAACCATTCATTATGCCCATATTCTTGAAAAATTAAATTATTTGTATAATTTCCAAACGTTATTAATTGTCTTTTGTACTTAACTCTTTCAGTGCCCATGACATTTAAAAAGTTTAACCCTAAAATGCCCAACTTCAAGTTTTTTTTTGTATTTTTCCAAAATTCTGTATAAAAAAAAGTAAATAAGTTTTATTCACCAAACTTCATGTATCTTGCTCTCAACATCCTCTTCTGGAATATCCAAGTGATTCTGAATCAGAAAAGTAATCCCTTTCGCTGTCCAAATCGGCGAAAATTTCATTGATTTTCTCTGGAGATAACATGCGCGCTCGTTTCATGGGCGCCGCCATTTTTTCCACAAGACAAAACTCAATGTTACGCCCTCTTGCAAAAAAAATACAAGTCGCACATGAATAAAAATGGTACCATTAGAAAGAGTGAGAGCGCCCTTTTGTGATAACATGTTTACTCTACCTCGTACATGTACGAGGTTTGGCGATTTTAAGTACGAACATAATACCTCGTACATGTACGAGGTTGGCGATTTCGAACTAACAAATATACCTCGTACATGTACGAGTACCTTTCGAGGAGAATTGCTGTTTAATAATTTAAAATGTGCCTTGGTGTGTAAGTAACAAGACCAGGGGTGATAAAATGGTATAAAATGACATTAATTGGGGTTAATCACCGTAAATGTAATTGCCCCCCTCATTAACATGTTCAAACACTGACAAATGGTGGCGCTGTTCGTGACGAACATTCGGCAACCCCCCAAAAGAGATGCCATGCACGCAGGTACGCACGCAGCAGATTTTGTTCAGACATGGCGAGTAAAGACGACAGTTCGGGGCCGGGGAGCGCATATTCCACAGAATCGGACGAAATATCCGCAGTATCATCAGGTCCTACATCTGAAGAAGATATTCCACTTGACATCGATACGCGTGGCACATGATGCATGCATGCACGGGCACGCTGGTCGCGACGTGGAAGTCTTCTCAAACATACGTCACAATTATGAAAATTATACATGTTAATAGCTACCATTCTAGGGGCGGGGCCGGCCCCCCAAAGCACTTTATTAATTTTTTTCTCATATTAATTACCAAAAAATAAAACTTGTATAAACTGAAAATCACTCAATTAGTTATAATCTTTCATTTAAACTAATAAAAACCAAATTTCTAGAACCCTTTAACTGTAAATATATTTACGAAAAGTTTGAAAGGTACTTCATTACAATACTAAAGCTGTTTTCCAAACCCCTGGCTTCGGCTCCGTTTCCGACTCTAGCCCATAGCTAAACTGCACGAATGAAGCCTGAGACGAAGACGAAGCTGGGGTTTGGAAAACAGCCTAAGTCACCGCGCAAATTATTTGGCGCGCTATTTGTGACCCTGTGACCTTTCGAGATTACCCGTGGACGCAAAAATGTGGGGTAAGTTCAAACCCTGCGACGTTCACACTAGTTGCTTTTCCACCGGAAAAACGTTAAACCCCAGGGATTTCCCCTTTACCCCTCCTCCCGAGCAGGGGTAAATATTTCCCGGGGAAAAGCAGTTTCCCGGGGATTTCTTTGGTAGTGTGAACAGACCGACCGAAATTCCCCGGTAATTTCCCGGGGAATTGCCGGGGAAATCGTCTAGTGTGAAAGGGGCTTAATATAGCAGATGGGAACAGACACAGTGAATTTAATGGTCGTATTGAATTTCTAAAATTATATATGTTTAAAGGTAGGATACACCATTGGTAATTGCTTGAATTATCATAAATGGGTGGATTTTTTTTTTTTTTTTTTTGGGGGGGGTGGATTTTTTAGTAAATGTCGTTTAACTAACCTGTCCGAAGTTTTAAATCATGAATGTTGAGCAAAAGCACGAAAAACAACGTTTGTTTTCGATCGGCGTCGAGAAGTTATTGCTATGTTTTCTTTGCTCTTTTCGCGATCGCCATCCGGTGATCGCGATTTAAAAAAAAAAAAATTATATTTTCCAGAATAATTACAGGATTTCTAGCGCAATCATTTTGCCGGATGCCTAGAATCATTATTTACTTTCAAATGAGTAAGATATTTCCTAATTTATAAAAATATTGAGTTGCGTAATTATGTTCTAAAATGACATAATTATGTTTAAATTGAAATCTCATAGGGCCTATAACCATGGAGGAATTAGAACGAAATTGAACCGCACAAGATAAATTATAATACGAATTTATTACAAAAAATACATAACAACAAGTATTCTGTTGCTCTCTTCATTCTACCAACTTGCATGTCAATAGACAATAACATAATTTATTTCAACAATGCACAAATGCACAAATGCACAAATAGAAAATCTAAGAAACGTGAATAAGTAACTTTCGATATACATGAGTCAAAACGAAATTAGTCCTAAAACTATTTCGGTAAGAAACATGAAAACTGAGCATCTAAAAGTTGGTCCACATGAAAAAGAAATGACACAATTTGAAAATCCCAATTTTAAATTATTTCGATTGAATATAAACTATGGACAGCTGCAAAAAAAAAAGAGGTAGGGTCACAAATAATGTAACTTCGAAACCAAAGGATAAAATTCATGAATTTAAAACAAATCCTAAAACATTGTCTATCTATTTATTTCTCTACCTAGGCCATGTGTGTATATTTTGCCTCAATTTGTGTGTGTAATTGTCTAGAGGGAACTTTTTCTACTCGCCCTAGGGGTCGTATATGTCGTTTTCAAATGCCTGCACATAGACGTCATTATATTTTGTAGATACTCAATAATAATTATCCTCAATTGACCATTTGCGTGTGGAATTTAAATAATATCTGGTACACTGACTTGTTCATGTAGCTTGGCATAGTTTACATTTAAATTATCCAGACCAAATACACTGTTGCTATATCACGTGATTCGGGGCAAGCTCTTGCATAGTTACGTTAGAGACGCTCGGCACCAATACATTGTTCACAATGGTTGAGAATGGTACAAAGACACCAGACCATTCCAGAGCCGGGGGTTGCTAGCATATGAAGCACAATATGTGGCAGAGAAAACCCTCTTTTGTGTTGACCATTGTGTTCCCGGAATCTCAGGAATTCCTTTTAGGTTTCAAGGGGTGGTGGGTTAGGTTACAACAGTGTTGAGTGCGTATCTAGGGTGACGCGGGAGCGTCACACCCAACGGGTTCGCCCGGCTGGGAGTGGCAGCGCCGCGGCACCCTTACTTTGCCAGTGCACCGATTTTGCGTTAATTTTATTCTTCTTTCTTCTTTCTTTTTCAGTCCGACTGGAATAACACGCGATCGCTCCACGAAATCTAAAAGAACCCAATAACGAAAATGATCAGGAGATAAAGGGCATGAGTTCTATTGGGACAGAATTTAGATTTTCGACTTCTCAGAGGGGGTTGTCATACGAATCTGACCATCTGACAATGACAACAATGTGAACAAAAAAGAATTTCCTCAGTTCGACGACAGAGGGGGTTGTCATACGAATCTGACCATCTTACATGTGAGGGTGACGCGGGAGCGTCACACCCAACGGGTTCGCCCGGCTAGGAGTGGCAGCGCCGCGGCACCCTTACTTTGCCAGTGAACCGATTTTGCGTTAATTTTATTCTTCTTTCTTTCTTCTTCAGTCCGACTGGAATAACTCGCGATCGCTCCACGGAATCGAAACGAACCCAATAACGCAAATGATCAGGAGATCAAGGGCATGAGTTCTATTGGGACAGAATTTAGATTTTCGACTTCTCAGAGGGGGTTGTCATACGAATCTGACCATCTGACATGTGAATTTCCTCAGTTCGACGAAAACGGCACTAAAAGCATCTGTGAATGAATGCATTCCTAAGTGAAACTCGGTGCAAGAATGTGTGATATTCCTTGCGTTTTCGTGAGTTTCGGGCGTTTTAGCATTTGATAGTGTCAGTGCGCATGTACTGCGCAATTGTGCGGCGTTGTTTGCAAGTGTGCGCTGCGCAAATGCCGCCAAAACGCTTGCGCACACAACCACAAATTTCAGCTCTGGTAATAATTTTCGCTGTCTGAATCGCTTCAAATTATCGGCAATTTCGGTCAATTCTGTGTTTCTGTCTAACTTTCTTGCTTCTGCCGCAATTTTGTTTCATTTCCTGCTGAAAATTGTCAAACTATTTCGCTATTTTGCAGCAGTCACAGTGTGCCCTTTGCCACACAACGGCAACTTGACGCTGGACAATATCATCACAATCGCAGACGTTCGCCGATGACAACGACGACGCCGACTCGCAGGAGGGGGGGGGGGGGGGTTGCGGGAAGGTTAAAAAAGTAACAAAACACCCGAAATAACGAAGCTAAAACGTATTTTGGCTTCAAAAGTGACCAATTTAGAAAATTAAGACAGAAACAACGAAGTAGCAGCTGCTATTGACTAGTGCTATCTCCTCACAGGGTAGGAGCTAATGGGTATACGGAGAACAATGTAATGGTGTACAGTACTATATAGTATATACATACTAGTAGCCCGTAGGTCTGTGGCAAGACGCAACACCGTAGGTCTGACGGCAAAGTAGGCTGATTGGTTTATTTAGAGTCGGGTAGGTTAGTAGATGGGCTCGACTAACTGTAACGGGTGGTTAGTGTTCTGTGTGGGAACAACGTGTACCGAGGTGTCAACTTGCATCTATACTCAACAACCGTTTGCTGTTTGTTCGCACATCGGCAACTTACATTGTGTTTTTTTGCAGGTTTCCTTCGCTCGGAATCTACGCATCGATTTCCGGGCACAACAAGCGATAGACGATTGCTTGTAAGAGGTAAGAGAAAAAAACGTAAAAAAAACCTTCAAAACAAAAAAAACCACAAAACTAAAAAAAATAATGGCGCGCAGTGCGGCCGACAAGTGACGGCCGCCCAAGGCGTCGCCGCGTCGCCGACTGCGTCGCAAACCCTACGGGGCGCGGGAGAGTGAGCTGCCACTCGTCGACAGCAGCCAGTCGCAGTACACTAGCGACGCGCACGAGATACAAGCGCACATGCCCAAGTCGCCCTGCGGCGACAACACCGGGCCGCAGGCGGCGCATCGCGCGCGGGCGCACTCGTGCTCGCGCGATAGGGCGCATAAGATCAATCGGCGTCGGCGCAGTCACTCCGCGCAGCCACGCGACAACACGCGTCCGGCCCAGCACGTGCAGCTGCTCTACACGCAGTTCATGCACATTTGGCTGGACGCGCGTCGCGACCGCATGGCGCGCATTCCGCGTCGAAAGCGACGCCCCAAGTTCCATGCGCCGGCGCCGCTCACCATCACCAAGCGAGAGAGTGAGCTGACACTCTGCAACAACAGCCCGCCGCAGTACAAGGGCACCTCACTGCCGCACAAACAGAAGTGTGCCGGCAAGTGCAGCCAGCTGCCCTCCGAGTAGACTTGATCCAAGTCGGGATTATGTGGTAACATTGCTCATGGTCATCCACACTGTGCGCCTCGCGTCACGTCCACGCTTATCAGTAGCGCGCCCTCATGCGCCACCCATGCTCATGTGTGGTTCAGAAATCCCGACTTGACGGATCTGCCACACGTTTGTACACAACCTATGGGCTCATCTACAAATTGCAGAATTGTATAAATTAGCATATATCTGTAATAATATGAACTTTGACCCAGTTGTGTGACGGACATACGTGGACATTGTGATGTACAATGTACATACACATGTGCATAGTGTACATTATGTGTAAATGTACAAACGGTTTAATAGTCTTGCTATCGTGTACATTGTCCGGCCGTTAAGTTTGCACTATACCATACTCTAACTAAATAAACAAAGTATGGACGCAGTTATTCAATTTGAAAAAGGCATCTAGTGACAGTACTGCCTACCATTCCTCCATAGTCCGTTAGCGGTCTAGCGAGTCCGTACCGATTGGCGGACTTATTTGGCATACATCGCGCATAACCATGTGATGCGTATGCAAATAATTTATGAATAACTACATATCACTGCGGGGGGTTTGATTGGCCGATCCGTCAAGTCGGATTTACTGCACTGACATGATGACATCGCGTTGATGCCGATAGCGGAACGACAACCAGATGACGGCGCCTTTTTTCTAAGGCCAACAAAGCACATAACTATTCGGCCGGAGTTGACGAAAGCAAATTGGTAGTCTTAACTCCATGGTAAGTCCGACTTGGGTCAAGTCTACCCTCCGAGTACATTTGCGCGCGCCTCTACGCGGCATACGAGAAAATGCGCCGACTGCGCACGCACAAGCGGCGTATCGCCCGCCTCTTCAAAGAGGATGCGCAGTGGTGGGCGCACACGGGCGTCAAAGCGCTGCTGCCGCCGTTGGAGCGGAAGTAGTCTTGCCTGCGTATTTGCGTCGAGCACTCGCTTTGCACCGCCCTCATCCGCCTAGTCTCATTACATCCCTCACATGTGGACAGCTCCGAGGCCTCCGCTCCACTCCCTTCTCCCGTCTCTTAGTCATGGAGTGCGTGAGCTCTTCTCCGCTCCATCCCTAGCTAGTCACGTAGTCATGGAGTGCGTGAGCTCTACTCCGCTCCATCCCTAGCTAGTCACGTAGTCATGGAGTGCGTGAGCTCTACTCCGCTCCATCCCTAGCTAGTCACGTAGTCATGAAGTGTGTGAGCTCTACTCCGCTCCATCCCTAGCTAGTCACGTAGTCATGGAGTGCGTGAGCTCTTCTCCGCTCCATCCCTAGCTAGTCTCTCATCCACGGACGCGTCGAGGCCTCCAACGCTCCACCCTTTCTGCGGCACCGCTGTTAGGGTTGCGTCAAAGTTCGAGTGCTCCGCAAAATCTCGCATGGCGAACGCTTCACGCTGGACGACACCTGCACATTATTGCTCCTTTGTGCCGCGCACCGCGCAACACGAGTACACAAAAAAATCCACATCTGGGCAATCGGCCGGGGGAAGGCGCTCGCTCGACTATAAACAAAACCCCCCGGACGCCAGATGTGGAGTTAGTCGAGCGATTGGGTGAGGGACTGCATGCACCCGATGATCCCGAGCCAAAAGCGCGCATGCAAACTTCTTACTGTTCAAACACAAGCTACTAAATAAAAGGAAGTGGACAAGTCAAAGGTAAAATGCTCTGAGAGCATAATAAAAGGGCCAACGGGTTTCCAGTTAAAGTAAAATGCTGTGCGAGCATTCCAGCTAAAGTAAAATGCTGTCTCAGCACTGCACTCGCGTCAAAAAGGAAGTGGACAAGAGAATGCCAACGGGTTTTACCTCTTACCCCCCCCCCCCCCCCCCCCCCCCCCCCCCCCCAACAAGCGCAGACCGAGCGAAAGGTCAGCAGGTGTGGGCCACTAGTTCGGTGTGGGCGGGTCGAAACCGTTGCCCTCCCACCGAGCAGTAGATGTTAACTGGTTAGCACCGTACCGTAATCACTGCATTTATTTGCATACACTAATGCTGGTGGGTCATCGTAAGATAGCCATTACGGCTTGGATGGAGTTCAATTTTGGTTTTGCGTTGCTATAAAGAGAACTATCACCAATGTTCGATATACGCCGCGCGCTCTCCTGCACTGACGACACTGTCTGAGAGGTCCTAGGTGCCGCTATGCACGCTCTTCTACTCTGGCGCATACTAGCTACGCCCATAATTCTAACCTACACCCTCCAGCTAGCCCAAGACACTTGACAGCCTTCGCTCCACTTTGCATGCACATCTGCGCCGGCGTACTTTCAGCATCTGTCAGCTACACCTAATGCATGAGCGCCTGTGCGCGCCTGCATAGGGTTGCACTTCATACACTGCAACAGGTCATCACGTCAGTTGACAATGACAATTCTACTTAGCACCGCCTTCTTTCTCCGCCTTTAGACCACCGTACGTAGCTGTGCCTTGCGCGCATTTGTCTCACAAACGCTCGCAAATACACAGCGAACGCACGCTTTCTCTAATTCATCCGACACGTGTGCCGGATTCAAAAAAAAACGATGTCACCTTGCTTCAATACTCAACAACTTTTGCACGGAAACACGTGAGCGCCAATAGCAGCATACTTACTACTTGATACACAGCGCGCACAGAGCGGGTAAGAAGTTAACTTCACCCTGGGCCCACAGCGCGCGTCGAGATTATCCGTTAATAATAAGCCCATTATAAGCTTATTTATAAGCTCGTGCTCATCCGCCCTATCGCGCGAGCACGAGTTATTGTTTACGCGCCGTCCATTTCGTGCCAGTTATTCAGCTACGTGACCACCGACCGCGTTACATAGCCGGTGATCGCCTTCCCACTCTCTTGCGTTGCGGCCTTCTCTCTCTCGCAGAGAGTGCAGCGCTTTCCCCTCCAATGCGTGTGTCTCTCTCTCATTGGCTCATTGAGTCGGTGCTTTAGACTACCCGATTGTGAGTCCATGCTGCTATGGGAGGAGGGGGCGAGGTGGGAGGGCAACGGTTTCGACCCGCCCACACCGAACTAGTGGCCCACACCTGCTGACCTTTCGCTCGGTCTGCGCTTGTTGGGGGGGGGGGGTAAGAGGTAAAACCCGTTGGCATTCTCTTGTCCACTTCCTTTTTGACGCGAGTGCAGTGCTGAGACAGCATTTTACTTTAGCTGGAATGCTCGCACAGCATTTTACTTTAACTGGAAACCCGTTGGCCCTTTTATTATGCTCTCAGAGCATTTTACCTTTGACTTGTAAAGTATAGGGATAAGAGGGGGGGGGGGTACCCCTCTGCCACATATCGTGCTGGGTATAGTTGCTAGCGTAAGGCTTGTCCCGAATCACGTGATATACTAGCAACAGTGTCTTTGGTCTGGAGAATTTAAATGTAAACTATGCCAAGCTGTGTGAACAAGTCAGTGTACCAGATATTATTCAAATTCCACACGCAAATGGTCAATTGCCATTAATCACGTACGTTATGTAGCGCACGAAATGAGTTCCTCAAGATATTACTTATTAGCGTTGCACTATAGCTGGAGAAATAACAGTTAGACATCCTCAACCTATATTTGTCATACAGGGGTGAAACAAGTGAGGTCATAAAATTTTATCCAAATGGAACCTCGTGATCATGGCTACGATTTTGCTGCGCCATTTTTTTACAAACATGCCTTGCGCAATAGTGAAGGAACGCGCAAGCGCCCACGTAGTCGAGGCTGATATAGGGCCTTTTCGAATCTCTGGCTTCGTTTCGTCTTCGGCTTAAGGCGATTTCAGATTCCAAACTGCAAGATCTCCAGCCACATTCTGATGCCTGTTGTGCTTCAGTGATTCGGATTTCGGAGGCGAACCGAACCGAAGACGAAGCAAAGGTTTCGAAAATGCCCATAAATGGAGAACAGTGACTGCAACATACGTCAGCCATTTTGAATTACGTTTTTGAAGCTTTCCAAATACCATACGGCTATTTACTGTGCGTTAAATAAGAACATAATTTATAACGGTCACCGTTTTGTGCTATAAATACACCTACGATCCATTTATCTATATATTTATCTATAATTATCTGATCATTTCAGGTATTCATTAACATTAGTGACGTTACAGTGCGTCTCACAGAAAACATGCAAACAAAATATAATGAAATGCTAGACATACGGTATATAATTATATTCTCTTTAGCCGTAAGTTTCGTATAAATACAAACAATGCATCCGATAGGGATCCACTTGAACATAGTTGTTAAGGGTTCACTTACCCCATGTTACTGTGAGAAGTGAAAACACAGCAATATTGGTCGCCATTGACATACCCAGGAACGAAACAAACATGGTGATTCCTCCAGCAATGACGAGATTACGTGATTCATACTTCTTAGTCAAGATGTTCACTAGGGGAACTGATACAAATAAACAAAGTTATGGTTTTTTTATGATTTATGATTTTAGTTGAAAGACATACATTGTATATTATATTTTGTTTAAACTTTCCCGGGGGTGGTTATTAACACGTAACTTCACCTTAACATATTTGATAAGGGGTCCAAAGAGTATAATGGGTTTTCGTCGAAGCCTACAAAGTGTCAAAATATTAGAGGTTATTTTTTGTGTGATCAAAGTGAACAAAGAAATTGGCAAGGCAGGATACGAACCTGCGACCTCCGGAATCCCGGAACGGCGCTCTACCATCTGAGCTACCTTTCCATTATGTTGGCGGTCTCCAAATTGTTAGTATCTTTGTTCGAGGGCGCTAGTCAGAAGTCATATAAACACTAGAATGCAGTGGCCAGGGATCACGCCAAATTTTACGATACAACCCGGGGAGCGACATTATGGGTATCACTTAATGTGGATACGACTTGTGCTATTATAATACACAAATAAACCACAAGGAAAACTGACTATGTAAATTTGCATACATTTCAAAGTGAACAAGTTCATCGGATGTAATAAAGTGCCAAAGTGTATTGGTTAACAAACGTACAAATCCGTAATATGTCACATGACACCTGATGACGTCTTCATGATACCATTACGACGTCACCTTAATATATAACTATAACATATCGCAGAATACCTGCATACCAAGTTTGAACCTAGTCGGACTCGTACTTCCGGAGATAAAGACCTTGAAAATTTCACATTTAATGTGACGTCATCATGACGCGTCATCGTAACAACAAATCTTCTCAGACCATTTGTGGGTTGTGGTATAGGAATGTGATAAGTCTGAAGTCAATCAGATTTACCAAAGTGACGAAGTGTATCGGTTGAAGAAAACGTGTACAAATTATACTAGAAAAAAACTACATCTTTAATGGTTTCTCTGAAATTCATTTTAGGCTTTTTAGGGGGGGGGGGTGCGTTAGGTAACAAAAGTCCAGATATTTGGGACAAAGGGCGGATTCCCTCGGTCTCACCGATTTGGCAGGTGTCATCATATGGTTTTGCTGATGGATTTCAGAATAGTTTACCGAGCTATGGAATTAACGTCCGACTTGTTGAGATCTTAAGATAATCTCATGTTGACGACATATTACAGGCAAGGTTTAACATGTTTTTGTTTATATCTATTAAAAAGCAAATTTGTACATTTGTATATACATGTAAGATCTAACTCATGTAACAACTGTACAACTCAACAGTTGGGTTTAAAATAAATTTAAAAAACAATACTTGCATGACACTTACCTAGAATATAGCACGTCGTATGCGATGCAGCAATGGCGGTTCCCAATGCGGAAATTGAGCAATCCAATGATTCGCGAATGGGCAAAATAAAGACGCCAAAACTTTTGAAAGTTCCCAGCTCAATAGCGCCGATGAGGAAACCCAAGACAGTTACAACCCATGCGTAGCCACGACCTATGTTCTGAAAAAAAGATATGGCGTATTGTCAATATTGTCAATATTACGGTGATATTAATTTTAACCAAATTAAATAGGCCTCACGGGGTACAAATTTAGCTTTTATTCTCGTTCCGGCCCCATACATCTATAATAACTCTTTGGTTTGGTACATAGTTTTATCTGGAGAGTAAGTTCTCCACAAAAAAACCAGTCAAAATAAATTTAAATAATTCCCGAACAAAATTGGCACTAACTCGCGTCACAATTAGGTTGAAATCCCTGAGATCCGGCACCACGTTTGGCACCACAAGTGTCTTATATCTTCACTGTCACCACGAGGTAACACTAATGTCATGGCTGAATCGCGAGACCCCTTTCTGGCGTTTTCACGAAGTAACGCAAAGCCAATAGCTAATACACACGGATAGCGTCACTTCGTGAAAACTCGATACGCGGGGCCATTTCTGGCGTTTTCACGAAGTAACACAAAGCCCATAGCTAATACACACGGATAGCATCACTTCGTGAAAACTCGTAAACGGTGTATCTGATTTGTGAGTTTTCACGAAGTGACGCTATCCGTGTGTTATATATGGACTTTGCGTTACTTCGTGAAAACGCCAGAAAGGGGCCGCGCGTATCACGTGACATTAGTGTTACTTCGTGGTGACGGTGTATAATGGCCCTGTCACACCAGAACGTTTTAGCCAACGCTGGCAAACGCTGACCAGCGCTAGGCCAGCGTTAGCAACACGCTGAGCGCGTTACTCACACGCTGGGACACGCTGTCACACGCTTAATTTTTTTTTTTTAAACATACCTACAATTTTTAACATACCTACAATTTCCAGCGCGTTGGAGATTCGTTACTCACGAGTCGAACACGCTAGACGATCGTTATCAACCCGCTACTCACACGCTGGCGTACGCTTGCGAAAGGCTGGTTATGGCCCTGTCTCCCTAGAGCGTTTTAGGCCAACGCGTGAGAAACGTGTTGTAATTTTGGCAACACGCTGGCAAACGCTGACCAACGCTAGGCCAGCGTTAGCAACACGCTGAGCGCGTTACTCACACGCTGGGACACGCTGTCACATGCTGAGAAAAACATATTTTGTTCAACATACCTACAATTTCCAGCGTTTGCCAGCGTGTGGATGCACACGCTGGCGGCACATTGGAGGTTCGTTACTCACGCGTCGAACACGCTAGACGATCGTTATCAACCCGCTACCCACACGCTGGCGTGCGCTGGCGTACGCTGGCGACACGTTGGTTATGGCCCTGTCACACCAGAACGTTTTAGGCCAATGCATGAGTAGCGCGTTAAAAATAGTTGATTCGCTGGCAATCGCTGAAGTTTCACAGAAAAAGTCAAGTGGAACCGTGATTTCAGCGTGTCCATACAAGTGGATAACGGGTTCATGGCGTATGCCAGCGCGTAAGTAGCGTGTGAGGAACGCGCTCAGCGTATGAGGAACGCTTCACTGATTTATAGTAAAAATACGACAGTGGGTCGCCAGCCTGTAAGCAGTGGGTTGGTAACGATCCTCTAGCGCGTTCGACGCGTGAGTAACGACCTTTTTGCGCGCCGCCAGCGTGTGCAGTCACACGCTGGCAAACGCTGAAAATTTTAGGTATGTTAAAACATGTTTTTTTTGCCTCAGCGTGTGACAGCGTGTCCCAGCGTGTGGGTAACGCGCTCAGCGTGTTGCGAACGCTGGCCTAGCGTTGGTCAACGTTTACCCGCGTGTTGCCGAAATTCCAACACGTTACTCACGCGTTGGCCTAAAACGTTCTGGTGTGACAGGGCCATTACTGTAGTAGCGCGTCGGCTTTTTTTACAACTAATCATGTGGTCGTTGCAGTACGCCGGCGCGCGTTGGAACGCGCTACTCACGCGCTGGGAAGTCGTTCATCAGTCGTCGAGCACGTTACTTACGCGTTACTCACGCGCTGGCAAACGCTATGAACCCGTTATCAACGCGTTATGGACGCGCTGAAATTACGGTTCCACTTGACTTTTTGTGTGGAAGTTTAGCGTTCGCCAGCGTATCAACTATTTTTAACGCGCTACTCACGCGTTGGCCTAAAACGTTCTGGTGTGACATGGCCATTAGCCTCAATAAATCCTCTAATTATTTTCTTGGCAAAATTCAGCCGGCAAGGCATTTAATTATCATAGTTCCGAATTTTACCAGGGCACGTTTTTGAGCGTGTTTGGTCAGTTTTTTATCGCCGCCTATAATCGGCATTATACCCAGGCATGCTGGTCTGTGCGTTATCGCCACATTGTAATGGCCCAAGCATGGTCCAAAGCTGTGGGGAGGGGGGATGTTTACGGCTGTAGTGTAGAATCAACCTTCAAAATGATCGCAATATCGTAATTTTAACAGGGACAAGTATTCTCAATAACTCCTCTAATTATTTTCTTGGCAAAATTCAGCCGGCAAGGCATTTAATTATCAGAGTGCCGCGTTTTACCGGGGCACGTTTTCCAGCTTGATTAAATGCATGCGATATATTGTAAGGCCGAGTTCGACACGTTTGAATGGAGTCGCGGCCTTGTCCAATTGCCGCCTTGTTTAACACCCGCAGTTGAAAACTCAAAACTAAGCAGCTAAACACAACTAGTTTTTACCATAACATTGTCAACATTCAAGCAAATACCCAGCAAAACGAGCGAAAATAACTGCGACCCTTACAAGTCAGACAGTTCTTTATTGTGTAATTCCTACAACCCTTCGTAAAAATCACTCAACTTTCTCCGATAAAATAATGTCAACGATGGCGGTATTCTGTACACGTGTGTAAAGACTTGCGACGTGTGCGCGCAGAGCTAGCTAGCTATGACCTTTCACCGCTAGCTCTAATTATGCAGTTTCTACGCAACGATCGACTAATAAGAAAACGACTTTAGTGATCAGCTTAACTATTAGCATAATGAGCACTGCCCCCAAAACCTCAACTTAATGATTGATCCAAGGCGTTCATTATTTTTAGTTGATTTGCATGTAATAGTGGCCGCGTGAAGTCGTTGTTTGAGCTCCGATTAGTGCGGCGCCGTACGTACGGACGGGTACTGGTGAACGCCTTGACCAAGGCTAGGGTAACCATTATGTCAAGCCAACTGATCACTGTCCAATGTACCTCTTATATTTTGTTGCACCTGCGTCTGCCCTATACAAGGTCCTATGGATTTAAGAGGTCATTAACAAAGTTGTTTTTGGGTTCTCAAACTCCACAGGACGGAGCAATGTTCGGTTTCGCGCATGCGCGGATCGATGTTTTCGCTCGGCTTACTTTCTTCTTCGTCTCCCGTCCCGAATCGAAAGCTTGCTAGTAATAATGAAGATGTCCTCATGCAAATACGGGATCAAGATTGCGTGTCACAGGAAGTCAGGCATCCTGTTACAAAAACTAAAGTACTCGATTTCTCACGAGGAAGAGAAGCCGAGTGAGTTTCACCTTGAAGATGGCACATGTACTTAATTTGCTTGAGGAATTTGTTTAATATCTGCTGTATATAATTATAATTAAACAAATCTCTGCCACGGGCGTTTAGCAAATATACATAGAGGGCGGTACATCGGACCCTGCGGCTCGATCCTTACACGTTATTAGCGAGCTTTCGATTCGGGACGGGAGACAAAGAGGACGGTAAGCCGAGCGAAAACATCGATCTTCGCATGCGCGAAACCGACAATGTCTCCTTCCTGTTAAGTTTATAGGAACCCCAAAACACTGTTATTATTATTATTATTATTATTATTTATTCGGCCAAGAAATAAAAAACGGTACATTGACAAAGTTATACAGCTGTACATGAAATCATTGCAAGTATAAAGTAACAATATGCTTTCAATATAACAGAAACAATAAGTTTGAATAGCAAAACTGAATTATTCAAGAGGTAAAGAGGATTAAAGAGCTGGGGTCAGTGGGGGATGGGGTTATCGGAGGGAAACGAAGGAAAATGAGAAGTAAAGTATGCAATGGGGATTGGGGAAGGATTGAAGTGGTTTAGGAGGGGATTGGTGGAGAAGGGGAGGGGTGGAGGACTGGATTGGTGGAGGAGGGGAGGGGTGAGGAGGGGAGTGGTCAAGTTGGGGGGGGGGAGTTGTGAGTGTGTGGGGTAGGCGAGTGACGAGTGGTTGTGGGTTTACGGAGGGAAAGGAAGGGAAATAGGGAGTGAAGAATGTGGTCTATTTCAGGGGGGGGGGGGCGGGGGGGGGGGGGTAGACAAATGATAAAAGATTGAGATCTAAACAAAGACAAGAAAACATTTCAAGCTGGCCAGGGTAGGCAAAAGTGTACTAAAACACTGTAGCCCTAAAGCCTGCCTAGCCAACCTTGAAATGTCTATATACAATTACTTTATATCAAATATATGTATACCCAGCGCGATATGTGGCAGAGGGGTACCCCCTTCTTATCCCTATACATTATACACACTCAACACTATTGTTACCTAACCCATCCCCCCTTGAAACCTAAAAAGAATTCCTGAGATTCCGGGAACACAATGGGCAACACAAAAGAGGGGGGGGGGGGGGGTTTCTCTGCCATTATCGTGCTTCATAATGCTGTTATGACCTCTGATTTCTATAGGACCTTTTACAGGGCAGACGCAGGTACAACAAAATATAAGCGGTGCATTGGACATTGACCAGTTATTGTATTTTCCAACATAAAATTTTGGAAACATGCAAATTCATATAAATAGAGCTTATAGGATTCCCAAAACTGCCTATATATCACTTCTAGGTCTTAGAAAACACCTGAGACTGTTATTTGAAATAGGCTCAAGTAAAATCCTGGAAACCCCTAAAAGGGGCGTTACCTTCTTCTTTTAGAAGAACACTATAAAACATGATTCATCACTATTTAAAATTCTTGTGATTTTTGTTCCATTTTTGCATAACCACCAAGTTTAGATAATTTATCCATGGACAAATGATGTTTTTCAAGGCCGCAAAAATAAACCAAAATCCCCTAAAAAATTGGGAAACATATAGGCCTACATGTAAATGTGTAAAAAGTCCCAAGCATTCCAAATCTGTTTTCAGCTCACTTCTAGGTCTTAAAAAACAACTGACGACATGAGGAACGCCTAGTGTACAAAATATACCGCTACTCACTTTTCCAGTATTTCGTTTCACGTTAAATGCTCATGTCACTGGGAAAACTAGTACGAGTCAAAGGTATACCTCGTCTCCGCACAAAATGACTACATGTACTTGGTTGCAATGTGTATAGCGATACACATTCTTATTTGAAATTTTCTTATACACAAGTAAAGCTAGGAATTCAGGGCTTTTATCTTGGCTAAATTTACGAATTACGAATCCACAGTTATATTTGTCCTTGACACTAATCCAGAGCTTGCAATAATTAGTTAAGATCCTCCGGAAATTTCCTGCATGTAAATCATGTATACGCGTCTAATTGGCCACGATACCAGAATGCATGCTTTTCATGTCCACTAATATCTGGATACACCATTTGCAAATATGCAAAATATTTACTACCAAATTATTAAGAAGTATCTTACTTATTTGAAAGTAAATACAAATTCTAGGCATCCAGCTAAATTATTGCGCTACATATCCGGTAATTGTTCCAAAAATTTAATTGTATTTTTAAAAATACGGCGATCGTGAAAAAACAAGAACAACATAGGAATAGCTGCCCGACGCCGGTTGAAAACCAACGCCGTTTTTCTTGCTTTTCTCGGCATCCATGATTGTAAAACTTCGGACATGTCAGTTAAACGATATTTACTATGAAATACAACCTCCCAAATCCACCCATTCATGATAATTTAAGCAATTACCAATGGTGTATTCTACCTTTAATAAATTACGAATCAACAATTTATGGACGATTGTCAAATGAACAAATTTTTTTTTATTTCCCGTCGACCTCGTGTTGGGAACCCAAGCAAGGGTGTATCTTGCCCAACGTTTACGAGGCTATAACCAATGGGCCTTGCTAACTTCCCTTAAGTAGTTTGCATACATACTTACAGAGTATGGTGTACGTGTACCTGACATCTTCGCTGAGCGTCCTTGCTTCTTTCAGAGCAGCGATGTGGCGATATGTGCAGGCAGATACGAAACACTGTCGCGAGGTTATTATCTACATCGAAATCGTTAATCCTGCCTACAATAATGGCACCACCGTGACGCTAAAGCCTGTTGGCATGCTTGTATACTATGATGACTGCCAATTACAAGCATTGTACACTGTACAGGCCATTGTATTAATTTGTCCACTGAATCAAACATCAAAGCTATGGTTTGAATATGATCTCCCAAAACCCGACCCTTATCCGCTTGAGCAGTCGCGTCATTCATAGATATTGAATTTCGTATTGAATTTCTAAAATTACATATGTTTATAGTCCAGGGAAAATAAGTTTTGACCTCACACAAATTGCAATAGAATATTTTTTACCACAGTGCACTTCTATAAGGTCCCCTAGAATGACATACTAAAAATCTCAAAAAATCCAAGTGGTGGAAATATGAATAATTGCCATAAATCGTTAATCCCTGCCGCGTAATATATGTATTCCTATATTTGGGTATAATAATTATTTTTTTGTGTGAAAAGTTTATATTGGTGATTCTACTTACATGTCTTTACTTCAATAACATTTTCTAAAGCATATAAGTGACTGAATAATTATGTGAACATAGTAATTATCCAAAATGACAACTTCGTGAACCCACAAATGTGCGCACATTACACTGTCTCCAGATATCATCAAGTAGTCAGTATTGGTGAGCTTCAAATTCACAAAGTTGCTTAATGGCACAGTTATCATATTAAAACCTTATGGAAAATCATATGAACAATGATAACATTGTGATATTTAGCCCAGCAAACAACAACTGGGGAAAATGGTGTGTTCATAAATTGGGCTAAAAGATACGTGAAGGGTTTCCTAAGGTGAGAGACTTGAACAAGTTCAAGGAAACCCTCCATTATACTTAGGTAGTACTTCACATCACATCTAGCGCATCTCCCACAAGCATGGAATCCGAGATTTTTAACATAGTATACATGTACCTCCTGAAGATCCAGAATCTGTTGACTTCGCACAAGGACTGGTCAGACCCGGAGCGCAGGCCAGGAGTGTACAAGATCTCCTGTCAATTGGCAAAGTGTACATCGGCTAACTTGGCTAAACTTCTTTCATTTCATGAACCATGTATAGAGAGGGGCCTAAGTTTTTATCTGACAAATCTCGCTTACGGACAACTATCACCAGCAAGAGTTCAGGAGACAAAGCATTCTCCATTGCAGCTCCCAAAGAATTGAACAAAATCTAATTGCACATCAGAGACTCCCAATCTATCCACATTTTCAAAAAGCTTCTCAAAACCAATTTACTTGCTCTTACCACTAGCTCCTCCTGATTGTTTCTTCATTGCGAAGCGCTTTGATATTGTTAAAAGCGCTGTACAAGGTGTCCCGGAAAAAAAGGGAAAAAAAGGTTTTCGGGTAAGTTACGTAACAATTCAGAATAATTTTTCAAAAGAATTATGTACACTTCATTGGAAATGTAATTCTCCGTTCTTTCATATGACATCATACACGTATTTAATGAATCACGCATGACCGATTGCAGACAATTTGAAGTGGCAATGTCAGAAACCCAATTGTTCAAAATAAGTGGGTCGAAGTTTCGGAAGGTTATGGTGGGTTGAAGATGGAGCACCTGCTCAGTCACCGCAGAGTCTTCATTAGAGATAGGTTCAAGGAACTGCCATGACAGAGTTGTTGCCTTGTATCATCCCACCGAGTGGCCGCCAAGATCACCTGACCTGACCACGTGTTATTTCTTCTTGTGAGGATATCTGAAGAGCAAGGTCTTCACCACTCCTCCTATTGGAGATCTGCGTGACAAAATAATCGCAGAGGTTGAGACACTGTGGCAGCAGAGGAGAGTGATCTGTCGTGCAATGAGGGCCATGAGAACAAAGGAAGGTTTCGGAAGGTTATAGTGGGTGGAAGATTGAGCACCTGCTAACCGCAGAGTCTTCGTTAGAGATAAGTTAAGGGAACTGCCATGACAGAGTTGTTGCCAAGCATCATCCCACCGAGTAGCCGCCAAGATCACCAGACCTGACCACGTGTGATTTATTCTTGTGGGGATATCAAAGTCTTCACCACTCCTTCTATCAGAGATCTGTGTGACAGAATCATCGCAGAGGTTAAGACACTATGGCAGCAGAGGGAAGTGATCTGTCCTGCAATGAGGGGATATCTTCTTCTTGTGGGGATATCTGAAGAGCAAAATCTTCACCACTCCTTCTATCAGAGATCTGTGTGACAGAATCATCGCAGAGGTTGAAACACTGTGGCAGCAGAGGGGAATGATCTGTCCTGCAATGAGGGCCATGAGAACAATGGAAGGTTTCGGAAGGTTATGGTGGGTGGAAGATGGAGCACCTGCTCACCACAGAGTCTTCGTTAGAGATAGGCTCAGGGAACTGCCACGACAGAGTTGTTGCCATGTATCATCCCACCGAGTAGCCACCAAGATCACCAGACCTGACCACGTGTGATTTCTTCTTGTGAGGATATCTGAAGAGATATCTGAAGAGCTAGGTCTTCACCACTCCTCTGCGTGACAGAATCGTCGCAGAGGTTAATACATTGTGGCAGCAGAGGGAAGTGACCTGTCGTGCAACGAGGGCCATGAGAACAATGGCACATGTGGAAGGACATTGATCTTTGTCTTTTAACAATCACTGTCATGAAAGGAATGCGAAACAAAATGCTAAACAAAACGTTTCCTTCGATTTTAAGGTTGAGCTGCAGTTAACCCACGGACGGGAACTTCTTGGTTTTGGTTTAACGGATGCTTTTCTAGGTGTAAGAACTCGATTAACTCTGTCCAGTGAACATGCCTGGCCTGTCTATATCCAGCACTTTATGAGACGGGGCGACTCCCCCTCGGTCCCCCATACCTATACACTATCTACTATTGTTACCTGACGCACCCCCCTAAAAACCTAAAAAGAATTCCTGAGAAACCACACTATTCCGCAAGCACAATTATCACCACAAAGTATAGGGGGGTTCCCCCCATCTCCTATCTTGCTTCATAATGTATAATCCACCGAACTGGTCCGGCCTGGTCTGGCCACTGGACTGGCCTGGTCTGGCCACTGGACTGGCACCTGGAATGAGTAGGACTATGTGTGGGAATCCCAAAATGTAGATTATTAAGTGCGGCACCCTTGCACTGCCCCCCTGGGGGCACTCTCAAAAGCACCCCCCAATTTTGTTTATCTGTATTGGTGGCGTACAAGGACCAATGTTTTGTCATATGATCTTCAAGGGGGTCTAATTTCAAAACGCCAATCGTTAAGTTTTTAACTAATGTACTAAGCCACTTAAGAATGGCCTAATTAACGAGGACATATTTTCCATTCGACTACCGGTCAACATTGTTTCAAATCGATAAGACTTATGTTTGAAAACTGGAGTAATAGCTCCAGTGTAGAATGAAATAACCCTTTTATTACACCACCACCACCCCCACCCCTTTTAAAGTAAACCAAGAAAAGAACAGAACGTACGTCTGCATTGGTGCTATGATAAACACAGCAGGTGATCACCATGCATTCTCTGTAGGTGGGGCTGGCCTGGTGAGTTAATGCTTTCTTGTTAACTCCTGGCTCCATGAACCACAGCAGGTGATCACCATGCATTCTCTGTAGGTGGGGCTGGCCTGGTGAGTTAATGCTTTCTTGTTAACTCCTGGCTCAATGAACCACAGCAGGTGATCACCATGCATTATCTGTAGGTGGGGCTGGCCTGGTGAGTTAAAAAGTAGGATGAACCATTTGCAGATATCAACAAATTTACTACCGAATTATTAGGAAATATCTTACTTGTTTAACAGTAAATAATGATTGTAGGCATCAAGCCAAAGATTGCGTTAGATATCCTGTAGTTATTCCGAAAAATTTAATTTTATAAAGAAACATCTGCGATCGCCGCACGGCGATCGTGAAAAAACAATAATAACATAAGAATAACTGCTCGATGCCGGTTGAAAACAAACGTTGTTGTTCTTGCGTTTCTCAGCATCCATGATTGTAAAACTTCGGACAGGTCAGTTGAACGACATTGGAATACTATGGAATACAACCCCCAAAATGGGTCTACCCATTCATGATAATTCAAGCAATTACCAATGGTGTATCCTACCTTTAATGCCTTTCTGTTTACTGGTCCCATGATCTGTTGGTTGTGAACAAAATACAATTTGATTGGTCTTTTCCCCAACTTCACCAAATTGTATAAAGTGTGGAGTGCCGTGGTCTCGTGGTCTGGAGCATTGAATTTGTAATCTGTAGGTAAAGCTGCAGGTTGTGGGGTTCGAGTCCTGCCTGGGACTACGGTGCGTGTGCCCTTGGGCAAGGCACTTTGTCACTCATTGCTTCTCTCCACCCAGGAGTAAATGGGTACCTGTGAGGGCAGAGATGGTTATTGTGGTTGATTTAGCTGCTTTGCGCCGAAATGGCAGCATCGAGCTGTATACTCCCCAGGGAGCTGAGATGGTATTTGGAGTGTTTCATGGGCCCAACCAATGACCGGGGTAATAATAAAGCGCTTTGATACACCCACATTTGTGGGAGTCTAAAAGCGCTATATAAGAACTAGCATTATTCTTATTATTATTATTATAAAATTGCCCAATCTTCAGTTTATGGACAAAGAGTGGCATATGGCCATTCTGCATTGTACTAAAAATCTACCGAGGAAATTCATGGACGCGAGTTAGAAGTAACTCATGCTTAAATTGAAAAACTGGGTAATTGTGACTGCTGATAAAATAAACGCTTGGTGGTTGCTATGGTAATATATATTTGAAAAACTGCAATTCGGTATTAAAATTGAAAAAAACGCTTGAAAAGTTTAAATTAACTAATTGAGAACCCTGCCTCTCTTGGTTCCAAAAGCAGAGCCAATTACAAGAAATTATATCAAAACCTATCAAGTTATATCCTGTAACACAGAAACTGAGAGAGAAGAAGGGAGTTTTGTTTTTGTATAAGTTGTGAAATAAGAATAGATATCAGTTCTACCAGGTCAAATGAGACTATTTGCCTTGCAGTAAATTTGATTTGTTTTCCCCGCTTCATCATTACCAAATTGTATTAATTTTCTAACCTTCAGTTTCTACATGCGAGTTTTATTCGCGACCGATATTGTACCACTAAATTTGTTTCACTATTAATTTATTTGTTTCCTCGACAGGGGGTGGTAAAATACAATTAAAGATTTAATTGAATAACAATTCTATTTTCAACTGTAAAAAAATTAATACCTGTATGTAGTGCTTTAGTCACATCATTATAAGGTCCCAGTATATCTCAGAAAACATCAGTGTTATACTTGGTGTACTGAGCTCTCCACACCACAGTTTGCTCTCTTAGAGTCGTAGATAATACCCCAGTCACAATTAAAGCGGAGCCCGGGCGGCGTGTGCGATTTCTAGGCATCGGCCGGCGTGTAGAGGTCGGCGAAAGATCGTGCGATATGGCGGTCACAGTCACAATTAAAAGTGCCCCGTACGCTGCCATGACGGGGCCCGGGGGGTCGCCGACCGGCGATCGGCCGACTTTCTTGGAAATGGGGTCGAATTATTGGCCCGTTTATCGGCCGGTGTCCGGCAGGCACTCGTCCGGTGCCCTGCTTATGTCCTTGCGATACCCCTGCGGTATCCGGCAGGGTGCCAATCATTTCTTACAGGTCGTACGGCGGCCGGACGGGCATCTGTAGTGTGCCTGTCGAGTGGCCAGCGATCAACGGCCGGCGGCAGAAGCTCTCCTCTGACCTTCTTAATGGTCCTGTCACACTAGAACGTTTTAGGCCAACGCGTGAGTAGCGCGTTAAAAATAGTTGATACGCTGGCAAACGCTGAACTTCCACAGAAAAAGTCAAGTTGAACAGTGATTTCAGCGTGTCCATAACGCGTTAATAACGGGTTCATAGCGTTCGCCAGCGCGTGAATAACGCGTTAGTAACGCGCTCGACGACTGATGAACGACTGCCCAGCGCGCGAGTAGCGCGGTCCAACGCGCGCCAGCGTACGGCAACGACCACATGATTAGTTGTACAAAAAGATGACGCGCTACTACAGTAATGGCCCTGTCACACCAGAACGTTTTAGGCCAACGTGTTGAAATTTCGGCAACACGCGGGTAAACGCTGACCAACGCTAGGCCAGCGTTCGTTTTTCAACATACCTAAACAAATTCAGCGTTTGCCAGCGTGTGACTGCACACGCTAGCGGCGCGCAAGAAGGCCGTTACTCACGCGTCGAACGCGCTGGACGATCGTTACCAACCCACTACTCTCACGCTGGCGACCCGCTGTCGTATTTTTACTATAAATCAGTGATGCGTTCCTTACACGCTGAGCGCGTTCCTCACACGCTACTTACTGGCATACGCTATGAACCCGTTATCAACCTGTATGAACACGCTGAAATCACGGTTCCACTTGACTTTTTCTGTGAAAGTTCAGCAATTGCCAGCGTATCAACTATTTTTAACGCGCTACTCATGCATTGGCCTAAAACGTCCTGGTGTGGCAGGGCCATAACCAGCGTGTCCCAAGCGTACGCCAGCGTGTGAGTAGCGGGTTGATAACGATCGCCTAGCGTGTTCGACGCGTGTGTAACGAATCTAAAACGCGCCGCCAGCGTGTGCAGTCACACGCTGGCAAACGCTGGAAATTGTAGCTATTTTGAAAAAAAATATGTTTTCCTCAGCGTATGACAGCGTGTCCCAGCGTGTGAGTAACGCGCTCATTGTATTGCTAACGCTGGCCTAGCGTTGGTTAGCGTTTACCAGCGTGTTGCCAAAATTACAACACGCTACTCACGCGTAGGCCTAAAATGTTCTGGTGTGACAGGGCCATTAAATAAGAAAATGCCATTGATACCTCCACAACGCTTGCGGGCACCTGCACAGCGCGTGTAGGTCGCCCGGTTGAGGGAGAGGTTGGCGTTTGCACGCTATACCGCTACAACCTGGTTCTTGTTGCATTGGTGGCTGAAGAAGAGATGTAGTACTTGTACTATGAAACTTGTGTGATAAACTGTGTGTAGATGTAGATGTAGATGAGCCGCTTTTTTTACCCTGCGAGCCCCGGCCGATGCATGACCGATTTCAGGCTGGGCGCCGGTAGGGCGCCGTCCGGCCCCCGGCCGATTTCCGGCCAGGCACCGCCAAGTCGGCCGGACGCCTGGCGGGACCCGGTCGGCGTGTGGGCGGCGCCTGGCCGATATATTGATTGTCTGGGTTGTCCAAAATTTGGCTCGGCGCCCGCCCGACGTGTGCGATGCCCTGCCGGATATCGGCTAGGCATCGACCGATTTATTGGCGATCAGTTTGCGATGCGAAACGACGCAACCAGGTTTTAAGTCCGAGTTAAAAGTAACTCGATGCCCGCCCGATGCCAAAAATTGACCCGGCAGCCGCAAGGAGTCCCGTGGGGCCCCGGCCGAAAATGCCTAGAAATCCGCCGCAAACTAATCGCAAACCCATCGCAAGCCAATTGTGACTGGGGTATAAACCAGTACATCTCAGAAAACATCATTTTTATAAGTGGTGTACTGAGCTCTCCACACCGGAGTTGTCTGTCTTAGAGTCATAGTTGTTCTGCAAACCAGCGCAGAGTTTCCTTACCAGATTAAACCAAATCTTGAGTTCAGAGAGCCTACCAAATCGTTAACGATCTCTCTTCTCATAAGATTAGTTATCTCAACCTGCATCGAAGTAAAAGACCGTCAACTAAACCGATCCAGCTGTGGTGTCAAATTAAAATATTAGCTGTTTAAAAGTGAGCTAATCTGAGGACAAAGTTTACTCTGCAAATAACGCAATCCTTCCGGAACCAAAGCTGCTCCTGCCTGGATTCTAAGAAACTGCAAAGTTTTGAGCCAGATTGTCTGTGTAAAGACAGTTGTTTAGTCATTTCCAAAGACTTGTTCTTAATCCTCACTTGATTGTGTCTAATTCTTTAATTTGTAACCATCATCGTGCCAGTTTTCTGGGGCGTCGGAATTGTCACAAACTCAACATTTCTGTTTGTCTTGCTTCGCCTCCCAAAGATGAGATCCAAGGGTAACATCTTGTTGGCTCACTTAGCGCTGGCTGATCTCTGGCAAATGGGTTTTTATGTCGGAATCTACCTCTGGATGTATTTAGCCTCTCCGGTTCTGTTCTCCATACCATTTGTAAACTCAGCCAGCTGCATGAGTTTTTACGCCGCTTTCAACGTCGGGTACTTTAATATGTCGCTCTTATCACTGCGGTTTCGCTGGAGCGTTACATGGCCCTCTGCCATCCCATGAAGCATCTGACAATATTCAGCCGTCAGCAGGCCTACAAGATGGTCGGGATCTGCTGGATTGTAGGGTTGGTGTTTTCATGTTCAATCATGCCTGCTTCAGGGATCCTCAATGTGCGATGTCTTCAGTGGCCCGATGAGGACACATTTGATGGGTTCCCACCTACTTCTGCCTACTGCGGTGCTGTACATCCCTGGGTTTAGTACTACACCGAGCCACTGGTATCTGCACCATGGCTGGTAATCGTCATTGCAAACACCTACATGTTTTTACAAATTGTGCGCGCCTTGAAACGCAAGGCATTCACCGATACCCCTGCAACTGCAGCACACCTCAAAATGATTCAAGTCAGAAACCAGTTTGCGATCATGATGATCGTAAACGGGGCAGTTTTCTTCATCTGCCAAACTCCAATCCGATTGGTCAATCTCTCCTCCTGGATCTGCTATGTTGCTGGTATTAACAATCCCCTCAGTGGGAATAACGCAGTGTGGATTGTCCTGGTACCCCAACTCACTAACTGCCTGGTAAATCACTCTGCAAATAACGCAATCCTGCCGGAACTAAAGCTGTTACTGCCTGGATTCTAAGAAACTTCGAATTTGGAGCCAGATTGTCTGTGTAAAGACAGTTGTTTAGTCATTTCCAAAGACTTGTTCTTAATCCTCACTTGACTCTGTCTAATTTGGTGACGTTGACTCGAACACAATGGGATCAAGCTTAACATCAGTTGAGTGCATCGCTCAAGAGACTCTAAACATCACTACTGAGATGAGCGCTGATTTGCTTTACACTCCAACGCATGCCTTCTTTGTAACCATCATCATGCCAGTTTTCTGGGGCGTCGGAATAATTGTCACAAACTCAACATTTCTGTTTGTCTTGCTTCGCCTCCCAAAGATGAGATCCAAGGGTAACATCTGGTTGGCTCACTTAGCGCTGGCTGATCTCTGGCAGATAAATTGTTATGTCGGAATCTACCTCTGGATGTATTTAGCCTCTCCGGTTCGGTTCTCCATGCCATTTATAAACTCAACCAGCTGCATGAGTTTTTACGCCGCTTTCAACGTCGGGTACTTTGCATCTGTCGCTCTTATCACTGCGGTTTCGCTGGAGCGTTACATGGCCCTCTGCCATCCTATCAAGCATCTGACAATATTCAGCCGCCAGCAGGCTTACAAGATGGTCGGGATCTGCTGGATTGTAGGGTTGGTGTTTTCATGTTTTATCATGCCTGCTTCAGGGATCCTCAATGTGCAATGTCTTCAGTGGCCCGATGAGGACACATTTGATGGGTTCCCACCTACTTCTGCCTACTGCGGTGCTGTACATCCCTGGGTTTATTACTACACCGAGCCACTGGTATCTGCACCATGGCTGGTAATCGTCATTGCAAACACCTACATGTTTGTACAAATTGTGCGCGCCCTAAATAAACGCCAGGAATTCACAGATACCCCTGTAAATACTGCAGCTCACCTCAAAATGATTCAAGTCAGAAACCAGTTTGCGATCATGTTGATCGTAAACGGGTCAGTTTTCTTCATCGGCCAGACTCCAAACCGATTGGTCGAGTTCTCCTTTTGGATCTGCTATGTTGCTAGTATCCAATACAATCCCTTTGATGGAAATTACAGACAGTGGATTGTCCTGGTACCCACACTCACTAACTCGGTGGTGAATCCATTAATCTATGGCGCTACCAATGCCAACTACCGGGCTGCATTTTATCAAGCGTTCGGCTGTGGACGTAGGCCCAGAAAAGCCCAGTCGACGACGATGACGACGATAACAACGATGAGTCAACAGCCAAGTGCTGTCGTAATAAGGAATGACCACGCTGATGTTCATGTAGAAGACCAAGAACAAGCACCAACTGTCAACAAGCTGTAGGAACTTGAATCCAACAATGAAGTATAACAGTGACTAGTTGTTCCCGTAGCTTAGCGAGGAAAGAAGAATGTTACATCGTCTTTGGTACTTCAATATAGACCTAGTTGGTATATATATGTTGGTATACAGGGTGAACCTACAAAAACAAAACCCACCGGAAAATGGCCATAATCCCGAAAGTATACATTTCATGGACAAACTGAAGTCAATGTCAGAAAGTAGGAGCTACAAGCTTTCTTCTGACACCTACATCGCAGGCCTACGGTCACTGGTAACTGAGTACCATTGTCTTGAAAACCATAGGCAGATTTCAGAAATGTCCAAATCAATAATTTTGTAAGCAACATGGAAATGAACCATCCCTCTTCGCGGTCAGTAGTGTGCATCCAACCGCGTCTTTATGTGGCCCAGGTTCAATGATCCACATTGAATTATGTAATCCTAATCCTAGACTCCATGTGACCTTTTCCTTTGGGGATACCTTAAGAATAAGGTCTATGCTAGTCCCCCATGGAACCTTGTGGAATTACGGGAGAGGATTCAGCAAGAAGTTGACATTTTACTACAAGATCCGGGGATGGTGAGGAGAGCAGTGCAGGATATGCAAAGACGATGTGAAATTTGCGTTGAGAGAGGTGGCGGCCATGTTGAAGGAATCGGACCTTAATGACTGAGAAAGATGCTTATGAAAGCCAAATAAGTGTTTTTATTGTTATTGTTTCAAATAAACAGGTTATAACAAAGGGAATTATGTTCTTGTTCTTTTCCAGGCGACCTTATTTGCCTACACGAAGATAACAACACGCACACCTATTTGGACATTTCTGAAATCTGCCTATGGTTTTCAAGACAATGGTACTCAGTTACCAGTGACCGTAGGCCTGCGATGTAGGTGTCAGATGAAAGCTTGTAGCTCCTACTTTCTGATATTGACTTCAGTTTTTCCATGAAATATATACTTTCGGGATTATGGCCATTTTCCTGTGGGTTTTGCTTTTTTAGGTTCACCCTGTATATTGTAATTTTAGATATACTAGAAAATTAGGCTAAAAAATGTTGTTGTTTTTTTTCCTGTAATATTTGTAGATTGTTGTTTTTTCCTCAGAAGGTTTTTTGAAGTCTTGGAAAAACAAGAGTACCAAATGGGCAATTCCAGCATGGTGAATAGAAGTACAATGTGCAATTAACCGTAGTTAATAATTTACAGAAATGATCTGTAATCTCCCTGGTTGTTCCTAGATGATTAATGTATAATTGCAGGATTAATTGCCCATGAAGTTCTCTTGATTAATTACAATACATTGGACGAAGAGCATGTTGCCTAGAATAAATTATCTTCCCGTTTGTTCTTTCGTCTCTAGAACTTACATAATCTAGTATATCTTTTCATGAAACTATTAAACAGAAGGAGTAATTAGCACAGCCCAGCAGTAAAAAAAAAGAACAATGATCCCCACTGCCAGCCATTTTACAACCAAAAAGAAATGCATACGAACATTTGTATTTATTGGCTACTTTAGAGACTTTTCATTTACAGGAAAAAAATTAGCAAAGAAATGGCAAATTGTTTTATAGGAAAAACAACATGAGAATCATCAATTTGATGCGCCTCTTACAGATTTACTGCCGTCAGGACAAGGTTCTATGAAGATAAACTGCGCATGGCACAAATTACATTTGTTCAATGGTTCTTTACTCCAATTCGCAGCAGAAAAACTTTATGTTATCCAGAAGGCTGTAGGTTTGCCATTGAATTAACTCCTGTTTAGCCTACTGGCTCCATGATCTGTTGGTCGTAAACACAGCAGGTGATCACCTTGAATTATCTGTAGGTGGGCTGGCCTGGTGAGTTAATGCTTTCTTGTTAACTCCTGGATCCATGAACCACAACAGGTGATCACCATACATTCTCTGTAGGTGGGGCTGGCCTGGGGAGTTGAAGCCTTTTTGTTAACTCCTGGCTCCATGAACCACAGCAGGTGATCACCATACATTCCCTGTAGGTGGGGCTGGCCTGGGGATTTGATTTTGAAGCCCTTTTGCTAACTCCTGGCTCCATGAACCACAGCTTGTGATCACCATGCATTCTCTGTAGGTTGGGCTGGCCTGGGGAGTTGAAGCCTTTTTGTTAACTCCTGGCTCCATGAACCACAGCAGGTGATCACCATGCATTCTCTGTAGATGGGGCTGCATGGCCTAGGGAGTTAATGCCTTCCTGTTAACTCCTGGCTCCATGAACCACAGCAGGTGATCACCATGTATTCTCTGTAGGTGGGGCTGCATGGCCTAGGGAGTTAATGCCTTCCTGTTAACTCCTGGCTCCATGAACCACAGCAGGTAATCACCATGCATTCTCTGTAGGTGGGGCTGCATGGCCTGTGGAGTTAATGCCTTCCTGTTAACTCCTGGCTCCATGAACCACAGCAGGTGATCACCATGCATTCTCTGTAGGTGGGGCTGGCCTGGGGAGTTAATGCCTTCCTGTTAACTCCTGACTCCATGAACCACAGCAGGTGATCACTATGCATTCTCTGTAGGTGGGGCTGGCCTGGGGAGTTAATGCCTTCCTGTTAACACCTGCTTACTGGCCCCATGATCAGTTCTAAATGAGACTATTTGCCTTGCAGTAAATTTGATTTGTTTTCGCTCCTTCATTATTACCAGATTGTATTAATTTTCTAACCTTCAGTTTCTACATGCAAGTTTTGTTCGCGACCTATATTGTACAACTAATTTTGTTTCACTATATTTGTTTTCCTCGACAGGGGGTGTCGAGATAACATATCTCGCCAAGTCGACTTAACAAAGTCGATATAATTACTTGTCGAGATATTATATTGACGTCAAATTAGATGTCTATATTCGCATCAATTTTCGTCGAAAGTCGCAAATTTTTATAGCGTTAATTTTCGCTACAAGATTTACGACTTGCCCCCAAAGTCGTGAATATTGACGTCAAATTTCACAACTGGACATAAATTTTGACGCGAATTTTGTTCCAGCAAGCTACTGGTTTTTATGGTGGCCCTAGAGGGACATAAACAGTCGTGAATTTGTTCGCGACTAGTCGTGAAATTATTTGCGACTAGTCGTGACTTTATTCGCGACTTGTCGTGATTCGTTAGGTTGACTTGGCTAGATATATGATCTCGACAAGTAATTATCTCGACTTCGTTAAGCCGACTTAGTGAGATAATTTATGTGATTAAGTCGCCTTACTTTCTCCTTTATGTCACCATGGCGTGATCATTTACCTAAATATATAAATAATAGGATGGCACTCATGGAGCGCCGTAGAATCGAAACTTTTTGCCTTGCAGTAAATTATGTTTTCCACTCCCCATCATTATCAAATTGTAATAATTTTCTAACCTTCAGTTTCTATAGCGAGTTTTATTCGTGACCTATATTGTACCACTAATTCTTTTTCACTATTATTTTTTTTCCTCGACAGGGGGTGACAAAATACAGTTAAAGATTTAATTTAATAATTATATTTTCAACTGTAAAAGAAGTGATACCTGTATGTAGTACTTTAGTCACTGTATAAGATCCCAGTACATCTCAGAAAACATCATTTATACTTGGTGTACTGAGCTCTCCACAGCACAGTTTGCTCTCATAGAGTCGTAAATAAACCAGCACCATCTCAGAAAACATCATTTATACTTGGTGTACTGAGCTCTCCACACCGGAGTTTTTATCTCAACCTGCATCGATGTAAAAGACAGTCAACTAAACCGATCCCGCTGTGGTGTCAAATTGAAATATTAGCTGTTTAAAAGTGAGCCAATCTGAGGACAAAGTTTACTCTGCAAATAACGCAATCCTGCCCCAACAAAAGCTGCTCCTGCCTGGATTCTAAGAAACTGCAAAGTTTGGAGCCTGGGACCTTATTCACGAAGCGCTCTTAAATTTGCTCACTAAGAGTGACTTACGAAGAAGTTACGAGGACTTTGCGAGGGCTTTGAGAGCGTACTAAGTGGTATTCATGAAGCCTTTATAACATGCACTTACCGAGATCTTAACTTACGTGGTCGTTAAATAAGATCTGATGGTCCGGGGCATTATTTACGCTGACGGTGTTACGCAATACAAAGTTATTTATGGCGGCGCCCGACTGCTGTGTACGGACACATTCTCCACAGATCAAGGGACGTAAGTATTTTGACGTCAATATTCGCGACTTGAGGCAAGTCGCGAAATTTGACGTCAAATTTGACGTCAATATTCGCGACTTTGGGAGAAAGTCGTGAAATTTGACGCGAATATCGACGTCAATATTCACGATCTGCGTAGTCCCTTCAGGGCCACCATACGTAAGCACTGAAAGGATGGCAGAGTACAAGAAAAAACAGAAGCGTGCACGCAAGGCAAACTACAGCGGAGATGAAGTGGACAAGCTGGTTGGGCTCGTTGAGGTTAACTTCAAAACACTTGTCAGTAAATTCTGCGACACAGCAACTTTGAAGACCAAAAACGACACGTGGGCTGAAATTACGCACAAATAAACGCGATATCAACTTGTTTGAGAACCACCGAAGAGGTGAAGAAAAATGCGAAGACTTAAAGTCGAAAACGAAGCAAAAGGCTGCAAAGGTGATGGCCGAACTTGGAATGACCGGCAATTAACGTTTCGATTGACAATCTCTTAGACTAAAGTGGACGTTAAGGGAGCTCAAGACATCCCGCAAGTTACGATGACTCTACGCACGCTCTTAAAATTTACGAAGGGATGGTGAATACCACCTAAATTACTAAGAGGGACTTGCGAGCGGTTTACGAGCTCTTAAGCCCTAAGAGCGCTTCGTGAATAAGGTCCCAGATTGTCTGTGTAAAGACAGTTGTTTAGTCATTTCCAAAGACTTGTTCTTAATCCTCACTTGATTGTGTTTAATTTGGTGACGTTGACTCAAACACAATGGGATCAAGCTTAACGTCAGTTGAGTGCAACGCTCAAGAGACTCTTAACATCACTACTGAGATGAGCGACGAGTTGCTTTACACTCCAACGCACACCATCTTTGTAACCATCATCGTGCCAGTTTTCTGGGGAGTCGGAATTGTCACAAACTCAACATTTCTCTTTGTCGTGCTTCGCCTCCCAAAGATGAGATCTAAGGGTAACATCTTGTTGGCTCACTTAGCGCTGGCTGATCTCTGGCAGATGAATTTGTATGTTGGAATCTACCTCTGGATGTATTTAGCCTCTCCGGTTCTGTTCTCCATACCATTTGTAAACTCAGCTGGCTGCGTGAGTTTTTACGCCGCAGTTAACATCGGGTACTTTGCATCTGTCGCTCTTGTAACTGCGGTTTCGCTGGAGCGTTACATGGCCCTCTGCCATCCCATGAAGCATCTGACAATATTCAGCCGCCAGCAGGCCTACAAGATGGTCGGGATCTGCTGGATTGTAGGGTTGGTGTTTTCATGTTCAACCATGCCTGCTTCAGGGATCCTCAATGTGCGATGTCTTCATTGGCCCGATGAGGACACATTTGATGGGTTCCCACCTACTTCTGCCTACTGCGGTGCGGTACATCCCTGGGTTTATTACTACATCGAGCCACTGGTATTTGCACCATGGCTGGTAATTGTCATTGCAAACACCTACATGTATGTACAAATTGTGCGCGCCCTAAATAAACGCCAGGAATTCACAGATACCCCTGTAAATACTGCAGCACACCTCGAAATGATTCAAGTCAGAAACCAGTTTGCGATCATGATGATCGTAAACGGGGCAGTTGTCTTCATCTGCCAGACTCCAAACCGATTGGTCGATCTCTCCTTTTGGATCTGCTTTGTTGCTGGTATCCAATACAATCCCTTTGATGGAGATTACAGAGAGTGGATTGTCCTGGTACCCACACTCACTAACAGTCTGGTGAATCAATTAATCTATGGCGCTACCAATGCCAACTACCGGGCTGCATTTTATCAATCGTTCGGCTGCGGACGTAAGCCCAGAAAAGCCCATTCGACGCCGATGTCGACGATGAGTCAACAGCCAAGTGCTGTCGTAATAAGGAATGACCACGCTGATGTAGAAGACCAAGAAGAAGCACCAACTGTCAACAAGCTGTAGGAACTTGAATCCAACAATGAAGTATAACAGTGACTAGTTGGTCCCGTAGCTTAGCAAGGAAAGAAGAATGTTACATCGTCTTTGGTACTTCAATATAAGCCTAGTTGGTATATGATATATACTAAACAATTAGGGTAAACAATTTTGTTTTGTTTTTTCCTGTAATATTTGTAGATTGTTGCTTTTTTCCTCCGAAGGTTTTTTTAAGCCTTGGGAAAACAAGAGTACCAAATGGGCAATTCCAGCATGGTGAATTCAAGTACAATGTGAAATTTTACAGAAATGATCTGTAATCTGCCTGGTTGTTCCTAGATGATTAATGTATAATTGCAGGTTTAGTTCCATGATTTGTTACTCCAGAATTGGCAGCAGAAAAAAACAAAGTTATCCAGAAGGCTGTGGGTTTGCCATTAAATTAACTCCTGTTTGGCTCCATGATCTGTTGGTCGTAAACACAGCAGGTGATCACCATGCATTCTCTGTAGGTGGGGCTGCATGGCCTGGGGAGTTAATGCCTTCCTGTCAACTCCTGGCTCCATGAACCACAGCAGGTGATCACCATGCATTCTCTGTAGGTGGGGCTGGCCTGTGAAGTTAATGCCTTCCTGTTAACTCCTGGCTCCATGAACCACAGCAGGTGATCACCATACATTCTCTGTAGGTGGGGCTGCATGGCCTGGGGAGTTATTGCCTTCCTGTTAACCCCTGGCTCCATGAACCACAGCAGGTGATCACCATGCATTCTCTGTAGGTGGGGCTGCATGGCCTAGGGAGTTAATGCCTTCCTGTTAACTCCTGGCTCCATGAACCACAGCAGGTGATCACCATGCATTCTCTGTAGGTGGGGCTGGCCTAGGGAGTTAATGCCTTCCTGTTAACTCCTGGCTCCATGAACCACAGCAGGTGATCACCATGCATTCTCTGTAGGTGGGGCTGGCCTAGGGAGTTAATGCCTTCCTGTTAACTCCTGGCTCCATGAACCACAGCAGGTGATCATCATGCATTCTCTGTAGGTGGAGCTGGCCTGGGGAGTTAATGCCTTCCTGTTAACTATACTGGCTCCATGAACCACAGCAGGTGATCACCATGCATTCTATGTAGGTGGGGCTGCATGGCCTAGGGAGTTAATGCCTTCCTGTTAACTCCTGGCTCCATGAACCACAGCAGGTGATCACAATGCATTCTCTGTAGGTGGGGCTGGCCTAGGGAGTTAATGTCTTCCTGTTAACTCCTGGCTCCATGAACCACAGCAGGTGATCACCATGCATTCTCTGTAGGTGGGGCTGGCCTGGGGAGTTAATGCCTTCCTGTTAACTCCTGGCTCCATGAACCACAGCAGGTGATCATCATGCATTCTCTGTAGGTGGAGCTGGCCTGGGGAGTTAATGCCTTCCTGTTAACTATACTGGCTCCATGAACCACAGCAGGTGATCACCATGCATTCTCTGTAGGTGGGGCTGCATGGCCTGGGGGTTGATGCCTTCCTCTTTATAACTCCTGGCTCCATGAACCACAGCAGGTGATCACCATGCATTCTCTGTAGATGGAGCTGCATGGCCTGGGGAGTTAATGCCTTCATGTTAACTCCTGGCTCCATGAACCACAGCAGGTGATCACCATGCATTCTCTGTAGGTGGGGCTGGCCTAGGGAGTTAATGCCTTCCTGTTAACTCCTGGCTCCATGAACCACAGCAGGTGATCACCATGCATTCTCTGTAGGTGGGGCTGGCCTGGGGAGTCAATGCCTTCCTGTTAACTCCTGGCCTCATAAACCACAGCAGGTGATCACCATGCATTCTCTGTAGGTGGGGCTGGCCTAGGGAGTTAATGCCTTCCGGTTAACTCCTGGCTCCATGAACCACAGCAGGTGATCACCATGCATTCTCTGTAGGTGGGGCTGGCCTGGGGAGTTAATGCCTTCCGGTTAACTCCTGGCTCCATGAACCACAGCAGGTGATCACCATGCATTCTCTGTAGGTGGGGCTGGCCTGGGGAGTTAATGCCTTCCTGTTAACTCCTGGCTCCATGAACCACAGCAGGTGATTACCATGCATTCTCTGTAGGTGGGGCTGGCCTGTGGAGTTAATGCCTTCCTATTTACACCTGTTTACTGGCCCCATGATCAGTTCTAAATGAGACTATTTGCCTTGCAGTAAATTTGATTTGTTTTCGCTCCTTCATTATTACCAGATTGTATTAATTTTCTAACCGTCAGTTTCTACATGCGAGTTTTGTCCGCGACCTATATTGTACAACTAATTTTGTTTCACTAAATTTGTTTTCCTCGACAGGGGGTGTCGAGATAACATATCTCGCCAAGTCGACTTAACAAAGTCGATATAATTACTTGTCGAGATATTATATTGACGTCAAATTGGATTTCAATATTCGCATCAATTTTCGTCGAAAGTCGCGAATTTTCTATAGCGTTAATTTTCGCTACAAGATTTACGACTTGCCCCCAAAGTCGTGAATATTGACGTCAAATTTCACGACTGGACATACATTTTGACGCGAATTCTGTTCCAGCAAGCTACTGGTTTTTATGGTGGCCCTAGAGGGACATAAACAGTCGTGAATTTGTTCGCAACTAGTCGTGAAATTATTTGCGACTAGTCGTGAATTTATTCGCGACTTGTCGTGATTCGTTAGGTCGACTTGGCGAGATAAATTATTTCGACAAGTAATTATCTCGACTTCGTTAAGTCGACTTAGTAAGATAATTTATGTGATTAAGTCGCCTTACTTTCTGCTTTATGTCACCATGGCGTGATAATTTACCTAAATATATAAATAACATGATGGCACTCATGGAGCGCCGTAGGATCGAGACTTTTTGTCTTGCAGTAAATTATGTTTTCCCTTCTCCTCTATTATCAAATTGTAATAATTTTCTAACCTTCAGTTTCTACATGCAAGTTTTATTCGTATTTCTTTTTCACTATTTATATTTTTTCCTCGACAGGGGGTGGCAAAATACAATTAAAGATTTGTTTTAATAACAATTATATGTTCAACTGTGAAAGAAGTAATACCTGTATGTAGTGCTGTAGTCACTGCATAAGATCCCAGTACATCTCAGAAAACATCATTTATACTTGGTGTACTGAGCTCTCCACACCACAGTTTGCTCTCCTAGAGTCGTGGACAAACCAGTATAGAAAACATCATTATTATACTTGGTGTACTGAACTCTCAACACCGGAGATTTATCTCAACCTGCATCGATGTAAAAGACAGTCAACTAAACCGATCAAACTGTGGTGTTAAATTAAAATATTAGCTGTTTAAAAGTGAGCCAATCTGAGGACAAAGTTTACTCTGCAAATAACGCAATCCTGCCATAACCAAAATAAGGGGAAAATGAAGAACAAAAAGTTAAGTGGTGTTGACTAAGCAATTCAGGGGTACGGACCTATGACTGAACACATTGACCGACTCCCATATAGGACTCGTCACCCTGGCGAATTAAGCCGTTGAGCTAACTCCGGTTGGTATTTGAAGACTATAATTTAAATCTTTTAATGATAAGACTGCGAAATTTCGCACGTTAAAACTGCAAAAAAACCAAACATCGGCGCCTTGCAGAGGTATTTCAAAGACTGAGACGTCACAACTTTAAGCTCGAACCGTCGAAGTGTCACTTCCTCAAGAGCAGTGTCCAATATCTCGGGCACATTGTTTCAGCTGAAGGGATTACTACTAACCCTGAGAAGGTTGCAGCGGTAGAGGACTGGCCGACTCCAAAAAGTAAGAAGGATGTTCAAAGTTTCCTTGGTATGACGGGCTACTATAGGAAATTCATCCACAACTATACGAAAATAGCCAACCCTCTCTTCAAATTAATTGGAGGAAAGCGGGGTAACAAAGACCCCCCATTCATCTGGAGCAATGAATGCGAAGTAGCATTTCGATCTCTAATTTCGAAGTAAACGTCTACTCCAGTCTTGGCATACGCGGACTACACACTGCCATTTGTAGTGCAGACTGATGCATCTCTAGAGGGTCTAGGTGCCGTGCTGACACAACAACAGGACGGACGGGAATGGGTTGTCGCATACGCTAGCAGGACTCTTTCTTCAGCAGAGAAAAAGTATCCGGCACACAAGCTGGAATTCAGAGCGCTACACTGGGCACTTAATATCAAGTTTCGAGACTACTTGTATGGCCACAAAGTCACTGCCGCTACCGACAATAACCCCTTGACCTATGTGTTGAAAACGGCAAAACTTGACGCACATGTTCAACGATGGGTAAGTGATCTGGCCATGTTTGATCTTGACATTGTTAACGTCCCGGCAGAGTCAATGCCAATGCCGATGCATTGTCCAGGATAACGAGAGAGAAGGTCGCAGAGGTGCTTGTCAGAGCAGAGAATAAAAGTGCAGAATCTAAAGGAAACGACACTCGCGACGTGGCCGTACACAATGTCCAGTTTGCTGCGACAAGTTCTACTTCTGAACCAGATCGGGTTACGACAGCTAGCAGTTTGACCAGTGTTGAGGAACAACCCCTTAGTGATGATACAGGCAGTGAATAGCAGAAGAGCCAATCCAATGTTTTAAGCAGTGGTGATGACATCCCGCATACTGTCGTTGGTAACAGCTGTTCACAAGGCTCCAGTTTCCAAACAGCTCAGATGAATGATCCAGTGATAAGCAGAGTCTTGGAGTTCAAGTCAACTTCTCGGTCAAAGCCAAGTAGGAGAGAGATGTCTCATGAGCCATCACTTGTCCGGCGGCTATTGCGTGCCTGGGACAATCTTCACGTGGCGACGGGTCTCCTATTCTACCGCAAAGAAGGTGAATATGGAGCAAGAAATATCCTCGTTCTTTCTCGTGCCATGAGACAGCAAGTCCTGACCTATCTGCATAACACCATGGGCCACCTTGGTTTCAGTAAAAACCCTTTAGCTGGTGAAGGAACGGTACTTCTGGCCAAGTATGCACACCGAAGTCAAGCAATACATTGAGAAATGTAAGAGATGTACCCTTCGTAAGCTGCCTGTTGGGAGGAGATGTGCTGGTCTGCAGAATATTCGTTCTACACGCCCGCTAGAAGTAGTCTGCATAGACTTCCTTAGCCTAGAGCAGTCTAAGGGAGGCTACGAAAATATCTTGGTTGTGACAGACCACTTTACGCGGTACGCCCAAGCATTTCCGTCCCACGACCAGAAGGCAACAACAGTGGCCAAGATACTGTGGCAAAAGTTCATCGTTCACTATGGGATCCCAGAAAGGATACATTCAGACCAAGGGAAGTGCTTTGAGGCCGGAATCACGTCACTGAAAGTTCCTTTCGCCAAAAAAGAATGCTACGCCACAAGTTTCGCTGTGAGTGGTGCAAATATTTGGAATAATCTGCCCGAACAATTGCGAACATTAGACTCATTAAGCACATTTAAATCGGAGCTCGATGTCATTCATTAGATATTATGCCAATTGCGCTGATCTACGGAGTTATAACTTGTGGAGCCAGATGGGAATTTCCCCTTCTCTTTTTTTCCCCCCAAAGGGGTTTTTTTGGCGGGTTTTCGCCCATCTCGTAAATCAGAATTGATATAAATGTTTTGGATTCCTGTAAATATCAACGCACGTCTGTAAATATTATGTTTGTAACTTTCTGTAAATGTTGAATTTATATGTACTGTTATTTTATTTAACGATGTATTTATTTAACTGTTTGGGCACACCCTAGGTAAAGAAATGGAATAAATAAAATCATCAAAGAGCTCTGCAGGTTGATGGGTATCACTAAGAGCCGTACGACCCCGTATCATCCCCAAGGTAATGGCATGACGGAGCGCTTCAACCGCACACTACTCTCAATGTTCGGTACTTTAGAGCCAGACCAGAAGGTAAATTGGGCCATGTACGCAGAAACGATGACCCACGCATACTCGACGAAGCATGAATCCATGGGTTATTCCCCTTTCTTCATGATGTTCCTAAGAGAGCCCAAACTGCCCGTTGACCTTCTGTTCCAACCACAAAGAAGTCCCGAAGAGTGTGATAAGAAAAATGGCAAATCTCCTTCAGAATACGTGAGCAGACTACGACGACATATGCGCACAGCATACCAGTAAGCAAGTGCAGCTGCAGACAGGGCCAGACAGAAACAGAAGACTGCATGTGATTAGAAGGTACGTGAAGGTGTCCTTTAAGCCAGGTGATCACGTATTAGTTCAGAACAAGACGCCCCGTGGCAAGTGCAAACTTAAGGATACTCTGGGAGGAATGGCCACATGTGATAGTACGAAAGCTACCCGCCTTTCCTGCCTATGTCGTACGCCGTACCGGCTCAACGAAGATGAGAACTCTTCACAGGAACATGTTGACAAGTTGCCCCTTTGACGTACCCCCTTCCTCCACATCTGATGCGAGTGATGAAGCTCTACAGGTCCCCCAGATGATCGTTTGGCAACACATTCCAGTACTGATGAAGATGCACTCTTGGACGACTACCACCGCGACAGAACATCCCAAGACACATATCTGCAACCTACGACAGCAGAGACTGAAAGCTACATCTCCACATCTGATGACGACGCTGATTCAAATCACGTGGATGACGCCTGCGATGAAGAGGAGATGCAGTCCTTTCGTCCTCAAAGACACATCAAACCTCCGAATCGTTTTGGACTCTGGAATTATAACTAGATTGTGGTTTAACATGCAATTGTTTTAGTTTGTTTTCCTTACACTCAGGTTCATGACACATCCCAAGTTGTTGTTTTTGACGTAGCGTTATTCTTTAAGCCGCACTGCAGTTAAGTTGAAGTATTGTTGACTCGGGACAACAATAGGTTTTAGCAGTGGTGAGTGTAAGGGAGTGAAATTCTGCTGTCTTATTATAGTGTGAGTTCCCCCTTAGAGAATTTGTGTTTTTATTTTACTTTGCAAAATAGTCCTAGGAGTGGCACCCCTGTCTAGTACCCGAAGTCCACTGTACATATGTTAGTTAATTGTATAAGAGCACCAGACTTCTCTCTAGTACCCAAAGTTCACTGTGCATATATTAGTTGATTGTTTAAGAGCACCAGACCGTTTTAGTTGTCCTGGCACTAACCATGTGCTTGGCTAGTCAGTGAGCGGGTGAGCAGCGAACAATACACACCTACACTGGACAGCTGCTTTCTCCCTTTCCCATAACGCTCAATCGTTCTGGTAGATGTTTGATTGTTTGTAGATTAAATTTCACTTTAGTGCTGTGTTGGTTTTCGTTAGGCGAAAGTAATTTTATTTATAAGTTTTGTTTTTTTGTTATCTGGATCTCATCAAGTTTTGTTTGAGAAATTAAATAAGTCATTTTGTCTTTGAAGGTAAACCAATTTTCTTTTTTTTGTCCCAATTTGTTTAAGAATAGTTTGCGACCTTTTCCTATCGATCCTGGTTTTCCCTCTTTTTCTCTCTTGCATTTATAGCAACTTTTCTAGATGACTTCGATGTATTACTCCAACCCAACATTGAGTTGGGGTGTGGGGGGGGGGGGGGGGGTATGTGGCCGCCTTCATTTGAACTTTTAACTACATAGTGTACCCATTTTGTATGTTATGTGTAATTACCTTCATAGTCCAGATTTCCTTCACCTTGAATAAAATCTAAGTATCTAAGTAAAATCTAAGTATTTTCATATTTTCTCACTCCTAAATTAGTGTTTCTTCATCAGATTTACAATTCTTGGTAGTTGTCAAGTCCTATTAATGTTGGAGTTATGGTGCACACACCGCCAACCCAACATTGAGTTGGGGGGGGGGGGGGGGGGTACGTGGCCGCCTTCATTTGAACTTTTAACTGCATAGTGTACCAATTTTGTATGTTTGTGCAATTACCTTCATAGTCCGGATTTCCTTCATTTTGAATAAAATAAGTATTTTTAAAGAAAACCTTGAAATTTTCTCACTCCTAAATTATTGTTTCTTCATCAGATTTACAATTCTTGGTAGTTGTCAAGTCATATTAAGGGCACAAAAGTGGGGGTGAGATATGAAATTCTTTCCAACAACTTCTTCTCACAGGCCAATATTGTTGTTTTAATTAATCTAATAGTCATTGCTTTGGGGGTACTGTCAATCCATTATGATTCAACACCATCAAAGAAGAGTGGCCTTTCATTACTTTGCCTTGCGAGGGCGCTATAGCACTAAAAAAAAAGTGCTTGGTGCACTAACTGGTAATATAATGCACATTACTCTGGTAACCTAAGCATAGTGACAACATAGGCCTTGGTACTGAAAGAGATAGTAAACACCGCGGCACTTTGGAAACAAAATGGCTCCATACACCACTTGACCTAGCCGTTTTGCGTCTCTGGTGTCGCAACTCTCTCTATCTACGGCTCTGCCGTAGCCGCGTCCACATTCCATTTGCCTTAGCGCCTACGTAGACGTTTTAGCTGTAGATGTAGCTCTATAGACACTTGTTTCAGACACGGCCTAACTGACACAGCTAGTATTAGCCAGTGGCGGATCTAGCCTGTTTTTGTGTTTTTTCTTTTTTAAAACTTTTGTTTGAAGGGGTAAGGAGGGGAGGGGGGGGGGGGGGGGGGGGGGGGGGTTGTACCAATCTAACAACCAAACTTACATGACTCCAGCGAGTTCGTAGCGCGAAGCCATTTGTTTTATATTTGCAACCCCCAGGTATTTTTTGGTGGGAGGGAAAGCTGTTAATACTGTAACGAACTTGAACCCACTTGGGATCCGCCAGTGGACAACCAAAACTCACAACAAAAATGAACGAAGAAACAAATTCTATTTCTTAAAGCCACGTCTTTTGGTTTTTAATTATTATATACAATTTAGGCAGTATGGATTCAGTTTGAGCAATGAAAACAAATATATAATTGCGTGGCATGTTATCCATGCTGGATAACACGCAAAGCCCCTCCAAAATCAAGTGAATACAACCTAACGCTACTAAAAACTTATACAATCCTACAATACAATAAACAAGTACGGCTGAAAAGGGGGGCCATGGGCACATAACTGCATGTAAATTAAACTTACATGTACGACACATGAGGCCGGCAACGAAGGACGAAATGAAATCTAAAACTCAGAGAGACACATACACACACGTGTCTCTCCTACAGCACCCAGTCACAAGTCCTCCATGATAAGTATTGTGACACAGTTTATATACTGACTAGCCTTGTTGACTACAAAGGAAAGTCAGGTGAGGCAGATCTACAGGTAAGTGTATTGTTCGAGTACTTTGCATAAAATTAGTTTAAGAATTGGGTTAATCCTATTAAGGATTACAAGCAACAATTGTATTTAGGCTAGTCCAGGCCAGTAAAAAAAATAAAAAGGCGAGTTGGCTGGTAAAAGAACAATCAGCTTGCGCTATACAAAAAAAAGGAATTTCTAGCATTTACATGTACATACACAAACCTTGTTTCGTTACAATACTGTAAGGAAAACCGTTCTCTGGGGTCGACACACACAGGAAGGAGTCGGACAGGTATTCTGTGGTTTCGGTGATTCTTAGGCCGTTTAATTACACTTCTCCGCCGGTCAAAACACTGACATAAAGCTTACCACTATCACGCGGCACTGGAACCGGTCAGAACCGGTTCGGCGTATGCGCTCACAAGTACGGGGTTGCCCCACTGACCTCTACACCTGGACGGACCATTGTCCATATTCTGCTGTGCTAACACTTGAAGTCGGCGCGAACTGGAAGTGCAACATGGCGGACCCGAGACGTCACTGCATGCTGTGAGCCAATGAAATGTCCAGGTGTGGAGGTCAGCGGATTTATTCTGTACATTTTGTATTTATAAACATTACGTAATACGTATCGTACCAACACCTGGACATTTCATTGGCTCACAGAGTCACGTCGTGGGTCCGCCATGTTGCACTTCTCCGCATGCCGACTTCAAAATGAAACAATGATGATCTGTCCATGTATAGAGGTCAGTGGGTTGCCCGGGCGTACCGTCAGGGAGCACCAGGCGATTTCACCATGGAATCGCTCTAGTGCCCTCTATCGGCCAACCGGCACAAACGTTACACAGCCCCCCACGAATACACTCGCTTTCGCCTGGGGCAGGCAATAACGCGTCTAGGCCCATAATCCGGTTTAAAAAGGTACCGGCCAACCACATATTTACATTGATTGCCTTATTATTCTTATAGCCTTTAATATAATTGTCCAAAGAGATTTCAGTGGAGTGTGATACTGATAGTCTGAAAAAAGGCTATGGTGAGCTTGACAAAACGTGATTAGAAGCACACAATCAAGCAATGACGGATCTTAGGGTACAATATCATGTAAATGGAACGCTATAGATACTAGCCACCAGCCTCGGTCCAAACATTGGGCCACCGGTATCAAAATAATCGAGAGGAGTAATGCTCATGGCGATGTTGGGCAAGGTTTGCACATCTAGAGTTGGAAAATGTGCGATAGCATTGCAGCGTGAGTGGTGGATTATAATTTGTTGTTTTTATTTTTTTCTTTCAAAATGGCCGCCAATATCCTTGTTACCGGAATAATTGTATGTGGTAACAACATTTTCACGGTCATTCTTTTTTGAGAAAGGGTGATAACACGAACATAAATTACGGGAAACGTGCTGCTAAACCTCCCTAATGACTGATCGATCTACGCACAAGTAGTGAACAAAAAAAAATCAGTTTTCACAGCAGCGACCCAGTATGCGTTCAACTGTTAGAGATGCGACGATCAGGGCAGAAAAACCTCCAAGGCACAAAAACGACAACTCGTAGCTTCCGGTAGCATCATATAAGACACCTGGTGGGGAAAAAAAGAAAGAGAAAAACTCACACAAAATAATTCGATACAAAAAGGCCTATGTACAATACACCTAGGTTCACCCAGCACAGTAAAATCAGGAATAAGTCGAAAACTGACTTTTTGAAATATGTACATGGTACAAAGGAAATTTCTTAAGCTTTTTAATGATACCCATCACAAGCCTGTAGCTCAAACGTTATTGGCTATGAGCTACAAGCTTGTCTTGGGAATCATTAAAAAGCTTATGAAATGTCAAATGTTACCAAGTATACATGTTCATTTTTATGTGCTGGTCACATTTTTGTTCAACGCAGATTCAACTATTTTAGAAGGATATTGTTTGCAATGCTAATAAAAGGTGGACTTCTGTGCAGGATCTTCGTTAGACTTTTAAAATGTTTCAGGTACCTCGGCAGATGTTCTTTGTCATTTTAAATGGAACAATACGATACATGTACAATGAACGGCACAGAAGTTTCATTATCAAATTCATTATCCTCTTAACTCCATCTTTAAGCGTAAAGTCTACCAGTGTTTTCCATCTAAATCAAGAAAAGAAGGGCAAACATTCAAGTAAGACTTCATTAATTTACCTGCAAAAGCTCCTCCGGCCAATTCCCCCATCGCAAAGAAGACACACAATGTACACCACGCCCTGTCGCCTAATTCACCCTCCAAGACTTGCTGAGACATGAGTATGAACAGAGCAGCCATAACTCCGAGACAAATGCCATTGATGGAAGCTAACCCAACAAGTCCCGGGTAGTTATCTAAAACGACTGGATCCAGCATAAATGCTGCAAGATTGCCACAAGAGAGAAGTATGAACAGTTGAACTGGTTTGATGTATCCACGGTGCAGTACGGGTCCGTAGGCGATCCTGCCAACGAGAGTACCGACCCCACCTACCGTAGATAGAAGAGCAGCTCGCTGGTTCCCAATACCCCTGACCACTGCATGAGGAACGAGGTAAATCATCCAGACGCTGTACATGATACCAAGTACAAAATACGCCAAAGCATATATTGTGAATACTGGTTCCAGTAACAGCACATCCAATGATACAATCTTACTCAAGCCCCCAGCAGCTTTCTTTAATATGTTGACCAGATTGTTCAGTTTACTGTCACCTGATAGTGAACCCTCTGATATCGTCTCTTGAGCTGAAGTGGACTTAGTGGCTAGGGATTCATATATTGGTGGCGGCGGCTTGATCAATGCTCCAAAAACACAAACATTTGCATTAAAAGCTGCAAATATGAGTATTGTTCCACGCCATCCATATATCTCGATCAAAGTTTCTGTCAACGGGGGATATATCATCATTCCAAAGGCACATCCTGTCATGACAATACTGATAGGTAGAGCTGCGTTGGTTGGAAAACACTTGATCAATGCAGCACGGGGAGGAACATAGGCAAGGCTAACGCCAATTCCTGTGGGGAAAGAATTTCACCCAAAACAATATTTACAACTTTGCACTCGATATCTTTTAAACGATTGATGCCGAATGACATGATGCTTTACAAGAGTTGGGACATAGGTATGGTGGGACTACGTCGGCCCTGGAGGGACTACGTAGATCGTGAATATCGACGTCAATATTCGCGACACATCACGACTTTCCCTAAAGTCGCGAATATTGACATTAATATTGACGTCAAATTTCAAGACTTTCCCCAAAAGTCGCGAATATTGACGTTAATATTCGCGATTAATTTCACGATCGGTCATAAATGTTGACGCGATTTTCCCCTCCAGCAAGCTAGGTTCTTGTTGTCGGTTTATGTGCTGCACGCGTTTAAAGTGTTGACAATATTCTGATAATCTGAAAGGATTCTGATGTGTGCAAGCTGTGATTGAGCAAAAAGTGTTTTGAAGTGCAAACAACAAGCGATTCCACATTTCTGTCCGCTTATGTTTTTTTACACGTGCCAAATACTCTAGAACCATAAATGCCCCTTCCCCCCTCTTTGGAATTGTATTGCCAAACTGGACTATAAGTCCTACACTTTAAATCTGCTGGACTGTTTGGAATATAATATATACAAGGATATATATTGTGCAATTAAATATCAGGGCTACCAGTATTTTGTTTTTATTAAAAATTGAAACACAGACATAGTAATTGTTTAAAGTTGCAATATATCTTTAATTATTTTGTTCTTAAATTTTGAGGTACAATTGCTGGTTTGCTGATCCTTGGGTTGTTAGCTGAGAGATAATTACTGCATTGAAATTTAACACAGGGGCTCCCCCTATACATTGTAACTTTGAATACAATAGTCAAGTTCACACATTATTTACGATCAGCTGGCAACAATATTTTGTTTATTTTTATACCAGATATCAATAGGTTCGTACACATGTTATTAGTACCAGTATTCCGAGAAAAACAATTTTTTTTTGTGTGTGTTTAGTTTTTTTCCAAAAACCTAGTTTCCTCTAAACAATTACGCGTCGAAATGTATGTCCGGTCGTGAAATTTGACGTGAATATTGACGTCAATATTCACGACTTGCCTCCAAAGTCGTGAATATTGACGTCGATATTCACGACCATTCAGGGCCACCATACATACATAGGTCAATTAACATAGGTCAATTAACAATGTGACTTAACACAACCCAACAAAATGAGTCGCAAGTCACCAGCCCGGTTTCATAAACGCTGCGGCCGTCGCAACTCGAGTAACGCGTCGCAACTCGAGTAACGCGTCGCAACTATATAGTAACGCGTCGCAACTATATACGCGTCGCACCTCGCGACGCGTCGCGTATCGTACGATCCATTTCACGAAACTTGCGATGCGTTGAACACATCGCAACTACTTTAACAAAGGTTTGAAACACGGGGTCGTAAGTTACAACGAGTCTTTGGGTAGTCGTAAAATAAGATGATTTTTTTAATAGCCCGTTTTACGCCATAAAAATGAAATAAACGAGACTAGAATACACGATCAATGTGTGGACAATAATTTGTTAATAAAACATTCATCGTAGTCAAATGAATAAATCTTGAATAGTGCATTTGAAATTTTTAAATTAGCTAGAGCACCACAGCAAGCTTGTTTTTCTTTAAAACTGCACCTATATTGATCTCCATTTATATAGACTGGATAGGACACCGCGTATGTGTTTGTGCACAAATGCGCGATCTGCTCAATGGCGGCGCGCTTTCTGCAGGAGGGTAAACGCGGCATGTATATTCACTCTAGAAACTCGAGTAAAACTGTGTTTAGCGAGGAAACACTGTTCTTGCTATCAGTTTGTAAACATGTTTAGAAGCTAAATGCACGCATCCAATTCGTAAACATCAACGTTCAATGACTAAACACAATCCGTCCTCATGCTAAACATGTTTAGCATTTAAACATGTTTACAAACTGATAGCAAGAAAGTGTTTAGAAAAGTGTTTACTCGCTAAACACAGTTTTTGCAGTGTATAGATATCGAGATTATCGGGTTTGTATTCGTACACTCTAAAAACTGAAGTGTTAAAACCTAGCACTATCCAAGTGCTACATAAATTCAGCACTTTAAGTTTTAAGATAGTGCTATAATAACACTTGGAGGCGTTCATTTCCAACACCATAATTGGTGCTATTCTAGCACTTCAAAGTGCTTTAATACACAAACATCTAAAACATCTAAAACATCTAAAACATAGGATATTTGTTTGGTTTTACCTCGATAAACGTATTGTTTTGTCTAAACTTTTGACATGGTTGTTGCTTCGAGGGATCAAGTAAAAAATAAAGGCTAATTTGAAGAGACATCCTTTTGAATTTGTCATTTCTCTGTTCAATAAAGTAAGTCTGCACAAGGACCTAACTATCTTAAATTTGTCCAAAAATTGGTCCTTGTGTCAACTAACTTCATGAAAAATCACTGCCCCCAACCACCCCGCCCTGCCCCCACTGCCCCGCCCATTTAAAAGTAACGCCTAGGAAGGACTTATATTAGCACTTCATTGGTGCTGTATCGATTAGGAAATTTACCTACAGCAACTGACCAATCAGAAGGGAGGAAATGTGTGTTCACAATAGTCGATGTTAAATTGTGGTATTTAGTCCAACAATTCACTTTTTTGACCATGATATGTAATTATTCAAACGATTCCTCGATTGAATTTTGATTTTTGGGCAAATAGTGAGAAAAAAATCGCATTACATTTTATTCGTATTCAAATGTTGACATTATTCATAAAAATTTGCTGTGACTTTTTCGTGGACAACAAAGCGAACTATAAAACTAACAACGGCAATAGCTAAGTTTGTAGTAAGTGTTCAGTAGGTAATATCTAATAGGAATAGGTTATTATTGTATGTATGTGTAATTGCAATGTGCAATAAGTTAATGTAGTATTACGTAATCTGTACACGCAGTGAATATGTACATGTACATAATTAGAGTGTTCAACAGTAGATTTTTGTATCTTGCCAATGTGCATTGAATGTTGTACGAATGTTATTTCACAACGTTTCTTTGTAACGTTCAAAGGACGTCAAGAGAACTCCACACATTTACGTTCCCGCAACGTTTTTTTCCAAACGTTCCGGAAACATTACCGTAACGTTGTAAGAACGTTCATGGAACGTTTTTTGGTTAGCTGGGATGCTGACACTTCATCAAATGCTGTATGGATTGCACCTTGGGGTGCTGGATGTACACCAAGATGGTGCTACAAAGGACTTAAATCAACACTATATTAGTGCTGTATTGGTAGCACTTTCACAGCACTTAGATAGTGCTGCAATGCTGACACTTCATCAAGTGCTGAAATGGCACTTGAGGTGCAGTCCCTCAGGAAGCACCTGGATAGTGCTAAATCTAACACTTAGGGATTTATTTATAACACTTCAGTTTTTAGAGTGTATGGGGAATTTTCTATTAAAAAGCATTGAATTAACTAATACCCCTGTCAGACCGGAGTGCGATCTCAGGGCAACCTTACTGCGATGCAGTTTTCATCAAAAACGCAGTGGGGTCGCCGAAAACTGGCAAAAAAACCTGAAATCTATGAGGTAGGTAGCTCACAGTACGCTCTTGACTCGCTCACTGCGCTCTCACTACGCTCTCACTACACTCTCACTGCGACCTATGCGTTCCCAGTTTGATCATCGCCGCGCTCTCACTGCGCTCCCAGTACGCTCTATGCGATCTCGCTGCGACCAAGACGACCTCGCTAAAACCTCGCTATGACCTTACTACGCACTCACTACGTCCCCACTACGTTCTGTGCGTTTGTACCGCGTTCGCGCGGCGACTATAAATACAGCGAACTCGATGTTGCTGGATATTTGCTATCTGTTGTACAATTATTATGTTGTACAATTATTATGTTCTGCCTCTCTACAGCCGTGGTAATACCCCTGTCACACCGGAGCTACGCTGCCGTTGCGCTCCCACGGCAACTAAAAAAAGTTGCAAAACGCAGTAGAAGCGCAGTAGGATCGCCAAGAGCGTAGTGTGAACGCATTGGAGTCTACCTAGGTCGTGGGAGGGTCTCCATGGTCGCCAAACCTCGGCGATTTTTTTGAGCCTGCTCAAAACAATCGCAGACGGTCGGCGACCTGGTCCAAAACGCAGTGGGAGCGCAGTGAGAGCGTAGTGGGATCTCAAAGAACGTACTTGGGACGTCGTGAAGACTACCTGAGCGTGTCATGATCGTAGCAAGAGCGAGTTGGTATCGCCGTCTGCCCAATCTGCGACTGAAGTACGTCTGAAGTACGACCACTGTACGCTTGTCACGCTCTCACTACGCTCTTAACGCGCTCCTACTGCGCTTCTACTACGTCATATAGGGCTTCTTCACGCTCATACTGCGTCCACACGGGGCTGCCAGTACGACTATGGCGCCCCTAATGCGTCCATGGTGATGTTAGGGAGTTTCCTGTACGTTCACAGTGCGATTATACTGCGATTATACTGCGTGTATAGTACGTTCTGACTTTGACATGCGTAATGGCTACAAATGGTATAAATGCAGCCTATATCCTCCACACAACATACTAATGTGCATCTCCTCTTCACCATGGATGTAGAGAGGCAGAACATAATAATTGTACAACAGATAGCAAATATCCAGCAACATCGAGCTCGCTGTATTCCTAGTCGCCGCGCGAACGCGGTACAAACGCACAGAACGTAGTGGGGACGTAGTTAGAGCGTAGTAAGGTCGTAGCGAGGTCGTAGCGAGGTCGCCTTGGTCGCAGCGAGATCGCGTAGAGCGTAGTGGGAGCGCAGTGAGAGCGCGGCGATTATCAAACTGGGAACGCATAGGTCGCAGTGAGAGTGTAGTGTGAGCGCAGTGAGCGAGTCAAGGGCGTACTGTGAGCTACCTACCTCATAGATTTTCATCCAAAACTGCGTTTTGGATGAAAACTGCATCGCAGTAAGGTCGCTGTGGGATCGCACACCGGTCTGACAGGGGTACCAGTCGCAGATTTGGGCAGACGGCGATACCAACTTGCTCTTGCTACGATCATGACACGCTCAGGTAGACTTCACTACGTCCGTAGTACGTTCTTTGAGATCCCACTACGCTCTCACTGCGTTTTGGACCAGGTCGCCGACCCCCCGCGATTGTTTTGAGCAGGCTCAAAACAATCGCCGAGGTTAGGCGACCATGGAGACCCTTCCACGACCTAGGTAGACTCCACTACGTTCCCATTACGCTCTTGGTAATCCTACTGCGCTTCTACTGCGTTTTTCAATTTTTTTAGTCGCCGTGGGAGCGCAACGGCAGCGTAGCTCTGGTGTGACAGGGGTATAACGAATAACGATAGGGAGTTCCCTCATGCTGTCATGCAGTCCTAACACAGCCATCTTTTCACACTTTCTTGATATGTAAGCCTACTAATTTGTCCTACGCAATGTAGCCTACAATTTTGAATGAATATCATTTTTCTTGAGCCATCCCCTGAAATTTTCAGTATATTGCTTTTTCATTTTAACCCCCGTAGGTCAATTCGGGCGATTCACAATGCAGTGCGCCACCAAGCGTTTGACTCAAAAGAGCCACTTTTAAACTTTACGGTCGACTTCTTCCGTATATCATACTGTAGTGAAATATCTATTCTTCATTGTTCACGCGAGGTACAACACAAACATAAATGTATCCGGAAGCGTCGTTGATTAAAACATTGTTATTTGCAGAACAAAATTGGAGCTTTAATCGTGCGCGTCCAAAAAGACGTAAAAACTGATGAGTTCATGCAAAATGAATACAGTTTTTCAAACTGATGCCGACTTTTTCCCAAGATGCACTGCGGGTATAGCAGGATTTGCGCCTCCAACGGCAGCTTCTAGGTATTGTGAATCGCTCGAATTAAAGCCCTTTTCACACTGCAGAGCCAATCCCCGGGAAATAAATCCCTGGGAAATTCCCGGGAATTTTTTACCCCACTAACACCCCAGCAACCGTTCACACTAGACCCATTTGGTAACTCCCGGGGACACTATTTCCCGGGAATATGCACGGTCGTTTCACACTGGCCATCAAACCCCGGGAAATAATACACGCTGGGCCACGGATCTTGCGGATAAGAAAATAGAAGACTGGTACCTAACCACACGGGACATTATAAATACACGTACACGAGAAGGAAGCTAAACACAGTCTTGTTCACGACACTTCTTTTATTAAATATGAAAACCATTCATTATGCTCATATTCTTGAAAAATTTAATTATTTGTATAATTTCCAAACGTTATTAATTGTCTTTTGTACTTAAAGGTTCTACGCAGACCTTTCGAGGAGAATTGCTGTTTAATAATTTAAAATGTGCCTTGGTGTGTAAGTAACAAGACCAGGGGTGATAAAATGGTATAAAATGACATTAATTGGGGTTAATCACCGTAAATGTAATTGCCCCCCTCATTAACATGTTCAAACACTGACAAATGGTGGCGCTGTTCGTGACGAACATTCGGCAATCCCCCAAAAGAGATTCCATGCACGCGGGTACGCACGCAGCAGATTTTGTTCAGACATGGCGAGTAAAGACGACAGTTCGGGGCCGGGGAGCGCATATTCCACAGAATCGGACGAAATATCCGCAGTATCATCAGGTCCTACATCTGAAGAAGATATTCCACTTGACAATTCCGTTGACAATAACTTGAGTCGACCATCGACTGAATGATTTTGCATCGATACGCGTGGCACATGATGCATGCATGCACGGGCACGCTGGTCGCGACGTCGAAGTCTTCCCAAACATACGTCACAATTATGAAAATTACACATGTTAATAGCTACCATTCTAGGGGCGGGGCCGGCCCCCCAAAGCACTTTATTATTATTTTTTCATATCGCGTGTGGAATTTAAATAATATCTGGTACACTGACTTGTTCATGTAGCTTGGCACAGTTTACATTTAAATTATCCAGACCAAATACACTGTTGCTATATCACGTGATTCGGGGCAAGCTCTTGCATAGTTACGTTAAAGACGCTCAGCACCAATACATTGTTCACAATGGTTGAGAATGGTACAAAGACACCAGACCATTCCAGAGCCGGGGGTTGCTAGCGTAAGGCTTGCCCCGAATCACGTGATATAGCAACAGTGTCTTTGGTCTGGAGAATTTAAATGTAAACTATGTCAAGCTGCGTGAACAAGTCAGTGTACCAGATATTATTCAAATTCCACACGCAAATGGTCAATTGCCATTAATCACGTACGTTATGTAGCGCACGAAATGAGTTCCTCAAGATATTAGCGTTGCACTATAGCAGGAGCATTAACAGTTAGACATCCTCAACCTATATTTGTCATACAGAAGTGAAACAAGTGAGGTCATATTAAACAAAATTGTATCCAAATGGAACCTCGTGATCATGGCTACGAATTTGCTGCGCCATTTTTTTACCATCATGCCTTGCGCGATCGTTAGTGAAGGAGTCGCGGCCACTGACCTCTACACCTGGACGGACCATTGTTTACATTCTGCTGCGCTAACGCTTGAAGTCGGCGCAAACTGAAAGTGCAACATGGCGGACCAAAGACGTCACTTATGTGAGCCAATGAAATGTCCAGGTGTAGAGGTCAGTGGATTTACTCTATACATTTTTTATTTATAAACATTACGTCATACGTACCGTACCCACTGAACCTTACACCTGGACATTTCATTGGCTCACAGAGTGGTGTCGTGGGTCCGCCATGTTGCACTTCTAGTTCACGCCGACTTCAAGTGTGAAACAATGATGATCTGGGCCCAATTTCTTGGCTCTGCTTACCGTTAGCGAAAAATCCCTGCTTACTATAGCAGAAAATTCGGTGCTTACGGTAAACGTATTTCACATGTTAGCGAGGAATTTTGGTCTCTGAGCATGCGTAGAACCCGTAACTAAGGATTCTGTGCTTACAGGGTAAGCACATAATTTTTCTGCTATCGCGGTTAGCGGAAAATGGTGACCGTAAGCGAGGAATTCTGCGGTTAACAGAGCCAAGAAATTGGGCCCTGTCCATGTGTAAAGGCCCAGTCACACCGGATCGTACGATTTCTGGATCGTGCGATTGGTGCGATTTAGCAGAGGTACGACCAATCGCCAATGTTTTGCGACGATCTTCATAGCGGTCGTATGCTGTGATTGCTCTTAAAGGCCCAGTCACACCGGATCGTACGATTTCTGGATCGTGCGATTGGTGCGATTGGGCAGAAATACGACCAATCGCTAAAGTTGGCGACGATCTCCGCATAGCGGTCGTATGCTGTGATTGCTCTTAGGACTGGTACGTACGATTGGTAGCACGCTTGGTCGTGCGATCACAAGCGATTGGAGAAGTTTGATCGCAAAATCAGTCGTAGGTAATCGTGCGACTAGTCCCAGATACCCACGATTGATCGTACGAGCAATCGTGTATACCTGCGACCACTCGCACGATCAGTCGTGTATACATACAACCAGTTGCACGACTAATCGTGCGACTGTGGGACCCGCGATCATCCACGACTGGTGGTGCGAGCATGCACGATTGGTGGTACGACCATGTAAGACCTGTCTGCAACCTCTTACGATTTGGAATCGCAGGTCAGAAGTTTTGAACATGACCATCGACCTTGCTGCGACTGATTTTGCTGTGGCGATGACCCACGACCTCTGCGACCAGTCGCACGCTCTTTGTACGATTTGCCCAGGATTGCAACATGTTTCGGTCGCAGCTAGGTCGTAACCTGGTCGCAAGCCCGGTGTGACTGGGCCTTTAGACTGGTACATACAATTGGTGGCACGCTTGGTCGTGCGATCACAAGCGATTGGAGAAGATTGATCGCAAAATCAGTCGTAGGTAATCGTGCGACTAGTCCCAGGTACCCACGAGCAATCGTGTATACCTGCGACCACTCGCACGATCAGTCGTGTATACCTACAACCAGTTGCACGACTAATCGTGCGACTGTGGGACCCGCAATCATCCACGACTGGTGGTGCGAGCATGCACGATTGGTGGTACGACCATGTAAGACCTGTCTGCAACCTCTTACGATTTGGAATCGCAGGTCAGAAGTTTTGAACATGACCATCGACCTTGCTGCGACTGATTTTGCTGTGGCGATGACCCACGACCTCTGCGACCAGTCGCACGCTCTTTGTACGATTTGCCCAGGATTGCAACATGTTTCGGTCGCAGCTAGGTTGTAACCTGGTAGCAAGCCCGGTGTGACTGGGCCTTAAAGGTCAGTGGTCGCGGCTGATTTAGGACCTTTTCGAATCTCTGGCTTCGTTTCGTCTTTGGCTTAAGGCGATTTCAGATTCCCAACTGCAAGATCTCCAGCCACATTCTGATGCCTGTTGTGCTTCAGTGATTCGGATTTCGGAGGCGAAGCCGAACCGAAGACGAAGCAAAGGTTTCGAAAATGCCCATAAATGGAGAACAGTGACTGCAACATACGTCAGCCATTTTGATTTACGTTTTTGAAGCTTCCCAAATACCATACGGCTATTTACTGTGCGTTAAATAAGAACATAATTTATAACGGTCACCGTTTTGTGCTATAAATACACCTACGATATATTTATCTATATATTTATCTATAATTATCTGATCATTTCAGGTATTCATTAACATTAGTGACGTTACAGTGCGTCTCACAGAAAACATGCAAACAGAATATAATGAAATGCTAGACATACGGTATATATTCCCTTTAACCGTAAGTTTCGTATAAATACAAACAATGCATCCGATAGGGATCCACTTGAACATAGTTGTTAAGGGTTCACTTACCCCATGTTACTGTGAGAAGTGAAAACACAGCAATATTGGTCGCCATTGACATACCCAGGAACGAAACAAACATGGTGATTCCTCCAGCAATGACGAGATTGCGTGATTCATACCTCTTAGTCAAGATGTTCACTAGGGGAACTGATACAAATAAACAAAGTTATGTTTTTTTTATGATTTATGATTTTAGTTGAAAGATATACATTGTATATTATATTTTGTTTAAACTTTCCCGGGGGTGGTTATTAACACGTAACTTCACCTTAACATATTTGATAAGGGGTCTAAAGAGTATAATGGGTTTTCGTCGAAGCCTACAAAGTGTCAAAATATTACAGGCTATTTTTTGTGTGATCAAAGTGAACAAAGAAATTGGCAAGGCAGGATACGAACCTGCGACCTCCGGAATCCCGGAACGGCGCTCTACCACCTGAGCTACCTTGCCATTATGTTGGCGGTCTCCAAATTGTTAGTATCTTTGTTCGAGGGCGCTAGTCAGAAGTCATATAAACACCAGAATGCAGTGGCCAGGGATCACGCCAAATTGTACGATACAACCCGGGGAGCGACATTATGGGTATCACTTAATGTGGATACGACTTGTGCTATTATAATACACAAATAAACCACAAGGGAAACTGACTATGTAAATTTGCATATATTTCAAAGTGAACAAGTCCATCGGATGTAATAAAGTGCCAAAGTGTATTGGTTAACAAACGTACAAATCCGTAATATGTCACATGACACATGATGACGTCTTCATGATACCATCACGACGTCACCTCAATTTATAACTACTAGCGGTATGCCGCGCTTCGCGCGGCACCCGCTAGCTGGGTGGAATCGTAACTTATAGATACACCTTGTTGACGTCCTAAAAACATAATGGATTGTATGACAAACAAACCGAGAAAATTTCGGTTCATACTCGGCGCGAAAGCCGACGCGAACGCGAATTTGTGACGTCAGGGGGAGTTTTCGCGTTGCGAAATCGCAAAAGTTGAACACATTTTAACTTGGGCGAATGTTCGCAGCAAATGCTTCGTGACGTCAAATTCGTATCGCAATCGCTTTCGCGTGAAGTATGAACCGGCCTTAATGCAGTCACGTTTCTAAATTGAATATTCATATCCGCGATCGCCATACAATTTTGCGACATTTTTGCACGATCAAAGTTAAAATTGAGGCAATAGCGATTGTTTTTAGAGAGATAATGTTGTAATATTTAAGTATTGACATTGTGAAAGGAAGAAATGTGCCCAAATGGCTACACGAAAGGAATAAATCATTGTTTTTATGTTCCAAAACTGTGACTGGAAAATGGTCGACGCGCAGAAATTCGGAGGCAAAGCCGAAGCCGAAACGCAGTCACGTTTCTAAATCGCATAATTCATATCCACGATTTTCCATACAATTTCGCGACATTTTTGCACGATCAAAGGTAACATTGAGGCAATAGCGATGACAAACAAACCGCGAAACTTAGCGAGTAGAGTACCAGCTAGAAAGTATTTCGAGCGCACGAAATTATTTCGAGCTCACGAACATATTTTTTTCGAGTGCACGAAGTCATTTCACGAAAACATTTCGAGCTCACGAAATAAGTTATTTTGAGTGCACAACAAAAATCTAATTATTTCGTAACGGTGATTTTTAGTCGTCATATGTCCCTTTAGGAACTCCGTAGAATACCATTGACTCTAAATAAAAACAATCTTTGTAAAAATACTCCCGACTTCCGAACTAATAATACTCAATAGGCAGTCCATCTTAGCTTGCATGCTGCCTGCGTCTCGTTATTTTTAACAGGAATCGTACGAGAAACAATACGAACCACTTCGGGATTTCTGATTTACATCATCGTGAAAATCATGATTAAAATAACTCTAGACCGGCCGTCTGACAGTGCGCCCTCAACTGACGCAATGCAGTCACGTTTCTAAATTGCATATTCATATACACGATCGACATACAATTTCGCGACATTTTTGCACGATGAACGTTAACATTTGCGCAATAGCGATATGTTTCGGAGTGTTTTTACAGAGATAATGTTGTAATATTTAAGTATTGACAGTGTGCAAGAGAGAAATTTGTCCAAAAGGCAACACGAAAGGAATTAATCATTGTTTTTACGTTCCCAAACTGTGACTGAAAGTGGTCGGCGCGCACGGAATTCGAAGCCGAAAACGAAGCTGGCGCTCAAACTCCGCAATAACCAAGGTATGCGCCGCCCAATCACGAACAACAAACTCGGCAACAACTCGTCCACCGAGCGAGCAAGGCGGAAACAATTAATTTGCGAAGGCTTCGCGTAACGCAGTAGCTGCCGCTTAATCGCGAACAGCCAACAATTCGGCGACAGAGTTACGGTATACGATTTCGGGAGGGCTTCGGCCCGAACTCCGGGCAAGGACAATGCAAAAATAATGCAATAGTTAACGCAAAAAGGCCCACACACATCAACAGGCAATCGAAAAGCGACTGCACGTTTATCAGTAACGTCTGTTTCTCCCAAATCTCACCTCGGGACGAATATGAATTTTTCTTTCGTCGTCGCGAACGATCCGGCACCCCGCCGCACCGACGCCGGCGGCACACACGCGCGGCGCGCGACGAGTCGCCCAACCAAAAGCGCCTCGCCTCTCCAACATGGCGCCAACCACGCGCCAAGATGGCGCGGCCCTGTGTTCCAATGATGGCGGCGCCCAGTGACAAGATGGCGCATTTTTCATCTTTTATAGTATAGACTAGCAGCGGCACCTGCTAGCTGGGTGAAATCGTAACTTAATATAGATACACCTTGTTGACGTCTTAAAAACATAATGGATTGTATGACAAACAAATCGCGAAACTTAGCGAGTAGAGTACCAGCTAGAAAGTATTTCGAGCGCACGAAATTATTTCGAGCTCACGAACAGATAATCTTGGAGCGCAAGAAGTCATTTCACGAAAACATTTCGAGCTCACGAAATAAGTTATTTTGAGTGCACAACAAAAATCTAATTATTTCGTAACGGTGATTTTTAGTCGTCATATGTCCCTTTAGGGGCTCCGTAGAATACCATCGACTCTGAATAACAAACAATCTTTGTAAAAATACTTCCCGACTTTCGAACTAATAATACTCAATAGGCAGTCCATCTTCGCTTGCAAGCTGCCTGCGTCTCGTGATTTTTTAACAGGAATCGTACGGGAAACAATACGAACCACTTCGGGATTTCTGAGTTTACATCATCGTGAAAATCCTGATTAAAAAACCCAACAGGCCGGCCATCTGACAGTGCGCCCTCAACTGACGTAATGCAGTCACGTTTCTAAATTGCATATTCATATCCACCATCGCCATACAATTTCGCGACATTTTTGCACGATCAAAGTTGAAATTGAGGCAATAGCGATATGTTTTGGAGTGTTTTGAGACAGATAATGTTGTAATATTTAAGTATCGACAATGTGAAGCAAAGAAATTTGCTCAAAAGGCAACACGAAAGGAATAAATCATTTGTTAACGTTCCCAAGCTGTGACTGAAAGTTGTCGGCGCGCACGGAATTCGAAGCCGAAAACGAAGCTGGCGCTCAAACTCCGCAATAACCAAGGGAGTACATGTATAAAGCGCGCGGGGCATCAGCTCAAATAACACGGGATGGGCCGCCCAATCGCGAACAACAAACTCGGCACCAACTCGGCCACCGCGCAAGCAAGGCGGATACAATTAATTTGCGAAGGCTTCGTGTAACGCATGTAGCCGCCGCTTAATCGAAAACAGCCAACAATTTGGCAACCGAGTTACGGTAGTACGATTTCGGGAAGGCTTCGGCCCGATCTCCAGGCAAGGACAATGCAAAAATAACGCAATAGTTCACGCAAAAAGGCCCACAGACATCAACAGGCAATCGAAAAGCGATTACGCGTTTATCGGTAACGTCCGTTTCTTTTAAATCTCACTTCGGACGAATACGATTTTTTTTTAAATCTTATTCCCCGGGGGATTACCCGTCGCGAACGATCCGGCACCCCGCCGCACCGACGCCGGCGGCACACACGCGCGGCGACGAGTCGCCCGACCAAAATCGACGCGTCTCTCCAACATGGCGCCAACCGTGCGCCAAGATGGCGCGGCCCTGTGTTCCAAGATGGCGGCGCCCAGGTACAAGATGCCGCATTTAACATCTTTTATAGTAGAGATAGATATCGCAGAATACCTGCATACCAAGTTTGAACCTAGTCGGACTCGTACTTCCGGAGATAAAAGACCTTGAACATTTCACATTTAATGTGAGTCATCATGACGCGTCATCGTAACAACAAATCTTTCTAGACCATTTGTGGGTTGTGGTATAGGAATGTGATAAGTCTAAATTAGATCAGATTTACCAAAGTGACAAAGTGTATCGGTTGAAGAAAACGTGTAAAAGTTATAATAGGAAAAACTACATCTTTAACGGTTTCTCAGAATTTCCTTTGAGGTTTTTTGAGGTGGGTGGGTGGGGGGGGGGGGGGGGGGGGGGTTGCGTTAGGTAACAAAAGTCTAGATATTTGGGACTAAGGGCGGATTCCCCCGGTCTCATCGGGCTGGGTATATACGATAAACTCGAGAATTTGGCAGGTGTCATATGGTTTTGCTGATGGATTTCAGAATAGTTTAGAGAGCTATGGAATTGGCGTCCGACTTGTTGAGATCTTGACATAATCTCATGTTGACGACATATTACAGGTTTAACATGTTTTTGTTTATGTTTATCGTATGTTTTTGTTTATATCTATTAAAAAGCAAATTTGTACATTTGTATGTATATATATATTATGTAAGATCTAATTCATGTAACAACTGTACAACTCAACAGTTGGGTTTAAAATAAATTTAAAAAACAATACTTGCATGACACTTACCTAGAATATAGCACGTCGTGTGCGATGCAGCAATGGCGGTTCCCAATGCGGAAATTGAGCAATCCAATGATTCGCGAATGGGCAAAATAAAGACGCCAAAACTTTTGAAAGTTCCCAGCTCAATAGCGCCGATGAGGAAACCCAAGACAGTTACAACCCATCCGTAGCCACGACCTATGTTCTGCAACAAGATACGTATTGTCAATATTGTCAATATTACGTACGGTGATATTCTCGTTCCGGCCCCGTGAATCTATAATAACTCTTTGGTTTGGGACATAGTTTTATCGGGAGATTATGATTCCGAAAAGTTCCCCACAAAAACACCAGTCAATAATTCCCGAACAAAATTGGCACTAACTCGCGTTACAACTAGGTTGAAATCCCTGAGATCCGGCACCACGTTTGGCACCACAAGTGTCTTATATCTTCACTGTCACCACGAAGTAACACTAATGTCATGGCTGAATCACGACCCCTTTCTGGCGTTTTCACGAAGTAACACAAAGCCCATGATACACACGGATAGCATCACTTCGTGAAAACTCGTAAACGGCGTATCTGATTTGTGAGTTTTCACGAAGTGACGCTATCCGTGTGTATAGATATATTGGCTTTGCGTTACTTCGTAAAAACGCCAGAAAGGGGCCGCGCGTATCACGTGACATTAGTGTTACTTCGTGGTGACGGTGTATAATGGTCCTGTCACACCAGAACGTTTTAGCCAACGCGTGAGTAACGTGTTGTAATTTTGGCAACACGCTGGCAAACGCTGACCAGCGCTAGGCCAGCGTTAGCAACACGCTGAGCGCGTTACTCACACGCCGGGACACGCTGTCACACGCTGAGGAAAACATATTGTTTTTCAACATACCTACAATTTTCAACATACCTACAATTTCCAGCGCGTTGGAGGTTCGTTACTCACGAGTCGAACACACTAGACGATCATTATCAACCCGCTACTCACACGCTGGCGTACGCTGGCGACACGCTGGTAATGGCCCTGTCACACCCAGAGCGTTTTAGGCCAACGCGTGAGAAACGTGTTGTAATTTTGGCAACACGGTGGCAAACGCTGACCAACGCTAGGCCAGCGTTAGCAACACGCTGAGCGCGTTACTCACACGCTGGGACACGCTGTCACATACTGAGGAAAACATATTTTTTCAACATACCTACAATTTCCAGCGTTTGCCAGCTGAACTTTCACAGAAAAGGTCAAGTGGAACCGTGATTTCAGCGTGTCCATACAGGTTGATAACGGATTCATAGCGTATGCCAGCGCGTGAGTAGCGTACGAGGAACGCGCTCAGCGTGTGAGGAACGCATCACTGATTTATAGTAAAAATACTACAGCGGGTCCCCAGCGTGTGAGTAGTGGGTTGGTAACGATCGTCTAGCGCATTTGACGCGTGAGTAACGACCTTCCTGCGCGCCGCCAGCGTGTGCAGTCACACGCTGGCAAAAGCTGAAATTGTTAGGTATGTTGAAAAAATGTATTTTTGCCTCAGCGTGCGACAGCGTGTTTCAGCGTGTGGGTAACGCGCTCAGCGTGTTGCGAACGCTGGCCTAGCGTTGGTCAACGTTTACCCGCGTGTTGCCAAAATTCCAACATGTTACTCACGCGTTGGTCTAAAACGTTCTGGTGTGACAGGGCCATTACTGTAGTAGCGCGTCGGCTTTTTACACAACTAATCATGTGGTCGTTGCAGTACGCTGGCGCGCGTTGAAACGCGCTACTTACGCGCTAGGCAGTCGTTCACCAGTCGTCGAGCGCGTTACTAACGTATTACTCACGCGCTGGCGAACGCTATGAACCCGTTATCAACGCGTTATGGACACGCTGAAATCACGGTTCCACTTGACTTTTTCTGTGGAAGTTCAGAGTTTGCCAGCGTATTAACTATTTTTAACGCGCTACTCACGCGTTGGCCTAAAACGTTCTGGTGTGACAGGGCCATTAGCCTCAATAAATCCTCTAATTATTTTTCTTGGCAAAATTCAGCCGGCAAGGCATTTAATTTTTTAGAGTTCCGCATTTTACCAGGGCACGTTTTTCAGCGTGTTTGGTCAGTTTCTTATCGCCGCCTATAATCGGCTTTATACCCAGGCATGCTGGTCTGTGCGTTATCGCCACATTGTAATGGCCCAAGCATAGTCCAACGCTGTGGGGAGGAGGCGTGTTTACGGCTGTAGAATCAACCTTCAAAATGATCGCAATATCGTAATTTTAACAAGTGTCTTAAGGGACAAGTGTCTTATATCCTCAATAACTCCTCTAATTATTTTCTTGGCATTTAATTATCAGAGTTCCACGTTGTACCGGGGCACGTTTTTCAGCTTGATTAAATGCATGCGATATAATGTAAGGCCGAGTTCGACACGTTTGAATGGAGTCGCGGCCTTCTCCAATTGCCGCCTTGTTTAACACCCGAGTTGAAAACTCAAAACTAAGCAGCTAAACACAACTAGTTTTGACCATAACATTGTCAACATTCAAGCAAAACACCCGCAAAACGAGCGAAAACAACTGCGACCCTTACAAGTCAGACAGTTCAAATCTTTATTGTGTAATTCCTACAACCCTTCGTAAAAATCACTCAACTTTCTCCGATAAAATAATGTCAACGATGGCGGTATTCTGTACACGTGTGTAAAGACCTGCGACGTGCGCGCGCAGAGCTAGCTAGCTATGACCTTTCACCGCTAGCTCTAATTATGGAGTTTCTAAGCAACGATCGACCAATAAGAAAACGACTTTAAAGATCAGCTTAATTACTAGCATAATGAGCACCGCCCCCAAAACCTCAACTTAATTATTGATCCAAGGCGTTCATTATTTTTAGTTGATTTGCATATAATAGTTGTTTGAGCTCCGATTAGTGCCGCGCCATACGTACGGGTGGGTACTGATGAACGCCTTGACCATGGGCGTCAATCCTGAGGAGGTGGGGGGGGGGGGGGGGGATGGGGAACACGTCCCCCCCCCCCCCCCCCCCCCCCCCCCCCCCCATATTTTGAAGGGTGGGGGACACAATATCAAATGTCCCCCCCCCCCATGTTTTTGAACTCGTGTATCTCATAATATAGTCCGGGAGCCCAGCCAGGTTTAATCTTAATTTTGAGTGCAAAAGGTTTGAAGCGTGGGATATGTAGGATAATGGGTGACTGGGACAACTGCAAAATGGGTTTTCTTAAGTTTGGCGAGTGGTGCGTTGGGAGGGGGGGGGGGGGGGGGGGAATCCCTGACAGACCCCAAAAAATTTGATTTAATCATAATCTTGAGTGCAAACATAATTTCTTCATAAGTCGAAAGTTTGTCGTGTACTGAATAGGATTTGTATACTTAAGAAAAATATAATTGGTTATTAAGTACATTTAAGAAGGTCTTTAATTAGTGCTAATTGCACGTTTGATCATAATTTTGAGTGCAAGGATAAAACAAGTGTCAATGTGTAGCTGACACCTTGCTGGAGTAAAATTCGCCACTTAATAAAGTTTCAAGTGGTGCCATACCTAATTAAGAAAGGGTCAAAAGCCATTAAAACTAAAAGTCAATAAACAACGATAATTATAATGTTGAGTGCAACTTGCATTTCTATGTGGATCAACCGTTTATTATGGACCAATCACTGATTACACGATGTCCGATCAAAATGTCCGAATAATAAAAAATTATAATAATAATTGAAATCATAAAACGAGCGTCAAAGTGTACATGTACTTTACCAAACGCAGGAATAAAACCCACCACATAAGAAATATTATAAACAGTCATGAAGTTGATTGCAATTGCCTGTACCCTCTCAAACACGAATGGGTGTAAATATGAAATACGTTAAAATTAGGGAATATGAGATCACAGAAGCTTATAATTTTAGTAGTTTTTAAGCTCAAACAAGGTTTGCATTAAAGTAGACAACAGTCAATATTGAGAACTTTATTGTGATGATATCATTAACATTGGGTGATGAGCTGCTTTGGAGTACGAAGTTACGTTACGTTGTTCCTTAGTACAGTAGCTCGATAGCGAAATTCTTAAACTTATGCAGCAGCGCGATCGTGTAAACAAACTGCAAAGCGCACAGGCTCACAAATCCATTGGGATTAATACAAAGACCTGCGGCACAATGTTAACTAATGCAATCCGCAGTAAAAAGAGTGAACACTCGCACATCCGCCTTAGAAGAAATCAAAAGCAATTCACCTATGATGTGGAAAACTCTGCAGGAGGTACTCCCTAATGAGCAGACAACTGAACTGTAACAAATTCGATTACTTCCCCCAAAATGGTGAAATATTGACGATTCCGCCGACATTGCTGACACATTAAATAAACACGTTTTAACAATCGGCAAGCGTACTGCTGGTAATTACCCTTTGCGTGAACTTGAAATATATGACAATACTACCTTGAACCAAGTAAAAGCGCGCGAAAGTTGAACCACGACGTTAATTGAAAGTTGAAGTACGACGTTTTGAAAGTTGAACCACGACGTTTTGAAAGTTGAACCACGACGTTGCCTGTCCGTTTTAGAACACCGGCCATAACATTCAAAACTTTCAAAACGTCGTGGTTTAACTTTCAAAACGTCGTATATGTGCTGACATCGCGGCAGAAATGTGCACATAAATCTGCATATAAATCTGCTGTACGTGAGTGCGACATAGCTGCGCATAATTAAATGTGCAATGAAAATGTACATGTAGTGCCCATCCGTGCGACATCGCACAAATTTGCGTACTAAGAAATCTGCGCAGAACTTGAAATATAAAATGAAAATATGCGACTTTTCGAAAATCTGCCCAGAAAATATTCTTTATCACATAAATCTGTGCAGAAATCTACAATAAAATTTTCCACATCTCAGATATATGCTTATTAGATATATACGATAACATGTTTCTCATCGTTCAAATTCGCGCAGAATGCGCGAAATCGCAGAATCTGCGATGTGTGATGTCCTTTCAGGGCCACCCTAGTGCCGGATTGGGAAAGCATCCGATTTGCGAATATGTTCGGTTTGCAAAAAGCATTCAAACTAAAAAAGCGTCCGAATTAAAAAAGCATCCGAGTTTATAAAAAGCATCCGAGCTAGAAAAGCATTCGAATTAACAAAAGCATTCAAGATTACAAAAAGCATCCGAACTAGAAAAGCATCCGAATTAAAAAAGCATCCGAATTAAAAAAAGCATCCGAGTTTACAAAAAGCATCTGAATTACGAATTCATCCGAATTAAAAAAGCATCCAAGTTTGCAAAAAGCATCCGAATTAGGAATACATCCGAATTAGGAAAGCATCCGATCTTTTTGACACTGATTCTGCTTCATAGCTAAACCCCTCTAATAATTCTTGACTTCAGTAATATCCCCCCCCCCCCCCCCCCCCATTTGAAATGGGATTGACGCCCCTGGTGTTGACCAAGGTAACCACTATGTCTAGCCAACTGATCACTGTCCAATGTACCTCATATATTTGGTTGCACCTGCGTCTGCCCTATACAAGGTCCATGATGGATTTAAGAGGTCATTAACAAAGTTGTTTATTGGTTCTCAAACTCCACAGGAAGGAGCAATGTTCGGTTTCGCGCATGCGCGGATCGATGTTTTCGCTCGGCTTACTTTCTTCTTCGTCTCCCGTCCCGAATCGAAAGCCCGCTAATAATGAAGATGTCCTCATGCAAATACGGGATCAAGATTGCGTGTCACAGGAAGTCAGGCATCCTGTTACAAAAACTACTCGATTTCTCACGAGGAAGAGAGGTCGTCCTTAAGAGTGAGTTTCACCTTGAAGATGGCACATGTATAATTTGCTTGAGGAATTTGTTTTATATCTGCTGTATATAATTATTATTAAACAAATTTCTACCACGGAAGTCTAGCACATATACATAGAGGGCGGTTCATCTGACCCTGCGGCTTGGTCCTTACCATAGTCTTGTTTGCAAGACGATCTTAATCGCGGTATATGCAGCGCGCGTAGGCCGCCGATGCGGTTGCCTCTAACGTACGCCGTACCATACACTCAATGACCTTCGACAACATCGTCTTTACTTGTTTAACTGCTCTAATCTCAGCGATTGACCTCTATACATAATTCAACAGAGAGGTCAAAGGCATAATGACGTTTGCGCACTGAAGGAAGTTTGTGTTTTAGAAATGAGGTTGTTAGTTAGGTACCTGCTCTATGGGTACTGTGCGCGCGATTTAGTACATGAATTATACATGTACACTATAAACATGTACATCGCGGCAATCAAGCGTACGGGATACGTGGACAGTTATTGATGTCGCGCCGGGTCGCGAACAGACGGGCCCAGGCCCAGCCGGGCCCAGGGGCATCTTTGCTGTAACATCGCTTGCTTCGTCCACTCGGTCTGACATTTTGTTCACTAAACAATGCTATAACAACAACGTACGCGACGCGCTCATGGCCTATTTTATAATATGTCCACACGTCGCTGCGACGTACGTACATAAACTATATACCAGTGAGTCAGCGATTATGCAAGTTACGTCACGCGATTTCTCACGCAACGTCACACGCGCATGCAAATGCGAAACAATTCTGCTCGGAATTTTCCGAGCGATTAGAGCCATTACCAGCACGTTGTCGTGAAAGTTGGTACCTTAATATTTCTACACAAAACCCCCGACACCAGGGGTTTTGTGTACACACCTTATCAGCTTGATCAGACGGTTATTTACGACCCCCATGACAGCGGCCAAGCCGCAAGCCTGGGAGATGCCTTTTCCAGCTCCGACTGCATGACCACAGTCTTACAATTGCATATATATACATGTACATGTACATGTACTTATAAGGTGTACAAATTCTATGTACTTGTACAATTTACATGTGGTTGTAGAAACTATGCACATATGCAAGATGTACTTTGTCAAGCTTCAAGCATTGAGACTTATCCCACCCGTGAAGTCAAATACATATTTGTTATTGATTCTTAACAATTGTTCATTCCTTTTCATAACGTACTGTATAGCATAGAAGTCTAAATAATTAGTAGGTTCCAGAAAAAGGTCCCTAGAATGAAAACTACTTGTAAACAATCCATTTATCTATTCTGAATTGTTCACCAAATAACTGTAGTGGCAATTGAACTGTTGCTGGCAGTACAAAGGAAACAAGTTGCACTTTTTTCTGGTTGTATCCTTGAATTTCTATTACGCACTTATCAAAAGAAATAATTCTGATAACAAAGTAACGTATAGCAAACCATGATCAAAGGCAGATATCTGTAGGGAAATTACAGTTGTAAGTTTTAAGATGAATCACAGGTCCTTTGTGTTGTCAGGGACACACGCCTACGACATCTATTATAATCACAGTAGGTGAATTAAACTGCTTGAACTGAAAAGCAATGAACCTCGACCATGACGATGGCAGTTATTTATGCTTACGGGCGGGCGGTTGTAGTCGCTTTATTATTCGACTTTTTCAAAGAGGCGACTATTTATTACCTCTCGGCTCCGGTGATACCTTTGTATTTTACCAGCTATGTGAATAGTACTGCGTTCACACACTTCCCAAACGTAATATAAAGGTTTACGTCCTTTCATTTAAACTAGTCATGCTTTACACCAATTCCTGATGTTTTACTCTGCAAGATTGTTCCTAATTATAAAATCTAGACTGATAAAATATTATCGACGTGGCCCAAATTTCCCCTTTTTTTTAAGATTAAAAAAAAATATATATTTGCGGTTCCTCGTAAGAAACTAAACTCTGCGCTGTAAAAGATTATTGCTATGAAACATTTCTGCCACTCGAAGGCAATTACCCCTATCCCATTCATGTTTTTTTGATCTATTTGTTTTAGTCACTAATATCAATTTAAATTGAATTTATTTTCAAATCTGCTTTACTGCATTACGACATTAAATTAAATAAGACCAAAGTTAATCTGCGGAGACTGAAGACGCCCCAATATTTGTACTCATTACATGTGTATAATAAATGTATGTCCAACTACAAACTTTGCAGTTTGCATCAACTCCTTACAACTTCATATCCTTGAAGCCTTTGATGGGTTATCCAATATATGGTATGTGTGTGTTCACTGCATGTGGTGACTGGTAAATTAACATCAACAGTATTGGTAGATATAAACAAGCTGATTGTTGTATAAAGACAGCTGTGGTTGCTGTAGGCCAGGATGTGAAGTCCCTTGTGTAATCAGTCAGTACGCATGCAGCGCGCGTTCGTTTGGTTTGCAATGTATTGCAACGATAAAATGAATATTCTTGAGATTGGATACCACATTTAAAATTGTAAGGGTCTTTAAAACAGCAATTGTATTAACAAATGAAGTACGTGTAGCCTTATCGTTTACAAGAAATAAAAAAAGAACTATTTTGAGAGATATAAGGATCGCGAATGTATTCTTTAACACTAGTTATCCTACACAGTGTAGATACACGCTCGAGTACGTGCACTCTGGTTTGTACACAAACCGTCAGTACATATGGTTCATGCCGGGGGGGGGGGGGGGGGGGGGGGGACGGGGGGGGGGGGGGGGCGGAGGGGGGCCCTTCGAGGCTGCGATTGCGAAACGCTGTGATAACGTCCATTTTCAAAATAGGGGGTAACAATTTTTTCATGCGAAAAATAAAGAGTTTTTGGCATCCAATCTTAACATCTTGTCTTTTGTAGTTGAAAAAAATTGTTATTTACCTTAATTTTTATCATCCAATGACAAAAATTGTATTGAAAATGAAAAAGCAGTCGAAAAAAAATGAACATTGACGTACCGTTGATGCACGTGTTGGGCCAATATTGTTTACAATAAATCTTTGGGCATGGGCCAGGCAGGCACATGTTAAAGTCGGGCGACTTTACTCCGCGTTTACCCTACGTATAAGCCTGTGTGGAGCAGGGGACCCGACATGCGAAAGCGCCCTTGAGTTTAGTATAACAATGCATGAATGGTCAAAATTATTGGTCAACCAACCAGGTCGTTTGGGGATTTGACCAATGGGGACAGTGCAATCATGGCTTTTACGCGCTTTGATCTGAGCGGCAAGAAAACACTTTTGCGTGGGCTGTGATCTGACTAGACCGTGTGGCGCCACCCTTGACCGAAAAGCAATCAACCTCTGCTGTGACAATGATGGAAAGATGTTTACGCTTTCCAGAACTCGTGGGGCGAAACTTGTTATTCAATTTTTTTCAAAAAGGGCAATTGTTTGCATCTTTCGACGGAAGTTGGTTGTATTGCATTGTAAAGCTGCATTGACGTAAAGTCCTTTGTTATCCCGAGCATCACTGGATATGGGACCGGCTTTCGTGTAAACTCGGCTTTCGTGTTCGAGGTCACTGCATGAAGCTTTTGTACAAAAACAGATCGACTCGATGGCAGTGGGAAAAGCAACAGGCCTTGATGGCGTAAGTGTAAAGATCCCAAAGGTTGCTTGTCCATATGTAGTTAACTCGTTAACGTATATATTAAATTTCTCAATAAGAAGTGGTCAATACCCTAATGCTTGGAAACATGCTTCTGTAATTCCAATACATAAAGGTGGAGACAAAGGTTGTGTTAATAACTATCGGCCAATTTCCATTCTTCCGATTGTCTGAAAAATTATGGAGAGGGCCGTGCACAACGATCTGTATTCCTACCTTGATGAAAACCGTTTGATCTCCCCTTGCCAATCAGGTTTCAGACCCCTGCATTCAACAGAAACCATTCTGCATGGATTAATTGATAATTGTCTCCGTGCAGTAGAGCACGGGAAAATCACTGGCACTGTTTTTATTGATCTGAGCAAGGCTTTTGATTCAGTAGATCATAATATTTTATTGGAGAAGCTACAATTGATGAATTTGTCTGCGTCGGTTATGACTTGGTTTAAGTCATATTTAACCGATCGCAAACAATCAGTTTGCATTAAAAAACGCTACTCTGGGGATCTACCTCTCAGAACTGGCGTTCCATAAGGATCAATTTTGGGACCTTTGTTGTTCATAATTTACACAAATGATATCTCACGATGCATTCCCGAAAACTGCCAAATGCACATGTACGCAGACGACTCCACAATAACATGTAGCTCCTCCAGCCGAGATGAAATAGAACGTAGCCTTAACACAGCAATGGCAAATATTAATGATTGGGTTGCCCAAAATAGGTTAACAATTAACGCTACCCAAACTAAGTCTATGGTCATCGGCTCTAAACACAAGGTAGCTTCAACCCACCTTAACATTGTTATTAATAACGATCAGGTCGAACAGGTTACGTCATTTAGTGTTTGGGTGTTATCATTGACGATTCACTAACATGGTCTCCTCATATTGATTATATAAAAAACAAAGTTTCTTCTAAACTAGGCATGTTAAGTAGAATCCGCAACATCATCCCGAAAAGCAGTCTGCATACTTTGGTTAAAAGTTTTGTAATACATGTACCGAGTTTGGACAATTGCTGTACGGTTTGGGGAGGCAGATACAATGCACATAATAACTTGCTCAACCGACTGTTAAAAAGAGCCGCCAGATTAATCCTTGGTTGTCCATATCTAACTGCTTCGAGTATGTTTAATGAACTGAATTGGTTACCTTTTGCCGAGAGAATCTGTTTCAAAAAAGGTATCCTAGTGTACAAATGCATACATGAGTTATGCCCAGAGTACATGGGTCATTACACGTCATTCCACACACTTTTTTGCTCGACCCCCTCCGATTTCGATGAAATTTGGTGTGTGGCTAGGTACTCATGAGAAACTCTGATACGCAAAATGTTAGCGAAATTCGGTCATTTTTTGTAGGAGCTGGAGCAGTTTGAAGTTGTAGGGTGTTTTGCCGCAAGAACCCATCAATCTACCTAAAAATGGCCAAATACCCCTACAGAATGGTTTGATCTCAGCAAGTGAGGTATCGTTGGAAAAAGCACAAAATTCTCTATCCACCTTTTTTATTCGTGAGATAGTTAACCATACATGGCGCACACGACTTCAGGAGAAAAATGACTTTAACGACCAACAAATCGTCACCGACACCACGAAGTAGCACTCGACCATACTTCCAATATATTAGTAAGACAAAAACTATTATATTTTAAATTCTACAATTTAAAAAGTTAATTATTATGGTAAATAGGTTAATGAGTGTAAGTAAAATAACGCGGTTTGGTGGATTGTTCGTTTTCACGAAGTAAAACTCTATAGAGTGTTACTTCGTGAAAACGATTCTGAGCACTTTGCATGTCTGTGTAGTTCCACGAAGTGACTCTTTACTCTCGTCCCCAGGGGTACACGCACATGTACCACCACACGGACATTTTACAGTGTACATGAATTGTACGCGCGCTCAATCAGTGCATTACGACGCTCTACGGTCATTATTGAAAACGACGTTGCATTCAAAGATTTCGTTTTCACGAAGTAGCACAAGCACTTGTGTGCGCGCACTGTACGTATTTCCTGCAGATTTCGTTTCCACGAAGCAGCACTGAGTTGTATGTGCGCGCACTGTACGGTTTTCCTGCAGTTTTCGTTTTCACGAAGTAGCACTGATAATATCTTTGTGTACGCGCACTGTACGGATTTTCTGCAGATTTCGTTTTCACGAAGTAACACTCTTCTTAAATCTTTAATTAATTCGTAATTAATTAACCCATGGAAACATAAGTAACACATTCACGACGTTTTAATGTAGTACTTTATATAAATCCCAAACAGGTTTTCAATTCACATTTTATTTGCGGGATAATAACTTGCAAACATTCAAACGCGTTTATCTTCAAATCAAAACTATTCGCTGTGTGTACATGAGTGCTACTTCGTGGTGTCGGTGACGAAATGTGTAACATCACTCCTATGAATGCGGATACAGTCACAATTATTAACTATTATGCATGTACATGTATCTCGATCTCGGTAAACCGAGGCGGGCATTGAAAATACCGAGATCGAATTCAAAAATACATGCATAATAGTTGATAATTGATACTGTATCCGCATTCATAGGAGTGATATTACACATTTGTTGGTACATGTAGTTAAAGTCATTTTTCTCCTGGAGTTGGTAATTGCCCAAGCTGATTTTTCGTGCGCGCTATGTACAGTTAACTATCTCACGACTACATCAAAACCGGAGCATATACTTTTGAGATAATTGAGGTCAAATGGCAAGGTCACCTTAAATGACCCAGATTTGGGTCAACACATGAAAGCATGTCAAGTGACATATTGGTGGATAGAGAATTTTGTGCTTTTTCCAACGATACCTCACTTGCTGAGATCGAACCATTCTGTAGGGGTATTTGGCCATTTTTAGGTAGATTGGTGGCCGGGGTTCTGGCCGCATAACCCCCTAAAACTTCAAACTGCTCCAGCTCCTACAAAAATGACCGAATTTCGCTAATATTTTGCGTATCAGAGTTTCTCATGAGTACCTAGCCACACTATAGCTTCTAAACTTACAGACTGATAGCAAGAAAAGTGTTTACTCGCTAAAACAGTTAATTGTTAATAGTGTATCAATTCTAACAACGATTTTAAAAGCAAAATGTGTTTCTTGAACATTTGTTTGTTACGTTTGCACGAATCATCATTTATCGATGGATGATTAAAAGTGTATACACAAACAATGCATTATGATTGTATGAACAATATACTTCACGGGTGGGAAGTCTCAATGCCTTAAAGGGATCGTATACGTTTGGTAATTACTCCAAAAATTAATGGCAATAAAAACTTACTTGGTAAGAAGTACAGCAGCTTTGGATAGTATAACTTTAGAAACTTTTCACTTCGAAGTACTGCGGTTATGGAAAAAGATATCACTTTTTATCCCCAAAAATTTGAATCTGAGAAGCGTTACTGCAGTGACGTTTCTCAGAGCGTGTATTCCAAAGGAGATTATTCTGTCCGCGTGGACATAACCGCTCCAGATTTTCGGCAATATCTCAAAATCGGTACCACCTTTTGAAATGAATTTTTTACAGGTTAGTTTTATGGTATATATCTATAACTATATAGGATTAAAACAAACAATGGGTTCCAATTACCAAACGTGTACGATCCCTTTAAGCTTGACAAAGTAAAATCTTGCATGTGTGCATAGTTTCTACAGCCGCATGTAAATTGTACAGTGTAGATATACATGTACAGTACATAGAAATTGTACACCATAAGTATATGCAATATTATAAGACTGCGGTCAGCAGTCCAAGCCCGAAAAGGTCATCTCCCAGGCTTGCGGCTTGGCCGCTGTCATGGGGGTCGTAAATAACCGTCTGATCAAGCTGGTAAGGTTTGTACACAAAACCCCCGGTGTCGGGGGTTTTGTGTAGAAATATTAAGGTACCAACTTTCACGACAACGTGCTGGTAATGGCAGATAAACAAGACGGTCTTAGCGAAGGTCATTCGCGCGTGGTCTACGGCGTACGTTATAGGGCGCCCCGCATCGCGAAGATCGTCTTGCAAACAAGACTATCCTTACCACAGACATAAATAACCTACAGACGGACAGCGCCTATGGAAATCGACGTCCAGGTACCGTAATTTCGACGGCGCCTGACTAAGTATGAAATCGTGGGCGGAAGTGTTTAACAAATGTGCACAACTCTATGGCAGGAACAACCGCCATTTTTAAAAATCGTGGACAAACTGTTTGGCAGTCATCACACAGTAACGTTAGTCGAAATATCACTCTGGCGCCCCCTGCTGTCCGTCTATAGGTTATTTATGTCTGTGGTCCTTACACTGTTATTGGCAGGGGGGGGGGGGGGGGGGGAAGGGTGGCCCAAAAAGTGCGCCACCAACGTTGAAATGTATCTCATTTATTCTTCCACGCTCACGATCCGCACATCTCATACAGTAAATACGTATAGATCGCTACCTAAAAGCGCAGCATTGAAACACGTACAAATTTGCACTCGATGAGCTCCGTGCAACGCTCCCCGAATTCAGTGGTTTCCGCTACGTCCGCAAAGCCAGATTCGTACAGTCTATACATGGCGTAAACTTTCGCGTTTGAGAATTGGCAGAAACCATTTTTAAAAAAAAAATCAAAAAAAAAGGGTTAAATATCTAAAGGATTTTTATTTAACTTTCAGGAATGAAAGATCTATTCCTAATTATTACGTTAGGGGAAAAAAATCAGAGGATGAACGATAATTTTTTTCACATTATGTCGATATTTGTAGCCATTTTAGGGGAGACGTTTTGTAACGAAATTCTCACCTGGACCCATTCATACACGTTAGCTGCTGCAATAAACCAACGGAAAATTATCGGTAATATTTTTACCCATTTTATTTAAAACTAAGCACTGCACCTCAATGATTGAAAATACTCTTTCGATATAAACTATTATGTTTTCAGTGCTGTTAAAGAGAGAATTTTAACAGTATACATGGATTTTTTATTTATATTTAATGGTCATCACCTTTTTTTTAAAGGGAGTGTACCCAAACTGCGATCGCAAATGATTGCGCAAAAAAAATTAAGCGTTGACGTACCGTTGATGCGCGTGGAGATTGTGCACAAATACCCAACCGACGACAACAAATACCTCCCCTAAAAAGGGCAATAATAATCGATAAATTGTGAAAAATCGTGCTTCGAACCCACTCATTTTTTTCCATGGATACGTTAAAAAAGGATGTAGCAGTGATATACTGCATTTTTTTTTAAATCTGCCTGTGAACCCCTTGCGTTTTATCGTGTTGTTTTCGAAGGAAAATGGCAGAAAATGACATCGCCCCCAAAAAAATTCGTGTATTTCGTGCCTGTGTACCTGGCTTTGCGGACGTTGTATAAATCACTGAATTCGGGGAGCGAGCACGGAGCAAATTTGTACGTGTTTGAATGGTGCGCTTCGAGGTAGCGATCTATACGTATTTACTGTGAGTGGATGAGTGGATTCGTGATGAATTAGTGTCTTCAAAAAAATTGAAAATTGACGGGTTTTGGTAGTTTTTTGACGATTTATTTGATCGAGAAACATGCTGAATATGCTTTACCTTAATACTTGGATTGTTGAGGTGCACTTGACTGTTTCGCAAAAACAACAGACAAATGGAGGTTTCAGATCGTCACGAAAAGGATTAAACTACATTTAGATACCAAAATTGTGTCTGCCGGTACAGTCAATTAATTGTTTTTTTAGAATCAAAGTTGAAGCAAATAACACAATTTCACAAGTTGATATTGCAAAAGCGTGACGCCATACACTGTGTGTGTATATACTTAACGTTTATAAATAACGTTAACGTAGGCCCATTGAATAACGTTAACATGGTTTATCGTCCCGTTATATTTGGGCATTATTTCTTGTGCCTCGTTGTTGGTAAACTTCAAACTTCAATTAGTTAAATGCTAACTCTTTTATCTTAACAAATCTTGTTGTTTTAACCTTTGTGAACGATTTTACTGTCGAGATATATTTCGTTCGAAAGTCCAAAAAGCTGCGTCCGGAAATTGGGCAAAGAATATATTATTGGCAATTTTATTAATTTTTTTTTGTTTTTTTTTTGGGGGGGGACACTTTGCTCTGAATTGTGTTTTGTGTGATTCTTATCACTGCAAAATGGCTTTTTAAACAATATGAAAACATATTAGGATTGACCAGATTTTGTTACATCTTTAATTTTGTTTTTTTAAGGAAAACTGGGAGAGTACAGTAGCACTCAGTATAAATATATTACCTACCGGTAGCCTATAATTATGCATAGTGTTTTTTTATCCTGATGTTTCAGAATATGGGAGGAACAAGAATTCAGATAACCCACTAACATTAGACCTATTATGGGATACTGATGAAAATATTTAAAGAATTCGTGCAAATGTAATGTTCCTAACAAGAGGCTGCTCCTGCTCTAAAAGTCAGTGTAAAACACGAGTGTGTAAATGTAGGAAAGCCAATCATCCGTGTGGGCCTGGCTGTTCATGTAAAGATTGTCAGAATGTAAATATTGAAAATGTGGATGACGATCAAGAAAGTGATGTTTCCGATAATGTTTCTGATGTTTCTGTAATTAGTGAAGCTAATAGTTTTATTGATTCACCATTCAATATTCTTGATATTAATGAAGAATACCTAGCTGACAGCATGGTCGCAATTGACGAAGAGTGATAACGAAGTTAAAGAAAACACTCGCTATTTTTGTTTTGAATAAACACCTCATCTGCCATTTGATATAAATAACTTGTTAGTAGGCCTATATATTGTAATACATGTCCTTGCTCCACCTTTAATATGAAATACTTTACAGTGACACAGGGTTTAAAAAAAAAAAAAAAAAACTATTTGTGTAGTTTCTGTTTAAAATTCGACTATAGTGTATTATGTTGTAGAACATGCAATTGTTTGGAAATAATGTTGCAACCCGACACTATTTGTTTATTTATATATCATCTCAATGACGGTCAATCAGTGGAAAAATGAATCTGGAATTGAGAAACAATTTCAAATTTGTTATGAAATACATGTATATGTACTTACATGTATATTTTCTCGACTCTCCATATACTTTGTTGTTTTGTACACAACTGCTGGAGTAGCGTCCGGATTACTACATTCTTTCATATTTTTTGTGTACGTCTATGCAGTGCCTTTTGTATTTCATGTTGCTGTGAAAACAGTGTAAAACAGTATAATATATACACGGCAACAGTTTGTGCCATTGCAGCTAAAAGTAATATGTACTATTTGGAATGTGTGCCTTATTCATAGGGTCTGATAAAGAGTTTTATATAAAAAATAATTTATCTATTTTTTACTTTATAAATATATTTGTTTTACTTTATACAATGTGTCAAGTTTTACTAACTTATTACATTCCCAATATGTATTCCATACTGGTGCTAGAGAGTTTTTGTGTGTAATATCTTATATAAGATTTATTACATTTTGTACCGGTATCCCATTTGTGTATGTGGTTTCCTGAATGTGATTTGGTTATCTATTTTATTTGTCAGTTGAATATTTATATTTGTTGTCAAAAGTTACCAAAGAAGAGTACACCTTTAAACTGGTGTTGCAATAAAAGGTCAAATTAAATTCTTTGCAAATTGTCAAATTATTTATTTCTTTAATGTATTTGGTCCGAAACCACTGGACTTTACTGTTGTTATAAATAACAGTAGTACTACTAGGAAGTATAAACGTTGACCCTAACTCCCTAGGGTATGTGCAAAATTATATGGATTTGGGAGGGTAATTAGGGTTAAACAATGACATTTTAAGTTATGTTTGAGACGATTTTTATAGAAATGTGTGTGTTTTATCTATGTTGAACACATGTATGTCAAGCATAAACACTGCATGCATTTGTATCCGTTAGTAGTAGTTCCTAAATATCGTCGTCGCACAAAAAGGAAAAGAAATAGAGTCGAGCAGCGAGTCGATGTTTATTTCCAGGTTCCTCCCAAATATGCTGCACCATGCAGCCAGTTGATCCGTTATAGTCTGGTTCTTGCAGTTTACGTTTGGAATCCATTGGTTTCGCTATACAAATGTGTGGTACCAGCTGCAAGTCTTGCGCCGTGCACGTACTGTTGTGGCGTTTGATTGGCCAGTATGCAGGGATGGTGGGCTTATCAGCCAATCATATGTAGCCTTAAACAAAAAAACAGGGCATATCTTACGGTGTTTTTTAACGAAAGCTCGACGTGAATACCTAAATGTTTCGGGTGCACCCGACTGTTTCGCATCACTTCGATTAACCAAACCTGTATTTTTAGACGAAGATATAACACATCTTTCCTTGTGTTGTTGAGTAATTTCTGCCGGTGCAGATTTTGATCAACTAAAACCAGTTTTTCATGTACCCATATTTTCAAACAATGAGACCTATTTTTTATGTCTTATATTTCTCGAAATAAGTTACACAAAGAATTGTTTTTGTAAAGACCATTAATACTGATACCTTATAGATGTTGATTTATTAAAAAATATTAAATCTTTAAAGACAAAATAAGGTTATACACAGTTTATAAAACTCCGCTCCTGAGCTCATTACGTATGCATGGCTCAGCGATTCGTGCATACGTTGCAAATGAATGGAAAGGCTTTCGAGGGTGCTGCGCGCTGACTGCAAACACTGTTATGTATACCCAGCGCGATGTGTGGCAGAGGGGAACCCCCTCTTATCCCTATACCTTATACACACTCAACACTATTGTTACCTAACCCACCCCCCCCCTTGAAACCTAAAAAGAATTCCTGAGATTCCGGGAACACAATGGGCAACACAAAAGAGGGGGGGGGGGGGGGGGTCTCGCTGCCACATATCGTGCTTCATACGCTGTCATTACCTCTGATTTCTATAGGACCTGTAGCGTTCTTTAAAGTGGACTTATGAACACTTCAGCAAATAAACCTGTTTGCACTGATTTTCCTGTATAATACACTTTTGTAAATATTTTGTTATTTTTCACTTGGTTTTCAGTTATTTTACCCATGCATTAATAACAGTCCATAATCACAATTCCAGATGTTAAACCTCTGAGATTCAGCAAACTATGCATTCATCACTTTCCTTTGCACCAAGGTCCAACCTATTTACTTGAGTTGATTGATATATACCAGACCAGCCCTTTTGTCCTTCCAATTTCAGTTAATGGGTTATGCTCAACCTTCATGATGAGGTTACCAGGTCCAGCGGGCCTTTGCCCTTGGTGACATGTCTAGACAGTTGTTATTCTTTGTTCATATTTAACCACTCCGTTTTCAGTCCTCATGCTAGCAACATCTCACATTTACTTTCTCCAGTTATACTTAATTCTTGCCCGATACTGTGAATTCTCGGTTCTTTGCTGAATAAAAATAAAACTAGTACTTTCAACGCATATATCCAAATCTTAGTGTGTCCAGTTTAATTGTCTATACACTAAATTGGTGACCCAGACGTGATCATGGATCCTAAAGATGGTGCAATCGTAGCACCTATCAGCCTGAAATTGCCGCCGTACTGGCCAGCAGACCCACATGTGTGGTTTGCACAAGTGGAGGCACAGTTTGCCACACGAGGAATAAAGACGGAAAAGACTAAGTATGACTACATCATTTCAGCCCTGACTCCTGAGGTGGCGCAAGAAGTGAGGGACCTACTACTAGATCCTCCGAAAGATACACCGTACAAAACACTCCAGAAACGTTTGCAGCAACTGCTCACGGATGAGGTGCTTGGTGACCGAAAGCCCTCCCAACTGCTCCGCCACATGCGACAGTTGCTTGGTGAAAGGGCACTGGAGGAGTCAATTCTCCGCCAGTTATTCCTTCAGCGGCTGCTTGCAAATGTGCAGATAGTATTGACTTCTGCCGGTGCCTCCATGAAAATGGAGCAGCTTGCAGAACTGGCAGACAAAGTCATCGACGTAGCGACACAGCCACAGGTCGCCAGCTTAGCCACGCCAGTAAACCCAGCTCCACAAGAACTACAACAACTGCGGGACGAGGTGAAACAGTTGACAGCATTAGTTTCGGCCCTGTCTACCCAACAACGCGGAAGGAGTCGCAGCCGTAGCCGGCCCAATGACTACCGTCGTCTTGAACGGAGCTCATCTCGTGATACCACCGGAGAGTGTTGGTACCACTGGAAATTTGGTGCCAACGCACACAAATGCCAACAGCCGTGTTCGTACACCGGAGGTGCCAACCAGGGGAACGACCAAGCCGGCAATTATAGATGCGACAAGTTTTGCTGGCCGACCATCAAGTCGCTTATTCTACGCAACGCCGCTCAGACATTTCAACGTTTTATAGATGAGGTCACACGCGGACTTGACTTTTGTTACGCATACATTGACGACCTTTTAGTGGCAAGTACCCAAGAGAATTGGGCACCATTTACTGACACAGCTTGAGATCGATCTGTAAGAAACCCCTTGATCCATCCCAGTGTTGGTCCTCTGATGTCGTAGTATTCCAGTTTACCTGCTAGTCGTCTGTGTGGAACCTTATCAAAGGCCTTACTGAAGTCTAGCAGGACTACATCTGTTTGACTGTGATGATTTAAGGTATAGCCCAGTCATTTGTTGCTGATATGAGTTGAGTGGTAGTTGAGAGACGTTCACGGAAACCATGCTGGTTACTAATCAGGATGTCATGGGCGTTGAGATGTTTTGATAAATGGCTCAATATGATATGTTCCATGATTTTGCAACAAATACAGGTGAGTGATATTGGTCGGTAATTTGATGGGTCGGATTTTTGGCCTTTCTTGTAGATTGATGTTTAGTGCTTGTCGCCACTGGTCAGGTAGGCCACCCTTGTCATAAGATTGCTGGGATATGAATCTCATGACTAGGGCTACTTCGCTGGATACCATCTTGAGGAACCTTGCCAGAAGCTCGTCTGGACCTCCAGCCTTTGAAGGATTCAGGTTGTAGAACTGTTTGGTAACACCGGTGGTGTTTATGATGATATTTGCAATGCTCGTGAATGGTGAGGTCCCTTTGGAGGGAACTGCAGTGATGGACTCCTCAGTAAACACAGATTTGAAGTGACTGTTGAGTGCATTTGCCTTTTCTTTGTTTGTAGTGAACAGACGATTGTCTTTCTTCAGTAATGGGATACCGAGGTTTTCAGTGCGCATCAGTTTTACATAGTTCCAAAATATTTTGGGGTTTTCATTTAGGTTTGCCCCAATGACGGTATTGATGTAATTGTGGTGAGCCTTACTGACAATGTTTGCCACGTAGTTACGCTGTTTGCGGAAAGCAAACCAGCCGTGTTCGGGTTGTTTGGATTTATGAGCTTGGCTGGAAAATGTATCACGCTTTCTCATCTGACGTTTGATGGTGACTGTTATCCATGGTAACTGTCTGTTACTTTTGGTAATTTTGAATGGGATGTTCAAGTCCATAATCTGAGTTAGATTGTTCCTGATGGTACACCAGTTGGAGTCTACAGTGTTTCTTCTGGGACTGTTGTTTGAAATAGGCTCAAGTAAAATCCTGGTAACCCTTAAAAGGGGCGTGGCCTTCTTCTTTTAGAAAAAACAGTTTCCAACATAAAACATGAATCATCACTATTTAAAAATCTTGTGATTTGTGGTTCCATATTTACATAACTACAAAGTTTAGATAATTTATCCACGGACATTATGATGTTTTTTAAGGCCGTAAAAATAACCCAAGTCCCAAAATAATTTTGAGAAACATATAAATGTGTAAAAAGTCCTAAGCATTCTAAATCTGTTTTCAGTTCACTTCTAGGTCTTATTAAACAACTGACGACATAAGGAACGCCTAGTGTACAAAGAATAACGCTACTTACTTTTCCAGTATTCATTTCACGTATGTCACTGGGAAAACTAGTACGAGTCAAAAGTATACCTCGTCTCCCCACAAAATGACTACATGTACTTGGTTGCAATGTGCATAGCGATACACATTCTTATTTGAAATTTTCTTTACACAAGTAAAGCTAGGAATTCAGGGCTTTTATCTTGGCTAAATTTACGAATTACGAATCCACAGTTATATTTGTCCTTGACACTAATCCAGAGCTTGCAATAATTAGTTAAGATCCTCCGGAAACTTCCTGCATGTAAATCATGTATGTACGCGTCTAATGGCCACGATACCAGAATGCATGCTTTTCATGTCCACTAATATCTGGATGGCAATGCTTCAGTTGACGCAATGGATAAAGGTAGGATACACCATTTGCAAATATCCAAAATATTTACTACCAAATTATTAAGAAGTATCTTACTTATTTGAAAGTAAATAAAAATTCTAGGCATCCAGCTAAATTATTGCGCTACATATCCGGTAATTGTTCCAAAAATTTAATTGTATTTTTAAAAATACGGCGATCGTGAAAAAACAAGAACAACATAGGAATAGCTGCCCGATGCCGGTTGAAAACCAACGCCGTTTTTCTTGCTTTTCTCGGCATCCATAATTGTAAAACTTTGGGCATGTCAGTTAAACGATATTTACTATAAAATACAACCTCCCAAATCCACCTATTCATGATGATTCAAGCAATTACCAATGGTGTATCCTACCTTTAATAAATTACGAATCAAATTAAACTACCAAAATTATCAAATCAAATTACAACAATTTATGGACGATTGTCAAATGAAAAAAAAAAAAAAATTCCCGTCGACCTAGTCGTGTTGGGAACCCAAGCAAGGGTGTACATTGCCCCACATTTACGAGGCTATAACCAATGGGCCTTCGTTCTTTCTAACTTCCCTTAGTTTGCATACATAATGACAATTACTTACTGAGTATGATGTACGTGTACGTGACATCTTCGCTGAGCGTCGATCCTTGCTTCTGTCAGAGCAGCGATGTGGCGATATGTGCCGGCAGATACGAAACACTGTCGCGAGGTTCTTATCTACATCGAAATGCTTCTCGATCGTTAATCCTGCCTACAATAATGGCACCACCGTGACGCTATAGCCTGTTGGTATGCTTGTATGATGACTGCCAATTGCAAGCATTGTACATTGTACAGGCCATTGTATTTATTTTTCCACTGAACCAAACATCTAAGCTATGGTTTGAATAAGAATCTCCCAAAACCCGACCTTTATTCGCTTGAGCAGTCGCGTCATTCAGAGATATTGAATTTCGTATTGAATTTCTAAAACTACATATGTTTATAGTCCAGGGAAAATAAGTTTTGACCTCACACAAATTGCAATAGAATATTTTTCAACACAGTGCACTTCTATAACGTCCCTAGAATGACATACTAAAAATCTCAAAAAATCCAAGTGGTGGAAATATGAATAATTTGCATAAATCGTTAATCCCTGCCGCGTAATATATGTATTCCTATATTTGGATATAATTATTATTTTTTGTTGTTGAAAAGTTTATATTGGTGATTCTACTTACATGTCCCTACTTCAATAACATTTTCTAAAGCATATAAGTGACTGAATAATTATGTGAACATAGTAATTATCCAAAATGACAACTTCGTGAACCCACAAATGTGCGCACATTACACTGTCTCCAGATATCATCAAGTAGTCAGTATTGGGAAAAATGGTGTGTTCATAAAAAAAATAGGTGAAGGGTTTCCTAAGGTGAGAGACTTGAACAAGTTCAAGGAAACCCCCCAAATTAAAGAATTTTGTTGCTTACAATAATCATATCTACGTTGAAATGTACTTTGAGGATTTTCTTGAACTTGTTCAAGTCTCCCATGTTAGGCAACCCTTTAACTACATTTTCGCCCAATTTATGGACACACCATTTTCCCCAGTTTTTGTTTGCTGGGCTTATATATAACCCTAACCCGTTTTTTCCCCTAAAGCTCTTTTTCAGAGAGGACATAATGGTCATAAATTGTGGAATTCGCTTCATCCCAATCTAAAATGTATAAATAATTAAATTGACCGTTTTCAAAAAACTATTCAAATCTCAACTTCTAGAAAAAAACTGAAGTTTGTAAATGTTGAGAGTCTATACTTATCGTTTCTGTCAAAATGGTGGTTTGTATTTTGCATGGCTGCGTATGCATTGCTTGTTATTTTGATTACATTTGTGTACATGTTCCACTATATAGCTAACTTCTAAATAATGCTAAATTAATCTCAATCTATACTACCAATTGCACAATATTATAATATTGACTCATTGACTGTTGAACAATCGGTTTCTCTTTGTTTTTGACTGACTTTAATTATTCTATCTGCATATTATAAATAATTAATTGCAATTCCACTTTATATTCTTTCCTATCGAAAACTAATGTAAAATGTATAGCGATTCCAACACTAGACAAGCCATGCTTTTTGTGGGTTTCCACCGTATGTTCGTGTTTATGCACATATGTACTTATAACTCATATTAAATTTATTGTTAAAATACATGTAACTCGATTACCGTATACGCGTATAGTATCCCTAACTTAAGGTTCATCTGTGAAATTTTTTAAAAGAAGCTAATTTCGACTGATTTGGGTAGGTATGGGTATGGACAACTACCAAAAAAAAGGAAGGAGGGATAGGGGTTGGGGAATTTTTTTTATTAGAGGTCAAAGGTCATTGACCCCTGCCCAAATCACTAAAAATTATATTTCAGCAACAAAATATGGTATATAGATGATCTTGGTGTCAAAATGCACAGAATTACAATAGAAGATGACATCAAATAATTATTGACCCTTGGGACCAAATCCTGACCTCCGAAAATGAGTTCAAAGGTCACAAAACAATGTTATTACTAAAATGTCATATTTATAGCAACAAAATATGGTATATAGATGATCTTGGTGTCAAAATGCACAGGATTATGAAAGAAGATGACATAGAATAACTACTGACCCTTAGAAAAGAGGTCAAAGGTCAAAAATAGACGTATTACTAAAATGTCATATTAGTAAAATAACAGGAAAATTACCATGAGCACAAACAAATCTAAGAGGCTAATTTCAACTTATTGTGGCGGGTATGGGGGTAATTATTTATTCCAAGAGCAAAGAAGGAGGGGGAAATTCCCTTTCTGAGGGTCAAAGGTCTTTGACCCTGCACTAAAACACTATAAATTGTATCTCAGCAGCAGTATGTTTTTCATAGGCCTAGATGATCTTGGTGTCAAAATGCACAGAATTATACTAGGAGACAAACACAATATGAAATGGATTCTTCACCACCAAAATACGAGGTTAAAGGTCAAAATGAGCAATTGGGCGGGGGGGGGGGGCGGTTAAAGTTCATTAGTGTCAAATAGTTTGTGTATGTAAAGTATATGTGCATTTATAATCATGTTTGGTGTTTGTTGGGAAGGAGCGTAATCATACATTCAGCCTACGTTTGTTTTATTATTAAAACGATTCTCGGTCACATGGGAAGGACATTAAATTGAAGGACGTCTAATGCTGGGTTATGTGGAATTGTTTTCTTTTTCTGTGAGGCTATTAGGTTTTTTAGTTAAAGATGAAGTGCTTTTGCAAGAAAATAGCAAAGGGAAACCGGTTTATGCAGGCATACTTCAAGGAATGATCAGTTTATTTGTTGTTGTTTGTTTGATCAATCCCAGTGTTAGCTGCAGTGAATCAGAACTCATTCTACTATGGGAAGGGGAGGGTGTTTATGGAAGTTGTCACAAGGCAGAACTATTTCTCATCGTTTTCGTTATTGTTTTGGAGATGCTGCAACAGTTCTGCTGCGTGAAGTATCATGGGATTGTATGTTTGTTGCTGGTCTGCAGAGATAAATCTGTATATTTATGATTTGCTGGTATGCCAGCAGTGTGGTTGCGTAACTCTATTGCCCGGAGCGTAATTCCTAATATAGGTTTTTTCTTAGTGATATACGCTTCTGGGAAGTCAGTTCTGGCCACATTTTTTCTGCGAGATTGCAGTCGGTAGGAGGGGGGGGGGGGGGGGGGGGGTGGTTACGTGTACAAGTTTCAAGAGAACCCCTCCGTGTTTTTCGTTATTTTCTTGAGACGCGGTTCTGCTGACAAGTATCATATGGAATGTATTTGTGACTGGCAGAGTTAAATCTGTAATTGTACGTTATCTAGTAGGTATGCCCGGTATGCCAGAGAGTGGTTGTTTGACTGGCCAGAGCGTAATTCTTAACTCTAATTTTTTTAATTTTTTTTGTAAGACACGCATCTGGGGCCGGGGGGGGGGGGGGGGTCAGTTCTAGCTACATTATCTCTGCTAGATGACAGTCAGTGGTTGGAGTTCGTGGACTGGAAAATACATCGTTGGGTTATGGGCCAGTCACAAATCAGTTGCGATGCGTCGGCGATGGGTAAAACCGGGAAATTTGAACAAAATCTTGAGACAGATCTCACGATTTTGCACCCGTCGGAGGCGCTCTCCGGACGCCTGCGGCTTGTCGCAGATTTTTTTAGCATCGCCACACCCGTCGCGGTCCCCAACTTTGAACTTAAAATTTTAAGATTGCTCGCAAGATTTTTCACCCATTTTGGGCATCCCAGACACAATCTCCGATGACCTACGATGCCCTCCGATTAATCGGAGGCGTCCTCCGAATAATCTGAGACTAGTCGCAAGATTCTGTGTGGGATTTGAAATTCAGGTTGAGATTCAATGTCTGCGAGTGGTCTCCGGCGCCCTCCGACTGAATCGGAGGCGCCCTGCGACGATTCGTACGCTTTCTGTGATCGTCTCCGACGAATCGTACGGTGGAATCGTAGTAAATTAAAAGAAAAGATGCTCGCAGATATCGTCTCCGATGCAATCGGAGGCGATCGGAGGCTAATCCCACGATTTTTCGACAAAACCGGGTCAAAATCCTTGAAAAAATCTCACACAATGTGACTGCTCCACTTTTATTAGGATTATTGCTAGGATTGTTCAAGGATTCTTTATTTTCTACGACGACCCCCGGCCAAAACTAATCCCCGACAGATCGCCGACATTGTGACTGGGCCATTAGACATTCCCTAAAAGCGGGAGTTTCAAACCCTGTCTCTAGTTTTGGCGACGCGATGACTGGTTTTTGTATTGCAACAGTGGTCTTTTGTTTTTAGTTCACTCAGTGATTGATTATTACCGGTAATAATATGCCGTCCCCTTTTTTTTCTCCTTTTTTGGAAGGGGAGCAGGGCATATTTTTTTGTGCTATATAATGCACTTCATCAGTCACCATTCTTTCAGTTTACTTTTCTTTTTCCTTGTTTTTATTTGTGTGTCGGTTTATATGACAGATTGCAAGGACAAATACCGGCTTTTGGGGGGTATTGATCGAAAGGAAGGCATCTTGACTTATTTATTTTGTTTTAGTCTTGAGATCCATTTCTTTGATCATTGTTTTGTTCTTCCAATAGTTCCAATAGGATTTGCACATTCTCCTCATCCAGGTTGTTTTCTTCTTGGTTGGATTGTGGAGATGCTTTAGTCCTAGATCGAACAAGTTCATATTTTATGTTTTTGTGCCGTTTGTATGCCAAGGGTTGGGTATCAAAATAGCCTACATGTATTTAGGTATTCGTTTTCACTAATCCAGTGCCAGTGTTTGAGAAGGGCCCGTTTGAGGGCTGGGTGTGTGACTCGTGGGTAGTATGGTAGGACGAACACTAGTGGGGTATTTTTATTTTATTTTTCTCTCTCACGCTTAGAGTCCGCGGAAGTCTCGCCCCTTTGAGGAAGGAGGGCTAGGTCTTCGTTTGTGTATCCGCGCTTGTTAAGTTTGTCTTTGAAGAATTCAACCCTCTTCTCAAACTCTTTTAAATGGGTACATATACGTTTGTATCTAGTCACTTCGCCCTTGATTAAGTCGCCAAATACCGACTTAGGGTGTGCTGAATCTCTCTGCTGTATACAAGACTCTCTCACTGCAAGGTGCACCAAGCTCCTCTCCTTAATAATAGGAAACTGTTGGGACATCTCACTTCACTGGGGTAACTAGTCAAGGTACAGTACATGTAGGCTAACTAGGTTTTATGAGTAATCACTCCTTAAACAAAGACATCATTCATGTTGTTTTATGTATATCTCTAGGGTGGTGGTTTGTGGATTCAATATGGGTCTTCGAATAATGACCTTTGACCTTTGAGGTCATATGTGGCGGTCAATTTGTTATCTTACATGTATATCACACTTTACATTTTTCTACTTTCAGTGTAATTATGAGCATTTTGACACCAAGATCATACAATTACCATATGTTGTTGCCGAGATACAATTTATAGTGTTTTAGTCCAGGGTCAATGACCTTTGACCTCTGCTCTTAGAATAAATAATAACTCCAATACCCGTCACGTAAGTTAAAATTAGCCTCTTCGATTTGTTTGTGCTCATTTTTATTTAATGGTAATTTTCCTGTTATAAATATGACATTTTAGTAATAAAATTGTTTTGTGACCTTTGACCTCATTTTCGGAGGTCAGGATTTGGTCCCAAGGGTCAATAATTATTTGATGTCATCTTATATTGTCATTCTGTGCATTTTGACACCAAGATCATCTATGTACCATATTTTGTTGCTGAAATATAATTTTTAGAGATTTGGGCAGGGGTCAATGACCTTTGACCTCTAATAAAAAAAGTTTCCCAACCCCCATCCCTCCTTCCTTTTTTTTGGTAGTTGTCCATACCCATACCCACCAAAATCAGTTGAAATTAGCTTCTTTTAATTTTTTTTCACAGATTGGCTCGCAATATATGGCTAATTTAGGGTTACTAGTACTGTAGTGCATATCGAAATAAAGTGAAGTGAATTAGAATTGAAAAGCACCGCTGGAGGGCGCGCTCTACAGTCTGGTGCCAAGTCTGGCTTCCAGTCTCAAACCAAATGCGTACGCGCGCACGTAGACGAAGTTTTCGTGGTGCGGTGATGATAAGAAATATTAAGAGTTAATAAGATAGTCTAGCCGATCAGAAGGATATCTGAACATGCGGGGAAATAAACGCCAGAAACACGGGAAAGGGAGTCGAAAAAAGAGGAGGAAGATAGACTTACTTGCAATTAGTCGCAAAGTAAGAGAAAGAAAAAAAGCCGGAACTGTGATTGTTAATAACACGAGTCGTGGGTAAGCCGTCTTGTTTTTTAAAATTATTTTATCATCTTAATATTAAATATGAGGGTAAACTCCAATCAGTGCACGGCACTGCTTTCAATATAGGCCCTCAGGTGCTGAATGGCGAAGGACGCGGCTACATCGTTATCGTAGTGCAGCCGCTGGCACGTAAAGGCGACTACCTTCTTATTCCTCCATGATAGAACTAAGCTGGCCACATCGACTCAAGTCATGACTACAGAGTACAGAGCACATCCTGAGATCGAAATATTCGATGTCATGCCGGCGGCCCACATTTTTAAACAACTGACTAGACAAGATCTAGTATTATTATGTATGAAATACACATAATGCATGGCCTACCGGTAGTCAACTACTTGGATAATAACAATAATATATTACAAAAGTCAAAACTCTATTTTTGTATTCCCCTCATATTGTCCTGAAAGTTTAGTTTTGATATACCTTTAAATTATGTATACAATTATGTTAAAGGGATCGTATACGTTTGGTAATTGGAACCCACTGTTTGTTTCAATACTATATAGTTATAGATATATACCATAAAACTAACCTGTAAAAGTTTCATTTCAAAAGGTGGTAGCGATTTTGAGATATTGCTGAAAATCTGGAGCAGTTCTGTTCACGCAGGAAGAATAATCTGCATTGGAATACACAATCTGAGAAACGTCACTGCAGTATAACGCTTCTCAGATTCACATTTTTGGGGATAAAAAGTGATATCTTTTTTCATAACCGCAGTACTTTGAAGTAGGCATTTCATCTATTTTTTTAATTGCTTCAGTGACACACCAATTTATAGCCACGATGAAAGAGCAGGTCTCAAGCATTCCACCAATGTAAAAAAAAAAAAATCGGGCAAGCGGTTCTCAAAATACAGAAATTTTAATAATGCAAAAATTGGTTCAAATTGTCGCTAAAGGTCAAAGGTCACCTTATGTTTTTCTTTATAAAGGCAATGGCACCGTCAAGAATGTAAATATTACAGTATTATCTCTCATAACTCCAAAACGGTTTATTCAATGTTGTTCATATTTGGCACAATGATTACTTATATTGTTGCGCTCTAATTTAAAGCAAAATTATGATATTAAAATAATGTTTAATTGCTCATTTGCATATTTAATTACCAAAATGTTGAAAAAAAAAAAAAAATTGCCGTATTTTTGGACTATTATTAATGTGAAGCACGTGTGAAGTAGGTCTTTCTAGCAGGGACAAATCACCGACAGAATAAAAGATTCTCTAAAAAGAATAAATTATCTAATTTGCTCAATTAATTAATGATAAGTCTTGTTACAGTAACTTATTCCTTCTATTCACTGTCACACCTTCTGTTGAACTTGTTATAACAATAACCCTTGTCCTACTTCCTTCAAAGAGTAAGACTGATTACATGTACAGATGTATCAGTAATTGGCTTAATTGGATTGCATGATAATTACATGCGCATTAATTATGCCAGCCAATTGCCGCCATATATCGTAATTTACATATGTACACGTACATCCATCGACATTATTTTGTCCAAATAATTTAACATTAAAATTCAGTTGACTCTCGTTATAAAGAGCACTTTTATACACAAGTTCTGCTTATTACAATATAAAGAGCAAATTCTTAAGTCTAAAAAGGTCAATTTCTCTTCCTGTTTTTTGTTTTTTGCCGTCTTCTTATAACAACATTCCTGTTATAAAGAGAAAAAGAGTACAGAACATACATGTAGTCCAGCCAGTCCATTTGAATAATAAAAATGCATCAGAATTAGGCCTAAGTAAGAAGTTGAGTCACAAACAATGACAAAACAAATCCATAGCGCAATAGGTTAACGAGAAAAATGGGACGTTTTTGTCCAAAAAAAATACCTAACATTAATCGTTTTCTGACATGTAAATACACAATAAGTATAAAATGACTCTCTTCCTTTAATATGTAAATATTTTTTGGATGTATCAATACGATTTAGGGGATGAAAATTGGTGACTAATAACGACGACTGTAAACAAATTGTACGTGTTCGGTACCCAACCTTCCACAGTATCATGTGTATGAAATTGTCTTGTGGTAACCAGTCTACTGACAATCATGCTGAAGCAAGTGTGAAAAACTGGGAAAAAACGCTGTACAAAAGTACATTTTTGGGGGGCCGTTTTAGAACCAAAACTACTAAAAACTTTAATTCTCATAAAGGAATATATTTCCTACCTTCTGAAGAAGTCCGGTGTGGAAAAAATAGCGAACTTCTGTGATAATCTGGTCTCCAAATTTGTCTTTCGCACCGTTTGAAAACCGCTGGTCCGATCTTCGCAGGAAAAACGAGGTGGGTAAAAGCACTCGTGTTCTTCCGGAAATTACCGATCACGCGCCGATGTCGGGAACCTAAACGCCCCCGATTGGTCAATAAAAAACTAATGGTAAACCGAGTACAACCGAGCGAAAGCCGAAAGGACGTGCCACGCACGATCGGGCTCACTTCCGGCGCTGTGCAGGCAGTTTTTTTCCTACACCACGTTTTATTTTAACTCATAACTAACAAACTACTGGGTCGTTTGCGCTGATTTAGCGGCAATAATCCCGTAAGATATGCATTATTACGATTACGAATTTTCACGATCATCTTTGTTATAAAACCTGAGATACAATCTAATATATTTCGACATCATTTTTTTTTTTTTTTGCAACGTGTATGCGTGGGGCTGTGTGCGCGGTTACCGCGACTGGTTTTGTGACGTCACTGAGAGGCCTATTTGAAGTGAAAAGTTTCTAAAAATGCATTATACTATCTATCCAAAGCTGCTGTACTTCTTACCAAGTAAGTTTTTATTGCCATTAATTTTTTGAGTAATTACCAAACGTATGCGATCCCTTTAACCAGTTCGCGCCGGATGACGTATATAAATGCAAAGTTTTCCCCAGATTCAAAACGAATGACGCATAAACACGCTACGAGCAAGGCCGGAAATGTCTGTCAGCAGCGAGCAAGGCCGGAAATGCGTGGGTGTGCTTCCCGGCACTATTGGCCTGAACCCGCTTCGGATCGAGTTTCATTAAAAATAATCCCGCCCCTCGGCTCGGTGATGTTAAAATAATCCCGGCGCGAACTGGTTAAAAAGTCTTCACAGTATTGACCTCAGTTTGTAACTAAAAATTCAATAACTTTAGAAGTATATGACCTATTAAGTTTATTTCCACATCATTCTCATGTTGTTCGGTGCAAATTTGTGTTCTTGGGGTTTCTCATAAAAAGCCAATCATAACACTCAATATTTCAACTGTGAGGGCCGGGTACAAAAACGTGTTAAATTAACATGGAATAACCAAACTGATTCTTCCAGAACTATAACTTTTGCGTAAAGGTTTTTAACAAACCAAGAGACCCCAATTGAAACTTACTGCGGCAGACCATGGTCAAATTCGTTATTATATTATATTATATTATATTATTATTTTCTGGTAATGAAACCAAGGATCCTTCAAAAGCACTCAAGGCACTGTAGCTCGTAAGCCAAAAGAAACCCGTAGACAGAGGCTGTGTCAGCCAGGAACACCGGGGCAAACCCCTTCTCTTAGCGATAAGTGTTCTGGGTTCTTTTACGTGCATTATACAATTTTATAATGTTATAATGGGAAAGATATATACACACATTATAAATTATACAACACACGGGACCTACAACTTCCCATCCGAAGGACGAAGCAATAGTGGTTTAATTGCCTTGCTTAAGGACACACGTGTCGACGGCTGGGATTCGAACTCACGCTCTTTGGAACAGAAAACACACGCTCTTAACCACTCGGCCACTCCATAGGATACACCATTGGTAATAGGTAATTGCTTGAATTATCATGAATGGGTGGATTTGGGGGGTTGTATTTTATAGTAAATATTGTTTAACTGACCTGTCCGAAGTTTTACAATCGTGAATGGCGAGAAAAGCAAGAAAAACAGCATTTGTTTTGAACTGGCGTCGAGCAGTTATTTTTATGTTATTTGTATTTTCAGATGAGTAAGATATTACTTAATAATTCGGTAGTAAATATTTTTGATATCTGCAAATGGTGTATCCTACCTTTAAGGAAAATAACTCGGTTGGAACAAATTTGAGAGATTCTGACTGGTACGGTACGCGGTATGGGTGAAGCTCCGGATCCCAGGTACGAATTTATGTGTGAAAAGCACGCAGCGCGCTACATGCATTATGCAGACTTGAGCTTGTCAAGCTAGTGCGCACAAGAGATATGAAAACGCCGCATCAGCAAACAGCGATGTCGGTGAGCACAATTTTGGAAGTTTCACCTTTTCGTTTTACAATTGAGACAATTTAATTTCAACTTAACCCTGAGGGTACCTACATGTATTCCCAACAAGATAAGTGCATATGAAATACTGGGCCCTTTAGTGTCTCTGTAATAAGGTTGTGCATTCTCTTTATGTGGTTAAAGGTAGGATACACCATTGGTAATTGCTTAAATTATCATGAATGGGTATATTTGGGGGGTTGTTCTTTATAGTAAATATCGTTTAACTGACCTGTCCAAAGTTTTACAATCATGGATGCCGAGAAAAGCACCGAAAAACAGCGTTTGTTTTCAACCAGCGTCAAGCAGTAATTCTGATGTTATCTTTGTTTTTTTTCGCAATCGCTGTCGGGCGATCGCAAATTTTTCTTTATATAATTCAATTTTTCGGAATAATTACAGGATATCTAGCGCAATCATTTAACTGGATGCCTAGAATCATTATTTACTTTCCAATGAGTAAGATATTTCTTAATAATTCGGAAGTAAATATTTTCGATATCTGAAGATGGTGTATCCTACCTTTAAATATACTCTGTTTGTGTATTTTGTTCTGATTCCCCATTTTGCTATCAACTGTAGCACACACCAAGGACTACAGCCAGGCTCTGCTAATTTGACTCCAAACAACATTCCAGAGGTACAGTACAGTACATCCATTTCTGTTACATGTACCTTGTATTATTTATGTGTTTAAGAAATGACATTTTTTCCAGAACAATTTTTTTTCAGAACAATTGTAGGAAATCTAGCGCTAGCCCAGGTTGGAGTCCTCCGTTGTGTAAAACGCGAAAGATTCCAGGGTATCAATGTATCCTGCCATAGCGAACAATTTTACAACAACTTTTTTGTTCATATTTTTACCTGATGAAGGAAGCCGAAATCTCGCTTATGTATTCCTTGTGTCTGGAATTACAGATCGTCATAGGTTATTAAAAGTTAGCCGAAATCTCGCTTATGTCTTCCTTGTGTCTGGAATTACAGATCGTCATAGGTTATTAAAAGTTAATGTGTCTTTGGGCTACTTATTTACAGAAAATAAATTGCAAATCCACGCTTTTCGACGTAAACATCATGTACGAACTTTTTACGTGGCTGCCGGGTACCCGCGCGCACAGACGTCAGAAGTTCGTACATGATGTTCACGTCCAAAAGCGTGGATTTGCAATTTATTTTCTGAAAATAAGTTGCCTAAAGACACATTAACTTTTAATAACCCATAACGATCTGTAGTTCCATACACAAGGAATACATGAGCGAGATTTTGGCTTCCTTTATCAGGTAAAAATATTTAAAAATGTTGTTGTAAATGTTTTTGCTATGGCAAGATACATTGATACCCTGGACGTCAGTCGTAATGCAATGAAGAACGTCGTCTAACCTGGGCTAATCTAGCGCAATCATTTTGCTGGATGCCTACAATTATTATTTACTTTCAAATAAGTAAGATATTTCTTAATAATTCGGTAGTAACATTTTTTGATATCTGCAAATGGTGTATCCTACCTTTAACATTTACAAGCTTTTTTTTCTCTTAATAATATAATTTATGAAGTATCAAGCAAGTTTACTTTGGGTGTGTTCGTAATAGCTCACCCGGATCGACTCTGGTTAACAGTCACTGGTGCCCTTTACGCCGCTGTTTTTTGTTAGATGTATGTTATTTGCCTCTTTTTGATTTTCAAGATGGCATACCCTGATAAATGAAGAAAAAAAAGGTTTGCCTGTGAGAATGGGAGAGATTGAGCTCTTTTACATGAACTTTTTTACAAATCTTTTTTTTATTTATTCCAGGAGGATTACAGTTCAGACGGTAGTGTGGAGCAGGAGTCGTCAGCATACGAACAGCTGCTGACGACATTAGGTACAACTAAAGAGGAGCAATACTTAGGTACAATGTAGCTCAATAACCAACAAACTATCATTCATTCATTCATTCATTCATTCATTACTGGTTTATTGTTTTGAAAATCTTACATGAATAACTTCCATTCGCAGCTATAAGCCGAATGGCGGAGTCATAAACACACACGTTAACAATTTAACCCTAACCCCCTCCTGGGTATTTTGGCTAGAAACCCTGCCAGACGCAACTTATTGCATACTTTGTCACATTGACTTGTGTGCAGAGTGCAGCAATGTCAAGCAGTCACCACAGATGCACTGTGCTGGATCTGGCAGGGTTAGAGTTAATTTGTGGAAAAATATATATTTATTAAAACTGTTGACAATTCATTATGAAATTCAATCAAAATGTCTACGAAAAAATAAACCCAAATATGTAAATAAGAGATCATGATAAAAACATTGATCAATTTTATGGAATGTCATTAAAATATCTAACCCTCCAGGGTATTTTGGCTAGAAACCCTGCCAGATGCAACAGATTGCATACTTTGTCACATTGACTTGTGTGCAGAGTGCAGCAAGGTCAAGCAGTCACCACAGATGCACTGTGCTTGATTTGGCAGGGTTAGGGTTAATTCATTCATTACTGATTTATTGTTTTAAAATCTCACATGAATAACTTCCATTCGCGGCTATAAGCCGAATGGCGGAGTTATAAACACCCGTTAAAAATTCATTAAATTGTGGAAAAATATATTGATTAAAACTGTTGACGATTCATTACGAAATTCAATCAAAATGTGTACGAAAAAATAAACCCAAATAAATAAATAAGAGATCATAATAATTACATTAGTCAATTTTATGGAATGTCATTAAAATTGTATTATCCAGTTTATTGGAATTTAACCGGGGTTGTGTGTACAGGCATTTTTGGAAACATTCAGAATTGAATTGAATTAAATTAAAGAGGTCATTTGTCTTGCTTTCTTACGGTATCATTGTGTGTGTTCTGTTTCATACTTGTAGATGATGAAGATGATGCTGAGGAGGAGGAAGAAAGTGGAGAAGACGACGACGTAGATGACGACGAAAGTGATGAGGGAGTAGAGAAGTGGAATGAAGGAGCTAAGGATGGCCGGGAAGACGAAGGTACCAGTAAGTGCAGTGTTGAGGAAGTGTGGTCAGGGATTGTGATGTAATCAGAGAATCAGGGGTTTAAATCCAGTTGCTGGCCATACAAAAGTATGTGACCCGCTCCATCGTAATCGGGAATAAGTCGCTGAGGCCGTTTTACGCAATCGGCCCGTTGAAGTGAACGCATGGATGAAAATCGTGACCAAGTCGATTTTCTGAACATTGTATTTTTAGGAAGTGTTGTTATCACAGATTATTGTCATTAATGTCTTGTATGTAAAAACGATCAATAAAGATGAAAATTGAAAGGATTTGTGTGCGCTGTCCGTATGATTTTGGTCAATTTTGTTTATTTTAAAGCTGTTTTTCTCGGAATGTGGATTCGGCAAATAAATATACACCTGTCATCTTCATCAGACCATAACTCGTTAATCTAAACAGATACATACTGGTGATGGGTATCATTAGAAAGCTTATGAAATTCCCTTTCTCACCATGTGCATATCTCCAAAAGTCATTTTGAGACTTATTCCTGATTTTGATGGAGCAGGTCACATATGTTGTTTCCTTGGGCAAGCCACTTCACCCCAACTTGCCTCTCTCCACCCAGGAGTATAAATGGGTACCGGCATTCACTGGGGAGTAACCTGCGATGGACTAGGATCCCATCCAGGGGGAATAGAAATATTCTTAGTTGTTTTATACTAGAAAAACCGGAGTTAAACACCGGCCTGATGAGCCACATTGGCTCGTGACTGGCTTGACTACTTTTACTCGGTGTTTAGTGCCCAGTCTGCCGTGGCTCAGGACATTAAAAAGCAGGGGCCATTTTCATAGAGCTGCTAAGCACAAAAATTTGCTTAGCATGCAAATTAGTCCTTGGCAAAAACAAGGTTACAGACCAAATTTCCACGTGATCTTTATTGCTTTTGATTGATAACCAGCTGGTTGTTTGCTTAGCATGAAAAACACGTAGATTTTGGCTGGTAACCTGTTTTTTATGAGCAAGACTTTTTTGTGCTAAGCAAATGTTTGTGCTTAGTAGCTCTATGAAATTGGCCCCAGGTGGGTTCGGGGAGGGAGCATGTTGTGAAAATAAAATTGTAGGGTCATTCCGTGTCAAATCGCCCAATGGGTTATACCCCCACCCCTTTCAAATTAGTTTATATTTGTTTTATAGGGTTATTTTGGGTGAAAAAGCCAAAATTTCAAGTTTTAACAGTTTGACCTGCGGTTTTCTTTCTGCCGCCTACAAATTTGTTGGCGATTTTAACCAAAATGGGCATATCTACCAATGATCAAAGGACCATATGCATGGTGCAATCTGCACACTTTTTTCGTGAAATTGTGTGCAGTACCCTTGCTGCCATGTTTGTACAATTCTCATGGTCGGAGGCTGTTCCACCTATTGCACACGCCGTCGGGCAAAGGGGTGTCCCTCCATTTAATTTGTACAGGGAATTACGTGTTTTCTATATTTTTTTACAGCAATAAAAAAAATGCATACTTTTTTTCCCGGTGTATCGTGGGAGATTTTGTTACTTTATAAAACAATGAAATTTGGAAATATTTCGGTGTAGTGTTTAATAGACATTGGACAATAATTAATTATTTAGATTGTTTTTACATAGACCACAACACTATTTATTGCTACTCATTCCCTTTTGAGTCCAGAGGGGGTGATAACTAACAGCCACCACTGACCAATCAGAGACAAGAAACAGGGCCCGCTGACGTCATGCCGACCGCGAGAATAGAAACAAATTTAACATATTTTCCACTCTCATCCAAGTTCTCCATATTAACATGGGTAGTCTAACATTTTGTTATCTAAACGTGAACTTTACTCTTGGTTTATACTTTTAACTGTAGTTAATACCCCGCAAAGATTTTAATTTTAAACCATTTTTCTTTCTTTTTAAAATCTTGTCATCAGGCTAGCCCTATCAGTTATCTCAGAACTGTTTTCTCTGGTTGCCCTGGGTTAAAACACTAAAACAGTACATATACAGAACATTAAAAAACTAATTAGTTAATTAAACAAACCATTGGGTTCTGTGACATGATTTTTATGAATTTGTGCTATTTCAGATGAGACAGAATTAGTCCAAGATGAAGGTGAAGGGAAACAGCAAGATGACGATAATGAAGAGGACATTGATGTAGATGATGATGATGACGACATTGATGATGATGAAGCAACACAAGATGATGAGGAAGCAAAGACTCAGTTGAGAGGTACCATTGAATCAGTGACCAGAGTTGTAGTCGAGTCCCTGCAAGTCCGTCCACAAGTCCTTTCGTGAAGCCAGTCACAAGTCCCTTCATAAAGGCAGTCGCAAGTAACTGGATGAACAATGACAAAGGAATGCTATTGTCAAAGCTGATTTGAATAGCTTGCGATTTGAATTGGAACTGAAGGACTTGTGATGGACTTGTGATGGACTTGCATGGACTTACAGGGACTTACAGGGACTTACAGGGACTTACAGGGACTTACAGGGACTTACAGGGACTTACAGGGACTTACAGGGACTTACAGGGACTTACAGGGACTTACAGGGACTTACAGGGACTTACAGGGACTTGCTGGAACTTGTGATGGACTCGACTACATCCCTGTCAGTGACGCATCGGAATGATTACCCTAAACTACAATGTATCTAGCATAGTTCTGTTGAAAACCCTGCTCAATGGAAATGCATGCGATACAGGATCAAGTGTAGCAGGATCCACCATAGTACGGCAGATATGTGACCGGCTCTACAAAAAGGGGTCTTAAGTCGCGCTGTGCACTATTATGTAATGGCCCGCTCAACGTTGAGAGGGTAAACATTTCATCAAAATGTGTTTTTTATTTGCTGTCATGAATGAAATCTTTAACGCATACGGTTTAAGGTTTCATTAAAAGAAATGTTAATTTTGATGAATAAAGTGGAAAAAACAACAATTTTGTGTGCATCGTTCTGTTGTAATACAGCAGAGCCGGCTATTTCAAAGCCTGTTTTCTCAGTTGTGTAATTTGAACTCTGAAAAAGTAATCAATAAGTAAACAAAATGGGAGGGGCTATGGATCTCTATTATATACTAAATAAAAGCTTACGTTGTGGGCTTTCTTACCATGTATATAACTCAATTTATTTTTTAATTGCGACATTAGACACCTTTTTGTAGAGCCGTTCACATATGTGGAGGGATTGTGGCTTTGATGCTGCAAGTATAGAATTTGGCACACAGTCGGAGTATTTCCCAAGATTTGTCCAGAAATTGCAGAAATACAGTGGAACACCGCTACACCGTAATTATAATAATAATCATCATTTAAAAAACGCTTTCCATGTCACAAAGACATCCCAAAGCGCTGTACAAAGATATAACAATCATAAAAACATCAAGTAATCTAAAACTATCAATTAGGTGACAAAAAAAGTACTGCTTAAAAAGATTAGTTTTCAAATTAGCTTTAAAAATTTCAAAATTATCAGCAGATCGGATTGCTGCTGGAAGCCTATTCCACAGACGAGGGGCATATATTGTGAATGTTCGATCGCCATAGTATTTAGTTTTGCCAAGTGGCTGCTTTAAACATATCACACCAGAGGTTGTCGAGCGCAGAGTGCGTGTACTCGGTTTAACCCTCGGTTTAACGGCTTGTGGTTATTTTTGATAGATCTGTTCTACAAGAGGATGGCACATGACATTGGTGAAGTGACTGCTAGTCAGTTGGCGAAAGGTGAAGTAACACACAAACTCCAAGCAAAGGTAAACGCCAAAATGCATTATAACCCTAACAGCCCAAACCTTTTTACTTTAATCCTTTTCTAAACCGCACAAACTCCAACACCTTGGAATCACACTCTTGCCTCACAGTACCCAATTACACAAACTCCAACAGTACTCTGGCTGTAACAATACCCAATCAGTCAAACTTCAACAGGGCCGAATTTCACGGCGCTGCTAAGTGCACGATTTTCTGCTAACCGAGCCTCCGTCTATTTCATGGGGACCGTAAGCAGTAAGCACAGCAAAAGGCACGCTTAACCTAGCGGGAAAATTTGCTTAAAGGTAGGATACACCATTGGTAATTGCTTGAATTTGCTATGAATTATCATGAATGGGTAGATTTGGGGGGTTGTGTTTTACAGTAAATATCGTTTAATTGACCTGTCCGAAGTTTTACAATCATGGATGCCGAGAAAAACAGGAAAAAACAGCATTTGTTTACAACTGGCGCCGAGCAGTTATTCTTATGTTATCTTTGTTTTTTCGCGATCACCATCCGGCGATCGCGAATTTTTCTTTATAAAATTCAATTTTTCGGGATAATTACAGGAATATCTAGCGCAATCATTTTGCTGGATGCCTAGACTCATTATTTACTTTCAAATGAGTAAAATATTTCTTAATAATTCGGTAGTAAATATTTTCGATATCTGCAAATGGTGTATGCTACCGTCAAATCAAAGACGTAACAGTAGAATCTCCATGCGCGCGCAAACGTTAACACAAAAAAGCCTTGAAATAACGCTTAAGGCTAGGAAATTTGTCTGCTAAAGTTAGCACAACTTTTCCGCTAACTGTTAAGCAGCGCCGTGAAATTGGGCCCAGGCCAGTTGGATTTAGCAGGCAAGTCATTTTATGTGTTAAGGTATCAAACTTTATGATGAGTTGGACTGTGTTAGATTGAGCAGTAAAGTGATACATTTATGAGTCACAGTTGAATTTAGCAGGTAAGTCCTGGGGAACCATTGGGGGGTTATGGTTAATATTGGCATTTAGTACAACATTATGACAATTATATGTTCTGTCAAAAGGGTAATATTAAGGGAATAAATGTGTGTTCGAGAGGTTTTAATCACTCTGTTTAATACCGCTTGGAGTCTGGGTGCTGATAATTACCCGAGCCGAAGGCGAGGGTAATTATCAGCACCCAGACTCCAGAACAATACCCAATCAGTCAAACTTCAACAGGCCAGTTGGATTTAGCAGGCAAGTCATTTTATATGTTAAGGTACCGTACCAAACTTCATGATGAGTTGGACTGTGTTAGATTGAGCAGTAAAGTGATACATGTATGAGTCACAGTTGGACTCAGTTGAATTTAGCAGGCAAGTCCTGGGGAACCATTTGGGGGTTATGGTTAATATTGGCATTTAGTACAACATTATGACAATTATAAGAGTAATATTATTGGCTTAATATTTGGACATTAATTTGACTATATAATATTTTTTTAATTTATTTCAGTGGAATGTCTTGGGCAGAGTTGTCTTTTCCTCCATGTCTGCTAAGAAGCCAGTCAATCTGAAAATACCTGATAATGTGACTTTTAACAACCTGAATGTAAGTTGCTTATATTTTATCGTGTATTTCTGCATGGTAACATGAAGTCGAAGTTGGCTAAATAAAATGGTCCCATTCATAAAATGACTGAAAATGTGAATAATATTGTAACATAGACCGATGCTGGTGTCGACAAACACACAGGAAAGAAACAGAGAAAGGTATTCTGTGGTTACTTTCCGGTGATTCTCAGCTTGTTCTTTAGCACAACACTCGCATCAAAACACTGACATGTAGCTAACGTTATCACGCGGTACTCGAAACTGGTCTAAACCGGTCTAAATCGGGGCGCACCAGCGGGGACCCCTAGGGCGACTTCAACGTGGAATTGCTCTAGTCCCCTCTACCAGCCAACCGGCACAGACGTTACAATATCCCAGTGGGGAAAAGTAAATCATTCTCATGATTACAGAAAGTGCGTTATTGTAATGAGATGACGTAATGGTAACAGCGTGACTTCTGGATAACAAAAAAATCCCTTGGAAAATAATCTATATGTATGCTTGCAGTTTTTCCTGACCATTCCACTATTTCCCACCCTGTTGCGTAAGACGCAACAATGGCTATAGAAAACGCACCCTGAAGAAAATAAATGTTATAATTCACACATGGGGCCAATTTCACAGCAGTGCTTAACCAGTTCGCGCCAGGATTATTTTAACATCACCGAGCCGAGGCGCGGATTATTTTTAACGAAACTTGATCTGAGGCGGGTTCAAGCCGATACTACCGGGAAGTTGCTCGCTGCTGACGGACATTTACGGCCTTGCTCGTGGCGTGTTTATGCGTCATCCATTTTGAATCGCGGAAAAACTTTGCATGTATATACGTCCTCTGGCGCGAACTGGTTAACAGTTTAGCTGGAAAAGTTGTGCTAACTACATGTATAGCAGAAAATTAGCTAAGGGGCCATTCGAAATGTTCAATGTTTTAAAATTTTGACTTTTGGTCGAAATTGTTTTGACCCAGTCCATTTTTTAATAAAAAATGGACTTGTCATGCAGTAAAAAAGTCTAAATACATTTACAGTTACGTGTACATGTACATGTACCTGTAAATGTCCAGTTTAGTGACGGCGTGATGAAGCTGTTGGTCTGCCCCTTTTGCACAGGTGCCCAGAAGATTTCTGCATGTTCCATTTCTGCAAAACTGGTTTCTTTTGGACTATTTTTAGAGAGCAAACATGACGTGCACACAAAACGTTCGTACGGTGAACAGGGATTTTTCATAATTTGCTTCTGTTCCGTCCAAAAACTGCGGAGATTTGTAGGTACCTCGCACGTTGGGACATCCATGGTGGCGGCCATGTTTATCGTGTATTGCCGATCTAGCACACCAGGGGTGCGTTACACGTTCGCCTACGTTTTGAGTTTGCACCAGTCGTAGTGGAACAATATTTTTTTTAATGGAAAGTGAATGTCGACTTTCTATTATTTACCTTGACCCACCCACCCACTATTTCGACCAAAAGTCAAAATTTTAAAAAATTGAAAATTGTGAATGGCCCCTAACCTTAAGCGCTATTTCACAGCTTTTTTTGTGCTAACGTTTGCGTTAAATCAAAAGTAAATCATTCTCATGATAACAGAAAGTGCGTTATTGTAATGAGATGACGTAATGGTAACAGCGTGACTTCTGGATAACAAATAAATCCCTTGGAAAATAATCTATATGTATGCTTGCAGTTTTTCCTGACCATTCCACTATTCCCCACCCTGTTGTGTAAGATGCAACAATGGCTATAGAAAACGCACCCTGAAGAAAATAAATGTTATAATTCACACATGGGGCCAATTTCACAGCAGTGCTTAACCAGTTCGCGCCGGGATTATTTTAACATCACCGAGCCGAGGCGCGGGATTATATTTAACGAAACTCTATCCGAGGCGGGTTCAGGCCGATAGTACCGGGAAGCACACCCACGCATTTCCGGCCTTGCTCGCTGCTGACAGACATTTCCGGCCTTCCTCGCTGCTGACAGACATTCCCGGCCTTGCTCGTGGCGTGTTTATTCGTCATCCGTTTTGAATCTTGAAAAAACTTTGCATGTATATACGTTCTATATATCTGGCGCGAACTGGTTAACAGTTTAGCAGGAAAAGTTCTGCTAACTATAGCAACAAAATTTGCTAACCTTAAGCGCTATTTCACATCGTTTTTGTGCTAACATTTGCGTGCGCATGGAGATTTTATTGTTATGTCACTAATTTAAGCAAACTTTCTCGCTAGGTTAATTTAGTTATTTTATTTATTTCATTCAACACCCAACAGCGCTATAGCGCCAATTACAGGATGAGAGAAGATAATGTGAAGAAGTTAGTTTTAAAGGTGGGAGGAAAACCCCAGACGAATATCCTGGGGAAAACCCACGGAGTCAGGCAGGGACTGAAAACCCAATCCACATATTGGCCCAGGCAGGATTCGAACCCGGGTCACAGCGGTGAAAGGCGAGGAAAGAACCGCTACGCCAGCCTGACTCTTAAGCATGCCTTTTTGCCATGCTTACTGCTTACGGTCTCGGTGAAATAGACGGAGGCTCTGTTAGCAAAAAATCGTGTGCTTAGCAGTGAACGTGAAATTGGCTCCTGGTTGTTTGAAATTCTTGCCTGCTTTTTTACAAAAGTTGCTTTTGGATTGCATTCAGATCAAGAAGAGGATATGTAGCCAGTGGGAAGCAAACAACAAGCAGTTTATTCAGCCAGAATCTCGGGATATCTTCGCTCCTCTTCAACTCGAGCTCTTTGCAATCATGAACTCGTATCACGTAAGCCAAAAACATCATCCTCGGCCCGGAAACAAAAATCTTTAGTCGCTCATTTGTGTATTTCTGTTGTTGAATGAAAGCAAACTTGTAATTCATACAAAGCGGGTGGGTTGAAAGCACTTGCATCTTTTTGGAGAAATAACATTTTAATGCAATCAATTACATTTTTAACTATTTGCAATTGTATTTCATGTACATTATATTTATTCCATGCCAAATACATAAAACCACAAATTGCTTGGGAGGACAGCACATGTAGAGTAACATGCAGGGGAGTGGGGACCAATAGGTTGAATATTTTAGAGATTCTAGTCAAAACGAAAACTTAACTTAAATTAAATGCACCCGTTTTTTTAAGGAAATCTCATCACCAAAGGTAATAGTTAATATACCGGGTACCTAGGAATAGTACCTAAACCTTATGTGACCCGCTCCTACGAAACCTGACATAAGTCGCACAGGCTATTTCGAAAAACAGCTCGTCAAAGTTAAAATGGGCTGAAAAATCTGGCGGACATTGATTTTTGTTTTTCGTTATTTTGTTATTCTTTAATATGTGTACTTTAACCCTCAGTTAAACAAAATCAACTTTTTTGATGAGAAAGTACCAAAATCATGCATTTATTGAGTCAAACTGTGTCCTAAAATTGGTAATTTATCACCCAAATACATCAAATTTTTCATAGATTATCGCTACTCTCTTCGACATTACGCACTAACCTACGGTACCTATATAAATGAAATGAAAGCTGAAGATGTGTACTAAATGGAAATAACAATATCTCACTTTAAAAAAGTGGGAGCAGGTCACATATTCACTATCATGAAGGAATGTTTAAAACCTATTAACCCTGGGCTTTTTTGGTTAGGAGGCATCCTCATCAATCCTGCAAAATTCCCCAATTGCCACCCAGTAAACATTGGGTTAATCCTTAATTCATGCAGGGCTCCATTCATGGCGGAACATAAACAATGCTGGGTACATCCTACAAACTCAGCACCATGCATCCTCATAAATCAACCGACACTTTTTACCATTCCTCCTCAATCCTCTAAAACTGGCCTGAGGATTTCGGAGGATTGAGGAAGGATGGGAAAGATAGGATGAAAATGTGACCTGTCACCACAATATGAGAGTAAAGTCAAGAAAATTGAAAATTGAGATATTGGTATTTTCAAATTCTTGATAAATAGAGCTTTCCAGTGGTATAACTTGGGGGTTTTGCGATAAATACATTTTTACAGCGCTTCAGAAAGTCATGGGTTTCACAAAACGTGTTTGTGAGAAAACTTACTTAATAAACATCTGAAACAAAACACGCACAAAATGGCCAAACAGGACAAGTAAGGTTCGGTTGAGCGTAGCAACGGCTTTTTTCTAATCGTTATTTCTTCCAAAAACCTTCCACACATACGAACTATTGTATAAACAACAAAATATCAAACTTTCGTGAGAAAACGTGAGATAGTAACAAGGACCTAATTTGCATATTTAATGATCGTGTTATTCAGACAGCTAATGAACTTTAATCCAAACACTAACTACGCAAACACTACGCAAAATCGCGTAATTTAAGAGGTTTTCAATCATCTGATCGCACCCCAAAAATGGGAATATGTAGAGAAGGACTTAGGCTTTTCAAATAACGCAAAATCAAACAAATTGACCGCCCTTAATATTTTGACTTTGAATGGCCATATCTCCGAATCACATCGTGCGACTCTACTCTCATATGGTGGTGACAGGTCACAAATATTACTGGATTTTCATGGGCTCATCATGGGCCTCATTATAGGCTCAGTTTAGATTGTCCCAGACAAATAGTAAACATTGGAATTGATTACATAGTTGAGTTGGGTGAAGTTGAGTTGTAACATTTGTTGGTGCAGGATTTGCTACACACTAAGAGAACACACAGGAACGCTGAGGAGATACGACACGTCTACTGTCTGCATGTACTCAACCACATTGTCAAGTAAGAAAAGTCTTTGAATCTTAGGAGCTGAAATGAGAGAAAGGGGGTAAAGGTGGCAATTATCAAAGAACTCAATTTTGGTGTTGATGAGGTGTACAAAAGTTTTTTGTTTTATAATTTTTCTTCCTTGTCCTTAAAGGTAGGATACACCATTTGCAGATATATCGAACAAATTTACTACCGAATTATTAAGAATTATTTAACTTATTTGAAAGTAAATAATGATTGTAGGCATCCATCAAAATGAATGCACTGGATAAATTGAATAGAAAAAAATTCACGATCGCCAGACGGCGATTGCGAAAAAAACAAGAAGAACATAAGAACCACTGCCCGACGCCGGTTGAAAATAAACACTGTTTTTCTTACTTTTCTCAGCATCCATTGTTGTAAAACTTCAGACAGGTCAGTTAAAACGATATTTACTATAAAATACAACCCCCAAATCCACCCATTCATGATTATTCATGCAATTACCAATGGTGTATCCTACCTTTAACGTTTGTTTTGTTCCAATATGCTGCAAATGACACTATTGTTCTGGTTTTATTAGGTCAAGAGAGATTGTATTGAAGCACAACACTATGCTGACCAAAGATCCTACGCTTGATACTGAGTAAGTCAGCATTGATGGTGACAGCCTTGCAGTTTAATATCATCCGTATTTCATGTATCTTTTGCAAAACAGCATGCCACTAGGAATAAATTCAATCCAATCCAATCCAATCCAATCTGCATTTGTAGAGCGGCAATCAATCTAGTTGCCTATTCCAAGGCGCTGCCAGGAACCCCGGTGCAAAGCCCCTTCTCTTAGCGATAAGTGTTACTGGGTTCTTTTACGTGCATTACACAACACACGGGACCTCCAGCTTTACGTCCCATCCGAAGGACGAAGCAATAGTGGTTTAATTGCCTTGCTTAAGGACACACATGTCGACACCGGGACTTGAACTCGCGCTCTGCGGAACAGAAAACCGGGTTCTTAACCGCCCGCCCACGACACTCCACAAATTCACTCCAAATTCACAGGGAGTTTAATGTCAACTGGTAATCATAAGAGGCCTAGGGCTGTATTCACAAAACTCAAACTTAGGAAAATACTTAACTCTGAGCACCCTGCTAACTTAACCAGTTTGCGCCGGAGGACAAATATCCACGCTAGTTTTTCCGACATTAAAAATGGATGACGCATAAACACTCCACGAGCAAGGCCGGAAATGTCTGTCAGCAGTGTTGGGTGTGCTTCCCAATCACATCGGCCTAAACCCGCCTAATCCGCCTTGAGTCGGGTTTCGTTCAAAATAATCCCGCGCCTGTTCCGCGCGAACTGGTTTTTAAAGTGGCGTGCTTAATTTGGTATTCACAAAAGATCTGAGCACCCCAGTTACCTGCTTAACTTGACTTAAGTGTTAAAAGTAGTGTTGTAGTCGAGTACTGACATCCGAATACCAAGTTTTCTGAGTTCATTTCATGACGAGTATAGGCCGAGTCTGAGTACTTTGTCATTGAGTCCTGGTCCAAAATTCTGAGTGAGTTTTCCAAGTACATAAGTAGTCTAGTACAGGCCGAGTACATTGTACACCAAATGAAATGTTTATGAAAATTATGTTACAACTATTATTTCATTGCATATACTGCATATCAGGAAACAAACACAAAAAATAAGGAGAGTGCTGATTTTACTACAATTTCTTGATTTTTATTAACACGTTGTCTAAATTGTCTAAATCAACTAAATACAAGTAAACCCCAGCTTATGAATTCCGATGAGGTGCGAGTACGGGCCTAGTACATGTTTTTCTTTTTTTACTTAAAATCGAGTCCGTGCCAAGAGCTTACTGGTTCAAAGCAATCACTCTTGCTCATCATAAATGTTCCTTAGCATGCAGCGGCGGTTTTTTTGCGTGCATATATTCAGAGACACAGTTAAGCCCAAGTTAGTGCACAAAATGTGTATGCGTTATGCGCGCATCAAACGAGTTCATCATGCACATCGTATGCACTAGTGTGTGCAGTTATTGCCCTTTTTTGTTGGTGTCAAGTCAAAAATAACAGTAAAGTGTTTGTTTCACTTACTATCGAGTGTGAAACAAATTGTGATTGTGATGGTCAAAACTCTAAAAGGTTGTATTGGAGGCTAGGAATGAGACACAACAACACACAATTAGCTTTACCTTACATACGTACTGTGGACATTCCTTTGTCTTCGTGTAGTTACAAAACTTTGACTAAATACTAATTTTTCTCGCTTCCCCAAAACAAATTTACCCTCAAATTTGGATTATGGGCCTCTCAGCTGTCCCTTCTATTTTTTTCTATATATATAACCCTGACCCGTTTTTCCTCTAGTGCTCTTTTTCGGAAACTGAAATATGGATTGTGGACCTGGGCAAGTCCACAAACCGTAACCTCTTTCCGCATCGTGTGGACCTATATTGTTCGGATGTCCACAGTGCGTATGCAAGACTAACTCAATGTGTCTAATGAAAGCTGGCAATCTGCACTTTCCGGAAATGTCATAACCTTGAACTGCAGTTTAAAATAAATCACCCACTTGAGAAAGTGGCAACCTATACGAGTAGGTAAACTATCCAAGGTGTTTACAACTTGTATTGTTGGATGTTCTCTCCCTAAGGACTATGAGAGATCAAGGCCTTACACGACCACGTATTCTAATCGTTGTTCCATTCCGTGACTGCGTTCTGCGTATCGTCAATACCTTCATTAAGCTGTTAATGGCAGCTGGCAGTCAGAATGTCGGTCGACGGAAACGCTTCAATGATGAGTATGGAGAAGCAGAGTCACGTCCAACCAACAAACACCCAATGCCAGGTACTTATAATATTCTATCTTCTATATAGCAGCAGCGATCATAAAGAGACAACGTCCCTATCCCTCTCTTTACTAAACTTGTTTCTTTATGGAAACTATGACGGAAACGCTTCAATGATGAGCATGGAGAAGCAGAGTCACGCCCAACCAACAAACACCCAATGCCAGGTACTTGGTAGCATTCTATCTTCCATATAGCAGCAGCGATCATTTAAAGACAACGTCCCTATCCCTCTCTTTACTAAACTTGTTTCTTTATGGAAACTATGACGGAAACGCTTCAATGATGAGCATGGAGAAGCAGAGTCACGTCCAACCAACAAACACCCGATGCCAGGTACTTAGTAGCATTCTATCTGACATATATCCTTGCTTTAACGGCAGGTTACACCATTGGTTACACCATTGCAGGGTTGTATTTTATAGTAAATATCGTTTTACTGACCTGTCCGAAGTTTTACAATCATGGATGCCAAGAAAAGCAAGAAAAGCAAGAAAACGGCGTTCGTTTTCAAGCGGTGTCGGGCAGTGGTTCTTATGTTCTTGTTCTTTCGCAATCGCCTTCTGGCGATCGTGCCCGACGCCGGTTGAAAACAAACGCCGTTTTTCTTGCTTTCATCAGCATTCACGATTGCAAAACTTCGGACAGGTCAGTTAGACGATATTTTACTTAGGTAATAACAGTGCGAGGACCCGGTTATTACTGCGTGATAATGAAAAGGTTGGGGGATGACCGCTGGTAATGGATCGAGCCGAAGGCAAGGTCCATTACCAGCGGACATCCCCCAACCTTTAATAAATATCTTTTTAACGAGAAAAATGGTGAAAATGCTCAAAATTTCGTGACTTTCCTTTCGGCGATATTTCCAGCGTTTTGTGTTCATGTTTAGGGGCCATGTTTTAGCTTAGGCATGGTACCCTGTCTCTTCAATATGTGTTGTTATTATAACCGATACTTTGAGACCAGACTAGCTGACCACTGATCCCCACCGTGCATAGCAACGCGCTAGCGTTAACAGACGACACGCGCATTTTGAAAAATGCCACGCATATAGATACAAACGTTCTACGCGTACATTTATAGCGCGCAGTATCAAGATTTGACGAGTCCTTGTTACAAGTTACCGTAGAACTGTTGCATTCGGCCAATTATGGGCTTACATGATGCTTGATTGATGCTGGTTCAGGGAACATTTGTGACCTGTTCCCACGAAACCCGGACAAAGTCGACTTTTTAGTTTTTCAGATTTTGCTTTTTTCAAATTCCCTAGGTGTTCAGCTTTAAAATGATGTATCATTTACATATGTACCCCCACCCTATCTTCCCTGGGGTCTGGATTTAGTGATAAAACCCTGACAACCTAATTATGAGATAAACAGCTTTGAAGTTCAGAAAAGCGTATAATTTCTATACACAAATGTTTCACAAAATTGACAAAAAACACACTTCTGATAGACAGATTTTGTTCAAATTTGAGGAGATTGTAGATTAATAGTGAGTGACTTAGGAAAACCTAAAACCTCAAAATGGTAAAATCCATCCCGAAATGACTTCAGGAGTACATTGTGACAAAACACATTGTGCGACTTTGTCCGGGTTTTGTGGGAACAGGTCACATTTATTCGCTTCTTCTTGAAAGCCGGGTTATTACTACATAATAATCCACTCCACATGATCGAGTCTCGACTAATCAGGAGCCATCAACTCTCCTAGGTATTTATTAATATAAAATACAACCCCCCCCCCCCCAAATCCACCCATTCATGATAATTCAAGCAATTACCAATGGTGTATCCTATTTCGTACCTTTAAAACTGAAAGGTTTTGAAACAGCCATTCAACTTTGATCGACTTGTTAATTCTGAGCAAACCCCAGATGTTTAGTCTCATCAAAGTTTTCTTACACATTTTTTTCAATGCTTGTCTATGACTAATGCACAGAGGACTGGGAGGCTACCTTTGCCGGCAACACTGATGATCACTTCAGGATAGGGTTAGGGATCACACGCAAGAGACTACAGCTGTACACTGACTTCTACATGTCAGACATCATTATTGCATCACCTCTAGGCCTGAGAACACTCATTGGAACCAAGGGGTAAGATGCTCCTCAAACCAAGGCAGAGTTGTAATGACTCGAGTCTGTGACTAGACTCGTGTCCCACTTGAGTCTGTGACTCGACTCGTGTTCCACTCGAGTCTGTGACTCTACTCGTGTTCCACTCGAGTCACTCTACTCGTGTTCCACTCGAGTCTGTGACTCGACTCGTGTCCCACTCGAGTCTGTGACTCGACTCGTGTCCCACTCGAGTCTGTGACTCGACTCGTGTCCCCCTCGAGTCTGTGATTCGACTCGTGTCCCACTCGAGTCTGTGATTCGACTCGTGTCCCACTCGAGTCTGTGATTCGACTCGTGTCCCACTCGAGTCTGTGACTCGACTCGTGTCCCACTCGAGTCTGTGACTTGACTCGTGTCCCCCTCGAGTCTGTGATTCGACTCGTGTCCCACTCGAGTCTGTGACTTGACTCGTGTCCCCCTCGAGTCTGTGATTCGACTCGTGTCCCCCTCGAGTCTGTGATTCGACTCGTGTCCCACTCGAGTCTGTGATTCGACTCGTGTCCCACTCGAGTCTGTGATTCGACTCGTGTCCCACTCGAGTCTGTGACTCGACTCGTGTCCCACTCGAGTCTGTGACTCGACTCGTGTCCCCCTCGAGTCTGTGACTCGACTCGTGTCCCCCTCGAGTCTGTGACTCGACTCGTGTCCCTCTCGAGTCTGTGAAATTCGGGAGTTTATATCAACATGTTGTCCTTTAACCATTCATGTTTGTACTGTAGGTAGGCAGTACTGGGCGGAATTCGCCTCTTCGTGAAAACGGTGACGATATATACTGTTCAATGCCTGTATTATACAGCTTTTGTATACCCATATACCAAACCATCTTAGTATCTGGTAGTCGAGTCGATACTCGGAAAGCACAATTCATATTTGTTTCAACTCTTGTTTTATATTGGTGGTGGATGTTCACATATGACCATTATGGTTGCATATTGCCATTACTTGAGTATTTTGTGATTGCACTTGGTACATGTATATCTGCAACATTATATGTGGCCCACTCTGCAAAAAATTAGTCTGATGTGTTAAAAATATTGTTTAAAGTTTTACAGTTGGTCAGAAAGAGCAGGAAATAAGCTTTCATTTGATATATGGCCCAACTCTGTAGTGTAATGCATTGGTCTTTTACGATTGTTTGAAATTTGCTTTTTCTCAGTTATATTAAAAATGTCTTTGAACAGAAATGAAGAGTTATAATTTTAGTGCTTCATTAGATGCTATGGTTAGAGGATGACAAAAAACTTGATTAAATCTACTTTAGGGATCAAAACGACCTTTTCAAACGATCAGTTCTGAAATTCAGGTGTCGGGGAAACCAAAATTCCTTAAAACCCAAAAATGATTTGTTGAGAAAAAAAATCACTTCTGAGACAATAAGCAGTCATTTACGTGAAAATGTATTATGCGACATCAGACTCATTTTTGAAGAGCGGGTCACATATTATGTCCTTGTGTCTTATACTCTCACCCAATCGCAGGGAGAAGCATCAAGACTATGACTTTCTGTCTTCTATTGAGCTACTAGTCATGGACCAGGCTGACGTGTTCCTCATGCAGAACTGGGAACATATCACGGTAAACAAGCTATTAACCCTAACTCTCCTTAATCCTCCTGACAGGCAGTTTGGAGGATTTTGGAGAATTGAGGCTGAATTTCGTAAAAGTTTGTTGACATGTTTTCAGAAAAGTGTGTTGATTTTGGAGGATGAAATGTGTTGAGTGTCATTGAACATGCTCAGCCATGCATAATTGAGCCCTGCAGTTTATACATATTTATGCTTCCAAGGAGTTTTCTTCGACTTTTTCAAGTTAAAACAGAAGTCAGATATAAACCTTAATTGAGACTTTTTTATAGGAAACGCTGATTTTTTTTAACATCGTAAAATTTCGTACAGACCTAAAAAATTATAATATATATAAAATGGGGTGCGGTGCAGGCCTTGTGCTAACTTTTTTCCAGGCAAGCCCAATGTGCTAGTTAACTGAAGATTTTACTAGCCCGTTTGAAGTTTTACTAGCTCGTGTATATATATTTATTTATTTATTGTATTTTTGTTCAGACTGATTGCGTAAAATGGTCCCCGGCCCTGTGTGTAGTTCCACGGATGACTTATACACATGCGTCATATTTTATGGCGGGTAGCGGTTGACGTAATATCACGCCCTGACTGCAGAGAGAAAAACAAATGCCCTAGGCGACAGAATGTTGGCAAAAACATGTAAATAACGGTGATAATAAACTAAGTGTTGGCATCTTGTACATGTAGTAGTTGCATTATCAAAACAAGAATATTTTACTGAATAAAAAAAACATTTTTTTTCGATGCAAAATAATTCTGCCAGTTGTCTCTGTAACTTAAAAATAAACCCAGCACAAACTGGTTAATTCCTGGTTGTATAGAAACTTGTCTTACTTTGACAAGCTCCTTCACAAAAGTGCTTTCTTAAAAATGAGAACTTGTTGATATTATTGAGCAGCTTGATTCATCTGAATTGTGTTATGGAATACCATTGCAGCATCTGATGGACCACATGCATCTACAGCCTAGGGAATCCCATGGGGTAGACTTCTCAAGACTCAGAGAGTGGACACTCAATGGATGGTGAGTAGCTGATGTTGAGTAGTCAAGGAGGGAGGCAATCTCATTTCATGCTGCAGTGCACTCTTCTCCAATCTTTATTTTTGTATCTGTTTATTAATATTTCACAAATTAGTAAAGAAAAATGGGAGGAATCAATCAAAAAATCAATCGTATTCTCTTCCCTGGCGTGGATTTCCCAGATAGTGGACTCCTCTTCTGGCTTTATACTTTAAAAAACTTTGCCCCTGATTGTCAACCCCCCCCCCCCCCCCCCCCAATTCCCTTCCCTCTCTCTCTCATTTATCTATCTCTGTAAATAGCCTATGTTCAGTTGGGTTTTTTCTTCAGATTTTTATTTTGTTATTGGATGGATAATGATAGGTAAGTGGATAGTGGATTGGTCTGCTGTAAGTCTGAAACTTCTACAGATTTTATGATTGATTGATTGTCAATGAATAGTGAATACATTTTTCTACTAGTTTTTTTTAGTAGTTTTTTTTCTCAAATAGGTAGTCTGCCATAGCCCAGTCGTTAAAGTGCGATGGTGTTTGTGCCCTTGGGCAAGACACTTGACTACAATTGCCTCTCTCCAAGGTCGAATTGAGTGCTGATATAGTGGCCCAGGGTCTTATAAACCGGGTAATAGTTGTTTCGTGCCACGAGCTTCGTTATCGGCAGATACGTGCGCATTGTAAATGTACATGATTAAATGTACATTATATCAGATAGAACCGTATAAAAAGCAATTAGGCTTTTTGGGGGGTAGAACTCCTTTTGTATTACCCAGCTTAGGACTGTTTATGCTTATTTTATTCTCATACAGGAGTAAGTACTATCGTCAGACATTGATCTTCAGCAGTATAGTCTCTGCAGAGATCAACTCGCTATTCAACAAGCATTGTGCTAGTATCCTTATATAATTATTATGACTTGCTCTGTGCCTTGAAAATCTCTCCTAAATTCTTCCAAATAGGCACTTGGGGAGACAATTTAGCATAAGTTTTTAGGTAATAAGGAGACAGTGGCACTTAGGGAGACATTTCAGTGTCTCTCTGTGTCTAGCTATTCTGAAAAAAACGATATTTGGGAGTTATTTTTGCTCTAGAACGACAGATTTTGGTCTAAATAGCATAAATCTCAAAGATCTTAGAGAAAAGGGTTAGGGTAAACAAGTTAGGACTGTTTTAAGTTTGTGTACATCTCTATGAGATTGTCTCCCCAAGTGCCTATTTGGAGGTATTTAAATTGTTATCATTTCTATTACTACTAATTTTTAATTAATAAATCAACACAATAGATCAATTGCTTGTGTGGTCGACCACATGATATTTGGTCATCCCTGTTTTTTTCTTTCAAAGTTTACAGTGCATGCAACTAAAAACCAAGTTTAATTGTGACCCAAAAGGTTGAGTTGTATACATGGTTGGGAAGCCCACAACATAAGCTTTCATTTGGTATATAATATAGCTCCATAGCCGCTCCCATTTTGGAGATATGACGTGTTTACCTATTGATTATTTACTTGGAGTTTAAATTAACACACAACTGAGAAAACAGGCTTTGAAATAGCCGGCTCTGTTGTACTACAACAGAATGATGCACACAAAATGGAAATTGTTTCCACTTCATTCATCAAAATCAACATTTCTTTGAATGAAACTTGAAACTGTAGGTATTAAAAATGTCATTCATGACAAAAAATAAAAATCCCATTTTGATGAAATGTTCACCCTTTCAATGTTGAGTAGGTCATTACATGGTAATGCACAGCGCGACTTACTAGCCTATTTTTGTAGAGCCGGTCACATTTTTTATGAATGATATTATCCTTAGTATGATTGAACAGATTTTGCTGGCAGGGCCATGGTGTACAATCCTCCAGTAACCGGCTCCATATGCCAAATAGTCACCCAACTCCCACAGGTTGGCCATTTCTTTAGAATGATAAAGGTTATATGCGAGGTGTTCTGGAAAAATGAGACGGAACTGGTCGCAAGGAATAGTGGAGAAAACTGCTAAATTAGGAATAATTGGTGATTTATGTAAATTCTCAGATTCATTGATATTTGTAATCTTTGGTCTGCCCACTAACTATATTTTGTTAAGAAATAGTATGGAAGTAGTGGAATAAGTGTTTTTATAAATAATATTAGAGATAATATTAGAGATAATAATAATGTAAAGCGCTTTGATCTTGTAAAAGGTGCTATATAAAAAGCCGTTATTATTATTATTATTATTATTATTACGCCAACCTGACTTCCTTATTTGAAAATAAATGGGACTGGTACTCAAGGCACTGTGTCATCATTATCCCTGCTCATTGGGCCTATGAAACATTCCAAATACCATCTCAGCTCCCCGAGGAGTACACAGCTCAATGCTGACGTTTCAGTGCAAAGCAGCTATAATAACAATCATCTCCACCCTCACAGGTACCCATTTCACTCCTGGGTGGAGAGTAGCAAATGACTTGCCCAGACAAGTGCCTTGCCCAGACAGACATTCCAGAGTCACGCCGAACCAAATGAGTGAATTATATGAAAGCCCATCAAAAGTCTGATGTCTGAAACAATTAGCAGCAACAAGGCCCGCTATATAGCGAAAGATCGACTGCTGTAGTCATTACAGCGACTCGGGAGTGACTTGGTTTCAATTTGGTTCGGCGCGACTCTGGAATGCCTACCTGAACCGGGTGTTACTGAGAAGTTTATTTTGTCATGGAATTCCAGACAATGTTTCATTTGTTTTCTGTATTTGCGATGAAGTTTTTAAACCACCTGACAACTGTCATAGGAGGTTTTTGAAACCTTTGCTTCGGCTTCGGCTTCGGCTCCGGCTCTGGCTTTGCCTTCAACTCCCCAATCACTGAGAAGCAAATAGAAATGGAATCAAATAGAAATATTCAAACTTTTAGATTCATATCAACCGATTGAATGTTTCTGAAGCACATCAGGCACCAACATCTAGATGGAGTTTCTGTAGTTTGGAGCCTAAAATTGCCTTAAAGGGATCGTATACTGTTTGGTAATTACTCCAAACATTAATGGCAATACAAATTTACTTGGTAAGAAGTACAGCAGCTTTGGATAGTATAATGCATTTTTAGAAACTTTTCACTTTGAAGTACTGCGGTTATGGAAAAAAACAACCACTTTTTAGCCCAACAAATTTGAATCTGAGAAGCGTTACTGCAGTGACGTTTCTCAGGTTGTGTATTCCAATGCAGATTATTCTTCCTGCGTGGACATAACCGCTCCAGATTTTCGGTAATATCTCAAAATCGCTACCACCTTTTGAAATGAAATTTGTACAGGTTAGTTTTATGGTATATATATATAACTATATAGGATTGAAACAAAAAGTGGGTTCCAATTACCAAACGTATACGATCCCTTTAAGCTAAAGACGGAGACGAAGCCAGTGATTCGAAGAGGCTCATAGTTGTAATGTAGTGAGCTTGACACTAGGTGGTTGTTGCTTCTTTGGCTGCTTGGTTTATTGTGTCTTGATTTACAGGAGATTCTGTACTTAAAAAAGGTACTGTTCTTGAGTTGGGCATTGTGCATTATTATCTAGGTGGCACATGCTTGGAATGGGGATGAGGTAATGTCTGGTTTCGGAGCAGTCAGCATAATGCTGTAAAGCTACTAACATAGTATTTGTTAATATAAAGTGATTATTTTTTTTCTGAATGATGAAGTGATATTTAATTATTTTGCAGGTATTTTATAGGATAGAATGCCAGAGTTTTATGGAGGAGTCCGACAAGAGATTTGACTTCTTTGTGTCAAAGGTAAATCAACTTTTGACATAATTATTTGGTTCTTCTTACAACACTTATTTTGGCCAATACTGAAACTGCAGATTTGCATTTCTTGAAGTAACTTTGCATTTCTTGACTATTCTGTTTGGTTTTTTTGCCGTACACATCTTCACTTAGGTACTTCCAGAGTACAGGGACCCTACGATGGTTGGCACAATGATCTTCGTCCCCAACTACTTTGACTTTGTTCGGCTTCGTAACCACTTCCGCAAGCAGGAGATTCAATTTGCACAGATTTGCGAGTAAGTAAAAATGGCTATACATGTGTATACCTTTACAAGGAGCTATTGTGGAAACTAGTGTTGAATCAGACTGTTGGACTTTAAATATGCCTGTTACTTTAGTACACCTGCTTCAGGCCTCCTGGCCCAAATCCATCCAAATTTAGTCAACCAAGGACACCCAAAATCTACTAAAATGGGGAAAGATTTTAAACGATTTGGGAAGGTTAGGGCATAATGAGTGACTATATATGTGACCTGCTCCGACGAAACCCGGACAAAGTTGACAATTTTAGTTTTATAGATTTTGCTTTTTATAAATTCTCTAGGTTCTCAGCTTAAAAATGATGGATCATTTACACATGTACATGTACCCCCACCCTATCTCCCCTGGGGGGAGGATTTAGTGATAAAACCCTGACAACCTAATTATGAGATAAACAGCTTTGAAGTTTAGAAAAACGTATTATTTCTATACACAATTGTTTTACAAAATCGACAAAAAAACACACTTCTGGGAGACGGATTTTGTTCAAATTTATGGAGATTGTAGATTAATAGTTATCGATTCAGAAAAACTCTAAACTGGTGAAATGACTTCACGAGTACATTGTGATAAAACACATTGTGCGACTTTTTCCGGGTTTTGTTGGAACAGGTCACATATGACAATTTAAATTTGACAATTTGTGTATAGGTACACCAGTCAGCCCAATATTTCCCGAGCCAGACTCTACATTGCCAACCAATCCAGGACTCTCTTGCTGTACACGGAACGCTTCCATTACTTTAGAAGGTAAGTACTTCTCAAAGTAGCATTCTCAGAAATGGGATACGCGACTATCAATTTGAAGAAAGTACATCAACTCGAATAGATGAGAAATAGATGAGAAACGAATAAAAGGATGAGAAACGAATAAAAGGATGTAAATTTCCCTTTTGGGGTATGCGTGATAGCTTCACTTTTTGAGCATGCATCAATTTGACTTTAGGTTATATCTGCACAATGCAGCACACAAATGTTTTGCGCTTGTAATGGCAGTCATGACATACCAGTAAGGTATACTTGAGACACCTAAAATGATGAGAGACGCCATATGTTGCATACATAAACTAATATTTTTCAATAGCTTTCAAATAACACAGCCGGATTTTGGGTATATACTATTCATTTTTTGATTTGCTAAGTTTGTTTTGTGAATGGAGTTCCAAATAAGGCCAGCGGGAATACAAATAAGAGTTTTTTTCCCTTGGGTAGGAGGCCCAAAATAGGATCAGTCGTAAATGAGAACCACGGAAATAAAAAGGGACGCTGTGGTATTTTTGCCGAGGTTTAATCAAGCCTCGCCATTTCAATTCAACAAGCAAGGTTTTGAACACGTTCAGTCCGCGGACAGAACGTGGTATTTAAATGTTTTCCGTGTCTCATGTTTATTCATTAAAGGGTTTAGTTTCTCAGCAACAATAGCGGACGATCGGGATAGCTCATGAAACTTCGTTGCGCTTGAGTGCAGTTCACAAACTTTCCTGCCCTTTGGCAACGACAGACTTGTCGTTAACCACTTCGCGCCATGATTATTTTAACATCACCGAGTCGAGGCGCAGGATTATTTTTAACGAAACTCGATCCGAGGCGAGCCGATGGTACCGGGAAGCACACCCACGCATTTCCGGCCTTCCTCGCTGCTGACAGACATTTTCGGCCTTGCTCGATGCGTGTTTATGCGCCATCCATTTTGAATCTGGGGAAAACGGTTCGCGCTGGATGACGTATATAAACGCAAAATTTTCCCCAAATTCAAAATGAATGACGCATAAACACGCCAAGTTCAAGTTCGGGAATGTCTGTCAGCAGCGAGCAAGGCCGGAAATGCGTGGGTGTGCTTCCCGGCACTATCGGCCTGAACCCGCTTCGGATAAAGTTTCGTTAAAAATGTTAAAATTATCCTGGTGCGAACTAGTTAAGAAAGGATACTATAAGCGGAAGAATGGTCAGAACCACTTGGTAAGCTCCCTTTAATGAGAGTTGACTGTATTTACTTTTTCGTCTTATTTTGGTCCTTCCAGGTACAAGATCAAAGGGATCTACAATCTGATCTTCTACCAACTTCCCAGCCATTGCCAGTTCTACAGCGAGCTGTGCAACGTACTGCAAACACAGCACGGCACCACCGAGCACAACTGCAGCATTCTGTACACACGCTACGACGCACAGAGACTGGCTGCAGTCGTCGGGTCTAGTCGCTGCAGTCACATGCTGTCCTCTGACAAGGATGTCCACTTGCTGGTCACCGGAGCCGATAGCTGATATTAGAGGGCCAAGAAAACCAGGCTGTGAAAACTGAAGAAAAACTCAGGCACAGGAAGTCAGGTTTTCATTTACTTGAAGCTGCAGTGATGTTGAAGCAGCAAAAGTGCTCAAAGTCAATATGTGACCTGCTCTAACGAAGCCCGGACAAAGTTGACATTTTTTGTTTTTTAGATTTTGCTTTTTTTCAAATTCTCTAGGTTCTCAACTTTAAAATGATGTATCATTTACATATGTACCCCCACCCTATCTCCCCTGGGGGAAGGATAAAACCCCGACAACCTGATTATGAGATAAAACAACTTTGAAGTTCGGGAAAGCGTATTATTTCTATACACAATTGTTTCACTAAATGGACACAAAACAATCTTGTGGGTGACATATTAGGTTCAAATTTGGGGAAATGGTAGATTAATAATTTGTGATTCAGAATAACCCAAAACCTCAAAAATCCACCCCGAAATGACTTCACAAGTACATTATGATAAAACACACTGTGCGACTTTGTCCGTGTTTCGTTGGAACAGGTCACATATGATAATGCGTATTAGTTGTTTTGGTATTTTTGGTGGGGAAGGGGTTAGACCTGGAAGCCAGTCACGAGCCAATGTGGCTCATTAGGCCGGTGTTTTATTCCGGTTTCTCTAGCATGAAACAACTGAGAATATTTGTATTCCCCCTGGATGGGATCCTACCTAGTCCATCGCAGGTTACTCCCCAGTAAATGTCGGTACCCATTAATACTCCTGGGTGGAGAGAGGCAAGTCGGGGTGAAGTGGCTTGCCCAAGGACACAACATATAGCCAGCAGCTGGATTCGAACCCCGACCCTCTGGTCATAAGTCACAAACCCTTTGAATAAAGCATGATCTATTCCCAGTTCAGAGTAGTGTCTGCCGAGCAATAAACCACATCTGAATAGTACAGCACACTTTCGTTGAGGGCTAAAAACAGGAATATTAAATATTGTTAACGCAGTGAAGGCAGAATGTCGCAAAGTTTTCCCCAAATTCAAAACGGTTGACACATAAACACGTCACGAGCAAGGCCGGAAATGTCTGTCAGCCGCAAGCAAGTCCGGAAATGCATGGGTGTGCTTCCTGGTACCATCGGCCTGAACCCGCCCTCAAATCGAGTTTTCGTTACAAATAATCTCGGCGCGAACTGGTTAATGATCAGTCAAAGTGAATGTTTTTGTTAATAGTCAGTTTCTTATTGTATTCTTGGTCCCAGCAGTGGTCTACTTTGACCACTGCCAGCCTTGCCCCATTTGTTTTGGGAATTCTTGTCATTTTCATACGAGAACAAGTTCATCCTTGAACATAAAAAAAAGGTCTTTCAAAAAGACAGTGGTGTTTATGCCAATATTGTTTTATGAATTCTTGGCCAGTTTGTTTTTCACACACCCTAAGGGTTTAGTAAACCTGACTCGAATCACAAGAAATATGTCACAGACACAACTTTTAATTGCATTTGGAAGAAATATAGATACAATCAAGTGCAGAATATTTAATTCTTCAAGTTCATAAATGAAACAAATCTAATTTGCATTGCTCTTTTGCATATGACACTATCCACATATATCCATTTATACAGCTGACCTTTCACATCTACCCCTTCATTGGGAGAAAGACACTTAATACCAACTGGTGTAGCGGTTCTCGATATTTTAAATTTTCAGGAGCTGGGTGGTGCGTGAATGTATATTCATGAGGAAGAGCAATGGCAACTCATATACGTTAAAGAACTATAAAGAATTATAAAGAACGGCTTCCTCAACCAACTCGCCAATAGCATAGTTGGTAAAGAGGAGAGCTATGGATCAAAAGGTCTGTGGTTCGAATCTGACTATCGTTAACGTTTGTCTTTTTCTTTGACAAATTTTCTTACGGGCTATTTTAACCATAGAACAAGGTTGAAGGGGAAACCGGGTTAGGGTACATAAGTGCCTTCAATATTTTTTTTAAAGAACCGCTACACTGGTTAGTTTTTAGTGACTTCCTCTTTGGGAGTTGACAACTACAGAACAGTCCAATTTAATATCTGAAAAATTTCACTAATCTCCACAATATTGTACATCCTATTCGTACCAAATCAATCAGCAAAAGTTAATGCTTGAATTTGTATGATAAAAGTTGAGCAATTGTTAACTGAAATGGTAAGTAAATGCTTTATACTTGTGTATACAGTGTAACGCGGCTATATCGAACATCACAGATTTTGTTTGGTATAGCGATTTTAAACCGCGGGTCCATCAGGTGCCCTCTTTAACATAAAGCCATAATTGTTGACGTTTACAAATTGTGACCCAGCACGAGTAAATGAAACACTTTGAGGCAAAAATGAAAATTGAGATTTTGATTTCATCATTTAAAGCTTGTTTAGCTTTAAATGATGAAATCAGAATCTCACTTTTTTGCCTCAAAGTGTCTCATTTACTCGTGCTGGGTCACAATTAATTAGCATTTTCAACAACAATGTTTGGTATGTTTGGACACAAACATTGGGAGCAAATAACAGTGGATTTTATTAAGTCTGTTGACTTTTTTCAACAATGTTCGGTATTTTTGTACACACAAATTGGGAGCCAAAGATGGTGTTCGGTAAAGCAGCGTTCCACTGTACATGAAATCGGAACCTCAAGGTGCTGCCCCTTTTGCCTTGCCAGAATATTCCAATTGGTTGGTCATCCAGGTCTCATTTCTCAAGTATGAAGCATTTACTACCATTTCAGTTAACAATTGCTCAACTTTTATCATACAAATTCAAGCATTGGCTTGTGTTTTGATCCTCTTCCATGTCTAATCACATAAGCTTCCTATTTGCTTCTCTTTTTAGAGGGTGCCTGACTCAACCTTTAAAAACAACTAGTAAGTGCTCCAAATTTTTAAGCATTTACTGCTTTTTTTTTCCATTCCAAACTAAAGTAAATACTAGTTTTTATTCATACGACCCATTTTCGGTAAATACAAATTAGTGTAAAGTTAATGGTTTCACCATTCCAAACTAAAGTAAATACTAGTTTTTATTCATACGACCCATTTTCGGTAAATACAAATTAGTGTAAAGTTAATGGTTTCACCATGTAACAAATCTTTTTTGTGAATTTGAAGTTCTGAGAACCAGGGGAAACTCAACATTTCGGAGAGTACTTGTAGACTCGGGATGATGCAAATTACGTGAAATTGTGTTCTTAGTATACAAATATCGAGCGGCTCAGAGTGGAATATAATCGCGACGTAACATCTGGACTCAAGTGAAAAGTTATGATTTGTACCTAGTGATAATATTCTTCCCATTTCACAATTTAAAGGGATTGTATACGTTTGGTAATTGGAACCCACTGTTTGTTTCAATCCTATATAGTTATAGATATATACCATAAAACTAACCTGTAAAAAATTCATTTCAAAAGGTGGTAGCGATTTTGAGATATTGCTTAAAATCTGGAGCGGTTATGTCCACGCAGGAAGAATAATCTGCATTGAAATACACAATCTGTAAATTTGTTGGGATAAAAAGTGATATCTTTTTCCATAACCGCCGTACTTGAAAAGTTTTTAAAAATGCATTATACTATCCAAAGCTGCTGTACTTCTTACCAAGTAAGTTTTTATTGCCATAAATTTTTTGAGTAATAACCAAACGTATACGATCCCTTTAAAGCCACACATTATTTGTTTTATATAACTGACATACAGTTAGTTGCCATGACTGTGTGAGCAGCACAAATCGGGTCCCAACCTTCTTCCCTGGGTGAGGGCTGACTGTACAACAGCCGTGGGAACGAGGATGATCCTAACTGTTGAATCTCATTCGCCATGGACCAAAAATGAATGTCACATGATGTGATCAAATGACAAGGATATGTATGTCAGTTACATAATCTGATAATAATTTATTACTGTTATTATTAAAATGAAGCAAGCCATGTATATTTGTATTTTAAATTTTTACTTGCTCTTCGACTCCAAGTATAACGGTTACACAACGCCATTCTTTACCGAGGAATGTTGTGGTGTTTTTCTTACAACCTTCCTTTTGTAATAAAGTCAAGCCAGCAATTCACTCTGATAGTGTCTGTGTGGAATGATCCTTACTCTAAAAAGAAACTGTTTTCATTTCTACACACACAAAAATGTATCCAATCTGTATTGATAGAAGTAACAACAATGTCAATAGATCTCTATTACGTATGTTACAATATTATTGCTGCGAGTGCGAGACGTCTGACATTTCACCAATATAAACTTCGGCTACTGTAGCAAGTAAAATCCTAATCTATTAGTTTTCCATGAATAAGATTAAAACTGTTTTCCCACAGTTATGCTTTACTAAAACTTGCCAATATGTGACCATCCACGACAAAAGGGCTGTAAAGTCACCAGAGATTATTTTGAGAAAGAACCATTAAAATATGTGAAAAACATATAAATTTTCATATTCAGTGTTACTTGTTGTAGCTAACCATAAATACCAACTATGTCTTGTAATACATCATTTTAAAGCTTATTTCTTGAAGGTTTTATATCTCAAAATGTGAAGATGCCTACTTGACAGGCCTTTCGTCGTGGACGGTCACATATAGTTAAGCAGAGCTACATAAACCAGTTCGCTTCAGATGCCGCGTATACAAGCAAATTTAGGAATTTAAAATGGTCGAGAGATGAACACATCACGAGCAAGTCCTGAAATATCAGAGGCCGGCCTGAACACGTCTCGGATTGACGTTCTCAACCAAACAATCTTGCGTCTGGGCTCATGTCAAAATAATCATGGCGCGAACTTGATATTCAACTACATGTACTACTAGTCGGGTTTCCTAAAACTGATAATTCCCCAACATCTATAAATTGCCCAGTTCTGTCTAAAGGAAGTCAAGAAACCAGATTACAATAACAGTATTTTTTTCTTCTTATACCCAGCACGATATGTGGCAGAGGGGTACCCCCCTCTTATCCCTATACTTTATACGCACTCAACACTGTTGTAACCTAACCCACCCCCCTTGAAACCTAAAAGGAATTCCTGAGATTCCGGGAACACAATGGTCAACACAAAAGAGGGGGGGTTTTCTCTGCCACATATCGTGCTTCATATGTCTTATACCCATCACTGTACCCCACACTATTGGTACCTAAAAAGAATTCCTGAGATTCCGGGAACACAATGGCCAACACAAAAGGGGGGTTGGGTTTCTCTGCCATATCCTACTTCACATTTTGTTCTTGGTTTTTCCAGCATCTATGAACACAACTTTGAACAGGTCAGCGTCACAAATTACTATAACATAATACTACATGTGACAGTGTTCAATGCATAACGTTTAGCAGGAACCTACTTCTTGTTTCCATCATTTACTTTAATAGTATTTGCCTACTATAGGAATGACTCACTTTTGAAACTAGACCTACGACCATTGAAATGACAATAACTTCGCTCCGCAACATCGTATCTCAACAATCGAGGTGTCAAAATACGCAGAACAAAATTATGCACTGGGTTATTTGCTCCGAATAATCCATACCCTTTCGGGCCGTTAATTATTGGCACATTTTTAGGCATCTCTGTACTTTTTGTGAGGAGTTTATATCCAGCAGGGTTCCCACAGGTCATGGGAAGTCATGAAATAAAAAAATGGCCTAGAACGTCCTGGAAAAATAAATATGGATATCAAGATCTTGCAAGGGTTGTTTTTGATGGGCCGCTTTTGATGTGATAGAGGAATAATGATGATGGTTGTAAGGGGAGGAGGGGGCCATTATTAATTAAAAAATTTTTTCAAAAGCTAACGAATGGTTAGCCCAACATCTTGGGTGGCTTGTGTGTAAAGCGCTTGCCTCTCACCAATGTGGCCCGGGTTCGATTCCCGGCCCAGACCGTATGCGAGTAGAGTTGTGCGTTGATTCTCTCCTGTGCCACGAGGGGTCCCCCGGTTTTCCTTCCTCTAAAAAAAATCAAACACTTTCGATCTCACGCTGTGCTCCGTAGTCTCATATGAGTCGATGTGGCCGGCTGCCATAGGCGCCTTTACGTGCCAGCGGCTCGACCACGTTGTAGCCGCGTCCTTCGCAATTCAGCATCCTAGCTGCGAGTAACGATGATTATCCTCCCCAATTATTATTATTTTTATTATTATCTGCGATTCATGTATCATGCAAGTAATTGCAAACAAATGTTCTCTGCAAAATTGTGTTAAATGTCATGGAAATTGTCATATTTTAGTCGCGGAAAAGTCATGGAATTTGGTTTCAGATTTTTGTGGGAAGCCTGTCAAGAAATTTCAGTACATGTACTTCTACATACAAAATGTATCACTACAGTTTTTGTATGCACACAGAATGGACCCCATACAAGTGAATCAGTAGCTATAAACAATTGAACATGCTGTACCCTAGTGTGACATTTGTTATGTTGGAACATATTATTTAACATACATGTACATGTATCTTTATAATTTATCTACTTGTGTACAATAACCTTATAAAAAAAATACTTGTGGTTTAGTTAGTAGTATGCAGAGAATATTTGAACAATAAATTCTGCAACATGACAACAATAAGAGACAGTGTGTCCCCTGTTACATCGGAGTACTACATTTGTCTTGAAATTAATGTTCGAATGGTACAAAACTAGCTCAACAATTACAAATATCGGAAATAAATGATAATATATTATGAAATATATCAGAAATAAATAATAGTTTAAATAAATAATAATTTAAATAAAATAGTCGATAGAAATCTAGCAAAATGTCACACTTTGTGTCCCAACCTTATTGAATAACCCTTATAGGTTCATCCACCAATTATTTGATTGGCTAGGATAAAGGATACACACAAATGTTTTTGTGCAATGAAAAGAATAATTACAAATATGTGACCCACCACCCCTACAACCAGGCTAAAGTCGAATTTTTCATATGAGAGATTTTTATACCATTGTATTGCTAGCGTTTTAAGCTTTAAAATGATACATCACATGCACCAGTACTGCTATGGAATGAAAAGTAACGACGCTTTAAAAAGTGACATTTTTGTTGCCGTTCGCGGCAACAAGTTTGCTTAATTTGAGTAATAGCAACGACAAGAAAAATCAGGAGAAGGCCGATATTATCACTTTCGGGGATTTTTAAAAAGGTTTAAACATGAACAGCCTATAAATTAGAGTTTTAACTAACGATTGATGAAAAAACAAAACAATTGACCGGCAACACATTTTTGTGTACAATGCCATATCTCGAAATGGCATTTGCCGACTTCCGCCTGGTTTTGGCCTGGTGGGTCACATTTTCAATCTGTCTCCTTGTGAAATTTAAATTTTTCTTACCATTGCACTTAAAGTTTTACAATTCAAGTCTGTTTTAGAATTTGACCTCAAATGACATTTGACCTCAGTACTTGACCTTAACACAACCATGATATGAAGGTTGCAATATTTCATTTATGACTCAAGTTTTATTGGAGTTTGATTTCAACTTTTGCATATAAGAATTTGTTTTTGAAACTTGTACCGACAAACGGACAGACTACGTACAGACTACGTACGGACATACATACAGAAAAGATTGCATAGTCTCTTTCTGAACTTTGTTCAGGAGAGACAAAGTAAAACAGCATTCATGTAATTAGGCAATATAAATATATTTTTCTGTAAACAGATTAGTAAAGAAACTTTCAAAATACTAATACCACATTCAATTACAATGAATCAAGAAATATCTTGCTTTCACAAATCTGTTACTGGGTCCTTAATTGGGACTTAAGTCACGGTAAATTTGATTTGAAAAACTTGAGGGATGTTAAAATAACAGAATAGTAATGCATTACCTTTAAAAAAAAGTACAAACTAAAACCATTCTCATTTGATGTATTGCCATTGCAATTTCTTACTGTTTTCACAAAGAATCGGACATGTAGAAGTCTTTGTGAAAAATGTAAAGAATTCACATGCATCACATACAAGTAAAATCTACAACGTAAAATGAAAGGTTCTTTTCCAATAATACTGCTTGCTTATTGCAGACAATCTAACGCAAAATCAAAAACGCCAATTTCAGAAAAGCAAATTGCTCAACTAGAATATATATATATTATTAACGCTACAAAATGGTGTACCAGGCTGCAAGACTTGAAGCGTTCCTACAGACCGGATCAACTCTTATACCCATTTGATTTGCTAGCCTGGCGAAGCTCTATCCAGTGCAGTCTGTATAGCAGCCATATGACAACCGCAAAAGTCCAGGCTGACTTGGGGCTCAAGAGAAGTGCCACGGCACCGTAGCAGTAATACAGGTTGATGCACTCCCAGGTCATCCATAGCATGGCTGACAGCAGGCAGGGGTAGGCTACCGCTGACCAGAGAATCCCAAGGGGTCGTATATGGGACTCTAGTGGCTTGGATGCGCTGCCGTTCTTCGTTTTACTCTTGCCGTTGGTTGAGTTAGAGTAGTTGCTACTGCGCTGATGGGGCAAATGCTGATGAATGCGGTCCAACTGCGCGGCAAAATACAATGTGATAGGGCCCTGGAACAAAACCATCTGGTGGGAAAAAGAAACGGCAACATTTAGGGTGTGGAAAAGATGCTGCTGTCGATTAAAAAAAAACAGAAGGTATCGGAACCATGAACCAAATCGACCTGAAAGCAACCTGACCCAAAACCGACCTGAAACCAACCCGACCCGAAACCGACTTTGGGTCAGGTGGGGTCGTGTCGGGTTTTCTATCATTTCAGTTGGGTAAGGTCGGTTTCGGTTTTGCACTTGCAATTTTCGGGTCGGGTCAGGTTGGTATAGCCATCTTGTGAAAAAACGTAAAATAAACACAAATAATCCAAAACAGTTTGAAAATGTACATGTACATGTATGTGGTACAATAATTACAGCGTTAACCCACCGCGTGATTGTGCATGTTGTTTGCCATCTTTTATAAACAGCCTGTAGCACGGAGCTCCATGTCAGGTCACGTTATTAATTATACGATATGTTATATTTTTTATTAACAGACAATAGTTTTCAATAACATGACCTGCTGTGGATAATTTCTGACACAAAAACAGACACAATGTTCGTGTAATATAGAACATTTGCGAAGGTCAGACATTTAGGTTTTTTTCGGGTTCGCTTCTCTTTTCGTCAGTTCGGGTCAGTTTTTCCCTTTTTTTTTTCGGTTCGGATTCGGTATTCAGGTCGATTTGGCCCGGTCAACCAAACACGACGCACGTCTTTCTTCACCATGCTGGAAGTTTTCACAACAAAGACGCCGTTGCCTATCCCTGACAAAGGCAGTAAAAGGCAACCTACTTCTTAACCAGTTCTTGCCGGGATTATTTTAACATCACCGAGTCGAGGGGCGGAATTATTTTTAACGAAACTCGATCCGAGGCGGGTTCAGGCCGATAGTACCGGGAAGCACACCCACGCATTTCCGGCCTTGCTCGCTGCTGACAGACATTTCCGGCCTTGCTCGTGACGCGTTTATACGTCATCCATTTTTAATCTGGGGAAAACTTTGCATTTATATGTGCCTCTTGCGTGAACTGGTTAAGTCTTGTGGTGTTGGCAATGGTGGATCATACTTACATTCAGGGCACAGATGACATAGGAGAATGTCTCTCCAATGATCTCTCCTCGCAGCATGAATCCATACAGTGTGTACATGCCAAGATGCTCGCATGTTACCATGCATACAAACCAAGGGCCTGCAAGACACAAAAACAGCAAACAATACCTGAACACTAGGAAGCAGACCATCAACATCGTTGGTTTCATATGATGGAGTTTGCGTCGGGAGATGTAAATTCAATATTTAAAATTCAAATTTTCGAAATAATGACAGGATACCTAGCACAATTATTTTGCTGGATGACTAAAATTTGCCTTTATTTTTGTTTCTTCAGATAAGTATATTTCTTAATAATTTGGTAGTAAAACCTTTTGATGTCTGAAAATGGTGTATCCCACCTTTAACATTTCAAATGAACCACAAGGGAGAACAACTACAAATTGTATAAAACTACAAACGAATTGTATATGTGACACGCTCCTACGAAACCCGACATAAGTCGCACAGGCTTTTTCGAAATAGAGTTTGTCAAAGTTAAAAAGGGTACAAAATCTGGCGGACATCAATTTTAGTTTTTCGTTATTTTTGTATTCTTCAATATGTATACTTTAACCCTCAGTTAGGTTAAACAAAATCAACTTTATTGATGAGAAAGTATAAAAATCATGCATTTATTGAGGCAAACTGTGTCCTAAAAGTGGTAATTTATCTCCCAAATACATCGAAATAAAATCCTCATAAAATTGGAAGTATGTATGGTATAAAGGTGGTTTTGGTACCAAATGAAAGCTAAAGATGTGTACTAAAATGGAAATAACAATATCTCACTTTAAAAAAAAACTCACTTATGTCTGGTTTTGTGGGAGCAGGTCACATATTCAAAAAATCAGCTATGTACTTACCAACCAGAGGATAAACACCTATTATCAGAAGCCAGTAGAAATAGGTCTCACTACAAACAAGACCACACAGACTACGAACGATGCTGATCCGATAACGTACTGCAGAAGAAAAAAAAAGTAAACGCAAAGTTTACAGTACCCCTCTCCGATTCACATTCAATAAGTCTGGTTAGATATGGCTTCAATGATGGTTTTTACTACGTGTAAATCATTCATGAAATGTAATTTTGTGACTTAAAACACAGATCATCCACTTTATTGGGTCACCCCGTAAACACACAATATCGAAACATAAAAAAAAAAAATTTCATTTAAAAATACCTTTTAGAAAGTTAAATATATCTTGTTTAACACATCGACTGCCGACTACGAGTATAGTCGTAGTAACAGGTATACCGAAGTCTGTCACTACGAGTATACTCGTAGAAAATGAATATATATGTGACCTGTCACCACAAAATGAGAGTAAAGTCGCACGATGTGATTCAAAGATATGGCCATCCAAAGTCAAAATATGAAGGAGTGGTCAATTTTGAGATTTTGAGTAATTTGGAAAGCCCATGTTCTCCTCTACATATTCTTATTTTTTGGGTGAGATCAGATGATCGAAAACCTCTTAAATTACGCAGTTTTTCGTAGTGTTTGCGTAGTTAGTGTTTGGATTAAAGTCCATTAGTAGTCTAATTAACACGGTAATTAAAAATGCAAATCAGGTCCTCGTAAGTATCCCACGTTTTCAAACTTTTACTATTTTGTTGTTTATACAATAGTTTGTATGTGTGGACAATTTTAAAAAGAAATAATGATTAGAACATAGACGTTGCTATGCTCAACCGAACCTTACTTGTCCTGTTTTGTAATCTTTTGCGTGTTTTGTTTAGGATGTTTAAAGTCAGTTTTCACACAGACACGTTTTGTGAAACCCATGACTTTCTAGAGCGCTGTAAAAAGTATTTATCGCAAAACCCCCAAGTGTTATGTGCCGTTGGAAAGCTCTCTTTCGCAAGAATTTGAAAATACCAATATCTCAATTTTTAATATTTCCGACTTTACTCTCATTTTGTGGTGACAGGTCACATATTTCCTGCTTTTTCTGACCAATCAGACTCATTTTAGCAGAGTGGGTCACATATTTTGTAGGTCTTACTTTGCCAATCCACTCACCGTTGTTCTTTTTTGCAATCCATCGCAATGAGAGCAGTGCTAGAACAAACGTGGACACTGAACCTACTGTTATCACCCAGAACTGTCACGAGAAAAAAGAAATTCATCATCTTGAGTCAGGTTGCCTCGCCTTCCACCGCTATTCTTCCAAATAGGCACTTGGGGAGACAATCCCATAGAGATGTACACAAACTTAAAACAGTCCCAACTTGTTTACCCTAACCCTTTTCTCCAAGATCTTCGAGATTTATGCTATTTAGACCAAAATCTGTCGTTCTAGGACAAAAATAAGTCCCAAATATTGTTTTTTAGGGTAGCTAGACACTTGGGGAGACACTGAAATGTCTCCCTAAGTGCCACTGTCTCCTTATTACCTAAAATCTTACGCTAATTTGTCTCCCCAAGTGCCTATTTGGAAGAATTAACTAAAAGTCATAATATGTACTATCCATTCGGTATATGCATGCAAACAATCATACAATGTAGATAATAAAATGCACGGTGCACCTCAATGATTAACCTTTCATTTCCAGACATTTCATTTCTTGCTTTGGTCACATTTGCTCTTAAATAACTTCTGTCTTAACCAGTTCGCGCCGGACTATGTATATAAACGCAAAGTTTTCCCCAGATTCAAAACGGATGACGCATAAACACGCCACGAGCAAGCCCGGAAATGTCTGTCAGCAGCGAGCAAGGCCAGAAATGCGTGGGTGTGCTTCCCGGCACTATCGGCCTGAACCCGCCTCGGAACCCGCTTTCGTTAAAAATAATCCCGCCCCTCGGCTCGGTGATGTTAAAATAATCCCGGCGCGAACTGGTTAAACAACTTCCGTCTTAAATAACTTCCGTCTTAAATAACTTCAACTAATGGTTCCCCAGGACTTGCCTGCTAATAAGTCCAACTGTGACTCGTATGACTTTACTGCTCAATCTAACAAAGTCCAATTTACCAAGTTGTTGGGTACCTGAACATATCAAATGACTTGCCTGCTAAATCCAACTGGATTCAACTGTGTCTTGGTTTTTGTTTTTTGTTTGCTGTTGGATCCAACAGAGTTCAACAGGAATTGTTTACCTGTAACCCAGAACACGATCCAAAATATATCGAATGACTTGCCCGCTAAATCCAACTGAAATGTTAACTGGTTGGATCCTGTTGATTCAGCAGGGTTTAGGGTTAACCCTGCGACGTGCCGCTGAACTTTTTTTCAAAGTCGCTTCACCGTAAAAAAACCAATTACTATTTCATCCTGTGTTAAAATAGCCCCATATTACATGTACTTATGTATTCCTAGTTAAAAGCAAGCCGAATAACATGGTAAGTGCCGCTTGAACTCTGGTTGAGCCGGTGACCCAGCTTTTTGCAAAGCAAAGGCTGCCCCAGGAGTATCCCATTACATTGTGTACATAAAGGGTCTTTGAGGTGTGGATTTTACCGCCAGACCTTCCCAAGCAATCAATCATGCTATTGTTGCCTTGCCTTATTCAACAACACCAGCTGGTTTCTGGGTCTCTGACCTACATGTATGACAAAGGGCTGTGTTGACATATAAAGCCATAAAACCGAACAGCATGGGGGTAATACACGAAATACAAGCGACTTAAACAAAAATTGTGGACGTGTGTTCGTGTAAAACAAAAAAGGTCGCACGTCACAAGGTTAAGCAAATTCCTGCGTCAGCTACTTACAACAAATGGTATATCAGTCATGAGAAACAAAGCGGCCAACAACCACTGTGCCGGTCTACTGCCATCAAGAGAGAAGCGATATCCTTCAATGTGAGTGTGACCAGTAGCATCCTACAAAGCAGAATGGGTAACAATTGCTAAACAAACCCAGTTCAAATCAAAATTCTCAGATCTTTACAATCATCGCAATTACACCATTGGTAATTGCCTGATTTATTAGGAATGGGTGGATTTGGGGGTTGTGTTTTATAGTAAATATCATTTAAAGGTAGGATACACCATTTGCAGATATCAAAAATATTTATTACCGAATTATTAAAAAATAACTTACTCATTTGAAAGTAAATGTAGATTCTAGGCATCCAGCAAAATGATTGCGCTAGATATCCTGTAATTCTTCCGAAAAATAGAATTTTATAATGAAAAATTCGCGATCGCCGTCCAGATAACATAAGAATAACTGCTCGACGCCGCTTGAAAAAAACCGCTGTTTTTCGTGCTTTTCTCGGCATCCATGATTGTAAAACTTCTGACAGCTCAGTTAAACGATATTTACTATAAAATACAACCCTCCAAATCTACTCATTCATGATAATTCAAGCAATTACCAATGGTGTATCCTACCTTTAACTGACCTGTCCGAAGTTTTACAATCATGGATGCCAAGAAAAAGGCAATAAAACGGCATTCGTTTTCAACCGGCGTCGGGCAGTTGTTCTTGTTTGTTTAGGTTTTTTTCGCGATTGCCGTCCGGCAGTCGATAATTTATTTTTATTCAATTTTTCAGAACAATTACAGCATATCTAGAGCAATCATTTTGCTGGATGCCTAGAAATTAGAATCATTACTTTCTTTTATAAGTAAGATATTTCTTACTTTGTTGATCCTAGTTATCAAACTGCAGCTTCCTGGTCGACTATTCTCTTACGGTATGGTAAGCAGACTTGTTGACATAAGTCGCCCACGGTAAGAAAAGGGTCAAGTCAAACGGCTCAAGTTTTCAGTTCCCACAACTGTCAGAGTAGCCTTGGTTTCATTACCAGAAAGAAATAATAATAATATTGGACTAGCTACATGTAGTCTTACCTTTGCAGTGACTTCAATGACATGTAAGCCGCTGCTATACTTGGAGGGGTCCCATGGAATGACATACAGCGGTCCCTTCACATGCTTAGCGGATCCTAAGGGTTTACCATCCACCTTAACAGTAGTTGACAAGATGGCGCTGGGAGAATACACTAAAAACCTGTCACAAATCAAACAACAAAGCTTCAGGATGTAAAGCAAAATCTTAATTTCTGTGATATTATTCTGACATAGGTTTCATTTGGCACGACAAAAAGGGTAGAAAGGCTAATTTTGAAAGGCTAAGTCCTCCTCTACATATTCCAATATTTGGGGGACGAACAGATGAACGAAAACCTCTTAAATTACGCGATTTTGCGTAGTGTTTGCGTAGTTAGTGTTTGGATTATAGTCCATTAGTGGTCTATTTAACACGGTAAATAAATACGCGAATTAGGTCCTCGTAACTATTCCACGTTTTCAGAATTTTTTGTTCATATAATAGTTTGTATGTGTGGAAAGTTTCAAGAAGAAACAATGATTAGAACATGGCCGTTGCTATGCTCAACCGAACCTTACTTGTCTTGTTTTGCAATCTTTTGCGTGTTTTGTTTTAGATGTTTATTAAGTAAGTTTGCTCACAAACACGCTTTGTGAAACCAATGACTTTCTAAAGCGCGAGAAAAAGGAATTTATCGCAAAGCCCCCAAGTGTTATGTACCATTAGAAAGCTCTCTTTCTCAAGAATTGGAAAATACCAATATGTCAATTTTCCCGACTTTACTCTCATATAGTGGTGACAGGTTAGAGTATCATGCTATTCCAAGCCTGTTTTGTACATGCAATAGGATAACAGCTGAAATGTCTATAGCATGAACATTCATCAAATTATTTATCTCATTCGCATTTGCAGGACACAGAAAATGTAGTGCTTCTCAAGATCTGGGGCCAATTTCATAAAACATGTGAGCACACAAATTTGCTTAGCACAAAAAAGTCTTGCTCAGTAAAGACAGGTTATCGGCCAAAACTCCCTGTGCTTTTCATTCAAACCAAAAACCAGCTGAATACCAGTCACAAACAATAAACATCAACAAAAAATTTGATGTGTAACCCTGTTTTTCCACAAGGAAGAATGTTCATGCTAAGCAAATTTTGGTGCTTACACGTTTTATGAAATTGGCCCCTGTACTCCACAAGCCATGATGCCTTGGGGCATTTGGGGCATTTGGGGCACAAATGCCCCACATTATTCTGTGTTCCATGCCCACTCTTGGGATCATTAATCATCTAATGAATTTACTTCAGCAATCACAAACCAAACCGACAAACCTTATGTGTGTCGAGTGTCGCATTTTCTGCAGCGGTTCGTGACTTGGTGACATGAATCTGGCTCGTTTGGGATTGGTGATCAGAATGACTGGCCATGCTCCAAACTTGACGTCAACAAATGACAGCAGGTCATGGTCAAAGGCCATGACACGATACCTGGGTTAAAAATCAGCAAGATTGTCATTTCTCAATCATTACTTTATGGTTCGTTGCGCTTAAAGGGATCGTATACGTTTGGTAATTGGAACCCATTGTTTGTTTCAATCCTATATAGTTATAAATATATACATAAAACTAACCTGTAAAAATTTCATTTCAAAAGGGGGTAGCAATTTTGAGATATTGCCGAAAATCTGGAGCGGTTATGTCCACGCAGGAAGAATAATCTGCATTGGAATACACAATCTGAGAAACGTCACTGCAGTAACGCTTCTCAGATTCAAATTTTTGGGGATAAAAAGTGATATCTTTTTCCATAACCGCAGTACTTCGAAGTGAAAAGTTTCTAAAAATGCATTATACTAACCGAAGCTGCTGTACTTCTTACCAAGTAACTTTTTATTGCCATTAATTTTGAGTAATTACCAAACGTATACGATCCATCTAAAGGTACATGTAGGATACACCATTGGTAATTGCTTGAATTATCAGGAATGAGTTTATTTGTGGGGTTGTATTTTATAGTATAAAATAATGTTCAATCGACCTGTATAAAGTTTTACAATCATGGATGCCAAGAATAATTTTTTTTTAAACATCGTTTGTTTTCAACCGCAGTCAGGCAGTTCTTGTTTTCTTCTGATTTTTTTTCATTAAAGTTAAATTTTTCGGAACAATTGCAGGATATCTAGCGTAATTAAGATATTTCTTAATAATTCAGTAGTAAACAAAATCGATATCTGCAAATGGTGTATCTACCTTTATAAATAGAGTGGATTTTCCCCAAAAACAATTGTTACAAACGCGATGATCGAATTGATAAACTGTGTAATTTGTGCACTATACTTACTTTCTGTTTTGTTTCCAATCTTCAAGTTCTAACTCCAATAGACCGTTCTTGTGTGTGGCAATCATGTTGGGAACCAAACCTCCAAAACTGTGCAGGTGACCACAGAGATATGCTATTCCATTCCTACCAAAACAACAAAAACAATTGTCCATGAGATAGCTTATACCGGGTGGCTCCCAATAAACGAACAACATATAATAATAATAATAATAATAATAATAATTTGGGAGACTAATCATCCTTACTTGCAGCTGGGATGCTAAATTGCGAAGGACGCGGCTACAACGTAGTCGAGCCGCTGGCACGTAAAGGCGCCTACGGCAGCCGGCCACATCGACTCATATATGACTACGAAGCACAGCCTGAGATCGAAAGTGTTTGATTTTTCAGAAGGAAGGAAAACCGGATGACCTGGAGAAAAACCCTCGTGGCACAGGAGAGAACCAACGCAACCAACTCTACTCACATATGGTCCAGGCCGGGAATTGAACCCGGGCCACATTGGTGAGAGGCAAGCGCTTTACACACACAAACCACCCACGTATCTTAATGAACAAGCACACTTCCGGTACCCTTTGACCAAAACTACTTATACATGTACCAATACATGAAAATTCTTTCTAGAAAAAAATTGATACCAAGATATCTTGATTAGGGCTAGTAGTTTTAGCTCCAGACCTTATTTTGGGAAGTTCAGTCAGTGGTCATTTCACACCGAGAAATAACTAAACTGTCCTGTGTGGTTTCTCGGTGCGAATAGACCCCCGACTGTGCTTCACCATGGCTAGAACCCTGTTCATTGAGATCATTCAGAGCATGTTCAGACGGTGGCGTAAGTTAAGCTAATCCAAAAATACTAAGTTATTCCGTTTTTAATCCAGAACATGCTTGCGTTCAAACGAGAAAGTTACGCCATTCCCCGGGCGGAAAAGTTGGTCAAGTTACGCCATCGTGGTTTCGCAACGCAAACACCACTTTCTCAGCCTTCCGGTTAAAGCGCGCGCGCGTGGGAAACAAGGAAAGTGTACATGTACATACAGTATACAGTATACATGTACATGTACATTAGAGCGCAAGCGTACTGCCGTTTTCCAAACTCCAGCCTCTTCGCAATATCGGCTTTGTTTATGCAGTTTGGCTATGATAATGGAGCGCAGTGGACTGACTGGCCTAAGCTAGGGTTTGTAAAACGGTCTGGTAAATAAGCCGTGTACATGTATTGTTGTACAAGCACATGTACATGTACATGCACACACGGACGTGTACATGGTCATTGCACGTGCGACAGGCCATGCGTTATCAAAATGGCGCCGATGGTGATCAATGCTAAAGTTTTTTTCGCGTTTTTGCTTGCCTGTATTCGGGATAAAAGGGAACGATCGTCGGATTCCGAGGCCGGAGAGTTGAATACTAAATCGTGTGCTGATAGAAGAGGCTCAGAAGACTGAAAAACAACCGATTGCGTCAACAAGACCACGCTACCCGTTGGCGTTTTTGGCAGTTTGTCAAACGAAGGCAACGGGCAATCGGATGTATTCTAGGCGCGGTGGCCATCATTGCAAAGAGTTAACAAATAAATCGCCTTGTCCGTGCCCGGCTAATGAGCACGGCGTGGACCTGTTACGAAAAAGGTCAATGTGAATAAACTACCACCGGAAGTAGCAGGTCAGTTGCGTTCCAACGGGACTTTACGGCTCATCGCCGCGGGGGGAGATCGTTATCTTTAGTGCAACTTAATCTAATCGGCCACTTTTGGGAAGCGTAAGTTACGCCACTTTGGTCGCGTAACTTACGCCGCGCGGGTGGATTAGAGCTTTCCAACGGACGGAATAACTTAGTATTTTTGGATTAGCTTAACTCAGTGGTCCTAAAAGGAAATTTAGATAAGGCCACTCACCCAAATAGGAAGAGGGGAAGAGGGGTATGAAATGGTTTAGATGGAATGCATACTTAAGAACATTGGAGAGCCTAGAGTGAGGTGCTATGATGGTAGATGTTGGATAGTGTCCAAAGAACACTGTGTGATTGCTGTGCTGAGTTTGCTTGCTGAATCCCTCCAGTTTCTGCATCTCCGACTGTCAAGGTGAAAAAAGAAAGTTTGTAAAGATCTCCCATTCCTGATAATTCATATAATTACCAATGGTGTATTCTACCTTTAACTGACCTGTCCGAAGTTTTACAATCATGGTTGCTGAGAAAAGCAAGAAAAACGACGTTCGTTTTCAACCGGAGTCGGGCAGTTTTTTGTATGATGTTCTTGGTTTTTTTTGCAATCACCATCCGGCGATCATAAATTTTGGTTTATACAATTTAATTTTTCGGAACAATTACAGGATATCTAGGGCGATCATTTTGCTGGATGCCTACAATCATTATCTACTTTCAAAAAAGGAAGGTATTTCTTAATATTTCGGTAGTAAATTTTGTCGATATCTGCAAATGGTGTATCCTACATGTACCTTTAACTTAACAAAGGATTAACCCCCACTATCTTCAATTTATTGACACAAGATAAACAATGCAAACATCGAAAACAAGTTAAAAAGGGAGTGCTTTTGTGAGTGAGAGCCTCCTAATAGTGTTGTATTTGAGTCCCTGCAAGTTCTTTCCCAAGTCCAGTCCCAAGTCCAGTCCCAAGTCCAGTCCCAAGTCCAGTCCCAAGTCCAGTCCCAAGTCCAGTCCCAAGTCCAGTCCCAAGTCCAGTCACAAGTCCAGTCACAAGTCCAGTCACAAGTCCAGTCACAAGTCCAGTCACAAGTCCAGTCACAAGTCCAGTCACAAGTCCAGTCACAAGTCCAGTCACAAGTCCAGTCACAAGTCCAGTCACAAGTCCAGTCACAAGTCCAGTCACAAGTCCAGTCACAAGTCCAGTCACAAGTCCAGTCACAAGTCCAGTCACAAGTCCAGTCACAAGTCCAGTCACAAGTCCAGTCACAAGTCCAGTCACAAGTCCAGTCACAAGTCTAGTCACAAGTCTAGTCACAAGTCTAGTCACAAGTCCAGTCACAAGTCCAGTCACAAGTCCAGTCACAAGTCCTTTCATAAAGCCAGTCGCAATGCTTTTGTTAACAGTTCATCTGAATAGCTAGTGACTTGACTTGAGACTGAAGGACTTGTGATGGACTTGCAGGGACTTGCAGGGACTCGAATACAACTCTGCTCCTAACTCGGAAACCTTCTAGTAAGATGTACACGTCATGTATTTTTTCGCAGCTAATGCTTTGTGACGTCAAATTCGTATCGCATTCACACTCGCATACAGTCTGCAAGTTATCATCACGTGCCTTATGTTGTTCTTACCTCATCAAGTATTCCAAAGAAATTAAATGGTCGTCTTGGACCTGGGTTGAGTACAGCATACACCGACACAAAGGAGTAGGTGCCAAAGGGGAGCTTGTGTTGGTAACGGAACGTACCATCACCGCTCTCACCCAAAACAGAATATTTCCTGTGGAATACAGGAATGCATTGTGTAGTCATGTGGTAAGAAGTAAGACATTAAACCCAAGTATGTACATGTAGATCGCGTGTGTCCATCCCTATAACAAACTGTTGGACTCTGATTCTTGAAGAATGCCTAACCTAGTGTAAAACACTGTTAGTTTATGGGTCCAGGGGCCGATTTCACGAAACGCTGAGATGCGTCTTAGGAAGAGTACATGTAACTCGTCCCAACTCGCGACTCGTCCTAGGATCGATTTCACCAAAGTTAAGACGGGTTCAACACGTCCTAACTACCATAGCAACGCGGCTGAACTTGTCCTACATGTAACTTAAGATCGGTCAGAGGGTCGTCTTATCTCATTAATACGTACGTTAATCTGTGTATTGTCTGAAAACCATTGCATTATCTTTTCGTTAAAGACAAATGTCGGCCTAGAGTTTTAGTTTTCGAAGAAGAAACAGATTTGATAAATGTTTTGATACGTGTGTATCGTTTTAAAAACTAATTATTTATACGCGAACTACATGTATATATAACTATATATGTCGTATATAGAACATGCAGAACTACCGTACGTGATTGGTACTGCGCAGACAAGTAAAAGTTTGTGTTCTCGCACGCGCGCATGCTGGAAGTTGTTTTATCTGTTTCATCTAGCGGTAAAAACAAACATGAAACAGCCATTAAATTGGTAGTTGCGACGCGTCTTTCATAAGATGGGTTTAGTGAAATCGATCTTAGAACACGTCTTAGCCAAGATCGATTTATGATTTAAGACTTGTCCTAAGTCCTAAGTCCTAAGATAAGTCGTAAGATCAGACGAGTTTCGTGAAATCCGCCCCAGTACCCATCCTAACAGATCCCAACCAAAACCTGGTGTTGGAGTTTGACTGGATGGGAATTGTTAGAGTTAAAAATGTATAATTTTGTGCATTTTGAAACTACCTCAAAAGTCCTATACATGTAGGTCAGATGATCTTTGACCTACATGTATTTCAAAAGTTGTGATAAACCCCACACTAAAGAATTACTCCATCCAAGTTTCATTAAAATCCATCAAATTCTTGACAAAGCATATTTGAACGGTGACCTCTAATGACCTCTACATGACCCCTGACCTCAGTAATCTTATAAAGAATTGTCTTCCCACCCAAGGGTGACTGCAAGGGTTACTTCATAAAAATCTAGGTATGTTATACATGTACATTTTTTACCAAACTTAACCTGAAATTTTAAGATACCGGTACATACACAAGTACGGTACATACACATGTACATGTACATTGTACGGTTAGGTATTTGTCTCCCAAAACTTCATTTACGTTACACACAAAAAGGATTATTGGTAACATGGGCCCTACATACATTGTACGTACTGGTATACATTTATTGTATTATATTTTCTAGATTGTTGCGATAGATAGTGAACAATTAAATTATGGAAACAAATGTCTGTGTGTGTTGCATCACAGACCATACAACTGCCAAATAACGTCCCTGCAATTTCATCCAGTTTGAGAAATACATTCACATCTTTATTTTCAGTACTTTTAGTCAGAACTTTGTATTAGAGTCCCTGCAAGTCCTTTCACAAGTCCAGTCACAATTCTTTTCATAAAGCCAGTCACAAGTACTGGTTGAACAATGACAAAGGAATGCTTCTTAACCAGTTCGCACCGGATGACGTATATAAACGCAAAGTTTTCCCCAAATTCAAAACGGATGACGCATAAACACGCCACGAGCAAGGCCGGAAATGTCTGTAAGCAGCGAGCAAAGCCGAAAATGCGTGGGTGTGCTTCCAGGCACTATCGGCCTGAACCCGCTTCAGATCGAGTTTCATTAAAAATAATCCCGCCACTCGGCTCGGTGATGTTAAAATAATCCCAGCGCGAACTGGTTAACAGCCATTTGAATAGCTAGTGACTTGATTTGAGACCGAAGGACTTGTGATTGTCTATCAGGGACTCAAATACAACTATTTTGTGCTTTTAGTTTTTAATCTTTGGAAATGCAGTGAAATCTCGATAAGTCAAATCTCGAGGGAATGGATACCAATTTTGGGATATCCAGAGTTTTGAGTTATGACTTATCAAGAATTTACTGTAGTTAAATTACCTGTAATAATTTAACTTGTGCTCTGGGCTTGGCACACCAAAGGCATCTGTATAAAGAGATAAACGATGTATTAAAAAGAAACTTGATCAAACCATGCCACTATTTGCAGCAGCAAAAAAACACACAAAAAAACTACTAAATTGTATCAAATACTACCTTACTTTTACTCTAAGTGAACAACAGTCAAACAAATACTGTGAAATTATGTCATCTGGTGTTCTGTCATTTGCAAGAAAAAGTGGGATAGTTGTATTAATTTCCAACGATGGTCGATGTCTGACCATTGTTAGAAAAATGTGACTGTTTTCAAACACTGCCTTCGCTCTACTATGTTTATTAGTCAGCCCACATTTTGTAAGACATCCGTGAATGGGTGCAAGCCAGATAGTCTGGTTCCTTAAACTGATAATTTCCTGACATCTATGCATCTGAAGTGGGGTCAGGGAAACAGAACTACAACATTTTTGAACATCTAGCATCTATGAACACAAAACTTTAAACAGTACAGGTCAGTGTAACAACATTTGCTAATACACAAATAATGAATGATTATGAGTGCAATGATAAGAATAATTTCATGAGGTGACAGATGGAATAGAATGAAACATTCCATCTGAAATCAGCAGGGTCCAATTTTATAAAACGTGTAAGCACCATAATTTGCTTAGCATGAAAATTCTTCCTTGGAAAAAACAGGGTTACAAACCAAAATTTCAGTTGTTTGTTTGTGACTGGTATTCAGCTGTGTCTGCTTTGAATGAAAAGCAAATGGAATTTGGGCCGATAACCTGTTTTTACTGAGCAAGACTTTTTTGTGCTAAGCAAATTTTTGTGCTTACATGTTTTATGAAATTGGCCCCTGATCTGATGATTAAAGGTTACTTGATAACTGTATGTAAACCACCTCATTCTCATACAACAGTACAGATAATCAGAAAACAAGAATTCGAGTTGATTATTACCATGGTTTCCTCTGACATCTATCCAGATTGTTTTCTCAGTCACATGGGCATGATCCAGGGCATTTTTGTATGCTTTCCATTCCACTTCAAATTGTCTGGATCCCAGGTTATCTATTGTTTTAGCATCAGTAAGATCACCTGCAAGATAAATTATAGGTGGGCATTAATTAGGGAATAACAGTTTGAGAAGCCGGTCTTTACTGCGTGATAATGACCGGGTCGGGGATGGTCGCTGTTAACCAGTTCGCGCCGCATGCATTTTGTAATGCTATAAACTATCATGTAAAGCTTGCTGACCTGACCATTTTGGTTCGGTTCGGAGAGCAAAGTTCGGCTAGTTTTAGTTTGGTTCGGAAGTTCTGTTGCAGCACTAGACCACAGTGTAGAGCTGTATTCGGCTGAAATAGAATGCACAACTCAAATTGTGACTCGGAAATTGTTTAATTGAAATCAACATTTTAGATTTTTTTTTCTCTCTGAAGACAAAGCATTCACAGTGCTAAAATGTCATCATTGTAAATGTAGTTGTCAAGCATGATCAATCTTTAGATTTTGAGAACTTTTGCTCCCAGAGATAAAAACTGACAAGTGGTACCGGTATATAATATCTTTAACCAGTTCGCGCCGGAGGACGTATACACGCAAAGTTTTCCCCAGATTCAAAACGGATGATGCAGAAACACGTCGGGGGTATGTTGAACTCGCCTCGGATCGAGTTTTGTTAAAAATTGATGTAAATAATCTCAGCGCAAACTGGTTAAACTGTTTGACATTGGAAATGAGTTGTGGTAGATTTCCAAATTGCGGTTGGACAATCCTGGAGTTATATGTACCGGTACATGATGTACCGGTATTATGTACTGTGCAAATGATTTCCATACAATAATGAACACGTGTGTACATATTGTTACTGTTCATTAACAAAATTGTAAACTGTATGAACAAAAGGGTTCATGTAAATCACTTTCTACGTGTATACTTTAAGAACAGAAAAACTGATTCTTGTGTAAAAAGGCCAATAAAATGTTTCTTTTGTTGGGTATAAAGTTTTTGTTCAAGTACCGGTATGTGTACATAATATGTACACATATTCGCATTTTTGTATCACTGTGGAGACATGGCTTTGTTCTCGTGTACAAAATGGTTAGAAAGTCGAGCACGTTTTTCAAAATGCTCCCATTTTAACCATATTTTTTTTCCTGGGTTGAAATTTCGACCAAATATACCCTATATTATACCCTAACCCCTATATCCTAATCCTAGTTTTTGAGTAATTTAAGTAAAATCCAAAAATCTAATTCGTGAAATTCCCAGTGGAGACCTATTCATCTATAGAAATTTACCCTCCGGAGACGTTTTGTCTCCATTGTACACATTGTGTTCATGTCTCCAGAGGGTACCGTATTTCGCACCACAAGCAAGCAAGTACATGTAAATCTAATTTGTACACACTTTTGCTTAACCCTATCGATGCAGTAATATGCAATAGTTGAATAAGTTGCAACACGTACATGTACCCGTATGTAGAAAAGACCACTAATAGTACAGACATTGCGTAATGATGCATATGATTGCAAAAGTTCACTGAACTCTTACACCAACAATATCTAGGTACATGATGTAACAACACTGCATGCATTGTCAAAGTCAAACAACAAGTGGAAATGAAAGGTTACCAAAAGTTTGTTTCTGAGTCAGGTCGACTTTCTTGAATACAATGGTGATATGAGGCAACTATCAGTGGTATAAGCACATTGTAAATATGATAGTATTGAGCTCTAAAACTGCTTGACATTTTTCTGACCGCTACAGTGTACATGCGCATGCTTGCATGCACATGCTGATTGGCTGTATAGATTGTATTGCAAAACCATAAACAATTCCTTTACAGGCTCGAAAATAACTGCTTGTGAATAAGGGCATCTCTATCTGTAATACGTTACGCAAACTTCTCATTTTTGACTTTACTTGTTTCCTCCTTAATACTTCCTCGTGGGAATTTTAACAGGACTCCCCCTATTTTTTTTGTTAAAGGTACATGTAGGATACACCATTTGCAAATTTCAATTTTATTTACTACCAAATCATTAAGAAATATCTTACTTGGACCTTTTTGAAAGTAAATAATGATTGTAGGCATCTAGCAAAATGATTGCGCTAGATATCCTATAATTGTTATGACAAATTTATTTTTCTATTAAAAACAAAATTCCTGATCACTGGACGGCGATCACGATCTGAAAACGAACTCTGTTTTTCTTGTTTTCCTCAGCATCCATGATTGTAAAACTTCAAACAGGTCAGTTAAACTATATATTTACTATAATATACAACCTCCCCAAATCCACGCATTCTTGATAATTTAAGCAATTACCAATGGTGTATCCTACCTTTAATCATTTTAAAATCTTGAGTCTTTACAAAAAGATTTTATTCGGTTGTTCTACACCACAATTCAAAAAATGTGCTTCAAAAATTTGTACAAAGGTGTGTTTTTGTTCAATGTTGTCTGTAGCATCTGTGGAGAGAAATACGATACCCTGTGGAGACATGACACAATGGGGACAATGGGAGTGAAAAGGTCTCCACTAGGAATTTCACGAAATAGACAATGTGCCCTCTGACGTCACATTCTTCCATGGTTAGGGTTAGTGTTTAGGTTAGAGTATAAGATAGGGTATTGGGTCAGAATTTCAACACAGAAAATGAATTGTGGATGAAATTTTGAAAAAAAGTGCTCGACTTTCTAGCCATTTTGTACACAAGAACAAAGAGATGTCTCCACAAGAATACAAAAATGCGAATATGTGTACTGTACAATGTACGTATACATGTACACCCGGTACTTTTTTCCAAGTAGACACTTTAAAGACAAATTGCTTACGAGTACATGTACCTGCTCTGCTAGCGCATGGATGAGTACTCGAGTAGATGAAAAATGACAAGAAATACAATGAGTAGCACAAACTACCAGTAGTCACAAGTCTTCAAGTACTCGCACTAATCGCCCAGCAGTAGTTCAACGTCTGCATGGCATGAACTAAACCACTGTATGTACTGTATGCAAGTACATGTACGTACACGAACATGCACAAAAAGCCTGTCATCTGGGGCCAATTTCATAAAACATCTAAGCACAAAAATTTGCTTAGCACAAAAAAGTCTTGCTCAGTAAAAACAGGTTATCGGCCCAAACTCCACAAGCTTTTTATTCAAAGCAAAAAACAGCTGAATACCAGTCACAAATAATAAACATCGACGGAAATGTTGGTTTGTAACCCTGTTTTTTCCCCATGGAAGAATTTTCATGCTAAGCAAATGTTGGTGCTTACACAATTTATGAAATTGACCCCTGGTAGTTACACTACATGCTTAAAGGTAGGATACACCATCGAAAATATTTACTACCGAATTATAAAGAAATATCTTACTCATCTGAAAGTAAATAATGATTCTAGGCACCCAGCAAAATTATTGCGCTAGATATCCTGTAATTATTCTGAAAAATAGAATTTTATAACAAAATATTTGCGATCGCCGTCCGCAAATAACATTAGAATAACTGCTCGACTCCAGTTGAAAACAAACGCTGTTTTTCGTGCTTTTCTCTGCATTTATGATTGTAAAACTTCGGACAGGTTAGTTAAACGATATTTACTATAAAATAGAACCCCCCAAATCCACCCATTCTTGATAATTCAAACAATTACCAATGGTGTATCCTACCTTTAAGCGTAAAGCTATAGTCAAGTGCACTTTTCCAAAAAGAAATTCAAAGAAAACTGCACGAATCTAACGACTGAGCCAGCAAAAACAAGTTGTGCCCCTACAAAGACTGGTAAACAAAATAGCTTCCTTGTGCACATGATTAATTGGCTGCAAATAATCCCGCGAGCCACTCACCTGTAGCAAGAACAAGTTCCGGCTTCACAACGTCTATATTTTCAATGCAGAATTTGTTGAAATCGGTTGTTCTTTCGGGATCTCTGAAGCGTGATATATGGATGTCTGATATCTGTTGGAAAGAAAACAGGAGTGCTTTAGTATCCGAAAAAGTAACTTCCCATGAGAAGATGTTAAAAAAACATATTTGAGAATAAATAACATTGAGAAGTGAGAATCTTGTTACAGGTTTACAAATGATAATATTGCACATGTATACATGTACCGGTATCATCTCACAGTGATCTAAATAATCCTCACAGTAACAGTAACAGTTCACATTAATTCTACAAACAGCAATTTTACTTCCATTTTCTAAGTTTTATGTACCGGTATCACCAATAACCCTAGCTCCTTACCCTATTTTTCTTACACATAACCTGAATCCTGCAAAATCCTGCAATTCCAAAGTGTTAAAACTCCCTGTAACCGAAATCCTGCAAAATCCTTTGTTAGGTTCATTCTTGGGTCCTGAGCAATACACCTGCCAATTTTCAACTTCATACAGTTCCCAGTTTCCGAGATAATTGAAAGTACAGACAGACACACAAAGAGAGTCCTGGAATTATAGATCTATATGTAGATGTCTGATACCCTGTTAAAATTACTAATTTCCTGTTTATGATCTGCATCCAATTAAAGGTAGGATACACCATTTGCAGAACTCAAAATATTTTACTGCCAAATTATTAACAAATATTTTACTCGATTGAAAGTAAATAATGATTGTAGGTATCCAGCAAAATGATTTCGCTAGATATCCTAAAATTGTCCCGAAAAATTGAATTGTATAAAAATAAATTTGGGATCGCCGCACGGCGATGTCAAAAAAACAAGAACAACATAAGAACCAGTGCCTGACGCCGGTTGAAAACGAACGCTGTTTTTCTTGCTTTTCTCGGCATCCATGAATGTAAAACCTTGAACAAGCCAGTTAAACAATATCTACTACAAAATACGACCCCCCAAATCCACCCATTCGTGATAATCCATTCAATTACCAATGGTGTGTCATACCTTCATGTTGCACTCCACAATGTCACGGTTACATGTACAGTACCTGTAAACCCAAAATGCTTCCATTTCACAGCATCCCTGTTAACCAAATACATTGGTTTTTGTTTCAATGTATCATTAATTTATCATGTGTTTACCCAATGAATGTTCACCCAAGCTTTAAATCCTGGCAAAAGGTTACCTGATACCGGTACATATTAGGTAGGATACACCATTTGCAGATAACAAAAATATTTACTATCAAATTATTAAAAAATATCTTACTCTTCTGAAAGTAAATAATTATGATTCTAGGCATCCATGTAATAATTCTAAAATAATCCTGTAATAATTCCGAAAAATATAATTTTATAAAGAAAAATTCGCCGGACGGCGATCGCGAAAAAAAAAAAAATACCGGTAACATAAGAATAACTGCTTGACACTGGTTGAAAACAAACGATGTTTTTCGTGCTTTTCTCGGCATCCATGATTGTAAAACTTCGGACAGGTCAGTTAAACGATATTTACTATAAAATAGAACCCCCTAAATCTACCCATTCATGATAATTAAAGCAATTACCAATGGTGTATTCTACCTTTAAGCTATTGTAGACCATTGTCAGTTTTTATCATTTGAAGAGACAAAAGTGCTCAATATTTTAAGAAAGGTGCTTAAAGATTTTATCTCTATAAATTCTGTTCATTACAATATTCTAATAATAATAATAATACAAAATTGTTATACCGCGCTATACCAAGCTCACAGTGCCTGACATGAACCAAAAAAGCAGACAAAAAAAAATAAAAAAATAATAATACAGAAACAAATATACAGCGATAGAACAGCAATACAAACAATGCGAATACAGGGGGAAACAATTTAATACAAGGGAAAATGGATTAATCAAGGTTTTGGGAAAAGAGTGTCTTTAAAAAACGCTTTAAAGAACGCTGCATTTCAATTCAAAATTTGCCGAGTCACAATTTGAATTGTCACCACAGTTAGCATTCGGGGCGCGTTGTCATTCAGCCAAATGCTCTACGCGCATGTCATGCACTGAACCGACGAATAATAATGCCCTCGCATGCACACGTCATTCCAACGCTTGCACGCACCATTACAAACTGCTAATGGAATTGGAAAGAACCCGACGCTGTTTTTTTCTTTCAATGAAGGTCAATCAGTGTGAAAATGTTAAACAGACATGAATCTACATAGAAATGAGAAACATTTTCTATTTTGTTAGAAAATACTTGAAATTTTTCTACAGACTTTTTATACAACGCTGAAGTAGCGTCAGGACATTCTTTCCTGAAATATATTTTAAAATTCGTCTCTGAGACGCATCTTTGGAAAATAACTGTCACAGGAAATTTACTGTCACAGTTTTACAAGAAGTAAGCTTTTTAACAGTATTTTGGTTTTAGATAAGTTAAGAGGGCCTTATATTTCGATCTTAACAAGATCTTCTTCAGAAACAAAATGGCTGTGTACAAGAAACAAGCAACATACTGGTACAGATGCACATCATGGTTGGCTGGAAAAGCACAAAAGACAAAGCACAGAGTCCAGTAGAACAATCAACAAAAGGAAGATTAGGCTGAGGGATTAAATGGTGAGGTCAGTGTGGGTAGGATCAAAGACAGACCAAGGGGGTGTAAATTTGGGTGGGGAACAAAAACAGAAGGAGTAAAACCACACGGAAGGGGGTCCAGGGTGAAGATCAAAGGGACGAACTAACAAAGAAGTATAAATAGGAGTAATGGGGAGGGGGGGGGGGGGGGGGGGTGGGGGGAGTTAGCAAAATAGACAGGGGAAAGTATTTTGGTTTGTTACTGTTTGGATAGCTGCAATAGTTATACTTCAGGTTTAACAGGCACGGCCGACACGATTAAAACAATGAAAATATCCGAACACTTACATGTATGAACCACCAGAGATTGTCTATTTTATCCCCGGGGTATGGTGCCAGATCTCCTAGAGGGTGTGGGGGTCCTTCGTGAGGTGGAGGTAGAGCGTAATGGTCCAGGGCACAACTCCATAACCATGCCACTAGACTAACTGTCAGGATTAGAAGCAATGTACACAAGCCCAGCACATGGACCATGGTCCTAGTTCAATAATAGCCTGCAACGTGTACGCAGCACACCACCATACATTGAACTGTCAGCTGTCGGAGAAATAGAAAAACCCTTTTAATTAGTACATTCACATCACTGCTATACTGCTGGTATAAAGTGCAAAGGGTGGTGGGAAATACGGTACCCTCTGGAGACCAGGCCTTCATTTTGAAGGAGCGCGATCGCGCTCGCGCTCCTCCGCGCTCCTTAACATTTTTAAGGAGAGCAAAAAAAAGCGCTCCTTACAATTTTAACAAGAGCAAAAAAAAATAAAAAAATAAAAAATAAAAAAAATAAAAAAATGAGATCCCTTAGCCAACAAATATCAAACCTCTTCTCTGGCAAATGCGAACGCAAAAACGCCAATTCCAATCAGCAACCGAGCCATAAACCACCGGTCCGTAACAATTAAAACACCAAGCAGTAAACAAACACAGTTGAAACCCAACATACTGCTCTCTTTACAAGAGAAATAATACGGACCCAAAATAAATAATATGGCTAAGTTCCAAATACCTGGAATTCGCGTTCATTGATTGTACCACACCAAACCCACACACCTTGCGAGTTAAAACCGATTCCTCACCATGGAATCACCTATCTGCAACTGACGAGTGTCATAACAGTAAAGACACGAAAGCATTGCTATTGCTAACACAAGAGAATTTGCGATTACAATTCTCTCCTCGCACCCCCAAATAAAATCACATCAGATTTATCTTACATGTATACCAACAACGGTCATCTAGTCTTTCGTGTTCGCCCATTCCATTTATTTCGGACATAACGGGCCTAGACTAATTCGCGCTTAATTAAGCCATACAAGTCACAGAGAGAGAAATGTCACTGGATGGGAAAGCGCCATCATTCTCTTAACCAAAAGTTGAACTACTGGTGAATGTTGTGTTCCTTTTCTTGAGTACAGGTATGTGTTTATTAAAGGCATAGACACCTTTGGTTGTCATTTTGAGTAACTACAGATAGTGTCCAGGGCCTTTAAACTTGCGTTTTGTTAGCGAGAGCAAATCACTCTCCTTAATTCATTGTTTTGATTTAAGGAGAGCGATTTTAAAATCACTCTCCTTAATTCACCTTTTGATTTAAGGAGAGCGATGCACAGCTCTCCTCAGATTTATTAAAATGAAGGCCTGGGAGACGTGAACACAATGGGGACAATGGGAGTGAAAAGGTCTCCGAAGGGTAAATTCTATAGATAAATAGGTCTCCACTAGGAATTTCACGAAATAGATTTTTGGATTTTACTCAAATTACGCAAAAACTAGGGTTAGGATGTGGGTTAGGGTTAGTGTTTGGGTTAGGGTATAGGGTATAATAGGTCAAAATGTCGACCCAGAAAAATAATTGTGGTTGAAATAGGAGCATTTTGAAAAACGTGATTGACTTTCTAACTAATTTGTACATGAGAACAAAGCCATGTCTCCCACAGTGATACAAAAATGCAAATGTGTGTGCAAGGGGGTGTACGAACCTCCAAAACTCACTGTGGACCTCTGAACAAAAGATGTCCACAGGATGTTTCACCCTCTCAAATAAAAGAGCCTTTAAAATAAAAATGGGGCTAGTGTTATCTGTAGAAAAAATGAAGAGGAACATCTGATGAGGGGCCCAGAATAAACATTTGGGGCTGAAAAACATTTCTGGAGGCGAGGAAACCGAGTATTAGCCGTTTCCTACATGTAAAATGCAAAGCAACCCTGTGTTTCCCCCTTTCGGGTGTGAGCAACCATGAAACGTTACTCACAAGCTCTTACACGTGTACGTGTGCGTGCTTAGTATCAGCACCAGAAGCCAGTTGCTATAAAAAAATTGTGTGTTTTCTTAGTAAATGCTTCAATGTTTTCTCATTAGCCCTGTTCGCACTGCACTTTTTTTGGATAAAACTTACCGAGACGATGGGTACTTTTCCCATTTTAAGTCCAGTGCGGACAGCCAAGGACGTTTTCCTCTCGGTTACTTTTCCCGAGTCCAGTGGTTACTTTTACCGACCAACTGCTGCCCGGGAAAACTTCCCAGGTAACTTTTCCCTAGACGATAAGTCCAGTGCGAACAACGCGAGTCGGTAAAAGCATGGTAAAAGCGTCTCAGGAAAACGTACATCCGGCCCCCTACTGCGATTTCATGCTGCACAAGACACCGCGCATGCCCTCTTTGCATTGTTTACGTGCGCGCGCTGATGTATGCACATCGCATTGTGATCACATTCGCCTTCATGAGTCATTATAATGACAGCTCGGCTACTTCTCCCGCGGTCTCGGTAAAATGTTCCCGTGTCGAAAGTCCAAGTGCGAACAGTGGTAACATTTGACCATTTTTCTTTTTACCATCGTCTCAGTAAAACCTTCCCAAAAAAAAATCCAGTGCGAACATGGCTGAAGAGCTAAAATTGAAATTTTTACTTGCTTCGGCCTCACTGTCGAAGCAACTACATGTATTGTTGTTGTAGGCGAACTCTATTCTCCCAGTTTCAGTGATTTTGCCCATTTGATTTGCACAGGGTTGTTGTGACCACCAACTTTAATTTGGCACTTTGCAAACTCGGTTCGACTTCGGATTTTATGCGCATCTATAGTGCGCAATCAATTTTAGCTAGAATTGTACACTTTTTTAACAGAAAATAAGCTTATAATACAATTTTTGAGTTTAAGAAAGGAAACCCCTGGGATCTTAATTTTCTAAAAATGCTCCAAACCCCAAAATAATTTTTTGTTTTTATCAAGTTACAATTAAAAAAATCTTTTCTCGGCGACTAGTCCATCGATTTTGATTGTTAAAACTAAGGCATTCACACCAACAACAGCTCTTTAACGTGACATTTGGTCTTTTAAACCGAGTTTTGCGGTCAATTCTTGTGGAAATACTTCTTTTGATGACAATCGATCTCAACTCTGCGGGCGCACTGATTTATAACAAATGAAAAATCATCGTTTTGAAAAACTCATTAAAAAAACAACATACTCTCAGTCTCACGGTCGGCATAAGGGGCGAGGCCGTCCAACACAATATGCGTTAAACCTAAAAATGTTCCCCTTCGCGCTAAAGTACATTAACAATGGGAAGATAAACGAGGTTCCCGGATGTCAGACCACAAGATAAACGTCCAAAATGTGAGAAAATCTTACAAATACAATACATCAACACAATTTTGATAATATTATTATTATACGTTTGGGGGCGAAAAAGTGAAAAGTAAGTGATTAGTAGTAGTATAGTAATTATAACGTAAGAACAAAGTAGCTATTTTATTTTTGATAATTTTACACGTTGTCAGAATAGATGTCATTTATGATTTATCGCGAACGTGTACGTACCAGTAACTAATATTATTATAAGCTTCTTCTGTCAAAAATTAACACTGTGACTGTCCTACCTAAACTAAAGTAATAAATTATTCTACTCAACCCTACTCACCACTGACAATGTTTCCCTCGTCAGACGACAGCCGTCTTTACGTGCACAAAGAAAAAAACACAACTGTTAAATTTAGACACAAACCAACCACGCTTTTGTGACGAGTTTTGTGTTGTGAATAATCAGCTGACATGCAAACTTAAAATCGATTTTTTGTTTATTTCGACTACAATTAAAATCAACATGAACATATACACACAGTCGTGTGTGTACAAATACGTGTCTGGGCTTTCGATTCCGATTAGCTGTAGGCCTATTCCCACCACGAAGAATCATATAATTGTCAAAAACGTAGACTTGAACCAAAGTCCACAGTAGCCTAAAAGTAGAATGCATGTGATGTCCTGATATTACGGAGGGGAGGGAGAGGAGTGTTTGATGCCCAAAGCCCAAAATGTTGATTGAAAATTCCAGCTCTAAAAGCTCATGAAATTTGGAGATTTTCCATTCAAATGGCGAATCTCCCAAATGAGCTTTTTAGAGCTGCAATTTTGAAGCTACCCAAAATGTAAGGGCCACTTGTCAAGTTTACGAAAAACGACGGCAGCAAGTATGGTGTGCCGATGTTCAATTTGTTTAAGATTGCCTTTATAAATAGTGTGAGGGCGCCGCGCGCGACCTATAAACACCAGTATTAGGTGCGATCGTTCGCCTACGTTTTGAGTTGGTGTCAGTTGAAGTGAAATTATATTTAAAAAAACATGTTTTCAAAATGGCGGCGTCCAGTGACAGTGACATTGTTTGCTTGGTTGCTCTTTGTCCAACTCATTGTTTTTCCTAAAAGATCCCTGTGACTGCTCAAATTAATCCACCGTATATAACGAAAAGTATGAAATCTAAACCAAAACCGTGAAAAGAATGCTGCCGTCACGTCTGTTAATCTCTTCGCCATCTTTAAAATACGTCACTGGCCAACAGCAAACAGCTCGGAATGACGTTCGCCGTTTTCGCTAGGGGTGTAGGGAGGACATTTTCATTGGGTGGAAGTAAATTTGCCGACTCTGAGCCGAGCGAGCGCTAAGCCATTTACGGCGTGAGTTCCGGGGCCCGCTTGCGATTTTTTTTCTCCAAACGACATCGCCACAGAACTGGTTTTTAGCGCATCTGATTGACTATCTGTTACGTCCTGGTAGTAAATTTTACTCTCAATTTATTGACCCTATATGGATCAATTTTCGGAACAGTTTTAAACACGTATATTTTATTTAGATGTCTATCATGGAATAAATTATTCGCGGCCCGCCGTGCGAGTTAACTCTGCTGTCTCTTGTTTGGGGGCACGCCGAGAGCCAGCGAGTTTATGGTACTTATGCAAATCAACTGAAGAGGACTGTACGCCTTGTTCCATCCATATCCGTGTGAGGTTTTGGGATTGGTGCTCATTATGCTAATAGCCTAAGCTGACCTTTCGTTTTCTTATTGGTTGGTCGTTGTATAGAAAATGTATATTTAGAGCAGCGGTAAAGGTCATAACATGGTCATGCTAAAATAACGGAGATTATCGGACTATAGTAGTTGATTCGTATAGAGTGATTTTAACGAAGGCTTTTGATGAATTGCACATTATGTAGGTTGGAATTGACCCTGTACTGTATTGCTTGGTCTGTGGGGGTTATCAAGTTTCAAGTTTATTCACACACGTATTTTAATGTTGGCAACAACAAAACAATGATTTCAAGTAAGCACAATATAAATGCAAACAGTTAAAATGATAATGTGAAAATTAAAGATGGACTACAACGGAATAATGATAAAGGCTGTGTTGCTGTTTTTGTTCGAAAAATGTATAATGATTACTAATATATCATTAGTATTCAATAAAACTTGTTCCTTCATGCAAAAAAAAACCAAAATTGATCGGCGTTCTACGACCCAGAAAAACTCAGTTTCAGCAAAAGCCCTTAACTCATGAATAATTCATACTTTGTGTGTGACGTACTACCCATGACGATTTACTCGGGTCGATCGTGTGCGTGCATTTTTACCGTACAATGCAATGCGGAATAACAGCGGACAAGCTAGGCTATATTTTGGTACAACTATTTTCGCATACAACGCATACATAATACACACGGAATAACATGGCGTCTTTTGTTTACTCTCAGTTGCTCATGGGTAGTACGTCATCACTTTTTGCTGGTTTACAAGTCCGCTGGTACTATATCGTGGATTTCATTGTGGTTTTCACTGGATCTTTGCCGGGAACCAGTACAGGGCGGGAAATTTTAAAAATCGAAGAATCGAGGTCTAATTTTTTCGGTCAAATTGCAACAAAATTATTTAGAGAAAAACATGACCGTAACAATAAAGTGTTACCTGAACACAACATAAACAAGGTCCGATAATAAATTTAATGTGTGAGTTTTCGTTGTAGTCTATCTTTAAAGATGGACTACAACGGAATAATGATAAAGGCTGTGTTGCTGTTTTTGTTCGAGAAATGTATAATGATTACTAATATATCATTAGTATTCAATAAAACTTGTTCCTTCATGCAAAAAAAACCCAAAATTGATCGGCGTTCTACGACCCAGAAAAACTCAGTTTCAGCAAAAGCCCTTAACTCATGAATAATTCATACTTTGTGTGTGACGTACTACCCATGACGATTTACTCGGGTCGATCGTGTGCGTGCATTTTTACCGTACAATGCAATGCGGAATAACAGCGGACAAGCTAGGCTATATTTTGGTACAACTATTTTCGCATACACAAAACGCATACATAATACACACGGAATAACATGGCGTCTTTTGTTTACTCTCAGTTGCTCATGGGTAGTGCGTCATCACTTTTTGCTGGTTTACAAGTCCGCTGGTACTATATCGTGGATTTCATTGTGGTTTTCACTGGATCTTTGCCGGGAACCAGTACAGGGCGGGAAATTTTAAAAATCGAAGAATCGAGGTCTAATTTTTTCGGTCAAATTGCAACAAAATTATTTAGAGAAAAACATCATGACCGTAACAATAAAGTGTTACCTGAACACAACATAAACAAGGTCCGATAATAAATTTAATGTGTGAGTTTTCGTTGTAGTCCATCTTTAAGTATGGAAAAAAGAAGAAGCCGAAGCTTTTATTCCTTTCCCTATCCCCCACCCATTTCCAACCCCAGACACATATATTAGTACATGTATATATATACAAGTTCTTACTACCTGGGTTTATGTGCCTAGTTTATGTTTCGCTGCAGAATTCAAACAACATTACAGATCTGAATTCGGACGACAAACGACACTGAATCCCGGCCATTGTGTCGCGGTATATGAAACGTAGCTACATATAAGTTGATGACGTCAGGATTAGCTTGGTGTGTATTGGACACTCCACATCCTAGTCAGCCAATACTTATCTGCATTCGCATAAGAGGTCGTGCACCCCCCCCCCCCCCCCCCCCCCCTCCCTCCCTCCCACCTCACTCCCTCCCTCCCTCCCACCTCACTCTGGATAGCAGCTATGCTGCGCTGGGAATTCGAATGTTGGATATGCCCATGCGACCTTCGATGTTCAAGTTTTCTATTTGATTTTATTATAATTCTTTGCGCGCCATACCAATTTTCCCAAACATAAATAACGCACCATCAAAATAATTATTATTGGAATTTGGGTACATGCACACAGTATGCAGTGTTAATGTTGCGTTCAATCACAGTTCAACCATGGATGAATCGGTTACTGCTAGTATTCTTCTCAACGAGGAAGAACCGGTATGAAACTTGTTGTAACTTGTAATTTTGTATGGAGTCCGTTGTTTTGTTTTGTTTTGTTTTGTTTAGTTTAACGTAAACTTTAGCTAGACTGTAGTGCTAGACTGCTACTCCGTGCTAGATAGATTGCTTGACTCCGGTCATCATGAGACATGATCATGCTCGACCGGTGGGACAACTCGACCGGTGCCGTGGGATATCAACTCGACCGGTGGGACAACTACTCGTCCCGTGGGACAACTACTCGGGTACAACTATATAGAATACAGGGTCACTCTTAATTTTATCCGCGCATCCATGACTGCGTGGATGCGCAGTCGAGTCGACCGCTCTTTCTTTATAAACCGACCCGTTCACTTCATCTGCACATCCATGACTGTGTGGATGCGCAGTGGAGTCGACAACTCTTTATAAACCGACCCGTTCACTCTTCATCCGCGCATCCATGGCTGCGTGGATGCGCAGTCGAGTCAACCGCAACCTCGTTACCATGGCTACAATCTTGCTTCGCCATATTTTCCCATCCCATTTGCCCATGGAGTAGAGGCTGAGTTCACCGCTCTTTATAAGCCGGCCTGACCACTCCATTCTATATCCGGGCATCCATGGCCAGCTGCAGATATGCGCAATCTAGTCGAGTCAACCGCTCTTTATAAACCGCGGCCCCGCCACTCCACAATCTACCCGCATCCGTGGGCCAACTACTCGACCCGTGGGCCAACTACTCGACCCGTGGGCCAACTACTCGACCCGTGGGAAAACTAATCGACCCGTGGGCCAACTACTCGACCCGTGGGACAACTACTCGACCCGTGGGACAACTACTCGACCCGTGGGCCAACTGCTCGACCCGTGGGACAACTGCTCGACCCGTGGGACAACTGCTCGACCCGTGGGACAACGGCTCGACCCAGGGGAAAACGGCTCGACCCGTGGGACAACTGCTCGACCCGTGGGACAACTGCTCGACCCGTGGGACAACTGCTCGACCCGTGGGCCAACTGCTCGACCCGTGGGCCAACTACTCGACCCGTGGGACAACTACTCGACCCGTGGGCCAACTGCTCGACCCGTGGGCCAACTGCTCGGCCCGTGGGCCAACTACTCGACCCGTGGGACAACTACTCGACCCGTGGGCCAACTGCTCGACCCGTGGGCCAACTGCTCGGCCCGTGGGCCAACTGCTCGACCCGTGGGCCAACTGCTCGACCCGTGGGCCAACTGCTCGACCCGTGGGCCAACTGCTCGACCCGTGGGACAACTGCTCGACCCGTGGGACAACTGCTCGACCCGTGGGACAACTGCTCGACCCGTGGGACAACTGCTCGACCCGTGGGACAACTGCTCGACCCGTGGGACAACTGCTCGACCCGTGGGACAACTGCTCGACCCGTGGGACAACTGCTCGACCCGTGGGACAACTGCTCGACCCGTGGGACAACTGCTCGACCCGTGGGACAACTGCTCGACCCGTGGGACAACTGCTCGACCCGTGGGACAACTGCTCGACCCGTGGGACAACTGCTCGACCCCTTGGGACAACTACTCGAACCGTGGGACAACTACTCGAACCGTGGGACAACTACTCGAACCGTGGGACAACTACTCGACCGGTGGGACAACTACTCGACCGGTGGGACAACTACTTGACCGGTGGGACAACTACTCGACCGGTGGGACAACTACTCGACCCGTGGGACAACTACTCGACCCGTGGGACAACTGCTCGACCCGTGGGACAACTACTCGACCCGTGGGACAACTGCTCGACCGGTGGGACAACTACTCGACCGGTGGGACAACTACTCGACCCGTGGGACAACTACTCGACCGGTGGGACAACTACTCGACCCGTGGGACAACTACTCGACCCGTGGGACAACTACTCGACCCGTGGGACAACTACTCGACCCGTGGGACAACTACTCGACCCGTGGGACAACTACTCGACCCGTGGGACAACTACTCGACCCGTGGGACAACTACTCGACCCGTGGCACAACTACTCGACCCGTGGGACAACTACTCGACCCGTGGGACAACTGCTCGACCCGTGGGACAACTGCTCGACCGGTGGGACAACTGCTCGACCGGTGGGACAACTACTCGACCGGTGGGACAACTACTCGACCCGTGGGACAACTACTCGACCGGTGGGACAACTACTCGACCCGTGGGACAACTACTCGACCGGTGGGACAACTACTCGACCGGTGGGACAACTACTCGACCCGTGGGACAACTACTCGACCCGTGGGACAACTACTCGACCCGTGGGACAACTACTCGACCCGTGGGACAACTACTCGACCCGTGGGACAACTACTCGACCCGTAGGACAACTGCACGACCCGTGGGACAACTGCTCGACCCGTGGGACAACTGCTCGACCCGTGGGACAACTGCTCGACCCGTGGGACAACTGCTCGACCCGTGGGACAACTGCTCGACCCGTGGGACAACTGCTCGACCCGTGGGACAACTGCTCGACCCCTTGGGACAACTACTCGACCCCTTGGGACAACTACTCGACCCGTGGGACAACTACTCGACCCGTGGGACAACTACTCGACCCGTGGGACAACTACTCGACCCGTGGGACAACTACTCGACCCGTGGGACAACTACTCGACCCGTGGGACAACTACTCGACCCGTGGGACAACTACTCGACCCGTGGGACAACTACTCGACCCGTGGGACAACTACTCGACCCGTGGGACAACTACTCGACTCGTGGGACAACTACTCGACCCGTGGGACAACTACTCGACCCGTGGGACAACTACTCGACCCGTGGGACAACTACTCGACCCGTGGGACAACTACTCGACCCGTGGGACAACTACTCGACCCGTGGGACAACTACTCGACCCGTGGGACAACTACTCGACCCCGTGGGACAAGTACCCGACCCCGTGGGACAACTACCCGACCCGTGGGACAACTACTCGACCCGTGGGACAACTACTCGACCCGTGGGACAACTACTCGACCCGTGGGACAACTGCTCGACCCGTGGGACAACTGCTCGACCCGTGGGACAACTGCTCGACCCGTGGGACAACTGCTCGACCCGTGGGACAACTGCTCGACCCGTGGGACAACTGCTCGACCCGTGGGACAACTGCTCGACCCGTGGGACAACTGCTCGACCCGTGGGACAACTGCTCGACCCGTGGGACAACTGCTCGACCCCTTGGGACAACTACTCGAACCGTGGGACAACTACTCGAACCGTGGGACAACTACTCGAACCTTGGGACAACTACTCGACCGGTGGGACAACTACTCGACCGGTGGGACAACTACTCGACCGGTGGGACAACTACTCGACCGGTGGGACAACTACTCGACCGGTGGGACAACTACTCGACCGGTGGGACAACTACTCGACCCGTGGGACAACTGCTCGACCCGTGGGACAACTGCTCGACCCGTGGGACAACTGCTCGACCCGTGGGACAACTGCTCGACCGGTGGGACAACTACTCGACCGGTGGGACAACTACTCGACCCGTGGGACAACTACTCGACCGGTGGGACAACTACTCGACCCGTGGGACAACTACTCGACCCGTGGGACAACTACTCGACCCGTGGGACAACTACTCGACCCGTGGGACAACTACTCGACCCGTGGGACAACTACTCGACCCGTGGGACAACTGCTCGACCCGTGGGACAACTGCTCGACCCGTGGGACAACTGCTCGACCGGTGGGACAACTACTCGACCGGTGGGACAACTACTCGACCGGTGGGACAACTACTCGACCGGTGGGACAACTACTCGACCGGTGGGACAACTACTCGACCGGTGGGACAACTACTCGACACGTGGGACAACTACTCGACACGTGGGACAACTACTCGACACGTGGGACAACTACTCGACCCGTGGGACAACTACTCGACCCGTGGGACAACTACTCGACCCGTGGGACAACTACTCGACCCGTGGGACAACTACTCGACCCGTGGGACAACTACTCGACCCGTGGGACAACTGCTCGACCCGTGGGACAACTGCTCGACCCGTGGGACAACTGCTCGACCCGTGGGACAACTGCTCGACCCGTGGGACAACTGCTCGACCCGTGGGACAACTACTCGACCGGTGGGACAACTACTCGACACGTGGGACAACTACTCGACACGTGGGACAACTACTCGACACGTGGGACAACTACTCGACCCGTGGGACAACTACTCGACCCGTGGGACAACTACTCGACCCGTGGGACAACTACTCGACCCGTGGGACAACTACTCGACCCGTGGGACAACTACTCGACCCGTGGGACAACTGCTCGACCCGTGGGACAACTGCTCGACCCGTGGGACAACTGCTCGACCCGTGGGACAACTGCTCGACCCGTGGGACAACTGCTCGACCCGTGGGACAACTGCTCGACCCGTGGGACAACTGCTCGACCCCTTGGGACAACTGCTCGACCCCTTGGGACAACTGCTCGACCCCTTGGGACAACTACTCGACCCGTGGGACAACTACTCGACCCGTGGGACAACTACTCGACCCGTGGGACAACTACTCGACCCGTGGGACAACTACTCGACCCGTGGGACAACTACTCGACCCGTGGGACAACTACTCGACCCGTGGGACAACTACTCGACCCGTGGGACAACTACTCGACCCGTGGGACAACTACTCGACCCGTGGGACAACTACTCGACCCGTGGGACAACTACTCGACCCGTGGGACAACTACTCGACCCCGTGGGACAACTACCCGACCCCGTGGGACAACTACCCGACCCCGTGGGACAACTACCCGACCCCGTGGGACAACTACCCGACCCGTGGGACAACTACCCGACCCGTGGGACAACTACTCGACCCGTGGGACAACTACTCGACCCGTGGGACAACTACTCGACCCGTGGGACAACTACTCGACAACTACTACTCAGAAATCACCTGTGAATAAAACAAGGAACCATGTTTGTATTGGACTCCACCTTTTTTCATCGAATTTCTTGAAAATGGAAGTTGCCATTTTCGTAACTTTTGATGTAAAAGAGCAATGCGTATTACTAAAGATTAAAAGGTAAGACAATTTTGTGACAAAGGACGTGACATTTTTTATCGTGAAATATATTGTTTACGAAAAACATCGACGCGTGGCGTTGGCAACGTTCCCGGGTCTGAAACATTGCAGCTAGCCCCATAAATGTGGCTCAAATACTCTTTCCGTATTGTGAGCGTGGCCACGCAGGCATGCCAGTAGGTCCCGAAAACTTTCTGTTGTTATGGACATACCGGTATGAAGGCACAGTGTCACCAACAGCAGCTTTGGCCGTTCATGTATATCGAGTGTGCGTCATGGTTTTGGAAACCAAAGCTGCCATCGATGGGCTATGAGATCTTGTGAACAACTCCATCTTGCTAGTTATTTTTTCCAGCATTGGTTTTCGGGGAAAGTACACTATTTGGTACAACTATAGAATACAGGGTCATTCCATTCTATATCCACGCGTCCAGTTTTTCTGGTATACTTGTTCGAGAATAACATTACTACGGCCACTTGCCTCCGGTCATCTTTGTTCTGGACATCAAATCATTCTCGTCCGTTCAAGATGAAAATTGTGTCTACATTCGAGTGTCTACATCGACCGCACAAAGTTGCTTCGATTTGGTCATCATTCGCAGCTATTTGTCGTGACATCTCCACCGTACCGGACGGCTTTTTTGCTTCACGATCGCCCATTGGCTAGTTACGACCATCCATTCGCCCATGGACGTATCAATAGGATCGGGCCGTGGAGCAGTAGGGCCTACCCGGGGTTATGCCTATGTTCCGTGCCCCTGTAATTTTAAAATAGCATCTCGAATATCCCACTGCCTAATGATGCTCTACAGGTACATGTAAGATAAGTGACGTAGACCCCTCCCCTTTCCCCCTCCACCTCCACCTGTCCCCCCCTCCACCTGTCCCCCCTCCCCCTAACAGAATGTGGATAGGGTCTACTAATGAATACTTACCTGTAGAGCCTCCCTTTCCCTACTATTCTCAATGTCATGAGTATTCTATACAAGTAGCGCTTGCGAAAGGAGGACGCTCAGGGGCCAATTTCATAGAGCCGCTAAGTACCAAAGTTTGCTTAGCATAAAATAGTCCTGCTCATTAAAAACAGGTTACCAGCCAAAATTCTACGGGTTCTTCATGCTAAAGCCAAAACCAGCTGATTATCAATCGAAAACAATAAAGATCACGTGAAAATTTGGTCTGTAACCTTGTTTTTGCCAAAGGACAAATATTCATGCTAAGCAAATTGTTGTGCTTAGCAGTTCTATGAAATTGGCCCCAGGAGGCATGCATGCTGCGGGGCACTACTGTAGATAGCTAGGACACATAAGGACGCTATTGTGTATAAAACTTGTCGGTCAAGAGAAGTAGTATGCTCTACAGATAAAGTATTCGTTTGTAGACCCCATCCACACTTCGGTGGGAAGGGGATTTAAAATCAGCCAACCACATATTAGCAGGATGACAGCGAACAAGGGAGACCAATAACAACTACGCCTACTGATTCAGGAGTGCCCAGCGAGTATGGATGGCATGACAGCACAAGATTTATTTGCTCCAGTCTTTCTTCAGAATATCTGCAGAAATGGCCAACCTATCATTCTTCAAATCGTTGAATCAAATTGTTTGCTTAATTTTAAAATGTTTTTGATTTTCCTCTTTTTTTTTTACTATTTTTAAAATTTCTATGAAACATCAGTCTTAATGCTTTTTAATTAAGATGTTGTTTGTATCTATTGGAATAGTCTTTGGATCTAATCTATCTTCTTCTCTATGGTCCTTTTTATTTTTATTTGAATGTTAAAGGTAGTATGTTGGTAATTGCTTGAATTATCATGAATGGGTAGATTTGGGGGGGTTGTATTTCATAGTAAATATTGTTTAACTGACTTTTCCGAAGTTGTACAATCATGGATGCCAAGGAAAGCACGAAAAACAGCGTTCGTTTTCAACCGGCGTAGAGCAGTTATTCTTATGTTATCGGACGGCGATCGCGAATTTTTCTTTATAAAATTCTATTTTTTTGAATAATTACAGGATATCTAGCGCAATCCTTTTGCTGAATGCCTAGAATCATTATTTACTTTCGATTGAGTAAGATATTTCTTAATAATTCGGTAGTAAATATTTTTGATATCTGCAAATGGTGTATCCTACCTTTAATTTAAATGTTAATTTAAATGTTAATTTAAATGTTAATTTAAATTTTAGATTTAATTTTAGATTTAATTGTTTTTATTTGTGATTTTGTTTTTGTATTTGGTCTTGTTTTATTTCAATTTCTGTTGTAAATACTATTTAGGTAATATGCTGGGCCCTTTTGGAAAGCAGTTTTTTAAAACTGATAAAGCTATCCTGGTTAAATAAAACAACAAATAAATATTACCTTATTAATAAAATGTGTCTTTCACTAGTTTCACATCTTCATTTGCACAGGCCAAACCAACAGCAGCTGCCCCTGATAACGTGACTGTGGGCATAAGAAAACCCAAGCGAGTAATTCACTTCAGTGATGGGATTGTTGAGGAATACAGCTCTGATGAAGAAGATGACTCGAAGAAAGCCATAGCAGAACCAACAGTTGACCCAGTAAGAAATCTTGCAAAAAATATCTTTACATTACATTAATAAATACCTAGGAGAGTGGATGGCTTCTGATTGGTCTAGACTCGATCACATGGAGGGCATTATCATGTAGTAATAACCCGGCTTTCAAGAAGAAGCGAATAAATGTTCCCTGAACCAGCATTAATCAAGCATCATGTAAGCCAATGATTGGCCGAATGCAACAGTCCTACGGTAACTTGTAACAAGGACGCGACAAATCTTGATACTGTGCGCTATAAATGTACGCGTAGAACGTTTGTATCTATACGCGCTCGGTCCATTACCAGCGGTCATCCCCCAACCTGGTCATTATCACGCAGTAATAACCGGGTCCTCGCACTGTTATTCCCTAAAAACAAGATTGTATAGACCGTGTGCTCTCTGTTTACATCTGTATTCAAATGTGCCCGGCGTATATGCGCACACATTGTGTTTTGCATAAAATTTGGTTGAGGAGTGACGCCACAGGTCAGATCGCCTTTGAATTATGTG